>CM074109.1:13912993-15235493 GCA_037178635.1 Bombus dahlbomii | reverse complement strand
AGCTAATCAACTAGGTAAATTAAATGAAATATTTTTATTTATCGTGCAATAAATAATAGATAGACGTATTATGGTTAATAGTTGGATAACGTTCGAATACGTTAGATCGAATAGACAATAGAAAAATAACAAAATAGCAAGATAAGGGTAAAATAGCAGTAAGGAAAATAATTAAAAAACGAGTTCATCTTACGATATATAGTATACAAGTAAAGTTATACAACTTTCTCAAACAATTTAATGATGCTTTCTGTTCTACAACATGTATGTTGCTAATGATTCTTTAGTGAAATATCGTACCGTACCCTATCGTATCGTATCGTATCGTATCGTATCGTATCGTATCGTATCGTATCGTATCGTATCGTATCGTATTTCCTTATTACATCGAGGCTTGCGCCTATTACGATCAATCATTTTTTAAGTATGTACACGAACACTCTTGACGTATTTTGTTTCCGCTTTAAATTATATTCCTTGAAGCTAAATCTCAATTTACTATATGAATTCTTTATTGAAATAACGAACTAAATTAGAGAAAGACAAACGAAAACGGTCGAGAGAATAGGTCGGGAGAAGTAGAAGAACACAAGAAAATCACTGACTCGAGGCTGGCTGTTACAGAAAAAAGGAAACGGGATCAAATGAATGGGGCGTTAGCCTATAGCGGTATACGTGAGAATAGCGAACACAATCGGTAATGACGTTATTGATACAAATTTGAGCATCGACATACTTTCTTCTATCATTTCTTTTTTTTTTTTTTTTTTTTTTTTTTTCTCTCTCTCTTTGTCATTACCGCTTATCGTTTTTTAAAAATAATACGTCACTCGTTTCAATAATTTTCTAACATGCTGTCAAGGTCGTTAACCTTTAAGCGTAAGAGTAAAGCGTTGCGAAGATTTCGATCAGATTATCGCTTGTCATCATATTGAAAAGCTTATACTACAATTATTTGATATTTCGATGCAGTAGGATCGATATACGTGCAATTATTTATTACAACTAGGATATAATAATGGATATAATAATATTATACTAAATAATGTGAGGAAAATGATGCGCTTTCGTTTAAACTTTTCTTTTCTTTTTTCTTTCTTTTATCTAATAATAACTTTTTAATGAACGGCGACACTCGAGCAAAACCTTTGTAACACTACAAAGGTCCTACGGCGATGACCTTGACAACATGTTAAAGAATCATGGACACGAGAGGTGGCAGAGGTGATAATGATAAGAATTCGCTCCACGATTGATATCATTGAAATTTGTTCGATATAATCTATTATCAAGAGTATTGCCGTTTCAAAAGTATTTAATATTAAGTATTTAATATCCAACTGCGGTAGATGATCGCTTTACCAAGATCACTGAAGACGGGAAGAATTTTGCAAAGTAGAATTTTAGAGCAGCGATCTTAACTTTATTCTGGATTGTCGATTTATTTTCACGCGTGAAACAACAGGTCGACGATTGTTTATGTACTGCTATTGGCCACTTCGGAATTAGCCACGTTCGAACATGGGATCATTGACAAATCATTATACATGTATCTCTTATACATATATATCTATCGTATATACATAATATGTATTTACGACATGTGAAAATAAGAAAAATTGAGATTGCGTAATTAGTCATGGAATTTGGAAAAAAGAAAAAAAAAAAAAAAAAAATTTTCTTTTATGAATAAAAGTCTATCGAAATGAATTAATAAATTGAAAGCAATCGTACTCAATCGTTTCCATTTTCCATCGTTCAGGTTAAATGTAAAATCATATAGGAAATGCGATAATAAGGTCTATAAGCTGTCGAATGTCGCTGCTGATCCAGGACGTTTCACGCTGCGTATCTCAAATTTCATGGAAACCTGTATTTGCTATCAGACATTCCGATTTTGCAATCGCCCCTTCCAAAGCCTGCGAATCACTTTCGTGGTCATCTCGCGGATTTGCAATGAACGAACGGTACGTATTTCCTAACTTAGAAAAATTGTCTGCAAACACGCTCGGTCGATTCAAATTTCTTCCTTCGAAACTTCAAATTCTGGATACTAGACGAGAGAAAAATAAAACTGTAACGGCAACTATTACGCGATACATGCGTAATAGTATTGGTAATGGTAACGGAGACAGTCTCGATATATGTATCTCGCGTTAACGTAGCCTTTAAGTACCGACTTGGGAATATAGGCAATGCAAGATAAAAGTAGAGTTACCATTGCGAAAGTCATTTTCATTAAGAAGTTCCGTACGATTCTTGTATCTACGTCGTATCTTCTATATCTGTATCTTAATGTTTTAAGGTAACGAGTAGTTTCCCCGTTAACAGAATAGAAAATACAAGATACAGGTAAGATCTATCGACAGTGGCGGCGACGGGTCTGTCCACGACGGTGGTAATCGCGACTCGAGATTGCGCAAGTTCCTTCTCGATCTTATCACAACCGCAGAATATATGTACATGCGTGTACGATACACGTGCAATACGCATACGGATACGCGTACACGGTCTGTCGTGGCTATATGTACAAACACATATGATCTACATAGGTATGTGCGTATGTATGCACGTACGAGTAAACGAACGAGCTAAGTAAAAGCTATAAAGACCGTGTTAAAGAAAAATTGACATTAACAGAAAATGTTTTTAAAATTACAACGTAAGTATAACGTAAGTATAACGTAAGTATAACGTAAGTATAACGTAAGTATAACGTAGGATTGGATAAAATTTAGTAGGTATTTTTGGCGAGTATTAAAAATTATTCGGCAAACATTTTGTTATAAAGAGGAAATGTTGGCAAATAAAAATTAGATTGTCGTTAAAATTATTATTAAATCGTAAATGAATGGAATGTTCGAACAAAGATGAAATTGTCAGATATTTATTTTAGATTAAGTCGATGTTTATAAGCCATCTTATACAATTGAGATTGTTAAGAATATCTTAAACGTTTGAAACAACTCGACTCTTATTTTGATATTATTATACATTCTAAACGCACCTATAAACACAACTAATTCGTAAATAATGATTTAACTTATCCAACTGATACAACTTATTTGGTTTTAAAAAGCAATACAAAGAAATACAAAGAAATACAAAGAAAAATAGAAAACAAAGACATCCATATCCGAATATAAAGGGTCGATATATTGAAATTGTTAATTGAAAAGTTGATATCTTTTGTTTGGTTGAAAAATGATATTATATATTATCTAGTATCTGAGCGTGCATGTACGTATTAAAGTTAATTATTTTAATAATTTCCTTCTAGTTGGAAATCATTTGGAAGAAAAATTTTCAAATTGTTGTTACCGTTTGATCAACGTGCAATAAAAAATGATTAAAGTTAATTGTTATAATATTGAAATCTATACGTTGTTTTGCAAAATTTCTGTTAAAACTGAATATTATTTATACGTGTAAAATATATACGTATCGTTTAATATCGATACGAATTTGATCGTAACGCCATAAGAATGAGAAAATGTAAAAGCGTGTGATGATTAGGCAAGAAAGATGTAAGACCGAAAACTCGTCCAAAGCCGAAAAGCACGGGGACTAAGTAAGGATAAACGAATAAATAAATAAAGAAAAGAGATAATAATTTAATATCGAAACGAATATTTCTTAATTAATCCTGGCCCCTCTGTGCTTAAACGGTATTGGATTTATCGTGAAAAACGACGTAATTCCAGATACGGCTGACTTGAACGATGAGAAACCGTGAAATACTTTAGATTCAAATATATAGCACAGTTGATATTTCAAAGTATTTGTCTTTGTTTATTTTGTGATTTTATCAGAGTTGACGACGTAGAAGGAGATATTCGAATATATGTTTGCCCCGACGCACACAGAGATACGAAAACGGTAACGCGATATGACAATGTCGATATAGAATGCAGTTTATGCAGTATGGAATAGGTATGCGCGCATACGTGCAATGTGCACATTACGAAGACAAATCCGTGTCGCGCGAATGGCTTTCGTCGGGTATACGTCGTAGTCGCACACCACGTACATGAAAAGAGAAAAAGTGTAAAAGAGGAAAAGAGTAAAAGGGAAAAAGAGTAAAAGAGAAAAAGAGAAAAAGAGAAAAAGAGAAAAATAGAGATAGGGAGAAGGAGCGTGTACTGGAAACTCCCTGGATCCTTGAGACGCGGATAGGCCTAGTGAGACTTATGAATATTGATGAACCTTTCCCGACGTACTTACTAGCTCGGCCGCACCTCGATCATTTGTTGCTACTCGACGGCGATCTTCCTCTTTTCTTCTTCTCCTATTTGTCTTCTCAAAGTAAGTTTTTCGAGCATGCCGCGTACATATTGCTAGCCACGCTTTTTCCTCCGCTCCTCCACTTTCTTATCCAATCGACTTACGACGTTTGTAAATGTACCGCCGTCTCTTGTAAATATCGCCAACGGAGAAGCGTTAAATACGAATTTGCCTCGGTTGCACGATGATCGTTATAACGACAATCTCTTTTAAATCTGTTTGTCTCTCGATTTTTTATTTTACGTTTTGCCAATTTTTTCTATTAGCGTTTAAATATATTTAGTGAAAATAAATTAACCTGAATCGCGTTTTAAATTAGTCAACGGATAATAAGGTTAAAAGAAAAGTTGCACACGCAACGTTGAGAAACGGTTTGATCGAAAGTTTTGATCGAGAATCGAATCTGTCGCGAATATGCGTGCACAATGTTCGCGCTTAAAATCTAGAATTCGATGTTTTAGAGGTCGTTGAAAGTTCTTCGATCTGTTCTATCTCTAGTGACGGATGATGCGTTTGGAAAACTGTACGTTTAATTCAGCGGACACGCGACTGTAAATGCAATTAGACGGTAACGTCGACAAGTCGAAGGGAAAGTAACGCAACACCCTCTAGTAGAAATGTAAGATACGCGACGATGTAATTAGTTTTTATTTACTTTGGGATTAGGTTGACAAAATTTGACAGGATTTTATAGGATTTTACAGGGTTTCACAGGATTTGACAGGGTTTGACAGGGTTTCACAGGATTTGACAAGATTTTACAGGGCTTTGTAATATAACCTGGTCTTTAAGGAATCCAAGTTTCAACGTGTTTATGCGTGCACGAGTTTCCAGTCAAACGAAACATTCGAATCTTTATGTTCCAAAAGCGATATGTATAACTTCGTTTTGTATAAACTTCGTTTTAAACGTTTAATTTATGGTTCGACGTACACGTTCTCGATGACTTTTCAAATTTTCTTGAAAAGAAAATTCCGAATCGAAAAATTATCTATTACATTTACTTATCTTTATATGAAATAACCTTTTGTCCAGTTGTAACTCGCTTCTTGCCACACCCTATACACACACATATATATATATATATATATATATAACATACAACATACAACATACATATATAAATGTATAATAAAATTGCAGAAATAAAGTGCCATCGGATTTTCCTTTTAAATAAATCGTATAACGATAGGGAAGAGGTTGCGAATGTTACGCTATCCTGTATATGATTGGAAAATCATGGGAAGGTGATCTAACAGAGCTATCAGGCGCCGCTACCGATCGTTTTCTATCGGCATCGGCGGTGTGAATTTTTCTCGAGCGCGAAACCAATTGGACGGGATCTCGTTGAGCCAGGCGAAAACAAAATGCGGTACTGTACTTAGGCGAGAGCGACGGTAGCTGGCTATCGCAGCCGATGCCAAACCGAACCGGTTTCCCGATGCTGCTGAAAAATGCTTCTCGACCGGCTATAATAATTTTAATTGACACTCAGACCAGACCGCTGAGTATCCTCGATCGGCATGTATGTACGTATAACCTACGTATAAAGTGTCGTATCCAGCAAATGAAAAATTGGCATTGTTCGTATTTTTATGTAACCTTGGTCGTCTTATCTAGAACGTTTTTATTTTTTTCCACCGGTTTCGATCGCTCGCCGATCAACTATCGTTGAATATATCGTGATGCAAGATCGTGGATGTGTTCGTATCGTAATACGCGAAAGCAAAGTATTTTAAATTCACGTTGATTATTATTTTTCTTAGAATCATCTTTAGCTGTGAAAGATAAATCCTATCGAATATTAGGCTCGATCGCGGATAACAGTTTTATCTTTGCCGCTGTACAACACCCGATAATATATTAATTAGACAAATCTTGATTGGGGTACCAAGTATTTTGAAATTTGTTTTTTGCTATTTGGTATTTCGATTTCGACGAAATCGTCGGTCGGAAGTAAAAGGAGCGACGAGAGAATGCCGCGAATGGGTAAAATAAGAGGGGAAAAAATGGAGAAAGAAGAAAGGAGAAAAGGAGGAAAAGGTATATGCGATTAAGGTTAGAAGGCGCGTTCATAAGCGCGCAGCCGTGGAAAATATTCGTGCGAAGTTGTTACGTAGGAACGTGTATGCGCGTTCAACGAGATATTAAGCGTACGTATGTATATGCAGTCGGGCCTACTCGAGCTGACTGGCCCGGGTGAAAGGAAAACCCGCGCCTACCTTGCAACTGAAACACAGAGAGGGGGCAAAGAGATTCCACATCGAATCCAGTACTTTTTGTACTTAGGTGGAACGCGATTGCGAGGAAAGCTTCTATGAAATACCTTAGTATGCTCATTGTGTAACGTACAGTCTTTGTAAACGTACAATTATCGCACGTTATCGTTCGGTAAGAAGTAGCAAGACGATTCATCGTATGAAATTTTCCGACTCGCGTTTCTCAACTGTCGCTCGCAGCTTCAACGTCTCTTCTAGTTTCTACGAAACTTTGAGAAAAATCGTATCCTCCTAATTGCATAATTCGATCGTTGAAATATATAATTAGAATTTTTAATCGTTTTCTCTAAACTAAACTCGAATATCGATTGCGCTTTAAATTTATAAAATGTTGTTTCCTAGCGACCAAGTCTAGTCGTCTCTCGGTAACTTTATCGTACGATGTAACAAAGTAATTTTAACTTTGATACGCCGATATTTTTTTTTTTTCTTTTTCTTTTTCTTTTTCTTTTCTTTTTTTTAATTTTGACATAATAGAAAAATAGATACGTGAATTAGAAAAAAAGGATCACATAGGTGCATTGTACGATACCGTTTGTACCGACGTTTGCACCGACGTTTGCTTAAACAAGCGTACGTTTCGAATACGTTAATTCTTTTTTACTTTAACACGGCGGAAGAAGTTTAACGTGGAACAAGTTATATACGTTCTTTTGTGTACGTAATTTTTGCATTAATTTTTTTTATTCATTTTTGTATTCGCGTTTCGTTCACGGGACGAACGTCGCATTCGTTCGTGTTATATAAATTTGAGTTTGATTTATTACGTCGCCGATACGCATTTCCGCGAAACGTAGCGTTTATTTGGTAATTTTATAAAATTTGGAGCCAAACCGATATTACCCAATGCGAGATTGCGATTAATCGTTAAAATGCGACGGATTAATCGTTGATCCGATAGTTTTTAAGAGAATCGACGTTTCGTTACGCGATAATTGTTAATATCGTTGACCGGTTCACACTGGTCGTAACGTAGAGCATTTACGAGGGAAGACGCGTTTCAATCGCTCGAACGTAAATTAACTTCTTTTCGTGCCAGCGTCGATTAAGAGAAGGGGTACGGCAGCAGGCTACAACCCTTTTTTGTCTACCTTTTTTTAATTTACCCTTTGAAAAGATAAATTTGAAGGAAAAATAAAATATTTTGAAACGTTTACGTACGAAGAAGGCCTGCAGAAGCTTTTAGTCCGACACTGTTTTTCCGTCATTCTGTAAGTTGTGAAAATCATTCTCCAGCGTAAGGTTAAAACGACGCGAAACGTTGACGATAATCTCTAACGAAAAGAAAAAAGGGTGGACGTGGAACGAACGGTGGATGTGGTCAACGATAACGCCTTACTTGGACCGCGTATTATCTGCATTGACAAGACTAACGTAATAGGAAAACAAACGTGGCTCGTCGTCGTACTTGCTTCTTTCATGGTCATTCTGAATCTTAATCGGAGCCTACAGTATATACATATGTACGACCCGCTCGAAATAGAGCCGGCGTCCTGTGCTCTTAAGGTCATCGATCCCTCTTCCGTGTCACCTGCCATCCTCCTATCTTTTATCTACGCACGAACCTAACATCGATCGATAAGCAAATCGAAAACACTGTAATTATGCGATTTCCTAACTTTTTCCAATTTCCACTTTTGTATGAAAAAAAAAAAAAAAAGAAAAAAAAAAAAAAAAAGATTCTGTTTCGTATTATGGATTTGTTCCTTTTTATTATCTTTTCTATTCGTTCGACGAATCACACAACGTCACGATTACTCTCCGATCGGAGGTAAAATTTTGTTTGCCCTGTAATCGAAAATCGATTCTCGAATATACAAAGACCGAGGAATTTTTCAAATTAGCGACAGAAGCTATATCCAACGGCGTACTTTTTTTTTTTTTTTTTTTTTTTTTTTTTTTTTTTTTTTTTTTTTTTTTTTTTTTTTTTTTTTTTCTTCTCGAAAGCATTACCAAGTATTACCAAGTGGAAAAGTGAATCGGCAAAGTTCGAGAAACTAACGTACTTTTTAATACACGTTTATAATTCGCATAAAGAGAACGGAGTAGGTACCTGTGGAATACTGATAATTGATACACTTGCCATGGTATGTATCGACTAGTGGTAACTTGATCTTTTATTTTAGAAAAAGTCGACTATTTCATCGATCGATAACGAATCTTTATATATTTTCAACTGTAGATGAGATATCAACGTCGTAATTACGCTATAGGACGATTCGGCAACGTTATTCGTTCCGCTCGAACGTATTAAAGTTTGTTCGTAGAGAAGCCGATTTAAAACTACATACTTTTACTATCGTTTAGTTATAAACGTTCGGTTATAACGTTAAATTCAAGGATTTTATAGTATATTATATCGAAGATTTTTTACAGTATAAAAATAATTTTATTTCCTTTATTAATTATCATTATCGTTCGTGTGTCTACACGCTGTACACTATACACGCTGTACACTGTACACTGTAGTACCCTGTACACAGTACGCTTGTACGTTGTACGCTGTACGCTGTACACAATATACACGTACGTATACGGATAGTCTTTAAGGAATGCGTAACTATAGGAAACATTTTTCAAGGATAATTTTTCCAATAGAATGGTAAATCGTGCGATTCTGTCCAATGTAATAACGATAACTTGTATCGAGGATTTCTATAAAATATTCGATTAGAACGAGGCGGCTGGCTAAGGACGCGATCGTACCGTTCTCCGAGCGGCGAACGCTAAGCGGCAAAATTGGCATGTGAAACGGTGGCGTTGACTGTATCGTCGCTCGTTCTGCTGCTTACCGCTTACCTCTCTCTGTACGATCACGGTGTTTGCGGTTCTACAGTTGGAATCTTTATCGGCCAAACGTTCGTAAGTCCGTCATTTCGTAACCGTCCATTTCCGTGAAGAACGATCCTCGTTTACGCGGCGTTTTAGCGACCCAAAATATCCCCGAAAAGACACATCCGAATGAAAAATTGTCCATTCCGCAGGGAATAGTAATTCTTCGTCGGCAAATTAAAACGCGTACGCGGATAATCGGATTGAGATAAGAAAGAAAAAAGAGAAAAGCGTTTTCGATGATTTCGATAGAATCAACTAACGTAGATTACATATATTACATATATTATATTACATAGATTACATATATATATAGATTACATATATACACATGCACGTGTATAAATGGCCGTGCAAATGACCGTGCAAACGACAGCAACGACGTGTTTTAACCACTAGATTAATTAACTGCCATTCCTATTATCGACCATTGATCTTTACGAATCGAAAATATACGATATCTGATAATATATATAGCCGTTCTCGTTAGTTTGTCGCGTTTTATTATACAAAGTGTTATTATACAGAGTGAATTCGGAGGATAGACTGGAAAATAAAGAAAGTGACAGGAACGAGAACGTTTTCTCGAGTTCTCGATAAAGGTAAAACGTTATGAGACTGCGTTCGTCCAAATATACAAAAAAAAAAAAAAAAAAAAAAAAAAAAGAAAAAAAGAGAAAAAAAAAGAAAAGAAAAGAAAAAAGAAAAAGGTGCAATCCTGGTGCATCGTGGTGGATGGCGTGGTTAAAGTAGGGAGAAAAGACCTTGAGTCGCGTCACGTGACCACGAAGCTGCATGGGAGTTGGGTAGGGCGGTTGCAGAGGGCCTTGACCTTACCGTCGGCGTCGCAGCCATAGTTGTAACTACCATCGTCGTGGCCTTTGCGAACATCCGAGAAGAGGCCGATATAGCCGCGTGACGCTTCATTTTCCTACGGTTTAACTCTTCCCGTTTACCCGCTGGTTGGTTACACACCAAAATTTCCACTCCTCCATGATATCCTACCGACTAATAGTTACCGCTATACGAAGCAACGTTGTCCGTCCGTCGAAGAGATGCTTTTAAAAACTTGACAAGTCGCAAGCAAGTTAGTAGTACGAAAAAATATTATACGAGATTATACGTATACGTGAGATTTTAAGCGTATAATCTAACTTTGACTCGAGACGAACGTAACGTAACGTAATGTAACGTAACGTAACGTAACGTAACGTAACGTAACGAAGATAGAATTAAATTTTATACGAATAAAAATAAAATTTATGTATAAAATGACGAATTTTATACGAATAAAATGAAATTTTTCTATAGGAATATATTCGATCGAGTCACATAGCTTTATGCGAAATTTAATTTCGCATAAACAATTAAACGCAATTAAGAAATAACGCGTGAGCGAAAATTAAATTAAATGGCAAGAAGATTAATTAATAAAAGGCATAGAAAATTAGCTAGAAAATTAAATAGAAAGATAGTTGGTCGTAGTATGTTTTACAATGTTTCTTGTCGCTTTCCCGCTTCATTTAGCGAATAGTTTTTACGGTATATGATATATATATATATATATATATACACGTTACGAAGGAAAGAAAAGACTTGTATCACGAGTATTTCTGGAATATGTTCAAGGACTGAACGGTAATTGCAAAAGAAACAAAGTAATACGAAATTTATCGGTAATATGAAATTTATCATACACGCGTAGTTAGGAAAATTATTTTCTTTTTATCGTGCGATTCGGTCCGTCGTATCCGTTTCCTCGTTTGAAAACTATATTCAAAGATAATGTTTTCTGTAGAAAATGACAAAATCGAAACAACATTTTTTTCTCCTTTCATATCTGATTAATAAATAATCTCGTACAAAGATATATCGTACGTTTTTTGTGTTTGTGTTTGTTTGTTTGTTTGTTTGTTTGTTTGTGCGTGCGTGCGTGCGAACTAAATTCTTGAAAATTTCTTCGCGTCTTAGATGAATATTCGGTCACTGTGATTTACAATACTCGATTTACAGAATAACCGTAGTAGCTTTTAGTAGCTTTTTAGTAGCTTTCAGTAGGTATTTGATCAAGCGGTTTGAAACGAATTAACGACGAATCGTTAATTGGAAGCAACGTTTGAGCGATACCTATTTTTTTTTTTTTTTTTTTTTTTTTTTTTTTTTTTTTTTACGAGAGATGAGCGCATTATAAATTTGTGTCCGTTAAAAGACACAGCAACGTGTGCAAAGCCTGGACATACATAATTAACGGTATTGGCGCATCCAGACTATCGCGCGTATCCATGTTCTGTAACGGACAAAGAACGGAATTTCGTATAATAATTTTTGTTCTCCCTTGCTCGGTGCATTATATCGTGTTGCGTTATATCGTGTTGCATGATCGCCGAGTTACAAACAAAAGATACGAGTACGAAGCGCGTTTATGTTTGCGCGCGCGAAGGTCGATCGGTGGTTCTGCGGGACCGGAAGTGGACCGGCCTTGCGGGACGACCGTCGGTGCACGGTGCACACTAGCGGAACTTGGATGTGTGCGATCGTTTCTCAGACGCGCTCTGTAAACGTTCTTCGTACACTCGAATGCACTTTCTTACGACGCGACGTCTCGCTACGAAACTCGATATCATCTTGATAAGAATTACTCTTTTCTTTCTGCCTAACGTTTCTCTTACTTCACACTTAAAAAAAACTTTATATTCGTTCTACATTTTAATTCTCATTCGTAATAACCTAATAGTTCTTTGTTTCTTCGTACCTTGATAAAAATTACTCTCCTTTCGTTGAATTTCCCTTCTTCTATACCTTCTTCTTCCTATCTTTTTCTACAATTTCACTCCTGCTTCTAATCCAATTATCCTACATACCCGTAATATATAATATTTTGTAATATTTTAATTCTTGTTAAATCAAACCTAATGTTTCTATCGCGCTTTTTTCTTTTTCCAAATGCTCGCTCTATTTACCTATTTACTTGACCGCTTTATTTTGAATTCTCGTTGAATTTCCAGAACGTTTGCACCGGCGTATACGCGGCATTCTACTCGTCTATATTAAATCTAATATTGTAAATAAATATAATATGAATAATGATATACGTTGCATCGGTTTCATTAAATGTACTATATGAAAGAACAACTCATTTTCCTTCAACTGCTTTTCTTACTTTCCTTCGCGGATCAACGTTCAAACGTTCGGATCGAAGTTCGAAAATGATATCCTGTTGCCAAATCAGTTGCGCTTTCACTCTCCTTTAAAGAGACACTTTCTTCCGTGAACGTTGGAATTTTCAATCGCCGAAGGCTAAGCTTCTGATTATTCGCTGTTTCTCCGACTGTTTTAATATTTTCCGAAAAAAAATTCTCGATTTTCTCGAGTAAACGGAACGTGAACGGAATGAAAAGAGAAGAAGAAGAAAAAGAAAAAGAAAAAGAAAAAGAAAAAGAAGAAAAACGATTTCCATGGGAATCAGGTGTTTGTACCGACAAACTCTAGGGTATTTAGGCGAGATGTTGGCGCGCGCGTGTCATGTCCTGTACATCGATATTCTCGCTTTATAATATCGTAATTCGATAATCGTTGAAGTTTTCTGTTGGCAGGCACACAGGCGAGCAGGCACACAGGCAAACAGGCACGCAGGCAAGCAGGCACGCAGGCAAGCAGGCACGCAGGCAAGCAGGCACGCAGGCACGCAGGCACCGGTCGGTGGTTGTTCGATGCGCGAACGCGCTCTAACGCGATTAATAGACGCGGTGTGAGAGAAAATAGAGATTATCTGAAAGTAACAGCGGAGGCTGGTCGCTCGCGAAGGCAGAAGAGTCGTTCCCAGAATGCCGCAGGATTTCGCGACTGTCGAAAGACCGCGAGTCACGTCACGAGCGTGTGACGAATTGACCAGCTGAGGATGTCGGAGCAAAACGGGCCCAGCGAGGGCCCTGGACCGGGCCCAGGGCCGGGTCCTGGTTGGTGGCCAACCTCACAGTCCTGGAAAACAAACTCCTGCACCGCTGCTGCCTCCTCGTCCACTTGTTCGACCATTTCAGAAAACTCCGCCTCCGTCTCTGCCTCTTGCACCACCTCTACGTCCTCCCTGGCGACCACCACATCGGCCACTTCATCGACCAGCTGCTGTTCCTCCAGCCCTGGCGGTCCTGGTGGACCGTCTTGCACGATCACCGCGTCCCGCTCCTCCGAAACGGGAAAGAACGTCTCCGTCACGACGATCAATGTACCCCCTAATCAGGATATGCACGATGGTAATCCTTTATTATAGAATATAGTTCTTTTTTTTTTTTTTTTTTTTTTTTTTAACAATGCTTCAACGTTCTAAAACACTTGTCGGGCTTGTCGTGCGATCAAAGAGAGGTACGATAGAACGGATCGCGCGGTGTAACGTGCTATCGCGTAACGAGATCGCAAAATAGCTTGAAAACACCGTATATGCAGTAGCACGTGATAGTACTACGTTTGAACAGTTGTCATAGAAATATTTCGTATCTGCCGGTGTATAGAAAACTTACGTTGCATATTTACTGCAAACGTATATTTAGCTGAAGATTATCATAGCCTTGCTATACCATTATATATCGATGGCCGTAATAACATCGATACTCGTGGTAAACAGATGGTCACACTCGTCGTTATATAATTGCCGTTGAATATGTTACTTTTACTAAATACCATGTTTTCCTATATACCATACATGCCTATCATATATGTATATAGTAGATATGTTACGACTCGTGTATACTAGATTTTCAGATTTGTTCGAACCTCGTTGCGAATTAATAGTTAGAAATATTATAAATGGGAAATTTCCAAATATTTCGTATAATACAGTCGATATGTTCGTGAGCCAATCTACGCATCCACGTATATCTCGAAATTTCTTTTATTCGTTTATTATCGGCGTATTTTGGTAAGAAGCAAATATAGAAAACATCGTACGTCTACCACTACGTACGTTTAACTATTTCGATTTCCTGTTACGAATAATTGATTAAGAGCAACAAGCTTTCGTTACAGGCTGGATCGCGAATATTTTACACGTCGATATTTTCTTACACGTCACTCTGCTAACCCGAATCTAAACTAATTCTTTCAACTCGTGAAAAATCTTATTCCATTTTAATCCGAATCTATCAATCCGAATCTATTAATCCGAATTGATCGGAATTAACGGAAGTAAGTACGTATATCGTGTTATCGTGGAATAACAAGATGATCTATATTGGGATCTATATTGTTCGAGCTCGAGTTTCGTACGAGCCTCTTCGTCAAACGTCTATTGCAAAGTATTTCGAATTGTTCAACGAAAACTAATGGAAAATTAGCAAAGTAGAGATCGTGCGAGACTGGCACGATATCGCCACGGACGAAATTGTCACGAAGTTATCTCCGCTATTTGCCGAGATAACTGATCCAAGTCGTACATTCGTATTATCTAAGATAGGTATAAACGAATCGTCGAAAGAAAAAATATAAAGTTTGTACATTTATTGGAATATCTACTGTATGTGTGTGTGTGTGTGTGTGTGTGTGTGTGTGTGTGTAGTGGATACTATACATATATATATATATAGTATCCACTATATACTAGAAAATGGATGAAAAAATATTTCGCTGCAGCTTCGGTGGTGGCCTGTTTTATAGAGAACGGATGGAAAGATCCGTCGATCGGTGTATAAGAGAGAAAGAATTTTTGGTCTCTCCTCGGTTCTGTTTGAAAATACAGGGACTAGGTTTGGCCGAGGATCGTACACTGGATCCGAAATGGTATAATTTTGCCTGATGAAATTCTTTTCTATCTTATAGCTCACGCTATCAGCCAACGATAGCGGCATTATTAGAAGGAAACGTTCGCCTCGTCGTTTATTAGCCGCGATGAAACCGCGTTAAATCTAACGAAATCGTCCGATGGAATTTTCAGGCAAGGGTATATGCAAGTATCTTGGCGGCCAGAATGGCGTGACAGTATCGGTAGTGTCAAACTGTGGCTCCGTACTGGGATGTGGAAACGCGAACGTTGTGTCTACCACGGGGATAGGCAGTAGCACCGGCACACAGAGTATCGGCATCGGAGTGAACATCCTCGACCAGAGCACGGCGGATGACGACGCGGAGGATAGCGACGTTGAGATAAGCAAAATCGACTTCCGAGGGGTGAATTTGCGTACGAAGAAGAAACGAGACGTGTCTGGTAGTCAGAGTCAAAGCGGGGAGAAAATCGGCGATGGTGGAGAGGTGGAGGATGCGAACGGTTGTTACGATGGAAGCGACGCGTCTCAGCAACAACCGGAGAGGCCTATGTCATGGGAGGGAGAACTATCCGATCAAGAAATGTCTTCCAATACGATTACGAATCAAGTACGTGCCCTAACTGACTCGCTATTACCTTCTAAGCTTATCTTCTTCTCATCTTCTAAGTAAGTAAGATTCCAACATGGTCCAGCTAAATTTCAACTGTCTACGAGAATCGGTTTCGTATCTATCTGTTTGTTGTATATCCAAGGGTAGAGTAGTTTGAGATGCGAAAAAATACTAGGCGTTCGACCTAAGCCTCGTTTTTGAGTTGAATTTTTCCTCGTTTTCCTAAATGAAACGCGTCTTTGGCATTTTTTTTTTTCTTTTTTTTTTTTTTTTTTTTTTTAACGATTTAACTATTTATTTTATCGCAGGATACGCACGAGGACACGTCAATGGAGGGTGTTCAAGTATGTGGCACGAGTCCCGGACCAATGGAACAAAAATTTCCCATAAAACCGGAGCCAGATTTCCAGTCGAACCCAGGTTTCACGTTTGGCTCTTTTCACGACACCGGATTACCTCTGAATCACGGCCAGCAAATACAACAACAGCAACAACAGCGCAACATTGAGAATCTTGAACAGACGCAACAAAACGATTTGCCTCTTCTCGTAGGAAAATTACTTGGCGGTTACAATAGTTCGACTCCGAATCACAGTCCAGTGTTGAATCCTAGACACCATCTAACAAAGCATAGCCACACGAGATCGCAGGTAATACAAACCAGCGTGTTTCTTTAATTTTATCCGTCTATCTGATCTTGAAATTCGTCGTTCCAGTGTACACGTCCGGTATGAGCGTATAAATTACGTTCGTCGAAACAACGACCAGATAATAAAACGAACAAAGTCGGCTATTCCACTTTTTACCGTCCTATTTGTCCTATAAAATAGCGAAATAGCGATTAATCGAGAAAATGCAAATTTATGCAACGCGTAACGCGTAACTTGCCGATTCACTTGTATCGTTAGTCGGTCAATTATTGTACGAAAGGAAAAGCTGTTCGATCTGTTTCTTCTTCGAATTGATACCTACGTTATCGTTCTATCCAAAGGAAAAGTCAACCCGTTATTTCGCACAACATCCCTTGTTACGTTCGATCGGTCTGTCTGCATAAAATAGTTAAAGCATCTGTCTGCATTATTATATTCGACGAATTATTATTATTATTATTATTATTATTATTATTATTATTATCATCATCATCATCATCATCGTCATCGTCATCGTCATCGTCATCGTCGTCATTGTTGTTGTTGTTGTTGTTGTTGTTGTTGTTGTTGTTGTTGTTGTTGTGGTTGTGGTTGTGGTTGTTGCTGTTGTTGTTCGTGAAATTTTGCCTCGTAAGAGTATTCGACGTTGCAACATTCCTAGCCGCTGTTCACGTATATATACGGCAAACATTTCGAAATCTCGTTGACACTGTAACGAGACGCGATTACTCCGCTTATATTCGTGAAACTTGAAACGGATCTGAAAATATAAGCGTATAAAATTTACAAGACGATTCGTTCGTTAGAAATATTCATTGGTCGATGTTACGAGATGTACAAACGTCTCGTAACTTGTTCTTTTCGTTCCTCGCTTTCATATTTTATCGTTAAAATCACGTTATCGGTTTCGACGGTTTTTCCAATTTTTCCAATAAAATCCTTTAACGCACAAAGCCAATTTACGATAGTATAGAGATATCTTTCTTCAATAATAATAATAATAATAATAATAATAATAATAATAATAATAATAATAATAATAATAATAATAATAATGATAATGATAATAATAATAATAATAATAATGATAATAATGATAATAATAATGATAATAATGATAATAATGATAACAATGATAATAATGATAATAATGATAATGACAATGATAATGATAATGATAATGATAATGATAATGATAATGATAATAATAATAATAATACTCGTTGAATACTAAAATATACAATTGATGTTAATGCTTAAACGTGTAAAGGATACCGTTGTTCTCTGCAAAAAAAAAAAAAAAAAAAGGAAAAAAGAAAAAAAAAAGAAAAAAATGTTCATATCGAAACTATATTTTAGGAAAAACTATAATAAGCTATAAAATAGTATGTAACGTAATAGGTTAGGTTATAAAATCTGGCTGAAATTGTATTTACAAGCTGTACTTACTCGTGTTAGAAAATAATAATACAGTTGATACGCGTTAAAATACAAAGGATAGAAATACCATTATCACGCCTCCTGACACCTTGAAAACTTTTCAGGTGCCGTCACCGGACTCGGCCATTCATTCCGCATACAGCGTATTCAGCTCCCCGACGCAAAGTCCTCACGCAACTCGCCACTCGCCCCTGGGCGCGGCAAGTCCAGTTCCATCTTCGTCGCTATCCTTGTCGCGACACAGTTTCAACAATTCCACCTCCTCGTTGTCGCTCTCGTTGTCACACTCCCTCTCGAGAAACAATTCGGACGCCTCGAGCAGCTGCTACAGCTACGGCTCTCTCAGCCCACCCACACACTCGCCCGTCCAGCAACCGAGACATCCGCAGCATCACCAGCATCAAGTTGCTCAAGGAAGCCCGCTTCATCTGCCGGCGACCGCATCTTCCGCCGTTACTCATCACTACAATTCCACCGCACCGGCTTCTGAAATATCTACGGAGGGATACGTTGCGGACGATCAGGAAGACTGTAGAATACCCTCGGCACCGTCCGGTATATCCACAAGGCAGCAACTAATTAATACCCCGTGTCCAATTTGCGGGGATAAGATCAGTGGTTTTCATTATGGAATATTCTCGTGCGAGTCGTGCAAGGGATTTTTCAAACGCACCGTCCAGAATCGAAAGAATTATGTGTGCCTTAGAGGCGCGGGCTGTCCAGTCACCGTTGTTACCAGGAAAAAATGCCCCGCCTGCAGATTCGAAAAGTGCCTCAATATGGGTAAGACGAGTGAAAGTTGTTGTTGTTGTTGTTGTTGTTGTTGTTGTTGTTGTTGTCGTGTTTATTCGTGATCTGCTTTCAGCCGGATAACCGATAGATTTCAGATTTCAGATTACATCTTTCGATCGTAGAACCATTCCAATAAAGCAACGACAGATTCGGATCAAGCCTAGCGTCGATAAGATTATTCGAAACAAAGATCTTACGGACATTTCTTGGTAAAGCGCGATCCGACATTTTCCACGCGTTTTAAACGATGCTCTTTTTTTCTTCTACGTTTTACGTTTACGTTTACGTCTGCAACATCGTTAGCCGATCATCTTCAAGATAATTTATCATCTTCCTTGTATAATCCTCCGATGGATCACAGACGTCTTCGTTTTTTTTGTTATATAGTAGTGGTAATTTGACGACGTTTGATCTTTTCACGCGAGATTATTATTTTAGTCGTTATCCATAGTTTAATGTTATTTACCTCGTGATTTACCTCTTCGCTTCATAGGTGTAGCCTTGGAGACTAGTTTGACAGCTGCGTTTCCAAGCGAATAGGATAATAAATTATTATAGGATATTATTCGATACGGAATTTCATTTCTTCGATCGATTCTAAAGTTAGTCGACGAATGGTGTCCGAGTGTTAGTAGCGTTAGTAGCGTTAGTAGCGTTAGTAGCGTTAGTTGGTAAGAGACGTTGTCCGTTGATAAGAATCAGTTACAGCGCGAAAAAATTGGCTTTAGCCGCGATAGCTTGGATAGATCGATTTGCCAGGAAATTTGTTACAAGAGCTATCGGTTTTACAAAGGCCTCTTTCGATGCTCTCTTTCGATGCCCTCTTTCGATGCCCTCTTTCGATGCCCTCTTTCGATGCCCTCTTTCGATGCCCTCTTTCGATGCCCTCTTTCGATGCCTATGCGCGTCTCTCTCTCTCTCTCTCTCTCTCTCTCTCGATGATAATCCAAAGGTCTAGACTCGAACGGGTTCGGATTCGTGTTGCTTTTGCGCTAAGCGGATAATTGATTCGTAGAAACCAACCAACTCTTTCGTTGAAAGAGTTGTGCGATAGCTGTTGCGTTTGTACGATAGCTTTTTCTGATTTATGCTTGTTGTTTTTATTTGGTTTAAAAATCGTTACAACGTTTATCGCTCTCCTCCGATCGTTGGGCAATCCGTGTAATTGAAAATCTCGAGGAGATGATTCGTTTCGAATGGGTGTGTTTTCGGATCCTGGCGAAAGATGACGGAATTATTCCGATGTATTTACCATTTATTCTATGGATATTGTTTCGCGATTGCTTCGCGTCCACAACCGCTGTCATTTCTTTTCATCGGAATAACGCAAGACGTTATTTTGTCTATTTTGCTTTTATCTAGTTCAATTTGTTCCATCTGTTTCCCTCCCCCTCCCCCGTCATTACCCCTTGTCGGTGTTTGATTTATTCTGGATGACGTATATATATATATATATATATATACTTCTTCAATGACTTACTTAACGGACTGCCGTTGATTATTCTTCAAAATTTATCAAATTCTATCGAGTTGTCGATAGTTTGATGTTTTTTTTTTTCTTTTTTTTTTCTTTTTTTCTTTGTTTTTTCTTTTTTTTTTTTTTTTGGCATTTTCGAACGCATGCTACCTCTTAGCATTCTTCGTTCCCTGCTTTCGTTAATCTCGTAATCTCTCTGATTCAAATGTATATGCAAATACCTTCGAAATGCTTACCATTTGAAATACTTAATATAAATATGTCATTGCTTTGGATCCTATTACTTGTACAACGATATCGTTAGCTCGCGATCCTTGGTAAGCAAGGATTCCGCGTGCTTCATGGCGTTTGCATACGACTATGTTTGACCGTGGTTACGAATCGCTTTACCTATTGCGGTTTATCGCGGTTTTCAGAATTATTGATATTAGGAGTAAATTTTAAAGGAAACGTAAATTATCAAACATAGAAAAACATAGAAACTAGTTGTTTTAGAAAAATTGTGAGAATTGTGTAATTTTGGTTATCGATAGGTATGAAGCTCGAGGCGATTAGGGAGGATCGCACCAGGGGTGGCAGAAGTACCTATCAGTGTACATATACTTTTCCACCAAATTTTGTCGGTAGTTCTGCAAGTAACATGACCAGCGACAAATTAGCTACCGGAGGAAATTGTAGTCCAGCTCCGGCTGGTAACGAACATCACTATGCGGCAAGGCACCATTCGAATCACTCGCATAAGATGCAAGTGGTACCGCAACTTCTACAGGATATCATGGACGTGGAGCACTTGTGGCATTACAATGATAACGATCGTATGACTGGGATTCAAAACGCAGGAACGAATTTTACTAGAAACAACGATTCAATGTTATCGAGTGTTAGAAGCAACGGAGGATCTGGAATAGAGAACGACGCAGGTTCTGGTATCGAGTGTTCCTCGAATAGAACTACAGGAAATGGTAATCCTAGTAATAGAAGAGACAACAGATCATGCTCCAATGTTTCTAACGTTGCTAACGAACAACATGCTGCACCCGTTGGTAACAGTTCTCAAATCAACAATACGAATTGTAATCCAACTCAACATCCTGATTTTCTGTCGAACCTCTGCAATATCGCTGATCATCGACTCTACAAAATAGTGAAGTGGTGCAAGAGTTTGCCGTTATTTAAAAACATTTCGATCGATGATCAGATCTGTCTGTTGATTAATTCTTGGTGCGAGCTGCTGCTCTTCTCGTGCTGCTTTCGCAGTATGAGCACTCCCGGTGAAATTAGAGTGTCTCTCGGTAAGTCGATTACACTGGAACAAGCCAGGCAGCTTGGCTTAGCGACCTGCATCGAGAGGATGCTTGCATTTACTAACAATTTGAGAAGGCTCCGAGTAGATCAGTACGAATACGTGGCGATGAAGGTAACTACTTTTCCTTCGTTTACTTATTCTCCGAGCTTTTTACT
Organism: Bombus dahlbomii; assembly: GCA_037178635.1. NCBI lineage: Eukaryota > Metazoa > Arthropoda > Insecta > Hymenoptera > Apidae > Bombus > Bombus dahlbomii. The sequence continues at coordinate 15,213,915 of CM074109.1, read as the reverse complement.
AACGAATGTTTTAACAGTGACGTTAATAGACATGATGAGAGCATGATGATACTTATGATGAAAAAAAAAAAAAAAAAAAAAAAAAAAAAAAATAAATAAATTAAAAATCGTGGCAATAAGAATCTTTCGAATCAGACTTTCTTCCTGAAAAAAATTTACCAATAAAAATTACGAATTAAATATGAAAATTGTTAATAAACTCGTTCCTATTTCACTTTCGTTCATTTGTACTTTTCTTTCGATCATCTTCATATAAATACCGTATTCGTATCGTTCACGTTTAGAAACCTAATTTAATAGCAAATAGATTTTAGAATAGTCTGAGCGAATAAATCAGCATTATATTAAGGAAAAATATACTCTTGTGATTAATTGATAGGTGATTGATAGGTATATCGGTCAACTACGAACAAATATAATTAATATAGCTAATATAAATGGCTATATGCCAGAATATGAGAAAACGTTATACGCGATAGTTTCACCGACCTTCGATTGAATATTTTTTTTTTTTTTTTTTCGAATAATGAATATCGAATATTTTACCTAATATTTTACACGATTTACTGCACGAATTGCAGTAAAAGAAGTTACACGCAAGATATTCCGCTCGAAAGTCAATACCTTACCGCTTTTAGAGAAAACTTGCTGAACAGAAACAAAAAAAAGGAGTTTAAATTTTCAAGCTTTCTTTTCGTTCAGTTAGCTGCGAAAAGTTTATATCGATTTTGCTATATGCATTGATTTTTTTAACATTCAACAGATACTGTTACTTATCTATCTATAAATTGGGCTCATCAACTTGAATCACTGTTAATTTAGAAGATAAAAACTAATTTATTTCGTATTTTTTTCATTTTATCGTACGAAGGAAACAACCGATACTCTATTTTAGTCATTTTTTAATTTTTTGCAACTTTTACTTTCTTATTCGAATAAATTTAACACTCCGATGGCGACGCGATCACTGGATCCATTCGGATCGTCGTTACGATTATACAATTCAAAGGTAAACAAACTCTGTGACAACTCGAAAAGGTAAAAGATGTTACTACACCTGTTTCGAAAATAACGAACAACTCTAATAATACGTATAATATAATAATATAATAACAATGAAATTAAAACGCTTTCATGTACACTATACATTGTGCGGTACATTGTGCAGCATCGTAATAAACCTAATTCGCCTACAGTAAGCCTTCTTTTTTATTCCATCATTGATTATCGTCACTCGTATCGTGGTGACTCGTAGACGTAAGAAAATGAGCATTCTAAGATGAAAAGCTAAATAATTCTCGTACGAGCATACATCGGTATCCGGAAAGACAACACAGGCAATGACCCGCGCGAGCCCCTTGGCCGGCCGTCATCGGAGTGTTAATTAAGAAAGTTGTGCTACAACCGAATAACCAATACACGCTGATTATAAAGCTAACGTGTTTCATATTTATCATTTATAGGTAATAGTACTGTTGACCTCTGATACAAGTGAACTGAAAGAACCTGAAAAAGTTAGAGCATCTCAGGAGAAGGCTTTACAAGCATTGCAACAATATACTATCGCAAGGTATCCAGAAATGCCTGCTAAGTTTGGTGAATTATTATTGAGAATTCCAGATTTACAAAGAACATGCCAAGCAGGAAAGGAATTATTAAGCGCTAAACGTGCTGAAGGAGAAGGCAGCTCGTTTAATCTGTTGATGGAATTGTTGAGAGGAGATCACTGAATTATTACCACATTGAACAATGCCGTAAGTCTTATTATTGTTTATTATTATTATTACTATTATTATTATTATTATTATTATTATTATTATTATCGTTATTATTGTTGTTGTTGTTGTTGTTGTTGTTGTTGTTGTTGTTATCATTATCATTATTATTATTATTATTATTATTATTATTATTAAATTTATAAAACCGATATATAATATATGGTATAAATGGTATATATCCCATTTGGTACAGATACGGGCAAGTTTTAACTCGCCTATCATAATCGAAAATCTATAATAGTAATACTCGATCGACTACTCGATCCGATCAATTTTGAATTAGCTTTTAATACAAACAAAGGTGTTATTTACGCTTTGATAGAAATAACTCCTTTTTAGCAAGTTTGATATATCTATTGCCACATTGTTTCACGAACCATGTACCTATGAACCATTTTATTGTTCAGTGTACCAGTAATATTATTTCTATTTTCTTTTGTATTTTTTCAGAAATATTAGAAATTAGGCTTTCCAATGATTTCTATCCTATATGATAAGTTTATCGACAGATAGATCTATTTACAATGGATTAAACAAGAAACGATGGTTATTTAACGTGAACTAAATACACTAATGTGCTATAACTAAGACGATTAAATGGGTAATTCACAACTCACAACTCACAACTAATAGCTTGCAAATCGTAACAACTGGGCAACTCGATTCTTTACGACTCGACTCTTTACGACTCGACTCTTTACGACTCGACTCTTCGCGACTCGACTCTTCGCGACTCGACTCTTTGCGACTCGACTCTTCGCGACTCGACTCTTCGCGACTCGACTCTTCGCCACCCGACTCTCCAGGTAACGACTCCCTGGATCTTTTAGCCTAACGGCACTTGGGCTTTCTCGCAATATTGTTTATGGTTCGCCCGATATTTCTTAGACAATTTCTGTGTTCGTACACATGGTCGTACATTGTGCGATCGCACAGAACTGCTGATTATTATCTGATTAACTTTTCTTTTCTTATCTTTTTTTCTTTTCTCGTTACATTATACTATCGCAAATAGCTAAGAAATTGTATAAACTATTAACCCTTTGCACTGTGAATTTTATTTCAATTTCGTTAGCAACAGCAGCAGCAGCAGCAGCAGCAGCAGCAGCAGCTCCCAACGCTTTTAAGTGTTTCGTTTGAAATTTACTTGAACCAAAAAATAAGACGATATAAATAAATAAAGGAAGAAAAAAAAAAAAATTCACTTAAATACCAGTTTTATTCGCACTATTGTTGTTGTATTTTTTGTAATTTTTAAGTGTACGATATATCTCGAAACGATTCCCAGGATGCGCGATCCTGGTCTTCTTTCTCACGTTTCACGAAAATACGTGCGATTAAAAGAATGTCGAGTGGGACTCGACGAAGGAGCTCGTGAGATAAAAACTGACGTCGAGTCACGCTCGACATAGGAGTGCAAAGGATTAAAGTAATAGCAAATATAAATCTATTTAGGAAAATAGATCGATCTTTTACTATGTGACTTGAATGATTTTTTCAGATTCCACGCTTATGAGGTCCATAAGTTCAGGGAATCGGATGTATTAAATAATCAAGGAGTAACAGAAATGTAAAGAAAACCATAAACATCGCGGTCCATGATACCATTAGTTCTGGGTGAAGGTACTACGTTCTTGTACGACTGATTAGAGATTCGCCGTTTAATGCATAAAGCAAATGAGAAATGATGTTTCGTTTCTCTATATTTTTTTTTGTTTTTGTTCTTTTTTTCAAATCGAAATTACTTTCGACACGGGGCTGTTGCATGATACAGCTCCACCTTGAAACATAACGAATTTCGAAGCGGCCTACGGTATGCTCGAAATATTCAGCATGCATATTTCTATGCAAAAGAGACTGAAAGTATAATTGAAGCAGAGATGCAGAGCATTTACTTTTACAATAATATCAATGTACAGAGGTAGAAAGATTGATTGATTGATTGATTGATTGATTGATTGATTGATTGATAGAGAGAGAGAGAGAGAGAGAGAGAGAGAGAGAGAGAGAGAGAGAGATTGAGAGAGAGTGAGAGAGAGTGAGAGAGAGTGAGAGAGAGTGAGAGAGAGTGAGAGAGAGTAAGAGAGAGTGAGAGAGAGTAAGAGAGAGAGAGAGTGAGAGAGAGAGAGAGAGAGAGAGAGAGAGAGTGAGAGTGAGAGTTGGTATCAAATAGCATAAAAATGCTAAATTTTATTAGGTAGATTCGAGTAAACGACGAATATACAGAGTTTTAACCTTGATAATTATTATTATTATTATAATAAAACAACCAGTATTTTGTATTGTTCTGCGCTTACTTAAAATTAAGACATAGAACGATGTCTTGTGTCCCGGTAATGGAAGTGTACTTAAAACGTATGAGTCGACCAATTGTTTACTTATAGAGCAGTTAATCGTGTAATAATTAATAGGTAATAACACTTAGCTTATCAATAGAACATTATCATTTTTATCTATTACAGAAATACATTCTTTTTTATTCTCTGTGTAGGTTTTAATAAGACGCCGACAACGGATGAAAGATTTCGTACGATAGCCTTGATACGCGTATATATCTTTTCGAACCGCGTGAAACGACTCTTCCGTTATTCATTTTCTTGCAAACGAACTTTATTTCGAGACACGCGTTTCCAAATTCTATGTTACGTTCGGTGAAATTTTTGTCAGATTTTTTATAAAAAGATGACGTTTGTTTGTTGTTGAAATTTTACGATTATTTTATTGTTTAGAAACTAAGACAGTTTACTATGTTTATGTAAAATGTATGCATCCTTTGTCGTAATGGCTAAACTAGAATGTTAGTACCAGTGATTAAAGATTTTTATAAAAAAAAATGAATATAAAATTATATTTCCAATATTTGGAAAATTTAATTATATACATCGATTAGCGTTATCGAAAGGAAAAGTTAATTTGTTATTCGTTTAATATCATTGTTAGAGAAAAAGATTGAAAATTATTGAAAATTATTAAATTATTACGAATGTTATAAAGGTATAATGAAAAATTGCGCTTCCGTTGTAAACTGGTGCAATTTCTTATTTCGAATAAATGTAAAATTTTTTTTAGAAAAAATTAGTCGTTAAATGGAGGAGCTGGAGCTTCCTATTTAAAATGAGAAATACTCATCTCTATCGTTGGTACTATAACGAGACTGTCATATCAACGCATTATTCTTTCTATTAACACAGCAATTAAGTTACTTTTGATTTCGATCGATAAGAATATTACAACATGCAATATTTAATCTTTAATCTTTAATATTGAAACTTTTAAGAATCGTCTTCCCATCTTTATAGCAGATTTCCTTGTGCAGAAAGTGTAGGTTGACCTTATTACTGTCATAGTGTATACAGAGTGTATCGATAAATACGATAAAAGACATGACAAAGACATTTTCAATCGTTTTCATTTCAATTTTCTCTGTATTACGATATACAGCCAATAGAAGTTTCTATTTATGATATTCAGATATTTGATAAAATAAGCCTCTTGTTTATCGATATTAACGAAACACTCTGTGTAAACGTACAATATCGTGTGCATGGTGAAAGATTTTGTTTGCAAAAGTTTCGTTTCCTCGTCGAATATCGAATTCTTATTGTACTTTTCATTCAAAAAAATATTCGCTTGCGTTACATCCTCTTCAGGTTCCAATAGCGTATAAATTTTTTCGTAATTAGTTTTTCTTCCCTAGAAAGTAGTAGTAGTAGTAGTAGTAGTAGTAGTAGTAGTAGTAGTAGTAGTAGTAGTAGTAGTAGTGGTAGTAGTAGTAGTAGTAGTAGTAGTAGTAGTAGGTAGTAAGCCAACTTCTCTATTTCCAACGAATCTTTTTAAATAGTTCCAACTTAGTATTTGAATCTGAATGAACGAACAAGATCGAGGCAAAACTTCCAGTTGGAAATATATCGATGATAGATAATACAACTTATCTGTTGTAACCCGAATAATCTGTAGTAACATACTGACAAAAAAAAAAAAAAAAAAAAAATAGTTTCCTGCTAAATAATTCTTTTCCTATAATTAGTTATTGCCATTGTAATTATTCGAAAGAAAGGAAAAGCTATATATCACGGTGAGAAATACGGAGGATTTTGTAGTAAATAATGTGCACGTCGTTCAGCTTACAATTTTTAATAATGAACAAATATCGTATAAATAGAAATTCTCCCGCTAAAACAAGTATTATTAGTACGTTAGTTAGTGAAATACTAGGAAGAAAAAAAATTACTGAAATATTTGTGCCTTCGATAAAATTTAGTATTTTAATCCTTTCGTAATGCGAGGTAGACACACGAGAACAATTATATTAAGAACATCGTGTAGAGATAATATAAATATATAAAACCAACGATCGACAGTCTGATTATAATTATTAGTAAATGAAGCATTCTTTCTCTCGACGAAATGATCATCGAAATTGAACATTTCCTCTATTTTATTTTATCGATACGAAATCCAACAAATATAATTATATCGCCTATCTTGCTATATATTGTATCTTACATCTATCATAATTAAACTACCATATTTAATCGTACATTGAATAAAAAGTTCGATCGAATCGATCGGTAATTGAAACAATTATAAAAGTAAAATTAAACCAGTAAAGTCTTTCACTTTGAATTAGTTTACGTTTCGATTATTCTGTATATGGTAGTGCTAAATTTTAATCAACTATTTATATGAAAGAACGAAAGAAGAAATTTATTTTAGATCGAAAGTTTTTGTACCAATTAGAAGAAAATATAAATTATACGACGCTGCTGTAAATATAAAAGTACAGAATAATATTTTTCTGTATAACCCCGTATGTATAACCCCGTATGTAGAACGTATGTATAACAACGTATGTATAACAACGTATGTATAACAACGAATGTATAACGTAACAAGAGAGGGACGAAGAGATTGACGAGTCTGATAAACGAATAAATTTAAGCGTAGGAAAAAGAGAAGAGAAATGTACGTGCACGAGAAACAATATATCTGTGAATGCGTAACATTAATTTAAACGAAAGTGCGCGGAATAAAATTATAATAATGACTGTTATATTTATATTTAAATCGTTAAAGAAAAAATTGTCGATTCTGATCTAATTTTGATGAATGATAAGAAAGAAAGAGAAAAAGAAGAAGAAAAAGAAAAAGAAAAAGACAAAAAAAAAAAAAAAGGAAAAAGATCAAACAAAGGAATATATACAGACGTTTATAGCTTAATCAACTTTGTTTCATGTCCACTCAACTATGACGAAAACTTTAGTTTAAGCACAGTTTTATTTCATTGATCCTCGATTAAAACTTCGATAATAACAATAATAATCTTCCGTCTTCCGTTTGCAAAGATATAGTATTAATTATATAATAACAATAATGACAAAAAAAAAAAAAAAAAAAAAAAAAAAAATATTGGTCAACATTTCTTCGCCAATCATGACAGTATGTATACATATGCACTCGAAATTCTCGAATTCATCGAATATACATCGATCAAAGAGCTTAAATACAGTACGTTGTAACGATTAATACACATATATGTACATGTGCGTGTTGAAACTAAAGAAATCGTATGCTAGAAATAATAAATATTACTTGCGCATAGTTTAATAGGATAATCTTTAATAGGATTATCAAACAGAGCGAAGAAAATTTGTATATCACATGCAAAGATATTAACGAACGAAGATATCATGCACGATCAACTGACTTGCATTTATTTTTCCTCCTATACTATCGTGTTTCGTGTTTTCTTTATAACAATCCTTTCTCTTTTCGTAAGAACACGATTATTTCTGTAAGACAGCTGAACCACTTGGATTATCGACAAAAATAGTTGCTTGTCAAGTCAGTTGATCGAATGAAAACTGATTGCGAAAATATTATAATCACGAAAATACTTCCCAATATTCTATTCCCAATATAGAAAGATGGCTATTTAAACGCAATTAGAGGATAATAATTTTATACATACAACATGTTCAATACGAAATAAAGAAATTTTTATAAAGTATCGTATTCTGTTTTTACCGTTGAATTGATTTCCCATATTTTCCAATTCAAAGCTGTAATTTCATTCCTATTTAAAATTAACACGAAAGAAAATCAATTTTATCAATGCCCCGGAAATTCTTTCTTATATTATTCTTTCAAATAATTTTCTTCAAAATTCTTCATTTTATGTTTATATTTAGCATTTAGGATTTAGCATTTAGCATTTAGCATTTAACATTTAACATTTAGCATTTAGCATTTAGCATTTAGCATTTAGCATTTAGCATTTAGCATTTAGCATTTATATATAATATATGTTATGTCCGGTGACTCTTGACGTACATCAGAATCCATCTCTCGGTCGAGGCGGTCACTAACCGTGCAAATATAATTAATCGGACCGCGATAATCCCAAGTAAAACTCTCGTAAAACTAAACATTTTTATTTTATCGTTAAAGCGACGACGATCCACACGTTCCTTATCATTATTGTTCCATCGGGTAAAAAAATAGGAACGTCGGGGTTAGGTTTCCCATGATCAACGCTCGTTTCCACCCGCGAACGACCGGTGGTGGGACGACCAGCCCCCCAGCGATAGCTCTCCTCTGCGACAGCATCATCGGACAACTTCGCTAGTTTCGTTTTAGTCATCCTTTCATCGATCAACTTCTATCTCTTGACTTGTTTTTTCATTCAATGTTCACCAGTCAATGCCTCGACTGGTTTATCAACCTTACATCCAGTCATCCGTTTAACTTATATCAATACGCACCGAGCGTAACTGTCTATGTCTACAAAGTTGTTGGAACAAAGTGTATATCGTAACCTGTTACTTCGGTGTTATAATCGGTTCAACCACCTCTATTATCCTAAACGAAATCCTAAACCAATAGCGGATCGATCATTTCGTAGCGTCGATTATCTAATCGTAACGGAAACTTTTACGACTCTCCTCGTTGACGGATCTACCGCGACCGCGTCTCTTCGCCAACGCTCCAACAATATATCTTTATACTTTGCACTGTAAAACTTGAAAAAATATGAAAGATCGATAATTAGAAGAATAAATAACAGTAAATATTAAATATATGGAGAAATGGAAATCCTGGGAAAAATCAGACTCGTACATTGTAAAAAAGACATGTAAATATTACTGACATTTTCATTAAATTTAAAGTAAAGAAATTAGAACCGTGAATATGTAAAAAGTTTCTGTTCTCAAATGTTCGTATTAACTTAGCTCTACTATATAATAACTATCCTCATAGGAATAAGAAAGTAATAAAAAGTTATTTTAAACAATAATACACACACACACACATAGCTATGTATTTGAAGTCTGAGAACCTTTGTACTCTAAATTATATATTTTTGCTATAGTATATAGTATATAATATAATCTTTATAAAAAATTTAAGTGCAAATATAAGTAAGGATAAAGCTAAAGGTGGAAGATAATAATTGGTAAGGAAGTAGTATAATTCGAGAAACACGTCGGTTATGTGAGCATTGGCTATTGAATAAGGTTATTGAAAGTAATACTTGTAATGCAAATTATAATTCCTATATTTCAATTAAAATTCAAGGTATGTAAAGTAACGAGTGATAACCGGTAGAACCAGCGACTCCACTCATTAACGTAGAGTACGATTCGTATATACGCATAGAGATACAAAGATAAAGTACGCGGTAATATATATATTACCGTGTAAGTGGATGCGATATGGCAATAGAAAGATAACGCTGTGTTAGAGGCCCCTTCTGTTCTTGTCTAATCCGACTATACACACTGACGCTATTCGTTGATCGTTATTACACTTACATATTTACTGGAAGAATGTGCACGCGTTATAAGATAAGAACACAAGGGACCTTTATACAACGTTCTCTTCCTATTTCTATATTGCTTTTTCAGTTTGTATCTCGTATCTCTCGCATCTTTATATCCTTATCTCTATGGTCGAAACCTGTTTACATGATCCTTTCTTAAGTACGGAATTTCCTCTCTGTTAACATCAAATGTTTATCACATTAACTAGAAATATTTGAATTTTACTAGCTGTTAGGGAAATTTTATATCCAGTTCTAACGAGTTGGTAATATATCAGTCTTGTGATCCAAGTGTTAAGGGAGGTGCAAATTTACGACAGCACGACCTTAATTCTCTGCGGCTCAAATATTAAATAAATTATACAGGATTTAAGGAACAACAACAAAAATGGTTGATCGTGTGAACATTAAAGAAATGATACCGGCTTTACCGGATGAAAAAATTGGTAATTGACCTAAACATACATATTTATTTCTTAATTTGACATTGCCCCTCCCAATAATGTGCTGTGTTTATATGATTTACAAGCATTATATCGCTTTTATTTGCGTCTTAATTTTATTCATTTCTAAAAAAAAAGAAAAAAAAAAAAAAATGGTAAATTGCTAATATGCACGGAACTATATTCAATTTTTTACTGTATATGCCATTTCACAGAAGTTTCTTTCTCATGTCATGATAAAAACACTCATTCTTTTCATAATAATAATTTGAAAAACATTTGTAAGACACATTTTTCTATAAGCTAACGATATTTATTGTTATCTAAGTAATCTATTTTTCTTAATCGTATATTATATTTGTGTCATATTTTTATGTATACTTGTTATCCTCAACATACAGACTATAAGCATCTGCACAAGTTTGCATTGTTGTTTTATTCTTTTATTTGCACGATTACACGTTGTTTATTAATAAGAAATAACAATAACATTTAAAACTTTTTAGATATGCTAGCAGCTACGAGCATTCTTCAGCAACAAGCTGCTGATATTAGGAATCAACAAATCAAGTGGCAATCGTATCAACAGTAAGAACACCGTCGTTTTAAATATTAATATCGAAATATTACTATATATATATATATATTCTATGTTTTATAGGTCTCATATGATATCAAAAGAAGATTATGATTTTATAGTGGCTTTTGATACAAACGATGCTAGTGTACGGGATGCAAAACTTAAAGAAAATCCACATCAAGCTGCTAAAACTTTTCTTAACTTACTTGGTCATATTTCAAAAGACCAAACTATACAATACATCCTTACAATGATTGATGATATGCTTCAGGTACATCGAATCACGAAAATTAAAACGTATTAATATACCCTTCATCCAAATTCATCGAAATGCAAAATGTTTAAGACAACTGAATCATTTGTAAAATAAAAGTGTACTAATTTTTTTCATTATCTAAACTTTTTTATTCAAATAACCGAATATTCACATTCAGTTATATTTATAACTAAATCAAATCGTATATTTACCTTTTTTCTTTTTAATGATATCAAATTATTTATATTCAAGCTGAGAGTTTATATAACTGAAATTATACGCAGCAATAGTTAAAATAATAAAAACTCATTTCATTTAAATAAATGGAATTCACATAAATTGAGTTTTCTCGTGATATGTGATTTATTTTTATTAAATGTTTTCAAATATATTTTAGGAAGATCGAAGTCGTGTAGAAATCTTCAGAGAACATTCAAGTCGCAAACGTGAATCAGTATGGGGCCCTTTCTTGAATTTGTTGAATAGACAAGATGGATTTATAATGAATATGACCTCTCGAATTATTGCCAAACTTGCTTGCTGGAGTCACGATCTAATGGAAAAGACAGATCTTCAATTCTACTTGACATGGTTAAAGGATCAATTAAAACTCAGTGTAAGTTAACAGATATATAATTATTTAATTACACGATTTAACAATTATGAACATACTTTAAAAATAAAATATATTTGTGTACCATTATAAATGTATTTTTCATCATAATATGAACACAGTATTGTACATGCTTCTAATTTATTAGCACTAGCTTAGCTTTTCTTTTTTATATAATATAATTATGTGTGTGTACACAATGGTGTTGGTTTCCATTATACCATATAGGATGGAGAACATAATTGTAACTACTTCTTTATTATTACATAAAATATTTTTATATTGTTGATAAGTTGAATGGTTTCAAGGACAACATGACTTGATGTATTGCAGAATACGTGATTATGACGTAATTTCAATTGTCTGCTTCATCCTGTATACGTGTAAATTATAACTCAAATATTGTATAATATAATTCATTAATTAATCTAAAAATTGTGTTCCTTTGTTCATTTGTATATTTTTATATATTATTTTTTTTTTTAATTATACAATAAGTGAAATTTTTAACGATTTATATATTTTATACAAATTTTATATATATATAATTTTCACGTAAGTGAATTCATAAAAGTCTGCTAAAGTATATAAATACAAATGCCAATAAATCGCCTTAGATCAAATGCTACTAACTATACGTTAAAAATATAGGCATACTATAGCTTACACAGTAAAGCGATAAAAAGTGATTGCAATTATTGAAATATATGGGATTTTAGCTTGAGGTTCCTCAGGATACAAATTTACATACAAGAATAGAACAAGGCAACACTGTAGACAAAGAAGCAAATGAGCTACATGAACTACAAAGTCTGGTTAGTCTCATAATAATTAAGTATGTATTAACACGAAAAGGTCATACAGCTAAACTTTCCTATCAATTTTTAAACATAAGATAGCGCGAGGTACAAAGAGTTATAATTACAAACAGAATACAATTGAATATAAAAATAAATAAACATTATGATAACCATATGTAATATCCTTTATACGTAATTATTTTTATTTAAAATAGAAATTGCTACTGCTGGATGCCTGTGCATATCTTATCTCTGATAAGATTTTATCGTTAATATAAATTGTTTTTGTTTTGTACATATAAGAGTACATTCGCATTTGGTTTGCATAATGGTTTCCATAATGGTTTCTTTTTATTTTACCTTTTTGGTGCACACACATAATTTAAATTTCAATCTTGTTGTTCAATTATATTTTTATTATATATACCATCGTTTTTATTCAGAATAATGAATACATTCAGTCCGTGGCACGTTGTTTACAAATGATGCTTCGCATAGATGAGTATCGTTTCGCATTTGTGTCAGTTGACGGAATTTCTACTTTACTGAGTGTTCTGACAGGCAGAGTAAATTTCCAAGTACAATATCAACTGATATTCTGTATATGGGTACTCACTTTTAATCCTTTGCTTGCGGAGAAAATGAATAAGTACGTATTGCATATATCTATATTGCATAAGTGTAACTGCATTTTAAACAGTTGTCAAAAATATAACATAAAATTTTTATTTTAGATTTAGTGTCATTCCAATATTGGCGGACATTTTAAGTGATTCTGTTAAGGAGAAAGTAACTCGCATTATTTTAGCAGTATTTAGGGTAAGTTACTTAATCTTTCCACGAACGAGACGGCTGTAACCGTCTAATATTGTTTTTATTAACAACAACATATACAGATGCTGATTGATATGAAAAAATACCAACAAGTTTCGAAATCATGTCTAGTTTTGTGGGATATATATGTGATTCTATGTGCCATTTCAATTTTACAAATGTTCGCGAAAGTGTTAATATGTTAAATATTTCAAAATTACAGTTACCATAAGAGAGGTGATACGAAATAATGAAAAAAACATTTTTACATATGCTTAATTCACTTTATAGTATATGGTTTATAGTTTATAGCTATATAATTTTTCACATATATACATAGTGTTTCAAAAATTCAAATTCGAATGTCTGTCAATAAGCAGTCTACTGTACACCAATCATTTCTATAAAATGGTCTTTGTATATCTTAAGAAAAAGAAAAAGATAGAAATATTAAGTATATCGTTATTTGGTTTTGGTCTGTGTACATATATTGTTTGGTATAGAGATTATGATATTTCATTTTCAAATCCTAATTTATTTTTTAACTCCAATATTCTCGTAAATGTAGCAGAAAATTACATCTCACTATTCATAACATTTTAATGACATGGTATTGATTCCTGTTAAAATCTAAATACAAGGGTGAGATTTCATAGCTTTCATATTCAGCAGTAAATAATTTATTAATCAACTCTTTATTAAAACAATCTTTGTATGACTGATTTTCTGATTAACAGACACTTAAAATTTACATTTTTGGAGATTCATTATAAAAAGATACAGTAATTAATTAATCAATCCACAGTTGTAAAATTTTCTATACTTTTTTTTTTTTTTTTTTTAATACATATTCTATTTTTATTACTTTATTCTTTTTTAATGCTTCATAGAACCTCATTGAGAAAGTAGAGGATGGACAAGTTGCTAAAGAACATTGCATCGCGATGGTACAGTGCAAGGTATTGAAACAACTTTCGATCCTTGGACAACGTAAATTTGACGACGAAGATATCACGGATGATATTGAATTCTTGAATGATAAATTACAAGCATCTGTTCAAGACCTAAGTTCGTTTGACGAATATTCGACCGAAGTGAAATCGGGACGTCTTGAATGGTCTCCCGTTCATAAATCTGGCAAATTCTGGCGAGAAAATGCTAATCGATTAAATGAAAAGAATTACGAGTTACTGCGTATTCTGGTACATCTGTTAGAAACTAGTAAAGATCCCTTAGTTCTCAGCGTAGCTAGTTTCGATGTAGGAGAATACGTAAGACATTATCCACGTGGTAAACAGTACGTTCAATGAAACTTTTTTACTTACACATTAAAAAACGATTTACTGAAATCATTTTTGAAATTATTCCAGTATAATAGAGCAACTTGGAGGTAAACAGCGAGTAATGCAACTTTTAGGACATGAAGATCCTAATGTAAGATACGAAGCTCTTCTTGCAGTCCAGAAACTCATGGTACACAATTGGTGTGTAATTGAAACATCTATATACAAGACAAAATTTGTACTAAATTATTGTCAAAAGTCGTAACATTTGATAATATTAATGGTTTGGTATTTTATTTATAGGGAATATTTAGGAAAACAACTGGAGAAAGAACAAACTGGATCAAATGCACCAGGAGCAAAACCTGGAGCACAAATCCCAACGAAAGCATAAACAAGTATATAAGCTATGTAAGTTTCGATTCAAGTCTGTATTCTTTGCCTTTGTTTTCATATTATTTACTTAAATACTTGCTTGTCCAACTGCTTGTACACTGCGTATAAAAATCGGTATGAGAAAAACATTCTTAGTATTGGAATTATATTATAAAAATTACTTTACATTCTAATGTAATTATCTGTAGATAGCAAAAGAACAATATATATTCCAATAAGCATATGATTCAATATGTTGTCAAATCCAATAAATCAAGAAATGTACATAACTGTTATAAAGTATTTAATAACGGGATAAATATATTTCTAGAATAATATTTATCGAATTTGTAAGTAAAATGTTTATGAAGTGTTAAGAAAAATAAACTATTATCACTAAAAGAAAATAGAAAAGTATATGCATTATATTTTCATTTATTTTCATTTCTCCGCAAATGACAATTTTACATTAATATTGCAAGACGTTAATTGCGTTACGAGATATCGGAAGATATATGGTATGTCAACTTCTCTCACAGATTCATCATCACCACAAAGACGACATTTTGTCTTGTCATTCAATCCTGATGCACTTAGAGCCATTTCCATTACCGGACCCAATAACGTTCCACATTTTTTACAAACTAAAGTCTGAAACAATAACGTTATTATTAATTAAATGTATGCTTATATAATAAAAAAAGAAAGAAATATGTGTTCATAATAAACTTATTGGTGGCAATGTAAAGTTGTAATTATTGCGAGATGTTCTCTTTATGAATGAATCTTATCTACATCTCTTACAAGTATTAACTAAAAGAAATGGTACTAAGAGTATTTTTATGCTTAGACATTTAAATAATTTAAAATTAGACTTACTGTTATATGTACCAGAGTATGTAATTATTTTTATATTTCTTAGTTATATGTGTTTTATATTTTTATTATATTTAGTATAATGATAAAAATAATATTAAAATAATTCCTTTTTCTTTATATAAAATAATTGTATCTTTTTCAGATATGTTACATGTAATTAATCAAATTTTATCATAAAAATAAATTTTTGTTCAAAATAATCAATATAAAGATATTTTTATTTTTGATTATGAACTTGTTTTCTTTTGCGAATAATATTATATAAGTATAAAATTAATAGTTGCACAAATAAATATTCTTTTGTGGAGGGTAGTTTTATAAAAGTTAGCAAACAATGACGATTTTGAAAAGTTGTATTTTTTAAACAATTTCGACACCAGCAAAATGATAACTTAAACCCTTCCCATTTTGACATAAATTACAATATATTTCAAATTTGAATAAAAGTTAAACAAAAATGATCAATTTTGCATGGGATAGCATCAAAAGTGAACTATTGCCAGTGCTCAGCAAATTGAGTAATTCACTCAGTGTTTTTAGCATAAAATCATTTTTAGCATAAAATATTAAATGTAACAATTGATTTCATTATACTATCTGGGTTTAATTTGAAAAAAAAATGAATTTCTCTGCTTTTGTATGACTAATGTAGCTTATTGTAATAAATTGATACTATAAACTTACATTAAAAAGAAAAAATGTGGGTTAGCCCATTTTCTCTTAATGTCTCAGTTATATGTTCTATTATTTAAATTAACTTACGGTAGTTTTATCTGAACAATGGAAAAGACGATCCTGAAGTAAGAACGAACAACCATGAGATAGTAATGAATCTCGTTCCATTTCTCCAAAGCGAACACCACCACCCCTCCTTCTACCCTTTATAGGCTGTCTTGTTAAAACATCAATTGGTCCAGTACTTCTCACCTGTAAAACATGATAAAACAATAGATAAAAAGGCACATTTTAACTTATTATAAAGAATTTAATTTCTCTTTACCAACCTGCCACTTATCTGAAACCATGTGACGTAATCGTTGATAATGTACTATTCCGAAAAATATATCAGCAGTCATTTCTCTTCCGTCTATTCCTGAATACATTCTTTCTGTTCCATAATAATTATAACCACCGCGTTCCAATAATTTTCCAAAATATTCAACAGCTGTCTCATCCTCGTTAAATCTAAACGATGTCGCATCATGCACCAATCCATGTATGGCTGCTGATTTTCCAGCCATCACCTCGATCATCATAGCTATTAAATATGCAATTTAAATAGTTACAATAAATACAGAAGCAAATATTTCAAATATTAAAATCTGTTTAAAAAGAATTAATTTTACCTATTGTCATACGGCTTGGAAAACCATGAGGATTAAAAACAATATCTGGAATTAAACCTGTTTCTGTAAAGGGTAGATCCTCTGCAGGCCATTTTTGCGAACAGATGCCCTTTTGACCTGCCCTCGAAGCAAATTTATCTCCAACATTTGCATTACGCTAAAAAATTCGAAATTCTTATTTGGAATCCTTATTTTATCCTTATTTCTGTAAAGTATAAGAATGTTAACCTAAGGATAAAATAAGGTTTTGTGTGCGTGTGTGCGTGTGTGCGTGTGTGTGTGAGTGGATGGATATGTGTAGATAATTAAATGAGACTGCAAGGTAATAAGAAAGAAAAATGTAGAATCAACAAAATAATAACAAACTTTTCCTAATTACATGTGTACTAAAACATATATCATTTTGAAAATATCCCTGACATTGACATCCAATTTTCAAAGATCATCAATTCAAGAGATATAAATTGATATTTTACTTACTGGAATACGAAAAGTGATACAAGCTCTACGTGGAATATGACTATGTAATGTTCCACAAAGCTTTACAGTATCAACATAAGCAGCCTCCTTTCCATGATATTTACCAGTAACATATGTTGATTGATCTGCATCATAATAACTATTAAAAAAGATGTATTTCATATCAAATACAATAAGAGATTATTGAAAATGTTAATAATTCCATGAATAAAACTTACCAATAATAGACATCACCTTCTGAAATCATTGTACCTAAAATAGGAAGGCCATCGACGTCTAATTTTTCTGCGAGATCAGGTTTATCAGGATTCCTTGCAAAATAACTTTTCTGATCTTTCAAATCTACGAATTCACATTTATAAATCATTCCATGTGCAAAACCCCTATCGTGCGCTGCTTTGTTTATGATCATCGCGTCTTCCATATCATATCCCTAACAAAATAAGTAACAGTGTTTAAAAATTATTAGATCGGTCAATACAAAATGTTTCCTCAAATAAAACTTTCATCTTTGCAGCAATTTAAAAGTTCCTTCAAAATATCATATATTTAATCAAAGTACTTTTTATATAATTTTATATACTTGTCTCTTTTAATTAATTTCATTATTCAAAATATATAAATGTCATCTATATTTCAGAACTAAAACATTTTTCTTAAAATATGATTGTCAATAATATATTTTCCAGTCTCGCCCTTACTTTATTTTGTAATGAAAAATCAAACCTTTGAATTTCATGAACCAAAATTGAACTCTTCTATCATTATGTATGTATATAATTTTCCTAAATGGTAAATTTAGCAATTACAGTATATGTATCTATACTGGTATATTTTCAATTAATTCTCTATTACAAAAAGAGGCAATTGAGAGTTATGTTATTGTTTTTCACCAACATTGACGTCACCTTTTCCAAATTTAATCTCATTGAAAAAATAGAATTCTATGTGTGCGTGTGCGCGCGCGCGTGTGTATGTGTGTGTAGAGTGCTTCGTTTAACTGGGAAATGTGGAATATCTCTTGAGGAATTGAAATTACCAAAATATTATTCTTACAAAAGTTGTTTGGTATATAAGAAGACATTAAGCGATGTAGATAATATTTTTGTAAGTGTATTAGTGAAGGAGGTATTACAGTCAAGTTCATATTTTTAAATGGAAACCTGTATTTTTTTATTTGTATCACCACATGATATCAATACACCTAGTAGAATATCATAAATTATATCCTTAGAGCGCTATCATACTATGAATAAAAAAGTATAGAGTTTTGTTTAAAAAGACCTAACTTAACTTTAATACCTCCCCCACTATTGCACTTTTAAAACATTATTTACATTAGCAAATGTCCCCCTATATGCTACATAACTTTTGTAAAAAGTTTCTTCATAACTTTAATCCCTCAAAAGATATTTCACCATTTCCAATTAATCAAGACATCCTGTATATGTTAAAATATAATATATAACTCTAATATTTAGAATATATATATATATATATATATGTTTCGTACACACCAATCTAAAAATTAACATATATATTTCGTTGTACTTACTGTGTAAGAAATAACGGCAACGATTGCATTAGTACCCATAGCAAAATCATCAAGATTAATTTCGTCATAATGCACTGGCCGAAAGAGTGGTGTTGCAGGTGTTTGCAACCTATATAATTTAGTTTCAGATTGTAATTGCCATGTATGGCATGGAGTGCCCATTGTTTGTTTACCCATCTGAAAAACAGCGGAATTTATTATTTGGAAGTTCGCAAATTTATTACTTTCAAGCAAAAAAGATTTGTAAAAAATCTTAAGGTGTATATACACCGAGCGTACTAGAAATACACATTTACAAACCCCCTCAGTAATTAATAATATAAATAGTAATTAATAATTATGTGATAAACATAAATGCTCATTTTACTAAACTTTATGATTGCTTTGATACCTCAAACTTTATTTCTGTGGAAATAAAGAACTATCATCTTACGAAATGGTGTTATTCATAAATTAGTAACAAATGCTCACTAACATGTCATTCTTTGTTAACATTTGTTTAATGGAAACATTAAAAAAAATATTCTTTATAAAAGTTTGTTAATAGGTCATAAACAATTGCGAACTTTCTGCATAATTTTACCTGACATTGATACATATTTCGTGGACTCTGATTACAATCTGGCATTGGGATAAGACTTGCTAAATTACTTAAGAAAGCCGTTTTTGATAATTCTTGATGTGATGTCAACTGTAATAGTAAATAACATTTTTATAAATAAATGAATAGCAAAGCAAAAAAAAAATTATTTTAAAAAAATGAGAAAAATAATATATTACTCCTTCATAGGCTTCTTCAGGTGTAACACAGATATTTAAATAAATTTGTTCAAATGTTCCTATATATTCCACCTTTTTGGCGGCTAAATTCATTACTGGCCTCATCATACGAGCTGGATTTGTAAATAAATATAATCCTGGATATTGTGCTGGTACATTTTTTTTTGGCACCAGTGCTATCTCCATCGTACACGGAACCTAAATATAAATAATAAAAGAAAAAAGGTTTGTTGTACTGAATTAAGAAATTACGAAGTTACCTCTTCGCCTTTTATTTTAAGCAATCGTAGCTTGTCTGTTACTCTTGAAATTATATTATCGTCTATTAATCCTATTAATTTTCCATCCAATATTACAATGTAAGACTTTTTCCAGTTATCAGCAATTGACAGTGGAATCATTCCAAGATCCATTAGTATGATGGGAATATTAGCTTTCAATTTCGGATTAGTATGTTTCGTAATGATGCAATTCATCGTTAAATGATTAAGAAGACCACAAGGTGCACCATCAGGTGTATGTACAGGACAAATGAAACCTATAATATTACAACAAATTATTATTATTGTTCTTGTATTAATAAAGCAAAATTTGTTTAAATATTACAAGTTAATAAAGAAATATTACTGTAGTAATAGAACAAACTGGA
Source organism: Bombus dahlbomii (assembly GCA_037178635.1). Classification (NCBI taxonomy): domain Eukaryota; kingdom Metazoa; phylum Arthropoda; class Insecta; order Hymenoptera; family Apidae; genus Bombus; species Bombus dahlbomii. The sequence goes on along the minus strand of CM074109.1, from coordinate 15,193,463 downwards.
TCGTACATGATTGAATAAAGTAATATAAAACAAAATGTTGTGCATCTATTATTTCCTTATAAAACGAAAAAAATTTTTGAAACAACCTAATATACTAAAGTATTACCCCACGCATCTGGCAATAATTGTCTAGCTTCTGTGGTCCTCATTTCTTGGAAAAAGGAACCTCTGTGTATTGCGCGAAAATGGCTCATGTATCGCATTCTATTAATATTTTCAGCGACAATTGTGAGACCTGTATTTTGCATCAATCCTAAACCTGTTGATGATCTTAAATTTCCAGTAGATAAAAAATTTTCCATTTGTGATTCCAGCGAATTTCCATGTTTCATTACATTTAACATTTCCTCTATATACATATGCAAAGCAATTATAATTGTAATATAGATTTATAATCTTTAAATTAATTTTTGAAAATACTTACGAACATTTAAGGTGTACCTATTGCCAGCACTCCTTGCACGTTTCAAAATACCCATTTTAAGACCAGTCAACCAACTATATAATTTTTCTTTCAATACTTGCAAATATAAATGACCACCCAGTAAACATTCTTGCATCATGACAGCATCAGCACCTTCTACGGCACATTTATTATTTGCCAAAGCAAATAGCTTTTTTGTCATAAATGTGAGTAAATAAAATTTATCCATTGGACCATGAAGATGAATTGTTATACAATGCCTAAAAATGATATATGTTAATAACATAAATTAATTTCAATTTCTCAGTTCATTAATTAAACTTACTTAATTATAAAGTCACAAACATCTATATCAGTAGCATCATGAGGTAATTCAAAAAGTTTTATTCTAAACATTCTCCCTATATAAGCTTTGCATTCTTCATGACTATTTAAACCTTGTTCATGTACAGCTCTTAGCATATTTAAAATGCAACCTTTGTAATATAAATCATCTTCACATCCAGCTGTTAATGCACTATAAATAAAAATGTCCGAAACATCAACCAAGCATTTTAACATCAAGATTAATGGAACATAGTATAAAACTTTCCTGTATGAAAACATTAATTTTGCTGAGCCATCAGTTACATAATGTAAAGTATTATTCTGTAAAACATATAATGATGTAGTAACATAGTTTTAATTTATAAAAAATTTAACTGGATTTGGAACACGTACAGCTGTAGTATTATCATCTCGTACACTTCTTAATAGCAACCCAAGATCGCTAAATTGCATGCCACGAGCTTTCCAGCCTGATCTTCTAATAGCAATAGGATAATTCCTCCTTGTCATTAATAACATTCTTATAATCCTCTCAAGGCCTTTAATAACGAAATATCCACCCCATTCTTGTTCATGTTCTCCATGAGCAACTAAATCTTTAGGACTCATCTTATTTAAATGACATCTATTAGACTGTAACATTAAACGCAAATAAAATGTAATTGAGCAATTTATTTTGCATAACTATATTACATACTTTAACCATAATTGGAATCTCTCCTAAATCCCTTTCGAGCGTCTCTTGCACTTTATTATTGATAGACCATCCTAATTTGACTGTTATCTTTCCTTTATAAGTACATCCTCGTTGTCTACATTCTGTAGGATAGATTTTATGATTCTTCACCCCAATTGCACCAGATGGAATATTTGGTTGATGAATAGATACATCGTCGATCCATAATGCTACTTTGTCTTCATTTGGCAGATGAATATAAACAAGTGGATTGTCTTTAACTGCCTCAGACAGGCCATCTTCTAGCATATAATTAAAAGAATCTATGTGCGGAGCACCTAAGCTCTGCAACAACTGAAATACATAAAGAAATTTAATTAAACTTAATATTTTTGAATTACATGCATGATTATAGTAATCGTAAAAAAAAAAAAAAATAGATATTTACAAGATTCTGCTTTTCTGGAGGTTCGCCAAAATTTGTTGACGTATTTGTCAATTTCGGTTCAATCAACATTTCTATATTTTTCCAAATTATAACATAAAATGTTTAAAATAAAATAAAATAAAATAAATATACACTACGTAAATCTGGTTACATATACTGGTTACATACGACACTTCCATCCACGTGTATGTTGCAGTGCTACCAACTTACGTACATAGTACAATAGAACATAGTCTGTATCTCTGTTTAAGATATTCAGCATGCCACGTGTGCACAGAACGAGCACCTTCTTTTCTTCAATATAAATTTTTCACGACTGAATTTTCGGATGATTTCTTCTATACCATCAGTATATAAGTATCAAGACCATATGTACAGTGTATGTATACGACCATCCAGACTTGTTGTACATACATATAACCGTGTTCCTGATGGTGATTATGGACGTATCTGGTAAAGTTCTGTATGATAAAGTTCGAAATTTACGTTCGGAACTTTCGAACGTTGTTACACCAGAAATATTAGATAAAATTTGCGACAAACCTTCGCTACAACCATTTTTAAAATGGTTCTGCGAAAATGTAAATAATGTCAACGTTCTTTCAAACGAGGATGTTCAAATGTAAGTTACTTTGAATATTTTTAAGTCTTTTAATTCATTAAAAATCTACTAATTTCATTCGTATGTGTATGTGAATGAAAGCTAAAGTTATAAATTTAGTTTTTAGAAACAAAATAAAATAATATAATATATACTATATTTTTGTACTTTGAAAATAAAATATTTTAAATATATAATGAATAGTTTACATTCTTTGTGAAAAATATATTTTTCTGAAACCTTGATTTAGAAGATTTTCTTTGTTCATTTATGATATAGTAAATAATGAAATTTTATTTACATATTAATAACATAAAGTGAACTTCATAATAGTGAGCAATTTGATCGGTATCTTTAATTTTTTCCATGCTGTTGTAATGTGTTGAAAGATGCTCTTTAAAAAGGGAAAATATCATTTAAAAAACTACTGCAAACAATTATAAATACTTTTAATTTTAAACTAAAACTAAACCTAACTTAAATCTAACCCAAACTGAATATTGAATCTTGTCATTTGTATTTCGCGATTCGTTCATTAAACCTAAACCTAACTCTAACGCAAGGAGTTAAAAACCAACCAAATAAGCTAGACACCGACAACAACGCAGGCGAAACTACGAAGTTTCATTTTTTTATTTGTTATTTTTTTGTTATTTGACTATTTTTTAAATAAATATTAAGCTTCTTTTTTAAGTGTTTACTGTTTATCTTTCTTTCACTTAATTTGCTCTTATACAGATAGGATTAAGCTTAGTTTTAATCCAAAATTAAAAGTACTTATAATTGTTTGCGACATCTTTTAAATTATAGTTTGGCTTTCTAAATAACCCCCTTCGACATATTATAGTACGAAAAAAATTGGAGATACTGACCAAATTGCTCACTATTACCAAAAACTTCTTTGTTAAGTTGAATTAAAAGTAAATTTCAATAATTTGTGTTTCAGAAAAAATAAACTCCAAGAAATGAATGAATGGGTAGAAGGTTCAGAATTAGATCATGCATTGGAGGAAAATACTAAAGATTATCCTGATTTATTGAAAATCATTTTTTTCGATGACACAAATATTAACGATTTGTTTGCAGAATATGAAATAGTGAAGAATTCATATAAGGAAGACAAAAATTATATTTATACATTGCAAAATGGGATTCAAAATTTAAAGTAATATGATCATTAATTATTTGTTTCTATTTATGTACATATATTACCTTAGATTAAATGTAGATTTAATTACATATTTAAACACTTAATAATATAATCGCTTTAATTTTATAATTACTTAAGTTATAATTTTATTCTCTATTGTAATATATTTTCATAACTTGAAAAAGCATAATTAGCTTGCAACATTAAACACAGAACACTATTTTATAAAAAATAGTAAAATATTGATTTAGGCCACTATCGTAAGATTAATATTATTATATAAAGTAATACATTGTTGCAGAAAATTAGAAATTGAATTAGATGAGACTATAGAAAAGGAAGAAGAATCTTTGGGTAGAGAAAATATTAAAGCTAATAGAGCATATGAAGAATGTTCCATAATTATGAAAAAATTCGATACTCAGAATCATCAATTTTTTAAAGAAGTTGAGTTCCTTGTGAACGTTTATGCAGATGCAGCCGAAAATGTGAGTAATTTGTAAAATATCTTCATAATTTATATTATGGTAATATATATACAGGATTCATCTGAAACTTATGTATAGTGTGAAACAAAATAATTTATCAAATTTCATCTTGAAACTTATGCTCAAGGATAATTTTGTGACCCATTTTTTTTAAGAAATCTCCACCGATCCAAAGGTGTAGAGTCGCTTACCAAAGCCATGACAAATAATTTAGTTACACTCTGTATAAATGGATACGAGGTGATTCCAGCTAAATGAAAGATAAGAAAAAAACAGAATATCTTAATTACGAAATGCTATTTATATTTTTCATATGAGGATTTACATATTTTATCCACATTATTACACAATGTTCCTTGTACTACTCAACTTCGAATAATTCATAACAGAACAGAACGAAATTTCAAATTCGATTTTCTCAAAAACTAATTGTAAGCCTCAAGCAACTAAAATTTTATTCAATACTTTTCCCTTATCTCTTTATGAGAAATCAACTCGTGTCTGTTTATACATAACTTTCAGATGCATTCTGATATATATTAGTAATATATATACTAATAATAATAATATTGTGTTTATAGAAAGGAAAACCATTATTATGGACTCAAATGCCACTAAAACTTTTTACCAAAACTATAGAACTATATAATCATTACTTAGATGTTCATATAAAACGACAGTTTGGAAATACATCTGAGAAAGAGCAAAAGACTGATTCTAATTATGTTTCCTTAATTAACAGTAATAAAGAAAAAACTATGGATAACGAAAAGTTATTGGAACTGACATTATGTAAAACAAAGTAATTAATATTGATAACTATTAATAAATCGAATATCCTTTGTATTTATTAATTGACAGAGATACTAATTTTATAGCTTAACTAATGCAAAAATAGAAGAAATTCTAGCAAAAGTACAAGAGGAATCATACATTGCAATGTTGAATTATATAGAAGATATATATAATTTAGGAGATATGAAAGTACCCAAACATTCTGAATTAAGGTACTTGAAAACTCTAAGTATAACTATTTTACTAAGCACATTATTAATTTTCTAATGAATATTACATTTATGAATCAAAATTAGAACAGAAATTTTAAAGGTAACTAGGAAAAGAGATTTTTTAGAAGAAAATATCACTTTGTTACAAGAACGTCAGTTAACAGAAGTAGTGCAACAATTCTCAGAATTGGAAATAACTAAGATCTTAAAACAGGATGCTCATACGAGACTTACACGAACAAAAAATCATTTAGAAAAACTTAGAAACTTACGGTTTCTTGCACGAGAACATGGTCATGTGCACACTGATTTATTACGAATGCTGATGGAAGTGCAATTTCAGTGTCTTAAAAATGTTTCTGAGTTTGTAGCTGATGCTTACCACTATTTTACAACAGAATATTCACTATCATCCACAAGATGTGTAAGTCATTTATCAAAACAAAACAAATGCATTTTCAGTTTGTAATGAAATTTCATTTATATGTAGGAAAGTATGCAGAAACTGCAAAACAAGTATTCTGCCATTGTATCTTCACCAAAAATACATAATTCATTTCACAAATTTTTTTTTTCAATGGTATGTAGTGACAATAGTACACATCAATTAAATTTTGCATTACAAAAGTATAATGATCTCATAGATGAAAACAAAATTAAAAAAAAAAATCTATTGAAAACTTATTTAAATTCAAAAGTTGACAAATTAGAAATATTGTAAGTATTAATTTTTTATCAATATTTACCACTATAATGGGTACAATAAGTGTTAAATTGTTATAATTTAGGGAAAATGAAATAAATTCGCAATATTTAAACGAAGTTGAGAAAGGACCTACACATACATATAAACCAATTTCTTATGATATTGAAATACATCACAGTGAAGCACTCAATAATTTACAAAAGATACAAAACGATCTGACAAAGATCAGAAATCAAATGAAAGAACGATTGGTAAATTGATAAATAATATATATATGTATATATATATATTTATTTATTTATTTATTTATTTATTTATTTTGAATATATATTATCTTATTTGTATAATATTTGAAATCTTTCGTTGTAGAAGGCAGATACAAACTTCGAGCGAGAAAAGGCTATTCTTTGGCAACGATTTCTAATCGATCCTGATACATTAAGAAAAACATATAAACAATTGAAAAATGTGTCAAAGAGATCTTGCTTCGATGATGCACTTAAAAAGAAATTAAATGATTCACTATAATTTACTACTATTATAAATATAGCCATACAATAAATATTATAAATATTATAATGTATCATTAGAAAGATTTTGATAAATTAGGTTATATTAAATACACTGCCAAATAGATTTCAATAAAATGTTTCTAATGATATGCTAAAAATATGTGTGAAGTGTATAATATAAATCTTATCTAAAATTTATATAACTTGTGTATTAATTTTTAATAAATGATAATAGAATTTATAGAAACTAATGCAAAATTGAAATAGAAATAAATAATTGAAATAATAAAAATCTACCAATAAATTTTTCTTATTTATTATCATTCCCTACAAGATATATCAAATCGTTCATATGCAAGCATTGGAATCACTAATAACTGTACCTATGTATATATATTTATGATATCAAAGAGGAAATTAAAGTGCTCACGCTTATGGACCTATTTGTTCCCGTATTAGTGCTGAGTTTGATTGACGTTAGCATATATAAGAACCTATAACATTGGGTTATCAGGGCATCACTCTGTTTGATTGCACATTAGCATAGACAAGAACCAATCGTCAATTACTTTATTGTGCAAGAAAATGCTAAAAACGAATTCAAGGTAGTCATGTTTACAGCACGTTTTATAGATTCAGAAATTGTACAAAGAATATTAAAAAAAAAAAATCAGATAGGAAAGTAGATATAAACTTTTCCATAGAACCGTACAATTAAATAAGTTTTTGTCTATGATAGTATGCAATTAAACAGGGCAAATCTCTAACTTTAAGTTTAAATACATAGGTTCTTGTACATGCTAATGTCAATTAAACTCAACACTTGGCTGCTTGGTGCAGCACCTGTACTGTGAAACAACTAGAAGTACGAGCGTAAGTATTTATTTCTTCTGCGATGATATATATATATATATATATATATATATATATATATATATATATATACACACACGTAATGATATAATGAAATATGATACGTCATATATGAATGATGGTATTAAAACATGTGATTTTTTAAATTTTTTATTCTAGAAACGAAATAACTTATTGGATAAACGTTACTTCAAGGGACCAAAAACTACTGACCGTTTTTGCAATCTTGTAGTTTATGGCGTGTAAAATTCGAGAATACAAATTTTAAGGTGAGGAACCCACTGATTTAAAAGTTATGATTATGTAAAATTGACTTACATTTCTAGGATATTTTACCAATTATTTTGACGCCATATTCATAATTCGTTAAAATTAGTGAGTTACTGGTTGTAAATAAATGCACATAGTTCGCAGCCATTTTGCGACGGGATTTTTAATCGTGAAGGTTGAATTAGATTTAGGTTATTCATTAATTCATTACTCTCAGACTACCGTGAGGCGGTCGGTTACTAGTACAAACTAATTTTCGGTGAAGTTCAGTTCAATGCTCGTCTATGCAGACCAATCAGATGATAGGTAAAAGAAATATAATATCAAAGTAACATCTAAGATATCTTTTGAACAATTCCTCAATTCCACATAGCCATAACTTTCGAATCAGTGGATTTCTCGATTTAGAATTTGTATTTTCAATCAAAAAATCAATAATTTTTGGTCTCTTAAAATAAAGTTTAACCAATTTATTTATTAATCAGTAACTATTTTATTTAATGACTTATACGGAAGTCATAAATTCGTAATATATACATACATATATTACTACCAAATACAGTCATATATATATATACATTGTTGAAGAGAGGAAGTTGCAGAGAAGATAATGATCACCTTAATATATGACAAATGCACGCGAAGGTCGAGACTGCCCCCTATCTATTGCTTAATTCAACAGATATACCTATGTAAATACTTATTACATTTTTTCTCTGTTATTACTATATATATTACATATATAGATAAGATAGTAACACGTATGTATGCACATGTCAGGTCCATAATTCTGGAAAATTAGAAAAGTATCCTCGATAGCTAATACATTTCTTATATTTTTAGTATCTGACATCAGACACTATGAAGAAGAGCTTCATTTTTTTGTTAAAAATTAACTTTCTTGATTTACGAATAAAATTTGTTTATGTTTAGAAATAATGGATTGTGTAATTTCATTCATATTAAATGACACACATTAAACTATGTCACAAATTCATGTCAAGGTCAATAAATGAAATCTAATAAAAGTAGAGCAATATTGTATAAAAATCCATAAGTAATTAGTAGCAAACTAATTTTCCACAAATAAATAAAAACATATTGATATTACCATATATTATGTTCTCAAGTAATTTTAAGATTTCCGTGAAATTCATATAACTCTAATAAATTTATGAAGATATTAAAATTATCTTATTTTCCTACTTAGTCTTTTTTCCGTTTACTAAATAATATTTTATAAATGTATAAAAACTTAATCGAGGAAAGGATATATTGATATATTAATGTCATCTTATACAAGTTTTTATTTGTTATTAACTGAACTTCTCAAAAAACAAATTGATCAATTGTACTTTTTATACATATGTATATTTTCAGATTTTATTACTTATGTAGGTCCTAAAAAACAAACGATTCATTTACATAAACTTACTTACTGGAAGGAGGTGGCATATATAATAATAAATTCTAAAATAATTTTTAAAAAATAATGTTTTCAATGTCACCGCTTTGTTCTATTTTTCGATTTATGGAGTTAATCAATGTAACTTCCGAACGACTTAATTCAGGAAGAATAGCACGTACAATGATAAATTTCGAATAAAAGATCGTAACATCATTAATACGTGGCGTAGGATACATTTTTAGCTGCTTGTGATGTATTGAAAAATATAGTTCGTGATGAGATATTGAAGTTTGCAAACGGATAGCCAGAGTCAGATTTTACAACAGTGGTACTTCGGTGGCTGGCTTGTTACTCCCATAACGGTAAAAACGTGACAGATATATACAGGAGAAGTGAAGTAGCCAGAAGGAAGGGAAACCTGCACTTGCTCGCTTGCTTTCTTCGAGCCATGATTGGTAATGCTTGTTAGTATTTGTCTAACTGTTGCATCGGAAGCTTTGCAACTTTGTTTTCTTCGATAGTTTCATTTTCCAAAAGGACTGTGCTATCACATTATAACCAGAATAATATCCTTGAAAATACAAGTAAAATAAATCCTTCGGCGAGGTGAGTCACTATTCAGAATTGTTTTGTAAGATGACGCGATCCTAGCATAAATTATCCTTTCATTTATATATTATTAGCAAAAATTACGACATATGTATTTTCTTCTTAAATAAATAAATTGTTAAAAACAACTCTAATTTGTTTAGTTGATAGCGACATATATTTTCCGAATTTGCGATCGAATTATAAAATCCGTATGGATTTATCAAGTAATAGAGTTTGGAGAACATATAAAACGTAAACTTCTGTCGTACTACTTTCTAATCAATAACTATGTACATAGATTCCGTTGGTCCATTTAGAAAAATATGTAATGTTTGACAGATGTATTTTATTTAGAACGTAACTAATGTATCATAAAATAATGTAACACAAAATTGTGAAAGATAATTGGAAGAAAATGATATAACTATAAATTTCAAAATATATATTTAAAATAACAACTATTTATATTTTCAAACGTATTAAATAAAAATTGAATAATATCTTCGAAACACAATTCAATTCCGAAATTTTTGTTTTGAATGTTAAAAAATTCATTTTTTAAAATAATTTTACTAATTTTGTTAGATGAGGAAAAGAAATGAATTCTGTAATCAGAGAATGATATATCAAACCCAAGATATCAATTTAAGAATGTTTATAATAGTAATATATGATATATTCATTGCTATTAATGACAATTACGAATGAGTATACGAAATTGTACAAAATTATATCCCAATAATGTAATTATATATCATAAATTATATGTTATATCATGAATTGTATGTTTAAATATGTATGAACATAATATTATTAACAAGTATAGATTAGAGTAGAAGAGTAGAAAGACGAATTGTTTGATATACAGAGTAATATGTAAAATATTATATAAATACTATAAGTATTACATTGATTTGTGTATATATATTAGAATTATTATAATGTAATTTTATAAAATAAGGATCTATTCAATATAATTTATATAAATAGCTTTTATTAAAATAAATGGCTGAACAATATGTTTATAAAAATCTTAAATGCATAAATTCTCAAAATTTATTTGCGTTAATCATTGTATATTGAGTAAAACAAAATCATTTTTTCTGAATATTTCAATGATAAAAATTGAAGAGTATATTTTAATATTGACAAAATGAAACTCTTAGCTCTTGGGTTTTCCCATTGCTTTAGTCACATGATTGTGTTCACAAATTATTGTGGCATCATTAAGAAATACATAATTGCCAATGGAAAAACCAGTTTGACACTTTGAAGTATCGATAATTACAAAATTATATAATAGAACGACTATCTTTTATATTTACAATCAAGATATACAATTATACAATATTTTTTCTCATAGTAAAAATAACTTTTATCTCTGTTATTGTACATATGTAGGTACTATATAATATATTGAATTTTGTTTATGTTATTTATATATGCTACTACATTTATGTATAGTGTGCTATTCAAAATTTACTTATTAGTAGTTTTATTAATTTGTCAACATTGTTTGTCATTTTGTACTCCAACCTAGATTTCTTTTCATTTTACAGTGACTATAAAAATGGATTGGCAGTGGTTCAATATTGTTTTTTTATTCTATATAATACTAAATGTTACTGCAGAACAGTATGTATATATATATATATTTTTTTTTTTTGATTATACTTTATTAGATATCTAATTAAAATGATAAATATGATAAACATATATTAAATACTGTATTATCAAATATTTTATATAATTAATTATCTAACATAGCTTAATAATCAAATTTTTTAATATATTTTTAAAGATACTATAGCATAATAGCTCCAAAGGTAATACGACCTGATTCAGAATATCATGTAGCTGTAAGTATTACTGGTGTATCAACACCATCAACAGTATATATTGAACTGTCTGGGTCATTCGACAATAATTCAAGAATAGGAGAAGTATTCAATATATCTCAAGTTATACATGTACAACCATACAGTACAAGAATTTTACGATTTGAAGTAAATAAATTCAAGTTTGTTAACTTCTCTGCATATCAAATGTAATAATAAATTTTATAATTTCTTTTTAAATTTTAGATTGATGATATTATTCCTGGTAAATATGAATTAATTGCACGTGGTTTATCAGGAATAGAATTTTCACAGTCAAAGTCAATAGAATTTATTTCTAAAAGTTATTCCGTCTTTATTCAAACTGATAGAGCAATCTATAAACCGGGAAATAAAGTTATGTTTCGATGTATTTTGTTGGACTCCAGACTTAGGCCAACACTTGAAAGATTAGTAAACATCTATATTGTAGTAAGTATTTTTAAATAAATACAGTGTATGTAACAAATAAGACAAATTTTTTAATCTACATTACATTTTTATAGGATGGTAAAGGAAATAGAATTAAACAATGGAATCATCCACCTGTAACCCATGGAATTTTTAATGCAGAAATCGAATTGTCTGAGTACCCAGTTTTAGGTACCTGGAAAATTACAGCAAATATTGGTGATCAAACATTTGAAAAAGATTTTGAAGTTGCTGAATATGTATTACCTAATTTTGAAGTGATAATTGATACTCCTAAACATTTTACATTTAAGGAATCAAAAATCACTGCAACAATCTATGCTAAGTAAGTGAATTCTAATAGTTAAGTAAACTTTCTGTAAGTTCCTAAAAGTATATTACAAATTTTTTTAAATTGATTCCTGTTCCACAATTGTAACAGCGTCATTGATGTTATTTAATGATGTCTTAGTATTCTCCTGAAAGATTTGACAAAAATTATTTATTTCAAAGTGCAAATCATTTAGGTATACTTATGGTAAGCCAGTGAAAGGAGAAGCAACTGTTACAGCATATCCTGATATATTTTCTGATGTTATCCAACCAATATACCAACAGCCTATACGAAAAGTAATTCCAATAAACGGGAAAATAGTTGTTGATTTTGACATTCATGATGAATTAAGGTATATATATATATATATATATATGTATCTTAAAAAACGTTATTAAATACTTTTTTAGAAAAGATATAATTTAATTTCAATTTTAATAGGCTTACTGATGAATATGAAAGACCAGTTATGCTTGATGTTACAGTAGAAGAATCTTTAACTGGTAGAAGACAGAATACTTCTGCACATATAACCTTACATAAACATAAATACACAATGGATTTGATAAAAACATCAGAATACTATAAACCAGGATTAAAGTATACAGCATTTGTATGTAATCTCTTTTAAACTCTCTTTTAAATATTATAGATATAATACGAGAAAAATTCTTATAGATAAAATTAACATATCATGATGGAACACCAGTGAGAGATAACAAAAATTTTGTTATGGTAAAATATGGGTATACTTACATTACTGATAATCAGTCCACATACACGAATATTACTGGTATGTTGGATGAAAATGGAATGGTAAAGTTGGATTTTTATCCACCAAAAACTAATGATAATATGTCATATCCTTTAAACATAGAGGTAAAATATTATAGTAGATACAAAAGTACTGAAATTAATAATAAAAATAATGATTTAACAATAACCACCAAAAACATGATTATAAATAGGCTCAATATTTAAACCTTCATGAATGGTTCCCATCAACAAACCAAGCTATGTCTCAGAATAATGAATATATACAAGCTGTTTTGAAAACTGAAAAACCTATGGTATGATAATCTTTATGTTATTTATATTATTTTAAAAGTATGAAAATCATCATTAAAAGAATATGATATTCTTGTATAAGGTTAATCGAGATGTAGAAATTGAAGTAAATTCTACAGCTCTATTGAAATATATTAATTACGAGATATTTGGACGTGGCGATATATTGGATGCAGGTTCTATATATGTACAAAATAAACATACAACAAGTTTTAAGTAAATATTTTTTAATATTTAATTACAATGTAATCTATTTCGTTTATTATTTATTTACAAAGCGTGAAATATATTTTAGGTTCTTAGCAACATATGTCATGGCTCCTACTGCACATGTAATTATATATTATATAGGAAATGATGGAGAAATCATTGCAGATGCCTTAGATGTTGAACTAGAAGGACTACTTCAAAATTTTGTAAGTTAATTTGACGAATTAGTTATAATAAAAATTAGAATTGATAAACCTGAATCTAATATCTTAATTTCTATTAAAGGTTGATATTAAAATGACATCTGAAGAAGTTACACCAGGAGATAATATCAATTTAGTTATTACTTCAAAACCAAATTCATATGTTGGATTATTAGGTGTAGATCAAAGATCTATTCTTTTAAAATCTGGGAACGATATTTCATATGTATGTAGTATTATAAATAATTCTCATTAATTTAAGCTTTGTTATAATTATAAATAATACTTTAATATAATCTTAATTATTCGCAGGAACAAGTATATAAAGAGTTGAAATCATACGATAATAATCATGAATCACCTTATGCAAACTCGGTTTTTGATCGATATTTATGGAATCCTGGTTCAGCTACAGCAAAAGATGTTTTCAGAGTAAATAATTTTATTTGGATGGATTTTTGATATTTTTTTATCAATATTAATATAAATATATATTGTTTGATAGGAAAGCGGTGCCATCATCATAACAAATGCCTATGTCCATGAAAATTTTCAAATTCGTAAGTAAAGTGCTTTCTATATGGCTTAAGTTTTTTACTAATATCATTTTCTTATCTCTTACACGTGATACTAAATATTTTCTAATACCATAACATATTTAGTCAACAACATTTTATTCATTTGCAATGTAGAAAGAGAAGGATGTTCTTAAATCTAATTTTTCATGTAATACTTACTATCAAGTCTTTAGTTAATCAGATCACGTACTTATTACTTAACAAGGCTTATGTCTGTATAGTATACTACAGATCTGGTGTAGAGTTCGCCTTTCCAACAGCTGCTGGAAGTTTCAGTTCAATTGCATTGCCATCAGAGAAGACGAAAGTACGCAAGAATTTCCCTGAAACTTGGCTTTGGCAAACGCTTGATGCTGGGTAATGCCATTGAAAATTTTTATCTGCTGAGAACTCTTTTTTATCATTAAAACAACACTGATATAACTCGTTAAGTAAATATAAATGTTTCTATGTGCTAACTATCTAAAAATATTTAATATATAATATCATCTTTTATATTAATTTACTAATATTTGTTCAATAGTGGCTTTATGTGATTTAGTGCTATGGTGATGGACTTATTACAATTCATATTTCATTCTCTGCAATGTAATCATCTATTCATATCTAAAAACATAAATCAGAGTATTATTATATAACTTAAAATATAAAAAATTAAGGTACTTTAAATGAAATATAATAAGAAATTAGATTAATTTCTACAATACCTTTTTATTATTCGCAATATTTCTTTTTATTCCCTTGGTTGTGCTGATATAATACAATATATAGAATTGGATTACAGAAAAATCGGGAATACTGGAGGGTAGAATAACAGGCTCACCTCATGGGGCATCCACACTTCGACCAGACCTTGGTCCACCTGTTACGCACAAACTAGCAACAAGACCACCACTGGCAGGTCCTTATGCCTTCTCTCGCATCCCACCTCCTGTTTGGAATAAGCCCCGTGTATTCCTAATGCATGACATCTTAAACACCTGGCTTTTTACAAACTTTTCTGCAGGGTATTTATCTTATATACTTTCAGTTTATGAAGCTTTACGTACACGCTTTGTATACATTATTTTATAAATGACGTTCATGGGTCATGCTTTATTTTGTACAAGTTACTTTTATATAAATCAAAGCTGGAATATTTTGGGTATTCTTATGGTGAATCATCTAACTTTGTTACCTTCAATTATTTGTAAACTACTTGTTACGAAAAAAGCTGTATAATATTAAGAGAACATACAATATAATGATTAGCTTCTTTGCTATTTTGCTTTCTTATCAAGATATGAAGATTATTTTAAATTTCTATATATAATGTGCAACATTTGATTCTGCAATTTGAATGATACATTGAGCGAGTACAATTCTGTGACATTTGCACACATTGATTGACTATGAACATGTATTAAATTGTAATGGATAAAATTTTGAGCATTTTTTATATTAAAAGTTATTCAAGGAATATTTCATTAATGTACTTACTTTAATAGTTTCTTAAAATACTCTTTCAAATTACTGGTTCAAATGTTACACATTTATATTTAAATCAAAGTGACCTTTATATCTCAAAAAAAGATAAGATAACAAAAAGTTTATTATTATATTTTACGCTACTTTGATACTATTCGAAAGAGTTTTAATACAACATACAGATTCCAAGTAATTTGGGATGACAGAATTAGGTGACTTACTCTGTTAACTCTGTATAATTGGCATACATAATCAGTAATAGCCAATAGATATCATTCATATCTGTATACTTTAAATTGCTTTAGATTGTATCATTCTTCAATTGTTTATTCTATCATATTTAACGAATTTTTATAAAATATATCTAGTACTGAATATTCTATAGACAGAACGTATTTATTTGAAGAAATAAGTCATATTAGAAAGAATTTTTTTATTAATTTTGCTAAAAACATTAAATTTAATATTATATACAAATTTATTCTTTTTTAAATAAATTTGTAAATTATTATTTATGTGTATAACTGAAGTATATTGATATAGTATTTCAAAATAAAATTAAAATACAAATTAACTATAAATTGAAAATAGATATGAGGGAAAAAATGAGCTGAAGAGAAATGTACCAGATTCAATTACATCATGGGTACTCACTGCATTTTCTGTAAATGATGTTCATGGATTAGGCCTTATAGAAGAACCACGAAAGGTAATATAAAATGATTATATACACAATTGCAAAATTTCCATAATATAAATATAAAAAGAAGAATTTACGTTTTTACAGTTAAAAGTTTTTAGACCATTTTTCATCTCTATGGAATTTCCTTACTCTGTGATTCGAGGAGAAATTGTTGCAATCCAAATTGTGGTGTTCAATTATATGAACAAAAATGTTGTAGCTGAGGTTCTGTTAACAAATGAGGGTCAATTTGATTTTGCAGAAATGTCCAACGAAGTTCAGGATGTACCAAGTGAGATAAGAATTTTATTATTTCAAAACATTTTGTACAAACTATAGTATATAACGTAAACATAACTTATGAAAAATTTTCTAGAATTAGAATTATATCGTAAGAAAAAGATAGAAGTGAAAGCTAATTCCGGAAGCAGTGTATCTTTTATGATTATTCCTCGAGACTTGGGATACATTACGATTAAGGCAACTGCAAATAGTATATTAGCTGGAGATAGTGTTGAGCGTAAATTACTTGTTAAAGTAAAGTGTTTCTTTATAAAATTATTTTTTAGTTTTCGCTAATTGAAAATGAATTTAAACCTTTCTACTACTAATTTATGCACAGGCTGAAGGAGAAACTCAATATGTAAACAGGGCTACTTTCATAGATCTTAGAAGTATAACAAATACATCGATGAATATTACAATTGATATACCTAAAAATGCTGTACCAGGTTCAGAATATATTGAAATATCTGCAGTAGGTAATGTTCCACAATTATCAAAATTTTGATTAGTATTTTTGATACTCATGAAGATGTGAAGGGTTTAGTAAAATTTCAAGTTTAGCCAAATATGATTCTACATGCAGAAATAAATTGAAAATATGGAATACAATATTTTTATATGAGGCTTTGTTTCCAAGAAAATTGAGTTTGAAAGTTTGTCAAGTATACTTGAATTTAATTAATTATCAACAAGGTATGAGTAAACAAGTTATTCTAAATGCGAAAATAAATGAAAAATGTAGAACAAGATTTTTTGTTTAAGACTTCATTTAAAAAAAAAATAGTATATGCACATGTTAAAAATTCTTAGTTAAGAATTGTCCTAATACACGTCTATGATAAAATTCTTAATTTATTTGTCTCGGAAACAAAGCGTCTTATGAAAAAATTTTATTGTACATTTTCGACTTATTTTCACACATAGAATAATCTGTTGATTATTTACATCTGTCAGTTCGGAATTAGCCACGTTCAAGCATACTTGATAAATTTTCAAACTTGATTTTTTCAGAAACGAAGTGTTATATAAAAAAAATTTTTATTTCATATTTTCAATTTATTTTTTCACGTAGAATCACCTTGTATCTAATTGTACCATATGAGGTGATACACGCAATTATCTCTCAAACTATTCGTTATGCAAAAAAATATTTCTAGTTAAACTTATTTATTTTATTTGCGGGGGACATCTTATGATCTTCTCTATCAAATCGTATCTTGATGGACGTGCCTTCTGAATTTCAAGCTGATTTTTATTATTTTATATGGATTTGTATATTTTTGTCCAGATAAGCGTGTAGCGTGTTCCGTGACTAATTCATTGACCTATAATGTATTGATGGACCAAAATCATTCAAGGTCATTTATAGCCTTTCAAAACTTACTTTCATTTAACATTTAGAAATTGTCCCTTATCATCTGTATTCTAAATGATAACCAGGAACGTCAATGCATTGGTTTATTCTATTCTTAAAAGATAGTTGCACCCTCTCTAATGTTTTAGAAAAAATTTGTTGGTAGTTATTCTTTATATGATTTTTCATATTATCAGTATATTTCATATACAAACTTAATCTTTTATGAAACACCGCAACAAAGGGATTATAGGTATCAAATCCGGAGATGTTGGTAGAAAGGGTATCCTGCTTCTTTTTCCTATCCAACGACCGGTAAACATATTGTTCAAGAAGCAACTGTAAATTGCAAATTGAACTGCATCGAAACAAAGAACGCATACTACTAGTCACAATAGTACTGATTCCTTCGAAGTAATTGCAACATAAATTCCAATAAATAAAATCTTGAGAATGTTTGACAAAGGTAAGTTTTGTACGGCAAAAAATGAGCTTAAATGACCTTAGAGCAACAACACATAGAGCGATGATCTTGTCATAAGATGGGCTATATGCCGATCCAAATAATATATATAGTTCCATTAAAAAAAGCAAAGACTATTTTGAAATCTGGAAGGCACGTCCGCCTAGATAAGGTTTGTGACTATCACAAGATGTCTCCTTCGAAATAAAGTAAATTTAATTTGAAACACTTTTTAGTATAACGAATAGTTTGAAAGATAATTGCGTGTATCACTGCAAATGGGTCACTCTATATATACGTACATGTATAATTTGATATTGAATTATATATCTTTTTCTCAGGCGATATTTTGGGTCCAAGTATTATGAATTTGGCAAATTTAATTAAATTGCCATCTGGTTGTGGAGAACAGAATATGTTAAATTTTGTTCCAAATATAATGATATTAAATTATCTCAAAGTAAGTAGATGTATAATATATACGTAATAATATATCATTAGAGAAATAGTGTAATCGCAAATATATTTGTATCAAAATTTCTTTATAGAATACAAATCAATTAACACATGCAGTAGAAAGCAAAGCTCTTCGGTATATGGAAATAGGCTATCAAAGAGAATTAACTTACAGACATAATGATGGGTCATTCAGTGCATTTGGCATGTCAGATAGTAATGGAAGTACATGGTATACAAATATTTAATTGTTATGTTACATTCCCTAATACTGTAACATTTTGTATTATACTTACATTTTATCTACTAGGCTTACTGCCTTTGTAGCAAAAGCTTTTAAACAAGCTGCTGCATATATCCCAATTGAAGACAGAATAATAGATGAAGCTTTACAATGGTTATCAAATAATCAAGCTCCTAACGGAAGTTTTCCTGAAGTAGGAAGAATTAGTCATCGAGACATGCAAGGTGGAGCTGCAAAAGGTCTTGCATTAACAGCATTTACTCTTATTACTTTTCTTGAAAATTCAGTAAGTACAATAATTTATTGAATATTTGTAAAAAAAAAATGAAATATTAATTTTTGAAAATACAATAGTAATCCATCTTTATAATATCTGTATCATAGGACTCTAATGGAAAATATAGAAACACTATAAATAAAGGAATTGATTACATTGTTCGTAATATGAATGATCTAAACGATACTTATGCTTTGAGTATATGTACATATGCTTTAAATTTAGCAAAACATCCATATGAGACTGCAGCATTTAATTTGCTAGAATCTAAAGCCATGACAAAAGAAGATATTAAATGGTGGAGCAAACCTATACCAGCAAACGATAAAAATCCGTGGTATCATTCTCTACCACGATCTGTCGACGTTGAAATGACATCCTATACTTTGTTAACTTATATAAGGCGTAATTTAATCGCTGATTCTATACCCATAATGAAGTGGCTTGTAAAACAAAGAAATGCTGAAGGTGGTTTTGCATCCACACAGGTAAATATTAAAATATAAATTAAAAGAGTGCAACAAATGTACATACTATCAACAACTTTTAGGATACCGTAATTGGAATACAAGCCTTGGCGAAGTTAGGTGAAAAATTAGTAACGAAAACTAATGCCATTTCTATAATATTCCTGTACGAAGGAGGTGGACAAAGTCAAATGAATATAAATCCTAACAATTCCATGATACTTCAAAAACAAATGGTAAATTCAAACTGCATTTAATATAGTGTAATAATTAATCACCTTAAGAAAAATAATTGCAAGGACATGATAAAACAAAAAGAAAAGAATCTTATAAGCATAATGTTAAAATTGAGAAATGTATTCTATGTGTAAGTAGTAAACGATTTTAATATTTATTATTTCCTAAGCTTCCAAAGAAAACACGGCTGATTGGTATAACAGCCACCGGAAATGGATTTGCTTTAGTTCAAATTACATACAAATATAATCTAAATGTAACTGGAGCATGGCCACTGTTTACTTTGGATCCTCAAGTAGATAAAAATTCCAATGCTAATCATTTGCAACTTTCAATTTGTTCTGGGTATATTTATCTCTCTGATATTCTATAAATATTATTTAATATTATTATTATATATTAAATGCAATATATTTTGTTATTAGATTCGTTCCGACTAAGGAAGCAAACGAAAGTAATATGGTTGTGATGGAAGTCAGTTTACCTTCTGGTTTTACGGTAGATAAGGAATCATTACCTAGTCTTGAAGTGTCACAAAATGTAAAACGAGTAGAAACTAAGAACGGAGATACGGTCGTAATATTATACTTTGATGAGGTATAGAACAAAATATATATTTATATTTTGAAGCAATCTGAGATTAGTTTTAAACCAAATAATATCTTACAGATGAACAGGCAAGAATACTGCCCTACAGTATCCGCATTCAGAACACATAAAGTGGCAAAACAGAAACCAGTACCAGTTACTATATATGATTATTACGATTCATGTAAGTTAATAATAATAATATGCAATAATAAAACATTATTTTATAATTCATTATTAACATGTTGATTGCTCAAAGAACAAAGTACTAATGTTACTTATTTCAGCACAGTACATTCTTCTATATTCTTCTACATTCTATAATATACTAGGTTGACCCAAAAGTTTCTTTCGTTTTATAAAGATGTAATAGATTCAGAATATTTTTTGTTTTATATTATTTTATTGAATTATGTATGATCCATTTTGTCCCAATAGAAAAAAATTTCATAAAACAAAAAATGTGCATCTATTATTTCCTTATAAAATGAAAGAAACTTTTGGAAGAACTAATAAAATTAATTAAAACGTTTTATGATTCTAATAGTACCTTATATGATCAACTTGTCGATTTGTAACACGATTATGAATTTTGACGAAATTTTTTTTAATTACTTTATTGTTGCATGCTTATAACGAGTAAAATAATAAAAACCTATGATCGGACACTAATGTCCAAAGTTAAACTTCATTTCAGTACACCATTTTTCTAAACATATTTTATATTTTCTGATAGTACAACGATGAACGGAGATAAAATATAACGGTTTTGAGTTTAGGAGACGATTGGTTCAACAAAAGTTGTCTTTGATTTATAAATCGATTTAAAAAATATCATTTTGGATTAGAGTTAACGGTCACCTTCCAGCGGTCGGAAAAATATATAGCCCAATCGATATTACAGCAAGAACACCTATAATGTCAACAAATATTAATATTTTAAAGATTTATCTTTAATGCATAAGACAGAGTAAGCTATACAATATATTGTACCTCATATTTTTGTATTTAAAAATATCCCAAGAGTAAACAATAAATTCTAAATTCGAGCAAATCATACAATAGGTTAAGAGTAAAATAGTAAAAGAGTAAAATTTTAAATATGCATGACTTTCGAACCGATTTATTCTTACACTCAAAAATGTTATATTTCAACTCTGTTTATCGAGTAATACCAAATTGGTATTTCATTTTCTTCAAGATCATTGGAGTCCGATCGTCCGTTCTTATTACTTTTCTTGTTATATGCACATCACAATAAGGTGATTAAAAAGAATTTCGTAAAAATCCACTACGTCATCGTAATACATCGACAAGTTCACACTTCTTGCATTATTATTACAGTAATATTAAAAATATTACAAATCTTAAGAATATATGACTGGTTCTTTAATTTAAATACTTCAAGCAATTTCATCATTGCTGAACTTTAGTGATTCTCATGGCAGTCAATGTATTAAGTGATATTATTTCATATCATAAATAAGTTAATATATTCTTTTTAATTTCAATTCACTAATTTTATTATACGATATAATTTATGAATCTTAATCTAGTAATAACTTTTTATGATTAGCAAGAAGAGCAAGAGTATTTTATGAGCCACGAAAAGCTACACTTTGTGATATATGCGAGGATGAAGATTGTGAAGATTTATGTGTATTGCAACCTGGTAAACAAAAGGATTCTCCGCAATCTGCTGCTTCACATTTATCAACTTGTACATATCTCCACTTGCTTTTTACTTTATTTTACATTACATACTTTGGATATTTGTAACTCTATAGCTTCTTAACAAAATTTTACATAATTTTACATAATTTTATGAAATACAATGAGGAAATTTTGTATAAATAATAATTTACAACCAAAGTACTTACATTATATAGAAGAACCAAGCTCTTTTAATATTGAACTATCGTAATCTATTTAAATGATTATTATTTAAATCTTAAGTAACATAATCTTGAATCACTTAAAATTAATGTTCAGAACTTATTATATATATAATTTTATTTTAAATAATATACTAAACACAATTTAAAATATTGCACTTTATTCAATCAATTGTTCACACATTTTTGTTGTATTCTAATATTTTTTATATTAGATTAAATATACCTTATTGTTATTGATAGCACGTTAATATCTTTTTATTTATTTGCAGTTAAACTCCTAACTAAAAGCAATAATACAAATTTCTATGTATTCATCTACTTATAATAATGTAATTATTTTAATAAACCGAAGAAAATTATATTTTTATATAATTATATAATTTAATATAATACTACCTTACTTTAGGGGTTCAAAAATTATTAACTTTTTTGCAATCCTGTAATTTTAGAAAATACAAGTTTTACAATGAGGAATTATTGAGTTATGAAACTTCTTGCACGATTGAAGGCAAAAAGAAATTAGTTCGCGCAAACAACAAAGACGGGTACCAACTATGTGTAAAAAAAAAAAGGAACCAATTTCTAATAATAAAAACACTAATCTGTTAATTATTTACAGAAGTTCAGCAGAATTCCAGACAAATCTGTGTGTCGCGATTCGTGATTGAGCGCGAAGAGAAAAAGGATCCTTTGCAATAGCGACGATTTCAATTCTTACTTATTTTCGATAGAAGTCCTCGCCTTATCCCACGCACTCCGGAGTTTAATGCTTTAGTATTTTAAGGCGTTTGTCTTTTTCCACGAACTTTCGTTTCTAATCGCATATCCAACAGCTCGTATCCAATGGACATTACTAAATTAGGGATATTATTAGACTAGAACATTATTAACCGACACGAACGCAACACTCAAAATGGAAATGGGGAAGAAGCCATCGCCCATTAACAAATAATTCGTCGAGTTGCCAGCTCCACGATCATACATATAAACAAGTCTTGACATTCATATATTGAATTCAGTTCCAAAAATTGAGTCGTATCTAGTTGTGAAAAATCAACATGGAAGATAAGAAGGTTATAGTTCTGCGCATGCGTAACATGTTATAAATGTCTCAGACAGAGACAAAAACACTCTATTCATCTCTGTCTATCTGGCAAAAACGCGGACTTTGTTGACCTTCCATGTTGATTTTATACGATTAGACACGATTCAACTTTCGGACGGTTCTCCTTAGCGAATATCGAGACTTGTTTATATGATCGTAGCCAGCCTTATATTGTATACAATGATTTGTACTGTATTTGTTATTAGATTTACGTAACCTTAAAGTATTAGAAGACGTAGTTGTCACTTAAAAATTGTATATAAACATTAATAAAATATTGTCAATCGTTGGCGCCACATCTGTTAATATGTACAATAATAACGTAAAATTGCGCAAACAATAAAAATAATCCATACATTAATAAGCGAAAGAAAACACGAAAACAAGAAATAGTGATAGAAACTAACCGCAAATCTCTATAATGAAAAGTAATTAACGAAACAATAATGGATAAAATTTTCAGAAACACATTACCTATTAGTCGACAATTATTACGTACGTCTTCAACAACATATCAATATTCGAAGTAAGCTATCAAACTTTACTCTTAATTTGTGAAAAATTTAAAATATAAATGAACAAATAAATAAATATAAATATAAAAACTTTAATGATTCGTAATACTATATTATTTATTAATTTGTTTTACTATTTATAATCTAAGATTATTTATGTGATATATTATTACATATTAAATTATATATTATTTATTATTAATGTTGCAGAATTTTTAAGGATTGTGTTGCATGTATGTATACAAAATACAATAATGTCATATTAAGATTAAATCTACTTCCTGTTAAAAAACCATTTAATATTATACAAAATCGTACAATGTTTATACAAACTCAAGACACACCAAATCCAAATAGTATAAAATTTATACCTGGAGTTAAAGTGTTAGAAACAGGTCAAACTAAGGATTTTCCTAGTGCTACAGATGCATATTGTTCACCACTTGCAAAAATGTTATTCCGTATTGATGGTGTAAAGTCTGTATTTTTTGGTCCTGATTTTATTACAATATCAAAAGCTGATGAAGATGTTGAGTGGAAATTATTGAAACCAGAAATATTTGCTGTCATAATGGATTTTTTTGCAACTGGCTTACCTATATTAACCGATGAACAGCCTGCAGCAGATACTCGTGAGATTCTTTATTATTTATCAATTTTCATATAAAGTCGTTTATATAGTGTGACTAAGTAATTTATATATTTGTAACTTAATAGATATTTTATCTATTTCTCAATTTAGTGGTACATGTACAGAGTGTTAATTAATAACTTACATTTGAAACATCTTCTAAATAATTGATATATAAATGTAATGTATACACAGATTTTTTTATTGCTTTAATATGGGAATACAGATATATATATAAAATATGGTAATATATATTAAACATTTTCTCTTTAAATTTTGTAAGCTTACTTAGAGATCATTTTTTATTTTATAACTAAAAGACTAAACATTTTTGTTCTAATGTAATGAAAGAACAGGCACAAACAAACTCAAAATATTATCTTCAAGTGACCTGAAGATAATACATAATTATAAAAGAAAAGATTTAATTGAAACAGACAAGGATAGATCTCTCCTTCTCTCTCTCTCTCTCTCTCTCTCTCTCTCTCTCTCTCTCTCTCTCTGTCTCTATTAATTTATTTTGCAGAATATGTTTAATATCTTCAACCTTAATTTTTAAATGTTTACAAATAATCTAGTTTTTACAAGAATAATCATTTGTTTTGGAATAGATGCACTGTAAATTTGCCTCAAATATCTCACAAAATTTCTGTCATGAAGTCAAACAACTTTTATCTGAAACATCTTTTCTCCTTCCTGATATTTGCAAAACTAATCATGTGTAGATATTTAAGACAGACATACTGTATGTTGAAAAATATATATATTTCTATATGATTAATAATACTTTATTTATTATAGAAATTAGTGAGGATGATAGTGAAATAGTACAAATGATAAAAGAATTATTGGATACTCGAATACGACCGACAGTACAAGAAGATGGAGGTGATATTGTATTTATGGTGTGTAATAATTTATTCCTATTTTGTTGAATAGTTAATATACAAAAAACGATAAATATAAATCAGGAGTCGAAAATAATAATTATTTTAAACATTTCTTGGAAAAAAGTCATAGAAATTAATCTTTATTTAAATGGAGGCCAGTTATCAATAAATCTCAAAGTAATTTCTTAAAAAATTAAACGATTAAAATTTATTTTGATTATTAGTATCCATTATATATTTCTATCATTTCCATCGATGAAGGAAATTTAAATTTGTTTGCCAGTAATCAATACAAATTAATGAAAATTTTTTGATTATCAATAATTATCGATTCCCGGAATTTTATTTTGTTTATCGATAATCATTATTCGCGACGAAAAATCTTTTTACTTACTGCTAATCGATATCGACGACAAAAATATTTTCTAGTTACATTCGACTATTGTCAATTGTTATTAACACTGTTTATAATTAGTATTCATTGACAACATAAAAGAACTTAATTATAAGATTTATATATTTTATTAGTCAAACAAAATACAGTATGGAATATATGAAACAAAGAATAGAATAAAAACTGTTGTATTACAATATTATAGTACAATGTTTTTACTAACGCTTGTATTAATATTGTGTTACAATATTTTTTATTCTCTTTTTTGTTTCATATATTTTCATACCTTTTCTTTTACTTAATAGAATATATAAATTCTATAATCAATTTTTTTTACATTGTCAATGAATATGTTCGAGTTATCAGTCATGTTAATAATAATTAACAATACCTGAATGTAAGCAGAAAAAAGGTTTTGCCAGCGATAATGGCTATGGGTAACCAAAAAGATTCCGGTCATTTATATTGGTTACTTGTAACCAAAATTAAATGTCCATCATTGGTAATGATTACCGGTAATTAAGTATTTTTAGTTAAGAGTATTAACTGTTATATCATAACTGTTAAAATTTGTTTTACAATAGTTTTGATATCTGATATAAATATAAAATTAGATTTTTAACAATTTTTAACTTTTTTGTACATTTTAATTATAAAATACTTCACAATCTATATGAAATGAGCTTTATAAATTAAAAAGAGATTCAATTTCATTTCTAAATTAAAAGATATGACACATTTATTTGCAGCTACTGTTAAAATTATATCTTTTCATAAGTTAAAGTTAGCTGTCCTAGCATAAAACGACATAAGTAACTAATATTCTTGAACGTAAAATTACATCATTTTGTAAAGTAATTTAAAAGTATAAAATAACAATAAGTTGTATTTTAGAACAAATTTTTATATCTATAATATAAATATAATATGATATAAATCTGCAATAGTAACTTTAGTTCGCTCATATTTAAACAGCTTTTAATTTTAGGGAATAAAGAAATTATGAATTGTGAAACTGGCAATATCTCTAGTATTATATCTGATTATAGGGCTTCGAAGAAGGCATAGTGAAATTGAAAATGCAAGGTTCCTGCACAAGCTGTCCAAGTTCTGTGATCACTTTAAAAAATGGAGTTCAAAATATGATGCAATTTTATATTCCAGAAGTGCTTGGAGTAGTACAAGTAGAGGATGAAACTGATCAAATCGCAAAAAAGGAATTTGAAAAGTTTGAAGAAAAGATCAAAAATTCTAAACCTAGTGAAAAATAGACTTTTAATCATTGTTTTGTAAAAGCATTGTATATGTATAAATAAATTAAACACTTGTTCCTTTTTTTCTGCTTTTATTTTATTCCAATCTAAAGTCTTTAACGGCTAGATACAGAAACTTGCCAAACACGGATAGTATTGTCCGAGTAGCCGGCAAAAAGGGTTTGCCCATCAGTAGACCACGCTAAAGATAGACAGTGAGGTGGCTCTGCTTTACTCGTTGCAGACACTACCTCTGGTTTTAATTCTTCAACCATTTCTTTGGTTTCAAGATCCCATATCTTGATCCAAGGTCCAAATGCAGCACATAGCCAGTAACGATTAGGGCTGAAGCACAAAGCTGTGATAATGTCGTTATGATCTAAGGTGTGGAGATGCTTTCCATCATTCAGATCCCATAACATAGCTTTACAGTCCTGCAAATAAAAGAACAATTTTTAATTGATATCTAAAAAGATTCTTATATAACTAGAAGTTTAAACATTTCGCAAAAATATGCATCATACTATAGATATAGGAGGTTATAATAGTGCAATTTTCAAATAATTCTGTAATTTTATGGAAAGAACAAAAATGAAGTGATTCAGATAGATTTTGCTGAGTAATTAAATAAAAGGGCTATATCGATGATGACATTACTTATATTTTTCTAATATATACCTTGCCACCTGAAGCACAAAGCGATCCATCAGGGGAGACAGTAACTGTATTAAGATATCCAGTGTGTCCACTGTGATTGATCTTCAGTCTACAATTTGTTAAGTTCCATACCTGCGAATTATTATACAATTACAGAAAAATAAAAATAATCAACACTTTATTAAATAGTTTACAACTTTGAAGATCAGTCCCATATCCGCTTACACTCACAAATATCATGTTCAATAAAAATATATACATCATGTTATTATGATTAAAATAAATATTAGTATTTTATATAGCTTTAACATACCTTGACCAATTTGTCCCAACCTGCAGAAACAATGATGGGATTGGAATGATTTGGAGAAAAACGTACACAGCTAACCCAGTCTGTATGTCCATCATCTTGAATAGTATACTTGCACTCAGCCAAAGTATTCCACAGTTTAATTGTCTTGTCTCGAGAGCCAGAAACAATTTGACGATTGTCCACGGAGAAGGCGACGCTTAAAACATCCTGTTAACACAATTATTTAATTTATACAATTGATTATTTGCAAGCAACATATATTTGTGTATCAAATGTGGTCAGTACTTACAATACTATATACTTAATTGCCCACCTCTTCTATTTATTAAATATAAAAAAATATATAAAAAAAAAGCTTCAGTATATTTCCCAGAGACTCACGTAGTTACATCTTCTGCCAATGGCATTCAATAAAAAAAAAAATTGAAAAAAAAAGCTTCCATGTATCTCGTGAAGAGCGACGACCATAGATCAGAAGGAAAATTTCACACCTTGGTATGGTCTTCGAATCGTCGTGTCGTACGACCTGCGGCCAAGTCCCAAAGTCGAAGAGTTTTGTCCCATGAACCAGATAGAGCATAATTACCATCTGACGATAGCACTACATCACTAATAAAGTGAGAGTGACCATACAAACGCTTCTGAGGAATACCATAATTGGCTTCGTCACGTGTCAGCTTCCATACGATTAAAGTTCTATCTACAAACAAAATGTATAAATTTTTACACATATTTTGCGTGAAATTGACAAAATATAAATGGATAAAATACTTTGAAAAACTATACAAATGTAAATAAACATATATATATATACACACACACACACACACACACACACACACAAATAAATAGTAGTGATAATGCTAGACAACGTGTAAACCGCTACGTGGCTACTTACCACGTGAAGAAGACAGTATCATATCCGGATATTTTGGATTTGTCGCGATTTGAGTGACCCATCCATTGTGTCCCCGAAGGGTCCCTCTTAATTGAAGAGTTTCAGTCATTTTTTGATTATTTTAAAATATCTTACGTTATGGATTGAAATAGATTCCGATCCACGACCCGCATTCAATAAAGCGTCGAACGAAAAGAACAACCCTCTTCTTTTCGAGAATGTATATTGTCACAATTTATATACTTTGTAGACATGCGACTCATGTGCTTAAAATGTAAACCTAAAGCCATATTCTAGGTATGCCACTCAAGGTCTAAAGGAGCGTTCAGGCGATAAATATTACTGTCAATTTAAGGTTTTCAACATTATCTAACGTAAGAGACTGCTTAGACGATTAATGTTATTGTCAATATTTAAGGTTTTCAATATTGTATTGAAAATATATACTGATCGTTTGAACGCTCCTTTATTGGTCTATTCAAAAATACGACACTGACACTCGCTCGAGTTTCTCGTTCAACCAATAGCTGCAGTTGCAGTAATCAAATTTTTTTAATGTTTACTACCTCATCTTGTTAAGCAGACTATAAACGTTTATATGATCGTGCGACCGTGATATGTATTGATTTTGATATTCAGGTTATGTTCTTTGAAGTGCAAGAAAATTAGGAATAAAGAAATGATCATACATTTAACAAATATTATTGTTGTATAAAGATATATGAAAGTTGAAACAACATAATGAAACTTTCCGAAATAATGGCCAGTAAACAAGGAAGGGATTTAGCACTGTCAATGTTGCGAACATTACCTAGGCTAGCTTTAAATAACATTCGAAATAATCCTGGTGCAAATAAACCTGTTAGTATTATTCTAAAACTATATTGTATGTTTATATTTTAATATGTTGGAAATTAAGCTTTATATGAATGTTTGAATAAAAATTATATTATTTTTATCAATATTTTCTAATTTTTATCTTTCATTGCTATGTCTTATATTTTAGTTTAAATAATATTGTTTGAATCAATATATGTATATGTAACATGATAATTTTTTATAAATATATAAAAATTTCATTTGAGAATTATTTAAAAAAAATGTGTATTTCTAACAGACAAAACGTGGTCGAGGTCAACATGGTGGAGATAAGCACGGAGCAGGTAATAAGGGATCAGGTCAAAGACAGAATTTTATGCGAATTGGATATGAAACTGGAAATAGCCCATTTTATCTTAGATTTAGTTGTGAACCATATTATAAAGGACACCAGTGAGTTGTTTAATTTCTATATAGGTTTTATATATAAAATGTAATAATATTAATGTATATATTAGAAAACTGTATTTCAATTATGACATATACTTGAATTTTTTATTTAAAATTTTGAAACTTTTATATTAGTTTAAAAATAAGTTGAAAATTGGTATTGTGTATCAAGTATTGTGTATCGTATAATATCATTTTGCTTTATATATATTTATAGTTTAAGAAGAGAATATCCTCCTTTATCTCTGCAACAATTGCAACTATATATTGATACAAACAGAGTAGATTCATCTGAACCTATTGATCTTGTATCCATAATCAACACAGGACTATATGATCTTAAAGTAGAATGGAAACATGCAGGTGTTCATCTTACAGATGAGGTATTTAAATTAATATTTTTATATAGGAACATTAAGTATTATGTTTTTCTGAAACAGAAATTGCTTAAAATCTTGTCTTAGGGAGCCGATAACTTCACAGCAAAAGTCAATATAGAAGTCCAATGGGCCAGTGAACCAGTAATTGCAGCAATTGAAAGAAATGGTGGTACTATTACTACTGCATATTACGATACTCACTGTTTACATGCAATAAAGGATACTGATAGATTTTTTACTACTGGTAAATTTTTAAAGCATACTAGAATCAAAAGCTTGATAATATTATATTTAAAACATGCTTACTATTTAGGAGAACCAATACCACGCAGACTATTACCTCCGACAGATTGTTTAGAATATTATATGAGTGCAGAAACGAGAGGATATTTAGCAAATCCTGAAGAAATTTCTCGTGAACGTTTGATTTTATCTCAGAAATATGGTTACGAGCTACCAAAAATTGAAGATGATCCTAGTTACAAAATGCTTGTGCAGCGTAAAGATCCTAGACAATTATTTTATGGTCTTGAGCCTGGTTGGGTTGTGAGTCTTAAAGATAAAGCAATTCTGAAACCTAAAGCCGATTATCTTAAGGAATTCTATTCAAGTTGAATTATTTCTTTCTAGAACATATTTAATATATAATTAAATAAATAACATGTAAAAAAGAAACTGTGCAAAACTAAACAAGTTAATGCCTTTATTATAGAATAAAAGAATTAAATTTTAAACTGTGGTAAATAAATTAATTACACATACACTTTTCTGCAGGTTTGAATAAATTATAATAAATCAAAATAATCTTAAATAAAAGATTTTTTTAATTAAAACAAATACAAAGTTATTTTGATAGATTTTGCTTTGTATTTTTCATACATAATTTGCTTTCTTAATTTATTTTTTTGATAGTATTTCATAATTATAGATAATAAATATTACTAGAAAACATAACCTAAATATATAGCACTTTTAATATGAATAAGAAAAAGTAAGTAAAAACCAGTGATCCCGTTATCAAGCAATGGAGTATTATCTGTACAGTGAGGTGGAATGGAATCGGTAACTTTCCATGGCTGTGCCTCGATCCACTTCTTCCAATATAATATTTAGGTACACCCTACATTAACAATTCAAAAATGGCATTCCGCGTTGAGTCCGAGAAAGATTATGGATTTTTACTAAAAAGTTTAATTGCCGGCGGTGAGTTAAATATTTCTTCCAATAAAATATCACTGAATAATAATAACGCATTTTCATTTGATTATTATTAGTTTAGAGTGAAATATTACGTGAATCATTTATTATCAACCATAGTAGAACAGTTTCATATTTATGACAACATTTGTGTCATTATTATTATTATGGAAAAGTAGTAATCAATTTCAAAGAATTTGCAGTATTATTACATAAATTGCTTGATAATAAATAAAGATTGTTTTATTAGTAATAAACATTTCACAGGGGTAGCTGGAATGTGTTCAAAAACAACAGTAGCTCCACTAGATAGGATAAAAATATTATTGCAAGCACATAATAAACATTATAAACACTTAGGTAAAGAATGCAACTTTGTAAGAAAAAATATTTAAAAACAATACAATCGAAGTATTAACTTCTTCTTCTACGTAGGTGTCCTTTCTGGATTGAAACAAATAATTCAACGTGAACGATTTATTGCTCTTTACAAAGGAAATTGTGCTCAAATGATTAGAATATTTCCATATGCAGCAACACAATTTACTACATTTGAATTATATAAAAAGGTAATTAGTAAATGCAATCTTTTGTATTGAAATAATTAAAAAAATAATGTCAATTTTTTCTGGGTAAAGTGGTTCCACAGAGCGAAGTAACCGTTATTAATATAAAGACATGCTCATAATTTAAAGGTGAGCTTTTACAATTTAGATTCATTTTTGGATTTATGTATGCAAATGAATATATTGCATAAATATACATATAAATACACATATGTAAAATATTTAATAATTTACCTATCTTCTAAAAATGTTTAATAGTTTATCTATACAAATATAGGATTAACATACAGCTTCAATGAGGGGAAATAAATACAACATACTTGTTAAAAAAATTAAATATATATGATTGAAATTATAAGTAAATTAAGTCGGTTTTTTATTTCTACCAGTATTTAGGTGATTTATTTGGAACGCATACTCATACAGATAAGTTTCTGGCTGGATCTGCTGCTGGTGTTACTGCAGTTACATTAACATATCCACTTGATGTCATTAGAGCCAGACTTGCTTTTCAAGTTGCCGGAGAACATATTTATGTGGGGATTGTACATGCGGGTATCACAATTTTTAAAAAAGTGAGTTCATATTTCATTAATTGTTATTAAAAGACTTGAAGTTTTGAGATTGAAAGATAATATTACTGTCATAATATTAACACATTTGCATAAAAAGATGCAATTAATCTACGTTTGAGATTACTTATTCTGATCTCATGTAATTAAGCTTTTGTTGAAATGCACAAAAACATATAAGAAACAGCTGTGTTATAAATATATATGTAATTTATATGAACAGGAAGTAACAGTAAGAAAATTAGCATATCAATTAAAATATAGAGTGCAAAGTTTAGAGGTTTCTGAATTGTGAATTTGTTCATATATTATTACCATATGTTCATTTGTGAAAAACATTTTTTAAATAATAACTTCAAAAACAAAAAAAAGTAAATTTACATAAAATACTATCTTTTTAATGATTGATTTTTGATTAATAACAATATTATATCATTGACTCTTTCAGGAAGGTGGTATTCGAGCATTGTACAGAGGGTTTTGGCCAACTATTATTGGCATGATTCCATATGCAGGATTTTCATTTTATTCATTTGAAAAACTTAAATATTTATGCATGAAACATGCACCAAATTATTTTTGTGAAAAATATGACAGAAATACTGGTATGACTAGTTTAAAATATGTATAGATTTATTGAAATAGAAATTTTACCTTCATAATATATAAATTAATATTAATAATATATATAATATATATAATATATATAATAATTAATATACCATAATATATAAATTAATATTTTTTGGTAAGAGTTATATAAAAATAAAAAATATTTGGTCTTTAGTTAAATTTAACAATTTTCTAAAAATACTTTTGAAAAATATTCTAATTAATGTAAGTATACAAATATTTAATACTCTGGGGACCGGCCGCTCTGACAAGCATATAACTTGAATTCTCGGCTGTCTTTGGAGCGACTGAAAAAGATTCAAAGCGACCAATATTATATCTAATATATTGATAACAGTTTCGTATTATTCAGGCATGTAATGTAAAAACATTTTCATAACATTTCATTTATATAATCCATTGCTTTTTTTTATTTAACAGCAGTTAAAGTTTTTATAGGATACCGCACGAAGTATAAAAGACGCGAATTCGCGTCTCCGGCCCCCAGTGTTAAGAATTCTTTATACAGTTTTCGACAAATAAGAAGATCTAAGATCTAAGATATGAATTCAATAATTAAATTTTAAATAATTAATAATATATATATAATATATATAATAAAAAATAATTAAATTTCATAAAATGCATAATTCCAACTTGTGTAATTGTCTTTAATACTTGATAAAAATTATATGTTAATGTAATTATAGGTGGTTTAGTTTTAACAATACCAGCAAGATTATTGTGTGGAGGTATTGCTGGTGCTGTTGCTCAAAGTTTTTCTTATCCATTAGATGTTACCAGAAGACGGATGCAACTAGGTATGATGGATCATAATACTCACAAATGCAAGTAAGAGTCTACCACTGTTATAATCTGAATATAAAAGAGGATATTTAATTCTTTAATGGTTTATTACATAGTATTTAATTATAATTCACTTTTAGTTCTAGCATGTCACAGACTATAAAAGCGATATATGAAGAAAATGGTATTGCGAAAGGTCTGTATCGTGGAATGAGTATCAATTATCTACGAGCTATTCCTATGGTATCAGTTAGTTTTACAACATACGAGATTATGAAACAAATACTACATTTAGACACGGGACTAAAATTCTAATTTATTTAATCAGAACATGTATTTTTAATGT
The DNA here is from genome assembly GCA_037178635.1 of Bombus dahlbomii. Lineage (NCBI taxonomy): Eukaryota > Metazoa > Arthropoda > Insecta > Hymenoptera > Apidae > Bombus > Bombus dahlbomii. The sequence continues at coordinate 15,158,478 of CM074109.1, read as the reverse complement.
CAGTTCTTATATTTTTATTAGTGATAAAACGCAATCAATATTAATATTTTTCTACAATTACTGGGACAAAAATATTGTTTGATTTTTACTTCGCAGCATAGAGGTGTTTCTTTCAATCTAATTTATTATTTGTATGTGATAAATTTATGCAAGTATGATATGCAACGAATATGTGAAATATATGGAAAATATTTGCGAAGTATACATAGAATAAATAGTTAGGGTTGACCTACTAACATGACCAACTAAAATATTTCATTTGTTTTTAGTGATATAAAAAATGTTTCAGGTACAAATTGAATGGTTTCGAAGGGGACATAATTTGATATGATTAGCTTTTCGTAAGTGACCGCGTAAAAGACATATGAAGGTCACTTTTTCTTTTTTTAACGAAATCATATATTTTTCTATTACATTAGCCGACTGAACTAAATATTCTGTACAAAAAATTATTAATCTATAAAGTATTAATAAAGTATTAACCAATTTATATCGAAAAAATATTAGCTTAGCAGATATTCTAACTACAAGCTTGATTCAAACTAGCGATCGCAATAAGATCAGATCACGCCAGGTCAGGCCACCAATCAAGAGCTTCTCATTTTATTTGACTGAACTGCCTGTCTATTGTAAATGCTCCTACTGGATTACGTGCTAGTGATTTTGACAGGTGTCTGATATGACGTGATTGGACCGTACCGTGATCGCTAGTCTGAATTTAGATGTTAGATGACAAATTTATATGTAGAGGTTAAGGAAAAACACGACGTTCTTGAGTTTATGTTGCCTTTGTCTTTCGTACGTTAAATTTGACAAATTAAAGTTACAATATTTCTTAAATCAATGGTTTTTCAGTATATATAAATTGGTTAATACCTTTTTATAGAGAATGTCCATATGAATCAGCTAATGTTAATAATAAAAAATATATCATTCCATTTAAAAATATATCAGTGACCTTCATATGTTCTTTATGTGTTCGCCTACGAAAAAGCTAATGTCAGATTATGTCTTTTCGAAACCATTCAACTTGTACTTGAAACATCTGTCAGTATTATCAAAACAAGCAAGATTTCCAGATGATTACGTCAGGTGATTCACCCTGCGGAAACACGCACACGCATATATATACGCAGTGGTTGCTTACGTACAACTGATATTAATCTTTGATATCACAGTGATAACTACTACTGATACAAAACTGATACTAATTCCCTTAATGCCGTGGTGGTAATATCAAAGTGTCACCGTTTTCTGATACTACGATGATGATAGATACATTATATGTGAAAAACTACTCTTTTGTTTATATATGTAATTATTATTTTCATATTCGTTTTGCAAATGACTATTTTGATTACATGAAAAAGGATTGCATTATATTTCATATAATTAGTAATATCTTATATATGTACAAAATTAATAAAAATTTTAATAACACTTTTTGTACAATGTTACCATATTTAAAAATTATAGACCAAAGATTGTTATATAATAGTATATTTTTATTCATAGTAAATTAGGATTCAATTTAGAATTTACCATAAACTCGCTGTACATAATAAATGGTTATTAATGTAAAGTCACACATGTAATGATAATTAAAGAACAAAATGATAATTGTAATTTCGAATTTATAAATAAATTATTTTTTCTGAAACTACAGCCTTCATTTTGCACCTCTTAATTAATTCTTTTTCAATTGTGAGCGAGGAAAGAATATATTATTTAAAAAATTATAAGTGTAATTTAAATTAATTGGTAATGTACAAAAAAAAGATAAGATGTTTCCAAATCTTGATGCTAAAACAATACAATATATTCAAGAAATTAAGAAGATAAGAAAGTTCATGTAAAATTTTAAATATTTATCCGTTTGCTAAATTAATTTCACATGAATAATAACTGATAACAATGACTATCATTGTTGACTAATTTATCAATTAATAATTCTACAGTGATGTATTATTATACAATTTTATCCAATCAATTTTTGTGTCACAACTGTTTAAAATGCTTTATCAAAAATTATCTTGAAACAAGAAAAAATGTTTTTTGTTACATTGTTCAAATTAAATAGATATGTATAAAACGTGATTAAAATATCTAGAAATCACTACAAATATTGTTTTCCTTTGATTAAATATCTTGATAAAACTTTCTTCAACACAGGACATGTAGTGTATTAAGAAAACAATTTTGAATGTAGATTTATGTATGAATCCTTTTTATTTATTTAATTTCCTGAATACACTGTATGAATCATATGCTAATTAATTTTAGAACGCTCTGTATAGCAATTTGTCATACTTTAAACTTAATCAGTAATACATTTGAATATTTTTAGTTAGTGAACCGTGCACTTTAATAAATAATTTTGCTTATTGCTGTTTTAACTTGAAATATTTATTTTTCAATTGAGTATTTTGTGATAAATGTTCTTTTGTACATGTACTTAAAATATCACTAGGATTATGTAATTTATAAATATGACTTTAATCATAATTTTAAATTTACCTATTTCTATAGAAATTTACTTCAAAGTTTTTATATGTTGAAATACATGGGAATAATTATTTATGTATTAGTCTTAAGATCAGTAATTAGTTTTGCTCATATCATGTCTTGCATTACAGTAGTTCAATGTGTAAAAATGATATAAGACTCTCTAAATTTGATAACATTTCTTTATTTATCTAGCTTCTGTTTATAATGAGACGACATAATATCAGTTCAAGGCATACTGTTTATTTTGCTTCAGCAAGCCAGTTTAAAATTTGTAACTTAATGTGTTCAAGATACACAAAACCTAAAATCAGGGATGCTGAAAGATAAAAACCAAGTGCACACACATAACTTGCAATTGCTTGAAATATCTTTTATGATTGATATAAAATGTTCCAAAAAATATTGTAAAAGATATTACTTCAAATTGATATATACAATGTAGTCTGTATGTGATATATAATAATTATATACAGCTATAAACTGATTATTTTGCCCTGAATTTATATACATAACAGATAAATTTGAAGCGTTTTGTTTTAATTTAAATTTCTGCGTGTGCATTGGTGATCAATCAGCTTTTGATAAAAGCATACTCATTTTTAGCTTAGTTTAATCTATGATCACTTTGTAAAAATCTGCATGTAAGTACATAAAATATTGACATTCAATACCAAAATTAAAGTGAAACAGAAATAATCGGATTTATGACTTTTACACTTAAAAATAAGTGTTTTTATCACATTATCTAAAGTAAAATTTGACAAATAAAGAAATAATAATGTTTTGAAGTATTGAAACTTTAAGAATTAATAATATATAAGAGTTTATCTGATATTGAAATTTATGTCTTATATGAAATACTTTAAAAAGAAAATAAATAGAGCAAATAAAAAATTAACTATACAAGCTCTAAGATCTATTATTGATTTTGCTAAAAGACGTACTTTTAATTAACTCAATCTGCTTCATCTGTTGTTATATAATACCATAATTTTCTTCTATATATAGGAAATTTTACCTTTATTTCTTTTATAACCCAGAAAATACGTGTAATATATAATATATAAAACAAAAATGGAAAAATGCTTAGCCCTGCATCAATGCAGAAAAAGTTACTGTATCCACAATGTTATGGTTTCTGTGCTATTTTCTTTTACATTTACAGTCTTAGTAAATTGCTATAGTGTGGACCTATACATTTTTCGTTTTTTTTTTTTTTCTCTTTATTGTTACTACTGTATCGTTTCATTATGCATATGTTCAAATTACATGTTTAATTCTATGAATTATGTATTCCGTGAATACATTCAATGCTCATGTATACAATGCTTGTGTATTGACGAGTATGAATGATTTGACAACACATTAAATTCATTAAACTTGCATTACACATGTTTATTTACCAGAAGCATTATTTTATATCTATTAATTAGTAAAAAAGTTGTCGGCAGGTTCATAAGCAATTAATTTTCAATTTAATGATTGTGAATGCATGAATTCATTCAGTATAAAGTGTGTGTTTCACTTAGGAAGTCTTGACAGGATTGATGCAAAAGTTTTTTTAATCCTTAAATTATAAAACATGAGATAACCGACGACATTTGTATTTAATATTAATATTTAAAAATTATATTTAGGCAAGCAGGTTTGAAAAATAAAAACAGCAATGTGCATAACTAAAATAAAATAAATGCTATGGAATAAACATGACTGATGGACTTGCACTAAATTATTTTGTAAGATAATTATAAAAATAAGACTTATACAAATTATATTTTGATTTACTTAATAAAACAATGTCAATACTATAAGCAAAATTATTGACTGCGACGATTGTGATTAATTAATATGTATAATGCTATGTTACAATCATTAACAAAATTCACTAGAGAATTTATTCAATTGTTTATATGGCACGAATTATATATGCCAAATTTACTGTTGCATCAACCCTTTGTATATTTCCTTCAAGTGGAACATTTCATGCTCCATTCACACTAGCAATTATGTGACACTCCCTTAAATATAAACTATTATTATTTTGGTACACTTTTTGAAACCTTAAACAACATTATTTCTATTCAGTACACGCAACAAATAATTTTGCTCGTATGAACAGTTTTTCAATAAATTAATATTTCTTCAAGGTTTCAAACAATACCATGCACAGTTTTTTATTCGCACTACTTACTATGTTCATTTCTTCTGTTTTGTTTCTTGATAATAAAAATACAAGCAATACAATGAAAGTTGTAGAACTCAATGTGATACGTGAATTTTAATTGGTACGTGTGTACATTATTGTTTGTTTGTTTCTTTTTTTTTTCTATTTGTATACATTTAATGTTGTGTCTACATGAATGGTGTGGGACACACGTAAAATACTCGGTTGTGTGCCATCTCTCAACAAGACACCACAAAGAGTCATGATATAATACTTGAGACTATAATGTAATGTGTAAGGATACGCTGCAGCCTCACACTTTATTGATGTTCTATCATAAATTATGTTCAGTGGCATTGCTATGAAGCCTGAATCACTTCTGTACCCCTACCTTAATAGATAACTCAGGGGTTTTGATTGTTTACAAGAAATAATCTGGTGTCCGCCTAGTAACATGTGGTTCACCGCGCCTTGGAGCTGGATCAAATTGAAGGCTGTAGAGATAAAATACAAAACATTGTACGAAAATGAATAAAAAATAATTCATATCAATATTTTTGCTCACGAATTATTTCATTTAATATAAAATAATTATACTTACAATGAATATTTTAAAGCATCATCTAATTCCATAATTGCAGCTTGATTTCCACAACGATAGCAATAATTGGGAGCTGAGAATATAGTTACAACATTACGATCATGACACCTGTAATGAAAAATATATATATGTATAGGATACAAAGTTTTATGATAATAATACCATAATATTCATACACAAATACAGTGCAAATTAAATCATAAGTAAACATTTCCAATAAATATACCAATTATAACCCTCCATAACTAATTGATGTGCTCGTGATACTAATGTCAGGCCATTAGAATGATTAAAAGTTTCTGAAATATCTTGTCCGAAAGTATACCCTGCTCCTCGAGGAGAAATACCCCATCCTCCTCTATCATCTGGATCTGACCACAGAAGATCACACATGGGTCCCTAAAGTAATACGAATAAATTTTACATATCTTCCATTCTTCCTTTACAAATTTAGAAAGTCAACTATAAATACTGACTTCGTGTGGTACTTCTTGAAGACGGTCTAGAGCACGTATATGATCTAAAGTATCGATTGATGGTGATAAACCACCATGCAAACAAAATATTTGACCATCTACCAGAGCAGTTAATGGTAAATAATCAAATAGATCCGTGAAGAACTTCCATACATTAGCGTTGCCATATTTACGTAAACATTCATCATAAAACCCATATACCTGTGTGATTTGCCTTGATTCATGATTACCTCTTAAAATAGTTATTCTTTCTCTATATCTGACCTATGAAAACAAGATTTTATATATATTACAAAGGAAAAATAGTGTATATATAAAGGAAAACAGGCGGTTCTATATCTGTATATTCAATTTACATATATATCTGTTTAAAAGAATTTTACCTTGAGCGCAACAAGTAAGGTAACAGTTTCAACGGAATAATAACCACGGTCTACATAGTCACCCATAAAAAGGTAATTTGTATCTGGAGACTTGCCTCCTATTCTGAACAATTCCATTAAATCATGGAATTGTCCATGTACATCTCCACATACCGTCACAGGACATTTTACTTCTTGTACGTTAGATTCTTTAGCTAAAATTTCTTTTGCCTACAAAACATATATTAATTCCCTGATATTATTTATTATTATCTAAAAATATTAAAGCAATATAAAGATATACAAATACATAATTGGTTAATTTAGCAAATAAAAGAAACGATTTACAATTATCTATTCAACCACATTTACAATATTATAATAACAGTAATATTAACTCATTAACGGTCAAAGTTGCGTTAATGCAACATTTCATTCAACCTTTCTTTTTAATTTACATTACTAAATTTTATTGAATCCATGTTGCAATTGTGAAAAGAAACTTGAAGAATCTGCTCGATATCTGTTTCATTACTATTTCTTGTTTGATATAGATCCTATAATTTTATGAAATTAAAAAAATTGGAATATATTATGATATATAATTTTATTAAAATTATTGTTTTTGTATTTCCAATTCATACAATGGGATTCTGTGATATACCTATTATTTCAATGGATTTTTTTTATTTACAAACAATAACTTACTTAATTTTGATTTTGTGATAATGTTGCATTTACATAACATTTACATATTATTTTACTGCTTGGTCCTCAATGAGTTAATGAAACAGATTTATAACTAGACTGAAAATATTTATGCAAATTCATAATTTTTTGTATGCAATTGACATATTGACACCAAGGCATTTAAAAACTCATAGATGTATCATTCGGATTCTTTTGCTAGAACTCAGATGATGCACATGTGAATCATTTGCTTCGAATGTGTTAAAAAAATGGAATTCAGATATATAAAAGTCTGTTTTACATTTCAAATATTACAATGAGTTCTCTTTTTTGAATACTTTTATATCAAGTTAGAGAGAGAGAGAGAGAGAGAGAGAGAGAGAGAGAGAGAGAGAGAGAGAGAGAGAGACATATGTATACACGATCAGACAGTCAGACAGACAATCGAACAGACAGACAGACAGACAGACAGCTAGATAGATAGATAGATAGATAGATAGATAGATAGATAGATAGATAGATAGATAGATAGATAGATAGATAGATAGATAGGTAGATAGATAGATAGATAGATAGGTAGATAGATAGATAGATAGATAGATAGATAGATAGATAGATAGATAGATAGATAGATAGATAGATAGATAGATAGATGGATAGATAGATAGATAGATAGATAGATATAGATCTAGTAATAACATTAATATAACTTAAATAAAAGATAGTAAAAATATATTTAGGAACAATAGTGATAATATAATAGATTAGATAATACAACTGATTAAGAAATGATAGTATAAGTATACAACTTATACTTTTTATTTTCTTCCATATAGAAAAACATTTATAGTAAATTATTTATTTATTATATTATATGAAGCAAATTTATAATCTGTAAATATTCTATATTAATATTAATTTGCAAATACACAGATAAATATGATATTTTCTTGTCTATAACAATACATATTGTTCATATTTCAAATAGTTATTATTAAAAGTTTCCAAGCATAATGATTGAACATCTTTTAAGCATTATGTATGAGCAAGTATTACATATACAAACATCTCGAAGACGAATACAATCAAATAAGATAATTTCGACATATCACAGGTGTTTCGAGCGTTGAAGCATGAAAATTAAAGTGCTCTTTACATGCTGCAAGAGATCTCATTCGGGAAGTAAAAATAGAATCGTGGGTTGATTCGGCAAGCTTGCTTGGTTTGAACAAGTTGCAGTGTAAATCCAAATAGCAATGAACACGGTGGTTTTTGGAGCGTCTGATCGTAATTTTAAATAATATTTATCAAGACTGAATTTGTCGAAATTGCGAAATACACTATCGATAATATTATATCTGTATATAAAACATATTCAAATGTATTGTAATGAAATTTGTAATGACACGTCAAATTATGCTCTCGGTGGTGATCAGTAGAATACGAATAAACGAGCGTAAAACAGCGTAACAAAATTAATTGTGAGCCAAACAAGAGATATCTCAATAAAGAAGATACACCGAAAGAATTGACGTGGTGATAATTTTTTATGGATGAGGCAAAAGTGTATGTGTACCTTCTCGCACAGAGATTTTACTTGACTTTCTGTTAGTTGTTGGCAGTTATTTAATTGTTCTATCCACTGATCGAGTTCCTTCAACGACGCCTTTTCCTCCATCGTACAAATCTACGTATGAAGTCTACGGATAGTCCGCACTCTTAGCACATGTAATAAAATTAAAGCGAGTCCGTTCCGTAAACTAAATCATTCGGTTTTACTGGAAAAGCTTCTTAACACAAATATCCCGATTCAGCACACACTCACAAAATGGCCGATTGCGAGTACGGACGGTGACGTCACACTAAATTCATGCGTGCTTCACTAGCTATAACCTAGATTATCATGCCGGCCAATCGCGTTCTGCGTTTATACCGTTTTTACCAATCAGAAGTCGAGTTTACTTTTGTCGCATATATGCTATTGTACACTGTGCAACTGTGACTGCATCGTTTTAACAACTATGATTACATTTCTATTGGAAATATCGGAACTTTTCAGTGACGTAGAAATGCAGGATACAATCTGGTGAAGATAAAGAAATATTTTGATACAGGATATATAATGGTTTTAGAGCTTGACCGAGGATTTCATTTCATACCGTGCATCCAATCACTTTGTAAATATTACGTTTGTTTTGTTACCATGTCGACATGAGAACTCACCAAATTCGTTCAACGTGTTATTTACGAGAATGTCAAATTTATTTAAATGCAAGATACAAAATGATAGTTCTTAAAATACATAGATTGTATCATTTTGAATAGGTAAAAATATGTATGTATGTATGTATGTATGTATGTATGTATGTATGTATGTATGTATGTATCGGCTATAATGGCGATTGATTTGTAATTAATTTTATAAATTTTGCTTTGATTTTTGTATTTTGATTATCACTCAATGAAGTTTGAACGATTTTCTTTGAGAGAGAATATTTCAGCTAAGCTAATTCAAAGAATTCAAGAATTTCGAAGAATTTCAAAGAATTCAAAAGGATTTCGAAATTCAGAGTAGGGTAAATATTTGATTAAATTAAATACAGCGACTATTAAGAAGTAAATAATTTAAAAGATTATGTTTAATAGCATATACTTGCGATTAGAGTGAAAGTCTATTTATTTAATGTTTATAGAAGTTGGATTTGATTTAATTTAATATTTTGATTGTACATATGTTTCTCATTTTAATATACATAACTGCTTCTTTGTACACTTGTACTGAATTTGTACCTATACATTATCATGATTAATTTGAAGTGAAGATGTAACAATTATAACACCTCGCCAATGAATATTGTCTAAATTTACAATATTTTACATTTTGGTATGTTGTACAAGTTTTTACATATATTTGAATGTTTATTTTGATTTTGTCGATAAAATGATTCTTTTTGAGCTTCTTTGAGCACACCGAATTTATAACCTATATATGGTATCTTATATGGTATGATAGTTTTCAAGTAGTTCTCGAGTAAAATTCAGAAATACAAATTTTAAAGCGAAGAGATCTATTTTAAAAATTATGCACGTATAAAATTTGTGCGTAGCGTACGATTTACTTCGACGCCATTTTAAGTATGTTTAATTATGTATGATTTAAGTATGATTTGAATCGATGGTTGTATACAGATGCACGTGGTAATTATTTTAATAGATCAAGGAAGTAACTCACATTTACTTCACTCAGAAAATTATAGAGTATTTTTTGAAAAAGCAATCTTATTAGTTGTATAAAAGCATAATCTTTTCAAATTGCCGCTACTAGTGACACCATGAGATCAACGTTTTTAGTGAACGGTCGGCAAAGTCGTTATCGTTGTATTATTGATCTGCAGTGGAACTAAACAGGGCAGCCCCCTAACTTTATAAGTTTTTATATATGCCCGCGTGAAACCGCTTCTTGGACTTGATCGCGTGGTGCAGCATCTGTATTGGAATTGTGGTGTTTCGGTTAGCGCTTGTTCAAATGTTGGTTACAAAATATGCAATTTCTTTGGATATGTGTACAACGACTTTCATGAAACACGCTTTTTCTAACAGCAATAGTTTCGTTTACCGCAAATATTTAAACAATTAACGGTAGGGCCACGATATGTTGCAAGTACGTGACAGCCACAATGTGGAATGTCGTAGCCAGAGTGAACCGTGACGGCATAGGAAGAAGAAGATCGATCCTCGATAATGTTCGAGGTCAAGGAGTTGCTTCTGAAATTTCGGACGATGTGAATGTGTTTTGATGTAAAGACTGTGGTCCAATTTACAGTCATATATTGAGTTGGCATCATTAGGTGGTAATGACAAAATCCGCAATCACTTAGTTGCCAACCCAATAAATATGCCTCGATACTTATATATCATACCGAAAGCACAGAAGAAACCCTCTAAAAATTGAGTCGCGAAAAGTTAGCATGGAAGACATCGAAGTCCTTGTTCTTGCGGGACATGCTATAAATGTCTCAGACAGAGACTGACACACTTTACTCATCTCTGCCTGTCATGCAAGAAGAAGAACTTTGATGTCATACATGTTGATATTTCACGACTCAACTTTCGGACGATTCTACGTAGCAGGTATCGAGACCGTCGATTGGGCCACGGTCGTACACACACGTCTGGGAACTCCTATGAAAGGGGTAAGGCTTTTAGCGACCGATGAATATTGTTCAATTTAACCGCAGTAAGGCGCTTTGATTGATTGCTTAGGATTTTTTGTGTAACGCTATCGTGCAAAAATAACCCAGACCTCGGTCGTATCTGCCCCTTTCTCTCTTTCCCTCTCCCCTTAATACGGCCTTGGACTCGACTCACGGTGGACCGACGAGTAGCATGGGAGGTGAAAGAAGAAACAAGATCACGATAATGATTTTAGAGACCAACTTTTGTTTTATATTATGATCACTTTACTATTACTTTGTATTTAACTAATGTCAAATAAATGTTATGTAACATAAATATTTGTTTCATTATTAAAAACTTTTCTAAAGTCTAAAGTTATATTATAATTTTGCTTTTTTAGTAAATAGCTTTAATAACATAAAAATGTTTCAATCATGAATAATATTTTGAATATGATATTATTTAACAGAAGAATGAAAACAACAAACACTGCGTGCAAATCTAATATGACTAATGAGTAAATAGACAATATTGATTATTTATTTTTTATTAGTCTATTTATTGTATTACTATTATATTATTTATTGCAGATAGAAGGAAATGGAAGAAGGAAAGAAACATAAGTAGGTAAAACCATCAGTGAACATGAAAAAATGTCTTATGACATTCTTACTATTATCCTATTTCTTACACAAGAAGCTTTTTAAAGCTTGCTTTGCAGCAGCACACTTCGCTTGTTTCTTATTAGCGCCGAACCCATAAAAGTGTCTTATTTTCCCATTAATAGTTACTTTTAAAGGAACCATGACAATATTCGTATTCTCAATAACAGTCGCTTTCCTAGGGAAAATATATAATTGTTAAATAATTTTAACAAAGATGAAATGTTAATTGTTACTAATAATACTCACAGGAATTGTGGGCGTGCGCCGTGAGTTTCATATAAAACACGAATTGGTTGTTTTGGAATATTTCTGCTGAATTCGTCTAAATAAAAATTATACGTTACCACAAGTAATAATATTTATTAAAAATTTTAATATCATTATAAAACTATTGTTATTTTCATAATAATAAATACGCACCGATTTCTTTATGCATAATGGAATATACAATATTCCATACTACTGCAAGATTTTTATTACTATCCAAATATATTGCACCTATTACAGATTCAAATATATCTCCTAGAACTTTAGGAACGTCCACATGTTCGGCCATATTACATTCGTCTTCTTCTAATAAAATCCATAGAAGCTGTAAATATATTATATATAATATATTATATTATTATTAATATATATATTATATGTTATATTATATCATATATAATATATTATATACAAATATAGAAATATATTTACATATATATTTTTAAATAATTCAAAATGTATTTAACGTTTCCTTTATTAATGTAAAATACCTCATCATTCACAGCATAATTTCTTTCCTCTTGAAATTTCACAAATCGTTCAATAATATTGTTTAATTTTGGAGCATAAGATAGTAAAGCAATATGTAAACCATGTCTTACAGTCAAGCATGCAAAAGTAATATTATTAACAAGAGCAGATCTTAGATCCGTTAATGCACCAGGGTTTAAATTCCCACAACTTTCATATATATGGTTTGTAATTAGGAAATCTGAAATTATACGTTAAGTCAAGCATATTCGTTTAATATTTTATTGATCAATAAACATTCAAAATAAGGTTTAAAAATCATAAACATTCTGTTACCAAGTATTGCATCACCAAGAAATTCTAATCTTTGATAACATTCAGTCATATTATTCGGTGTATATGAAGGATGTGTAAAGGCCTAAAACATATAACTGCTTTACTTGAAAGTTATATTTTTTAGTTAAACTAAGCTGCCAAACTAGATCTTAGTATTAAAGAACTCGATATAACAATCCGTCAAAAATAAAACACTCAGTTGTTGTAAGATGTTAATTACCTGCAGTAAATACCCTCTATTATTAAATCTGTATCCAAGCTTTGTTTCTATATTGGAAGCCCAAGGCATTAAATGATTTATGTTCCCTTCAGAAATTATTGGATTCTGAGGGGTGCCGAACAATAATTCATTAGCATCAATTTTATATGGTAAAATTTGAAACCATTGTAATAATATTAAAGTTTCTTTAATACCCATACTCTATAAAAATGAAAATATTCATATTAAAAAAAAATTATTACAATATTATAAAACTTTGTTTTGTACTTACTCTAAGATATACACCAATCAATGCTTCTACACCATCTGCTACTGTTTTATCAGAAACTGTTTGTATTCCAAGATAATGTTCCATACCAGTTTGTGTTTCTGCTGTTTCCCAATCTAATATTTTTGTTTGTATTGCATTTTTCGTGGTTTCACTTATATGTCCACTTAATTGCTCATTTCGAGGTATTTCAATTTCATATAAAACATTTGGTGACACCTTACACAGAATTTGTTTTTTCAATAAATTTAATCAATTTACTTCGTTAAATTTTACAACTTATTAGTTTACATCATCTATATTATTACATAATTTGCTGCGTGTATGATTTAGTTTTGGAATATTCAAATAATACAAACCTTTGCATATAATAATACATCTTGAACTTGTCTATATACTGTATAAGCTGGAGCAATAAAATTACTCAAAGGTACAAAACTGTCAACTTTCATACGTCCCGGAATGTTTTTCTTGACTCCGCAATAATAAAGATTACGATTGCCAATAATTTTTCCTTTCAATGCGGTTAAATAACCTTCACTATGTTTTGGAAACTCATTGTATAAAAATAACGATGTAATAAATTTCAAATATGCATCTCCTAAAGTTTCTAATCGTTCTAAATTGAACGCATCATGTCCTGTTTTAGTTAATGCCTATAAAAATTTGTTTTCATAAACAGACTAGATTAACTGATTACAATTAAAATAAAAACAATTAAGAATATACTTACATACACGATCTGACCAGGGTCGGGACCATACGAACATTTTAATGACAACATTTGCAAAACCGGTACTGGTACTGATGGTTTATTCAGAAAAGTAATTTTGCCATTTCTCTGTGAAATAATAAATTTTATGAATATTATAAATAAATGTTAGATATCAATATTATACATAGAGAAATGTTGCTCAAATTTTTAGAAATATAAAATGAAACGTATGTATAGTATGTATATAAAAGATATAGAATATTACAATTGAACTATTATTTTGATCCTGTGTTTCATTCATAAATTGACAATAGTGTTCTATTTCAATTAGCTGAATTTCTTCGATATTCTTGTCCAAATCTGGTTGCTCTTGATGTTTTGACCATGGATAGTGATATAACTCTGTATTTCATATTATATGAAAATAGATAATAACATTTTATTAATGTATAAAAATATATAGTCTACGTAGATGAACTATTTTTAAAGTAAAAATAAATCAACAATATATATACACAGGGTATCCCACCTAGCTCTGTAACCCTTAATTACTCTTTTCTACTCGTATTGGCCACGATACGAGAAAAATGTTTCAGACCTAATTTCATCCTTGACATACGATAACTTTCTCTCGAAATACTATTCTGTATCGGGACAAATGAGATAATAATTAAAGGTGGCACAGTTTGATGGAACATCCTGTATATAAAAGACGAAAGAAAGGCTATGCGATATTCAACGAATTTAAAGCGGCATTCGGTAGATAAATACCTTTTACTACATAAGCTGATCAGAATAGGGGTAAATGGAGAAATATTTTTTTATGATCAAGGAGATATACAGGAAAACGACAAACAGAGGATTGCCAGTTGCGGGCCTAACAGATGGTTTTGAGTCATACATAGAAATCAGGCAGGAATGCTCCGATCGTCCTCTATTATCTTCGTTGTTCTTAGAAGATTTGCAAGTAGATTAGTCTGTTGCTCGAGGAATAGCGAGGGAGGAGCGGTATTTGTAGGGCAGAAGATGATTGCGTTGAAGTTTGCGAATGATGTGGTAGCGGTGGCAATTCGCAACAAGGGAGTCAGAGTCTCAGGCAGTTGTTCAGATCGCTGGGAAGATATGTAATTGAAAACTATTTTGGAGTGAACGCAAAGAAGACGATGGCGATGTTGTTCAAGAGAGGAAGGAGGGCTAGAGAAGAGAGACGAGAGTTCATGAGCAAAGAATTAGAATTGACGGACTATTAGAAGTATCTAGGCGTTTGATTCTTGACAGGCAATTACTTCAGACAGAATGTAAGAGCACAGGCAAGTAAAGAGCAGAAAACTGTCAACGCTATTTCGGATATGTGGAAACGGGCAAAAATTAGCTCATGGGAAAAAATACATTTTTTGAATATGTTGGCAAATAATAGAGTACACTGAGAGAGTGCAGAGTATGTACGTTAAAATGGCAGTAGGATTAAACAGAAATACCCCGAATCAAATATGAAGGTTAGGATCAAACAGTATAAGATCGGGTATACAAGCCAGGAGAAGGGCTTCAATAGATACATCTTGACCACAGTAAGAATGGGAAAAATCAGATGGCCCAGAATTTGCCTTAAGGAAGAAATGAGAAATATAAGTAACAACAGTTCCTCTGACTAGGGTAAGAAACCATGAGGAACTTTCGACGAGGCTAGGGATGGGGTAATAGGCAAGTTGTCAACATTCGAAGATGAGTATAAAGATCTGGGAAGTAAATTAAAAAAGTGGAATATGAGAAGGATAGAGCAGAACATTCAGGAGGATTGAAGTAAAGTCAACAGGTCAGGATATTGCAGCGATTACAGGTTAAGCTTGAAAGAGGTAAGAGTCGAAAGCAAAGTTGGAGGGGCAGTAAGACATCAATGGGCAAGATTTTCTTATGGGAATGTTAGTGCAATACAACATAAATAGGAAGAGAACCAAAAGTGTCGAATGTATAATCTAGATGAAGAAGATCCTTGCTGCATTTCATGCTCTGTGAGGGAATTTACGAAAGGGTAAGATAAGAGATGCAGAATTAGAGAAAAGATGAAAAATTTACTAGGTGGTAGATCAGTGTGAGAGATGTGTGTATAGCAGAGTTTCGAGCAACTAGTAGAGAAACTGAATAGCGATCTAAAACCATAGGAATGTTGTTACCATAGATCAGGTAGCTACGTTTTAAGGATATGAACTCTAGGTTCTAGTTTTCAATTTAAAGAAATTTGTAAGCTTAATGTTTTATGACATGCAATGATCGTATCTAGAAACTATATTAGGTATAGGAGATATAATATATATATATATATATATATATATATATATATATATATATATATATATATATATACACACGAACCATCTGCTTCTGACCCATTTGAAGTTGGTTCTGGATGTAAATTATCAATATTTTCTGTAGCAGAAATTTCTAATAAAGGCTCAAATGAGTCTTCTCTTTCTTCCTTAGTTATTACTAATGAAGGCCATTTTTTATCATTTGATAACATTCCTAAACCACTTTCTTTAGCAATAATGTATCTTAGATCTTCTGCAATTAAGAGCTGTGAGACTCTGTGCAATATAGATGGTAAAGTTGTTGCTTTGAGCCAATATAAGGCTGGAAAATTAATTTTAATGCATAATTCTGGAACTAAATGCTCTTTCTTTGATTCAGTATTCTTATCTCTGTATAGAAAAATACAATTTAATTATGAATTTAGTTTCATTTAAAATATGTATATAAAGATTTATGTATTACCTAGGCATTATATAATCTATTGCCCTTGATATTGATTTTACTTCTAACATTGGCTGCTCTAAATTGTTTATTACCAATCTGTGTTTTTCTTTATAATAATGAACATATGTCGAAAAGTGATCAGTTGGGAAACATGAACTGGGCATGATATCATCACATATTTGGGTAACAATATATGTGTCCGCAGCTCTATAGTTAGGTTTAACCAGTGCTAGTTCGTAATCAGAACTCTTAAAACGGAATGGAATTGATGGTGATATATATTCAATAGAACTATACTGCTTTGTAACTTCCCAATTTATGTTCCAGTCTTCGTTAACTAAAAAATTATATCTTAAAATAGCGCTAAAATAGAAGATATTAAAAAATGTCTAATATTTATGATATCTTATATAGTAAGAAAGAGAATACGTGAATATATCTTTATTATCTATATAGAAATATTATTTTAGTGCATAGTGCAGACTGAAAAGCTTTCGAAATGGCAATGATAATAATAAATAAAGGAACACCTAGCGGCAATTCCGGAAATCGAAGGTTTCCAATCTGTCCCCGTTTAATCATAAACTTTATTTACCTGGCACAATTAAAAAGCAATTATCACGATTACAGTTATCGAATACCATAAAGGCTTTTATAACTGGTACGATATCACTAAATATTATAGTATGAAACCTTTTTAAATATATAACTTCTTCTTCAGTTAAAATCATTTTTGCGTAATTTACTTTCACATCAATATTTAATTCACCAACACGCATAAAAATTGGAAAAGAAGGTATCTACAATAAGAGTATAAAATGTATAAGTAAATCTATAAGTGTATAAAATGTTTGTTACGAAGATTATAAAACAAATCGAAATTTATACCTCTGGCATTTGTTTTGTAGAAAGTATACCAAAACCTGCACTATTATGTAACAAATTATAGAATGTCAAATAGCGATTATCATGATGTGGTACAGGATATTTAGGCATAGTATGAAGTATGTGAAGATACACTATTTCTTGAGGAAGAGGAAACGCACCATAGAGAGCTGATGGAAACTATACCATATAAATGGTGGTTTTTAGTAACAACATTTACTACATTTTGATCAATGAAATAATAAATTTTTGTTTTAGCTTACCTGCAACTGATGATGTCGCTTTTTCTTGTATGTTCCTATTGAACCTTTTTCTGTTTCAGTTTCATCAATCCAATTTGGAAATAAATAACTTAGATCCTTTTGAAGTGTTTCTATTGTAACTGGTTTTAAATTACCAGATAATTCTCCGATTTTATGTAATTCTATACACATCTTCATAGCAACAGATCTCTTTGCACAATTGATAGAAATCATAGGATCACCAAGGATGGTAGTTCTGAATGGAGATATAGATGGTAATGTAAGAGAAACCTAAAACGTATTTAAGAAAATTACAATCATTGCACAAGAGAAAAAAAGATTTAAAACATTTCAGCCTTTAATACCTGATACATTGGAAAATGACTTTTTGTAATTTTACGTAAAGTCCAAATAGGTGATAAACACGCAAATTTTGATTTCAATAAAGATGTACAGTATTGATTTATTACATTAATTGCTATCTGTTCTGTTATACAACATACTTGTCCATCATCACAAATTACCTGATATGGTTCTATGTCATGTTGATATAATTCACTTTGTATTTCGTTTTCAGTTGGTAAATTACGCTCATCAGTTTTATCTACTAGAAGCTAGTTAGAACATAAAAAATGAGTAAATTTGTGTGTGCGTGTGCGTGTGTGCGTGCGTGTGTGCGTGCGCGTGTGCGCGCATATATATACGTGTATATACATATATATAACAAGCTATTAACCATTATCCATGACCGGGATTTTATTTTGTTTACCAATAATCATTACCATCATCAACAGCAAAAAGGTTTTTTTTTTTACACTTATATATTCGACTATCATTGATTGTTATTAACATTAACCGATATTTAGCAGAAAATCGATATGAAAATATATGCGACAAGGGAATAAAATTTAAGAAAATGGCACCTGTTTCAAGTGTTGTTCTATCTTTTTATATTCATTATGTCGTCGTAGATACTGTAAGTCATCTTTTTGTAGCAATACTGTATATTGACTATATGTATGCCGTGCTCTCCCTTTGCTTTGAATATATGTTCTTACATCCATTGGCAAATCGTATCTTACGATTAATGAACATCTCGGCACATCTATACCTTCATCTATAACATCTGTCGCAACAATGCAATTTAACAAACCATTTCTAAATCTAAAAAAAAAAGAAAGAAAAAAAAAGAAAAAGAAAAATGGAAAAGTTTAGAGAACTGCGTATTTCTTGAATGGTGATGTATTAATGTATCCGCTGACTTTTATATTAAAATTGAATAAATAAGCATGTATATAGTAGATTGTATTATCATAAAATATTGTACCTGAGCAAAACCTCATTATTCCGTTCTGATACAGATAGCAATTCGTGATTACTGGACACACCTACCACAAACTCTGGATGCAAGAATTTATATGCCTCATCATGCATGGATATACTCTAAAATAACAGAAATTACAAAATAATGAGAAAAAGATAAATTTATATAAATTATAAACATAAAAATTACTTTTTACCTTCAATAGCTGATATAATATTTTTGCAGTGAATCGACGTTGTACGAAAATAATACAGCAAAATACCTGATTATTTAATTTGTTATAATAAAAGTCCTTTAGTACTGCGAGAAGTTTTAGAATTTGATCAGATGAATAACTGAAATTCCATAATATTGTTTGAAAATAATATTAACGAATTATACAATAAACATAAATAGAAGTAACTCACTTGTAAATTCTCTCTCTTTCTGAACTCCCTTTCATTTTATCTTCTAATAATTTTCTACAGCTAATTACTTTTGTTATAAGATATTCCAAAATATATAATGTTTCCTAAATAGTACATATTACATTACACAATATAAACGAACAAAATTCAATATATCTTTATGTTTAATATTTACATACCACATCATCTATACTTTTTTTTAAATATTCTAATTGAATCAAATGAAGTAAAACACATTTGCTCGCACCGTAGGTTCCTATATAAAAATAAAATTTGCTAAACTAGAGAAGAATACATATAAATTTATTTATAATTAATTTTGTAAATTATTCTGCATCCTATTTTGTATGCATACAACATATCCTAAGATGGACAGAGGATTATTCTAATGCATGGTTAACAAATATATCTTTTTTGTTTGAGACGTTGTCTTTGAGAAAATTAAGTTTCAAAATTCATACATTAGCTGAATGTAAATATACTTGATGAAGTACAAATTCAATTATCCTGAAAACAAGACCTATAAACAAAAAAGGCAAAAATCTTTATTTTATTTTCCTCGACTTAGTTTTGCATATAGAATAACCTCTTGCTATTGAATGTACCATCCATCCTGGAACTATATATACAATACCTGTACGTAGAAAGTGGTACTGAATGTTTTTTAATATGCCATTCAGCTTTTTACTAATAGTTTTTGGTCTAAATTCTGCACTTGATTCATTATACTTCATATTATCTTTTAACACTATGCAATTTAGGACTGTTTCTACATCCTTAATAATATTATTTATACAATCCCCGACATTGTCTATAATATTTTCGTCATATTGAACAATTTCTTCATTTGGTGATGCATAGTAACTTTTATCTGCTACGGTTGCAGTAGCTATTCTTGCGTTAAATGTAACTTCCAAAGACTATAGTAAAATAGTATAGTAAAAAAATAATAAAATAAATTTTTTCTTTAATGTGATTATATAAAATTTACCTGCATAACTGATTGTACTTTTTCCAGTCTCACATTAGCATTTAACAATGATGCTGAAAGTCCTAATACTCTTGGTTGTTCATCTTTAGGACAATTTTCGAAGAGTTGCATAATTTGTCGCATAGGATGATCATTTACTGCTCTGTGACATTCATCGAAAATAATCAGGTTTACTCTATTCAAAAACATATATCCATGGCAAAGTGCATTTACTAAGATTTGTGATGTCATTACTAAAACCTATAATAAAGCATTCTTTAAGATTTTACTAAATATGTAATTCATATTATAATTTATATATTTGTGTAATGTTATAAAAATAATATTTGCAACAATATTTCTAAGTTATAATTAACTTCTATTACCTCATGTCGGTTTAGATGTTCATTCCATTCTTTATCATGCCAAAAATCAACTCCTTCCTCGCTACTGAGTGTTCCACAAGACAAACCAGTTAATCTTTTAATATAATCACTTTGTTGTATGACCAAGGGTACTGTATTCACTATAAATATGGTATGTTTACCACCTTCAGCATAAGGTCTAAATATAAAATTCATGGCACAATGTTTAAATATTGATAAGGTAAAAATATGATTATATACTATATGACAATAACTGAAAAAAATGTGTAATTTATGATTCATACCGTCGTATATCCGCACTTAATTCTTTAATAAGCATAACAGCAATAAATGTTTTCCCAGCTCCCGTTGGTAAATAAATAATAACATTTTCTTTACATGCAATTTCAAATAGATCGATCTGATAAGGTCTTGGTATAAACTCCTTTATATCCGTCTCCATAACTTAGATAATAAAAAAAGTCTTAAAAAATAATATATTTATAAAGAGAGTCAAAATACTTAAAAATTATAATCGTACATATAAAATGAGTACAACTTACCAAAAATAATAACAATTTCAAAGACGATAAGTAATAGTCCTCTTTTGCAACTTTTAGTTCATGAAAAGTCGAGGAATAGTTTTTCGTATGAAACTGAGGGAACTCCCTGATATTGTTAACAAATCGTCCGGTTATCGTTCCGTAATTGAACCATGGTCATATATTTACACAGTTCTAGCAACAGTCATATAAACAGGCCTGAATACTCATATACTGAAAACACGGCCGATTATAGTACTAGCCTGCTAAAGAAAGAATGGCAACAATGCGAGTGTCCGGCATCCATATAACAATATATAACAACAGTCTACTTTAGAGTCGGCTCTGTCTCCTCTAATACAAACTATGGCTTCCGATGTAGTATTGCCTTCTTTTTTCAGCACGGCTAATACTAGAAATGGTTGTACCGAAATCATAGAAGTAATCATTCCAAAACTAAGTCGTGAAAAATCAATATTGAAGAAAAAAAGGTTCGTGTTTTGCGCATGCATAATATGCTATGAATGTCTCACACAGAAACAGCGACATCTCTATTCGTCTGTTAGTTGTCTCGCAGGAACGAAAATATCGTTGTCTTTCATGTTGAACTTTCAATTTAATCGTATATCGTAAGTATATCGTAAGTATTTCATGTCATACAAAAAAATGTTAGTTATATAAATGTAAATTTACATAATAGAGCAGAGTTCAATTGAAAACATGAGATCGTGCTGCACGATGGAAACTGAAACTTGAATAATGGTGTACCACAGCTGACTCTAGTATTTACAACTCGATTGGAGCGCCGCTATTGGGAATTGGGAAAACACATCGCGTCGCTAAAAGGAATTATCTTACCACGGGAATTCCCAGAACACCTATCTCCATCGTTAGTAACGCTTTAAAGTCTAAAAATCTATCTGATGCGTAAAATAGAGTAATCCATACAGTAGGCTCAGAGTATCAAATTTTAAATAAGTTTTAAAAATTTACGCCTCGACTGAAAACCATTATATTTCGTCTCTATTCGTCGAGTACTGTCAGAAAATACGAAAAAAAACTTGTAAAAGGCGCCCATGAGAGCGTCATACATCGCCAGATTCACCGATAAAGCAATACGGATCTGGCTATTTCTGATATTTTCAACATAGTCATAGAAATGAGCACGCGTATTGGCCGAAAGTGCCATATATACAAATAAAACAATACAGTAATGCGTAACAGTGGGCGATAGAGAGCAGTAACTTCCTTGCTTCGGTGGCCTCTTGTGTCGTCAGCACTGCATAGTACGTATGTACCTAGGAAGGAAGATATGAGATAAATAATGATCGATGATGGATCTAGGAATTTGGGGGTAATTTTTAAATTCATCGGTCAAAAATTATCACGCAACATAAATAAAAGCTATAAATAAAAGTTGTGTCCTGAAAAAAAATTCAATTCTTTTCTTTCATTTTTTTTCACTATGATAGAAATGGGATACAATGGGATAGAAATGGGAGAGCAAGAAATGAGAATAATGCGAATAATTAGATGTTAGAGTACTAATTAACTTAATTGTTGTCTATATTGTATTGAATGAACTAAATATACTTTTCTTCGCTTATTTAACAAAAGTATTATAAAAAAAAAAAAAAAATAAGAAAATATGTTACAAAATTCCTTTTTTTAAGAACAAAAATTCAATTCACAATTTTAATTTGGACCGGCAATAAAGTTTCGTGTTCATTTTATATATTTACATTAAAAATAATAATTTTAGGAACAGTTGTACTAATTAAATTCTACAAGTTTTTAAATCTAGAATGGAATAAATGTAATAATATGGGTAAGTAACGTGATGTAATCAAAATTAATACATCACATTTCTTTTGCATATATATCTTAAATATTAATAACCAAACTGAGATTCGTAAACATCCAAAATTATTACTAGTTATAATTATTAGTCAAATATATATATATATATTGAAATATATATATATATATTTCAAATTATATGTATAGTGAATGTATGAGCGTACAATGAAAATTTAAATACAATAATTAAATAACAATATCTTAGTTTTGTACATAATTAGTTTTTAATGGAACCATTAGTGTATCATATTTATACATATATCAGAGTGTAACGATTCATAAAAATTAGCAAAATTTTCTGTTCTTTACATATTTAGTTTATTCTATGTATCTGTACATGATCACAAGTTTTTTTAAATGTAAAATCATTTAAATTATTGCAAGAGTTCTTGGAAATGTACCATCCATAAATTCAGTAAAATAATTTTCAATAAATGTTGCAACGATCTGTTCTATAGTTATTCAAGTAAAAATTGCACGATGATCAAGACTTTTGATGGAAATAATAATAATGTTTATGAATGTAGGTCACTTAATAAATACATATTTACGTAATCTCAATATATTTCACATGTATATATCAATAAGCATAAAGTTACAGTACAAGATGTTATGTTATTTAATGAAAGGGTATACATCTAGGGACAAAAATAATAGGACAGATGGTAGAACTATCAATGAGGTTTAATCGAACTACATTATTTGGTAGATAATTGAAATTAACGTTTATATTTCTGTGCGAAGAATCCATATAAAATGAAACGTCATTGATACCTATTTCTCCTACATTATCCACTTATTTTTGTCCTGTACTGTATGTTGCACAAAATGTTAATCAAATGAGAATGTAATTGGTTTTCTTACATAGTAAAGATTCTGCAGGTGTCATGCACTTTACAATACACTGAAATACGAAATAAATACATTGAGTATTCTGTTACGAATATATTACAAGTAGAAATTGTACGTGGTTTTAAAACAATTTAGTTTCGACAATGTCTTCACACAATTACTGTTCAATAATTCCTTCTATTGCTTATGCTACTATTCTCGTATAAATATATTGAACATCTTCCAATTAAAGTTCCATATAATTTTTAAAAATTATTGTATCAAGATATATAAAGTTTTCTCAATAATAAGAGAACAATATAGAGAAGTTCCTCAAAATATTAAATGTTATAAAACAGATCAGTGTACCCGCAATTTAAGTAAAATAAGAAAAATATTTATACTGTATAATCATATGAAGGTATAAAGAAGATGCTATTCCCGAATTTTTACTTCGAAAGCTTTTGTACAAATTATGAAAACAATAAGCATTGTTGAGCATTTATATTATTTTCTTGTTGAAAGCAATGAAAAATTTCAGTCGTTTAACAATGTGATATCAACAAAATTGCTAATAAAATGTAAAAAAAGGAATGCATTTCTAGTTAGAAAGACATAATTATTTCATACTTTTCACTGATAGAATTGTACATACATAATTTTTTAAAGTAATACTAGAAGGAGATAGGCAACAGTATCAATAGGTACAGTTTCAAGAATTGTCAAAGAGGTCTACTTTGCGGAACAATATTGTCTATCTGCAAAGTGTTGCATCTAATTGGACAAGCCATGGCAGCAACAGTTTAATTTTTCTTCTGTAATTTGGATCTTTGGCAATAGGATTATGCTCTAAATACACTGTCTGTAATTTCTTATTAACAGCTAAATTTTCTACATTTGTCCAATCCTCAATTTCATTGTTGTTTATCTGGAAAATACATTAAGTATCGAATAGTATTTAAATACGCATATACAGCTCTTAATCATATTCTTACCCAGAACTCTTCTAAATCTTCAAGATGTTCAATGTTTTCGATCTTTTTTATTTTATTATTCGCTAGATCAAAAGTTGTCACTTTCGTACAATTTGATAATCCTCGGATGCATGTTATTCCATTTTCAGATAAATACAACTGATCAAGATTCTTTAATTCATCTAAATTTTCTATTTCTATAATGCGATTGCTTTGAAGACTTAATAACTGAAGATTTTGTAAACAGCCCAAATTTTCTATCTTTGTTATTTTATTTTTACCAAGGAACAAACTTGTTAAATTTTCAAGCGCTTCAAGATTAATTACTTCCCTTATTTTGTTATCACCTAACTCGAGGATTGTAAGGTTCTTTAGATGCGACAGATTCTCAATGCACTGAATCTTATTTGACGATAGGTATAACTTTTGTAAATTCAATAGGTTGTCCAATCCTTCTATCTTTTTAATACGATTAAAAGATAAATCTAAAAGTCTGAAAATATAATATTTGCTTATGTCCAAGAAATTTGGGATATTATTTTGATAAAATTACTATTTATTATATTTACTAAAAGAAAATGTATCTTTTATTTTACTTATATGGAATGTAGAAACATACTTCAAATTTACAAGAGCATCTAAGTTTTCTATAACAACAATCTGATTATCTCTTAATTCTAACTCGACCAAAGTTGTAAGTGTATCAAGATTCTCAATTTTCTTTATCAGATTCCACGTAAAACACAATCTATGTATTTTCCTCAATGGTTCCAAATTTTCTAATTTTGTTAGTCTCGAATGATTGAAATCTAATTCCTAGAACATTAATGAAATAATTATATATATTTCATTAATATATCAAAATATATATATTTCATATATATATATATATATATGTCATTATAAATATATATATATATATATATATATATATATATATGTCATTATAAACTTTCAAGTTATTATTGATGAAGTTAGTAGTAAAGGAATAATAAAAACGAACATCGCTATCAGGATCTATGATAAGAATCTTTTCCGCTTCTTCATTTTCATCATTCTCATTCTCACCCTCGATTTCAGCCGAACCTTCGCTTTTATTATCCTCTAAAACACGATTATATTTCTATAAGCAACCATGATCTGTGATGTTTTTATTGACGATTATATTGCAATAAACAATTATTATACCATTATTTGCCATTACTACAAGATATAATGACAATTTTTTCGATGTAATTGG
The DNA here is from genome assembly GCA_037178635.1 of Bombus dahlbomii. Taxonomy (NCBI): domain Eukaryota; kingdom Metazoa; phylum Arthropoda; class Insecta; order Hymenoptera; family Apidae; genus Bombus; species Bombus dahlbomii. Next base: position 15,132,168 of record CM074109.1, on the reverse strand, counting down.
TAGATTTAGTTTGAAATTACGTAAAAAAAGAATATAATTGATTATACTGCTTCATAAAGATGTAGCATTAAATGCAAATCAAACTGTTGTAGTATTTGTTGGAATTATTTGAAATTGTATAAACTTTACACTGCGATAGGTTCTACTATGTCCATGGTTCTACACTATCTCACAAATGTGATTGCGAACTTACATCACGCAAATGACAATTACATCGCATATATTGTGAAAGTTTCCCACGGCTTGTTCTTAGTTCTTACACTTTTTGCAATGATTAGTAATTTTAATAAAACTGTTCTAAAGCGTTTATTTATTAAAATTACGAGTATAATAACAATAACAACAACAACAACAACAACAACAACAATAATAATAATAGTAATAATAATAATAATAAACATATTGATTAATAAAATATTCCTTTATATTTCTTGCATCTGGCCATTTTCTTTTTTGAAAATAGTTTTTGATATTAACTGCATGAATAGTAGTTTGATATTAACGAAAATTGCTGTTAAGTATAAATTTCACGATATCGATTTACAAATGCTTAGATTAATCCGTGTATGCATATACAATTGATTTGTTACAATCAAATTGTAGTATTAGAAAAAAATAATAAATTACGTAGAAATATTTTCTTCATTATTGATCATCTTTATGTATTCGTCTTTTAATTAATTAAAAAAAAAAAAAAAAAAAAAAAAAAAAGGTGAAGATCTTATGAAACATCAGCATCTAAGTTCTAGGAAAAATCTGAGGAATTTCCAAGTAGCAGTATTAAAATTTATCGGTAATATTTTTATTTCGATACTTAACATACAATAAGATAGAAAATATAATATCTATTTAAATACTGATACAGTTTACTGTAGAAGATATAACATATATAAATTTATGTAGAATTAATTTGACAGTTAGTGGAAAATTTAAAAATATACCAGAATAATTACACGACTATACTTTATCAATGAGTATTCTCTTTTATGTATCATTGCCGCGTCCGTGACTTTGGTCAGTAGCTAGTCTAGTGAAGATGGCCGAAAACGATGGCAGTGATTATTGAGCTAACTTTGCGTTCTCCTGGTACTTGTCAACAAAGAAGTTATCTTTAATAAAAAAGTATGTAACATAGGCACAAGTGAGTGCGATTTCTATTTTGTCTGCCGCTGTTGATCGAGATTTTAATCCTCTAATTTAATACTATAGTCATTTAACGCTATAAGGAATAGCAATTGTGCTTTTCATCTTTTCTTACTGTCATCTCATCTAAGATCCGAGAAAACCTTTCGTACATTTCTCAGTATTTTTGAAATACATCTCACGAAAATTTTCATTAAACGTTCGCGTGCTTCTATAAACGTCGTGTCTTTTAAATGTTTGCGCATTTCCGCTATGTTTCACTTGTAGTAATTTTAAAACAATCTCGTAGAATTTCAATTTAACTTCCTCCGGAAATTCATTGTCTTTCTGAATTAAAATTGATATATTTTTTATAGGACGTATCTGCATACTTATCATATATCATTCCAGTGAGGTAATATCAGTAATAACGATTTTACATCATGTTGTTTTACATAAAATGTCATTATTAATTATTTAAATATCTAGGGAAAGAAACTTGTAGCTTTATTTTACTATATGAAATCATTTTCTTTAGAAGTACCGTATTTTTCAGTTATTGTTTTTGTATGATTTTTTGAACTTCTTATGTTTTGGATATTCAATATAAATGAAAAACCATTGAAAATTGAGGAATATAAACTTAAAGCTTTTTAAATTAGGAACTACGGACCCCTAACGTTAAATTTGAGATTAAAGTATATATTGATTTACATAATAGTCGATGAAATTACAAATAATTTAAATGATACAATATTTATTAATATTTCTGATAATTAATGGCATAACAAACTGCAATGTTACCTTAATCAGTAATTTTTTTTAATTTAGTGATATAATAATATAGATATTTTATTACCTAGTACTTAAATCAAACAAAATTGCCTCTTATGAAAAAAATGAGGACTTTATCGTTTAAGAATTTTCTTATAGATCATAAAATGAAATGCTAAATGTTGTATAAAGTAATAAGTGATGTAACGCTACTAATTAATGCTTCTATGTTAGATTATATACAAAGGATATAGGTAATTAAGATCTTTTTTTCCCTTTTATTTATTTTTTTGTAGGGATATATTATGGCAACTGCTATTCAAAAGAATGGCATGAAACCTTTAACAAACGCATCGATAAATCATGTAGAGGATGTTAAGAATTTAGACAATACCAATATATGTAAAGAAGAAAAAGATGAGAGGATATTTGATGGACAGATTCAACCTTACATGGAGACTCATGAGCAAGAACCTCGTGAATTGGATATCGTTATCAATAATGTAGTTTGTAGCTTCAGCGTTAGATGTCATTTAAATTTACGGGAAATTGCGCTAAATGGATCTAATGTGGAATATAGAAGAGAGAATGGGGTATGTTTTGAAGCAGTCTTGTTTTTTTATTACATTTGTAGCAAATTAATTATATTTAATATATTTAATTGCGATGTAAGCTTAATTTTTGTATCTTTAATTTATGTTCAATGTTTCTATGCAGAAAATTTAAATTACATTACTAGAACGCTTACGTACTTGATTTTTCTTAATAACGTACAATAACGTACATAACAATGATTTTCTTAAGCAGTGGATAAAAGTCATTAAAAGATATTAAAAATTAAAGTAACAAGAGAAAGTATCAGTGTTAATAAGATGTAAAAAAGATAGATATAATGTTATTTGTTATAAATTAATCGTAAATATTTTACATTTGGCTTTTAATCCTTTGTGATTAACAGTAAAGGATTATGATTAATTGTTTAATAAAATGGTACGCTCCTTGATTTTATCTTATTCTTAGATTATATAAGATACATTATCCGTACGATAATGAAAATGATCTTAGCATAACTTTAATATAATATTAATTTCTACTTGAGAATATAGCTATACTTTAATATATATTAAATTTGAAATATCAGAATATGTTGGATGTATAGTAAATTTCCTTTCAAGATCATTAGAGCTATAGTTCAATTTTAGGTGAGATATACATACATTTTAAGACTGCATGAAACTTTCTGTCTGAACAAGTCGATCTTTAGGTTTTAATATAATTTTTAGATTTTAAATAATTTGAAATATTGAATAACATTTATAGGCAATGTTCTTAGTATATGCATACATGTTGTAGATGATTACTATGAAACTAAGGAGACCATATACTACTGCTTCTATATGGTCTTCTGGCAAAGTAACATGTACCGGTGCAACTAGTGAAGTTCAAGCAAAGATAGCAGCTCGCCGCTTTGCTCGTTCACTTCAAAAGCTTGGATTTAAAGTACGATTTAACAATTATAGAGTGGTTAATGTACTTGGTACATGCTGTATGCCATTTGCAATCAAGATAACATCATTTTCATCATGTCATAAAGAAAATGCAGAGTAAGTATACTTATGTATGTTTAAATAAACCTATATGAATGATGTTACGGGAATGATTGAACTGATTGACTAACAAAGATTTTGATTTATACCCTTTTATAATCTATTATACAGATAATGTATTATAGTCAAAAATATTTATGTTTTTGTTTTATTTAGTTATGAGCCAGAATTACATCCTGGTGTCACATACAAACTAAAAGAACCAAAAGCTACATTGAAAATATTTTCTACTGGAAGTGTCACTGTAACAGGTTTGTTTTGATTAATGTTTGCGTTAAATGAATTGTTAATTCTTTTACAATCGCGAATGAAATATCTCGTTAACACAATGTTATTTATACAATGCTACGGATGAGAGATCGCAAGTGTGTTTTAGAATAGAAAATGTCTCATTCATAAATTTGTAATGAAGAATCAATTTGTAACACACGGACGAATGACATTCAATTATAAACACTGAAGAACAGCTGGTAAATATATCCGTGGCTTGGCATAAACGACATTCACAGATATTTTATCTATGAAGATTGAAGTAAAAATCTATAAGGAAATATATTGTTTTCGTATACGATCTGAATTATTATGTTTATTGAGTAAATTAAAACGTACATTGTAGCTCCCAATGTTGCTGCTGTCCAAGCTGCTATTGAATATATTTATCCACTAGTCTACGAATTTCGTAAGGAGAGAACGACAGAAGACGAACTTGCCCTAACAACAAAGAAGCGTAGAGTGGGGCTAAGAAAAAGAAGTCGTGATGAGTTCCTACATGATCCAGATTATATATATGATACCATGTTCACTGACGAGGAGGAAGAAGAAGAGGGTGAGAGTGATGCCAGTTGGGACTGAGCTGTTTATTTTGCTGCTCCTCAGTTAATTGTGAAACTGTTATACTTACATCTTGTTTAACAAGGAAAAGAAAAGAAAAAAAAAAAAAAAAAAAAGATAGATACATACTGCTTTGTGTACAAAAGTGTTATCTAAAGAGTGAAGTGAAGTATTCTATTTCCCTTAGTGAAAAGACAATGTGTGAGTGCTAGAGACAAATATGCACATGCAAGTGCTTTAATTATGATTATACTAATATTGAATCAACTGAACTGAATTTCATCGCCGTAACAATATCATCATAATTCACTTTCATTAATGGTACATATACGTACATAGATACATTCTTATATATTATGTATATATATAATATATATAATATATAATACACACACGTATGTACATTATATATATATATGTGTGTGCGCGCGCGCGCGCGTGTGTGTGTGCGCGCGCGCATGCGTGCGTGCGTGTATGTGCGTGTGTGTGTTAGACATAAAAACAATGTATGCATATTCATTGTGTTTAGCAAACAATATCTCAACACTTGTTCAATCTTTTCTGTTTTCCATCTTTTCCTTTCATTTTTGTTCTTCTGATAGAATTTACTACATTTAAGTAATTAGGAGTAATTCTAAAAAGAACTTGTTTGTAACCATGCTCCTCTATAATTTAAATAATGAATCGATTCATGTTCATTTCGTTTTTCATTATATAATGACAGATTATATACTGGATTTTTCTAGCGATGGAAAGCGTATACATTTTTGCTGTTTTATTATTCATTTTTTTACTTACATATATAATATCTATTTCTGCTTAATTAACATATTGTGCCAAAGATGGATGTCTAAAATTTGAGATAAAGTGATCAAAGGACATCTAAGAAGCTAAAAATTTTGTTTAGTATCACAATTTGCTTTTCTACTACAATGACATATTATACTACATTTGAAGGTATTTCTATACAAATGACATTTTTGTTAGTAAATAACAGAGAGTTGATCTAATTTAATTTGATTTTTAAAAGTCTTTTAATGGAAACTTATTTGGTTTTCTGTTAAATAAGTTAAAAAAAGCTGCAGTATGGGAAAAATTTGTTTTAAGTGTCTGTACGGTTAAACGTTCTTACTCTAAATGGCTATGGGCTGTTAACATCATTAACAGTTGGAACGAAAAAAAAAAAAAAAAAAAAAAATGAAAAAAAGAAATGAAAAAAAAAAGAAAAAAAAAGAAAAAAAAGCTATGTAAAGTGATTATCATCTTCTATTAATTATATAAAAATTACACAAGCCTGATTGCAGTGTTTCAAGATTGGGCTTCATTATTTATGCTTGCATCAATATACAGATTAGTCCCAAGCCTGAATATTAGTTTAAAATAACTTGTCAATCTCCCCTTTTGCGGTTGTTATGGAACGTTATACTTGAAAAGTGGAACAAAAACAATCATAACATCGGTGAAGTGTTTCATTTTACCTTTTGAGAATCACAACAAAAAATTTAAAGAACAGAATAGATTACGATAACATATTACCCATCATTTCTAATATCTATTACCAACATGTAAGATCTTGTTCATTTATTTATTTATCACTCGCAGTATCCTCATGACGATAAGCTTATTTGAATTATGTCGTTATCATTTAATTTTAATTAAAGTTATTGTCATATATCGTAGCTTGAGGAATGATAAACGTTATGTTTTACAAAATATTCAACAAATTCGAGTCTAATACATCTTAAGTACGAGAAGCTTGACTGACATAAGGCTATTTTTAAATTCTGTTTGGTAATAGCAAAGCCGGGAATGGATAACATTATAGATAACATTATAGATTTGTTATAATTATATGGTGTACTTTAACGGAAACAAAAACATTCTCTGACAACGTTGCTATCATTTAGAAGCAGACGCATGGACTTCAAATAAGACATAGTGTAAATAAATCAAGTTATCCAGATATATTAATATGTAATTAGTTGTATACTTTCTGAATATTATAAAACAACACGCATACCCTTACACCTGTTACTAATTATATACATTCTTAATTATCCTTTTTCATATCATGAGTACGTGTGAATGAAGAAAAACATTGGCAATACCTTTCAATACTATGATGAATATTGATCTGTACCTTGTGCCATACATAATGCTATTTGTACACTAAGCTTAATTGAATTCTCATAATCCCCAATGATTTAATATTAACTATATGCGAAACAAGTTCTTTTACAAACATGCTATAGTCACTGCCCGTAGTATATCCAAAATACAAAAATTAAGAGCTCGAATTTAATTAAAATATATTAGACATCAGGCACTTACTGAAGCATTACTTAATTTTACATTGATTACCAAATGTATTAAATATTATCATACGAACGAAGAATTTTTATTTTAAGAATGGCAATAATGTCAGAAACGCTGTGTAATTTATAACTTTGTTGAAGTCAATACGTATATACACTTTCATGTCTTTCTTTCTTTCATAGTTAAAAAAAATATACAAAATATAGAAACATATATATATATATACTTTTGTAATTATTTTAGATGTGCATTGAAATTTAATACAAAGAATTATATGAATTTCAAGTGTTTTATAGGAATGTTATTCGAACAAAATTTTCAAAAACTTTCATTTAGCATTTATAAATACAATTCTTTTTTATTATAAAATAATATCATTCTTTAGTCCTCCATGTTATTTGAAGTCCTCCATGTTATGTCCTTTAACTAACATCAATTAAATAATCTTGATATTTTATGGCTATGAACAATAATAATTAAAAAGATGCATTTTAAAGTTATAATTAATGCTAGAATAAAAATAAGACGGTAAAACTTTCTTTACCTTGAATGATGTAATAATAACACTAATATGAAAAACGGCAGTATATTTAATTTATGTTACGCAAAACATGTTTTCTCGTTTGTTGTAAAACTATAAAAATGCGATTTATATATACAAAACATTTTAGAAAAATTACATGATACGTAAAATATTTATATCTTAATTTAATAATAGTTTCTACTAGTTTAACAATTTAAATGTAAAGGTTTCTGGCATTGTTCCATAAATTTTATATTGGAACCTGGAGAAATTGTTTAAGGAAATCTAATGACAATGCTTTTTCCAAAGCAGTATTTGTTATAAAAAAAAAGAAAAGTTTAGTGGAATTTAATATCTATACAATCATTGCACACGAACTTGTATAGCGAATCTCTGGAACGAAATATCTTATTCTACATATCCCTATTTCTGGAATGATATATCTTATCCTATATATATATATATATATATATATATATATATATATATATATATATATTACAGCATGAAATCTAAATATAGTAATAATATTCAATGCAGTAAATTATTGTCCAAAATATCTCTGATGTATTATTGTATGCATAGAGTACAGAAGTATTTACACATTGAAGGAATTTATAATAGGAATCATATAATTTTCGAGTTGCAATCTATCTTATTTAGAATACTTAAAATAAATAAAACCATTCTTTATACTTATTTTTTCAATTATATCTGCTGGCACTTTATTCCTTTCTGAATAAGATTATTAATGTCATAAAGAGAATTGTTGTATCATAATTATTGCCATTATTATGTTCTACATTCTTCTGAACTTTGTATATTAGCTAATATTTCCTGAAGCATATTTAAAAATATGTTATAGTTAAAGAATGAAGTTATATTCAAATTCACCTTAATGTCAACATGGAACTGCAGTGATGTTATTAGTATTACATGTAATTTAAAGTTAGTTTCTAAAATGAATCATTCTTTATTACAACCGAGTGACTGCCAATCACAGACTATAAATAAGTGCTATTTCAGTACTCTCATCCGAACAAACGCAACTGTTTTAATGATTTTTTCAAATCCATGACAATAAAATATTAATTTTTATTGTTTATTAGTAATAACATCATATGTTTACTATACATTTTTTTAAATAATAAATTTAATTTATTCTCTCTCTATCTTTATAAGAATATGTCAGGCTCTACGTCGAAAGTAGTTTAAGCAGCATAAATATTAAACATTGTTATTAATATTTCTATTTCTACTGATACTTTTAGTATCAAACATTATTTTATGCTGCTCATACTATCTGATTTGAACAAATCAATTATAATTGACATACTATAATTGCTATGTATAAAAGCAAAGTTTCTGATCGCTAATATCATGAAAAATGATGTGCACTTTTACCAAATCTACTAAATTTAATGTACATTACTGTTTTCACATTCCAGGCCTCTTAATACTATTACTTTCTAGTCTGAGAATATATTTACACCAAAGACAGTCCATAAAAACATGTTACAATTTAAAATAGTATAGGTAACATGAATGCATTGCTCAAGATTGATGAAATTTAACTATGCTACTCTTAGTAAAGTGCTTGTACAGTTATTAATGAAAACATGTAATAACTTTTCAAGATATTTGCAAATCAAATTGTATGTTATCATGAAAAAGGAAGAATTTATTAAAAATTTTGGTAGAGGTGAACATTCTCTGTTAATTCTTATATGTACTCGTAGTTATAACATCTCTGAATGTGTCCATAGCAAAATATAATTTTCTAGTTTGTAATGCATCACCGCATATAATCATTATTTTTATAGGTATAAATAGCTAGATGTATGAATATGTATCTGGTTGTTATATCGATCTTTGAAAATACTTCATTTGCAGCTTAACATGAGACATGTTTAGATGGTACAAATGTTATGATATTAAGCAAAGTTTTACAGTTTTAGTTGATTCATTAAAACTGGTGATAATTTTATAACATTATAATCGTTATAGAAGCACGCTAAGTTCTTGATGTTGTCATTGTCTTAGATCGTTATTTATAAATTGACATGATGATGTACTGTATCAGTTTATAGCGAAGAAAACGAAAACGTAGAAAAATATGCTAATATGGTATATATTGTATCAATTAAATAATAGTAATACATCGTATATACTGATATCTATAGCAAATCTTTCTTTTAATTTAACATAATTACTAGTATTATACATTTACATTCTTTATTCGTTCCTTTGCATGGTACGATTGAATTCTACAGCAATAATGAACGTGATTTTGTGAAAATCAATCTGCAGTAGAGGAATATATACATAGTTCAGTTATAACGAGTTTCTTTTTTCTTCTTCTTCTTCTTCTTCTTCTTCTTCTTCTTCTTTTTTTCTTTTTTTTTTCCTTTTTTTTTTTTTTTTTTTTTTTTCCTGTTCTTGAAACGTACTCGAAATATCGATGAATAAAATGTATCAAAATGATACTCTATCAATTCTTTAACGCACTATCAATAGTATTAGTAATACATACACGTATTGTTTTAAAGTATGGTAATTATAAAGTATACTTAGTATGTAGAATAATGTCGCATCGATAGCATGGCCTCTTCTAGAATATGTATTTAGAATACTTTTAATAAAGCGTTATATAGATTTTAAATTTAAGAGATGTTCACACTCACTTTCAAAGGGATTTTCTGCATAATGCATTGTCAAGCTACTATTTTCATGTAAACACCAGTAATTTTCAATCTACTGCAATGCGTACACTAAATATCAATGCATAAAATAAGTAAGATAAATTGAAAAATATGTAAAAAAAAAAAAAAAAAAAAGAAAAAAAAAATAAAAGAATGATATAGTTTCTAAAGTATGAGCCCAAGACATCCATGATAATTTATATTCTGTAACTTTTCATTAGGTAGATATGTATTAAAGACTGTTGAATGAACTGTACATGAAAATTTTTATGTAAATCAAAGAAATAAAAGGCAACGATTAATTTAAATCAACTTATTTCACACGTACTTATTGTTACAAACTTTATAAATTATTGTTTTAATGTGTAAAACGTACAGCTAAGAACATTTGTTACATCTCAAGAGTATCTTAAATTTCTTCGAAAAATAATATACATACCTTTTAATATCTAAATTTATTATTACAGTTAATTTTGAAATATATCAAGAAATTCACTTACGGTTGGATAATAATACAATGCTACACTCATAGCAGCCTGTAAAAGTTTTATAATCGATGAAATAACGTTTTTTATCATTTAGAAGTTATCGTCAAATGTTAAAAAGTAATTTTACTCTATTAGGTACGTTAGTATTATTTAAAAAAAAAAAAAAAAAAAAAAAAAAAAAGAAAAAAAAAAGAAAAAAAAAAACTAATAGACAAAAATATGAAAAGTAACTATGCGTTATTTCTTACCTCTCTTGTGTTAATACACAGTCCTGTTTTGTTCAATATACATTTGTAAGGTAAGATGGCATAATGGTTACTAATATTTAAAAGGCAATTTAGATTGCAATGTTTTAAATCTTCCATCACTCTCGTTGGGACATTTCTTAAAAAGTACATATTACTGCGTTTTCTAAATGGCTGAAAAATATAAGTTTAGCAAGAAATATAATTCTTAAATGCCAAAACTAGGAAATAAAAGAACAGGAAGAAAAGAATTATTTTCTGACGGTGAAAATTTAATACAGAAAAAATATTTTAAGCATAATATTCTTATACGTTCGATTATAATTAATTAATTGGCAACCTTCTAATTTAATTCCATCCCGATGGGATTGTATTAATATTTTGTCCGAATTTTTAATTTCGAATCATAACGGCAATATGATAAAAAATGCATGTTTTCAAATTAGTCGAGCCTAACAGCGCAATTCAATGTAGAAATTCATTACAGAAAATTAACACTAGCTGATTTTAGTGTCATATTTACATACCTCGTCGTACCATAGTGCTTCAACAATATCTTGAGCATAGTTAGATATAATATTAAACTTTTTCTTATATAACTTTTGTACCTTACGATTTTTTAATTGTAAACTTCTGTTACGATACCTGTGAGCAGATATTGAAATTGAAAGGCTAATTTATAAACATAAACAAAGTTTATAGGATGCATACCTCAATAGCAATTTGCATATTTTTGACAAAATAGCACAATGCTTCGTAATAAAACCTCCATAAATTACTGCAGAAGGTGCTAATGTAAACGACATTATGGTACTTCGATTTTCCAATATACAAATCTAAACATTTTCAGTAAAAGTACTGCACTGAATTATTAATATTTCATTACAATTTATGTCAATTTATTGTATGGAGATTATTATTATTTATCTTCGTCATTTACCTCCTCATAAAATGATAATGCTTCTGACAGTAATAAAATATCGTACGAATGTATGTTTAAACCGGACACGATAAGGGTTTTCGACGCTTTTGTGAGAATAGGAATAGCCTCTTCTAAATTATCCATTGCGCCTTGTCCTAGAAATGGTGCAGGTGTTTTATGACTGCATTCTTCAAATGCTTGGCTAACAAACTACAAAAAAAAAAAAAAAAGAAAAAGATGGCATTGTAAAATTGTCAGTCGACTACTATTGCTTTATTAATAATTATGATGTTACTCTTATTTTTATGTTATTTTTGATATTTAAATAGTTTCAACAAAAGTAATTTATGCAATAGGAAAGCCAACTGTAAGTTAAATAAGGTAGTAAAATAATATGTTTAACATACCAAATTTGTGATCAACATTTTCAATGTTCTGATAATTTCACACTTCATACTTAAAGTTGATTCGTAAAACATATTTTGTACATGAACTAATATTTTTTCCTGTAAATCTGAATATATTTTATGTTTATAAAATAATTACACCAAGTACAGAAATATATAATACAGCACTAAGTAAACGAAATTCTGAACTAAATTTTTAACTATTAGAAGAATATCATTACATCTACCAATTTAGGAAGTTTCGTTTAAAAATTCTTCTATGTATCTATCTATCTAAAAATATCCATCTAAATAATCTTCAATAGTAAGAGAAAATCATGTATAATCGAAATAATAGTACATCGCTTGACAGAAACAAAAAGCAATTGGTTTTTAGGATAGATAACTAAATTTTTATAAAAATTGACCATATAGAAACTTTGCTTATTCATATCTTTTCAAGCCAATATGATATCAATCAATCAATCAATCAATCAATCAATCAATCAATCAATCAATCAATCAAAAGTCTATCAATAAGAAGAAATATTCTACGAAGATCACTTGAATGAAATTATTTATAGAGAATTAACTTTTTGTATCCAGTCCCTTAATAAATATAAATGAAAGTATACCGCTAATAGACACCGATGTCATCCATTGCAATAAAACTAGTAACTTTGATTGATATTCTCCCGTATTAAAATACAGGTATTCATCAAGGAAACGATTAACGACAAGTATATCTTGTTGCATATATTGTGAAAATTCTATAGTTATATCGAGTAATTTGTTAATTTCTTCTGTAGAAAATTTTTCATTTTCCAAAATAAATGCTGAAATGTAAGAAACATTGAATTTATTTTTTCTAGAAACATTTATTATATTAAAGATTATATTATAGATGTACCTCTTATTAAAGTGTTATAGAGATTATAAGAGAATCTACTCTGATAGTGGAAATCAGCGAATGTAAGAAGATGGTAACCGGCAATATTAGACAGAAGTGATATGGCATTACACGGTAATTCTACGCTTAAGTGCAATTTTCCCAATTCTTCTGTGCTGTAATAGCTTACTATGTAACGAATGTCAATCAATAAACGTAATAAAACAATAACATTATTTATTTACCTAGAAATCTCGAAGATAGATTTTGTATCCTTTTCTTTGAAAATATTAGAGCCAATTTGGAAATATCCCACAGGTGGTAACAGAGGTACTATGGTCTTCTTTGTTTTCATAAACTATTAAAGTTAAAAAAATTTATATGAATATTTCACGTTTATATAAATTTTATAATTATCAAACACTTACCTCAAATACATTCCAGTTAAAACACTCTGAATGTAAGTCCTGTGTTTGTTGAATCTCTAAACGACTTTTTGCATCTTGAAGCATTAATCGCAAAATTTCAGGTATTGGTTTCCATACACTTTCTGTATTTATAGATTGAATCTTTTCAGGAACCAATTCTGGTTTGTAAGATTTGAATAATCTAAAATAAATCTTACGCAAATTAATATTACATTCGTTAAATGAAGCAACTCAAATCGCAATTACTTACGACAATAAGACAATAATATGTTTACGAGGTTTCGAATACTTCTGATGAAGATTTAATAATCTAGATACATCTCTGCGAGTTACATCTTCTGGTTTTGTTAATACATAAATGATACGCGCTATATGTCTTTCCTATAATGGTAATAGTAGGAAAATATTTAAATAATGTAACTAAACAGGATGACTTATGTTATGATCATTATTACAATTTTTTATTGTAATTACAAAACCTTTTATAAATTTACATATGCAGTAGCGGTAAACAGAATGTATATACACTTACCAGTCTTTCCTTTTTCAACATCATATAAAAGAAGACGCTATAATATATATTTATAACTTTTTTATCTATTAGTTGATAGTCCAATATGCCTGAAAATGCGCAAACAGATATACAATTTTAAATTTTCATCTTGTGTATATATATATATATATATCTTGTTCCGTCGCATTATTATATAATTAAAGAAAAAAAAAAGGAAATATTACCAACTGTCCATTGTATAATAATGGTGGATACAGTAATAGGCAGTTCATTTATAGATGCTAGGCACCAAGAAATAAGGGACTTGACTGTACGTTCAGGTATCTCGTACCTTGGAACTAAACACTTTGCCAAGGATACCAATTTAGTAGCACCTATCAAACATATTTTTTTCCTTTATGTTTTCATCAATAGAATGTAACTGTTTGTTTCTTATGATCGTTCGTATATTCACCTAATTCTGTATTTATAATAATATCTGCTAACAAATCGATATCTTCATCCATCAACCCTTTAGTCGCAGCATAATTTTGTAATATACCAAGCGATTCTTCGAATGTAGAATAATCTTTCTTTCTTACTACAAAAGAAAGAATAGAAAAAGAAAAAAAAAAAAAAAAAAAAAAAAAAAAAAAAAAGGAAAAATGTACTCATTGGAAGATTTAAAATTACAAACATTTTATCATACATTACTATTTACATGTTATAACAATCTAACATATTTGAGTAATATATATATATATATATATATATATATATATATATTTGTAAGGGAAAATAACTATGGTATATATGTACATATATACAGTCAATAATAAAAGTATTCAAACAAGGGAAAAGTATTCAAAGTATTGCATTGAAATATCGTCATTACGTAATATTGTACCTCCATGAAGTTTGTTGACATAATTATACATATGCTTTTCTCTGAAAATTTGTAGTAACGATTAATACCAAACTTGATGCAGGTAAAAAATTATATTTTCCATGTCGCAAAGAACTGATTTCTCCTCTCTCGGTGTTAACTTCCTCTGATGTCAGGATGATGGTTTAATCGCAATATTCTCATTATTATTGAATTCTTTAATTATATGAGCCGAGTTGTTGATTCACTTCTTATTAAAAGATCTATATTTTCTCTTTGTATAATTTCCCTTTTTCTTAAGTTTCACAATAATGGAGGAATATTAAATTTTCATTTTCATTTCCTCTCAAAGTCATATAAAACATACCGAAATTCATTTATTTATGTTTAGTTTTCTTAGAACAAAGGAAATGACAAATTACAGGTCTTACATCGCAATATTCAAATACTTTTTCACTTGGTATGAATATATTACCATGATAAAGGTTCTATAGCTGTTATTTATTGTCTTTAGATTCTTAGAAAACATGGACACATTCTAATGAATAATTGCAAATATACTATAACTGTATTAACTAGCGCCGCTATGCTTTTATATATTGAAACGTAAATCATACTACTGTTTGAATACTTTTTAATGCCTATTGTATTTTTAGTTACGTACCTTTCAAATCTCGTAAAAACTTCACAAAGGTATCCCTTTCTTTATCCGTCATTTTTTAATATTGTATAACAACCAATTATTTGTAACAAAAAGAAATGAACATTTTTAAACGCTCAATCGTGTTTAAAAGCTCACTTTTTAACTAAATCATTACCGGTATTTTTGATGATATTGTTGTACACCATAACCTAAATATCGTAATAACTTAAAATATTTCCTATCGATATGTTCCTAACCTATTTTTGTATCAAACAATGGTTATCCATTTAAGTAATATTTAAGGTAAAGAATATAATGCTATTGTTGATGAAAAATTCATTCTATCCGTTTAAAATTCTAAACAAACACTATATATCGTCATAAGTCATGGAGCTTATGGATTATATCAGAGAGGAAGCGAGAGTACTCAATGTTCACGATCATTATTCTGGTTTATTATTCAGATCATGTTCTCAGTGTTCTGGTTCTGTTCTCGGACCAGTGATGAACAGTTTGGAATATCCTATTGATTTCCGATGGAATCGATTGTTTGAGAATACATTGCAGTTATGTGCGCATACATGAAACTTGACGTACTAGTTAATATTATCATAAAATTTAATTATTAATACATGCTGCTATCAGAGAACTTGCGCACATACGATCATTTTTTTTTTTTTTTTTTCTTTCTCTTTTTTAAGTAATTACGAAGAAAGGGTTGCGTTAATTTATGCCGCTTTTTTACTTGAAATATTTATTATTTTCATATTAAAGTTACAATCGGATATCAATCGAAGTAATTGCAATTGCAATTTCGACTATATTTTGCCATCTTTCTGGTAAAAAGCTGGATCCCTCGTCGGTATAGAAGGGCTTCTATTTTGAGGTGATCCAATCATCGATCCATTTTCGAAATTACTCAAGAGATTGGTAAAATGCGTGTCTTCCGAGGCATGTTGCGTGAAACGGAACAAGAGCGAAAACCGGTGGGAGCAATGTCGGGGGTGTACGGTGGGTGCGGGAAAATTTCCCATTTCACGTTCATCAGTGTTTGTCTAACCGTACTTTCCACGCTTATTACTGGCCATCGATGGCCTTCATCGATTTTTTTTTTTTTTTCCTTTTTTTCCCCTTTCTTTTTCTTTTTTAATTAATTCGTCCTTCAATCGCTTCACAGTTGGCGTTGACAAATCTCGTAGCGTTAACCGTTTCACTGGGACTTAGAAATTCATGATACAACACCACGCCTTCCATGTCTCACCAAATGCATAGCATTATCTTTTTTTCCGTGGATATTCCATTTTGATGTCAACGTTGAAAATTGTTCGGGGTCCATCCACGATTTCCTCTGTTTCGTGTTTCCGTAGGTAGATCCAGTTTTCGTTCTCAGTTACGATACGCTACAGAAAGCTCTTCCCCCTGTGCTTAGCAAAGCTAGGGAATGCAAATGCCAAGCGATTCATTCAACTTTCAGCTTTCTAATAATCAATCAACAAGACATCCATTTTCCTTCCTTGTAGATTTTCCCTGGGTCATGTAGCCGTCTCGACACGAACGATATGTCGACTCCGAGGGCTACTGAAAATTTGTTAAGCGTCTGTCCCGGATCTCCATCCAATAGCTCCTACAGTTCCATTTCGAAGAAATACTTTGTTGCGTTCGATATTCGCCTCGATTTTTATCAGCTTTTTCTATACGCATGAGCGACACCTGTTGACTGTGCAAATAACAAAATGTTCAATCGTAATGACTAAAACGTAACAATGCTACGGCATGAACCAACAAGCAACATCCGTTGCAGCACAGTCATCTGTCCTTAGCGGCGCGAATTAATGCGATCTACTAATAATATTATCACGAAGGTAAGTAAAAATACGGCTGAACTTCGTGTCGATGGGAATAACATTATTGGTTTTTCTGGTTTTATTGCTACTTGGTAGCTTCGAATGCGTAGAAAACGAATATGCAACTCTTAACTTAACTTAGAAAGGAGAGAAAACTACTCTAAATAGTAATAAGAAAAGGCAACAAGGTAAAAATGATAATCACTTATTGACTCACGTGCGTAGTTCCGGTTGTTGTACAGTACAGGTGCTGCACCATGCGGCCAAACGCCGAGGTCAACTAAAGTTAGCATATACAAGAACCTATAAAATTAAGGACCTATGTCCTGTTTTGGTTGCAATTTAACATAGGCATAGAGCTTTTCTCGTAATATTCTTTGTACAACTTATGTTCGTCAACATGGACGAACGTAGGATTAAAAGTACGTGAATTCAACATTTCCGAATCTAAAGAACATGCTGTAAACGTGACTATTTTGAATTCGCTTTTAGTACTTTCTAATAGTAAATTCTAATAATAATAATAATAATAATAATAATAATAATAATAATAATAATAATAATAATAATAATAATAATAAAAAATTAATGATTGACGATTGGTCCTAAGTTATATAAGTCGGTCTATGCTAGTGTGTACAACCAAAGAGGGCAGATCCCTGATTTTTATAGGTTCTTGTATATGCTAACTTTAGTTGATTTCAGCGCTTTGCCGCATGGTGCAGCATTAGATCGGGAACAACCAGGTCCATTAGCGTGATCGATCTCGTTCCCTTTCTAACCAAAAATGTTTGAGTAAAAAAGATCTTTTTTTCGTCCGAATATCAATATACAGGCGTTTCAGAAAGTCGAGAGAATAAACTGAGATAAGTTTGTACATTTTTATTAGAAGTAAAAAATTTCCCGTTTTCAAAGTTGATAAATTGTTAATTCGACCGGACTAATGGGAACTGTAATGTATAAGTGTGTCTAGTAACGCGTGCACATTCGTATAATAAATATCCAAGTATAACAGCGATCAAGGAGCGGCGTTGGTGTGCATCGTTCTCTTTCTTTTCCCACATCGTGTCCATTTACACTGTGTAAATAACATATAACGAAACGTATGACCGCGCGTGCTCTATCTTTGCGTCTTTGCGGTTATTATTTATACACATGTACCTACGGTACATACGTGTATATACGTATATAGTTATTTCCTTAACCTTTTCCAAGGCAACGCGCTAAAATGGCTACTCTCGAAATACTTTCAAGTCCTATCGATTATAAATACAAAAGTAAAATATGTTCTTTAAGCTTTCTCGTCGTACTATTTCATATAGTTTTATCATTGATTACCCCCTTTTTTATTATTTCGAACACAGGAGGTATATATTTTTTAACATTCTATTTTTACACGTAGTTACGTCAATATATTTTACCATATTTTACCATAGTTTGTAACATTCATAACTATGGTATCCCAGTTTATGGCAGGGTAATTTATGTTTCTATATTCTGTGTTATATAGTTAGCTAATATAATTTTCAGGTTACTCATTGAAAACTCGTGTACTAATGGAGAAGCCTGATGTATCGTTTAACTATAAATATATTTTATTAGCAAACAGAGATTACAGTATTAATCCTATAATTTGTTCAACTTTTAAAACATACAAGGATAACGAAATCAAGGACGACTGTATATTGATAAAGGTTTTATCATTATATTATTATAATGTAAAAGATATGAATTATTACATTGATATTTATTATACTATACGATAAACTGTCGTTATTGCATATATATATATATATATATATATATATATATATATATATATATTGCATAAGAATTAATAAGAATTTAAAGATTTTAGGTTCGAGAAATAGATACAAATATAGATGGTAGAAAGGACGTTTTAAAGTTTGAAGCACACTTTTATACCGACGAGCCTATAAGATCTCTTAAACTATTACTTTTCTTCAATTTCCAGCTAAAGGTAAGACCGTATTTTTGTTATTTTGTTATTTTGTTATCGGTTTCTTCTTATCGTTATTATATTATTCTTACTTTGTTATTTATAAGCGTCGATATTAATTTTGTTGTAGCAGTTAGTGGAGACGACGATAGAATCCATTGCATATTTTACCCATACGTTAAACGAAGAGGCGCAGAAAGTATGTTTCCACGGTGATTTGATATTGCAACAAAAGAGCGTGATCACTAGCGAAGGTTTATATCAAACGTATAATCAGAGTATAGAAATTGCTGACTATTCCATAGATGAATTACTTATGGACAATTTTAAGAGAAAATGTGAGTGGTATTTTTCAATGTTATCCCTTATTAAAAGGAAGACGCGATAATAAAAATTTCTTTCAGTTGCAGCTAAAATAAGCGATAAATATGTAATGGAAGAATCGGGTTATTCGAATGAAAACGTAGTAGTTGTCCAAGGAGAACTAGTTTATAGGGATTATTTAATTCATTATCAACCTAGTATCTGGGAAGAATTGAAATGGATATGGGTTCAATATTTATCATGCTTTCTGGTATTTGCTTACGTAACTAAGCATGTGTTGGTTTTCTTATTTTCAAATCGATATTTAAATTGTTATATTATAAAGCCGTGGAAGAATAAATAGTAGTATCGGTAAGAATAAATAGAAGTGTAATTTAATTCGAACGTTAAGCGAGTGAGTGTTAGAAATAGTGAAATTTAGAGCACATTACTATTTATATTATATCATTTTATACGAGTGTTTTTTATAGCGTTTAAAAGTTCTTGAAAATATCAGGAGATGATAATTAGTTTTATTGGTAAATTATCGCTACACGCTAAATTATCTACTTACTACGTTTAGTAGTATCACTCTAGATAAGATTTTTAATTTACGTACCATTTTCATGTTGTACTAAAAGGTTGACCAGTTACAATCTGCCCCTATGTAATCTAATATTTGCCAATACGATACGCGTAAATTGGATCGATATTAAGTTATTAAATTTATTTACATTAAACAGGGCTGCAGATTGTATAAATTCGTAAGGATATATAGCGAATAAATTATAATATTATATAAATCGAATCACGCGTGATGATATTTTTCTCAATTTCGTACTGTACAACATAGTTCTAATATAATAGCTTTATCGTACAATGAAATTTGTTTTAAAGGAAAAAATTAGGAATGCCGTGTACCATTTCGTTGCGTCGTGCAAAGTATCAGAAATTTTGTTGCGCTCAGTTTATCGTTTAATTTTTTTTACGCAGTTCTATCATCTAATATCGTAGATGATTATCTTTCGTTGCGATCGATTTTCTCGGATTGAATATATTTGCTTCTCGGATAATCGTTTCTTTTCTACAGATGATAGGTTAAGGTATCGCTAGAAAGCGTTATACGGTTTATAACGGGGTTCCGCATGAATAAATATTTATCGATTACGCGATATATTTTAAACACATGTAAAACAATAACAAATGTATTTTAAAATTTGTAATCAATTAGAAACTTAACTAACCAACTATGTCTCTTAATTCGATCTAATTTATTAAATGATAATCTGGTTCACGCACGCACGCACGTACGCACGCACGTACGCACGCACGCACGCACGCACGCACGCACGCACGCACGCACGCACGCACGCGTAAAGGCGCGCCATAATATTTAATAGGTTGTCTCGTATCGCGCATAATACTACGAATAATAGTTAATAATAATAGTTAATAAAAAATTATTATTATTTGATTAAAGTAAGATTTATCGTGAAATAATGATATAATAATTGGAGGTATTCGTTGTACATAAACTTTTGCACGATATTGACAAATTACGACAAATTATTTGTACAGAGAAATTTTTACGACTAATAAAAATGATAAAGAGAGTTATTTTTGAAAAGATAATGCTTCTTAAACCATATAGAGCGTACGATGGGGTCGCGTAACAGAATTACTGGAAATGCTGAATACTTGTACAACCGTCATACTATTATTATATATTATTGCCGTAGCAGTGAAATGAAAAATGTCGGGCAATCGTCGGTGATTAAAGGATGATGAAAAAAATCACCGAGCAATTAATCGACATAGTAGTAGTAGTAGTGTAAAACATCAGGTTTTTAAACGGGATCGTTTAAACGGGATTTTGCTTGGAATAAGATATAGGCTGAAACAGGCTTCCGACACTTTATACTACGTATCTATGGCGAAACGACCTGTGTTTGTCATTGACGACGATCGCACCCGATGGAAATAATAAATCTCTCGGTAAACTCGGATTAGACGATTCGAAATCAGGTATGGAAGGTATAGATGATAAGAGAAAGATACTATAGAGCGAGTGATCGATTAAAAGCGATAATAATAAAATAAAATAAAATAAAATAAAATAAAATAAAATGAAATAAAATAAAATGAAATGAAATAAAATAAAATAAAATGAAATAAAATAAAATAAAATGATATAAAATAAAATAAAAATAAAATAAAATAAAATAAAATGATATAAAATAAAATAGAATGTGTAAAAGGGAGCGTAGTAAAATGTGTAGTAAAATGTTTGGATAGGGTGGAAAATGTTGAATCGTAATTAAGACAGACTCGACGATCGGAACCAATGATATAATAGTTGACAGAGTTGTCAATTATTTCCCGTAATTTATTCATCTTTTAACTGGTAATTTTTAAAAGATAGATTTTTGACTTTTAACGTGACATTCGAAAATTCGAAAGATGATGGCGTTGATAGATAATAAGGCGTTGGTCTGTATGAGGTTAAGAGACGGCCCTGGGCATGGTTGCTAGCAACCCTTCCGAACTACGCGCCCGGCCAGTTTCAACGAGGGTGGAGACTGCGCCGTGTTCCGTTGTCGTCTACCTACTTCGTTCGTGCGTGCTCTCCAGACGAACGCATCGCGCCTCTTCTCTCCATTATTTATATACCACGTTAGCGGACGCGTTAATGGCCGATGTTTAACGAATGAATGGCAAACGGTCGTCCAAACGGAATAACCCCTGTTCGTAAATGGAAAAAAGGGTGAGTGGTTGGTGCAGTGTTGCAAACGACTCGTGTTAAATACAACAGACTGGTGCTAATGCTGGCGCTATATTCACCGAATCTTGCCTCGCACCAGCCTCTTTTTCATACGCTAGTCGTCTCCTACGACGAACCTTTGATCTTTTCTCGTCGTCGCTAAAAAGATACTCGCGCTTTGACAATATAGGAAACCTGTTTCTCCGTTTATCAAAGAGCAACGAGTAGTGTGACGTTATGAAACGAATCGTATACACGGGTATATCTCGTTTACACGTTGCAGTTGCAACGGAGTTTTACCACCGTAGAGCGAGGACAGAGATTCGTGTGTCGTAGAAGACGCGTTATCGTGCGTCGTGGTGCTGGTTCGTGTTGCAAGAAAATCCTTTTATACCCCGTTCCAGTTAGTTCCAGTTAGTTCCAGTTAGTTCCAGTTAGTTCCAATTAGTTCCAATTAGTTTCAATTAGTTCCAATTAGTTCCAGTTAGTTCCAGTTAGTTTCACTGATAATTCCTTTATTTAATATGATCGCCAACGATCATCCACCGATATTAAATGTATCTGTCCACGTTATTATAAAAAATGGTTGTGCTTCGTTGTATCGCTTCCTTTTTTTTTTTTCAGCCAGACTTTACAGACTCGAGAGGTTTCAGATTTTTCACGTAGATCCACTCTAATTGTAGTTGTTTTGATAACGTAATGATAACACACGAGTATGTCAGTTTACTTTTTCATAGGTATCGAGAAGATTGTATTTTATATCGTTCTACTTTGCCGTTTGAAGTTTTCCAAAAGCTTTGATTTAGTTATGTTGTTAAAAATTAGTAAAAATCGAACGTACTCGTGTGTATCGGAACGCGTATACGCGTGGAAAATTATGGAAAAATGCAATGTATTCGTCGTTTCAGGTACTCACTTTCGATAAATATGTTTGTTATTTTGAACGTTTAATTACACACGCGCACGCCCAAAAGTGTAGAAACGCGCAGAATGAATACACGTAATACGGCAGAAGCATAGAAAATATTCAATGTAGCGCTTTTGTAACGTGTCATGTAACATTTAACGGGTGAAACGAACGTGTTGTGTTCATCGTTTATAACGAGACGAAGAAATTCGCAGAGCAATTGATGATCGATTATCGGGGTAGTACGAAACACGGTCGAAGCATGGTTGAAACTCGACTTTGTACGAATCGTTGACGAACTTTATCGTCCATCTTTGAACGATAAACGATAATAAATTAAACTATATATCTCTAATTATATCGATTCGTTTCAGACGATAGAAATTCGATTAACAGAAAATTACGATTATAAATAAACAGCGTATCGTAAAGCTGACAGAACCATGTCTACGAGATCGAAGGAGAAGGTGGTGGGTGCTTTTCGAAAGTTCTTTCGACCCTCGGAGAAGATCTCGGAGCAAGATGGTGCAAGCGGTTCGACGAGTTCTCCGTCCAGGAGGCTTTTGAGTCGACATCATCGCCCGGATGCGGTCACTCCTACCGATTCCACATTGTCCGACAATCCCGGCGCTAGCAACTCTAATCACGCAAGCTGTTTCTTCAAGTCGAAAAAATCTACTGCTAATTCCGCGCAGGTATTTTTCTTACCACCTTCTATTTACTATTATATTTACTATATTTATTTGATATAGATCGTGTCCGTGATCGTCGGCGAATGCACCAAGTTGAATATGTATTTACGAACGCGAATCAAATTCAACGTCGAACATTCGCTTCATTCGCAACAATCGATAAGACGGATACGACGGAGAGAGAAGTCTTTTGCAAATTTATAGGCAGACACGCTCTGTTATTTTAATTTTAATTTTAATTTTAATTTTAATTTTAATTTTTACAAGTTCGATTTGAACGTATCGTCCATAAAGTTGTAAATAAACGATTTACGTTACGCACGACAGGTATTCGTTGTTGGTAGCGGATAACGAACAAGATGGTAAATATCGTTTTGGATCGATAGTTAATTTCTACGTTTTAATAATGCGTTAGTAGCGTTGTTTTCGAGAAAATCGTTAGTTAGTTAGTTGGTTAGTTAGTAGAAATGTGTTTTTTTTTTCTTTTCTTTCTTTTTCTTTCCCCCCCCCCCCCTAATCGAAATCGGTTAGGCGAATCGGTAAGGAAATCGAAAGGCGGTTAAAATAAACGATTGTTAGGAAGGTGAAATAACGAAACTTGTTATTTTCAGGGAACGGTTGCAATGCCGGAAAAGAGAGTTCGCTCGCGTCGTTTAATGAAGGAACTAAGCGAAATTCAGAGGACGCAGAATCGACTCGAGTCAACGTTCACCGCGGAGTTGGTAAACGACAATTTGTTCGAGTGGCACGTGAGACTGCACAAGATCGATCCGGAAAGTGAACTGGCCGCGGACATGAGGGAACTCGATATACCTTACATACTTCTCCATGTGGTGTTTCCTGAGAATTTTCCGTTCGCTCCACCTTTTATGCGCGTTATTTCGCCAAGAATCGAGAAAGGATTCGTCATGGAAGGCGGTGCGATCTGTATGGAGCTTCTCACGCCCAGAGGATGGGCCAGTGCGTACACGATCGAAGCTGTTATCACGCAATTCGCGGCCAGCATCGTCAAAGGCCAGGTAAAATATCCTTTTAAACTTTCTTCGCGATCTTTCGCCGACTCGAAAGTTTCCAAGATGTGCTCTTGATCGGATGTGACTTTATTACAAAGTATCATACTCTTCGGCAACCGTGTTTATACGGTCGTAACGTACGGTCTGGGTATTCGTACATACCCGGGTATATCGAAAGTATAGGCGAAAGCGTGTGCCGAGCAAAGTCGAAAAACCAATATTTTTGCGTCAGCTTGGGCAACCGCGTTATGCATGTACCGTGTATGTACGTGCGTGTCTATTTTTATTCCTCTTCTATCTCTTCGAAGATTTGCCCATAAACGGCAACGTAGAATCTGACTTTTCGTAGGCCGAAGCATCGAGCGTATCAAAGATCAAACTTGGCCGTATATAGTCCGTATAGTTCGATCGAACGAATAGTTAGAGAATAATAGTGATTGCGGAGCAAAAGAAGACCGTGCCCCGGGATTCTGCGAATAATCTCGAAGTGACTATTGGAAATATAATTAGCAAACTACAAAGCCAGTAGTATTTTGCGCGTATTCTGTGCGATTTCGTACGAACAAAGGAAGAAACGTTTCACGGACTGTGGTCAATTTTTACGAAGAAAGAAAGGAAGGAAGAAGCTACGCTTCTTGTAGCTAGATTTGACGGATTAAGAAAAAAAAAAAAAAAAAAAAAAAAAAAGAAAAAAAAATGGTTGTCGTTTAGAGGATTTGCTCGTTTGAATTGGACACGATAGAGAACTCGAAAGTGCGATGGAAAAAATTGTAAGATCAAAGTGACGAATCCCATCGATACCATCGATAGGATTCTAACTGGATTGAATTTAACGAGGCCGGTTGATAACGTTATCGTATTGCGGACAGTTGATCCGACGGATAATGGAATCGATGGAAATAAGAACGAATTTTATACGCCTTGATCGAATATCTTTTCAAGGCTAGCTAGAAAAAAAGGAAAGACAGAAGGGAGAAAATTCAGCCTTAAGACGGTAACCGAAAAGAAATAGCACCGTATGTACGATAAACAAGTGGAACGTTTGTTGCAAATAGGGCCAATTGCTATAAGTTTAGCAGCGATGAGTTTAATATCCGATCGTAGAGAGTCACCGTTGCTCGGGCAACCGATCCTTCGACGATCGACAACACTCCTTTACTCAAGTTTCGTGACTATCATTGGGAATACGACCTATATACGTTTGACTATTGATCGAGGATCGTTGTTGACGCTCACGGCAAGCGTCCTCTTTCGAATCCAAACTACGATCCTCAACCAGTTGTTCCTCGCATACGGTACACCGATTACGCTGCTTTCGCGCCGTTCTAATCATTTTAATGTTTTAAATTTTAATCTATGATATTAGGATCGATCGGAATTTTTATAAAACACTTTGCGCGCCATCCGGCGAACTTAATCGTTTTAGCTTTTCAAGGAACTCGAGTCGTTCGAAGGTTTCGAAGAGTTAAAGCGGCTCCGCGAACAATGGTGCGATCAACTACTGTACATAAAAAACACACACTCATCGAATCGATGATTCGCTTGTTTGCCAAGTCGGCTAATCGTTATCGGTTAGATATATGTATTATTAGGTCGTCCGAAAAAATTTCTTTCGTTTTATAAGGAAATAATGTGGATGCACAACATTTTCCGTTTTATATTATTTCGTCGAATTACGTATAATCCATTTCTATCTTCTATCGAGATAGAGATCACAACGTTTGATAGATCAGGTTTCATGTTTGTATAAAGATGCATCGTTGTAAAAGATCTGTGTCTGTAAAAGAAAAGACATTTTCCGGATAACCTAATATAATATATATGTATATCGGTTAAACGTTATTAATTAGTCATAGTCGTTAATTACATATTAATAATCTTCTTTGCGAGCTTCGCAAGATAATTCCTTGTATACGTATACAAAAATTGATTGGATAAACGATTACACACACACACACACACGCACGCAACTATTGTATTCCGCAAACTACTTTTCAGGGTCGCGTAGCGAGAAAACCAAAGACCAGCAAAGAATTTAACAGACGTTCCGCCGAAGAATCCTTCAGAAGTCTAGTAAAAACGCACGAGAAGTATGGTTGGGTTACACCGCCGCTTACAGAAGGATAACTCTGCAGATCTTCCGAAGGAACGGAAGACTATGTTGTTATTTAACAGTTCGTGCTCACAATCAACAGGTTTCGTATGTGACTTCGGTTTGTATCGTTACGGGAAACATTCGATAATCGTGCAAAGATACGGACTCGAGTTTTCCGAATTGCGCACACGTAAAAACGATCCTATTCCTAGATCGACTGAGATTTTAGACGTGCCAAATTTTTCACTCGTGATCGATAACACCTTTATCAACAGCTTTGTCACGTTTTTCCGATTAGAACGATAATCCAAATACCATGTAATTTGGAGCATATTTGCTTACTTAGTAAACGATAATTACATACATATCAAAAGGTATATGTAATTCGAATTACATCGTGTAATTGGTTCATGGTGAATTCGTAGTTCCATGATTTTTTAATCGCGTAAAATCGTTGTAAAGCGCTACAACCTCTAACCTAATGTAAAACCTCGACCTAACCCCAATCTTTTTCCTACACGTATGATCGTCCATCGCGTTTACTCTCCGAGATATTACGGCTTATACATCGCTCTATTATTCGATGTCGGTCGTTTACCTCGCGACGGTTCGATCGACAGTACCGAGCCAAACCCAAAACCCGATACATCGATGATATTCGATTTCAATCGAGTTATAAATTACAACGGACGTTTCTTGCACGGGCATCTTTGATCTCGCCCGATCCATCTTTGCAAACGGAGCAACGATCGACCGGTATCCGATACCGACGCGTACACGCTGCCGCAAACGCATAAACATTCTAAACAGAAATACACTGTAGCGATATCTTATACAGTATCTCGGAAATAAATCGACACCTAAACGATTGTATGTATATACGGAGAGGACGGATCGGTTCTACGAGTTCGTCGCACGATACGTTTTAATCAGAAACACGTCTACCAAATACGTTGGTAAAAGTTTCATTTCAGAAGTGGTGAGAAACGATAAAGTTCCACGTTCGAATTAGTGTATATAGAATTAGTAGTGAAACTTTGTAGCGGGGTTGTGCAATTACGCGGAGAATCCATCTTTTTTTGTACGATTATCGAATGCATTCTGTACTTCCTTTTCCCGGAAACGATGTAACTGCGTTATAATCGCATGAAATGTTGCTTTTATAAATGACAGGTAATGTAATACAGATAGTTGAAAAGGGAAAACGGAAATCAAGAATTTGTTAATTCTTGGTTGAAATTGTAATGACAAAGCTCGCGATCTAATTACGAGAACGTTATTTTACCAATTCTACGTTGAATGGATTATCGATAAAACTATCACGATCGTATTACTACGAGTAATAAACATACCCTAATGATAAATATTTTATAACTTTTACGTGGATATCTAAATATATTTACAAATATTTTTGTTAACTTGTTACCAAAAAAAATGTCTTTCATCCAGCGAATTAGTTTCGTTCCATTGAAACGTAAGAATAAGAATTTAATGGTATAGAAGGTACGACGTTCGTTACAACGAGTAACGAAGTAATTTCTGTTACTACATAATACAAAATTTACTACCATGCCATGTTATTTATATTTGTAATATCTATAGATTTTTTAAGCGAAGAAGAGAAAACCTAGTCTCCCGATTCTGTATTTCTTTGTTTCAACTCTCATTGCCTTGGACACGTGATGTTGTTACAAACACGTGCATAAATTTTTATATTGCGTCGATCAACATTTGTAAAAAAAAAGAAAAAAAAAAAAGAAAAAAAAAAAAAGAAAAAAAAAAGAAAAAAACCAAGGAAAAGAAAAGAAAAGAAAAGAAAGCATAGTGTTAAGTTTAGCTTTTATTATGCTAGCCAATTTCCCAACATATTTCATAGCACCGTGTAATATAATTTTCACTATTCTGAAATTCACAACATTATTCTATATAGGCGTATGCGTGCGCGCATACCAATTCTGTACTAATTGTAAATCGACTCAAATATATATATTGTACTATTACTTGTATTTACTTGATACTGTCTCTATTATTATCGATCGTAAAACGAAAACGAGCGAAAGATATTCGGTTAGAAGATTATATCCAGTTTGCTATTTAATTGAAAACATTAGTAATGGTTAGCATTATTTATCTAGCATTGCGGCTAGAAAATGATTAAATAAAAAGATTTGTTACATTAATACATCGTTTATTACACCTATCATGATATTTGTTGCTTACGCTTTTGTCATTCTCTCGCATTCTCATTCGGTACGTTTCAATTTCGATTTCTTCACAAGCGCGCAATTAATATAAAATATTTCACAAGTTTTCATAGTACACAAGCGAATTATTCATTGAATTGAAAATTATTTCAAGTTACTTCGATCCGATCGTTGATTATTTTAAAAGATAATGAAACGGCTTTTCGTTACTTTTTCGAACAAACAACATTACAATGATTCAAGATCAGTTAACATATTCGGAACGTTACTACTACTAATTAAACGAATAACGACCAATTTAACAACAACAACAACAACAACAAACGTAATGAAATATATATATATATATATATATATATATATATAAAAGTATATGACAATACGTTTTGCGTACAAATGCACTGGTATGGAAAAATTTTAATTGCAAAATTCTTTTTACACGCGTTACACATATAAGGCACATGGTCGATCGCTATCCTTTTGAACACATTTGCTATCGTTACTGTATGATAATTAATTGCTTATGACGTGTTTCAAAAGGCTTAGTGTCTTACGTATTGTCTAAATTGTAAATTGGATTTATGCGTCGCAGATTTATGCAGTTAAAATCGAGACGTCTATAGAAAAAGAGCTAAGAAAAGCGTTGTTATAACGATACAATATCAAATTTGTTGATCTACGAGTAGAGCCGATCAACTAATAAGCAGTATAAAATATTATCTTGTTGTAAAATATCATTGTTATATTATATAAAATAACCGGTATTGTTAAATATAGCGAGTGTGCAAGATACCGTTCAATTTTTCTATCTCTTAAATGCGTTACTTGACCAGTTGACGTGTCATACGCTAGCAGATATACAATCATGAATTACAAAGTATAGCTTTCGACGCGTTAATTATAGAATAACGATCATTTTATCTTTTCAACATTCTATAAATAATTTAACGTAACTAAATCGAATCATGGTGCGATGCATACGTGTATCGATGTAAGAATTACTTACTATCATTGGTTTACGGACGAACGTAAACGTTGTATGGCGTTCATCCATCGAACAGCATAGTTGATCGAATTCTGATAAATAATTTATAACGCTTCATTCTGTGTATGTACAATTAAATAGTTTAAATACACACGGTTCTACTACTTGTATCACTATAGTTATTATGCGTCTATTAATAAAATAATATCCGATACGTATTATTTTAGTTATTACAATCAAATGCAAAATTCACATTTCCCTACGCGAGGTGAAATGCGTTTAAAAGATCCCTAAAACAATGCACGACCGTGAATTAATCAAATAGGTTTGTCCGCGATGGCGGAATATTTTATGCATTGTCGATTAATTAATTAATTTTGGCCGATACGGAAAACGGAGCACGTGTATTATCGCGAGACAAATACTTCTTCTTGCAGTCTTATGTGATTTCATGTGATTTTATACACACGCATTATCTACAGAACACGGTGAACAACCTTGTAGTTAAACATACAAAGTGGTTGATAATCGTTGATTCGTATAAGAGCGAAGAAGATTACGGGGGAAAATGAAAAGTAAAGAGTATTTGAATTTTTTTAAGCGAGTAAGAGTATCGACTACTTTGGAAATTACAATATTCCTGGCTTTGTTCAGGCGTATGTATGTACTTTTTTTTTTTCTTTTCTCTCTCCTTTTTCTTAAACCTTTTTCCATTCATCAATTTAAAATTTATCGTTCAATCCTGTGGAATTCCTGTTAAATCATGTTGTTTAACCATAAGAATGATGTCGGCCGTAAGAGAACGGTTAGCCGTAAGAATGGCAACGAAGGACAAAGCGCGAAGAAATGTTCAATAGCGGAAACAATTTTGTTGCGAAATAGATTTCATTTAGGCAAGGAGATCGCATAACGAGACCAAAGTCGTCGTCTCTCCAGAGACGATAAAATGTTGTTAAAATTTGTTATTAAGGCAACTAAGAAGATTAAAACTAAGGAATTAAATGCAAAGGGAAATGTTATCTAAAAATAAAAGTTCGCGTATTATTCCTTTACTTTTCTGTTTTTCCCTTTCCTACTTTTTCTTATTCGTCCGGAATAATTCTACTTAATATGTATTTACAGATTCTATAATAAACGAGCGATTGACTTTCTAAGATTCTCATCGTGCGTACACATTTCGGTGCATCTATTTATCTCGTTGTACCCTATAGCTTTGAAACAGTTTGAATAAACGAGAAATTTAGTGAATGAAATTGAAATTGACATTGAAATTGAAATTGAAAGTGAAAGTGAAAGTGAAAGTGAAAGTGAAAGTGAAAGAAGAGACGATTCTCTTCTAGTTAAATGCAACTAATATCTAGCAATTATGCTATGCAATCGTTACGAATATGAATTATTAGAAAATGTGGTTGCATATAATCGATGAACCGACCAATTGACATATAGGCAATGAAAATCATGGTTATATCGTTAATAATATGTATATGAAAATACAAATCAAGCGTGATCGATTCGTTCATTTATAAATTCGACGAGAAACGACGTATGTTCGTAGATTTCGTTGGAATGTTGGGCATCCTCTCGTTTGAAGTCGGATCTATTTAACTTAACGTAATAAAATAATAATCATAGTTGTCATTAGTTGTCATTTATAAACGAAGAAATCGATAGATCGATGTAGCACGCATTCACATTGTATAAATTTCTATACTAAGGAAACTAATATATAAAGTAATTCTAAACATTAATTATAGTAGAACGGCACTTGGTGATCAATCGCTTTTCTCCTCTTGCACGCACATGAATAATTTAGCGCAGATCATGTTGAAATTGTCTGCAATGAAAAATAAACAATTTTTTCTTATACAAATAACGTATGCTCTATACTTGATAAATTACAATGAGAATTAATATTCGAGTAAAATGAAACTATATTCCATTTTATCTTGATAAACGTAAAATAAAGTAGAAGAAATAAAGTCTACTTTACTTTACTCTTCGAGTCTTTTATCGGCTGTTTTCCAATAAGAAAATATTTATTTATTCGTCGAAATAACGCAAAACACACAGACGGGTTTTACGAACGAAAGGAAGTCTAGCCGATTTACTCATTTACGTTGTACATCGAACGAATTCAAATATAGAAATATACAGGAACAACGATGTAGAAATATTGGAAATATGTAAAGTAGAGCAACGTGGAGTATCGTAGAGACAAACATTTATTGAAATGAAATTTTTTGAAATGAAATTTTTTTGAAATGAAATAGCTTAAGTAACGTTATTCTCAACAATAACAATAATACGAGTATTTGTAAGATCAATTATTTGAATATTCGTTACTTTATTCAGCGTGATCATATTATATCGCGTTTTAAATAAAAGAATAGCCAAATCTGAGTATTATTAGATTTCGAAGATACTCATCTGTTAATTAAGAAAACAATTGTTAGAGAGCACTTACGGGACGATCTGATAATCCATTTAGGTTTCTTTTCCCAATGAATGAAGATACAATACATAGGAATGCCAGATAAGATGATTATCACTCCTACTCCCACTTCCCATGGAGACACGTAGCATGGGAATGTGACCAGGAAAGCACATATTATGAAAAATATAATTGGTAATACGATAGATACCTAACGAAGAGAAAGGAACAAAATTGTTATTATCGAAATAAAAATTGACGATTAAAATTGACAATTACAACGATCAACATTTATTTCTTTATTTATTTATTTATTTATTTATTTATTTATTTATTTATTTAATCTTTATTCTATATCATCAGCGATCGAATAACTATGCCTGATTGACCGACGATCGCACGATTCGTTTGTAAATGATAATTTATATATTTTGTCCCCCTGTATGAGAATACGTATTCGTATTCGTTACTATATTTTTCAATTATTTCGTTTGAATTTCGTTTATTATGCGCCGAATGTTTTATAACTGAATCTGATTTTAGTTTGAACCGGTTTCTAATTTGTCACAAATTTATTACAATTCTAATTTAAGCGATCGAACAATTCGAAGCAATTCTGCCTGATATAACGTATCGCTGTACATATTGTGAATTTTTATGCCAATTCGTATCTTTGAGATACGAGATAATGTTAAAGAAATACAAGGTATATCGTGCCTTGTATTCCGTTATTACGCATTAATTTTGCGGAATTTATTTTCATCTTTGAATTTCCTATAAACCAACAGAATACACAGCTCTAATAATTACAGATAAAATACAAAGGTGGAAAAATTTGCGATCTTTATATTCTTGGCATACCTTTATTGGTCGTTGGCGATCGGGACTTTTGTAACGAAGCCAGAGGAGGCCAGACACCGAGAGCGTAGTGAATAGTGCTTCAACGAAGCTAACATAATAGATTAGCACATAGACATCCTCTATGATCAGAAGTGCCAGGGTGATAATGCACTAGAAACGGAAATTATAGTTTAACGCTTGAGCCAATCCGAGTACAACAGCGAGAAAAAAATTAATCTTTTATATTTTATTATTTCCTAATTACAATTAGGAGAATTAGAAGGAAGAAGATACGGGAAATGCGTAGTTCGATATAAATTCGAAATACCGAAAGTAGCGTAGCGAACGATGTTAAAAATAATAAACGTTTAACGGTATGTTTGCCATTATTTCGACGCGTATAGTTTAAACTTGGGTTAAATAATTACTCTATATAGAATATTTGGAATTCGACCATTTCATAATATCACCACCGTTAACGTTATTTTCACGTTCGTCCGCTACGATCGCTCGAACGGATGAACGACATACTCGAAACGCCAAGAAAAGAACGAACGATCGCCACGTTTCACAGATACAAATACCTGATCGAGATAAATTATCGAGTATATTATCTGCCGACTGGTTGGTCTATCAATTCTGGAGCCGTATACGCGTATCGACAACGGTCAAGTTTTCCATCTCGTACGTTTTTAGTCGACTCGATCGATCGTGGTCGTCGAACGAGAGAAAAACTTATCCTTCGCTGGAATCGTTGTTTCCTGGTTTTCGCCTCGAGTATCTTAAGCGCCGAATAAAGGTACAACGGTTACTTACGAGAAAGATGAGCGACGGCATCGGCGTTAAGTTTCGCACATTGATGAGAGCAATGGCAGCAGGCAGATGTCCGTTGCGAGCTCCTACGAAAAATAATCGCGACGATGCGAAAATTGCTCCGTTCAACGCCCCGAACGTTGAGCAAGCTACGAACAATGGCATTATCCAAGACATCACGCCCAACAGTTTGTCGCTGAAAGTCTGCGCAGAACGACAAATTTATAAATTAACAAGTTGTTTCTGCTTACCGCGTACGTTTCTCTTTCTTCTGTTTTTCTTTTCTTTTTTCTTTTTTCATCCGTACGATTGAAAGAGCGTAGCCGAGGATACAGGAAATCGTTTCGTTCGTTGGATAATGAAAACGTTATAACGCGTAACCATTATTTTCGAGAGTAACTCGGAGATGCGTACGTTTGCGTGTCACGCACGACTCGAGTCACGAGCGACAAAGCGATCGTAAATACCGTTTTTGTTTCTTCACTGTGTATCCATCCATTCATCCATCCATCCATCCATTCATCCATCCATCCATTCATCCATCCATCCATCCATCCATCCATCCATCCATCTATCTATCTATATATAGATAGATAATACTTTATAATAGAATGCTGTTGCACCTTTGAAATTTACCGCTACACGTATCTTGCATACAATAGGATGTTTCGAAGCGCGTGTGTTATGCGATATCTTTTATCGCTTTTAGGACCATAGGTTCTAGTCGCGGAAAAAGGATCGTAGAAACAATGGTAGAGTCGAGTGTGAATTATGAAGCAACGTTGACGCTGTAACGTTTGCGTCGTAATAGTAGCTTATTTTTCTACTTGCCAATTTACGCGATCGATCGGTGCAGTTTCGTCGACTACGTAGCTTTCTTGTTCTCGTAGCTTTCGCGATACGTAAATACGATTGGAAGCAAAGAATCGCTTTGTTTCAATTTTAAATTTCTACCTTCGTTTAAAACGCCATCCTTTGTCTTATTTCCGACGGTCTCTTTGCTTTCGTTTTTTCCCAAGGAAAGCTCAACGCCAGAAAATATTACGAATCAACCTCGAACGTATTCGCGTATTCGCGTATTCGCGTATTCGCGTTCACGCGACCTTCTCCAACGTCACGTTTATATGTCTAGCTACTTTTACGGTTCGCTTTCGAGCGTTAAGCACGTACAAAAAAAAAAGATTACGCGAATCTTCTGATTATTCGTGACAGTCGATATTATTCGAGACTTTTTCTGATACGATCGCTCGTAGCTGAAGATGCGGTTCGAAAGAAATTCAAACTACCGAGAAATACGAAAGATCGAAGGATAGAAAAGTATATATTCACATATCCCTGGTGTAGTTTGATAATTCATAGCGCTGTACTAACGCGCGAGCGTTAACGGTGCCCGATGCTCGGGTCCGTTGACTCGGCATCGGCAAATAATCGTTCGCGAAATAACGAGAACGCCGAGTAACGCTGTGGCGTGAAAATATCGGTGAAAAATCGGATCGGAAAACTTGGATACGTGTTTGTATCGATGAATGATAATTTTAGCCGTTATACGCGCGTCTATTTTCTGGAAAGTAATACGCAAATTTATCGGGAATAAGAATAAAGCAGAGTTAAAAAGGCGACAGTGGGATACGAGAGAAGAGGACGAGGATAGAAACGGAGGCGAACGAAAAAGCAGAGAGCTTCGCGCTATCTCACGTAGTTGACAAAAAAGAAAGTTGCAAGTTTTTTTTTTCTTTTTTTTTTTTTTTTTTTTTTGTATAAATCGCGTCAAACCGATTTTGTTGTTGCTGTTGTAACACCGTCTGTAATTCTAACGTACTACGTCTCTTTTGCAAAGGCAGCGGAATAGGTGTATTTTTTACCGTCGATAATCGATAGGAAGAAAATCTTCCCAATGTCAAAGAATCGATAGGAAGAAGAAAATCTCCCCAATGTCCAAGAAACGTTCGGTTCTGAAAAAACAAAATAAACGAATTCAAAATAAAGATAAACTTACGACAGCGACAGCATTCGATGCCAGAATTTCATCTTGCGTTAACACCACGAAATAAGCAATGTTCGCCAGGACATAAATCACAGTCACCAACGGCAATGATATGCAAATCGCTCTTGGAAGATTTCTGCAAAAATGATAATTTTTTTTTTTTTATATATATATATATATCTCTTTTTTTTTACATCACGTTATCGAGATAACTTTCTCGATTCGCTTATCAACGTTCCCTCCACTTTTATTACGTATTCGTTTCGGTACTAGGAAAAAACTATGTACTTGAAAATAATCTACGTCGAGAAACCGTTGGTAAATTTTCTATGAAATTGACATTTCGGCAAATGACTGTTGTCATTTTCGTGGTAAAAGATTTTTCTATCTAAAAAATCAAGTTCTACTATTAATTTTGTACAAAGAATTACGTTCTTGTCGTTAAAAGTACAATCGTCGTCGATATGGTTTAAACGTCGTTTTTAACGATATTCGAATATTTATTCAGAATATTTAATATTCGCTTTCTGCTTTTCGTTATTGACGACGAAAACAGACGTGCATTTTCTTCTAATTTTTCCTTCGTTTGAACTTTCGTCGTTTCCATCGATAATAAACACGACAACGACAAAGACAACGACAAAGACAACGACAAAGACAACGACAAAGACTCGTATAAATATGGACGAACAAAGAGCGTAAAACACGAATCGTCAAACTAGATTTAGAAACACGAAAATCTCATTCATGTTTTATATATAAACTACGTAAATATCGCTGGCATACACGATGCGTCACTTTTACTTCGTAATTTTACAATTCTATCTTTGTTCGCGATATTTATCGAGAAGTTCGTTCCACTTTCGTACTCGTTGTTAGTTGCTCGGATCGAACGAACACACCGCGTGAAAAATTGAATCGCGTGCAACCTGCGCGAACGCCGTTGAACGTTTACCGTTTCTCTTCGACAGGATGTATCGTTAAATTGAAAGTAAATCGAATAACGATGGTTTTGTTCCCTTCGATATAATCGTTGCCGAGTTATAGCCGGATTTACCACGACTCGATATTTTATGTATATATATATATATATATATATATATATAGAGAGATGATAGCGATGAGAACTTTGCGCGCAACGTGGATATATTATGTACGCAGGATGTTCCCCTGCAGTACTTTGTACGTGTAGGAAAAAATTGTGAAAAACGTCCATCTCGACGATAACGTCTCGAGGTGGTTGAAATCCGCGAGATTCGCTTCGAAGACGCGAACGCGACGCGATACGGAGCTTCGGTATCGAACGATGTCCGTTTATCGTTTTCGCGCTATTCGGCTTCCATCGTGTGTACGTTCGGATGGTAAAAGTTGATTTCGCGTCGAGAGAATCGCGTTTTCGGATATTATCTGTTCTTTCCGGCAAGTCCTTCGAGTATCGATCCATCGGGGTATAAATATCGAGCGTAACGGGTATCATGCCGCATGGCGAACGATCCTCGCGAACGATCCTCGCGAACGATCCTCGCGTACGACGACGATCCGGATCTGACTCGGCCAACGAATCGACAAATTTCTGCAAGCCAGACACACCACCAGGGGAACATCCTCTACAAAATGTAAAAGTTTTCATCCCGATAGGAATGATCGTCCGCTGCGGAATAATCGCTGGACATACATAAAAGATACATACTCGTCGAATCGATAACCTCCTCCTTTTCGAAGTCGGTTAAAAAGACAAGAGCTGCCCTCTCTCTCTCTGCATCTGCCGCGCGCAGCTTCGACTTCGTATATTCTTTCGTTGTGCGCTAGAGGTGAGACGTGTCTTTCAGTGATAAGATTCGGTTAAATATATATATTTCTTAGAGACAGGTAATACGGATAAAGGAGAAGGAGAGCGAGTTTGTGAAAAGGCTTGGAGTTTTGCGGCAACGAATAGATCGTTTACGGACCGAGCTCGGAGAGAAAACCGTCTGGAAACGGACGACGCGCGATAATATATTTGCATGGTAAAAGTTGCGACGGCTATGTTCGTATATACATGTACATATACACATACATATGCATATACATATCGGCCGTATTCTCGTAACGTATAGCGACACGTCGTTTGAATGGTTGTTGGTGTGCCTTGATCGCGGATAGTCGGGGCAGGGGCTGACGACAGATTTAAAGACGTTCGTAAAAATTAAACGAGATAACGTTTCGGGTACTTTGATCGTGCGTGATTCGAGAGCTCGATCTCGGTACCCTTTACTCGTCGATTTCGATCTATCGGTCTTCGTCCGAACGTTCGATAATTCATTATCGTTCGATCGAAAGTTTGGCCCCGTTGGACGAAACGCTCGTACACGTTGGTAAACAGAGTATCAGGACGGCGTTTACAAGGAACGATTTTTTTTTATCTAACGTCGTTAGCTCCAGCTACGTCTGTTTTTTTCAACAAATCTAACGTTGATCTCTATTCGCCTCGTAGGAGAAATTTCTTAAAATCTTTAACGGAAAGCTGAAGAAGTTTCGGTGTATCTCGTAGAAGCTTAAATATGCTTTTCGACCTGCAATTTCGCTTGTACTTTTGGATAAGATGGAGGAGATGATTCACCGTGATGATCGGCACGGCGAGTAGGTGGAGAAAATCAGTTTCCGATAAAGCCGGTTTTTTCTTTTTTTTTTTTTTTTTTTTTTTTTTTTTTTTTTTTTTTTTTTTCCACATATACTTTTCACGGCTCGTTCTACGAGACTACGTGGCTACTATAAACGGCAACGAAAACGGTGTTTTAACGATATACGATTATTTCTTTCAATTAATCGTAAATTTGCAATGTTAAGTTGCGTCGAATTCCCTCCGTTTCAACGAATATAACGTACTTTATAACGTACTCTCATCCGTATCGAGTTAATTTAAGAGGATAAATAAATCGCTCGAATTTTCGTTCGCTCGATACAATACAGAGCGAACTCTCGTGGTTAAAATCTCGACATTTTGAGACATTCGTACTCGTGATCTCGAGGACGAGCCGAATAAAGTATAATACACAGCGCGATCGAACCAACTAATCTTTAATCGGTCGTAATCGTAAACGAAGAGTCTCGAGCGGTGAGGATATTAGCGATTTATTACCAATTTTAGCACAACACGAAGTTACGAAGTGGAAGCTGCGCGAAAATGCCCGCCAAAGGAAAGGGAACGAATCTTGTTTCCTTTTTTGTATATCAATCGTGAAACATTGCGCTTTTTGGCGGAGAGAAAGCGAGAAAGGAACGTACTACACGGTTGCGATCCAGGCTCTTCGTACGATTACGAACGTGGCTTGCGAGTCGGTTCGTTCGATCGCTCGATTATTATTTTAAGTTTTCTTCGTCTCTGTGGCAGGACCGAAGGACGGTTGTTCGGGGAAGATTTTGTCAACATTCTATCACGCGACATCTCGAAAGATGAAACATCGACGATCGAACATTTCAGAAAGCAAACTCGATCGATTTTATCCTTTTATACGTAAAAGGTGCCTTTCTAGCCTTTGTCTTATAACGTACAATTTCGTGTTTCACGTACCCAAATCTATAAATTATATCAAGTTGATCGTAAATTTTGACGTAAATATTAGAAAATATTTGTACGCATATTTCTGTTCTACTTTTCAACGTTGGATCGCAGCAAAAGAACGGAGCAAGGCTCGCAAACGACCGTGTCGATCGACACGCGTCAAACTTCCGACAGAAATAACGATACGTTACCTATAAGGATCCTTTAGCTCCTCGGTTACGTAATTCAGATAATTCCATCCGGAATAAGAGAACAGGCCTGAATAAACGGCTAGAGCAACGTAGCCAGGCTGGGTATTCGTTCCATCCATGGGATGGCGAAAATTTTCCGTGTGACCCATGCAGAGCCACCAAAATCCGGCAACCATGATGATCATCAGGGCGAAAATCTTCGTTCCGGTGAAGATATCCTGCACTCTGGTCGCCCATTTCACGTTGTAACAGTTAATCGCTGTTAACAAGCCTGCAACCGTATCGACCAGACAATATCATTTATTTGCGATTGAAAGGGAAAATGAAAAAAAATTTCTCCCGTTTGTTTATTTACGTTCATCGGCCATTCGTCGGTATTTATTACCTCTACTACGATATAAATTCGCAAGTAAGCGTAGCAATTTCTAGAAAATTTATCGTACGTACTCGAAACGAAACGAAAGTCCAACACTTTCGAAAACTCGGTATCAAAAATTTTTAAAGACACGCGATAGATATTACGGAGGTACGCGTTAGCGAATAAAGATCGCCGACAAGTATGTATAAGTAATTAATGCCTGCAATGTAATTATAATGTCCGTGGAAATGAAATTACATACGCACAGGCGAACGTTTGTACGAAGCGCGTTAGAACTGCTACTCGAAAGTACGCAAATATTTCAAATTATCTCATTGAACGTTTCAGCTTCGAGATAAACTTTTATCGTCTCAGGTAATAACGATTTGTTTAGCGCCGGTAAAATTTTACTCGCGTTTTTATAGACAGCGAATAAGAACGAGGGAACAAAATTTATTTGCAAACGATGAAAAGATATTCCGTCGGATAAAAGATAAAATTTGTATCGTTAGACCGCGGGAATGTCGCGGATAGAACGCGAATCAACCGGCAAACGAAACTCGGATAGATTAGATTTATTAAGCGATCGGAGAAATAGATTACGAAAATGCGTTTTTTATCTCATAATGCACGTGTGTCGCATAATGCACGTGTGTCGCATGTTTATCCTAACCGTTTAAACCGCTAATAACAATAATATATAATGAACGTCGAGTACAGAGGCAGGCTACACATCGAGTCGCGTATTCGCAACATCGTATATCGCGCAACACGTGGTACTCGATTAAATTAATCCTAATTACCATACACGAAGGCAAGTATCTATTACCAAATAATTCCATCTAATCTCTGCAGATATTAATCGATTTTTTTACGATCTTTTGCCTCTATTTACGTTAAATATGGATCATCGATCGTATTATATCGAAGCGCAAACATCTACGATTCGCCCGTTTTTTTTCGCGCCATGTTACGTCAATGATCTCGGAGGACGAGAAACGTTCGGTTACGATATACATATACACGATACATTACGATATACATAACCGTATACACAGGATACAGTAACGCGTATATTTACTATCGCGATCGTATATCGCGCATCATCTTCGAGCTGCCGTTGAAACAAGTATGATTACACGATAGGCGAGAACACGGAGCGATTTGTTCGTCGCCGTGGAACTTTAAATTTGACGTCGCAATAAGGAGATGGCCGTTCTCTATGCGATAAAGACAATTTCGTGACCCCTGCTCGCTACTCCCTTCTACTCGTTTCTCTGCAAATATATTAGTATTCTTTTTTGTCCTCTTAAATAACCGATACCTCGAATTACGATCGAATTCTTCTTCTTCTTCTTCTTCTTCTTCTTCTTCTTTAGTTTAAAGTCGCGTTCGACTGTCAAAGTTTATTAGAGAATTAAAAAATGATGTTTTAATACGCTGTCGGAAGTACGATTCCGAACCTTCTTATACGCGTAATCTTAGACGTAATCTAATTTTTTCTCGAAAGATGGTCAAATTCGTTTGACTCGGTGGCCCGAGTGTACGCGTGGATGTTTTAAATAGTAGCCGGACGAAACGACCTGTCCCAAACCTACCTTTTATCTCTGAACTTATCTCCGATTTATAGCATATATATATATAAAGGCGAGTAGCGGCCAGTTTGGCTATTCCGCGCGATCTTTCGGACGATAGAGCGCCGTATACTGCGACGCTGTAACAGATCTAAGAATCTGTTATAACGATCGACGTTTCGATTTGGCTGCGGCGAGATGACGGGCAACGCTCGCCCAAAACAATGACAAATTGATCGACGACGAACGGATTAGATCGTTCCCCGCGTATGCAGTTGCGAACGAGATTATCGTGGAAGCTGTTTATTCGCGTCTGTATAATACGATGCGAAGATAAAGAGACGGATCGGGGCTGATGGGGTTGAGAAAACGGGTCGTCGAGCATCGAACGCGTGGCTACGCTTTCGCGACGCAGACGCCGTACGTATGGGCGACGATTTAGCCAACTTTCGATCCGACGTAATTTCCAAGGGACGATTCTTACATGTGATAACGGCAGCGAGTAGTCGCACCGCTGCGTACGGAGGAACGCAACCGTGCCAAACTGGTTGCAAGATGTATTGTGCGAACGTTAGGGCTGTGATCGCGTTTCCAGTTGGGACCAGCACGAACAATGCCACGTAGAGATAGAGGAAGGCCGGTAGGGGTCCAAAAGCGTCGTTGATGTAAGCGTAGTCGCCTCCAGACTTCGGGATCATGGTACCTGAAAATTCAAGTATTTTTATTTCGACACGAGCAACGTTGTCGATACGAGGATGGTAAGAAGGATAGTAGGAAGGAAGCGATCGTTCGGAAAGCGGACATCATTTTTATCGACGTCATTCGCCGAGATATTCGTAAAAGAAATCGCGTTTCCCAGTCCCACCATAACGGAGTAATTTCCTCGATTCAAACAACTTTGTTGCCAAAAATCGGAAATCCATCGAAATATCTCGAAAACTGATCGACGTCTACGAACCTATCTACGAAAGGTAGAGTTCTCATTCGGAAGCGGTATCCAACGATATTACCAAACGCCGGTTGCAAGCCGGAGAAATCTCGCGCGCTTATGTCGTATTGTATTTACTATATGGCACGCTATGGCACGATATAATCGCAGAACATTGATAAGTTTGATAACGCGCGATACACGGTGACGGTTGGCAAGCAATTAGAATGTTTCAAATAAAATACGGATTGTAATTTTGGTAAATGACTTTGACCTCGACGTACGATCTTTCTTGGACGTAAGCTTCGCGTTCCCAAGTCGTTTCCGCTGTTACGCGGTATACATCTAAATGCCTCTTTATAATAATAACGAAACGTTCGGTGCGACGAAAGATTTCGGTGTTTACCCGTCAGTACTTCCAGTACTATAATTAAGACAAATTGCATCGAATCGAAACTAACAACGCGCGAAGCGTTCGAGCGATCGCGAAGAGATCGGTCGAGAGAGCAGTCAGCCAGATCGTACGCGTTCGATAGCGGATAATCGCGTGTAACGTAACCGCGATCGAACGAGATACGTATAGACGTTCGCCGAACGTTAAATTCGTCCTACGAATCGGCTCCTTTCCAACGTTCCAAGATTTAAACGCGACAGAGAACGTTTAGATGGAAAATTTTGAAACTACGTCCTATTAATACCGGTTAAACTATCCACGTGTCACTCGCGACAATGTAAAACTAAATCTCTCTTCGCACGACTAGATATACGGTAGTTGAATCGAATTTTACGAATTTTTCGAATTTGTCGATGCCGACTTTCTTTAAACGTTCTAAGCACGTTCGTTCAACGAACGTCCAACGTTATCGAAATAAATCAAAGTAGTACGTTTCTTTTACTTTGATTTTCGTCTTGCCGGATCAAAAGGACGAACCATCGAATTACATCGTTCGAATGAATATCGTTTTCGAAGAAAGCTACGAAACCACGTAGTAACACGCTGTAGTATAGCTACGTTAGGAGAAAGAGTGTCAAAGATACTCGATGAAATCAGCCGAATCGCTCGCATCGGTAATTCGATCAAGTATCATTGACCCTTTTCTCGGAGTCACGGATCGGGTCACGTCGGTCGCGTGCCACCAAACGTTTTAATAACATCGTTTAAGTAGAAGAAACGAATCACGCTTTATTATACATTGTATAAAGTATTGTCTCTCTCGTATATTATACTTTGGATATTCGATATATCTTTACACATCGGTATCAATTTTATCTAAAACATGGATGTTTGGTCGCGCGAGATGGTACTACTATTGCTACTACCACTACTACTACTACTACTACTACTACTACTACTACTACTACTACTACTACTACTACTATTACTACTACTACTATTACTACTGACCGGCGATAAACCCAAGCAACCACCATAAACCGAATCTTTTTAGTTTAATCTC
Source organism: Bombus dahlbomii (assembly GCA_037178635.1). NCBI lineage: Eukaryota > Metazoa > Arthropoda > Insecta > Hymenoptera > Apidae > Bombus > Bombus dahlbomii. Next base: position 15,088,032 of record CM074109.1, on the reverse strand, counting down.
TATTCGTATAAGTATTTTCGATTTATGGATGATCCTTGGAACAGTCCTTAGTTTCCTTACCAATTACGGAGAAAGCGGGATATTCGTCCAGCGAAATAGCAGGTTTTTCCCATGAACAAGGACACCCATCCGAGCCACATCTGCGAGAGACAATTCTCCTCGTATTTTATTTACTAACATTGGCTATAAACACTATGGGCATCGTGGATCGTTATACTCGCTTTTCTATCGAAAAGCGCGAACAACGAATCCTTCTTTCAAAGTTCTTTGTTCAAAAGGGCACACCCGCACCGAGCTTTCCTCCTTAATGGTACACGAGACCGGGTCTATTACTGTTCCACCAATCTTCGAATCGTCGGGTATTCAAGTTAACTCGAGAAAACTGTTCTTCCTATCTTCGGCTAGTCGAATCAAACATCGTTCTTCGATATATCGAAGCTAGTCAAATACCGTTCTATTACGTTTAACGTTCGAATAGTCAACTACCGTATTTTCCGTCACGACAGGAGTCGATCGACTCCTGATCCAATAACAGGATATCGTCATCGATACGGTCTACGCGAAAACAAGCGTGGTAACTTATCGTAAATATATACGTATATTATAGAACTGTAGACTACGGTTTTATTGCGAAACAAACAGCCCTATTATCCCAGAAGAAACAAGGGGATCGAGCTGTTCGTGGTGTCGATCATTATAATCGTAACGGGAATTTAGACGGATCGCGTCTCCGTCTAGCGACTGGACGAAAATCGAATGTCGTCGAATTTTACATCCATCGTACGTCTATCTTCCGGTTTGATTTTGCGATAAAAAATGTGTTGTTGCATCGATATATGACAGATGCGCTAGCATAACGGTAACGCGAACCGATTATCGATAGAGAGAAGTCAGGCGTATTTTTCGATAACTTTACAACAAACAAAATTTTATTAAAATCAGTCGATCGCGTTTAGGTGTAACGCTTTTTACAGATGCGGTAGCGTCTACGCACGGATAGATAAAACGTTCGTCCGATCGAACGTTAACGACCGTATTACCACAGAACCATTCGTTGACGAGGACGAACGTCGTACATTTTCGACGCGAGATCGTGACAATATTCAAACGTTTTCGTAGATAGATATTTCGCTGCGTTCGTTTCAATTCTATACGCATTTGTACGTATTCTGCTATAGCGAATACTCCTTTTGCGAAAGTTTGTACGCGTCTTGTGTGCACGTGGACTGTGAACGGAATGGCCCAACTTACTTGGGTAGGCAGGGTACAGGATCTCTCGAACAAAGGCAAACGACGAATCGTCTTCTCGACTCGGCAAGACGAAATTATCACTAGCGATAAGATCAAGTTCGATATGTACTGTTGGTAAATTCGAATCAAACTCCAAGGTTCGTCTCGTAGAGTTCGAATACCACCCGTTAAACGGAGGAGCTTGTTACAAATGTATCAAGAGGGTCGTTCGAATTTGAATTTTTCATCGATAAAGTAAATGTTACTTTTGATCGTTGCTTCCCCGTTAATTCGTATCATTCGAATGACATGGAAATATCGTGGTCTAAGAATTTCGATCGCTTCAACCATTCGATAATACATCGATCTTTTATCGTTTAAATACAATAGATCTCCGTTTCAGCAATAGCGAAATATCGTCATTTCATAATTCGTTTCGTCTTATTTAACTTCGTAAAAAGACGAAGACGTTATTCTTAGTTACGCGTTAAAGCTGGAAACATCGACGAAAAATTAAAAAGTAAAATGTAAAACGATCGATGTTACACGGAATTGTAAAATATTTACCGACAGATCTCTATCTTCTTGGATATTCGTCTAAATTTGAAAAATATAATCCCTATGATCTGTTAACTTTGGCTTGCACGGCGTTGAGAGCATTGTTTTCCGACCATCGTGCAACACGCGTATAGTCGTTACCAGTTTCCAAGCGTTCTATCAATTGCGGTCGTTCTAATTATGCTTTTAGTTCGTCGTTCTCGAGTCTGCGCTCCGAGGCACAGTCTTGACGCGCAGCGTCTTTCTATTAGATAAATAGAAATGTCTATTTCTAAGGTGAGAGGAAAAAAAAAAAAAAAAAAAAAAAAAGAAAGAAAAGAAAGCGGAAGAGAAAGGAAAGTAGGACTCGCTAATCTTATCACGGGGCGGCTGGTAAATCGTAAATTTAAATTACTTGCTAGAACACGCGAGAGAAACGCGTATTTCGCTATTTAAAAATTGCCGTATTATACACGAACTGTTGAAAAGTCGGATCATCGACCAACTTTGTAAATTGGAACATTTACGTTGAAATTTAGCTCGACGGTTGACGATCGTCCGATAGCACGGAGATAGCACGTACAAAGTGTCGGAGCGAGAGAGTGCGCGAGCATAGTCGTACGTTACCGCGTAAGCGGACGCGTCGTGGAAATACAAAGAAAACGTCTTAACATGCAGGTGTCTTCTGCTTCTATCCTTGTCTAGTCTAATCAGGCGTGCGCATTGCCGTTGTTCGTTGATCGGTGTTACACTCGTGTGTATTTGGCGTAGAATCGTACACGCGTTATCAGACAAGGAATCGAGAGATCTCTCTATGCGGCGCTCCCTTTCTATCCGTATATCGGTTTTTCAACTCGGTCGCGCGCTCTGTCTTCTTCGTGTTTCTATGCTCGATAGCTGCATCTTCTCGTCCCTATCGCGTTCTTAGCACGCGAGTGCTTCATCGACGTCTATCGACTTTTGTCGCCCGATTGATTACGTGCATCGTACACCGCGGAGAATCGATTTACTTTTCAAGATGTCGCAAAAAGGAAAACACCGATACGGTGAAAGCGATCAGAGCTTAACTCGTGGTCAACGCTTGTACGAAAATAGTTTTTCTAATCGCGTTTGTCCATCTCGTTCAGCGTCTACAAGACCGATAAAGCTGAGTTTCTTTAAAACGAATTTTTTTCAAACGAAACCATTCCGCTTACTTGCATCTGTCTTTTAACATCTACGAAACATCGCAAATCCTTCAACGGTATTTTTCGATAGAAGATAGATATATCAAGTGTTACAACCGCAGGCTCACGGACCAGTCGCAACGAGCCGATCGCACGGTCGTTCCGGATTCCAAGGAAACGCCGATTTCAATTTTCAGACCGTAAAACAGTTTTATAACGATGAGACGCTCGAATTATCGAATCTATTGAAAAATTTACGAAAGATGTTTCGCGCAACGAAGGCGAGACTGGACAAGACTAGAGAGAGAGAGAGAGAGAGAAGGATTAGGATGGAGAAGGCGATGGAACACCTGGCAGAGGGCCGCAGACGCGGGAGCGCCAGGACGTGCATGGAGGAGGCGGTCTTTCTGGACGACGCAGGAACGGCCCTAGAGCAACAGGAACAGAATTTCGAGGGACAAGGAGGACACCCCAGCAGAGGCTCGGGGGACCAGAAGGAGGAAACGTCACCAAAGAAAGGGATAATAACAACAGGCTATAAAGCAGGTTTGGCTGTAATTAGAAAGAGAAACAGGTATCGCAATCTTATCCGGAATAAACAAGAATTATGTACTCACGAAACATTGATCTAATGCGTGTTCGTTATAAAAATATTGTTCTTTCTGTTTAACACTACCACCGCGTTTAATCGAGCAACTCAAGAACATTCGCATCTTCTTCCGTAAAACAAGAATACAATTGATTTAGGGAAAAAAAAAAGAAAGAATGATCGTTTAAGTTCTTCAGCTTTATAATATCGGATCTTTTTTCTTTACGTTTAAAGATAAATTCGAAAGATGAAGCGTCACATGAAAAACATTATCCGATTTTCTTTACATTTCTTCTTAGCTATTACCGTCTTATCCCACTCTTTCCCTACGTACTTTCACACGACTTTTCGTAATTTGATACCGAAAACAATTACCTTGAAAGGTTTCAACTTTGTTACATTCTTATCACCGTTACATCGAATCCCATGACTTTCAAAATGTTACGATTATTCTGCTACTTACACGTAGACGATTGCATCCGATACCTTTATAAACAAACGATGAAAAAAGAAAGAAAAGAAAAAAAAAAAAAATCGAAACTTGCGTTACAACGTCGTCGTACAACTATTTCGCAAATGTACCGCGTGTATAATTCAAGTATAATAATAGGCGTGATAATCAGGGGGAGAGCCCCGCGCAGTACCGATCAAAGTTAGTTCTGGCTCCTTTCTTCCAGATATTGGCTCTTTCATTCGAATAAACGAATGACCAGAGTTCTAGAGCTGATATTTTCTTTCTCACGTAGGTAAATGAATTTTTTCTATTAACTATAACACCGTATCTAGCCTATTAAGTGTAATTATTCCTAATTTCGTAGTTTTCGCAATAAAAGTCTCGAACTATTTAATAACAAAGTAACGATTCCATCTTTTTTTAAACGTTCGCTAGAAAAACATCCAGAGACGATGGTAAATTAACGACGAAAGTAAAAAATTACAAACAAATAAAACATTTCGATCCTTAAATCAATTTATTTTTAAATTATGCTTGTAAAGTCGTAAATAAATGCCTCGACGAGCTATTAAGAACAAATTGTAAAGTGAAAAGGCTCTCATCGCGTCTCGACCGTTGGTCGCTGAGATAACGCTCAGTTTGTACGCGCAGGATCAATTCTTTGTGCAATAACTGATTCTATTCTCCGGTCGAGACAGCGCGACCCAACCGCGCTCGGGCCACTAGTAGGCTCGCCGGCATACTTCGACTTTATTAATCTATTATTGGCTCGTTTCTTGTTCAATTTATACAGCAAAATACAAACAAACTGTATTTAAAATCGTGGCGATCGAATTATGGCCGATAACAAAAATAATTTACAGTTCTATTTGCTGTAAACTGGAATCGATCGGCTTGAAAAATAAGAATAAAAATAAGAATAAAAATAAGAACAAAAATAATGCAATCGCTTCGTACTTAAATTTTTAAATCGAAATAAATCTTCGAAATAGACCGCAAATGTCTTAGTACGACTGTTACTTTCTAAGCCAATTGACTGGGGGGCAGAAGGTGATGCAAGAGTCGAAAGGTCTGTCTACAGACGTATACTGTCGCGAATAGTAAAATCAAAACGTGTAGTTTCTTTCGTACAATACGCTGAAATAATAGCTACGTCTCTATTACATGTAATAGTCCCGTCAAATTGCATATAAATAAAATACATTTTACATTTAATATTTATGTCACATTCTGTATATCGACGTTACGTCGATATATATGATGTGTAAAATATTAATAATACTACTTTACCAGGATATATACGTGGTCTATTTCAATATTTCAAAATTCCTCTTCTAAAAAAAAAAAAACCATATGCCTATGTTGTACGCATATGTACTTTCATTAAAGAAAGATAAGAAAAGAAAACTAACCATACGTGTACCTTTTTTCACGGGTGTCACGGCTGATTAGCCGTCATTTTTTATAGCCCTACGTAGAGATCATACAGACGCAACGCGGACGATCACGTCGGAATTTTAAATCAAACGTAGCAAATATTTCTCGTCGATAACATCTGGACTGATACATATTTAGTACTCACCGAGTTCCGCGTAACATAGTGCACCGATCAGTGACAAAACACCGGAAAAGATCCAAACTATCAAAGCCTGTCCAACGCTGCCGCTATTTTCCAGCACACCCTTCGGCGATACGAAGATTCCGGCGCCAACGATAATGCCGACGATAATCGCGACACCGTCCAGCAAACCGAGTTCTTTCTTCAATTTCACCGTATCGTTTTCATGGTTGATGACTTTCGTGATCGCCAAAACTTGCTTGTCCATTGGCGCGATTTTGTCCGGCATCGTGTGCACCGCTTTCAAAATTACTGTTCGCGAGATACTTGTTCGTTGATAGCCGAAAAATTACTGAACGGTGCGAGCATACCGAGAGACGGCACACGCCTGATGCACGTGTGAAAACGACAAAGAAGAGGGAAGAAATATACGTGCACAGAGAGACAAAGACATCGACTCTCTCTCGCCGCGTGGCGTCGTTCACTCAACGAACACACGTGCGCGACTGCAGTCCTTTCTACGGTAGCGACTCTGTCGCCGCCTGCCGGTGATCGTCATTTCCACGATTAATACGCGAATAACGCGAATAACGCGAGTAACGCGAGTAACGCGAGTAACGATGGGACCGATGCAAACAAGATGCAATACACATTTCTCATATTCTAACAATTCCATTCGAATAAGTGCATGGAAAGTCCATACAGAGTCGCAGACGACAGTTATCGTAACACTTATCATTCAAGCTAAGAATGTTGTGTAGTATAAGAATCGATATGTTACTTTGAATGATTTTCATCGTGAATAAACATTATAAATAATTACGATTATAAATAATTACGTATTATTATTAACATTGGTAACCATTTAACCATTATCCATGACGGATATGTATTCTTTTTCAGTTACCTACAATCATTACCGACGACAGAATAGTTTACTGGTTACGCACAGGATAACGTTAATTTTTTTAGTATCGAATTTATCCTTTAATTAGTTATCGTACTCTACGACTAAAAGAGAAAAGAAACGGTGTAAACCTTTCAAGCTATTTGAAATCGAAGGGTCGAAAGAAAAGTTTCGAGAGTCATCGATGGATTGGTTATAATTGGTTATTAGTAATCAGAAAATGTCAGTGTCGCGGGTAGCAATGGTTGTTCGTAATCTTTTATATGCCGAGTTTACTCGGTATGATCGTGCCCTCAGGACGTATGAACATAACCTTTTGCTCACGACCAAGAAAGCTGAAAAAGCCGAGAAGCTAAAAGGTTAAGCTCTTTAGCCCAAACTGCTTCCGCAGTTTCGATGATGAAATACTCGTGTTGCGATCGTGCTCAGCACCTAGCACGGTTTACAGTCAGTTTATTTAGAAAAGCATAAATAAAGTAAAATACAGTTTTGCCAAGTAACAAAGATTGTATTAGAATAACGAATACATTACCGAAAGCCATTACACAAATCGAAGTTACAAAAAAAGAAAAAAAAAAAATAATTGATAATATTAGAAAGATAGTTCGTTATAATAGCGTTATGAAGCATTTCAGCTTCTTTAAATTTCATAAGATTGCAGGGCCTAAATGGAACGAAAGATAGTAACGTAGAAACTATTGAATAACTTTTGAAGGTTTTTTTTTTTTTACAATTAAAATACCAATTCAATAGTGTAAATCGAATAAAATTCAATAATGTAAGTTGATTGAGAAGAAATTACAAATAAAATATGTACGGCGTTATCGTGACTTTGGTCCTTAATCAGTTTATAGAGTTGTTAAGTCGATATTGATATTTTCGTGTAAGTATCGAAGAGGTATCGATTCTTCTTGATAGCTCGGTCTTTCGTACAATTCGATACAAGATCGAAACTCGTAAAATCGTATCCAACCATACATAGATTGCGATATATCTATGCATTTATAAGAGATCTTAAAGTGTAAAAATGTCCAGAAGAATGTGCATATAACTACAATAATCGTGTAAAATTCGATATTCGATAAATATCGATGAGGTATCAGTCCCAACGTTATTCGTAAGTTTTATTTTCACATACCGTTCTTTCTGATTAAAATCACGATCAACTGACATTTATTTTACAAAAGCACGGAAGCGTACGCTCAACTTACATATATATATATATATATATATATGAACATGTATGTATGTATGTATGTATGCAGCGTTTTCTCCCCGTCCCCTTCCCCCCCCCCCGCTCTCTGTCACTCTTTTAATCACACTTGTTATACGTGAATAGCGATGTTCCAATCTTTTGTTTTCGAAATCTGCTCTATAATCTTGTTATAATTTTTAGCCGTATTATTATTAACATTATAAATGTTACTATTTGTAGATATATTACTATTTGCGTTATAATTTTCTTGTAATTTATAGTAGACTTTTCGTAGGCATTGTCATTAAATTGGGCAGTTTATGCAATAGAAAATAATTTAGAAATTGAGAATCGATTAGCGATATAGCGGAAAATATAACTATGAAATTGAAACTTGGATAAAAAGTTGTTCTATCTATTAAATATCATAAAGGGTACGGTACTTTGGATATTTTATACGTTTTTGCATATCATACACTAACACGTAACACGTACTAACACGTAAAAATATCACTATTACATTCACACATTATCGTTATATGTCACATTTATATATCGCATTTTATCGACCGACGATTTCACAAAGTTGGTACTTCGTTTTGGCAACATTTGAAACCGCGACAAAGCACATGAATTTCATTTGACACAACCGCACGGTGCGTTAATGCCATCCATACTGTATGCTAATGTAGATATCGTGTCGAGAAACCCTCGGACGAGACATTGCATTAGCGTCGGCTCTACGTCAAGAGTTGGCTGTAAATATACAAATACACGTTATTTCAGTGTAAATAAACCTTCGGACGGATATAAATGACGTAAATAATAATTATTCCGAGATATCGTTATCAGAGAAAAAAGAAGTTCGATACATAATTCATATTGGTAATATCGTGGAAATTTACAATGATTTATGTACATACGCATACGCACGCGCGCGCGCGTGCGCGCGCGCACACACACACACACTTTTTTAAATATATCGTATGTAGTTTGATTTTTTTTTTTTTTTTACGGGTTATAAATATCTTATTTAGATCGGGTACATTTTATTAGAATTTGAGATCGAATGATCGATTCGGTTTGTCTGATGTTTGTAATGGTACGTTTTATTAGGAACAAATTTTGTAGGCTACACCAGTGCCCACGTCCGTTGCGGCGCTGCGGTACTGTGTACTTCCTCTCGTTTTTTTCTCTGCATTAACGAAATATGAAATTCGTATTTCGAATTGTTGTTCTTTGCCTTTGCTTCGCAATTAAGCGGTCAATTTTTTTCAGAAACACGATTCTTAATTTAAAATTTTGAAACGTTGTCCTTAGTTTATGAAAATTTACGTAAATCTCTTAATCGATGTATTTTATTAAAAATGTACAAATCGTAAGATAAATTGGAAATTAAGAGTTTAGGAATACTAAAATTGGCAATCTTTATTTATCTTAAAGTTAAGTTTTTATTATATCGTAGTATTTTAGATACCGCTCCTTGTATAATTTCAAGATAGACTTTGATATACCTCGTCGTATTATAAATATTACTTTGGGATGCTGTGATATTGTATACGATAATTGCGATCCTTCCTTTACGATTAATTACTTTGAGGATATACCATCGATCAATCGTCGACATCTATAACTATAAAATATGTATGTGAAAGATATTAGTCGAAATTGAAAATACGTATATCCTTATTCAGTTATAATGAAAACGTTAAAATACACAAGTCACAAAAGATATAAAAATACTGTTAATATAATACATACGAATATTCGTAGAATTCAATAAATTCTTCCGTAGGGATATAATATGTATATATTGTATATTCTTTGTTTCGTAAGGGAAATATAAGGCAGAAAGTTTGTAAATATGAGCATATATAATATATGCATGTAAACATGCAGATAATGATAATACTAGCTCGAATTACTACTGCGTATCGAGAGACGTTATCTCTTGTGTCATTGCTAGTAGCGTGTATATCAGCTGAATTAAATTACAAACGGCAAAACATAGTATGAGATACAATCGGAGCAGCAAACTAAAATTATATCGGCAGTTTGAATTTGATAATATTGTAACATAGTGTATTATATTATCATAATTCGATAATCGCATAAATTTTTCAATTAATATTATATTATAAATTAATATATACATGTTTTAGATATATTATATGCTATTCGTAATATAGCGTTTTTGGTATGATGTGTATTTCTAGGTTAGCGTTTACGGACGTCCCTTAGTTTTTCTCTTTTATCGTGTAGGCTTTAAGTTAAATCATAGGGATGTGATCGTCACTAGGGGATCGTCTATGACAGAGTTTACTCTACAATAATTTAATATTCGTAAGGTACGTTTGACAAAAGTTTTTTGCAAATATCTCGGATGTTATTAAAGCCGAACGGCGGTAACGTGTACATTAATAAGTTTTTCAGAATGCTCATCTTGACATTCTGATTAACTTAGAAATTAGATTTGCGTTAGGTCAGGTTAGAGTTTTCTCTGGGTGAATGTGCAGGGGAGGTATTCCGCTCACGCATTTATCTGTTCATGCCACTTTATCAAAATATAAGATAATTTCACTACAAACTTCTCTTGATAACAACTTTCTGATTACATTTTAAACGGCGACTGAAACCCTTGACTGAAAGTTTCACGATACTGCTACTCGGGACGATAATCTCGACAACATGTTAAGAAATTATCGAAATCGGAGATGCCTCTCTTTTTCTGAATATTTACCCAAAGCTTTTAGCGGAATATTAATATCGCGTTATTAACTGATGTACTAATTGTTTGACTATCCAGGATGAAAAACGAATTGATATTACCAATGTATGTATACGTTGTTACATTTAAATAAATTGTAAATAAGTCAGGTAAATTCATCGAAAATGATATTATTAATTTGCGTACATCCAAAACTTGTACGAATTCATTTTCAATATGACGTGAAATATGTGTATAGAACATGAAACGAAGATATGGAATAACGGTAAAGTATAGCGCATTTTAAAAATTGTATAATTTATCTTGCCAGATTGTACACAATTATATTCATATGTTTGAAATATTCTCGAATTTGAAATCTTTCCGATCGATTATTTTTTCTTTCGTTGAATCATTGATTTCTAACGATGTCTATTTTATTCATCTATTTTCATTAATTCGGATTAAATTTATAGAATAGAATATAATGAACAATTTCCATGTGCATTACGCAACATTGAAGTTTAATTTAATAGCAGCGCGTGTGTATATAAATAATAGTGTATACGTGTTTTTATAATGTTAATTATTCGTACGTATGTATACGTATGTATATGTTTTCGAAACAATTGGAATGCATTGGACTCCGTCGGTATTTGGAAAAGCATCGTTACGCGCTCTATACTTTAATTTCTAACAGTCTGCAGCTCGATCGATAACGAACAAACGTCAAACATTTAACCTAAAGCGGACCCAGCGGTTCGTTAATAAATAACGTTTTTTTTAATCTACAGTAGCACTTTAAAAAATGAACAATATTGAAATCGAAGACTTTTATCATCATGATTTTACGACAGCTTCTGAATGGGAAGTGTTTATCGCGAGATTGGAAGAAATTATGCACGAATGGAAATTACCAAATACGAAAATTGGTCCTTGTTTAAAATCTGGAAACTTTGTCAATTGTGCGTGGGAAGAAAATTTCGAGAAGCTTCGTTTCGCTGGTTTGTTCATATGTACAATTACTTTATCAAAATCAAAATAAGTAACATTCAATGTACTTTCTTCTTGTTTAACCGATGCAACCAGATGTTTTTACGTTATTACAGATGCAGAATTTACATTGAAGCATTACAAGTTAAAATTAGATGATGAAAATACAGATAATCTTTTGGAGGAAAGCGAAGAGGAAAAAGTACAATGTCACAAGGACGCGTTAAATGCGTCGAATGATTTTGCTAGAATCGATGGGAATCACTTAGAAATAGCTTGCTATTATGGTATTAGAGAATTTCTTATTTTACAGTCCACTAAAAGAGATTCTGTGATGGATGAGACCAAGATTAGGATTTTACTTAGTTCTCTTGCAATTGCAGCGACCAATGCTAATTGGTAATTAGAAAAGCTGTTTTCTTGGGATTATGTCACGCGTGTATTTCAAGAGTGACTTGATACTAAATAATTCATGTCTGCCTTGCAACATCGAAACGATCAAAGCTGGATCTTATGAAAGCTAAAAATAGAAAATTACAAAAATAACGTACCATCGTTGTTCCTTAGAGTCTGTTGTCTTTGCCGATGTTATATGTTTAATCGATCAACTGCTTTATAGGCTTTCAAATAGTTGCTCGCTTTTCTTCTAAAATTTATTCGAGTCGTGTCACTTTTGTAATACAGTTATACTCTGTTTAACATGGTAGTTAGGTTCCCAAAAAAAAAAAAAATACCGTGTCATGCGTAACCGTGTTATACGAAACAAAGAATTAATGTAAAAATGATGATATATATATACTTTTACTATAAGTTCGCTACAACAATCGTTAATTAATTTAAAGTATTGCGTGTTAATTTTATTTACGTTAGTTTAATTTTCAAACCATGTTAGACTGAAACCGTGTTGTAAGAATATCATGCTATGCCAGGGATATCGGTACACATTTGCAACATATTGACACATTATAATGAAAAACAAGAATTGCCGTTGTATATGGATTGATCGTTGTGTACAGAAACCAAAGGTTATCTGTTATAACTTGTCTGTGGATTTTTACATAAATTCGTATTTCGATGAATACAAGAAAGAAGGCGGAACTTAGATAGGTATATACTGCTGCATCTTCTAAATATTGTAATGAATGTAGTGAGACAAAAGTAAGCGGGCAAAAATTGGATGCCATCGAAGAAAACATAGTTTGATGTTGTTAATTTTCTTAGCAGACGGATGATGCAAGGAGCTCAACTACATTTCCATAAATGTAATCATATATTTGTTAATGGATTAGTTGATACATTTTGTTATTCCGCACAAGAAAAAAAAAAAAAAAAAAAAGTATAGAATTATTTATGCCAGGAAACTATCAGTTTAGGGAATGTTCGTTATTTTCATTATCCTATTTTTCATTCTACAAATATTTCAGTGAAACCATGAAACCGTGAAACAGTAGTATGGTCAAATCCATTTCAAATTCTCTGTCGGTTTATAAAAAGAAACTGCGCCCAATGTCATTCGATAGATGAAACAGAAATTATTGAAATATTTCTTGAATTAATGATTTTTTGTTCTAAATAGCCGAATATTTTTTGTATGAAATAATGAGTTGCACCAACTAATGCATTGCGAAACGTATGATCTCTTTTATAAAAATAGAGTTGAATAGTCTTTATAATACACGAACCACCTATAGAAAGCTGATAATATCAAATCATATTGTCTTCAATGTCACGTCGAATCCATTTATCATGGTCACAACATGGAATTTTTGTTCGTTCTGTACATTTCAAATTACAAAGGGTAGCTTCGATCTCTTTTTCCCCAACTCTGCTTACGTTTGAGAGTTTAACGATATACTTATTTTTAGCGATATACCTACGTTGGTACAAGTCCAGGAACCATGGCAGAAAATGTATCTTGGTACTAGCATTGGAAAAGGAATTTGTACTCACTTCGATATGGTACACTTGAAAAAAGTTCCTTCGCACTGCAAATACCTAACTGGTACGAATACAGTTCTTAAAACAAAAGTATAAAAGTAATTGTATATCGGTTATGCAATCGTGAAATTGAAACTATATTTGTTTTTAGTATACCTATGGGTAATAGTTTTTTATATATGTTATTTTTAGGCCTACTTGCGTTATTTAAACAGAAGGTTGGAGAAGGTTGCGGAACAAGGCTCGACCCAGTGATGATATCTGTAAGGTTTTCGTATCTATTGAAAGACTGGACCAATAGTACGTGGACTCAGGAACCACCAGATTTCGATTTCATGCAAGGTGAAACATTGGGTGTTGCTGAACTTGGAAAACTTCCATTTGGAGCAACGTATGATCCAATCGCGTAAGATCTTTACGTTATATACAGAAAAGTAATTGGAATAATTAACTTTACGAGATGAATAATTTGTTTGGTCGAATTGTTACAGAGAGCTTCATTTGTACACTACGTGGCCTGAAATGTCGGAGAACGTCGTAGTTGATAGCGAAGGTTTTACAGATTTAGAACCACAGTCTGCCCCTGAATGGTCTGTGCAAGTAAAGATGGATTCTTCGCCAGCCTGTTTACTCGGAGAATACCTAACTGATTTTTTATATCAATGTAATAATCAAAAAACTATAGTGGACTTGCTGGGAGATGCGGTAACTTATTCTCAACAAGAAGATCAAGCATTGAGTACAGTTTTTAACATATTAACGGAATCTAAGATACCAACAATTTCAACAGTCGTTAGTAAAGCAACGACGAAGAAGAATAAAAACGTAGAAGGACCAATACCGGAAGAAATATTACTGTCGATACTCTATTTTCTTTTCCCTGACGCGGAAGAAAACACTGTAAGTAATATTTCTTTTAATACGATAATTTTAAGACAACCGATCAGATTTTTCTGCGCTAGAGCATTGACCATTTTAAATTGACTATTTACAATCAAATATTTACGATCAGATCAGTCGGTAAAATAAAATTGTAAATTCAGTTTTGTAATCCTTAGAAAAGATCGATTTGTTTGAAAGATTGTAACGTTTGTAACGTTTGATTACAATTAATAATTGATTACAATTTTCTATTACAGTTAAATTATCTTTCAGCTTTTCTTTATCTCATTTACTCTTAATGTAGTATATAATACCGATGTTAATGCAATATAATCGTTTTCTTCGCTTCATGAAACCTTACGAAGATACGTTGGTTTACTTCGGTTAGACGATTATGAGGGAACCTCGTTCAAGTTTCGTTAAAATCGTTAACCCTAAAACTGTTGTGTTATTCGTTGATTATTTGTTGTAAAAGCAGATACAGTTGCCGTAAGGTAATAGAATGAATTAATATTATAGAAAACTCCGTACAGTGACTTAACCGCATGTAACATAGACGAAGATCAGTGGAAAGGTGTAAAAACCTGTGCAATGGACAGCTTAGTGTGGCGTCTCGCGATTGTTGCAGCACATTGTACGCATTATCTCGGTGGAGCGACAGCCTTGGCACAATTATGGTACGAGTTTGTGCAAGAAATCAGATTTCGATGGGAAAGGAGCATTCTTATATCTGGGTAAGTACCGCACGTTTTATTAATCAAAATTGCACCGTAAAAAAAATGAAATACGTGGGATCATCCTTATCGTGAAAGGAAATTGTGAACTGGCGGTTTTATGCAATGTGCGTGAAAATCGAGAAACGAGATATTATATCGCCGTTTCCGTTGATCTATTAATATTTAGAATTTATTAGTACGCATTAATTTTACAAAATATATCTGAGTAATACACATAATCGTATCGTAATGTGTATTCAGTTTCGATTTTATTCTAATACTGAAATATAAAATAATCGGTACGTAGAAATATACAAAATTGCTCTATATTTATTAATAGCGAAATCTCTCATTACCGGAACATATCATATGTTAAGAAATACTTTAATATCAGTACATTTCCTATAAACATGCGTCAACAAGCACAAAGACGTTAAACATAATACAAAATTTGACAGACGTTGATTTATAATACAGTCTTTGGATAAAAACACATTCACCACGTACGCGATAAACTTGACTTATTTATCACTTAGTGCTATGTCTATTTTTTTCTTTTTCTTTTCTTTTTTCTTTTTTCTTTTTTCTTTTTTCTCTTTTCTCTTTTCTCTTTTCTCTTTTCTCTTTTCTCTTTTCTCTTTTCTTTTTTTATTGAGAGATCGTGTACTAAAACCGTTTGAAATTGAACGTTCCGTTCGAGCACACATCATAGCACGTGTGTATATATATATATATATATATATATTTATATTTATTTATTTATTTATTTATTTATTTATTTATTTATTTAACTGTGCACCTTTAAGCTATTTCTTAACATCAACTTTCTTAAAGCTACACGTGCTAGTAACGTATCCTTCGTGTTACTATGTTAATACATCTATTACACAGTAATTTTTGTAATAACATACATTTCAGATCTTTATTTTAACATTGATACTATGTCAACGCTATGCTAACTATAAATCTCTGAACCTTTTGAAACGTCACGTTATATATTAGAATTACGTGAGTGAGAGCAGTTCAAACGGTCTGAAGAAAAAGAAATGTCACTGAACACGTTTGAGCAAAACCGCGCACAACCGCGCATGCATGGAATCAGAGAGGCATAAGACCGGTCCTCGTAGTTGGATTACGTGCCATGTATATGTCCATATCATGATCGGTCCAATTGTTCTCTTCGTAATTATTAAGCGTGTGCGTTGAATCGGCTATGCTGTATCTGCTACCCGGTCTCGGTGGGTTTTGCTCCAATGTTCGATTACACGATCTTGGCCTTTGCCTTCTAGACGAAGAAGAATGCGGTGGCATGTGACTGGGTGAAAAATTCGTTCGCGATATTCTGTCGGAAGCTGCGGTCAAAGATTGTCGAGATTGTCTCAGCTCTGAACAAAACGAAATATTATATTAAGAAGCGGTGGTCAGACGCGTCTATTTGTTTTATCAAATGGGATAAATCGGTCGGGAAAATCTAACCTGATCTTGTGTTAGCGAGATTGGAAGTCAAAGTGTTGTTTCCAAAGTATCTCGTCGACGTGTTAGAGAAGCTGTGCTGAGATTGTCCATCGACTACCGAACGAGTCGATACTTTTCCGCTGTAATGTCCTGTCTGTGATCTGACATCGTCGATGCAAGAAGCTCTAGTTATCGAACCTAGAAACAGACTATTCTAAAATATATATATATATATATATATATAAATTTTTATAACAAATTGAATATGTTTCTTCTACGATAATAATATTCTATATATATATATATATATTAAGTTGCTTTAATATTTATACTCTGGAAACTTTTTTCTTTCTCGTTTTCTGTTTTCTTATACCTTGTCGATCAACGGGGAATATTCTTGGCCTTGGTATGCTTCTGTTACTGTATGCCGATACTTGATCCCATTCTTTTTGAGCATTATAAGCACTGAGTGTCGCCATTGATGACAACGGCCCACCAGGGCTGGGTGTCGGACCAACGTTGGAACAACAATTCACAGGTAAACCAGTAATGGGTCCTCCCATTTTTGTCTGATCAATACTGTGAAGAGTATGAAGTTTTCTGGCCCTTCGCCGATTCGCAACAATAAATATTATTACTGCTACCACTATAGTGGCGCATATGGCTGCACTCGCAGCGATAGTAATTTTATCCATGTTGGACGTAGGCGAGTTTTCCGTTCTTACCTCCTTGCATTGATTGTAGGGCACGTTTGCGGGAGTGATGTTCGTTTCTTCCAACGATACTACGCACACTACGATACATTCCTGCGAAACAGAACGTATATAGATAACTTTAAGAATCGCGAGCTATAATTTATTATTGTTACAAACACGTAACCAGGCATAACGGGCTTTTCAAAATACGTAAATTATTAAAACGTTTATTTATGATTTTTCAATAATTGCACAGCTTGCAAACATCGTTTCAACATTGTTTGTCCTTAACGAGTTAACGTCGAATTCATAGTCGATTAACATTCCTGCTAATAAACTTTCGCACTCTTGCACGTGTATGTATATGAATTGTACTCGATACGTTTAGATAGGACAAGACTATATATATATATAGGCATTCGTCACGCTTTCGAAGAATTAAGTTTTATCGAGATTATTTTATTGAAATTATTGAAAAGTGGAAGCAACCTCTTCTAAATTACAGGAATAAATGTAGAAGCTAGCGAAACTAATATTACCTGTGAAGGAACGTTCTTGATTTTGAATTCTCGTTCGCTGGCCTCCAAAGGCGGTGCCTGCTTGAAACTATTGTCGCCAAATAATCTATAAATTACTTTGAAACCTAAAATATTCGTCGCTTCCGTGTCCCAGTATATGATCACTGCGTTATCTTGTCTGAGTACGTCCTTGACGATAATATCCTTGTCGGTGAATTTTGATTTATAAAGTGGCGAACCAAGTACCAGCGGTGGTCTTGGTTGATGTTGTTGCAATTGATCCTGAATTTGTTTTGGTGGGGATGGCGTGGTCCTCATTATCACCACGTTTCCTGTTCTCGCAACCGTTGGCCTGTTGGCGATGGTTCTTGGCGTAGTGGAAAATGGTGTCTCGGTTTTTTGGAATTCCGTCGTGGAAGATACAAGCGCTGTTGTTGATACGGTTGTAGTTGTCGCAACAGTAGTAGATGGATCGATCGATGGTCGAGCGGTTGGATTGTAACCGTTGGCTACCACGGCGGATCCCGTAGGTTCTCTCGTGTCCACGCTTTCTACCGTTCCGATTCCGATTATCTCTGCAGTTCTTTCGCAGGTCATTTCTGTGAAAAATAATAACGCTTTTGGTCATTTTCATAATATTACATTATAGTTGAGTTCTAATAATTGCATAGAGTATACGGAGTACGTCTCGGCTAAAACTAAAACCGATCACCTGGATATCTTCTCGCGGTAACAGCGTATATATGTCGAACGATGCCGAAACACATAGTATTTAAGATACATATTTCTTTAAGCTTTTAAGGTTGACGCAATCTTTTTCGCTCTTTGCAAGAAACGTTTATAGAAATGTGATATTTCATATTATAAACGATATACGTGGTACATTATAAAATATTATTTATACTGTCGCTTTCATGGAATTAACTACTGTCTGTCATTGCTGTCATTGTAGGAAAAAATTCTAATCCGTAAGAAAACAAACGAGATACGATATAGCGATATAACGATCGTATTCGTATTATGTATCGGTAGGTAAAATAATAACAAAAAGTAGATAAATCGGAATACCGTTATGGTTAGCATATTTTTGAAGCGTATTTTTTTTTTTTATACAAATTGCACGATTTTGTACGTCTCGTTTTTCACGTTATTCGTCATGGCTTTGGAAGGTGATTCTACGCGTTCGGATCGGTGGAGATCCGTTAAAAAGGCGAACCACAAAATCGATCTCGAGCATGATTTTCAAGGCGAAATTTTTTTTTTTTTTTCTTTTTTTTTTTTTTTTTTTTTTTTCTCGTTACATCGTACAGTGTCGATCGGAAGGATATATACGTTACGTCGCGCGTTTCATTCATCGAAGTAAAGGCAAAGAGTATATTATAGTTTCTTCGTTGCGTCGGAAACTTTAGACAAATATCTTTATTTCGAATTACAGTATCGGTTCCTTTAACCCTTTGCGCTTCTACGTAGGCTATGACTCGACAGTAATTTTTATCTTAGGAGTTCCTTTGATATTTTTTTTTTTTTTTGAAACGTGCTAAAGAAAACCAAGATCGCATCGATCGATTGGAAATTGTTTCGAGATATACAAAATACAACAACTAATAGTGCGAGTAAAGCCGGTATTTAAGTGAATTTCCTTCTTCCTTTATTTATTGAAATTGTCTTATTCTTTAGTCAAAGTAAATTTCGAATAAAACGCTCGAGAGCGTCGGGAACCGTTGGTAAAACGAAATTGAAATGACACCGCGTAGAAGTTGAGACGCATGCTTTTCCTCTCATCCACCCACTAACGTTCTAACGTTAACGATCGTTAACCGTTAATTGATCGTATATTGTCACCTGTTGTGTCGATGTTGTAGAAACTTTTATCTTGCAAGTTTTGCGGACTTCCGCAGAATTGTGGCTTGCGTTCCCGACTAGTGACTTGCAAGTCTCTGGTTTTTATCCAGTCGACGATCCATCGTAATCTGCAGTCGCAGACCAGAAATCGGCCTCCTAAACTCAGACCTCGAAGCGTTCCGTTTAATCGAGCTAGAGCTTCCTCTGGAACGGTTGACAAAGGATTTCCGTCGATCGCTAGCAAAGTTATCGACGGATTCTTTTGAAACGCGTTTATCGGCAACTCCGTTATTAGATTGAATCCTATATCCAGCACCTGGTTCAGGACAGAGATTGGAAAATTTTCAGAAATTCGATTCATCATCAACGTTATATTTGTAAGTAAACTGTTTTATATCTTTTTTATATGTTATATATATAAAAGATATAGATATAAAAGATATAAAAGAGAAAAGAGGGAGTTTTCGTAGTATACGGTACGTGTAGTACGAAGAAAAATTGATTTATTCTATCGAGATTATTATTAACGGTAAACTATAGACGTCCGAGTTTCGCTTTACGCTTTCTTATCTCGTTCTTCGTTGCGTTTGAATTGTAAACGATCGAGTTAAACAAGTCATTGCCGTCTGCATAATACGAACGCGTTAACGTTATTAAAAATTGGAAACTATCGGCGAATTGAAATTTCGGAAATTTCATCTCGATCGATCCTCGCCGAGACTGTCGGCGACTACAGTCCGCGAAGCGTCGTGGAAACTCACCCTTAGGTCTCGAACGCTGTTGATGGCAGCCGTGGGAAAATCGGGAATAAGATTATTCAACAAGCTCAACGAGCTCAAAGTACTCTTGATACCGTGAAACGTATCGGATCCGATATTTTGTATCAAGTTCCTCTCGAGATTCAGACCGGTCAACGAATCCAATCCCTCGAAGGCTTTGGTACCAGCGGAGCCAGGCAACTCTCTGATACTATTCTGCGACAAGTCGAGAAACGCCAGTGTCCTTAAACCTCTGAGCGCTTCGGGAACCTTCTTCTGCCTGGTTCCCTTCAAATTCAAATTTTTCAACGACCTCTCCAATCCTCGAAACGACCCAGGCGCCAAAGTAACTTCGTTGTCGGAAAGTTTCAACGTAACTAACTTTAATCCTGTAAACGTATCGTCGTTCACCCTCGTAATTTTATTCATCGAGAGATCCAGTACCGTGAGATTCTTTAGAGTTTTCAGCGTCTCACTGGGAATCTCCGTCAATTCGTTGTCTTTCAGATTTATGCTTTTCAAAGAGCCTTCCTGACCCCTAAACGCGTGCGCCTCGATACTTTTAATTTGACAGCCGGACAATTGCATATTGTTGATTTTCACGGACGAGAACGAATCGTTCCTCAAGATTCCTATGGTGCTGTTGTTGATGTAGAACAGGTCTATGGTGGTTTTAGAAACGTGGCGCCGCATAGCGGATAGCAGTTGCTCGTAATCGACGATGTCGCATTGTACCGAAAGTTCTCTGGCCAGGTTGTAGTCGCAAATGCAGGAACTCTCGAGATCGACTACGTGTTGCGCCCATGGACAGCTGGAGGTTGCTGCCACGATTGCGATTATGCTTGCGAGTAGCAGCGACACCGGTCGATGTATATCTGAAAATATTACGATCTCGTCAGACTTGACGATTTCCAAAGAAATTTCCTTTCTTCTTCTCTGACAAATACACTAACTTTATTCCGAAAGATGTATCAACTTTTTTTTAGTGGAATACACGTATACGCGTAACCCCTAACTAATCTTAACTATTGCGTTTAATTCGTGGGGAGGGGGGGGCGGCGGAGCTCGTAAGTACGTGCTCTATTCTCTATCTCCAAAATCTCCAAAATCTCCAAAACCTTCAAAACCTCCAAAATCTCCAAAATCTCCAAAACCTTCAAAACCTCCAAAATCTTCAAATTCTTCAAAACCTCCAAAATCTTCAAATTCTTCAAAACCTCCAAAATCTCCAAATTCTATAAGGTCGAACTACAATTGGTGAAATCTGATCCGATTAGTCGACGTTCGATGGCAACTACCAGTCGGTCGAATATATTCGCGTGTCCTCCATATATCGCAGTTTCTAACGGTTGCCTAAAACGATTGCTCGTTTTTCCTTTCGAGGGGTTAAATTCGTTCGAGAAAGTCGTACCGGTAGCTCGACAGGTTCGAACTATCTTCGAGCACTTTGGGAAAATCAAGAAACTTTACCGAGATCGAATACGGGATAAGGATTTCTCTGCAGTAACTAAATTCCGCGTCAAGAAATCGGCGATCAAGAAACGTTTCTTCGGTCGTTTGTAACGACTAGACGTTGGCATTTCTGTTGGCATTTCTTCGAATCTTCTTCTGACGATCGTTATCTCGTATTTAAACAAAAATTAAATTAATCGATCTTTTACAAACGACTGTCACCTTTTGTCCCTGATAATAGCTCGACTAAACGCTACGAAAGAGAAACGGAATTTATGCCAAGTAACAGAGTATTGCGCTTGTCGTTAAATGATTATTACCGTTACGGATGATAGATGGATTACGTCTGAAAATGATATTGCGAGCAAATTATACGAAATTTTATCGTTGGAAAGTCGGACTTTGATAGGGATTTATAAATACACGGTGAATCAAATACACGATCCCGTGGCTACCAGCGAGCGAGCAAGGTGAGTGCGCGATTTCGAAACTCGCGCCGCGCAATTCCTCGTATTCCCGCGATTACGTCGAGTCGCGTGGCAGCGCGCGAGCTCGCCAACTTTGGAACGTAGAACTTTGGAAAAGTAGAACAATGTTTACGTATACTTGTAAGCTTAAAAGAGGAATCGGACTGATTCGGGATTGGGCAGCGGCGAATAATCGACGAGACGTGTTATTATTCGACGTGCGATCATCATCAGGCCAAGACAATCGGCCAAGTTGGCGTACTTTGAAATTCGATTCTACGGAGAAGGAAACGCGCTACCAAATGTTTTCTCGCTTTATCCTCTCGGGCGGAATGCGTTTCGTTCGATTTTTCGTCGATCGTATGTTGTCGCTGCGACCGAATATGGGTCTGTAGACGCGGAAACGAGCAACGGCCAATATATGCGTCGAATGTAGGACTGGGATACAACGGTTATCGAGAAGCATAACGTACGAGCGAACCGAAGTTGCGCAGCCTAAACGAACCGCGACAAACCAGGGTCGGTCCATAGACCGAACCCGTTACGAGTCAATGGCCGGAGTAAACGCACGTCCTCGCGCCGATATGGGTTCTATCGATGGCAGTCGACCAACGGTGTACGAATTCCTACCGAGATCTTCCGCTACCTACCTTTGAACAGAGCGTACGACGAGTATCCTCGCGGTAACGTTGACAACGTTTCTTCGCGATTCTCGAAACCTGTATAAAAGTTGGCAAACGCTTAGATGGGATCGTGTTCGTCGCTTATCGTACTTATCGTCGTTCGAGATACTACCATCGTTAACCGGAAACATCTTCGTCGTTCGTCGCGTTAATATCGCCAACCAAAGTCGCTGAAACTTTTCAGCGTTTCGTTGGTAACCGATTTGAACTTTTCCATAAACGCGGAAAAAGTTAGGAGAAAACTTGGTACGCGTTTCTTTTGCAACTTTTCCCGCGATAGTAGTACGTACTATACGTACTATATATGTAACAGTAAGGAGATAGCCATAGTTGCTTGGAACGTTCTATAAGATCAAGGTTGCGATTAGTAGAATTATTCAGACATTCTTTCCACAGATATATTGGAAAGTGCAGAGTGGCTGATAGAAAGGGAATCGTTGCACGACACAACCTTTAGTTTAAACCTGAACTTTATTTCCCTTCGGTCTACGATCCGATAAAATTGACGAGTAAATCGTTCGTCGAATCGAACTAACTACTTTCGAAAAATCGTAACAATCGTGGCAACGAAAGAACTCTAGCAAGATGGCGAAGATGGCGAAGATGGCGAAAATGGCGATTTCTCTGTGTATTGATAAATTAAATTCTCTGTGATTTAGAAATGGAAATTAATCGAAATATAAGTATAAATCGTAAGACGAGTCCGAATCGTTTGCGAATTAAAATAATAGGATAGAGATGTCGATCGCGTGGCAAAAAGAGAATCGTAATCAGCTGCTCAACTGGGTTGTCACATTTTTCTACGCCTCAGTAGAATTTCCCATCTATCGCTGAGAACTAAACATTACCTGTACTTTCTTCCGTTTAGTTTATACGTTTTCAGGATAATTGGTAAAATGGAACATAACGTTACTGCTACAATACGCGCGGTTTGATTTTACAAACACCTGTAAATCGCGAAAGGCGATTTAAGTTACCTCAGTGGGCCTGACGTTGCTTCGGATTTTCTCTTTCATCGATCAGGTTCGATTTTAACAACGTGTACGCCGCGTACACGTACGTAGAAATCTCTCTTTCCGTGTAAAAGCTAGAACGTGGATCTTTGATTAGACGAGTTTCGTTTAACGTATACGTTGCTTAAATACGAACCGAAAGATAGTGGAAAATCCTCGATGAAACAAAATTTAACCCTCCAGTTAAAAAATTTTTATGGATCTTCAAAATCGCGAAAGACAAATTCTTTGTTCGATTAATAAATCGTTCGTTGCTACTATTACGTTGTTACGTCTTTTTCGTCTATGCGATATTAGAAACAACGGTACGTAGGTACGTAACGATAAACGTAGGCGTTGGAGGCGTCGTCATCCTGAAAATTCGAAAATAGTCTAGTAGGTAGCATAAAGTTTGATAAGACTAATAAGCGACGTAATATAGAGTTAGAAGATGCCGGAAGTCGTTCGGTAGGCAAGATGGTCGAATTTCTAGAGCAGAGTCAACGGTTCGAGTCTTATTACGGGTTCAGGGAAACGGAATAAGAACAGATCGGAATACCTAATTAATTAACGTACTCGTCACGCCGTTGCATCTCGGAATACTTGTTAATGGGAGCACAGGAGCGCGTACCACTCGCTATACCATATTGTACCATTATCGCGATCGTCTATCGCTCGGCCAATTTCCCTTGGTAATTAACGACGGCCGTTGTCACGAACGATTCGTTAAGATGATTCGCTAAATCCGTGTACATCGGTGTTGCAGCGGTAATTGGACTCGAGCGTACATCCGATAAACGCGACTGCAACTAACGCGAAAACATCGACTTAACTACGAGCAATATAATTCGAGTGATATATTTGACAAAAATATCGATATCGATACATCGAGGGCAGATTGATTCTCTTCGTTTGCCACAGTGCCGGTGAATTTATCGCGACGCGCGTGTTTCTGCCGCACGCAGAAACGTTCGAAGCGAGAACAATTTCGAGAGCAATTTCGAGAACAATTTCGAGAACAATTTCGAGAACAATTTCGAGAACAATTTCGAGAACAATTTCGAGAACAATTTCGAGAGCAATTCGCGAGAGCGATTTCGAGAGCAAGCGCGGTTACGTCAGAAAAATTCGTCGAATCTGGGTTTATCGATGCTCGGAGTAGAAGCGGGTTCGTTCGTTCGAATAGAATAACCTCTTACGTCGGATCGTTCGTTACCGTGTTCGAATGGTATAACTCGTTTTTAAACAACGAATCGCACGAACGAGAAATTATTCGAATACGATTTGTTTGAATAATCGCGCGAAGCAAAGTTACTTGTTCCATGTTATTTTTAAGATAAAAACGTTCGTTGTTTTCTTTCGAGCAAAATATGGCGAAGCCTGATTAACCGCGACCGGTGTCTCTGCACCGTAAACGACTACGACACGTGGAATTAGATTTGGATTAGTTTGCATAATTATCGACTACCATCGATTACTCGTAAACGCTTGTGAAAACCGTTACAAAGATCGATAGCAACGACCCGATGATACCGATCGAGACTCAAAAGTCCAAGATACGATTAAAGGTCGAGCGGCGAAAGAAACGTTGCCGTGGATTCCACTAGTTACTCGATTCGACGGTATTACCGTAATTCGATAATAATACCGTGCCGCTTTTGAAAATTCAGACTTTCCATCGTTCGAAGAAAATCCATTCGACGAGGTATAAAATTTTACTCGCAAAGCATATTAATATTCGACGTTAATATCGCGCTGCCCGACGCGCATAATACGGTCTAGTTATCAGACTGTGACAGAACCTAACTCGGAATAGTTATTACGATAGTTGCTGCCTTGACAGAAACCTTGCCGCTATTATCGTGGAATAGAATTTATACTTTTCAGAAAAACACCGTGGTTTTCCGATACCACGCGCGATTTAGAATTTGCACATATACACGCGCGCACGTATATTTCTTAAATTCGATTCGATTCGATTTGGATTCGATTCGATTTGCTTGTTACTACGTGAGTAGATACCATTGTACGATAGGATAATACGTTATCAAAAAGGTCGACACGCTGAACAGCTTTTTCTCTATACGTACGGTACGTATAGCGAGAGAAGATGTCGAGCGAAAAACTCATTTTTAATGATAAACGAAGAAGAAAAGTATCGGTGGATATCGTCTTGAAGCAAGGGAAATAAAATATCGTTGGTAGCCGCGAAAGCGAGAAAACGAACGAATAACGCGACAACTTAATTAGAATCATGCGTGTATTCGATATCCGTGCACGCAACAGGATAGGACAGGGAAATGTCGGGCAAATTCGAACAATTGGGCGATTTTGTTCCTTTTGAAAGGTCGAAAGCAACGATCGGGTGAAAGTTATTCTTTATCGCGTGGTGTTTGCGAATACGTACGTCGCGAGATCATTCGGTAGGACGCGCGCTGACATTCCAACGGCGTACTTGATCTGTTGACCTTTCGTCTCGAACGATCCAACAACGAAGAAATTGTTGTCCGCCGATAAAATTCTGCGTTTTTTCTTTTTCTTTTTCTTTTTTTCTTTTTTTCTTTGTTTTATATCGCTGCCACGACTATTTTCCGAAAGCCACGAAAGATCTTAAAAATAAATTCCTGTATCCAACTTGGACGCTTGTCTCGACCGTTTCCAAGTACGCAGAACGAATAATAATTTTTGTATTTTGTTACGAACGAACATCGTTGTTGCTCGTTTTTATACGACTTATAGTCGTTATAGCTCTAGGTACGTTTTCTAACCTTGACGAGATCCGAGAACCACGGAGTTTCAGGTTTTTCCAGAAATTCCGCGCGATTTACGGTTACGCGTTTACGCCGCATGCAAAATGCCTCGTTGTTTCATTCATCCGCTAATATATGGAAAGATATAGGAGACACGTGGTTAGTTGGCGCGTAGTTGCCTACGGAATTCGCGCCTTTCACTTTCGTTCTCTTTCGGTGTTCCGTCTTGCTCCTACGAGCGAAATATCCACCGCCCCGTTATTAACGAAGATTTATGCAAGATAGAGCGTGCTTTAGAACGTCGATGCTATTAACCGCGGGTCGATGTTTATCAGTGTCAATGTTTATCACGCGTAAATAGCCTTTTCTCACGATGTTGTTCTACGTTTTTTCAAACACCGAAATAGACACACGAATATAAAACACGCGTACTCGCGTTATCTTTTCATCGTCCTCCTCGTTCGTTTGATCCCTACGTCGCTACGGACTCCGGGGGCTAGGAATCGTTCAGAGCCAGCAGGACTCTGTTTGGGGCGCGGTGTGGCGTAGAAAGCGCAGAGGATCCGTCTCTTGGATTTTCAACACCGTCTCTTGGATTTTTCTACGTTTCGTACATACATACGTACATACGTACGTACATACTTTAGTCTCCAAGTCTCCAAGTCGTAAAGTCATTTATGCTTGATATATGAAAACGTAACAAACCGCGACTTTTACCAGATTTTTCGCAGCAAAAACGTGTTTTACGCTGCTTGTTCAGTTTCCCGTTGCGATACGAAGCGGAAGGTGGATACCACTGTGACTCGCCAAAGTATTTGAATATATACCGTAGAGAATGTTTATCCACGTTGTACGAGTTATACGAGACAATTTGATATTTCGCTTCGATATAGAGCGCAGCCATCTTGGAATAGCCAGGTTGATCAATATTTTTTGCGACTTTTGCGAAATTCACGCTTGCTTGTAATCGTAAATCTTGTAACTCGTAGCGTCATCGTACTTCCGTTGTAACAATTTCCGTTACATCGATAGTTTTAATAGTCGTTCTAAATACCGCGGAGTCTGTACGAAATGAAATATCAGAATAATGGTCGATGCTAAATTTAACGATGCCGACACAATTATCGTAATTAAATTGTACGATCTGCAGAAATACTAAATATAAATACTAAATAAAATCTTGATTCGAGGAAATTTCGCTTAAAAAGCATACGAAAATAGGTACGAACGTAATGGAGAAGAAGATATTATGGGATTTTATATGGCGAATCGTCGGACTTTCCATATTCTTGTAACGGTGTTCGTGCTACCAGTTGGAACAGTATGCGAAACAAACCGTGTGCGAGTACTGTTATTAACCGCTCCATCTCGCGAGCAAACGCGTGTCACGGCTAAGGAAGAGTTTTCTTGGGTGTGACAGAGACCTCGGTATCGATGTTCGGCATCGATGCCAGCTCGATGACCGATCCTATGCTCTTCCTTAAATCTTTGTACCGTGCGATTCTGAAAATTATGCGCTCGTCCAACAAACTAATAACGCGCTTTCTCGCAAAATTTCTATTCGTATTCGTTCGTACTGGCAAATCGGTGCGAGTACTATCAATGTATTTGCAGAAATAATTGCGAGAATTAATTGCGTATTTTAATCTCGGAGAATGTATTTCACGTACATTTTATCGAACGTGTCGTTTCTCGTATCTTTTTGCTGTTTTTCTTAACGAGGGTGAAAGTAAATAAATCGCGTTACGTCTCGCGACATACAGTCTTGTACGGATGCTATCGGACGGATGAAAAAATGTATTTTAATAAAATTGCAAAACGTAACACAGGCGTGAGCCTAAAAACGCGCGAATTGTCGCGCAAGTGGAATTCGATCGGCGCGATATAACGTTCGTTTGGTAATTGGAAATTGCATAGTCGAAAGACCATGGAACGACGAGAGAAGACGCGCCGTCTCTGTGACGAGCCGTCGCTCGTCTACGAACCGGACAGGATATTACCGGTAACGCAACATGCTATTGCCGTGATTGGTGTGCTATTGGTTCCGCTTGTCTCCATCAACCGAGCATCGTCGTTCGTTCGAGAAATCAAACGCTAGACACGCGTCGAGTTTCTCGACGAGTGCAAATGTCGTGATATAATATAATCGTAGTGGAATCGAAAGCGGTTAACTCGGTGTTACTCTCTGCGACGCGACGATGACATTGGTTACGCTGTCACGGCGTAACGTGACGTGATTAACCCCCTTTGACGCTCGATGCGCCGTATACATCGATGCGTGTATCCATCGTCGCTTCTGTATTTCTATAGGCAAGTGCACGCTTTGCCGCCACAATATACGAATCAGTACGAAAAACAAAGTAATAATATATATATATATTCGTAATAATAATAATAATAATAATAATAATAATAACGACATTATCGTAGTAGGTATAGGCTCGAACCCCAAGAATCGGTGGATGAGAGAATTTCGCGAAATTGGGTTTACAAGACTTGGAAACGCTTAAAAAACGTGACACCTTAGAAACACCGTATCGTCGGCGTTGCGGATAACGACGCGATAAACTCTCGATCGATCAATTATTCCAATGCGAAATACAAATCGCTACATCTTAGGTCGGATGGACCGTTGAAAATAGGAAATATCCGATTCGATGTGATCTACGACGAACTAAAGCGATTAACGAATATGCGAAACACGCGCGTTACTCGAAAATGTAAGATAAAAGACGACGACGACGACGACTTGTCTACGATTCGATACAAATATTCATTTACCTTTCGTTTCACTTCTTCTTCGTCTCTCGCTCTATCGAAATATGCATTTACGCGAACATCGGTGATTCGGCGATTACCAATCTGCTGCGAACGACGGTAAAATTGCTTTCGTAATCGTTCATCGATCTGCCAGTGGATTAATTACCAAACAACTATACCGATAACATTACTATCGATAATCTGATAAACGATAAAATAGTTTGGTAAAATTCGATTATCGATAAGCCTAAGAAAGATATCAAAAAGATCGGGTCAGAGATAAATTACAAAATTTTTCCGTGCTATGGAAAAGAAGAAGGAATCTGTGGTGGTGAGTTACGTTGGAGGAACGCAATGTCGGTTTGTTTGATCGCGCGTCGTGAGAATACGATGTACAATGGACGACCGTCCACGTGAAACGCGCAAAGGGAAAAAAACGAAGGCACAATAACTAGGAAACGTAGGAAGGATCGTCATCGTGCTAATTACACCCGGATTCAAAAAACCGTCCTCAGCCAGTAGAGCAATCGCTTTTGTAACTGTGAATCTTTCTCCCGAGTCGTTCACCCGCTATCGCATCTCCGTTGCCGCGTTTCTCCGCCACCCGAGTATCGTAGAATTAAAGGCATCGCGTATCGAACGTATACGTACGCGGTCTGTCGTAAAAGTCCCGCCTACAGCCCTCGAATACGAGACATAAGAACGTTAACGCGATACGTTCGTGATCATCGTGATACGTTCGTACGACACGTATCTCCAAGAGATAAACGCGTTAAGGAACCCTCTAAAAGGAACTGTTTCTCTTTTTTCTTCTTCCTTTCTTTTTCCTTTTTTTTTTTGTTTTTTTCTTTTTTTGTCTTTTCCTGTGGAATCGAGTTTCGTCTTCTTTGAATATAAGAAATTTGTAGAATCAGAGAAACGTAATTTTCATAATAATAAAAGTCGTGTAAAAAGAATTCAACGTGCCGTAGCTTGTGAGACTTAAGAATTCCAGTGGAATTGTAAAACCGTAATTAATATTACGTGAAAGTATCAATTGATGTATTTAATTCTGGCAAAACTACAATAGTACTTTCACCTTTCTTCGTACTTTCTTCCTTTGAACAGGAAATCGAACGATGCTTATTATCGCCGATAATTATCGCGGATCATCGATGTTTAATTACGCGTTATCGTACGATAAATCGGATTCGATATAGCGCGTATTTCCTTTGAACTCTCATTCCATTTTATTTAGTGATATTTATGCAAATCGATACATAACTTTCGCCCGGTTATATTTAAACAAAATATTCGCAAAATATTAGTAGATTGTATACGTGCTTAGCGTTTGGATAGATTATTCTAAATCGATAAGAGAGAAGCGTAATGCGTATTTTTAAATACGCGCGGTACCGCGATGATTTCTTAAATCTTAGTTCGAAAAACGATGATTTTACTTAAGAGAGTTACTCGATGCGTCGCTTTAACATCATAGCGTATACGCTATGTATCGCAACGTATTGTACGTATTCGAACAAGACGGTAACCGCGATTACAGCGACGAACAGAGGAATATTGCAACTTTCGATTGCCAAACTTTCGTGAAAATTCTAACGCTTTTACCGGGTGTTGCTTTGAAAAGAGACCGCCAAGAGGCGACAGCGTTGAGAAATTTTTGAAACAAAGAAAATAAGAATACGAATTTTGGCGATTATCGGAGACGGGTTTCTCGAGCGCGATCGCTACGAGACGTAGACTGGAAAAGTTGTAGCGTTTTAAAACCGTTAAATATTTTCTGACAAGTACTTACTAGACCGGAACAAATCAAAGTTTATTATGCTTCATATCGATCGATTAACCCGATATAAGCGTGGAGATATATTAAAAACGATTAAGATCCGAAAGCAGGCTAAATTATTTTCCTTTCCAATTTAACCATTCGCTAATCTCGAAGAAACGCGTATTTTCTCCGAATCGAAGACAAATAGAATTACAGTGAAAAATACGTACGTATCCGATTCAAGTTCATTAGTTCGTTAGTTCATTAGTTTCGTGTAATCTACGTAACGAAATAGCGACGCGTTGAAGAACGGTAATAAAACGACGAATTCTTATCGATCCGATTGGTCGTTGATAATCGATGGGCACGAAATCCATTCGCAATTACGCCAGCAGTCCGATGACGGAAGTTAAGAAGCGGTTGCGGAAATGAGAGCTGCGCGACGGTTCGCGCCAAACTCGGTTTCCCTCGACCTTCCTGGGATGTGGGTTAACACGTACTAACTTTTAACAGTTAATAGTCTGACAATTTTTCTCGACAATTTTATCAGCCGTCCTCCTCCTTTCGATCGTTCCTGATCCATTTTTACCTCTCTTTAACTTTTTAAAGAAAGTTTAACCCTTTCGAAATTTAGTTTCTAATATCGAAACAGCTACGGTGGCAAATACGATTTGATCTTATTTTTGTTTTCCCAATCTTTAAAATCTTTATCGATTCTTCTAACGATCGTTATCACGTGTTTCCGTAGCGAGGGATTTTCTCTTTGCGAATACAATTGCAACATTGATCCCTCTCGTATTGGCCTCGATCGATCCTGGATCGAGGAAAAAAAGTTGACGAGAAATTTCGTAACGCGTATCGTCGCACGATTTCGATCAGCAGCGTATTTCGATAGGCTCTTCGAACATCTCTGGTCGTAAGACGCAAGGATCGAAAAAAAAAAGAAAAAAAAAAAAAAAAAAGAAAAACCATCTCGATGAATGGCGATCGAATTAGCCACGAAACGGTCGGCTATTCTGGTTTATTCACCCGTTTCAGGGTTTCACAGCGTAAAAGAGAAATCCCTCGTTTATTAACATTCACTTCTGCGGTTGATTTTCCCAAGTATGCGAAAAACTCGACCACGGAACGATCGCGCTGAGTAGTAGTAGAGTGTAGGCCGGCGGCCTTTCTCTGAACGCAACACGATGCAGTTGCAAGTAACCGCGAATGGAATTGCTTTCAACCGAGTATATACGATATACGTATAGAATCCGCGTGCACTATGCTCGTCGATCGTGTATTTCCTTCCGAGGCATTTCCGACGCATTTTCGACGCATTTTCGACGCATTTCCGACGCATTTCCGACGCGAGTCCGGACAAAACGTTAGAGGGGCTAAAGTTCGAAGAGTGATCGGCGAATAATCGTCGTACGCGCGATATATAAAACATTGGCAAATTTCGTTAGCACGTACGTTACGAGAGACGATTAGCGGCGATCGTATTGACAAAAATTGGACGCAATCTGAAACTATGCGAAACGAAGCGATCCGTTTTCTTCCAAACTATCACGGATATCGATTTGAAAGCGTTGCTTTCGAGTAATTTTCGCACGAATTTTAAAATTGATCTTATCAAGCTGGTCCTTCTTCATTAAGAAAATTTCTTCTCTTTCAATTACGTATCACCGCGTAATGATAAAATTTCTTTTACCGCGTTAACATCGTGCGCTTGAAACCGCGTTTACGCTTAATTAAATGAAACAACGTTCGAAGAACGTTACTTTTATTCCGGCTGGACGAACGCGAACGGAATATGGCATTTACATCATCGTATTTAAAAGACACAATTTTTCAACATTTAAACCAATAGCCGAGTCATTACCATCGATTGCTAATAGCAATTTTATTATTTTTGAAAATGCCAATAGCACTTTTTTCTCTCTCTCTCTCTCTCTCTCTCTCTCGCTCTCTCGATAGTTATACTTTGCACGCAACCATTCTAAAAGCTATTCTACTTTCTGTCTCGAAATCCAAAGTATCGCAAGACGATTGGCGTTTCTTTCGCGTTGAATCCCGTTCGAGGTTTAAGCATTAAATGCTTTCTATTCGTGTGTAAGGATGCAATTATTGGTGTATAAGGAGACGTAGGAAGTGCAAGTAACGAAACAGAAGAATCGAAGCAAGAGAACAATACGGTTGGATGGTCATGGCGAGCAAGCAACTGGGCAAGCAAGCCAGTACCGCCACGCTTGTTGGACTTTGCACGAGGAAATCGTAGAAATTTCTTCGTAATAGTTGCCAGATAGGACGGAATTATCATAGTCTCCATAATCATTTTTAAGGTAGAACTATGTGGAACAGGACGTAACATTTTTCAAGGTTTCTTCCTTTCTAAGACAATTGTTCACACAGATCGAGGCAGTATAACCTCTTCTATTTCTTCGTGCTTGCTTTAATTTGATTTAATTTTATTTAATTTTATTCGATTTTATTCGATTTTATTCGATTTTATTCAATTTTATTCAATTTTATTCAATTTTATTCGATTTTATTCAATTTTATCTAATACGCTCTTTCAATCATCAACGCACAACTATCAACGCGATCGATCGATATTTAATTTTTGTTTTTTCGAAGGCAGATTGTTTCGTTTCTATCGCGAGTTAGATTTATTTTTCGATAACGTAAATGGAACTTTGTTTGTAATTTGAAGCTTTTACTGGTGCTATTTTCCATAATTAATTCCGTAATATTTATACAACATCGAACATACAACGTTTTTATACAACATCGAAGGTAATTGATAAACAAACATCTGCTAAACAAGAAACAAAACAAAAAAAAAAAAAAAAAGAAAAAAAAGAAAAATAAAGGTAAAATAATAACGTAATTAAATTATTCTCGACGATATCGCGAATGTAATTGGAAAAATGGAAGCTGGTAGAGAACGTCTGCATGTTCGATTCGAATTTTCGCCAATGATACCGCTCGAATCGTAGAAGGCGGCTCTGTTATAAAGAGCTCGGTAACAAAGTTTTCACAGGCGAAGCAGCTATTCTGAAATCGATGAGATCCAAGATGTCTATCTTTTAAGTCCGTCCTGGCTACGTTGTTACGTACGCTGAGTACGTTTCAGCTGAAAACTATACGGACAGTCGCTTATTTTTCGTATAACCTAAAATAATAAACGTAAAAATAAATTATTTGCTCTACGGCAAAACGAGTATCGGATTGTTCGGATTTGCCCAACATGCACCGTCAAATGTTACTTACCGATGCTATTACGCTATTATACTGGCAGCGATTACTACGATACTTTTGCTACGTTTCTGATCTTGTTTGTACGTTATTTCGAAAGAATAAATATTTCATTGATAAACGAGCGTTATTTCAGATATTTGGCAATTATGCGTATTTGTAAAATATCTGTTGGCAGGAAAATTGTAAACTTGTCTGAAAAAGATCGCGTGGGATCGCGTTGCATTCTGCTGTAAGCGGTCAAATTTTTATATAGCCCAACTTAAACCTAATTCATCGATGACAACCAATCTTTCATACGAACGAAGAAGACGATATATCGTTAGATCGATATATAAGGAGATTCTTATTATCCGGACGACACACCGTGCCGTTACACGACCAATAACGCCTTCTAACGCGAAACAAGTACCATAACTACCGGCGAATTATGAGTTTATGTCTTTAAATTTATAAGATGATTTGTAAGATTTGTAAGATTTGTAAGATTTGTAAGATTTATAAGATTTATAAGATCCTGGCTTGATTTCGTTCAATTTTGCGATACCGTTGTTATGTCTATCGAAACACAAATTTCACACCTTGCCGAATCGACGAGATTCGTATGTAAGGAAAATCAAAATGAAGATCAAAATCAAAACGGTGGGCGTTCGATTCATGTACGGAAGGAATTTATTTAGCGATGTACGACCGGTTGAAAAGTTGGTGATGAAACGACGCCAAGCCGGCGTCAGAAATAATAAGAAATTTTTCAAAGAGCGATCTAAAAGTCGTAGAGAGACGAGGCGAGACAACGAGCTTTGGCTGATTGACCGATAATTAGATAGATACATAGAATGCCGCGTCTTTCTCTCATCCGTAATTAGATAAATATGTAACGATGTACGCGTGCTGTTGTCGAAAAGTCGAACAATCGTTTGATAAAATTGATGATAAAACAAAAATTTGTCAAGCAAATTGCTGAACAACGTATATAGTAAGTTGAAAGGTAAGGCTGAGCCGGGCGGCTACGCGTATACAACGTAAGAGAAGATTGAAACGCGTAAACCTTGACGACATATTTCAAAATCAACAAAACCGACGTGAGAAGGTGAAAACGTGAGAACGTAAGATCCAGCTTATCCTATCTAATCGGGGAATATTTTGTTGAATATTTGAAATTATTTTTTTTTTTTTTTTTGTTTTTTTTTTTTTTTTTTTTTCAAGTCAAGTGGAAATTTCGTAGAGATCAAAGCGTGTACGTCGTTGGTGTCGAACACACGAGA
Source organism: Bombus dahlbomii (assembly GCA_037178635.1). NCBI lineage: Eukaryota > Metazoa > Arthropoda > Insecta > Hymenoptera > Apidae > Bombus > Bombus dahlbomii. The sequence goes on along the minus strand of CM074109.1, from coordinate 15,052,521 downwards.
AACACACTGTATATATTGGCCTCGTGTAGTACATGGTTCAAGGTCGGCCAGTACACGCCGAAGACGATACCCATGAGGTGTGTGCGTAGGTGCATTCACCCTTTGAAACTTGTTGCTATAACTATACTGGTTCAAGCCGTAGGGACAAACTAGCAAAGAGCTGTCTACGCAACGCTATCGAGAGATCTCACGAAGGAAACTTTTCTTGGATAGACACGTGCCCGGCCAATTTTCATCTAATCTTTTCTTATATCTGAATGACAAACGACGACGACGACGACGACGACGACGACGACGACGATCGCTTGTTCATAGTGGTCATAGTGGGAACGTTTGTAGGAAACGGGCTTTAATTCGATTGTGAGTGATTCGTGTGTTCGTTCTTTAGTTCAACGTTTAAAACTTGTTCCGCTCCATTTTTTATTCCTTTTTATCTCGTTTATATAAGAAATATGCAAGATCGAATTCCCGTTATCTAAAGAGTAAAATATATTCGAGCGAGATTTAATCTCAACTTCAATTTCTTTTTATATAACGATTATAAATAATTTACAATATTTTGAATTATTTTGAATTATCTTGAATTATATACGTGCGATATGAAATTTAAACGACGCTCGCGAGTATGTTCTCAAGCTGGTGTATTAAATTTCCTTCTTCAATTTCTACAATGATCAACAATAATCAACAATAGTCAACACCAATCGGCAATAATTTAAAATAATGAGTTATTTCTGCTGTATAAAATAGAATTTGCATACGTTGCGCGCATAGAATTTGAACGAGCTTGACTAAGGCACGAATTTAATTAATATTTCTCCTATTTGTCTCTTTGCTTCTATTTTTCTCGTTAATTTATATGATAGATTTGACAGATTGGATAATTTTAACTATCACACAAGTAAAAAGTTTAATGAAACGTATTGATTCAGTTGTTAGTCAAGCCGTTGGTAAGAAAGACGAGAAAACGATTTTGGACGAAGATGGTATGTACCGTTAAGTATTTTGAAATCATCGGAACCAACATACCCCTGTACCGTATAAGATTATAAAATTGAGCGCAAGAATTAAATTCTGTGGAAAAAGTCATTGCGATATTAATTATCGCTAGAGATATTTATTAATAGTTATAAAAGCTACTTTCAAATAGGAATACACAAAGGTATACGTTATCCGAAATCCCTCAGAAGGGAAAGCGGTTGAAAATTTTACGTTTCAAGGGCAAAATACCTGTGAAAAATTCGTATTCGATTCACTTTTCCATACGGTCGACGCTCGAAAATACATGATAATATGTTGATAACTAAGTAGATCTTTTTCATACGCCGTGACAAAGAGCTTCAAATTAATTAAAGATTTAGCAACATCGCAGATACACGAATTTAAATTTAAAAACCAAACACAAACAAAACTAGGGAATAATTTGTAAATATTCAAAACGCAAGTTCCTATGAAAGGAAACAGGAAAAGAAACAGGAAAAGAAACAACACCAAATCGATTAAAATTTCTTCCACGTCAGAGACACTCGTATCGTTACTAAAAATTAAAGGGAGTACAGTCGTAACGATTAGGAAAAATTTGAGAAACGAAAAGGCTAGATCGAAAGGAAAACTAATGAAAGATCCTAAGAAAATAAGATTGCTGTTTTATAATTATCCGACACGAATTATGTACATATTTACAGGTGGATATCGATAATTCGGAAAAAAGAAACCGATAAAAAAAAAAAAAAGAATCCACATAGGATTTACTTACTCATATTTGTCAGCATTGGTTTATAGCCAATTTTGGCCCATGACGTGTTCCGGCGATGCCGAAATTCGTAGCCGGTTGTTAAAGAGATCCACGAAAACGGACGCAACACGTAGAAACAGAAATCTGTTTTGTACGCGTTACGAGATAGAAGCCATCGAAGCGCTTGCTCGACGGCACCTGTTGTTCCTCGTTCTTCGAACGAGACGAACGAACCTCCTGAAATTCCTAGCGAGATATACTTCCAGTTGGCTGTACTGACGCGCGTGTATTACGCGTGTATTACGCGTGTATTACGCGTGTATAGTTCGCGACGTAAATCACCTACTGATCGAATAATTCTTGTTCGAGCGTATAGATGGTTAGGAACGCGCGTAACTCGCGAACAACGACGCGTTCGATACTGGGGAACCGTTAAGTTGGGCTCGGTAGTAGCATCGGCATCACGGTCTTCGACTAGACTGCAAGAATTTGCCGCTCTTCGACCCCCTCTAGATGCTCGTCTCTCTCCCGTAGCGGTGCAGGTCGAGGTAGGGCAGGATATAGAGTGCACAGGCCTTGGAAAGACGAATTTTCGATCAATCCTTCGACCGTCGACTATCGAAACACTTGTCCTGATATTTCGCGGGATCGTTCGATCGGTCGTAGGCGCGCTTTCGTAAGCGATATATGGCACTCTCGGTATGGCCAACCTAAAATATTTGCCGGGCACTAGGCATATCGCCCGTATATCTTAAGCAAAGGACTATTTAACGTTTCTTCGGTAACGATTCGGAACGGCTTAACGAATGCCTGCTACTATGTAACCATCGTATCGAAGAATCGTTGCAAGACGTTATTATATTACGTACGATACGTAACGATACGTAAAACGATCGATAATTCGATTGGATATGGTATATCGTAGTAGTTTGTGCAAAATATTGAAAGTATTAAAAATTAAATATGAAAAACTAAGATAAAATTACGAAAAATCTTCTCTGGATACACTATATATCCGTTGTACGAAACATTTTGATCGACGAACGATAATTTCGGTTACATATAGAAATTATATATAGAAATCACAAGATATTCGGTACACAAGTACAATATGTGTCTATTTCACGAAACGAATCGCGAAAGTATCTGAATAGTCGATTATTCGTTATATTAATAAGCTTCGATGCTCGTTTCGTTACACGCCACGTCATTAGGATGGTCGTTGTTTATGCTGTATGCAAATTCTCTATTAAACGTATACTCGTAGTAAATATTTCGTAGCCTCTATATACGTATTCAGATTGATTTCAAATTTGACCGATATAACCGTGTCATGAGAGTGCTATGATTGACATCTTTCGAACGAACTTTATTCGCCGCCTCGACAAATTCTTTTCAAAAACAAAATATGAACATTTAGAAAAAATTTCCTTATTTGCATAAAACACTTTCATACTCTCTCTCTCTCTCTCTCTTCAATCGAAGATATTAGAAATTTTCAATTTAGAGATATCTTACAATTTGATACGAAAGCATCGATTTATATGAAAAAAGCCCCTCGAGGTCCGAAAGGGCAACTGGAGGTATCGGTATTCGTCGTTATTTTCGTTACGCTTTTTTATATTTTTGCAAAATAATATTAGCAAATGAAAATATCTAAGATTAATTTAAAGATAATAATTACTCGAAGATAAATAATATTTTTCCAATTATTCATAAAGTTTTCCAATAACTTGACGCAGAAGTAAACAAAATTCAGATTGTATTAAAAAATAAATAGGTGACACGAACTTAACTTAGACTTTTAACATAAGGGTTTAACATAATGGTATAAGTAGAAAGTCTGAGAATCGAATTGAACGTAATAATTGTATGATAAAAATGATTTGCAGTTAGTATAAAAGGAAATGCGATTAGAAACCGTTGATATCGAAACGTGCGTTGCTGTTATTCTGCAAATTATGATAAAAACTGCATAAACAAAGCTGTTTTATTTCAGAGTGAGCCCAGGATTCCCGGATTCCGTAAGAACGTGTATATTACATCAAAAACTTCAGGTAATACTTTTGCATTATTTAATTCTGCGTTAATTCTTTTTTCTTCAACTTTTGATGGTTTAAAACTAATTTATTATTTGTTTTAGTATAATATTAATTTAAGAAAATATTATGTAACGAAAGGATTTTCTATGAAATTTAGTAAATAAAGTATTGAAATTGCCAATAAACGTTATTCCTTTAGATGATGAACTGTTGTATCGAAAAAAAGAAAGCAAGGGAAGAGATGGCGCATAAATCTCAAAGTGCAGATACCGACGAGTTTGAAACGGGTAATTCTTCAAAGATCTGCTTAATATATTTATATCTGTATATGTGTAGGTTATAAATTTTAAAGCGAGATAGAAAATTTATTAATTTTTATCTTTGCAGTGAAAAAGTCGATAAAAAAATTATCTATACGCGTGTAATTAATTTTACAGGAACGTAGTAGGTAGTATAGGTAATAGTATACGCGGTGTACGTAGCTGTACGTAACTGTACGTAGCTGTACGTAGCGTAGATAGTTTTTATAAATATAAATATAGATATAATAGAATTTTTTTTACAACGATGCTTTGATTTCAAATCCGATCGTAGCAGAATCGGAAGAAGAGGAATTTTTCGAATGCACCTCCGAGGAACCGGCAAACGAGGACGATTCGTCATCAAGAACACAGCAGAAAGCGACGCATCTGCTGTGGAACAAACCAGCAGGACGATTAGCCAAACATCCTTCGCTCAAGTATAAAACTTAGTCGTTGCTTTTTCATTTTTATACGTTTAACAGTTTGTCATTTTAAACTTCCAGTTTCTAGGAAAGCCACGTTTTATCAGATATTACCTAATTGTACGTACCGATTATATCGTCGACCGATCGATTTTGATACTACTTAGAGCGTGAAAAATAATTAAATGCCAATTTTCGTTTTAACATAGACGATGAAAAGCGATTATTAAACTTAATGTCATGTTCGTAAATTTTTATTTAATTTGTTCGCTCGCATAATCTTCTTATTGTATTGTATTGTATTTAATTACGAATAACGATTCATTTCCCGAAAATTGGTATATAATCGTCGGGCAACGTATAACGTTAGTAATTTATTTTCAAAGTGTCAAAGATTTATTGTTCGAAGTATCAAAGATTCTAGAAAAGATCGATTCGTTCAAAGTTATTTTGTATCGACGCAACCTTTTGCTAACTTACTTACAACATCCTACTTTTTCTTTCCTATCTTAGTGACACGTTCCTGAATAATAACGATTCAATATAACGATCGATATATCGAACAATCCATTTTAATTAAAATATAATCGATATGGCTGACATCGTTGAAAAATCGTTTATAACGAAAACATTTCTTCCTTACGATGAAATGCCACGGTAATAATAACTTTTCGTGGAATACGCACGCGTTATGTTTCGTGAAACGTGGCTTTCCTCGCCATGGATTGAGATCATTATTTGAGATAATAGATATCGTTGTAGTTTACTATAGCGAGTTATGTTATGTTAGACCGCGCTTTAGAATATTTACTTTTATTCTCCGTTTTACATTCTTCGTCGTACGAATATAATAGTAAAATTTAATTCAACGAAACATTTGAAAACCAAGTCGTTTCATTTTCAATTGTTGTAGCAGTCGCAAATGATGCGAGATTGAGAAATAAAAATACTCGATCGAATAATCATTTTATTCAGATTAATCCAAACTGGAGATCCTCTGTATCTGCCGATAACACAGGATCCTGTACCGAAAACGGAAGATCAACTTGAGGAAGATGCCCAAGTGATGATGCAGCTTGGAACTAGCAAACATGCTTCGGAAATGCGGGCCAGATTGATGAGCGCCTCGTTATTGTCCGACATGGAGTCTTTCAAGGTGAAAATACAAAAATAAATTACGCAGGGTGTTTCGCAAATAGATGACCAAACTTTGGCACCATATCTCACTCACCCTAGGAATGTAAAAATATCATGTGTATGTATGTATGTATATATAAAAAAAAAATATATATATATATATTTTTTTTTTTTTATTCACTTCGAAGATTTACATAAAAAGCCTTGCTGTCGCAAGCGAGCACTTTTTACCTGTGAGGATATCTGAAAAGTTTACTTTACAATGATAATTAAACTGCAGATATTTCTGTAATTTTATATTTCTATAATCTAATTAAATCGTGATATTTAATTAGATGATTCAATTAAAGAAATAGAAATCTAACGGAAATTCGTTTTGTCTATTAAAAGATACAATAAATATTCTATTTTATATGGATATTTTATATATTTTTTATATTACATGCGTTCTGTGCGCTTTTGCGTTTGTACATTTCGCAAATTTCGCGATGAAATTGAACAGTTTCTTTAGAAATTTGCCTCTGCAAGCGTACATCGTTTCTGTACGTAAGCTCGTCGACTTGAATTTATCTTTTCGTCAAACCGTAAATTATCTCATTGATCGATAAACTCTGTGTCATCCATCCGATTTTCATCGTGCCATTTCATCGTGCCATTTCATCGTGCCATTTCATCGTGCCATTTCATCGTGTTAACGATGAATTTGCGGGAAAAAAATTAATGCGGGTGTTATAAATTAATCTCTACAGCGTGTCGCTCTGTGGCTGTACGTAAGTAACATCGATATCATTTCACTGGTGACAGTTGCTGGTGGTGTCATTAGAGGGAAATACATTTATCCCACCAAATGGTCTTTTATCGGTCTTGAATTGTTGCAGTCTTGAACGAATTGTTCGCCAATTATCGTAAAATTCAACCATGACACCGCTTTCGGCCCTCTTGTTCGAGTCTTTGTCCTGTCGTTCGCTGATACATTATAGAGCAATACCTTTCTCGACGGGGCAACGAGAAAACGGGATGCAAAGTTTTTCCCGAATGTTTGATGGGCGGCAACGTTCGTCTTCGTACAATCATGACCGGAGTCTTTTGAACATTCGCTAACTAGTTCCTTCTACGTCTATCGCATTCGAAGCAGCAGCCTGAGCGAACGCTGCTTCGATAATTTGTTCCGCATTAACAAATTGTCCGACGCTTACGTTTCTCAATAAAAGTTGCGACTCGTGTTTTAATCGCGGGAAACATTTCGTCCCGCGATTTCGTCTTCGGACACGAAGTCTACTTTCATTCCGATATGGTGTGTGATGACACACTGACTGTTTTCAAAAAGGTTACGATATTTAATATGCTGTTTAACAAGTAAACGAGTAATTTTATCCGTGTGTTGCGTATATACGTGTGTAAAAAAAAGATGAAGATAAAATTGAAATTATTTCGTATGACTCGAATTATTTCTTTGACTTTCGAAATTGGCAATGTTTCTTTCTTTTTCTTTTTTTTTTTTTCTTTTTTTTTTTTTTTTGAAAAAATCTCCCATATAAAATATTAATGAAAGAACTTAAATTAAACGTAGGCAGCGAATCCTGGAGCAGTTTTGGAAGACTTCATTCGTTGGTATTCCCCGAGAGATTGGATCGAGGAGGACGTAGCGGATGAATGGGGTCAACCTAGAGGTTTGTTATGGATTTCCTTGTACTCTTTGAATTAAAATTATAAAATGAAGAAACTTTAAAGAAAAACCTGTAATTATATTATAATCTGTTGTCTGGATATAGGTCACTTATCAGCAAGAATGCTGATTCCCAATAATCCATGGTCTACAACTTGGAGTTCAGCCCTGCCTGTACCTGCGCATCGACAAAAACGTCTGTTCGATGACACGAGGGAAGCCGAAAAAGCTCTGCATTTCCTAAGTACAAAGCGCATAGGCCAAATTGCTCAACTTCTCTTACCCGCGTTAACTCATGCAGCGCTTTACACTTTGAGCGAACAAAAGCAAGATGCTCTACCGAATCTACCTGATGTTACAATCAGTATACTTAATAAGTTACAATACGCTACGAAACCGATTCATCAAAAATTACACGTATACGAGGTATCTTTAAGCTATATAGTTATCGATTTACATTTTACGTTGTGCAGGACGATGCGTCTTATATTATTGTCTCCGATGAGAAATGTGGAGCAAAGTTCAATGGTTTCAAAGGAGACATTGATAGGTGTTAGCTTTTTTTTTTTTTTTTTTTTTTTTTTTTTTTTTTTATCGTCACGAGCCGAGACGCTCGACAAAACTTTTGAAAGTCACCATTTACGCGTATGATTAACACGCAGTATTGAAATTAAAATGAAACATATTTTTTCGTATAACATATATGGTTTTATAGCGAGGAATGACAAATTAAGTCGAACAATGTTATAATATTACGTAATGTTATTGTATTATATATAAATAATAGTAAAAAATATATAATTCTATTAAAAAATTAATAATACTAAAATGTGACTCTTTGAAATCATTCGATGTTCATCGGCAATATCTTTTTTACTAAACGTAATTATATTAAGGTGTTTCAAGATGATATCAGGTATCTTACTCTGTATAAATAAACAAAGGAAAATCAGAAATTAAGTAAATTCATTTCAGGAAATTATTCGGGACGTGGAAGGTGTGGAAGCTCTTGTTGCGCAAGTAAACTCTTTACAACGTAAACTGGGTGGAAACAACGATTCTAAAGAATTTACTTCGTTTCTCATCCAGTTAATGCGAGGAAAGGAAGTGGATGTGCCAGGTGGATCCAATGGAAATATCGGTTCTCGAATAACAACGATGTTTAGAGATGCTCAAAAAGTACTAACTGATATTTGATTTCAGAGGGTATTCTAATCTAGACGACACTTTTTTCGATCAACACCTTCCAACACGCGAACATATTACTAAATAAATAAATAAAGAACTTCATTTTTATTTTTCACGCTTTAACTATACAAGATGTTTTGTTTACATTGAATTTCTTAATGCTTTAGAGTCACGTTTATCGATTACAAAAGATTATGTCATGATGAAGTTCGTTTATTCAAAATCAACAACATTCTGATTCATGATGTTGTTTACCCTTAAGATCTCAGATCGATATTCTTGTTATTCTCTATAAAAAAATATCAAGACGCTTCTACTACTATTTTGCTTCGAGAGATATGGTAACTTTAATTTTAACACTTATCGTATGTAAAGAAGGAGGAAAGATGCGAAATAGTGTTCTCGTGTTTATGTTTCCCGTATATCCCATGAAATAAGTTTTACAAAATTAAAGCTAAAATGTCATTATCTTTCGGAAACAATTATCTCGATACTTTTTCTTATAGAAAATGTCAATAATATAGGAAACTTCGATTTTTTCGAAAGAATTTATCTTAAAGGAGAAAAATCATAAATCTTAATGTACGTTACTCCGACTAAACCAATCAACTTTGTACCAATAAAAATAACTAATTGTGAGATGTTGAGAAATTCAAGGCAAACAAGATACAATGTGTAGATAATTACTTAACGTTAGTTTCGTTAGATTTTCAAATCTTTGACTAAACATCTATATATATATACATATATATATATATATATATATATAGACTGAGCTCTTTGTTATCCAAAATAGCCTGTTCATGCTAAATAAATCATCAGTAGCCATTAATCGTCGAGAATAAAAGTTTCATTATATAAACGAAAGTATTCTCTGCAATATTATTTAAGATACGAAGGAAAATGAAAGTATGACAAATCCTAATGCGTTCTTTTCGTACTAATTTATGCTTATGTCAAAAGTCCTATTGGCTTCCGATCATAGAATATATTACCGAATTCTGGTATAGATAATAAATAGTAAATTAAATAACTGATATAAATATTAAAGTGGCGACATTTAAAAGTGTATAAATTCATTTTTAAATCCTTCGAGTTGTTAAAAACATATTGCAAATATGTCAAAACTACTAATTCGCTCACTAGCCGACTAAAACGACTGTTTTATATATAACCAAAAGTGCAAATTAATTTATTCGATCATTTCGATCGAAAGAGAACTTTCACCAATTTGAAAAATTTCATTCTGAATAATAACACGTTTGAATTTCTTCTTTTGATTATAACGTGATTCTACAATCTTACGAATTTTGTATTAATACTTTAAGAATACGTTTTCGCATGACAAAAGCTAAGTACAAAGAGTATGTACAAAATGTCCAAGGGCCGAATCTTTTAATCATCTAGATTGTGATACTCTTCAATACAAATATTTACTCAACAAGAGTTATTAATATGCTATTAATAACTTTGTATGTTCTAGGCTGCTCTTATAATGACCTCCCTCAATAGTAATCCAGACGTAGATGTTGCTGGAGATAAGTTTAAAACATTCCCAGAACCTTGCTGTAAAGAGTTTATATTACGAATTGTAACACCAAGGCCCTCGCCAACCTCAACTCCACAACCGCAAAGGCTGTATGTATGCCTTAAACGAGATGATATTCGTTTAGCTGGATTCTTTTCGAAAGATACGATATTTTTATAGTCCACGTTCTAAGACCTGTCTAATTAAGAATGTATTGATTAATGAATACTTTAGAAATTCAGTCGTTTCTGTCTTTTCATCTTTTCCGATTGTGTGAAATGAGTTGTTAAAATAAATTTTCTATGCATTAGTTCACTACCCATTCCGATTTCTCTGTCGACAAACTTGTATATATAAAGCTGCCGTAAATAAGAATTGGAGAATTTTTTTTTTTTTTTTTTTTTTTCTTTTCTTTTCTTTTCTTGATAAGTTATTACAAGATGAAAAATTTTGATCTTTGTCAAATGATATTAACGTGACTTTAACTTTATTTCACAATTTTTTTTTAAAGAAAAAAATATTACAAAATGGCAAAATTATTCGCTATATTCGAAACCTTTTCTGCTAAAACATAGATAACTGGTAGCTGCCATTTCTGCAGAAACTACTGAAACATTTAAAATAAAAAATTCTTTCCGATTCATAAACTAGAATCTATTATCTGCGGCGTGGCAGAAGACTTTTTGAAAGTTGTAGTGCTCGTAGAAATGGCAGTAGCTTAAAGAAAAAGAAACCTTTTACCAAAAAAGTCAACTGTAAACATTTAGAAGGTCAGTAATTGAAGTATCATAAAGATACTACGTTGTAAAATAAATAAATTACGCAAAATATTCCTTCACATTCCTAACTTTATCAGAAATTTGAATTTTGATGAATTCCTTTGATACAACGTTCTATTCGCTTAAAATTTTAAGGATAATAAAAGTATATATTTTATAAGTATAGGGTAGTGTATTCTCTTAATAGTATAGTACACGCGCAACAGCATCAAACCAGCATCAAACCAGCATCAACGTGTATTCACTTTACATATATAATGGTTACAAAATGTATGTATTTGCATATATCTTATCTTATTTTCCAATGAGGCATATTTTTATCAGACTCAGACATATACATATACATATATAACAACGCATCATCAACATTTCTTCATATCACATTGACAACTGTGAGATACTTAACACGAATATTTTGTCCTATCTAGACTGTGGATGTTTGAGCATTTATTATTTAAGAATTTAAAACTTCAAAAATGCACAAAACACATATTACATACAAAAATATACAAAATACACTAAGAATATATAGTACTTATCATGACATTTAGTAGATGAAACAAATTTCTGTTTAGGTTCTATTTATTTAATTATATTTACAGAAATATGAATTTCCATAAACATTCGCAGTCTAGTTATATCAGGTGATAATTAGATCTATTATCTTTATTGTTCGTACAAAATACATATTGGTAACAAATTGTACTGTTTTCGCTCATTTTTAGCCAGCTTAAAATGATTATCTATATAAGTGAAATTCACTCGTACTTTTTCTTAATTGTATATTCCGTAATTGTTCATTCATGTATCTTCCTCTGTTATTCTTATGCCCATCAAGTGAAGTCTTTATAAACTCATTCTTTTACAAAACTATTTTTTCGATACTAAATTCCAATATACTCCTTTTTACCGAATATATGTACCGATATGTTGTTGATATAGTGTACACACGCATACACGCACGCACACACACACACACACGCATACACACAAACGCGCGCGCGCACACACACGCACACACACACACATAATTGTATTAATAATAATAATAATAATAATAATAATATTTGTTATCAGTACATTAGGTATTGACAAAATGTATCAATGCAAAGAGAACTGAATGTTGTGTTCAAAACAACAGCCTTAAACGTGCTTGTTTCTGTAGAGAAAAAAAAGGGGACAATGATCAATGAATAAATTAATAACGTTGACAAATTTTCCAGACGTGTATAAAAATATGTAAAATTTGAATACTTTGGTCAGAGACTTATGGTAAATAAAGACAATTATATTTGCTTTTATTTAGAACTATAAGAAATAACTCAAACTTATACATTAAAAAGGAAATAATGAATATAAATATTCTTTGTAGGAACCAAACAGTAAATATTCTTAAATTATTTTTTTTTTTTTTCATAACGGTACTCTCATTATTACAAACCTAAAGAATAATTTTTTTTTCAAGTTTTGGAGTAGCAAGGATGAAGTCTTGCACTATTAAATCCAATTCTTCCAGCGCTTGTTGAGCATGTAAACGCAGTATTAGATCCTCGTCGTTGTCTCGTAAGTATTTAAGGCCACGATATAGGTCAATCAAATCTTTACCCAGGCTTGTTAATGTGTCCCTTCCAAGACCACGGAGTAATAAAGTGCTAACCATAACTGCAGCTCGTCGACATTCAGGGACTTTGTCTGTTTTTACAATACTGGTAATGCAATAGATGACCTAAAGATTTATATTGAAACTCATTTATACGTACATTCAAAGCATAATGTACTTGTATATATATATTAAATTCAATTGTATGTAATTATATGTTTTTAGTAAAAATTCATTATGATATAAAATGTAAATATGATATGAAATATATTAATATCAAAGGGTAATTTTTTGTGAAAAAATAAAACTGAAATAAAAACGAAAAATTTTTTAATAAAATTTTCGTTTAAAAAAGATATTTCCATTCTAATTTATAAGATAAAAGTTGTTTTAGAAAGTCAACATCTTTTGACTACCCTCTTTGAGTTATATTAATAAAATAGCACATGTGACAGATAGACAAGAATATACCAAGTTCTATGAAGTCATAGTCTATATCTACAAGTCAAGAGTATATGTACAGTAAGTTTTTAAAACGAAAAAGAAAAAAGAAAAAAAAAAAAAAAAAAAACGGAATCTTATATAAATACATAATTGTCAATTTGAAAATGAAAAATCGTTCTCCACTTGCTAGAACTACGTTCTATGGCTTTATATAATATTCATATTCATGTAAATTAATTGAACATACCTCAATAACGTCATCTCCCAAACGAAAACCTAGTACTTTACAGAGTTCAGCCAAGCAAGAAAGACTAGATGCTCGCATTAAAGAATCTGCATCTCGTATAGCACATAAGAATCCGTTTATTAAAATATTCTTATAAGACGATATCATTTCACCTGTAAAAGTGTACAATTCTGAAAAATCTTATATACATGGGGAAAGGAATCCGTGCAAGACATACCTAAATTTCTGGTCATTTTTACAAGTATTTCTCCTAACTTAACTCTAGTTTCTACATTTATGTCTCCGCCAGAAATACGCTGTGGTATATCAATATATTCCTGTACTAATGTTTTAACAATTACTTCTGGAAATGAAGTGGCTAAAGCGCATAATCCGTTGATTGCTGCCAAATATATAAACGAATCTTCGTGTTTCACATTTTCCTATAAAAAAAAAAAAAAGATATACAATACACCAAATATATTAGAGGAGAGTGAAATCAGAAAAAGATTCTGTTTACCAACCATAAATAATTGTAGAAGAACTGATTTTTTAGAAATAGCACATGGATCCATATTTTCAATTAGTTTAGTAAGAACTACAAGTGCATGAGCACGTACAGGCAGTAACGGATCAGCAAGATCTTGAATTACGTTTTCGAATTTGTTTGATACTTTACAACCGGCTGATACGTCCTGATAATATTTTTTTTCTGGTTTACCTTTAGTTTCAACTACTTCTATCAATTCTCGCATTAACATTAACAATTGAGGTGGAATATTTGAAAAAACACAACATTCCTTCAAGAATTTTACAAAATCATTGAATACTGTCCAATCTAAAGATTTCTTTTTTTCGTTTAAAATCATTTTCACTAACATTAAGCCTACATATAAGATTTCACAGTCTTCATCCGCTGTCAAATCCTGTGTTTTTTTTATATGCTGATTAAGTAATAATTTTATAAAATAGAACATTAGTTTTGGATCTTCAACTTGTGATTCCTGCACAACAGATATATTAGCTAAACTTGATAGAAGTTTCACAGCTGCTAATTTTTCTTCCATCTTTTCCATTGTATCTTCCTCAGTTTCCAACATATTTTGAGCTTCCATTTGATCTACTTTTATGGAATTCGATAGAAATTTTAATAAATAGGTAAACAGTTTAGTTGATAGAGCTTTTGTAGTAAACGTCAAATCAAATAAAGTGTCCGCAAACTCTTCATATTTGCAAGTCTTATCTGTTCCAAGAATTTCAATTCCACCTGTTGGTCCAAACTTTGATTTCAAATAATTCCCAAAATTATTAGCTACATTGTGTCCAAGAAATACGGCAAAAAGATCAGTTTTTAATGGTTGTTCATATAAAAGCAGTAGTACAAGTTGTTTCAGTTTAGCTTTTAGTACATAAGCACTTTGTCTAACAGTGTTATATAACGAAAATAAAGGAACAGCTACGTTCATTAATAGTTCAGAAGGCAATTGTTTAAATTTACTTTCCGTGGTGATAAAGCATCTTGTTAAATTTTCAATACATTTTTCCACTTCTTCCTCGCTTTTCACCTTCTGTTCATTTTCTGAATTCACTAGCAATGGATCACATATTACTTTTACAATATTTTCATAGCAAACAATCGGATTGTATTCATAAAATATAGTAATGCAGTAGCTTGCTATTGTTGCCGAATGCATAATCCGGGTTGAACTTAAAAGATTCAGTAACTGAAACAAATATAGTTTATCCTAAAATTATCAAGCATTCAAGTAAGTAAATATGAATCGCTAATACAAAAATAATTCGTAAAATGTACTTGTGAGCATATGGATTTATAATATTCTTCGAAATTAACTCCATGTGATGTAGCTATTAATCGGGAAATAGTATCCAATTTATTCCAATGTTGTCCATAATCCAATGGGTTTTCACAAACAATAGTTACGATTGAAATAATTCCATTAGGTTGCATTAACTGTTGTACTAAATATTTGCGGGTTTCACGTTGGAGCCATCTTGGTACTCCTTTAATGCCAAGAATTACCATCAATTCTTTCATGCATATAGATGAGGGACAGTTATTTAATAACTTATGAAACAAACATATAAAGTGTTCTTGATCTTTTTTTAATTTATCATATATATCTTTAGTCATTATAAATTTAACCTTGCTTTCATTTCCATCTTGAACTGGTATAGTGTTTTCAAGCGGTTTTATCAATGGGGCATAGGATAATTGTAAAAGCGCAGCAAATATGGATCCTATTTGAGCAAGTATTGCAGGACGAAACATAATATCATCGTATAATTCTATAATAGAATTAACTGTAAATTTTAATCTTTTATATTTCTGAAATAAAGGAAATATTTTTAATTTTCCAGATTAGCGTTTTTTAATGCAATAACTATAATTCATACTTGGAAATCTGATATATCTTCCTTCCAGATCACTATAACTCTGGGACATAGTTTAGCCATGTCGACTCCGACGCCGGGTAAAAGACAAGATATAATTCCTATGGCAATTACCAATTCAATACAAATTCTCACGGTACGAAATTGCTTAACACTAAGTAAAGATTTATCGTTCGTGGAATTATTCATCTTTATATTTTGTAAAACATGTATGATGATATATATGTACCGATACCTAAAAATACATTAGAAATTTTGGGACATCTTTGCATTTAATTTTAAATAATTTTATATAACTTTTAGAATTTTAACGTGTTAAAATGTCATCACATGTCACATGCCATTTTATAATGCATTGCACTTTATCCATCAACAAAATATTTTTAAATGTTTGAGATGCCACAGATACTTGTTTATCATTAATGTAAAATGATTTTGAGCATTTTTTTCCTTTTTTTTTATTTTTTTTTTTTTTTTTTTTATTTGATTAAAGAAAAGAATAACAAAATTGTCTTTTACATTGTCAATTTATATCATGGCACGTGCAATTAAAAAGTTGAAATTCAGATGTAGCCGCCAACATATTAAATTTAAAAGTTATAAAAAATACTGATATTACCTAATATCAACAGGTTCATTTTCATCTTCAATACTGTTAATTACAAAGTTTTCATCATTTTTCACTAAAATTAGTTGTATTTTTTGCAAAATCTTCTGCAAATTTTCATCAAAGTCAGCCTTTCCTACAACTTATAAAATTATAAAACTCCCATTAACAATTTTTAATGATTATAAAATTTACTCATTTTAATATATAAGAAATGTCATCATACCATAATCAGTTTTATTAAATGTTGTTAAATGAAGCAGTATTTCATGATAATCCATGTTTTTGTTTATTTAATCAAAAAACTAAACTACTATCTCGAAATATAAATATAATAGGTACATATCAAGGAGCAGGAATTGCGATCACGGTCAGATGAACTGGTCCCAACACACATATACCGAAAGTATAGGAGAAACCGTTCGAAAATTGAATTGCAAAAAATCAACATGGAAGACAAGAAGGTTCTCGTTCTGCGCATACGTGACAATGTCTCAGACAGATATAGAGACATTTCTATTCATCTTTATCTATCTTACAAGAAAAAGGATTTTGCTATCTTGAACATAGGCATACGTTCCTATAGCAGCCTCTCTGGTTTCTAAATATAATAATTGAAGCCAACTTCACGCAATCATACTAAAAACAAGTTCTGATGACAGCGTAACATGATTTTATCATATATATATAGTATATTAAAATTTAAAAAGTGGGAGCTGTTATCTCTTCTAACAATTTTAATAGCATTAAAGTGGTCCACAATTATTACATTTCGACCGGACATAAATCGTTTAACAGAATTGCACAAATGTCCAGCATGTTTTGGTATTTCTGCATGCAATTATATTCATGAAATAGATATCGCATTTCATGATTTTTATTCCGTGTTTGCATATTTTTTTGGGGTAAAAAATGTATTTTTTGGATCCTTTAATAATAGCAGAGTTGTTCTGAAGAAGTTAGCACAAAATTCGGAATTAGATGAATTTGATCGAATGCTTTGCAAAAACAAAAGAATTTCTCATATTTGTATAAAAGATGCAAAAGAAATAGATAATAATGTTGAAATCAATTTCCATGAACTTATCAAAAAAGAAGTTCGTGTGAATTCTACGAAAAATAACTTCAGTCATTTAAAACTTTGCCCTACTGTTCAACATTTAAATGATCTCTTAAGTAATGTATACCGTAATGAGAAAAATGTCGATAGAAAAATACTTCATATTAATATTTGGGTATTAACAGTTCTTAATCCTGAGCCTCTCCTTCTTCAGGTACATATATACTTGTTTGTGTCAAATTGTTTAAATATAAATTCACAAAATTTACTTACATTAACTAAACTAACCTAAAAATGTATTACTCTCATATTATATTATTTTTCATATATAGGGATTTCTACATAAGCTTTTATCAGCAAACACAATTGAAACATACAGTTTTATATGCTTATAAAATGCTTTGATAAAATGAACTAAAATATCTTTGTTTATAGATATTATCTACAAATAAGGATTGGCCAGTACCAAGATATTTTGGTACCTGTGGTCGTATTTTAATTGAGGAATATGTTGGGATGCCGTTAACTGCTTATTATAATGAGCCATGGTTACGTAGGGCTAAATTAGCTTCGAGTCTTTTAGATGCTGCTTACAAATTTACTTACAAAGATGATAATTTTGGCTTTTATTTAACTGATGTATCTGCTGATAATATAGCAGTTGATTCAATTGATAACGTAAAATTTGTAGATCTAGAAAATGTCATTATTGTTGACAGAAACATTGCTCCTGCAGGTAATCTAAGAATAATTGAAAAAGTCTTAGCATTTGTTAGGAAAAGAATAAATCGCAGAGTAACACTCGTATACCAGTTAATTATTTAAGAATTTTATGTAATTCTTAGAGAGATCGACCACATGGAGTCAATTACAAGTAAATAATGAGAATTTTAGCTGCTCAGAATGTCTGGCATTTTCTGGCATTGATATATGTAGTCATAGAGTTAGTGATCACAATTACTATGCAATATGCAAGGTTGGTTCTTATTATTTGTGAACGTAGTATGCATACTAACTTATTATTTGTATAAATATATTATGACAAAATGAAAATGAACTGAGTAAATTCATTTAAATTTAACTCAACATCATTTTCGATAGAAAGATTATTTACACAAAGTATTTTACATTTATAGATATTATTAGCAATAAATGTAAATAACAGTATACTACCTGGCGGTCTACTACATGATATACCTGCAGATATATTAAAAAATTATCCAGATGTACAACATTTAATACAACAATGTGTACATCCCCAAAAAACACTACTCAGTAGAATAGATGCTGGAATGCAACTTAAAAAATTGTTAGATTTTATAATACAAAACCAAATATAAGAGTTAAATAAAATTATGCAATTGATTGTAATCAATTGTTAAAATAAATTACTATGTAGCAACTGATATCACAATTAACTGATATAAATCACTGTCATCCTGTCGATTTTCAGAACATGTTGCTGTTTGCAAAAATATCTTTATTTTAATAAATAAAACAGTTGTACACAAAATGCAATAAACAAGCTATAATATTATTTATATTTTTATGCTCTCTTTATAAAAATCAAATTATGATAATATTCAAAATATTTATAAATATTTTATTTCGATGTATATAAAATGGAACACGAATAAACGCATTTTTAATATTCTTCT
This sequence comes from Bombus dahlbomii, assembly GCA_037178635.1. Lineage (NCBI taxonomy): Eukaryota > Metazoa > Arthropoda > Insecta > Hymenoptera > Apidae > Bombus > Bombus dahlbomii. Next base: position 15,033,715 of record CM074109.1, on the reverse strand, counting down.
GAAACGATATTTTTATGTGCTACACATCTGAAAAATGCACAGCAGTTCAGTTCAACTATGAATGTTCTTACCTTTTATTATATTCGTACAAGAGTACTCTTTATTATTTTATCATGAAGTTTTAAAAGGTAATGCTATATGCTTCTTTTCTAAAAAAAAAGAAAAAAAAAACTCGCTATCTTTCAGTCTAACAATACAAAGGTTTATATATCTTGTAACGATATACTATGTTTAACCATTTGTTCTTCTAATATTAATATCCTTTCCTGTAATTTTTTTATTACATCGTCCTTTTTAGCGATGTCAATCTTCAAACGCGCTATCATCATATCTTTATCTTCGTTTAAGTCTTGTAACAATTGATCCGTCGATGGCCGATTCTCGGGCTCTTCTTGAACTAATTGACTTACTATATGCGCCTAACAAACATTGATTACCTTTACCAAGTAGTATTTTATTAAAATATCATATTGTTTTAAATACACATACCCACTTAAGATGAGTAGCGGCTAATGTTGTTGGTATATGCCCCATTTTCAAGCTATTAATTATTTCAATTCTTTCCATTTGAGTTCTTGTATGCACTATCAGCTCTAAAAGTACTATTCCTAAACTATATATGTCACTCTGGAAGAATAAATGTTGCTTTATAATATTTTAAAAAAATTATTATTTATTAAAAGAAAAAAACAATACTTTAGGATCACATTTTCCTTGTAGTTGCTCTGGCGCTGCGTACATTTGTGTCCCTATTATAGAATGGTGATTTTCACTTCGTAATGGACAAGCCAATCCAAAATCTCCTAACTGTATTTGTAGCTGTCCTGACGTTGAAATAAATATATTGCTCGGCTGAAGTTGTGTAAAAAATCACGTATATTTTTAAGCAACAAAGTAAAAGCTCTTTAGGTGTTTTATTCGAATCATAATCTTTTCATTTTCTTGCTTTACCTTTATGTCATGATGCACAATTCCACGAGAATGTATGTAGTCTAAACCATGAAGAGTTTGCGTTAATATTGCAACAAGCATTGCTTGTGGCGTTACCTCTATCCTTTCGTCAAGCCACTGTTGAAGCGTTTTTTCACAAAGAGCCATTTGAATATACAATGTTGTATATTTATTCTTTAACATCGTATATAAATTAGAGATATATATATATATATATATATAGTAATACATATATACATACCGTTTGAGGTATATATGGTAAAAGCATCTTATTTTTACTGGATTCTTCATATGAATTAGTGCCATCAGTATAATTTGTATTATTTTCTGTTTTATTATTTTGATGTTCGCTATCGTTTCTAAAAGATATACTGTTTGAATTAGTTCTCTCCTCATCCTTCTTAACATTTTCTTCTATAACAAGAGATGGATTTAATTTATAGGATCTTAATAATATCATGGTTAATCACAAATTATTTGATATAATTATATGTACCAGACTTATGATTTGTCCATTTACTATGTTGTGACAACATGTCCTGTTTGTCATTTTCTTTTGGACTTTCACTACTCCCAGTATCCAAACTTTGTTGACTTTGTGAACTGGAAGTTTGATTTATCCATGATCTATATTCATTTGTTTTGTTATGTTCAATAGAACCTAATTTGCTTTGCAAATGACTTAGGGATACTAAATGCTGCCTTGAAGGCAACATTGGTTCAATCCATGCACCTTTATACGAAACTATATTGGTATGATTTAATTTGGCAAGAGTTTTCACTTCTTCAAGATGCTGCATTATATTTTTAACTCGATCAGAACGAACTGTTATCTTTTTAATGGCATATTCAATACCATCAAGACGATGTAAAGCTTTAAAAACATAACCAAATCCTCCAGCAGCAATAAAACTTATTTCTTGGAACTCTCTATGATACCGGGACCATTCTGCCATCGATGGTCTACATAAACTGAATTTGTATGAATTAAACATAATATAGCTTCCTTGTAATTGTACTTTAGAAAACAGAATATTAAATTTTACCTCGAAATCTGAAGTAAATTTTCACAACCGACTGCTGCACGTGTAACTGTGAATAAGTGATATAGCGCTTGCTGATATTGATTTCTTAATGGTTCGAATTCCATCATATTGTAGGAATCATCAATTAGTTTCAATTTGTGAAGTCTATCACAAATAGCTGAAAACAACCATAGAAATTATTTCACAATTTATCTAAAAATTTATTAAGACACTAAAGAATTTAAAAATTGGTGAAATTTGAAATAGAAATGTGATATGGACCGTAATTCCTTAATTGAAATTAAGTTTTAAATACTTTTTAAATGCTATTTGATAGTTACTTTTGATAAAGAATAAAATTTTTAATATACTGCACGGTTTAGTAACTGAATTATTGACAGGAAGCTCTTGCTTATCGTAAAATTGTTATATTTAATTTTTAGATTGTACAAGTACAAGAATTTTTTATACTAACAAAAAGATATAAAAATTAGTTGTTATAAAGAATATAAATATATTACCAAAATACAATTTATTTCTGCGTGCTGAATCATCTTCAAATAGTATACACAATTGCTGTATAAGTGATTCAATTAAAAGGCTAGTAGAAGTTCTAACTATGCTCACAATTTGCCTATTGTTCAGGTTACTTTCATTGTCCAAACATAGTGTTGGATTTGCATTGTTACCTAAAAAGTAAAAACGATATAACAAAATGTCAGTCAGAGACTATTTGAAGTAATTGAAATTTTGTAAATATTATTCCAGATAATGAACGATTTACTGGTTAAAAATTAATTTTTGTACTATTATTGTTTTTAATTGAAACAATACAGTTTTTACAAAAATTAGTAAATTATCGATTAAATAAATGCAGATGACAATATAAAAAAAACTAAAATTATAGTTATTAGAACTATTACTACAAATACATTTTAAAAACGCGCGGGAATTTAGGGTTATATTATTTACCTCTGTCAAATGTAGTTGCGCTGGGTAGTGTATCCCAAAGATTGGTTAGAGGTGAATTATTATCAACCATTTTTAAACAAATTGCATTTTTACGTATTATTGTAAATCCATGTACAGTATCGTAAGGATAAGATACTCTCGTGGTCACCGACTGCACTATTCGCCAACAAGATTGCCACCCTGAAATCTTAGGTATAAACCAAAGGATGCTAAAAAGAAAAGTCAGAAAAATGTCAAACGGACATTGTGCAGTGCGATCTTGTTTCTGTAATCAACAATGCTATTGTATTACGTCGGTAAATCTATGAGTCCTTTGTATGATTAGCTACCTTAAATACTTTAGTAAATTGGTAGCATCCGCCATGAAACGTCGCGTCGTGGAAAATCGCAGGGATATCATGGGTTGTGTGTGTTCTGGTTTTAATTAATTTTAAGATAAATATATCTAGGCTTAGTCCATAGTATGTACTTTTTTATACATAGATACATTGTCCAACTTGGAACAAGTGGTTTTAAGTCCTAGTTTCAAGCCTTAGTCTTAAGCTCTACTTTTAAGTCTTAGCTTTAAGTTTCGTCGTTAGTTTTAAGCGTTATTGTCAAGTCTTAATTTGAAATCACATCGTTTGTTTAGTTTTAGCATATTTGTGATGATCGATATATTTGATTGCTATTTTTCTACAGAAGCAAGATTTTGGCGATCTTTTCGCTTTTTTCATTGGTTTTTTGCAAGTTTGTGAGTCAGACTACCTATGTTTGGTAATATATAATTAATAATTGATTCGAGAATAGAAAGATGAAAATAGAAAAGATTGAAAAATTCACATTTTTATGTGTTAGATACATGAAATTACAACTTTATTTGAAACTAATTAAACGAATCATTTAAGCAACCCATTATTTTAACAGTGTGCAATACTTTCTAAAGTGTTTCTAGAGGTATAGGATCCTATACTTCATTGCGATATATGGCATATCTTATTCTATATTTTATTTATAATTTCATATATATAAACTTTATTTAATTTTAATTCAACTATGAACACTATGTACTGAATCGATAACGTTGCATGTGGCACGAAAATGGTCAGATGAGCCTCAAAACACGAGGCAAAACATGTAGTGTAAAAGCACTACATGTCACGTTTAATCTGTACTTCGTCTGTGCTCAGGCCAAATCAGTAGGTAAATCGCCGATAAATATTTATTTATCTGTTCATGTATTTATATGTTTTTATATTTATGTATATATATACATATATCCATTTATGTACTTACTTATTCATAAATTTTTAGTTTATAATATAAATATATAAGCATAATTTTATTCCATTATTATAAATTTGTTTTTATTCTTTATTTTTGCGAATAAAAGTCTACATATCCTTTACAGGAGAAACACTTAAATGAAGCGTAATATAAAAATGTCGCCGAATATTTACTATTAAGGGAATATTTTTGTTATGCGTATGGCAATTAATCTCTTGCAACATTAAGTTTTTTAGTTATACTTTCTTATTTCTATTCCATTCAAGTCCATTATTAAATTAGTAATATATTATCTTTCTTAATTTAAAAAATATATAACATTTCGTTTTATAGCTTTGTCTGGATTTATCATAACTGTTTTAGTAATAGAAAAGTAACTAGCTAGAGAATGTTAATTATATTTCAAAGCAGCCGAAACCTCTCGCGTTTGCGCAGAACGATGTCCGATGTTGTCGCCATATTAATCTTTTTGTCATCACTCGGCGGACGGTCGCCTCTATGTTTTAGTATAGGTGTTTTCAGGCCTATGTTATGTATATGACATATATACATGTGCATAGTTATCAATAATTGCATAATTTAATTTATACTAACAACATAAATTTAATTAATTCAAAATTAGTAATAGACTTTTCGGTATCGGTTACTGCTTATATGACGGAAAATGAATATCTATAGATTGAAAGTCAATTTAAAATCTTATAGGTAAAATTGCAATATGAGTAAATAATTTTTATAATTTTGATAAACAATAAAAAGTATTGTATATAATTTTACAGTAGTACAGAGTACATTATAAATACAGAATACAGAATACGGAATCACATTATAAATTGAAATTATTTTTTATAATTAATTATACATTAATCAAAGTGATAGAAATATTGCTGAAACAATCCTTTTCCGAAATACATAATAAAAAATGGCTGTATTAACCATTGTTTTGCTGCTTTGATCTGTATGCTGGTAGGTTCTTTCTTAATAGAATCCATTTTTTTTTTTTTTTTTATGAGAGGGAAAAAAAACATTTTGATTGTAAAAGAGAATAACTCTCTAATCAATTATAATTACTTATATGTTATGGAAAATGACATTTCTTGCAAAACATACTTTCTAATTAATTGATAATCAATTATTTGTATAAGAAATCGTATCTCTTCATTTTTTTCAAAAAGCATCTAACATACGATGTTAATGGTTAAGTAAGATACAAGTTAAATTGATAGGTACATACGTAAAATCAGGCAGATATCTCAATTCTTGAATAAATGACAATATAACCGATACAAATAGTATAATTCAATATGTTCGATAGAACAGAATGAAAAATAACTTTTTTTTTTATCGATTATATTTTATTAATCGCATACTAAGCAAACAAAAAATGTACAGTATCGTGCTATTTTCACCCAGATATAGCACGTAACTTTTAGATTATGTAATGTGAGAAAGAGATGAGTACGGAAGAGAAAGCTAGAAAATGTCATGTTGGTATCCATACGACCTTGAAATGTAATATAGTGCGTAGTGCAGTTTGTGGCATACATTGTTGCACGTGGTGAGGAGTCATTGACTTTAGAAATACTTTCCACTTTCTACTTAACATGTCCTTGCTGATTTGACCTCCTTTGATCTCTTATCCCTTCTTTTCCCTACACCTTATATATTGACTATAACTACATCATAAAATAACGTCATATTAATTAAATTTCCTTAAATATCAAGCATATAGAATTATACAAATTAATTAATTAATCATAGATTAATTTTCGTATAAAAAAAAATTTTATATTGTATAATAAAATAAAACAGATCTTATAGCTGATATGTATTCTTATTTTGATGAATAAATAGTTATAAAGATTGGCAAATTTTTTTTTCCGTAATACTTATTTATGCGTATTCATGTTTTTATAAATGCAAGTAACGAACTTGGAGTTTTACTCTTTAAATATCTTAACTAATACCGTATTTTGCGTACGCTTACATTTTTGAATGTTATGTTCATTCTTTATATTTTTGTATATTTAAATTTTCTATAAATGTATGAACACCTTCGGTCTAATAATAACAATAATAATGCATATTGATAACTAGTGCGCGAAAAAAATTCTAAGTTCAGAGGAGTGACACTAATCATTTATGATGATATCAAAAATTGCTTACACAATTCTTTTGGATAACACAATAAGAAAATAATAAACAAATAGAACAAACTAGGTTTGACAATCGAACATGTGAAATTTTATAAGTAAATTTTACGAATTTGTGTGAAAGGAAGTCTATAATCTAAAATTCCCAATTTATCAATTCATTAATATCGTTAGTTTGTAAATTATTGCGCAATTTTGATAACAAACATTTGAATTTCTATTTAAATATTAACTGTTGATATATATTTATTCGAAATATAACCATATTCGTAAGAATATTTCGAAATGAGAAATACGAAAAATACCAAACCGGTTATTCTAATCGGTTGATTTAAATACAATGATCAAAAAGAAATGTCTAACTTCTTCTACGATTGTTTTCGAAATCAAGCTCCATCACTATACTGATACAAAATAAATATAAGAACATGTGTTGATAAAACTGATTTAGAATATATGATTAAAATATATAATTTTGTGTCACCGTTCTTCAGTTATCGTATCAATTAAAATTAACCGTTGGTCAATAAATACAGTTGGTATATTTTTTAAAGTTTTACTTTATTTCCACAAATATATAAACATACAGTATTCAACGAAAGTATCGGCACAGATTAGGTTTTTTGTAAATTAATGTTAATAAAATTCTTTACCAAAATCTCTTGTAAAATATAATTCTAACCTAGATGTAAAGTATATTGTAATTCGTTATTGGTAAGTATCTAATTTATGCAAAAATATATGAAATATTCAAAGTATAGCACTCACATTAGTATAATATTTAACAGGTAAAAGAATCTCTATGTAGATTTCATATTTTTAACTATGTTTACAAAAATATAAAATTACATAAACATCTGCAATTTGATTTAAGATTACACAGGGAAAGACATAAGCCAATTTTTACTGAGTTTCAAATTTTTATGCTACTTGATGGTTAAAAATGAATACTATACATAAACTTGAAATATTCCAAATAATGAGAAAAATATATAGGTATCTAATCCGAAATAAAAGGTGTAGTATTGCACCGTACAGATTAATATGTATTACAGATTAATTAGGAGTGCGATAAATTTTAAAATTTAAACCCCTGTAAAACCCAAAATATGCGACTTATTATCTTCAATTAAGATGTTTTATTGATCTTGTCTGTATACAATGGATTGATATGTCAACTTTCGTCTCGACTTTTCAATCTACAGGACGGTGAAAGACCGGGAAGACGCGGTGGTCAATAAAAAAACAAATGAACCAGGTTATGTTTTCTCTTCCCTTTGCCATTTTGGTTTCAGCACGATCGCGAGTCATTTCTAAGGTCGCCGCTGGCATAGCTTAAAACAAGTCGCGTTAAGATTGGTCAAGGTACGACATCGCTCTAGAGTTGATTGCTACCTCGACCGTAACCCCACTACTCTTCCCTCCCTACCCTCGAGATTTCTATTTGGTCCATAGCCCCACCAACCATCGCCCGACCTCTTGTACCTTCGACGCGACGTTTCGCAACTGGAATCCTTGTCGATTTCGCCGCGACCCCGACACTGCGTATGTTTAAGCCACGTAAGTCGTGTTGACCCACGTGCCTCCACAGGATCGTACATTGCGCTAATGGCACCTTATGCTCTTAATTTGATATGTTATTGTTGTACAATATCGTGAAAATAATTGATTATTTTTTTTCTTTTTTTTCCCCTTCTTTTTTTTCTTTATTTTTCTTCTTACCAAAAAAACTTTTTATTAAAGAACGAAGAGAAATAAAAATACATGTTTCTTAACTTTTCTAGTCACAAGTTATAAACTACCAATTTTAATTAATTCTCCTCTGCGGCATTAATAGATATGGTGATAAATAATTAAATATGACGTAATGACGTAAAACTGCAGAGTTATATATATATATATATATATATATATATATATATATATATATAAAATCTGTAACTACTAACTTGTCTATTTACTAACATTGTTAGCTAATAGATTATCAGTTATTATAGCTAGTAGAACAGTAAAAGGATCCATGCAATCAGGTTTGTCAGGTTTACGTTTCGTAACAATGTCTAATTGGTAATTATGCAATTTAGTGATTTTTCTCAATTGAGATTATTTAACTCGAGTTGCATAACTGGACTAACATTATTTATCCTTTGCCACCCTACAAACTTTCTATTAAAGAATATTCTTTATTCAAAATTTTGCAAGACGCAAATTACGAATTGCTAATTCTAATCTATTTTCTTCTATGACAGTAAGTAAGTTTGGCGATAAAAAAATTTTATAATTTATCGATTATTTTTGGCAAAATTTGCAAAATTATAAAAGAGAAGCCTATAATTTAAAAAGTTATAATTTAATTACATATTGGTCGCCAGATTATTATCATTAAATAATCGATTAATTCGTCGATTAGTAAATTATTGTTCGAAATATAATGAAATTGCAAATGACAATTAAGATTTGAAACGATAATTTTGTCTACATTCACGTGTTACGAAGTGTTGACATATCTTAAATACGCTTTAAAAGTATCGTTAATTAATGTATTATATAATACATATGTGCTTCTCATTCTATTGTTATCTCTTTTTGTAATAGAGATATGAATGCGCAATAACGATTCCGAGTTCGAATGTATGTAAAATAATTGATTGTGGTTTGACGTAATTCAAACCCGGAAACATGTTTCGAAAGTGCTCCTTATAGTACAATAAAAATTATCAAAGCACGCGATAAAATTAATTTAAAGAAAGTTGTGATAAAAACTTGATGTAGTTATTTTTCTAATGTAGTAAACTTCCGAGTATATTTGTTTTTATGTATATTTCTATTTTAATGTTCAATTTTGAAAGCATAATAATGTGGCGATAATGTGGCAGGTTTGAAGAAATATAAGTCAGCCTATCTGTTTATTATCTGGCTTATTACCTGAATCTCTATCGACGAAGGACCACTATCATAACGTTCTAGTTACAAATACTTCTGAAAATTGATATACAATTTAATATAATTTATAAGTCCTGATTTATCCAATATATGTATGTATAAGTCGTTCATATATCGATAACATTAAATATTACATGTAAAATGAATAAAATATTAACAATATTGAAAAAAATGCTATATATTAAGAAGGTATTAAAATATGTCAAAGTTGCAAAAACATATTAAAAAATCAATAAATCGTACTAGAATCGTTATATCATCTTCAGTATAACAACATACCACACTTATAGTATAAAATATCAAGAATATTAAGAAACATATATTGCTTTGAATTGTACTAAACAATCAGCATATACATTATTATTTTAACGAGATATTTAAAAAATATGAAATTACATTAAACATATTAAAAATATTGCAAGATACAAGAATATTTTAAAAATATTAAGTAGTATTGAAAAATGAATAATATGAAACTTATAATGTTCTATTTTGAATTATACCAGCAAAATTACTTAGATATCTTTGAAAGCATTCAAGGATTCAAACAGAATTGGAAGAAGTTTTCCTTGATCTTCATTTTCATTTTGAGGTTATTTATGAACTGACAGAAATAACGAAGAAAGAAATTAAAGTATTCAAAAACATTCGATGAAATTTTAATATTGTTAGATACGGTGTTGTTGCTACCGTCACTGCTATCGTCTACACACTACACACCACCAGCACAGTCTCTCAGGGGCACCACTACACAAGAAGCGAGTAGTACCAGTGTAGCCCCGTCGTTCTTGCCACCGCACGCGGCGTCCAATGCCCCGTCCGGAGGTAGCAGCCGTGGTTTCCACTCGGCACACGTGCACCGCGCGCAGTGGGTCATTGCTCTCCTGTGTTCGAAAGTAATATCGTTACAGAGCACGGCACTTGTCCCAGGCATGATCACCACGAAATCCAACAAATTCGTTCATTTATAATTAATTACGTGCTAATATATACCTATAATGAACTCATTAGATTCTTCAACCTTTTTTTAATTTGTTGTCCAACGTAACCAATTTCTTCAATTCCATAGGTTTGTTTAGTAATTATGTTAAATTTTAATATGTACAAATTTGTAAGTATCTTAGGTAAAATGTTTGTCGAATTTTATTGTGATAAAATAAAAGATAAAATTTCCGTGTATCGTGACAAAAAGAGAACTAATGATACATAACAAGGAAGCAATAATGACAGATAAGTCAAGTACACTAGTACAACTAGTGACGAAAACTGAAAGAAAGAAAGAGAAAGTACTACACGCGCCGATCATGAATTCACCAACACATCTGCATCGACCGGATTTAACCTCTGGCAGCTTCCTGTACCGGTTGTTAAATATCATGCAGACTGCTTTTTCCTCGTCATTAATGAACACTCCTTTTCGATGTGCCAATGTTTTTGCATTTACAGGTGTATATGAATACCTGATAAATGTCTTTTACCTTTATAAAAATATTTTACTTTTTGTATTTTTCAAAATAGATGCGCGTAAACATTGGGAACTGAAGATCTTATTTCTTTCAGTTTAATGTTTATGATTATATGTTTATGGTATACTAGTATTTCATACATGTGTTTACAAAAGTTGTTATTTTTGAAATAAAACAAAAATATAACGATGTTATATTTTAATACCGTTTATTTTATTAATATTTGCATTTTTTACTCAAAAATTTGCTAAATAGAAATAACTGTTCATCTGCATAATACTACATTATATGCCCAATATAAATAATTTTCGAACATGAAAGTCGAGTGAACCGACTTAGATTTGACGTAAGTAATAAAAACCCCGAGCCGAATACATATTTTCATTATTCTAGCAACAATGATAACAAATCTGTGATTAATCAATCTTATCATAACGTACGGTGGCGTCACATATGCGTGTGTAGAATACGCGTCTCAGCCTCTGTAGACTGAAGATATCTATGTCTCTGTCTGTCGACGGTCTTTATCATGCTTGTATCGCGGGGTCGGCCGAAACCACGACTACTGCCTCCACGTGCTGCGAAAAGCACTTACTCGCCCTAAATTGTAGGTCGCCGCCGTTGTTGCAGTAGTGGGGGCAACTAGAGTGGAGGGGCAGGGTCGAGCACGGCACTTCGGTCATGATCGATGATTTCCGTCGCCGTTCGGTATGGCCAGGCGGTAAACATTACACAGTACGATTGGCCGTGTCCTGAGGGTCCTTTGGTTTCGTTTTCGAGTTTGAGTTTTTCGTCGGCATTCAGTTGGTGAGAAGTGACAAACAAACGCGATATGCGTTAAAGAGAACATCCGTAATTTGTTTCTGTTCTGATCTCTCGCGTTATTTCGTTTATTCGTTGTTCTCCAAAGGATGATGAGCTGGAACGTGGGATTTCTTGGACGTGGAAGGGTTTAACGAAAACCTCACAGGTGGGAGATTTTGACATTTCTGCGTCATATATTTCACGAGAAATAATAAATTTATAATAGAGACTTTTGATACTGCGGATATTTAAAGACTACTGAAAACGATAGTTAAACGTAGTTTCCTTAAATTCTTTTCAATTATCTAAATTAACATACGTACTGGAATTTTATTATATAAAAAAAAAAAAAACTGTAAAATCAGTGACAATTTAAAAGAAATGATAATTTGAATCTTCAATCGATCTTTTTTTATGGACTGCCAGTGTTAAGATGTAATACAGGATTCAATATCTTTTTTTTTTTAATTTTCGAAAAAGATTATTAAGAAAGTGAAGGAAAGAGCGAGAAATTGCTGACTCTGAAATCGATAGTTTTCTCCTTGGCCGCGAACTTCGGTCGCGCTAGTGGCGTTATTTTTCGTGATCAATCGCATTTTCCGTATCCTGGAAGTGTTGCGAAATTGATAAAAAGAATAGGAGATTGAGGTGGGGGGAGGGGATATCTTTGTGATAAAAAGAAAGAAAAATCGCGATAGATTCGTTTAGGAGAGGCGATATGTAGCTGCGGCTCGTGATGTAACTCAACGTCCTTACTGCGCGGCGAGTTGCACGAGGTCGGTGATCGCTATAAAAAAATGCGGCGAATACACGTGGAGGCAGTGGTAGGCGGTTTCTACCGCGGCGCGGTATTGCACCACCGCCGACCGCGACGACTGCCTCACTGAGAGCCGCGCGTGCAGGTTTAACCCAGCCTTAACCTATTCTGAACCGACGACCTCGTACGAATGTGCGAACAATGTCGGGTTTCTTCAATAAGCTTTCCTATTAAATTAGAAATTTAGATGTCAAGCGTTTCCATTACGTCTTGCTATTTAAATAGCCATCAAGAAATATGCTAAATTAATTTTACTCGAAAGATTAATATGTATGTATATTTATTAAGATCAGTCGATCTACTGCTGTTTTACTACGTATCTCTGATGGCATTAATTAAAATTTAAAATGGTCTTGTTACACGATTTCATAAAAAAATTTATCGAAATTTGTTTGAGATAAGATTATTATTATTATGTCTTAAGAAATACTTTGATTGAGAAATACTTAATTAATAAATGGTAAATAAATCTTTGGTTGTAGAAATACTAATAAATATCGATCTAAATATTCTTAATTTTATTGATATAATACGTAACAAGTTAAAAAGATAATTTTTATTTCAGGCTATTGTGTAATGGAAATTTCTTTACTTTCATATATATAAATTTTTGTAGAACGAAATTGATAATATGTATTCTAATTAGCAAACTCTCTATTTCGTATTTCTTAACAATTATTACTAAAAAGATAAAAATAATCTTACAAATTACTTGCTTTACACAATAATACGAGATGAAACAAAAAATATAGCTTCTTGAAACATAAAGTCAACAGTAATGGTGTATTGCATAGTAAATAAATTAGTAGGAAAATATCTTTGATAAGTGGTTAAGATGATCATTGTCTCTTTTTCTAAATAAACGGAATGAAAAGGTAGTGAGTGTGACAGGTTCGGTGCGTCGATAATACGTTCGGGTCCATCATAGGCCCGGTAAAATCGGGGACGGGCTAAAATTGCAGGATGCGTGCGCGTATGTGATGCGTGAGCGTGCGTGTACCCACGGGGCGGTGCGTCGCACGATTCGTGGGCGTTTTTTTTAGGATTTGAAAAGAGTCAAATGGTGGGGAACGGAGCCGTATTACCCCAGTGTTTCGAAGCAGCGCGTAATCAAAGCGTTTAGACACAGTTGCGTTCACACGTAGGACGACGCAACGTCCTACTGTTTCCTTCTTATCTATTCCATGTCGATCTACCTCACAAGAATAGTCTTCCACTGTACAAATAAATGCTCTATTGTTATTGTTATTATTCCACAGGTAAATCGACTTGATGACGTTTTGTATTTATATTTATGTTTTTTCAAATAGAGTTTGATGATCAAAATTGACTAAAACTTTTGTATTATAACTTCTGTATTATAAAAATATTGCATTTTCTTTTTCTTTTCTTTTTTTTTCTTTTTTTTTTTTTCTCTTCCTTTTGAACGAATTTCGATGATTATAAGTGATTATATATAAGATTTACTCTTTTTTTGTATTATAAAATTTTTCTGGACGGATATATTTAAAAAGTACCTGTTATATATTGTGTCGATTAATTGTAACTTTGAGCGATGCTTTTTAAAATATTTTTTATAGAAAATTGATTCGTTACCGTTTTTATAATTTGCTACGTAAAATTTGTAATTTGTAAAAAATATATGTGCACTGAATTATTGAACATTGTGAAATGCTTTTAATGTTATGTACATTGTTGCAGCATGCCATTTGTTTTCATGACAAAGTCACGTAAATAAATTCCATTGTAATACTGAAAGCCAAATATAATACTTACACTTATCTTTAAAATGATATCATTTCTCGATTTCATTACTTCAATTCAGTTTATCGTGATATGAAAGGTGAAATAAATATTTACGAAGGCTCGCTATAAATATGTTAATTTATTTAATAAATGCCTTAAATTTATTTATTAATAGCATTTTCAAATAATAAATTTTTCACCTGAATTTTAAAACAGTTCTTTTCTATCGCGAACTATTTGTAGTGATTCCATATTCTATAGTAAATTTAATAACATTAAAAAATCCTATTCTATAAAAATCAGCCATCGTTTTCTTCTATTACTTTCAGATTGATACGTTCGTAGCGAAGAATGGTGAGTTACTATCAAGCGAAACAAATGACAAATTCGACGACTATGTCGGTCAACAACGAGATATCAACCGTGGAGCCACTAAATCCGGTGAAAAGTCTCGTATGTAGTCCGGATTTGAGCGTGTTCACACCGGCGTGCAGTGGCGAGACTCTATCGGCAAACGTCGAGGAGAAGACGTACCAGTGTTTGCTGTGTCAAAAGGTCTTTGATCAGAAGAGTTTGTATCAGAGCCACCTCCGTTCGCACGGTAAAGAAGGCGAAGATCCTTACCGATGCAATATTTGCGGGAAAACTTTTGCGGTACCTGCGCGATTGACTAGACATTATCGTACGCATACTGGTGAAAAACCGTACCAATGCGAATATTGTAGTAAATCGTTTTCCGTAAAAGAGAATTTAAGCGTGCATCGTCGTATACATACGAAAGAACGGCCTTATAAGTGTGATGTGTGCGAACGTGCATTTGAACATAGTGGTAAGCTGCATCGACATATGCGAATTCACACCGGAGAACGGCCACACAAGTGTACAGTCTGCTCGAAAACGTTTATTCAAAGCGGACAGTTGGTAATACACATGCGCACGCATACCGGGGAAAAACCATACGTTTGCAAGTCCTGTGGCAAGGGATTTACATGCTCTAAGCAACTGAAGGTACACACCCGCACGCACACCGGGGAGAAACCTTACACTTGCGACATCTGTGGTAAATCCTTCGGTTACAACCATGTCCTCAAATTGCATCAGGTTTGTTTACCTCTGATAATATACTATGCATAGATGAAGTTTTGTATATACAAAATCTTCATAATTTATTTACTGATATCACTTTATATTAACACTTGTATTTAGCTATAATTAATATAACTTATATTCTAACCATTTGTTGCTTTAAACAAAGATCATATAATAATATTATATTATTTTATAATAACATCAATATAAAGTAAACTCAGTTTCATAAGGATAAGTCCAAGATTTAATGCATTATAATTATACGTATAATTATATATACCTATACGTATATACATAATTTCTTAAACATTATTATCAGGTATACGTAAAATTTGCAAAGGCATTGATTAAATTTTAATTCAAATTAATGTTATGCCATAAAATGTAGATTATAATGATTTTGTAATTGTTTTGTAATTTTAATGTTCCATTAGAGTCTTAAACTCATATAATAAACTATTATAAATGTATTAGGTTGCCCACTATGGTGAAAAAGTTTATAAATGCACGCTATGTCATGAGACGTTTGGTTCAAAGAAGACGATGGAGTTGCACATTAAAACTCATTCGGACTCGTCGGTCACTGGTTCTCCTCGGGACTCGCCAATTGAGCCAGAGATTGAGATCTCGCAGGCAAATAGTGTAGGCACCGCTAGTGACAAGGAGAACCGCAAGACTGAAGAGCCAATTGATGATGCTGCTGCTTATGACGACACTCCACGAGATTTTCCTTATTACATGTATTCTAGAGAGCAGTATTCACAACCGCTTCTGATGCCTAGCGAAGACAGAGCTTTTCAAACGACGTCTGTAGTCCCTGTTGAACAGTCTCACTTGTTTTTGTATCCTGAGGTTTCTCCAACATACACTGGTCTTGGAATTCAAAGCAACGAATTTGTCAGTGACTGCTCGTCTCTTCTCAATTTACCAGGGAACGACGCTCGTAGAAGAGTAGAGGCTGCACTAGAAGCAGTCGAAGAAGAAAGACAAAGGGAGTATGGCATCAGAATTGAAAGAGAACCAATTTTAACTCCTCCAAGTAGCAATCCCGTAAGTCCTGTTCCTTCGCCGGATCCTCTCGATTTGGCAATTCCAGTACGAGAAACGTTAATTCTCCCTCCAAGAAAACGGTGTAAAATGATCCTGGAGTCAATGGAAAGCGAGAGAAATGGTCTCATCGCCTCTCAGAGACAGAACTCTGTTATCCAATTTGCAAAAGCATCATAGTGCAAGATATGGAAGAAATTGATGATGAACCAGTGATAATTTCATAGACGGTGAGACATAATCTAAGTTTTGTGAGGAGGTATAAAGAGCTAGATACTAGAGGTGTGCGGTTATGCCTATGTTCAGGAACGGGACGAGCCGAGCCTCTTGATACATAAAATCGGGCGGCTTCTTGATAAAATTTCGAGCGGGACTCGCTACGCACGTTTTGCTCGAGTTCCGGAATGTTTCGGGATAATCATAAACTGGCAGTATTGCTTTGGATCGGTTCGACAGAAGATCGACTCAAAATCCCGATAGATCCGGCTATGTATTAAGAGGAGATTTACAAACATGTTGTTTGTATGCTAATTTAAAACTATAAAGCATTTGGTTTTTTCATATAGAGTTTGTGGAAAACAGCGTGCTTTTAGTCGTTTATACTTGTTTTATTTTAACCTTATACTTTATTTTTTATGTAAAGTCATTCAAATATTTTGTAATTAACTTAAAATCATTATTAAAGTAAAAAGAATCTTTCTTCCAAATTTTCCAAATACAGTATTTATTCATTTAAGATTTATCAACACCGTTTCTTTCCATTTCCTTTTAATACGTAGTTGAATCTATCGGGCTCTGAAACCAATCCTGTCCGATTTTTGCCTAGCCGATCAAAAAAGATACTGTCTGTCCGTTTATGCTTATCCCGAAACATTTCGGAATCCGAGCGAAACGTGCGTAGTGAGTGTTGCTCGAAATTTTTTTTTTTTTTTTTTTTTTTTTTTTGTTGGTCCGTTCTAAAGTTCGGAACGTGTTCGAGATGCATCTGTCCGCACATCTCCACGAGATATACATTCAGAGTAGTAATGGGCTGAAAACATTCAGATAACTAATGTTGCAAATTACTAAAGAACTTGTTGAGCTCTTAATGGTCTTAACAAACTTTGAATTTTGGAGTATAACGATTAAAATATGACTAATAGAAATAATTTTAATGCAATGATAAAGTATTTCAATACTGTTACAACAAATTCAAAGATTTTAAGACTTTTAAATCTTACATTATATTCAAATAAGATAGACATTTAAGAGAAAGATGAAAAAATGCCCATTGCTAACTGATTAAAGAACTTTGTGCTGCGGGAATGATAGAGTTATCTCGCAGTGGAATTTCACTGCGGTATTATACGATCTGAGTTAATTGTTTTTATACCGAGTATTTTCTGAATATTTTGGGGTTTTCTTCAAACATTCAAATACTTTTTCAAAACGAAGTACAAAGAATAAAAAATTGATGGAAATAATTTTTCTAATAGAGTCGTATTAATTTTTGCGACTGACAAGAAACATTTAATCAGTAATCGAACTGACAATAACTTTTCTTACATTTTGAACTGTGAAAGTTTGAAGAAAGTCGAAAATTATGTTGGAAAATATACTTTACAAGCCTTAAACGAACCAATAGAAAAACGTCCAGTAATTTTACCACTTGAAAAAGTAATTTTGAAAACTTTGCAGTCTAATAAGAGTATGATACAGTGGCCTCATTACATTCGCAGATTCAACTGGTTCCGAGAACTGTTTACACGTGCCTCAGGGTAAACATCGTAACACACTTAGAGCTCGCCAGCAGATCATCTATTACTTATAAACTGCCAAAGGATATAAAGGAAGTGCTAGCTCGTTTCGTACTATCGCAAGCTATTTGGAACATTTTTGACAAGAATAATATTAGAAAAGGATTCCCACTCAGAACTGCATTAGTTAAACATTATTAATCTAAAAATTGTATAACTTGCAATGTTAAATGATTTTATTTTTATTTTTAAAAACGTTGAAATTTTGCGTTATAAAAAATGACATCGTTCGTTTTACTTTCTTAAATATAATATGTGTAGCTGGCGTGCTCAGTGTAATTTTTCGTATTTCACGTTATATAATATATATTATAGGTATGTGTGTGTGTGCGTGTGCATATATGTATGTACATCATTGAATTGTAACGAATTAGTGTAAAAGTAACGAAGATCGTGCAGGTCACCGTGGCAGAACTAGCATCGTCATTATAGAGGGCTTAGAACGATCGTAATCGGGAGAATTTTTAAATTTTATTTTAACTTTTGTTGTTCAAAAAAAGAGTACAAAAATATTTGACACAAAGGATATAAATAATATGATTAACTTATTATAATATTTCTAAACGTCAACCAATTCAAATTCTGAACAAATGGATTTAAATAAATTATTTAATCTTTTATATTGATAAATTATAATTTAAAATTTTATCCAGATTTGGAAAATTTGAGATGAACAATCGAACGTATAGACTATTTCCGAAGCCTACGCCACTGTTACCAAAAATGAATCATTTTCTTCCTCCAAGTAATTTGCCCCTTTTTTCTGGAGGTTAAATTAAAATGTTATGCGTGCTTGCTATATTATAAGATTTTCTATATCCAACGTTTACGCGAAGATCAAAGATTTAAATTTCTTGCCAAAACTAACAAGACTGATACCAGTCTAAAGAAAAATTTTCTTTGCATAAACAAATTTCCAATTACGTATTAATACGATGCGATAAAAGTGATATTAAAATATGTTGTTGCTCAATTTCGTCGTCATTAGTCTCGTAATGTTTGTTTAAACAAACTATTTATATCATTCTTATTAATGATTTATCATTGCATTGAAAACGAACAGGAAATACATTGAAGTCACTGTACAAATTCGATTTACATACTTTCATAAATGATTACTTTTAATTTCAAAATGCGCTTCCAGATGGCGCTAGTTTGCTGTCACAAATTGGTAACAATATTTAATCCTGTAATAATTGGTGTATTAATATCTTGCAGTCTATTCTTTTTCTTATTTCTTAACAAATGTATACGAATTATGAATTGTTTTAAATTCCTTTATAATCCATTTGCAGTTACTGGTTTGTTTTAGAAATTTATTGAAATTTGAATGTATTTATATTATCAGTATCTTTGGTTTATTAATACTTCAATATTGATCATATTAAGGCCTCTGTCGATACAATAGTTTCTGTACAACAGATGTTTGTGAAAAAATCGATTCAATTTAGAACAAAACACTTTACTTGTGTTTCTATATATCTATTATGTTATGATAGAAGAAAGCATAGCAAACGGTTCAACTATCTGTTTCGTTAAACCATCAAGATCCGCAAATATGATTGTAGAAGCGCACTAATTTCAAGTACAAAAGCATTGAGTCAAATTCAAGATTCAACAATCTTATAAAAAAAAAAAAAAAAAAAAAAAAAAGAAAAAAAAAGAAAAAAAAGAAAAAAGAAAAAGAAAAAAAAGAATTAATATTATATATGTATATTTAATTCCCAATGAGTAGTATTGACTACCTTAAGAGGCTTAGTTTTAATGAAACAGATCTTACTGGAATATAACTGATCAAAGGTCTCACTGTAAGAGTGGAGCTGGTAAGGAAGAAAGTACCAAACTCATTATTAAAAACTTCATTATGCCAGAGTATCGAGAGGAGCTATGCTCACTGCCAGTACAAGTATGTCTGTGTATACAACACATACGAGTTTAATATTAAATATTAAATTGTATCGTTACAATTTACAATTTGAAGCCATCTGTATTTACATTTGGCATCGCTCCAGTATGGCATACAGAATGTTTTATAAATTGTGAAATAATTTAATGGTAGATTTCGCGAAATGCATCAAACAAGCGACATCGTAATAATGTTAATAATATCAAATAAATTTAACAGAAAAATAAATTACACACGTAGTTTGAATCTGTATTTATAGCCGAATTTGATGTTATCATTTTTATTGTAACATTTCTCTGAAATTCGTTTCAAAAACATTATAGTTCGTAATATTTTATTATGGTCTCATTTTAAAAAGCGTATTATCATTATTAAAATTAAACGTACTTTGCATTTAAATCTACCACCAATTATTGATCTGTGGTTTATAAAACAGCTTGAGTATACACTGAGCCATGTTTATATTAATAAGTAATGTAATATTTATATAGGAACTCGTGTATATTATTACACCTTTTTCTCTTTTTTTTCTCTTTTTTTTTTTTTTTTTTTTTTTTTTTTTTTTTTTTACAAGAATGATTCGACACGTGGCCTATTCCTATTTTTTAAGACGTTGAAGCTTTTTGTTGTGTGCGAATTATATTCACATTTATTATATAAATCACACATGACATGAATTTTATGTGCAATTGTATATTTAAGTTCTCTGGGGCGATTCGATTAGCGCTTCTCTTTCTTCATTGTTTTATTAACTCTCAGTAAACATGTTTTTCACTAAGAGAATACTCGAGTGTATTGTTACAAATTTTAATAATTGTTATTATTGTAGATTTCGAAGCGCTTGAAATTAGCTTACCGTAAAAATTCGTTTTTCATTAAGTCATCGAGCATAGGCCACGTGAGAGTATATGGAAAAAGAAAATGGATGCGAATTGTTAAGTATTACGATAATGATAAGAAATAGATTGAAATGTGCAGAGACAACTCTAGTGTAATATTATGATTATCTGTTATTACTTATTATTTTTAAGATATACAAATACATGCCAAATGGGATGTGTTTTATCCCATTATCTCGAGCGTGTGGAACTGATTACACATAAAGGAAAAGAAAGAAAAGAATTTTGTAGAGATTCATTTATACAAGATACTTTCAATAAGAACAGAAGAGTACATTTGTACAAGAGTCCAAAAGGAGTGAATGTATTTTTTCGTTTCCCGCGCCCTCATGATCGATCAATAAAGTAGAAAACGTATAATAATAAAATATCAGTGTTCATTACGAATTAATAAAGATAGAAACAATGACAGAGAGATCGGCGCGCGTGAAACTGAAAAATAAATATCCTTTCAAAAATTACTCGCTGCAATAATTTTAATTGCAATTAATTTTAAGTCGAGGCATCATACTTGGTTATTTTTTGCATCGACAAGAAATTCCAGAGGTCAGAAATTTTCCGATAATCGATAGGCACTAATAATTGTATTTTCTTGTTTTACTCCGCCAAAGTGCGTACGAATGATTTCATAGTCAGCTTTCGACAGGAGATATATTTATTTATTTAATATATGTAGCTATATCTATATATTATTTATATATGTATTTTTTTTTTTTGCCGTATGTCGGAACAAACTTTCGTGTATTCACTGCATTAAAATATATTCTATCGTAAATGTTGTTTTTGGAATTTTACGTCTAATTTTAAATAATAAGCTTACACAAAACATGATTTTATCATGTGTACACCTCATGAATCTATTCGCCAATGTTTTGATACTTTTATTACAAACACAATACAATATCTTTACCACGATTTGAATTTGACACGCCAGGCATTTGGAAAATAACGTTTTACATTTCTCGTTATATTTCGCAGACAATAAAGTATAACTATATTGAAGTTAGAATTATGCAGTTTTTAATGAGACACGCGATGCTTTTGCTAATTATATCTTTATAATTACCATGAATTAATAATTATCAATTAAAGTAATTGATCTTGGTTGCATTTCTAAAATTCTTGTTTCAAATAATCCAATAAAACATAAGGGATTAATATTTGATAATCCCACTTGCACATATATTCGTATGTTTACTTTCTTTGGGCAACATTAAATTACAGAATAAACGCTAATTTAGCGTCAACTGCCTGTCATTAGTTAGTATATACAAAAATATGTAGATATGCATTGTACATATGTATGTACAATGTATCTGATTTATTGAACTCATAACGTTCGAATGCCAAAAGATATGAATGATATGAAAAAATGTTTTAGGTAAAAATTATATGATATCGAGGGAGACATACTATACTTTTGTCTATTTGACCTTGCGACAACATCGAAACGTCGTACGAAGATCATAGTAAAAATTTTAAATGGGAACCTACTTTTTTATAACATATTCTTATAGCTGTCATTGAGATGTTTCCGAGACACTACACTACTAACTAGTGTCTTTCTCATTATGCAAATTGCAGTAGTAAATACAGTATATACTGGGTGCCTCACTTTAATCGTTTGTCGTGATTATCTCTTAAACTATTTGTTATTCCAAACTATTTTTATGCTTCAGGCGTGATTTACTTTGTTTCAAGAAATATTCTAAGGTGAATTCATTAATCTAGATTATATGGATTTTTATGATTATCTGACGGTACCTTATGAAATTTTGTAAGAGATAAAATTAACTTTAAAAAAAAAAAAAAAAAAACACTACATCTACGATAATATGAATTACCATAAGAATTTTCCAAGAAATTAATTATATTACAAATATCAATAATAAATAATAACACAAAAAATTGAAAAATTAAATTGAGACACCCTATATATGAGATGTTCCATAAATTTATTATATGTACAGATTTAGTAGATTTATTTAATAAGTACGCATTATATATTGATACATTGGATATATCGAGTTGTATGATTTTTTTATTATACCTTTTATACATACATATACATACGTATACATATAAACATACAACAAATTTTATAAATATTCGCCCTTTCAAAATATTTCTTGACAGGAAATATAGTTACTTTTAGCATTATGTATTTATTTAATGTTAAATTAAATTAATTGATTAACAGTAAAAATATTAAATTAATAAATTATATGGCACTAAGTGTTACAAGCTTCTTAATGTATTAATATAATTAATCTATATATTTTCGTTATTGAATTATACAAATATATTTGCAAAACTATTTTTGGTTTATTCATTAAGAGATTATTACGAAGTAGTATATTTGTATATAAAAATACATATAAAATTTATATTCAATTTGTTTCACTTTGGAGGTATACGACCGGTGAACACTGCTTTCATCCCTTAAAGTGACATAGTTTAAATTTAACTCTATTTCCTTCGATCTTTCGAGCCACAAACTACTCAATTGTTTGAGACTGCTGAGAACGATTCACGCTACTCGATTTTTTCGAGCTGTTCGGTTCTTTCAGGTGTCTATTCAAGTTGGATCGGTAACCGATTTAGTCTCGGCTCGGTTTGACTTTCAAGCAGTTCGATTATTCGTGCACTACTTTAGAAACTAACTACTAAGTAATACTCTTTGTTCTACTTAGTCTGATCGATTCTAAGTTGTTTTGATCAATCTTCACTCGATAATGAATTTTGCAGTGGATGCAATTTATCCTCGGATCTTGGATTAAAATTTTCAGAAATAATAGTTTTTGGAATGCCAAAGTATTCTATCGCTCGCACATACAATACAAACGACAATTTTTATTAATTGTAATTCGCATACGTTCCACATTCTAGAGTATTCTAGAATTCTATCTAAGTATTCTATCTCTTTCTAATTTTCCACTGAAGTCTAAATAGTTCTTTAATCTGTGTATTATTTATAGATTCATTGCTATAAAATCTCGCCGTAAGAAGATGAGAAAGAAATAGGGATAGGAAGTTATGTGAAGGAACAAAAGGGTGTTTGGAACATTTATTATATAGCTGTAGAGAAATCGATAGCGAAATTTGGTAAGAGATTAGATTAGGAAGTATATTATACAGCTCAGGAGATGTTAAGAGAATAAAATGGATAAGAGAAGTAGAAAGACTGAGAAAACAAATAGATAACAGATAGATAAAACTCGAATCAGGAAAGACTACACATTGGAATGTAACAAAGTACAATATAATGCAATAGGGAAATTCTTACAAGAAGGACAAAAACCAAAAAAAATGAAACGATCTCTAAATACAATGAAGAAGAGTTAGCAGTAAAAATAGTATTAATTAGCAATAAGAATAACCAAACCAAAAAATTTAGAACGGATCGTAGGTTAGAAAAATGTGGTATGAATGAGATAAGAAGTAATGTAGCCAAGCTTATTTCAAGGCCAATTAATATGCCTATGTAGCTTTCGGTTGGTAGACGCTTCTTGCATTGCATGTAAGGTCTAATTTATATTTAGTCAATGCTCATACATACGTATGTATGTATAAAAAAATTTTGAATCATAGCTAGAATATTCGTATTTACCTCTATCTGTCTCAATCGAATATAGTATATGTTTATTATTATTTATTGTAGTCTTTACAAAACTTATTTGAAAGATATAAACAAAAAACCAAATACTCTGAATACCTATAAAATTTTGACTTTCGCCATTCTTCCTATATATATTCGTAACTATATTAATTACTAGATACGAAACTAAATGTAAATTATTGCACACTGTAATTTGCTTAAATCCCATTTTCACATAACGTAAACGCTGCACTGAGGAAAGCGGATTTACGAACGATATCCTAGTCAACTTACGTGGCGATAAAGTTTTTAAACGAATATACCGAACGTGCCGATGTTCCGGTTTCACAGGTCTATCTGATACGATGTGAAACGTTCGTGTTCAATGGAGTAAGGTGGTACGGCCGATTGTTAGAGGCGTCATTGGAAACGTCGTTTTAATTGTAGCACGGTATTTATATGTCAATAAAATTCTAAAAAAACGGTACATACTTGGTAAACTTCTAGCCAACGAACGAAATACATTTATAGAGTAAGTGACTTCTCTGAATCTTCGGATTGTGCAACATCCGCGCGTTTCTCGGGTAACCACAAATTAGATTTTGATGCTCTTCCAATAATTTTGAATAAATATTTATCGAAAGCTGTTGTCTGAGTCAATTCTTTTTGTTTACGTAATACATAGGGCTAGTAGTTATTTATTATGAACATTAATTTCTTCTGACTGTGTGGTTTTAAGTATTTGTCATTATGTACCAATAGTTTATTCAAACATTAATAAAATTCTTTAATTTATCATTATGTTGTTATATACTATATGATCTAATGCTTTGTTTTAACATTTTTTCAGGTATTGTGCATGTTTCTCTTTAAAATTACTTGTCTGTGAATATTAATAAACTTGGTTACATTAGAAAACAAGCAATTGTGAAATAAAAATATTATTGATGTTATAGTTTTTATTTTATATAATCTTACTGGAAGTAAATTGTTAATTTATGTTTTATTTGTTTTGTTATTTGAAGTTTTAGTGTTTTAATATATATTGTCTTATTTCATATTTTTACATTATATATGTAAATATTGAAGTAAAAATATAATTGTTAGATAGTAGAAATATATCTGAAAAGAGAACTAGTAAATGGTGAAACAAACATCGATTAATAAAAGATATAATTAATTTACTTTTAATACATGAATAGAACATCCAGATGCGATCTTAGTATGAAACAAACATTTTCATTGAATGTCAATGTATATTTCCAATGTCAAAATTTTTTATATATTAAAGTACTTTAGAAAAATCTTTATATGTTCAAAATGTAAGGTAGATATAGTAAATTTATTACATTTAATTATATAGTCATCTTGGAAAGTAACTTAATGCTGCTGTTAAAAGTATAAATTTAAGACCATTGACTTACTTTCAGAGACAACTATGTAATATTAACATAAACATATTATACGCAATATGTAGAATACATTTAATTATTGTTTATAAATTGAAAAGTATATTGACATTGAAACATGAAAAAAGCATATTATGAATAAATTCCGAATACATAATAGGTTTTAGAAAATAATTTTAAATTTATTTTTTATGAGTTAGAAATATTTATTTATTAATAATATAGAAATTTACATTGTGTGTGTAAAAAATGTTATCATTGTTCTATTAAATCTTTATGTAGTTTCTAAAATTCTAGATAAGCATTCTCAATATAAATAACATTTTATTTGTAATAAATATATTTTAACATTAAACATTACTGTGCTGATATGTCAATTATAGATACATATCTGTAACATACAAATCTAAACTAGAGTTTCTAAGAAATTTATTTTTCATATTTCAGATATGAGACGCAAAAGTGAGAGAAACAAAGCAAAAGCAGGGTCTCCAGATAAAGAGGTTGAACGAGTAACACGAAAATCAACTCGGAAAAGTACAAAACAAGGATCTTCAACATCCTTAGAGCAAGAGAATGTTGAGGAGATAACAAAAAGTTCGAGCAATAAAATCACGGAAAAGAAGTTAACACACATACAGAAAAAGGAAATGGAACAAGTAGAAGAACAAAATGAAAATGTTTTGCCTGTTGAAGCAGATGTTAAGACCAAATCGCAAGAAGATGAAGAAGACAACAATTCTGGATCAATCTGGAAAGTGTCAAGATCCGATACATCATCTGGCGAGATACAGAGATTAAAATTATGTAGACAGCATAACACAACAGAAGGGTTATCTGATACTTCTTTAAATAGGAAAAAACCGAACAAGTGGCAGGAAAGTGGTGGGGAAGTTGCAGAGGAGGTTGACTCGGCAGACAAGCAACTGGTTTCTTCTACAAGAGTACCCAGTAGCACTGAACAGCCGAACGATCCCTCCTCTTCATACCCAGGTCAGGACTCCAACGAAGAGGTAAGTGATAGCAAGGAGATCCTGCCTGAAACCACTTCAGCCAACTTGTTTGACGATAAACCAAACATAGATCAGCAAGGTGAATCAAATGAGGCAAATTACTCCAACGAAAACGCTGATAGTAAACCCATTGAGTTGACTAGTACAACTATATTGGCTCCTAGTTCAAATGGTAATCATTCATCCGAGGAGACAATCATTATGCCCAAGGAAGAAAAATCTGTGGAAGATACTAGTGAAGAGACAGTGGAAGTATTTAAAAAAGAAACTAGCGTTGAAAACACTCAAAGAGATTCAAGCAGTGACGAGGAAGAAGATAAAAAGGAAAAAGTTCGTGAGCTAAATTCATCATCCGAATCAAATGATGAAATACATACTAAGAGTAATATAACTGGTGGCAGGATACAAAGTGCCAGTCGCAGAAAACATCGAACTAAATATCGAGATTCATCTAATTCTGATACACCAGATTCTGAGGATGAACCTTCTATTAAAAGAGATCTTGAAAGTGATGTATGTATGGAAGAAGAGAAAATAAGTACAGAGGATTCCCACGAACAGAAAGATCATACTGAGTCACCAAAAGCAAGGAATAATTTTTTATTAAATAACATGGAAATGGAAATAGATCATTGCGAAGCAAATAAACAAAAGTTAGATAATCTAGTTGATAAATCGGAATATACTGCATCAGCAACAACTCAGTTGGTGACTTACAAACCCGTGAAAGTAAATTTAAAAAGATCATTGTAAGTATAAATTAGCGAGTCTTCCAAATTCTTATCATTAATATCTTGCTATATCATTTTATAAATTTTGTTTCAGTTCTTCAAGAATGTTAACAGAAAAGAATGATGTTAAAAAAGAAGAATCTGATGCAAATGCAAATAATGAAGCAAGTGCTCCAAATAAGGTTCACTGTTATATTTTCTTTCTAAATAAATTAATGATCTATCAAATAATTGTAATGTAGCTTAGTCGTAACCAGTCATATATATCAAATATTTATGATATTATAATAGTTATTATATAAGATCATTAAATATCACAATTATATGTTTTTACAGGAAAATCACGACAGCACCGAACCAGATTCCAAATGTGTTCCGAGAAAGCGTCGATGGGGTACTGCATTATCTACTGATACCGCACCTTCGTTTTCAATTTCTACGGATTCACTTAAAGTAATATTTCTATTCTTAACGTTTAACATTTTGTAAATTTTAGAAAGAAATATCTATAATGTTTTATGATCTTAAAAATAAATAAAAAGAATACAATTAAATGTAAATATCTGTATATCTGATATTAATATCGTAGTATAATTATTGATATTAATACCATACATTATACTCTTATAAAATTTTCTAAATTTGTGTGTATTCATACATATTTGCATTTGTGTAATAGGCGTTGGTGCCAGGAGCAAGACCATTGTCGATAAATGAGGTTCGTCTTTCAAAAGATGATGATGAAGACAGGGTTCGTTATCGAGTTAGCGAAAAGTGGCACAATTTTAATGAAGGAATAAACGATAATAAATCCGGTGACGAAAACATCATGCAAAAGAATGGTGCAACAAAAAAGGGAGACCCAAAGATAGATAATTATATAGGTATGTGAACACTTTCAAAGGGTCTTCTTATGTGAGTTATTTTAATTTCTATAAACATGGTTTCATTTATATCAAAATAAAAAAAAAAAAGTGAATATTTCCCAAAACCGCACCATTTAAATGTACGACATTTAAAATAACTATTTCAAAAAATATTTAATATATTGATTCAAATGCGGTAAGGAATATATTAAAAAGTATTCTTGACCCTTAACTATCATTGTTATAAAAATTAATCTAATATATATATATATTTGTTTGTTAAAATTTTTTTTGTTTGAAGATATATGGATAGAGATTTTAAAATTTTTCATACTAATGAAATAGAAGTTTACTTCTCTGAGAAACAATAAGTCTGTAATTAAGAGTTCTATTTGTAAGTGGAGGTATAATTGTAAGGTTATGTTTATAAACGATCAAGCTTTCTTGCTTTTTTTTTTTTTTTTTTTTTAAGTAGAATGTGACCGAATATGAAATCTTTTATGTATTTATTAGTTAAATTGTGGTTTGTAGCAGCAAGGCGTAAGATATCGATTGTTAAAGAAGTGCCACATGTAAAATCTCCAAGTCCACCTGCTACGAAGCCCACAAATATCCTTCTGATCAAAAACTTGGTTCGTCCGTTCACTCTGAATCAAATTAAAGAACTTCTGTCGCGTACTGGCACAATTGTCGAAAATGGGTTTTGGATGGATCGAATTAAATCCAAGTGTTTTGTAGAGGTATGTCAAAATAATTTTTAAAAATGTTCATTTAATTTTGATACGTATCAGTCTTCTTATTTACGCAAAGTGTTTGTAGCATGTACGTCTTTTATACGTAAATCATGCGTAATTGATTTAATCATAAAGATCGCGTAAACGAGGGCTGTCGATATGAAAAGAATATTATAGAGAAAAGTCAGTATAAGTTATAAAAATATTTATTTCACATAGATGGAGAAAGGGAATTTATAAAATTCTACATAAATCAAAATAAATATTATTCGCTGTAGCTGCTGGTATCATACTTTAAGATAAACAACTTTTTCTTTTTAATTAACTTTAAGTTTTCGTCTCCATCTCTTGATTTATTTTCTGCTTCAGTTTCATTATTAATGTTTCGATCCTTTGGCATCTGAGTTCCGAAAATTTCTAGATAAGCACTTACTGTAGATCTTTTGCTTTGTTGACAACGCAGTAAATTTAATAAAGATTATAGAAGAATATATTTTCTACGTAAATTAAGGGACGGGTGCAATACTGTAATATTATTTTGAATTACTAGAAGATATATTGTACATAGTATACTAAGATAGTAAGAAGTAAATAATATTAAATTAAAAATGGTTAGTAATGTAAAGATTGTTTTTTATATTGTGTAATATCTGTTATCTTTTAAATATTTTTATATAAGTGACGAATATAATAGAAAGAGACAAATGGAAGATTATTAATATATTAATATAAAAACATTGCTGTTATTTGATATTTGGAGATTTCATTTTCTTTTATCAATATTAAAATGTTATCATATAAACATATGGAGTTTATAATGACAATAATCTTTAATAAAAGCTTTTGTATATATTTTATTGCATCGATTTGTTATTTCATATTGCAATATTATTAAATTTATTTATTTATATTATTTACATTATATTAAGGTATCTTCTTCTTATGTTCTTTTTATTTTCGTCTTTTCTTTTTATTGTTCTTTTTATATTTCAATATTGATAACTTTTGAATTTATTATAAACATTGTGCCGTAGATGATAGTATTAATTGAATTGTTTTAGTATGCTAATGAAGACCAAGCATTTGAGACAAGGCAAGCGTTACATGGTATATCCTGGCCAGTTTCAAACCCAAAGAGGCTTCATGTTGAATATGCAACCAAAGATGACATGGAATTAGCACGCGAATTGTCAAAGGATCAGTCCATCCCAAGAAAAACTGAACCTCTCGTTCCGTCCGATTCATGGCAGCAGGATTGGAATCGCGAAGAAAGAATGAATACAAAGGTATATCAACTTTATCATATTTTACAATTTGTACACAAAAAGAACTTTAAGGAAAAATATGAAATATGATAAATAATGATAGAGAATGTGTATTATAAAATTTACTATTATTTGTAACTATGTTCACTTTCTTCTATAAAATAAAATTTAGATTAAAAGGTAGAAAGTATAAACAAGTATTTTGAATTTGATAATGTAATTGTCTACTTGAGCTTTATATTGAAATATAAATATCAGTCAAAAAAATTGATTAAAATCATTGTCATTGAATTTATGGAAGTTTCTTTTTATTAACTTTCGAAAATACCATCTCTTTAAATATATTCTAACATATATTTAAAAATGAATTATATCTGACCCTCAATTGCTATGGTGAAATAGAAATACATATATTAATTTCTCTTATGGGATCCTGTTGTATTTGAATGAAAATTGAAATTTCAACTTGCAATTATGCAATAACTAAAGAAGAGTTTTGTAAACAATAGGTGATGGTAGTTCGAGAATGGGATCTTGGTAAAGAAGATGGACAACACCATATAAAAGAAAAAGACCGTGAAAAGAAAGAACATGATAAAAAAAGGCGACAGAGGAGTCGGAGTCCAGCAGTGGAAGCACACCTTCCAGCTCCAGCTCGTAAATTTAAAAAGAAAGAGGATGAGCCACCACCAGCTAAGCTTTTAGATGATCTCTTTAGAAAAACAAAAGCAACACCATGCATATATTGGTTACCACTCACAAATGAACAGGTGCATTATAGATAAAGTACAATCTAAGTACTTATATTTTATAACAAAACTAAATACTACATTTATAAATATGATATTTACGAAGTAAAAAAACAAATAATGATCTCCTTTCTTTCTTTAAATTGTATTCATTTTTACAAAGTAATTTAATACAATATTTAAAAAATATACCTAATATATAAGTTCTCATTCTAGTATCTAACCTCGGCTTAGCCTCATTTCTTCATAAAACTATGAATTTGGATCTGTGATCTAATTATTACTACTCATAGGGATAATCATAGATATATTTTAATTACAGATAGTCGTAAAAGAAGAAATGAGAAGGCAACACATGGCAGAACATGCACGCAGATTAGAAGAGATGAGACGCGCTGAAAGAAACAACAGGGACGGTCGTCGCCGTCGCAGCCCAAGAAAATAGTTCTCTGATCGACCACTTTCTATAAACGTACCTTTCCCTCTCTGATGCAAAAGTTCCAATTTTGATCAGTTATATTTTTAAGAAAGATGTTATAGATTACGAAAAGACGAACGAATTTTTCCTTTTTACATTAGAGAGAGACTTGCCGAAGATACTTTTTAAATTTTCGTTTATCAATTGTTCCACGATTAGCAGCCCGTTTTTATGATTAACGATTTAACAATATCATATTAGAGTTTGTGTTTTCTGTTCTTCCACACTTTTTTCTTTTTTCTTTTTTTTTTTAATTTAGAAAACTTCTGTTTCACGTGAGAACGTAATTCGTATTATTCCTTTTTTCTTGTTCTGATACCAATCTCGCGTATTTATTTCTCTGTTTGATTTCAATTTGTTCAATCGCTAATTTTCATTCATTGATCAGAAACTGTACAAATTTGTTGCATGATCAAGAAACGTTCCGATCTCCGATCCATTCTCCCCGAAATTTCAGCATTAAACCATAC
Source organism: Bombus dahlbomii (assembly GCA_037178635.1). Lineage (NCBI taxonomy): Eukaryota > Metazoa > Arthropoda > Insecta > Hymenoptera > Apidae > Bombus > Bombus dahlbomii. The sequence continues at coordinate 15,001,522 of CM074109.1, read as the reverse complement.
TTCTTACAGGTCGACATTAACTATCCAACAGAGCGCTGTAACTGTAGAACGAACGGTAGCGTTTGCATCGTCTAGGAGTGATACATCACGTTCTACGATACGTCGTAGTGCGATATCGCAAAACGTGCCCTGGGGAATCGAAGGATAATCAAACGAAAAAACTATCTACATAGAGAAAGAACGCTCGGAACGAATTTAGTATTCGTGATCGTTGAAAAACGCTATTTGTTTTCTTACGAGAAAATAAAAAACGAAATGAAACAAAAAAAATATTAATGCTGGGGCGAGATGCTGCAAACAACAGCGAACAAAAAAGCCCAAAATAAGGATACTGAGAGACTGTGGTTTATTAATATGAAGTCGTCCTAAAGCGTCAATGGGAGTGTTTTCTCTTCCCGGAATCTATCTCTCCTTTCGTCTCTGTCGGTAGAATAGCCTGACTTCCTTGAATTTTGTCATGTACTGCCACATAAATAGTGGTAGTAAAATGTAAAGTTTTGGTGTTTCTCGTTTTCGCGCAATGAATTTGCACAGCCAGAAACACGTTTGTATATAAAGCATAATTCAATACGCCGTGATGTGACATGTAAAATTATGAATAAATGTAAAACATTGTAGGTTATATACGAAAGGTATATCTACTGCTTACTTTGTACAATGTCATACCATATTTAGAAGATTTGTTATTCACCCTTGAAATAAGATCGAAAGATTTACGAAGGAGAAGCGAAGGAAAAAAAATATATACATTTTAGAACGAAAAATGAATTGTTCGTTATATTTATTCTGATTCGAACAAAAAATGTAATTGAAAAGGAAACCAACGAGGAAAAAACAATATTATTAACAAAAAATACAACAATAAACATGGCGATAAATGTTTGAAATATTTGCAACAGGGAAAACAAATGTTTACGTAAACTTATTCGATCTTTATTTATATTAAAATCATTAACGCTAACGTTGTAATTGCTTCAATTTACAAAAATCGTGAATTACAGAATGTGCATGTCAGCTATTAATTAAAATATTTCACAATCACAAATACTATGAATAGAAAGAATAAAAGAAAATTGGAATTTCAAGTTTGGTGTGTAACTTAACTACTAATTTATACACTGTATATCTTTCCTCCAATTAAACTAATTTTAATGACATGTTGCGTCCAAAAATATTTTTTTACATATTTTAAGGAAAAGAACGTAGTTATGCAATAATGTATATTCTTAAATATTCTTATTTTTTTTTTAAATTGTCATGTGAAAAAAATCAGGGACTGAAACGATTATGAGAAACTAACATTATATTTGTCTTGATTATGATTTGAAATTAATTTTTAGAGCTCTTTCTAAATTTTTTTATAAAATTGTGGATGGTAATTTAATATATAGTTATTTATAATTTTAAAAGTATTTATTATCATAAATGTCTCTTCTGAGCTAGCTTTCCAAGAACCAAAAGAAGGGAATTTTCTTTTTATATGTATTTTCTTCCTTTTTTATATAATATTTGAATTATTTAAACCGGAACAAAATTATAATAAAGAACTATAACCAAAATGTTTGATAGAATATTTATATGAATCCGGCTAGAATCGATATTCTCACTAAATTTGGCTTTCTATAATTGTTCTTTGAAATTTGGAATTATTTCAAGCACCTGAATCGATTATATGAGTTTTTAACGCCTGAAAAGAATATCTTTTTTAGAGCCTATAAATAATATTTTGCCTAAAATTTCATATTTCAGAATACACTTAAAATTTTAACGAAATTCATCCTTTGTGGTCGTATCTATACATGTGTATGTATTACAAGTAAATTAACATACAGTAAGTAAATTAATATACATACATATTTCTTTCTCTGCTTATATCGCAAAAAGATTAAATTACTTTTACACAATCATTTATGAATTTTATAATATGTCCAACTTAAAGTGTTAAGCTGTGTAATACAGACTGCAAAGGGCTCGGTCTTACAAACATGATAAAAAATGTGTGTACACATTAGAATTTAAATTTATAGTCCAGAGAATTTGAGAGACTACTTGACGATTACAAGACAAAAGTCTTCTCTTATTTACATTGTTGATTAATATCTTTAGTTTATCAGCTTATTATTGTAAACAAATGTATCTAATAATTATACATTACGTCTGGATTGCACAATTCATTTGTAAAATGTATACACGTATCTTTATAGCTTTGATACACCTATCTCGTTATCAAAAGAATGCATACTGACAAATACGTTGAAGACTCTATAACGGTTCATTCATAGATAGCGAATAGTAAATAGAAATTAAAATAAGATTCGTCGTTGCTTTGGTATCGTCTCACGAAGGCGATATTGAATATAATAGATATGGATCTTAAACTGCAATTAAATCTTGAATAAAACATAGAATTAAAGTGCAATCCTTTACAAACAATTATAGAGTCTTTACTGCAGTTAACAATAAACACATCAATGTTATGCTGATAAATTTCGAACATTTTGTCTTCTGGTTTTCAGGTGACAGGTCAAATTAATGACCTGATTTGTAACCCTTTTTATGCGCATGTTTCAAGAAGCAAGACAATGTATAAAAACAATTTTGCCAAATATACTTCTTTGGAAATCTTGCAAAATTGCTTCTTATGACTATTATCATCATCAAACAGTATTTTTATACTAATTTGTAATATTATTGTTATACTTTATTTATTATTAATAACATAAATAATAAGTAATATCTCTGAAATATTTAATTGCATGAAATATCTATAATTGAGACAATAAATAAATTGAAACTAGAACACTTGCACATAAAAAGGACTTGATGCTAACACTTGCGCATAAAAAGGACTTGATGCTTGTACGTTAACACCATCTTTTTCAAAACTGATATCAATTATCATTCATTTCTATGACTATTTTATTCATACCACATTCAGTTTATTTCGATAGGTATTATTTGATTCATTAGTCGACTTTTACGACACTGTAGATCTTTCGCACGAACCAGAAACAGGCAAAGAAGCCAATTGATCCTATTTAATACATAAAATATGCAATAATTTTTTATTTAAAAATATTAACATTTTATTATTGTAGAAGAAATAAATACTTTACCTGTTAAAACGAAGAATAAGTAAACCATAATACAAGTATAACCAAAGTAAAGGAACGTAGATGTAGCATCTTCTATTTCCAACTTAGTCATGAAAAAATGTATGCAATAGATTAATAAATAGAACGCGGTAAATCCAGATGTTAGGAAACTACGCCACCACCAATGATAATCCTAAAACAAAAAAGATAATTCGAATATATGTATCTTGAGAAATGTTTTGTTTATTTTATTAATAAAAGGCCATTTAATTACCTCCGCGCAAAGATGGAAATAGCAAAGTAAAATCGTCGTTTCTGAACATGTAATTACGAGTATTACAAATACCAAAAAGAGAAATCCAAACATGTAATACACCTGACTTGACCTGAAACAGATTAATTAAAGTTTAGATATCTTGTATATTAAAAAATAAAAGTTTTCCTATTTATGAATACAATATTAGAATTAGTAGTAAGTGGAAGTAGTTAGAATAAATAAAACTGATCAGTGAAATTAATAATACTTATAACTTATATTATCTATATTATTAAGGCTACTAGGTTTTTAAAACGTGATATTTACCATAAAGAATTAAGTATAAAGAATAATTGTATAAATATACATCCGAAAGGTAGAACTCCACCCATTATTACACCAGGTATTGGTTGAGTATAAAAACTTTGTTCTGGTATTTGTCTAGGAATTTGATTGGTTCTAACAGGATGCTCCAAAGACTAAAATAAAATTCGTTACTAATGAATTTCTTCTTTGAAATCTCATTTTTTGTCAATAGAATTTTTATAGAACAATGCTACTGCTTCTATATATATAAAAGAACATTCAACACTATTTTTGTTGATAAAAGAAGTCTTTACCCTTTTCCGGAATCCGAAATAAGCACCAATAAATGTTAATGGAAGAGATACTCCAAACCAAAGTGCTAGAAGAGCAATAAGGGTGCTGAATGGTACTGCAGCTGAACTTTCATTTGCCCAAAAAATTAAATTCATTATAAAGAATAAACTGAATACAATTCTGTAAATAGAAATACATTTTTATAAAATTCGCCTTCATATTCACGATATTTTACATATAAAGTAAATATGTAATTACATAAATTATTAAAAGGACCATAGCCAAAGGATGAACTATTATTAACTTTGATTTTCAGATTGTATAGCTTTATAGACTAGTTGTATTTATCACACACATCTACATATATATATTTATTAAATAAATCGTATTACCCAGGACTCAACATAGATGTAAGTACAACGTTCGATTTCCATTTTTTACCTCCGAAGCTTTTATATATTCTAGCAGATACGTAACCAGCAGTAGCTCCAAGACAAACATATAAAACCATGGCACAAGTCATTAAAGCTCCTCTGTTTGCTGGAGATAAAAATCCTAAACACGCAAATGCTGTGGAATGCAAAATGAAACTTTATATTTTTTACTGTTTATATATCAAGTAAATACGCTTATGTATATAGATTTAGAAACTTACCAAGTGTTACAAGTGTCATATAAAACACTTGAACACCAGACCCGAGTAAAACTGATAATAACATTCCTTTGCGAGGAGGTCGAAATACATCACCATGAACTAATTTCCAGCCAAATTCTTCATGTGCGTCTTCTCCTGATTCTATCTGGAAGGAAGCCTGCGTTATTGAAACACAGACAAGGGAACATCACAGCTTTATGATATAAAACAAAACCAGGCATCGTGTCACATATTCTTGTTAATTAATGAAATAATACTGTCATATTAGTAACTTTAAAGAAAATGAGATGATTTGAATAATATATAAATAAATAAAAATGGAATACATATTAAATTTATCGATTAAAACAAAATGAAACTTTCTAATTCAAGTAAAATGAAACAAAAGTTAACAAATAGCATTTCATTAGTGTACCTGATTGTATCTCGCAATATCTTTGTGCAATGTTCGGAGCAATATCATGGCCACCATTCCAGAAAGGAACAAAACAATTATTAATGAATTAAGAATACTAAACCACTGGATATTTGTATGTGGCATAGATTCTAAAATATAATCCCATCTAGATGACCATTTGATTGTACTGTTTTCCTAAAATTAAAAATATAATCATATTTTTTGTTAAAAAACTATACTATCAAGGTATAGGTATCAAGGTACTTTCAAGGTATATCAAGGATTAATTTGTTATTGTAAATGCTTACAATATATGTCACAGAGTATGTGTAAGTAATATCTAAGTTTTTCCCAACAGAAAGTGGACTGTGTGGTATATCTAATGCTTCTTTGTGGTCACAGTTAACAACAGTACCATGTTTAATACTACGCGGAACCACTTTAACAGCTATTAAAGAAAATAAACATAAATTTCATTAAAAATTAGCATTGCAAGTTTAACAACATATAAATGAAATTTCAGTTCTTACATATTATACGTCCTCCATTTTCTTTAAATGCAGATCCCCACTCTTCTTTAACACCGCTATGATACGTGATCGTAAGGTCTACGTGATTATATAGGTAATAACTGTTTTCTCTTTTGTTATATGCATCCTAATAAAGAACAAATTGATTAATTTCACTTAGTGCGTATTTTCTGTAAGTTTAAGGAATTTTTTAAATTTACTATTAATGAACATCGGTTTTTGATTCAGAAATAATAATACTTTAAATTTACATTAACAGTACAGTCCTGTTGAGATCTTGAATCTCGTAAGAAGCATCCCATAGGAAATCCAGTACTACAATATTGTCTTTCATCCTCTAACTGATAACACCACGTAACAGGCATATTATCTATAAAAAAAAAAAAAAAAAAAAAAAGTAGAAACTTATTAACATGGTGATATGAACAATAATAAAAGTTTTCCAGATTCAACTTGTTTTATCATTAAGATATTACCAACTATCCAATGATGCTGATATTTAAATGCCATTCCTTTCCTCAAAAATTCCAATTTCTTTTCTGATTCTTTATTTCCACCTTGATATGATCTTTTACACACAACATCACAATTAACATTTTTCATGAACTCTAGCTGAAAATTTACATAATTTATATCTTTTATTATACATATGTATATTATACATAAGCTAGGGAGCCAACTTTTTTATATCATAAAATTTTTGTAACTTTTTTATGCTGCTCATTTGCATTGATGTTATTACATACAAATTGTATTTGACTCATAGACGCAGAAAGAACAGGTTTTGTATGTCACTATTCTAGCAAATGAACAATATATTAAGTTATTGTTCCAAAGAAAAATGGAAGATAGAAAATAACCATTGTCATAATTTTTTCAGGAACTTCCAATAGTCTGACAAAAAAATATTTCCGATGAGAGTTAATTACTTTTCAATTTGCTATAAACTGTAATTTAAAAAATTTCCAAGAAGTTTTTTTTACAATAAAGAATCAAGGTCATATTGAATTTTTAATACGATACTATTTTTAACTTCACAATGTCATAACTGATGTTAAGATGAATTCAACAATTCCCTATAGCATGACATAATATTTTGTGGATAGATGATGTGCATATAAGCTGTACACACATTTTTAAAAAAATTTAAGATAATGTATAAAAGCTTAAGCAAGATAGAACAAAGATTTTATGATATAAAATATAGGCCCAGTATTCGCTAAATGTTGATGTTATCCAAATATCGACATAATCCGAAAATATTAATTATAAACAGTATAACAGGTAGAAATTCTCATGTTGTGTCCTTAGAGATAAATTAAAATACAACTAACGTTATGATCTGAAACAACTATGAAAATTAATTGTTCGGGTAGTTTCAAAACTTAAAACAGATAAGAACGATTTCGAGTATCGAAATCGACCCCCGGTAAACCGTGCGAAACTTCGAGAATGTTTGATTACTCAAGATAACTTCATTTTGACAAGATGATAAAAATGCGGTGATATGTGTACTTAAGAGCGGAAAGTATAAAATCAATTTTAGAAATTTTGTAAGTCTTACTCAAAATTCCGATGAACTCGGTTTCTTGAATAGGCTCGTAAATTTCGCTTCCTGCTATCCCACTGACATTCGCGTATACGGACACAACATTTATTTTCCACATTGAATTTGTTAAATGCATAAAATATACAAAAATAAATATAATTGAATATAACAAATGATTCAAAGGTTCCGTTTTTATCATACCTTGTAAGGAGAAGGCCTTATACGCTCTCCAAAAACAACCTGTCCCAAGTTTTCAACAGGACTTTGAGTTTCATCGGAAGGACAAAAATCAAAGCTAAAAAGAGAATTCTTCTTATAACAATTCAAACTTGTACGAAATTAAAAGATGTTATCAATTATATATGTGTTTCTTATAAAAACTTACTGATGATATTCATATGGTATTACATATTTCTCAGTGTTTAGACGATTTACATATAATTTAATCTCAGACTGAAAGAAATGAACATTATCTAATAAAACACAATAAATTATAGATCACATACATTATACTTATGTAATACATCAATTATTACACTTACGTGATATATAATTATTATTATATTGTAATTATAAATAATTTATAATTATTATTTTTTATTATTTTTTAAATGTGGGAGCCTTTAATTAAATTTTTATGAATTTTTTGTGATTATGACACTTATAATGAAATTAATAAATACAAATTTGAAAATTTAGAAATACTTAAACTTAAAAAATATATATGTAACTATTATGCTTTTAAACACAACATATTTGAACAGCTGACGTTTTGTCATAAATCGTACAAAATGTAAAGTACCTACATATTCGTGTAAGGTCGATTTACGAACATTCCAATTAGATTGTACAAGCAATTAAATATTTTTTCAAAACCTTTCGTGCCTCAATTTCGCTGTTATGAGTCATACGTCACGAAAGGCCACATCGAAACATATTTACAATAAATTAAAAATTACTTGTTAATTAAAATAATACGAAAAATAAAAAATACATTAGACTAGCACGATCAAAATGTAATGATTATTATAATTGACGAATATGAAGGATATTGGAGAAAAAGGAGAAAGAAACGATAAACTAAATACACATGATCATAACCAATTCTTAAAATAGTCAAAAATAATCTTTATACGCACTTTACACGTTTCAGAGGTTTCTCCGGCCTTGCAATAATTTACCGGTGCTAGACCCGGTAAATAAAAAGTCGATGAATGGTGAATTAGACATACAACGAACAGTAACCACAGTAAAATTATTCTCGCCATTGTGTATTGTTGTTCGTCCTTACTAACTACTTGCCTAGTGCAAGTATATGTCAATTGCTATGTGAAAAACATCGGACTCTACACTACCATGATACTGTCATTGATAACGAATTGTAGACAGATTGGTTACCTCTACGCGTAGCAATCTCGCTTTTCATACTATCGAACTTCTAATTGCCGATTGCAAACTCTGATTTCGAATCATAGAAACAAATATCAATTAAAATTTATTTTTCGAATTTTTAAACTTATTGATATTGAGAATTTATTATACAGGCTGTCACAATAGTCATGGTATAATTACCAAGGGGGTAATTATATTTAAAAACATAAATTGGAAATATCGAATAAAATTTGTTTATATAACTGGAATGATCGACAGGATATCTCTATAATACGAAAACAGGGAAAATTAATTGAGGATATAGAATAAAATTTTTTCATAAAATTCATTGTTTTTGAGAAAGTTAAATTTAAAATATTATCAAATATAGATATACTGAAACAGTTCTTAGCTAAACATGTTCAAACATTATTTCCCTCAAAATGAGAGCTTAAACGAAAAAATGTTATTCTACATTTTTTATTTATTTTCACATATAAAAGAATCTCTTATTAATTGTTTACTTATTTCAGATTGTATATAGTCGGTATTAGGGAAGTTCATATACGTATAGAAACAAATTTTTAAATTCGATTTTCTAAAAAAGAAAAAAAAAAAAGAAAAAAAAACCACCCCAGTATGAAAACGTTTTATTGCATATTTTTGATTTATTTTTCACACAGAATCACCCTCTTATTATACATACTTTACAAGTTTATGAAAAAGACTGAAGTCAAGTAACTAAAATTGAATATCTATAAATTGTATAATTACTTTTATATCAATTAATAAATTTGAATAATATTTAATTATATAAAACATTTTCTGAAGAAAAAAATAAAGCTTTAGCGATTTAAAAATACAATGTTCCAGTAACCATGATGAGTAATAAGTAATGAGTAAGGGAGCGATTCTACATGAAAAAGTTAATTTAAATTATAAAACACGATATTTCATACGATGTTTGCTGTTTTTTTGATAAAATCGAATTTGAAAAATTATTTTGCATATATAAATTTAGCTAATTACCGATGAGTAGATTATCAGTAGAAGGTTATTCTACATGTGAAAATAAATAAAGAGTACAGATTAAAATTCACGCTTGATAAAATTTGTCAATTTAAGCCATTTAAGGTTTTGATTTAAAAAAAAATAAAGTTTCAATATTTTTATTTAAGAATGGGCCTGATATATACGTATTTGATAAATTTTCAAATTTAATTTTCTTAAAAACGAAGCGTCTTATGAGAAAATTTTATTTTACATTTAGGGCTTGTTTTTACATGCAGAATAATTTCCTGCCGTCTATTCACTCCTGTTTAGTTCAGAACTAGCTAAGTTCAAGTATACGCGATAAATTTTCGAACTTTTTTTTTGTAAATGAAACTTTATATAAAGAAATTTTATTCAACATTTTCAGCTTTTTTTTTTCACACAGAATCGTCCTTTTGTCGATTTCTCCACTGTATAATGCTTGATATTGCCTTATTTTATTGTTGCTATCATTGCGTAAGTGGTCTAAAAAGATTTACTTTTATCAACATAGAAAATCCCACACTTGGATTTTATTTTATTGAAAAAGTTAGTAAATAACATGTTTGCAATATCTTTTGATAAAACGTAAGATAATTTCATCACTGTGAAGTTATTTCATTTCATTCTTTTATAGTTATACATTTCCTATAAGTATATTACAATGTCATACATTACTTATGGAAGACTTACAAGTCGATGTTTTACTCTATGATTGTTAATGATAGGGAACGAAGATAGAAACGAAATCGTTTAAAATACAAAATGCGATTAAAATTTTTGTTAACAATCTTTACAGAGATATTAACCATAAAAATTGTACATCTGAGTTAAAAAGTATTCAACAATTAATTTACTCACAGGCCATTGGTCAATACAGTATCATTTAATTAGACATTCACGTATTTTTTAAACAAGAGACCAGTTAATTTAAAAAGACGCGCTTGTCGTCCTTGTTATTGTACAAAACGTGAACTGATTTAAATAATTCCTCAGGAATGTTTCCACATACAAATAATACGCAGCAGCTGATTATTTTTAATGGGTTTTGTGCTAAAGCTTTAGCATATTTTCCTTTTTTTAATCATTTTTTTTAGTGTCACAGACTCCGTACAATGTATCACATGAAAATGATAAATAATTGTTGAAATGTTCAATTACATGACAGATAAACGATACGATGTTCAGTCTCGAAAATGTTCATGATATAAATGCCGGAAAACAAACTCTTTCGCCACTTTGTTACAATTTATTCAGTTCAATGTTGTTTATTTTCCGAGCAATCAAATGAATTTTTAGTCTATCTCGGACATCTAGCTCGTATTATGCAACGGTAATGCCAACCGTTTGAAGGTAGCCTCTCAGGTGGTTTGCATTAGGTTCTGGAATTTGGTCAAGAATACTAAGTAATTGTCTTGGTGACAATCTTGCTAATCCTTGTGCTAAATGTAAACGTACGTCCCCAATAGCTATTTATTAAAGAAAAATAAAATTTATTAAATTGATTATTTATTAATTGGTTATTTATTAAAATATATTAAACGAATAATATGTAAGTGTTTTATTAAAGCTAATATAATAAGATAAAAGTATTCTTGTGTTAATACCTTCTAGAGGATCTTTTGGAGGATTTTTTCCACAAAGCAGTTGACTATATCCTACTTGATACCCAGGCGTATCTTCAGTTTCTGGGAATATATTATCTTCGGATAATGTAGTCTGATCCTGTGGTAATTCGAAAAATTCTACTAACGTTGCTAATAAACGGGGATAATATGTATTATATGGCCTTTCTAGTATCATTGGGCAATCAATTAGTAAATTTGACATTCCCACAGCAGTTACTTTTCGTTCGATATCACCTGATACTTTTTGCATATCTGCTATTAATACGCGTTCTACAACCATACCAAACATTCTGCAAATAGGATATATATTATTTATGTATTGTGAATATCGATTAACTTTAATCATATATTTATTTTTTAAATTTTTAATGGAAAAGAAACTTACCGAGCTTGTATTTGATCTATAATTGTAACCAAATTATTTGAGCCATATCTAATGATATAATACGCAAAAAATACGATTAGGCCCTTTACAAATTTTGTCGTTTTCGAAGATGAAAGTCTTTGAAACAATAGTACAAAAATTTGTTTCATATATGGTTCTAATACATTCCTAAAAATATTATACTATTATTAATATAGATGATAAAGTGACATAATAAAAATAATCTAGTGAGAAAACTTACGGTGCAAAATATTCAATAATACTTTGTAATAATAGGAAACCTTCGTGATCATTAGCCTTTGAGGCAATCAATTTTTGGAATACACCTAATAAACCATTTGTCTTATCTTGTGCTACGATATGATGTGCACCATGGCTAATGAAAGCTCTTAATAATCGATTTAATGGGTGAATATTAGCTTGGCGTTCAAATAAAACCGACGATAATAGGCAAGGGAACAGAGCCAAATATGCTTCTGGCATATCCTGTGTCGTTCGTAGTTCCAGAAGTAAAGCAAGGATTTGAAAAACGTACGGTAGAAATTCTGAATGGAAAGGCATTGATTAGAAAAGATAGGGAATAGAATTATGTCAAATAAGATATTTTACCTAAAACATCTTGTTGTAAGATTTCTTGAAAAATTGGAAACAGTGCTTCTTCAAATGACGATACTGCAACTTTGTGTGTTTTACAAACGATTCTAAAATTATATTACATATATATGTTTTAATTTTTTTGTTTCTAATGTCCCCTCGTTTGCATTCCATTTTATTCTTATTGTATAATTTATATTACTTACTTAATTGATAAAGCAAATGTTTCGAAGAGATAATGGTTAAAATTGGGACGACTTGGATTTTTAGATACAATAGAAAGTTTTTCTGTAAGTTTTGGGAGAAGATCTGCTAAGAATGGTACAATCACTTCTTGTAGAACACCGAAGCTTCTCATAATAGCTTTCATTACATATTCGTTTTCTTCTGAGCCAGGTGTATTTAAACATGCAAATAGACCCTTTAATAAATCCGACGTCAATGATGATAAATCATTTGCTTTAACTCTATAAATAAAATTTAGCAATTTAGAAAATATGCACATCGAAATAATGATATTGAAATAAATCATAAGTAATATATTTAGAGCTATTTTTCATGAGAGAAAAGCAGTCTGTATGTATACTCTTTTCAATACCCTTATTTTATAAAAGTCAGTAGGTTTTCATTTGTCGAATGTCAATGTATATTCTTGCATAAAAATTTTTTATTATGACATCAAGGCCATAATGTCGACGAGAAAAAACTTCAATTCACTGACATTTTTTGTTGTGTATGATCAGGTCGAATATCTGCTTTTTCGATCTTCTAAAATTTTTTAATTATAGTCCAACATTTATAGATCTATTTTATTTCGATAATTCAAAATTTACAGATCAATAGCTTTTTATGAAAAATATCTCTGAAAATTTATTCAAAAGCGACATTACTTATGATTTAATGTAATATTATTGGTAAATAAAACATCGATTTCCTTACAAAGGTGTATTATCGGGTCCTTTCATTGCGAGGATTTTTTCAATCGTGCAAGCAGCATATGTGTGAACAACGATATTTGAAGCACTTAAATGCCTAATTAGTTGTGGTAAACTACTAATTATCATTTCTCTTGGTAATATTGATCTGAATGTCATTATAAATTTAATCGCATCAGCTTTAAGTACAGAAAATTCATTCACTGAAAGCAATATTCAAATTTTTTAATGCTTTAAGAGATTTATGGAATAAATTTAATTTTAATAAGTTTAATGACCGTATATACCATTTGGTTTGACTAACTCCGGTTCAATATGTTGCATTGCAAATTGAGGTAATGAAACAAGCTCGCTGCTCTGCGTAACACCATGCTTTTGTGTTTGAGCTTTGCTTGCACTACTGGTGACTAGATAAATTGCAGCATCCTTACTGCGCCAATTTTCAACTGGTTTATCAGCATAATTTTGTAACATCACCTAACAATTATCAAAAAAAAAAAAAAAAAAAAAATGCAATGATATGTACAAGTCAATTTTGTTTGCATGCTCTTGTTTACTTACCTGTATATAGGCACCAAAAATTTCCATTATTTTCGCTTCAAAATATTTAGAAAGTACTTTAACTAAATCACAGGCAGCACGTCTTCGTGTATCGACATCGCTACCCTCAATATCTCGCCTGATATATTCCTCAGGATTATCCTCAAATAATTCATTATCCGACTCTATTAAATATATTAAATTTTCTTTTTGTATAAAGTAAAAGACACATAAAGAATATACTTTTAATATAAGATGAATAGTAATTACCTCTAAATTCCATATTAGGTATTATAACCTTTTCACAAATATTGCTCAAAGTGGTTGGATCTTCGAATAAGTTTCTATACTGAGCACGGTCAGCTACTGTTGCTAAAAATTGCAAGGCATTCGAAACTAGCTGCAAGAGTATAAAAAATTAGATCAATTTCAATATGTATACTATATATAAAATTTACCTACAGTATCATATTTTGGTTGTTGCCCAGTCGATGTTAGTAAATTCCATACAGCAGTTACAAATTCAGGTAAGTATGGTTGAAACTCTTCATCGTATTTCTGAGCATAAAGGCCAATATTGTCACAAACTTGTGACTTTAACTGTTCAATTACTCCCGGTTCTTCTTCGTCCTATGCATAGGTCAAACATTATAACATACACATATTACTAGAAGTAAAAATATAATAACAAATTTATATATAACACTACAGTAGATTGTAGAGAGGGAACATTTGTATTCAACAAAATATGAAAATTCCTCATCCACACAGCCATATTGTCTTCAAAAAATTCTGGTAAATCCTAAAAATAAAGGATATATAGTTTTAGTAAAGAAATTTAATACTTTATATTGATTATATTGTCTATGTCTTTTACTCACTTGGAAATTAAGAGAGTAGAACACCTTGGATAAAATTACCAAAGAGCTATATATAACTTTTAATGCATCTATATTATTTGCATGTACTTGCATTAGATTCATTGTAGCCTAAAATTAAATTCAAGGGAATAATTAATAAAGAATAATTAGCGGAGAAACTATAAAATAAAATTCTTACAACAAATAGATCTGTCAAAGGTTTAGCAAATCTATCCAATACAAATTTTATCTCAGTCCATAGGCTCTGACTTTTAAATTCATATCTATATCTTTTAAATAACGAATGTGCTGTATGTAAGACACCATTGATAACATGAAAATCGCCTGTATTGAATTTGTCAACCATTTGGTCGATAAGCTCTGGCCATTTATTTGGGAAATCATACTTTCCAACTATTGAAACAGCATCGGATAACTGTTTTTGAACAGAATCAGGAGAATGCAGCATTAGATTAACAATTAATTTTTTTATAGCATCCCTATCTTGTGCATGTATACGATCTACAGAATCCTCTCCCTAGGTACAAATAAATTATGTTATAATTAATGATTAATTTATTAGAAAAATGTTATAATAAAAGTTACATAAATAATGTAAATAATTACCACTTTCCAATTACGTTTTACATAATTTTTAAATGCAACTGCTCCAGCGATTCTTATAGTTATATTGATTTCAGACTTATCCACAAGATGTAAAAGAAGTAACGGATAATTTTGATTTATTTCAACTGATTCTAAAAACTTTTCGGCTAAAGCATGAGAAACAAATAATTCATGAATTTAATAAAATATGTGTATATATATTATATATATATATTTTTTTTTTAATTTATACATAAGAAATATAAATATAGAAGTTATTTCTCTGTAGGAGATTCATAAAAAATTAAAACGGAAGACCAAAATTACACTCTAAATATTATAAACTACGTATTTTGTTGATCTTAATTAGGTTGAAAACATAATATTTTATCAACACAAGTTATGTTATTTAATAAAAAATGAGAAATCGAAAGTATAGGACATCTTCCGATGTCTTTCTGGAAATTCAATCGATACATATCTATATTTAAAACGATTTTATTAGTATTAAGTTATCTCTGTTTTTTAAATAGTTGAAGGAAAAATAGAGTAAAGTACTTGTTGATATCCACATGCCAAATTTCCTCTAATAGCAAACGAATCAAATTGCAAATGATGATCAAAGTAATTAAACAAAAAATTTAAATATAAACTATTTCTACAAATAAAAATGTACACATGTTCGGCATTATATAAAATATTTTCAATTAATATCTTCTGGTTAATAGAGAGGTTATATTCACCTGGCCGTCTAACATTTACATCGGGACTAAGTGTATGCTTTAAATATTCACTGAGTGTAAGCAAGTTGTCATCAGTGAGTTCCATAATGGCTTGTTGTAAAAATTCTGTACACTCTCAATTCGAAAAAATATGAAATCTTCAGAAAAATATCTTGAAACAACGCAATACACCGGCTTTTGATAAATTCAATTTTCTAACCAATGATCGTTGCCTGTTGCCGTTAGCGCTTTCTACAATGGTTTACGCGGGAAAAGTTTTCGTTGAAACCAAGCCGGATAATATATTTTATCTTATTTGTATATATTATGATAGTAAAAAATTTCTCTGCGAGGGAAGGATAAATTAAAAAAGACAATTGCAATAGATTATGGATATACAGTTTATTAAAATTCGCATTAATCCTTTTTTTTTTAATAAGAAATGAGATTTATCGAGGTTGAACAGTCGATAAATTTGCGTTTGATTAATTATTAAACTTTAGATTGCATGATAATTTTCGTACAATTATAATTCAACGTTACTTGTTTATGTATTTTTTAAGAATGACATTTTATATCTAATTTAAAAAAGCAGAAAATAGGAATGAACTCCTTAAGTTCCAGGTTTTAAGTAAAAAATTTAAGATTTGTAAGCTTCATGTTTTATGACAAGCAATAATTGTATCCAAAAACTGCAAGGAATGTATGGTGAAAATAAATAAATAAATAAGATAAGTAAAAATAATAAATAATAAATAATAAATAATAAATAATAAATACATACATTAAATTTATTTTACAATTAATAAAAAAATTAACACTTAAGCCGAATATTTAATTTATATTCATATTTTATATTATTATTCTATTTCAAAATACAGGGTATAATAGTATAATAAAATGGTGGTATAAATAAAACAGTTTTAATCTTTATATTAATGTATTTTAATATTGCAATATAATAGTAATATATATTAACTTAAGTTAGTAGTAATCACTTATTTTGGACATTATTAAGTATCATTCTCTTCTGTTTAATTTCATTCTCCAGCTTTTTTAGCATATTTTGGGCACATGTAATTTTTAATAATTTATAAGTGTTAATTGTCCTATAACAAATATATATAACATTTAAAAGACACACAATTATTGAAAATATACGTGAATTGATAATTATAGCAAAAATTAATTGCGCTTACGTTATATTCGTCACAACGAAATTAACTTTCAATGCTGTTTCAGTTTCTTCAGAGTTTGATATTGTTTCTAGGTTTGATAATTTTTCTGTAAACGTTGGCAATTCGTTATACATTTGTTGATACTGCTTTTGAAATTCTTCAATTTGTTCATGTAAATTTTTATTTGTCTATAAAAAGGATACTAATTATTTATTATATATTTACAATTATAAGATATAATATATTTACGATGCAGAATATGTATAAATGAACGTACATATTCTGTCTGTGCATGCAGAAAATTGTTTGTATACCTTATGCCCTTAATTCGAAATTTATCGCTGAAAATAAAGAATACTTCTCATAAAATTATTATTTTTTGTCAATAATTTTTTATTCATTAAAGAAAACAAATTCTTTAGAAAGAAAGTCAAACCATTGTTTCGTGAAGTATGTTGTTCTTTTTGTTATTAAATCTTTCAATTCTTGTTGTTTAAGATCAATCAAATTTGTAGCCTTTGATATTGCTTTTTTAAGACTAGCTTCTTTTTTTTGCAGTTCCAAATATTTCACCTGACCTGCCCAAATGTTTATCGATAAAGTAGACAAATGTGAGTTCCAGTAATATCGATCCTTTTTCTGTTTGCCATTCGTTTCTTCTAAATCAGTGAACTTTCCACGAAATAATAAAATGTATAGTCAGTTATTAATAAACTCAACTTTATTTCTTACAAATGGAAAATAAAAATGAATGAATAAAACGACTACCTGTTTAATTAGATAATTAATTCGATCTACTTGGTTACTAAATTCTTCGTAAATATCTTCCATTTTCTTCGAAGATTCAGTCATATTTTGTTATTTTATTAATATAATTTAAGCTTTTTAATCTACTAGATGATCCACCAAATTTTTTGAATTTCTATCTATGCTTATCTGTTGAAAAGATGTTATAGCTACAAAAAGTACGTCTGTCGAGACCTCTATAGAGAAAGCATCAAACTACATGCATATCTGTGTACGTATGTATGTAATCGTATATTATGTAATATATTAAATATTATGTATGTAGATCATATAAACAGATCTCGATATTCGCTAGGGAAAACCGACTGAAAATTGAGTCGTGATTAGTTGCGAAAAATCAACATGGAAGACAAGGAAGTCGTCGTTCTACGCATGCGTGATACGTTATAAATATTTCAGACAAAAACAGAGATATTCTACTCATCTCTGTCTGTTTCGCAAGAACGACGGCTTTATTGATCTTCCATGTTGATCTTATATGACTAGATCTGACTCAATTTTCGAACGGTTCTCCCTAGCGCGTATCGAGGCCTGTTTACATGATCGTGATCGAGATAGAGATAATATCAGAGAGGAAATTTCTTCTTTGATAACACATATGTTAGGTTTAAAATGTTAAATATATATATATATATATATATATATATATATATATATATAGAGAGAGAGAGAGAGAGAGAAAGAGACACTAATACGAATCGAATCGTTATTAATGTTCAAAAGACATCAAATACTATTGAAACGATGCAAATCATGGCATTGTACCAAACTTGTCAGACAATCGGATTACGTTCAGCTGTGCGATTAGTAATTAAAACGTCTGCGTCATCAGACGAATACTATTTGTGAATATGAATCCATGCATCTTTCCAAATATAGGGAACGTGTAATTTAGAATTTTAATTTATGTACGTATTATAAATCGTAAACAATTGATCATTTTCACAACGATATTTTTAACTTCATTTCGGTCGATACTACGTAATACTTGAAAGATTCTCGACTAAATGTTTTTCTCCTTCCCGTGAAAATCAAATCAAAACTGAAGTATGCATTTTTGTAATTCCTACATGTTAAGGTTTAGTGATATACGAGTAGAATAATCATTTTTTTTCAGTTTGTATTTCATTTATAAAATTAAAAAAAAAATGTTCTTCTATTTAAGTAATATAAAACGTTAAGTAATAAAATGTACAATTTTATATAGTGAAAATTTTAACAAAAATAATAGGAATAACGTAGTTACATAAATAACGGTTTATTTAGGTAATTTCAAGTGATAGGTAATTTATGTGTGTAAATGAAAGTAATATTATTATAAATAATTATATTACACTAAAGTCATATTAATTACAATTATCAATCGTTTAGAAATAGTGCTTTTTATTATTAATAATATTTTAATTTATATTTAATTTCCTAATAATAAATAGCAAAGCAATGTTAATAAAGCGATATAAACAACAACGATATTTATTTATCTAAACATGTTAACAAAATCGATAATGAATAATGGCTAGAAGAGTACATTAATTTTATAGTCACTAAAACTCTGTAAATAAAACTTTTTATTATTAGAGAAAAAAAAGAATTCTAATTTCTTCAATTGGGACTCGAAAATCCAGTTCCTCCGATGACATCTATCTAATTATCGAATATAACAAGGAGGGTTCCATGTTTCCTAAAATTTTAAATCGATAAAAATCACGAATGTAAATCAAAGTTTTTTATTAATTACTGATTAACATTTCATTTTCTCTAATCATAATTTTGTCGTCATTAAGAGATTAAAACATCTTTAATAAGTCAAAACTGCAGTTGGGAATTAATTATTTACGTATTAAATATCTACAACGCGAAAAGCTTTATATTTGTTTAAAAAAACATTTTTTAAAAATCTTTTATTTAAAGACCATGAAAATATTACATGTATAAGAATTATATGGGGACAATTGGAATTTTTCATTAGTTACTAATTGATACTGTTAGATAAATTTCAATGATTATTATTGTTGTAACATCGCACCTTTGATGAAAAGATTTTCTTTTCTTTTTAGAGCGTTTGAAATTTCACGTAAAGTTTATTTCAGCCGTATAGATATTCACATATTGGCAAAGTAAAAATATCGTTAATATTGTTAAATTTTTCCAATAATATGCTTTTTCAGAAAGATTTCTTCTTAAAAAATAAGGTTTTTTCTTAAAAAATTATAAATATGAAAAATTATAAGCCAATATAAGATGCAATAATTTAAAAAGCAACAATATTGTTCAATTTACTCGACCTGGACTTTCTTACGCAATAGTTTATCAATTTATAACATCAGTAGATAAACAGGTTAGAAGTAGTACGTTATAGATTTTTTTCCCACAATCTTACAATCTTAAACAGCGTAGCTAGATAACTAGTAACTTGTAAAATTTACTTTTAACGTTCCATTAATTTTATTATCAAACATGTTATTATTATGCAAAAGAATTTATTAATACTAATGGCTCGAAACTTCTAACAGCTCCAACTTGTAAAATTTCACTAATACTAATAATATCAGCGAAATGACAAGTTACGAGTTATAGGTTATAGATACAACTTTTTACAACTCTACGTCAACTAGGATAACTGTACCTCAGTTATGACAATATAATAATAAAGAAAATTGATTGTTAATGCTAATAACTTGTGAAGTAACATTTCACTAATAATATTAATGGAATAGTGCTAGGGGGCTCTGATGCGATTAAAAAATCGAATTAAAAGCTCGAGGGTTCTGCACTGCATGTTTCTATTTTCCTAAGCGTTGCGTGTAGTGTAATTGACGACGTCTCAGTGAACGTTTACTCGTAAAACGCGTTGGCGGTGTTTCGTAGTCGGTAAGTAGTCGCCGAGTAGTCGTCGCGCAAACTGCATTCATCGAGCTTTTCCGTTATACTCCTTGTAATTTCAGAGAACTTCAATTAGTTTCAGTGTTAAAAATCATACAACAAGAAAGAAATTATTCTTTGTCCAATTGAATTCTCATAAAGAAACATGTACCTCAAGGTTGGTCAATTGCAGTTTTTATCAAAATTTTTCTAATTCGAGGTGAGTCATTGATGATACTTTATACACCGATGTTTAACACTGATGATTTAATAGCAATAAGAGACAGGTTGAAATTGCGAAGTTATCAGTAAGATCATATTCTTCATTTTAAGAAAGGAATCTTTTTTTAGTAGGAAATTGGTAAATATTGTTTGATATTGTTTTTTTTTTAGAGAAAATTTATTTTAATGGTAGTTTTGGACAAGCGTGTAGAAGAGTGGAACAGGTGCAAGATAAAACCCTTTCCTATCAATAACAATATTAATATTGTTTTTCACTGTGTACATTATCAGAGCTCTCTTATACAGTACTCGTACGGTATAAAATTTTTGAATATCAATAGATTCTTCTAGATAATCGGACGAAATTTGATAACAAAACAAATAAAATTTTACGAATTACAATTTACATATTTCAATTTATATTCAATCATTCAATAGTCATATTTTGTATAAAATTTATTCAAGAAGAGAATGATCGATTATCTTAATAAAATTACTGAAATCTGTTATAAATCATATTTATCAAATATTTGTAATATTATTTATTAACCACAAACTATTAAAGTATTACTATTAAACTACAAACTATTATTTGTCAATTCACTAATATTATTAGCTAGTATATTATTGTACAGGAAGACTCAGATATTTGAAGACCGATTATATGTAGATTGGACATAGATATATGTTCAAGTGGAAAATAGAATAAATAGGATTTATTCTGTTTTAGCTTTTTTTATCATTTTTATTCGACTTATTGTAACATAATACACGAACAAGACAATAAGTAATTTCTCGGGGATTTAATTAATTTCTTTGATTTTTATTTGGTGTAATCACGTAATTGGAATTTCCTATGTGCGATGTGGCGTGTGATCACGTTTGATCGCGTAACTGATAATGTTATCGCTCCTTATCAGCATGAGAAATCCATACACTTACCATTTTCGTTTCTATCGTATATTGGCGAAATATTAAATGTTAAATACGTGTATAATTGTATAATAATTAAATGTATATATTCAAGTTATTGTTTCCCCTATGAGGTTACAAGGCTCACGTTATCTTTTCTCGCACACTACATCAAACACCATCTTTTTAACATTAACTTAACAACTAACTTACACCTATGGTATTATTATCTAACTACTTACTACACTTACTTTATCTACACATATGTACAGATTGAGTACACATTCTACTCCTGTATGCGTGTATTAAGTATATAATTGTATAATAATTAAATATATTAAATATATTAAATATATTAAATATATAATTGACAATATCGTATATTGAATACAAAATTGTGTATAAATAGCATCTGTAAATAGTCTTTTCAATAAAAGAAACAACACACTTTCATATAGCGTATTGGAAATTTCGAACTTTTGGCAAGTGATTGTTAGTTGTGATGGGAACAAATTCATTATTTATTTATAGTATTTATAGATTTAAAACAAATTCCATGCTCAGGGCTCACTTCATAGGATCCAATATAACGGTTTAGTGATTGTATTTGTCAGGTGTCAATCTTCGCAAGGTGGATTCGAATCGCGGATCAAGTATTTGCAAGTTTCGAAAATCTACTTAAAAAATTAATTTCGATAGAATCATAGGCGATAAACGGGATTCCTGTAATCCCGTGTCATTTAAATGGCTACACTTGTATGTAACTATTTAAGAACGATTGCCGAGAAAACTGATTTCAAGGGAATAGAGAATTTCTGATAGGTTGCCCGTAAAGTATTAAATTTCTATTCTAGCAAATTATGTTCGATTCTACTTGAGATTGCCGTTTTTCTTTACCAAAGCATTCGCGAAAGATTCGTATCTATTACGTTTAGATTCGAATTTACTTAAAACTGCCGCTTCTTCTTTTTTTCCGAATACGTACTCAGAAAGGATTGGAATCTATGCTGGACGATGTTTAAGCGTTCAAATTCGAGTGCATCGTTAATTGCGAGCAAATACATAGGAAGGCAGGTTTGATGCGATTACTTTATTACGCGAACTATATATATATATATATATATATATTCACGAGAATACGTAGTACGAAACAGGATGAGAAATGATAATCTACCAGGAAATGACACTATTTCATTTTGCTACAAGGAAAACAACAATTTCGAGTTCTCATGATAACTCGTTAAACGATTAACAACGTAATAATGAAATTGAAATTATAAATTTTTGGTTTAGAAACGTGAAATAACGGAAAATATTTTCTAGATAAAAGTCTATCTTCGATTGGAATGAGGTTGTAAAGATAACTACTCGATGTACGTGATAATTAGAATGTCGACCAAGTCACGTAAAAAACGATGTTTTGTAGTTTTTAATTATGTGCTCTTGAAGGCCTAACACGAACACGCAGGTTCATGAACAGTCAGATTATGTCATCACTACCATATTTGCGTGTCTGCAACCTATTTACATACATAAAAAGTCTTACCTCATTGTGTGAGAGAAAGGTAAATATTGGGAATCTTTGAAACACACTTTATTACTATATACATATATGTATACAAAAAGAACAAGGAACATTTTATATAATTCTAATTCTATATATCGGGCATTAGAGAAATAAATTTTTAATTTTAAATAATTATTCAAATAAAATTTTCATTTCATTTGTTATTTGCTTAGTTAATTTATCTCAATTTATCTCAATTTATCTTGCTTTATCTTAAGTAAGATAGTATTTGAGTAATAATGTATTTTTTAACTTCCGAATTATGCGATTCGATGAAATCAGTTCAAGTTCAGTTATTCGAATCTTTCCAAGGCAAATATTTCATTGTAAATGTATTTCTTATGCACGAGAGACATTTGTTTCTTATCCTCTATCTTCTATCATTATTTTTAATAATCTAATATTTCTTATAAATATTTGATTAAATTATTTGAAATACAATCTATATCTCAAACGAGATGTTGGAATTAATTTGCTTTGAAATAACTTTATTGTCAAAAAAATGTCTTTTGTTACTTTATTTGACTTTCTCGTTTATTATGTTCATTTCAAGTAAAAACTGCTCAATCCTGCATTTCAAATATCTTTGTGTGATTACATATGTGTATTTACATATTGTATTTACGTAGAACGGTTATAGAAAAGCACGTATTTTTCAATGAAACGTTTCACTACCAAATTACACGCGCAAACACACACATATATGAAGTCATATGAAAATACATACTACTACATGATATGCAACTTAATATATTTAGACCTAATTAATCAGTATATAGTAAACGCTACAGTAAATATAGCGATGTACAAATGCTTTTTGTGGCCACTGTATATCAAAATCAAAAGTGTGTTTACATATATAAATCTCGGAAATATCTCGTTACTTTGTCGACTTTCAAATATATAGTGTTTTGTTTCTTTTTTGAATTGTATTCAATATACATACTTTATTAATTACTAATATCTTTGTGTTTTTCTAAAATGCGATGAAACGTAAACTAAAATTATTATTCGTTTAAAATGAAACAATGAGTTATAACGTAAATTTTATTGCTTATAGCTCGTAGATTACGACATAGAGTCGCTCTTTATGGATACATTGCCGAAAATGTAGAACCAAATTTTTTCACAGGGTGCTTCGTCTCTGAGAAAATGAAATTTAAAAATTGATCAAGTACGCGCGTGCCAGGCTTATTCTTAGCTTAACGTTCAAATCATTTTTTTTTTTCTTTTTTTTTTTTTTTTTTAACAAGGCTTCAAACGGAAAAATTCTGTTCTACATTTTTTACTTATTTCCGCGTGTGGAATAACCTGCTGCTGTGCTATTCAACTCGTGCCCAGTTGGTAATTAGACCAATTCACATATGCCAGGCAACTTTTCAAATTCGATTTTCTCGAAAACAAAAAAAGCCTCAAATGAAAAGAATCTATTCTACTACACACTTTTAAGATGCTGATTAAAGATCAGAATCGGACATTTGCTTTTCTTGTTTCGAATAAATATTTCTTTAAAACAATTATCAAGGTAAATTCAGAGAAATTTTAGACAAAAATTTTATATAAATAGTTTATTTATATACTCATAACAAATCGTTCCCTCTATTTATTCGAATAGTTCGTTATTATTTATTTGAATAGTGATTGCAAAATTATTATCCATTTCTTAATTTTGTAAGAGTATTCTTATACGATTTTTTGCGATTAATTTATCAGCGAGCGGTGTACTTTCTGATCTCAGCTTTGAAGACAGATAATTGTTAAATACAATATAATAACAGTTGGACGATGAAACGTGAAAACATATTTTACGTAGTTCAATATATATAGTTCGCATATTTTTACTTGATTCGTTTGCGATAGAAATCCAGATAAATAAATTTCAATACAAATAATTTCTTATTCAATGGAATATTTATACATTAACGACGAATTCCTTTATTTTAGCCTTGTTCCTTTATTTTTACCCATTATCCGAATTAACATTACTCAAATAAAATTTTGCCCAATTCCGTCAAAGATTATAGTACAGGATTTCCAAAATTAATGACAAGTTCGAATGCGGAAGGAAGGGCGTGGTTATATGGAATTATTTCATGCGTCGTACGTTGAAGGCACACCCTCGATCTACCTACGCGTACTACCCACCTTTTTGTCTCGCTGTAATTTTCTCATATTTCGCATATTATCGACCTGTTCTTCTCTTACGTCGTATAAAGATAACCATCGTGCAATTTTACATTTTTAATCTTTTTTTTAATATTTTTTAATTTCGATTTTACGAGTAACGCAACATTGTACTTAAATAGATTATTATAAAGTATACGATAGAAATTGGCGAAGGTTTCCCACTTTCTCTGTGAAAGATGTAAAGTACCCATGTAACTGAGAGAAAAGTGTGATGATCTCAGTTTCATAGGGTCGAGTGGTTTCACAAATTAGGAAACATAATTCCATCGTTTCAATTTAAACAATTATTCATCGTCGTGTTACAATGAATCAGGCGGAAAGTATTCTGTGGTTAGCATTTCAACCGCATTGATATCAACGCTGATTAAAATTACTTTGTCATGAAATGTCATTATAGCATCCAATGTAGGTACTACGACCTTAGAGAAAGTCTTTCTTTTATTTTACAAGCTTGTATTTTAATTTCATAAAAGATATAAAAACGAAAAGGGCGCTCAAGACTCGTTGGGCAGATGGACAACTAAATAATAGTTCTCAAAAAATGAAAATAGATTTAAAATTAATTAAAAATTAGGAACATCTATGTATACAGGTGTATCTATTATACTGTTATTTGTTATATATCGTCAAATACTATATTTGATTGAAATTATTAATGGAAAGAAAAGTATGAATTAAAAGAAGAGGAAAAGAGGATAGATTTCATTTATTTTTCAAAATTAATGTAAATTAATGTAAAGAATCGTTAATTTTGTTAGTGTATAGCGTTTTAAAAAGAAGATTTGTAACGCGTTTAAGTGGAAATATGTACTTTTACTTAATTACGCATCTCAGATCAATGTACGCATATCATTAAGCTTTATTGATATGAATTATCAATTTCTTTCATTTTTCTACAGCTGAATAATGTGGCGGATAATGGAATTGGCCGGATGACAAAAGATAACTTGCAACGTTCACTACTGATAAAAACCGCCCCAAATTAAGCGGCAAGTTGACAACGAAATTGTAGTAGACTCACAGGGATTGAATTTATTTCTGTACGCGATGTGCAATAACAATAAGGGTAACTAACAAACAGAACATGCTATTTAAATCTATAAAACGATTTTTTATATTGCAGACATTTAATTTAATTCGATTTAAGAAAACTAGAAACTTATGGAGAATTCAAATATTGCGTGAGTGAAGATTGAAAATACGTATGTACATGTTAATATAACTATCAACAGGTGGTAAGAAAAATTATGACAATAAGAAAAAAAAAAAGAAAAAAAAGAAAAAAAAGGAAAAAAAAGAAAAAAAAGAAAAAAAAAGAAAAAAAAAGAAATGCTCGTTCCTAACTCTTTTTTTAGTAAAAAGATAAACTGTATTTTAATGCATTTTTATTCTTTTTATTATAAGGTAGAAATAAAAAATGTAGAATAAAATATTTTTCGTTTAAGACTTCGTTTTCAAGAAAGTAGAATTTAAACGTTTTTAATCTATTATTATTATTATTATTAGCCTAATTTTGTAATTTATTTAATTGACCA
This sequence comes from Bombus dahlbomii, assembly GCA_037178635.1. Classification (NCBI taxonomy): domain Eukaryota; kingdom Metazoa; phylum Arthropoda; class Insecta; order Hymenoptera; family Apidae; genus Bombus; species Bombus dahlbomii. Next base: position 14,974,497 of record CM074109.1, on the reverse strand, counting down.
AAGAAAAAGACAAAACATCAATTGATATACATTATTTACCATGTAATAATTGACATTACATATTTGAAACATTTATTTAAAAATTATTATTCGAAATTAAGGGATTAATTGAAATGAAACTGCTTTATCGAGGAAAAAATATGTAACTAAATAATTTGTTAGAACAAAAAGAATTAAAATGGGGAAATATAGAACGGAAAGAAAAGGAATGACATTGATGATTCAAGATATACAGTGGCAAAGGCATGCACTTCGAAAACGCACGAACACAGCATATCTGATTCAGACGATGACTTATAGAGGACGAACCGCGGATATAGATACTTAAATCATATAATATACAGAAGATAATAAATTTCAACAGCTTCGAAAAGAAAAATATTACTTTCGATTTTCAATAACGATATATTTCTTTACTTATATTTCACGAGACTTTAATTTATCTGCTATTTATACAAAAAATCAGATTCTAACACAAAAAATATACTATGTAAAACTAAATTAACAGATATGTATACATATTTTATCATATACCGTACAGTTATTTATTTACGTAATAATGCAAATTAATAAATTTTGCAATATAATCCGTATTTATAATATGTAAAAATTATAAAAAAATATATTTTCTATTCAAGATAAGATTATATTTTGAATGTCATCAATTTTGAGTATCGTACATTAACGATACATGTCGTATTTGTTCAATTATTTCGTTATTATAACAAAACGGTAAAAGTGTACTACCTTTCGGTTTCAATTAATATGCGATACAGCAAGCAACGACAAGGATAGCCTTGGTATATGGTCGCCGGATGTGTTGGTTACCTTTCCAACAAAAACGGCATCAAAATTACAAACTGACTTTTTAATTCTGTTTTCTAATATTTCTGTCAGAGTAAAAATTTTATTTTCTTTATATTTAATTCGATCAACTGCATATTTTTTACGTTTAATGTGATAAAAATGATTGAAAATTGAACAAAACAAAATGAACAGTGGAAAGAGAACTATATATTAATTTTTAAAAAATTCAATATAACTATATTCTATATAATATAGATAAAATTGTCTTTCTATTTTTCAGAAAATAAAAATACAGTCTCCAGACATAGACCGATCAAAGTCACAACAATTGGAGACGGTACTGTGGGCAAAACATGTATGCTTATTACATATACGACGAACGAATTCCCTTCAGAATATGTGCCTACTGTGTAAGTATTAAGTTTTTAATACTTACTTAACTTAAGTATTGGCTTTCTAAGTAAATATACCTTTATATTAAAAAATTTAATAACAAAATAAAAAATTGATCCCATACTTATTTTAAGATAGAAGATGATATTTATTATGTTTTTAGCTTCGATAACTATGCAGGCACAATATGTGTAGATGGACAAGAATTTGATATGACTTTATGGGATACTGCTGGTCAGGAAGATTATGAACGAATCAGACCTTTATCTTATCCAAATGTGAGCGAATCTTTCAACTAATTATTTATTTTATCAATATTCCCTATATACTAATTATTTTTACTAAACATTTGCGTTATAACAATTTACTATTTCATTTCATTTTCAGACTGATTGCTTCTTGATCTGCTTTTCAGTAAATTCTCGCACTTCTTATGAAAATGTTGCGATCAAATGGCATCCGGAAATTAAACATCACTGTCCAAATACACCTATAGTGCTTGTTGGTAAATATCTTAATCATTACTAATTTATTTGAAAAAGGTCTTATCTTATTTTATATCATATATTATATTTATATTTTATATTTCTTAATAGGTTTCATACCATATAAGGCTTTTGATAATTAGAAGAATAAATTTTCCATTATGCAGACAAATATATTTTTGAGATCAACATATCAATCATTTAGCGTGAATGCCCTTTCCTTTAGAGCTGCTTAAAACTCTTTTTCACACAAAATACGTTGCAAGATTAGATAATTCGCAAACTCTATCATTTATATTTTAAACTCTAATATATGTACTAGAATTAAGGCTAAATTAAATTTTTTAATTGAATTTTTTTATACTTAATAGTACTGTGAACAGCACTGTTTGAGGCTTTCGAGTAAAAGACATGTTTAATTTCATTTCTATTGCAGCAAACTTCTTCGCGAGGTCTAGTGACACACTGAAACAGTTTCAGCATCGTTATATTCTCTATATAAGCTAGCTGCAATGCTGTTGAAACGTTGGAACGAAATTCCTTGTAGACATGGCCTTTACATGAAAGTCTCAAACAGTGTTATTCGTAACAGTGTTAAGCACCAGTATCCGTGCCATGAAAGGCGAAAGTCTCCTAAACTCGTATTTTTTTATTTTACCAATAGGTACAAAAGGGGATCTTAGAAATCAAGAAAATGTGGATACAATTACTTTCAAAGAATGCAAAAAAATGAAAAAGAAAGTAAAAGCTTATAAATATGTCGAATGTTCTGCTTTGAAATGTGAGAACTTAGAGGAAGTTTTCACTGAAGCGATTCGAGCAGTACTGAAAAAACCATCAAGTAAACTTTGTTGTTCATTTTGAAGCTTAAGTTATAAAATAATATTTATAATTAATTAATAGGAAATATTGATTTATAGTAATATTAATGGATAAAAATATTAACTGTAAGACCTTTGGATCCTACAGTTTTCCTACATTTCCTTAATATTCAAAATTTAATAAAACGATTATAAATAATACCAAACAACAAATAATTCATATTTTGTAAATATATTAATGCTGATTACAGAATTAAGTAGACTTCATTGTACATCTGTATCATAGAATACCATTAATAAAAAGGAATTTATTTCATCAATATTATTAAACAGTCCTTTGAATGAAATGAGAATGAGTTTTTTTTTTCTTTTTTTTTTTTTTTTTTTTTTTTGTGGAATATTTCTTGTTAAAACATTCTTGTTTCTTTATCATCTAACAGTAATAAATTGGAATAAAAATAAGATTTCCACTATATTACGTATAATTTTTAAAAAATAATTTTTACTTATGTTTCATAGTTCTCCTTATTTACTATGTATGTACAGTTGTTATAGTTACCATTTTAAATATCATGTTATCTATCCTTAAATGCGATTAATTAAATACTAATAATTTTCTTATACATACAAAATTTAAAATTAAGAAGCAGTCATATTCATTCAATTTTAACGTCCAAAAGCTCCATCAGAAAGTGGAGTTACTTTTTGTTGTATTATTTTACCATAGCCTCCTCTTCCACTATCAAAGTCTGATCTGTATTCATCTCTTACCTATAATAATATAATTCATTATATAATTTATTATATTAATAAATTTTAATTCGCTATAATTCTATAATTATATTATTACAGAAAATAAAGGTACACACTTGTCCTCCAGTTTTGCCTCTTCCATACTGCCTGCCTTCAATAAAACCAGCATCCCAATCTGTTCTAATAATTCTATCATCTAAGCGAGTACCATTAATATATCGCATACAGTTTTCAGCATCAGCCCTTTGATAATACTCAACAAAACAAAAACCACAAGGTGTCTTTTTATATTTATCCAATCCCATGATAATTCTTCTAATATCACCACATTTTGAAAATAGTTCATATATTTGTTCCTCTGTAGTATAAAACGATAAATTTCCAACATATAAAGTTGTAGAAATTCTTAAGAGCCTATCCTGCTCAGCTCTTGAACCCTGTAAACATAAATTATTACTAAAGAGAAATTAATGCTAATAAATCGTTTATTGTCGTTGTTGTTATTGTTGTTGTTATTATTATTATTGTGATTACAATTAGCATTTTTGCTATTGCTTTATGTAATTTTTGTGGCTAATATCACTATTATTATATAAATGTTCTAGGAGAAAATCAAATAACTTTACCATCATGTTGGGTAAACTAATCTAAATCAAAAGGATCATACATACTATGGGTCTTGATTCATATGTTTTTCAGATAATCATTGCCTATTTTACTCAAGTATCACACAAAATGGAAATTGAAAATAAATAACAGACTGTTTAACACATTCTATGTAGGAGGATTTCTATGATTCCTACATTCTATATCGAAAAAAAATTAGAAACAATTTTGTCACTTCGATTTGAAAAATATCGAAAGAAATATAACATTGACACATGTACTGATATCATTACAGAAGTGTTTTCTTCTCCTTGATACTCAATGTAATCCTATATTTCAAATTGTTCATTTTAATTCGGTGATTTAATTTCTATTTACAATGCCTCTTATATTTTTAAATGTAAAATATGCAGATATGTAGATTTTGTTCACTTTGAACTCCTTCTTTAACATATACAAGATAAAAAAGAAAGAAACAGTAAGAAATATATAAAAAATAAAAAACTATTGCTCTATTCCAATTACGTATATGTGGAGTCTATTTTTTCAAATAAATCAAAATCCAGTAGAGCAGGATCCATAGTGTGTATGAACTTTTTGATTTCCAAACATACTGATGAAGTTATTCCATTTCCTCTTGGGACACCCTGTATGGCAAAATAGATGTAAAGCATTACAATTTGAAATAAATAATATTATAAAATATAAGATACTATAGTAATCAATGACAAGAAATACAAATATTATAGTGAATAATTGAAGAATAAACGAATTTAAATCTCATGTAGTTTATATCTTATGGTATTAAAATTTTCTCTTTATGAAATATTAAAATTAAAATATTTGAAGAATTTGTTATAAAACTAACCTTAAAATGTTGATCGCGATATGAGCTTAATTCAACGGAAGGCGAAGTTGATGGATTTAATTTTATTGTGGCCATTTTAAATTGTTATGAAACTATTTTCCTTAGTAATCTTATCACACTTAGAAATGTGAAGGCACCTAATCTCTCGACACTCAATTTTATTTAACCGCACAAGACATCATTAAACAGTCTCAAAGCAACAAAACTGTCGCCATCTATCCCCATGTAAATAATTCAATATATCGAAAATTATTTGACATTTTAAATTGTCTAATTAAAATTTATCATTAATTTTTTCAATATAATTCATAGTATCTTTACATAGAAAGCAAATCATAAAAATTTCATAATCAAAAACTAAACTTGTAAGCGCATTTATATATGTTTTAAGAAAGTAAATGTATTTACTTTAAAAAAGATACAATTCAAAACTAAGTTTGGTATCACTAAATTTTGATTGCAAATTTATTATCATGTAAATATAAAATATGCATACCAATTTACAAATTCTACTAAATAATATTTTTTGATAAACCATAATATGGTGCTAACACTTCGTTAAGTCAAATATTTGTGACATAAATACTACGATTATGGCTTTCACATATTGCAAAAACACACACGAAGAATTATGAATTACAAATTTCCCTAAATAAACTCAATCGAATTACGAAAATTGAAATATATTAAAGATCGATAAATATACTTTTTTAAATATTTGAATCTTTTAGAAAGTATTTACACGATTTTGAAATGAGTGGTAAATTACAAGCTTCTGCTAGTTCACATGAAATTGCAGTTTCTTGTTCATCAAAGACCAGTGCTATTTCTAATTCTAAAGCTAACAATAAATGCTTCGAATTGTTCTTAAGTTGCTTTAGAATTAATTCCAAAAAGGAGTCCTCAGAAGACATTGTAAATAGTAATGCCAAAGAATACGATTATATTGTTGAGAAACTTATAGTAAAACGCGTACCTTTCATTTTCTTTTCTATATCAGAGAATGCTTTAAAGAACAAAACTAACCCTGAGAGTAAAAGTAATTCTATTAAAGATGTCCTGCAATTGCAAACAAGATCAAATAGTACACATTCAGCTGTGTCAGAAACCCAATCGTTATTATACTATTCTAATAGATCTGATCCAAATATGATATCCTTACAAACTTCTAATAAATGCTTATACTTTGATAAAAATACATTTACGTTGAATGAAAGAAATAAAAAACACACATTATCCAATGATTATCATACTAGAATAACTGAACTGATGAATACTATGAATAGTTTACATCCAGATTTGAAAGAACATGAAAGACCACCAAAAGATTGTTGTCCTTTAAATATGCCAAAAAACAAAAGTGTTATGTCTGCAAAAATGTCTCTTAAAGGACTAAGAAATAATATACCTCAGGAGCAAGAGATATTTAAATCACAATCTTTTGTTCAAGAAGCATTTCTAAAGAAAAGAGGTTTGTAGTTTCTTTTAATAACTTTGAAAAACCTAATAAATTTATTTATTTTATTTAAATTTTGCATTCTTTCAGAGTTTAGGAATATAGATGAAATTAAATCAAAAAATGATCAAAAAATTTTTAGTTTAAATCAAATGGAATATATGAATTTGGATAATCTTCAAACTAATTCTTCTAAAATTAAAAAGTCTAGTATCCAATCTGTTCATAAAGTTTCTTGTAACTCAGCAAATTTTGTGCAACCAATTATTGATATGAATCAAATGAATATAGAAAACAAACCAAATAATAGACAATTGCGATATAATCATCAATCTTCGATAAATCAATCTAAAACAGCATCTGAGAACATTGTAAACACTGATCCTTCAAGTACAGTATTAAGGTGGAATATCATTATAAAGCATTGTAAGTCAAAAACATATTCTCCTGAAAAAATGAGAAAATATTTCAATATAAACTAGCAGATTCAAATATGTATACAATAAAATCAAAATTAATTTTTTGGTATGGTCAAACAATAGATAAAATTCAGTAAAATTTTTAATTTCTTATGTATACTACATAATGAAAATTGATGTTTTCTTTAAAACAATATCAAAAATATAATAAGTTAAGATCTGATAAAGTAAATATTTTCTAATAAATATCTTTAAAAATTATACATTGTTTTTAAGTTTTATATGAATTTAATGCTTTCTTTTTAGTTTTAATAAATTTCATATTTAAGTTGTATGATTCATTTTAAATTATATTACTATAATTACAAAACTATGTCATTAATTATCATATATGTAGGTTTAAAGCAATTTTCAATGCTGCCATGAAGTATGTATTAATCAGTATGCAGTGTGTATGCGTGTGTGTAAAAAGAAACAAATAAATAGTTACTTTAAATATGCTTAATTTTTCAAAATAGTAGGATATTTAATCCAAATTGATATAACTTCATAAATAAATAAATTTATAGAAAAATTAAAGATTTGGAAAGTAAAATAAGATAAATATTATAAAAGTTCATAATTCTTTATTATAATATTAATATTTATTATGTATACATTATTTATTGTAATATCATAGCTTTATTAGTAAATACAAATATTCTTCATATTTTTAAATATTTTAATTTTAATATTTTGTTTAATAATAGCAATATTTTGTAGAGATTCAGTTTAATAATTGAAATTGCAATTATATAAAATATGTTTTTTTCAAAAGAGAACATAATTATACATAAATAATAAAAAAAACAACAAATATATTTTTAACTCCGTTAAAACAAATCATTTTTCTAATTTTTAAAAATATAAATAAAACCTAACCAAATGCTTCTTATCTTTATGCAGTTTTTGTGTATTGTATCTGATTATATAATACATTATTTTTTATTATATATACTTATTTTCCAAAGTGATTTTAAATATATGTGTTATCAAAGAAGAAATTTCCTCTCTGATATTATCTCTACCTGGTTCACGATCACATAAACAGGTCTCCATACTCCCTAGGGAAATCCGTTCGAAAATTGAATCGTAACTGGTTGAGAGAAATCAACATGGAAGACAACAAAGTTTACGTCCTTGTGAAACAAACAGAGATGAGTAGAGTGTTTCTGTCTCTGTCTGAAACATTCATAGTGTGTCGCGCATGGGCGGAACGAGAATCTTCTTATCTTCCATGTTGATTTTTCGCAACTAATCAAGACTCAATTTTCGGATAGTTCTCGTGCTTCGGTTTTTGAGTCTAGAAACCTACCTATATGATCATGCATTAAACACATTAAACTCTACGATAGCATCATCTGCTTATATAGAAAGGTTATGTTGTTAGAATAAACAACTTCACCTGATATAACCGGATTGTAGCCGGTTAACATAGGTACATCGTTATAAAATAACTAAAAGACAATAACTCCTTCCTAATTTTGTTTGGTGTTGATAAAGGCAGGCAAAATGGTAAGTGAAAAAAAAAATAAACTTTTACTTCGGGTACCCAATTTTTTCCACCTAGAGGGGACCAAAAATTATTGTCTTGTTTGCAATCATATAGTTTTCGACGTATAGTGTAGAATTCGAAAATACAAGTTTTATGGCGAAGAATCCACCGGTTCAAAAGTTATGACAATATAAAACTGAGTAGTTTTTAAATATATTACACGTTATTTTAATGCCATATTAGTTTTATCCATCATCTGATTGGTCCGCACAGATGAATTGAACTTCGCCGAAAAGTTTGTATACTAGCATAACCGGCCGCCTGTCGGTGGCCGGAGAGTAAAGGATATTTCAAAGTGATTCCTAACTTAAACCAATATTCACGACTCAAACTCTCGTTGCAACGGCAAGATTCCTAAAGTTCAAACTGGCATCATTAAACTCTATTCGATAAGTACTTTCAGTAAATATAGGACTCGACCAAAAAAATTGGATACCCAGTGAAAAATAATAAATATATATACCTTTTAAGTGTTTGAAAATAGTGGTAACATAACCTTATCACATAATGGTAAATGTTAAACAAAGAAATCGTAAATATTTTTTTTATAAATTATTTTTTGTGATTAATTAAGATATTGCAATATAAAGGAAAATATGATTTTTAAAATTGTATATTTCTTTAAATCAGATATTTCCGTTAAAACTGAGTATTCGCCTTGTGCATATTTAACTGTAAAAGTTAAAACAATTTTTTTTCAGACGATTGGTAAAAATAATAAGATGCTGCAGCATATCAATTACAGAGTCAGAATTATTTTGCAAGACTCAAGGACATTCATAGGCACGTTTAAAGCCTTTGATAAACATATGAACCTTATACTTGGTGATTGTGAAGAGTTTCGTAAGATTAAACCAAAAAATACAAAGCAACCTGAGAGAGAAGATAAACGAGTATTGGGCTTTGTACTCTTAAGAGGAGAAAACATTGTTTCTCTGACTGTGGAAGGTCCTCCACCTCCAGAAGAAGGATTACCCAGAGTACCAATTCCTGGGGCAGCACCTGGACCTGGAATGGGTCGTGCTGCGGGACGTGGCATGCCTGCTAATGTTGCTGGAGTACCTGCTGGTTTACAGGGTCCTGTTAGAGGTGTCGGAGGTCCTTCGCAACAAATAATGACACCAGGAGGTAGAGGTCAAGTTTCTGCTCCACCGCAGATGCATCCAGGTGGTCCTCCACGTATGCCAGTTGGAGGTCCTCCACCTGGAATGATGGGTCCACCACCAGGCATGATGGGTAATATTTTACAGATTTTAGTTTTCTTTTAAACTGTTAGTAGAGATCCACAACAACTTCATGAAATCTAGGAATTGTTTTGATTTTAAATTATTAGTGTTAAAGTTTGAAATTTGGTTGCTTGGTTATAGGAATGCCACCAGGAATGCCACCCATGGGACGTGGAGGTCCACCAATGGGACCACCTGGAATGAGAGGTCCACCTCCAGGTATGATGCGTGGTGGACCACCCCCTCGTCCATATTAGTACTTTTTAAGATAATACAATATTGTAACTGGTGATAATAAAGGTCTCTTTTATAATGTTAATATCTTTTCCATTCATGTAACTTTGATTACCAGTTATAAAGAACTTATGTAAGATAAAGATAAGTATTTTGTATAAATCTGAATAGATACTTCTCAGATGTTTTAATAGAAAAAAAACGATGTTTAGTAAAAAATACATAATTGTAAAATTGAAGTATATGTAATCAAAAATCAATTGGAAAAAAAAGAAAAAATATATAAGAAATATTAAAATAGTGATACAAACATACATGTAACAGACAATAAAATGAGAGACGAATATTGTATGGTTTTTTAAGTAATAATTTAATTTTTATGAAGTAACAAACCACGGATAATAAAGGCATGAAGAGCTGATTCTCTATATAAATTTTTATTACACACTTCAACCATTCCATCAAAAAGCCAGTTAATAATAAATTAGAAATACTATCTAAATATTAAAATTTTCCAATTAAAAACAGATTATTAACTGAATTAAAACTTATAAAAATGTATTCTTTATTCTTTTGCACCGATTTAATACTTTCAATACCAATATTAGTCTTGGAATAGCCGAGTTCTAAAGTTACATATATGTATATCTACAACAACATTAAATGAACATTTTGATTTTTTGAAAGACAAGATACAGTTCTGTGCCTTGTCTGTACTTATATGTATATAAATTGTTCATCATTTAGAACTATATCATCATATTTCCTTTTTTGAACGAAATGAAAGCTTTTCTTATTTTCAACAAAGTCTATATACATGTTTATCAATATTTTAAATTTCTATTTCTATGTATTAGATTAACTTAAAGTCCTAAAATCAGAATCAATAGAAGCGTTTTGGAATTCATAAGAAACAACTATGATTTATATGTATATATATGTATATAAAGTTTGATTATCATTCTATGTACTTGGCTCTTGAAAGATTCTGTTTATATCTTACATATACGTTATTTTAATGATATAAAGCGTGAGCAAGTGTCAGAATTATAAATTTCTCTATTTAACATATATATATATAATTGCGATGCGTATTCGATTTGGCTGCAACAATAAAAAATATGCAATATCAGTTTCCATGGTCACACAGAAGATTTTACGTTAAATAAGATACTACTAACATCTTCTAAGAATCTGAATACCTTGGGCAGCTTCGGTAAGAAATTACATTAATAATTGTAAAATTAGGCTTTACCTAAATAGTACTTTAAAATAAGAGACAGGTACAATACTAAGTACGAATGAAATTTTCTATAGATAGATTTTTCTCTTTCAAAATATACAATTTATGTTATGTTAAATGATGTTAAAAGACTTGTTTCTAAAATCATATCATTTTACATTTTTGTAATTTTTAATATGGAATGGCATAACATGATCTAATGAATGTATTTTCTATTTATACAAAACTTAAATTTAAAAGTACGGATATGAAAAGTTGCATTGTTTGATATATTTAATATAATCTGTTATTTTGTGTACAAAATTTGTTACGACACAAAAAGTATTATTTTTAGATCCAATAAAGTACGATTATCATTAGTAGGTTTCTTTCCTATTAAATGTTTAATTGCCAGTGACTTACAAATCTGGCACATACCAAATGTAAATTAATTATACTGTATTATAGGTATCTGAAGAATTGTACTGTTCTTCGTGTGTCATACAAACATTAATTGTATAAATTAACTCTCCGACAAAAGGCTTATTTCTTTAAAAAGATTAAAATTTCGTTAAATATTAAATGCACAGAAATATATATATATATATATATATATATATATATATATATATATACACACATATATTCCTCTTTCTCATATTTATTTAGTACTCTTTTTTGTTAAAATTTTTTTACTTTAATAATGCACATTAGAAACATTTTTTTTGTAAATTATTATAATCTTAAATTTTAATATAGTTTTATATCAAGTGTTAAATATTTTTAAAATAGTTGCAATTCTACTTATATGTTTTATCATCATGTTTATTTAAAAATAATGTGCATTAAATAAGTATGGAAAATTATGAAATACTATTCATGAGATCGGATACAAAAACTTGGGTTTTAGAAAATGATTTAAGCAATGTAATAAATCATTTAAATCATAAAAAAAATATATAAACGACACTTCGTAATGTTGTACAAAAGTAAAATTAATACTAAAACATGAAAGCCATCAAATAGGATTTCATCAATTTACCTTATGTATTTATATTGTAGTTTGAATTTGAAAATATTTGTTTACTTTTTGAATGTTTCAGAGGATCCATATATAATTCGTTAAATAAAAATTTGCATTTGCATATATATCTTTACTTTCCTTAAATAGAAAAATATGAATTAATCGTAGCAGAAACGATAAAAGATATGGAATACGCTTCATAAAATAAGTTTAAAAAATTAAAAGTTTTATAGTACAAAATAAAATAATATTCTTCTTTTTTTTTTTAAATCATCAATAGCAAAATATTTTAATTTGTTATGCATGCGCTTAATTTTATTCATTTATGTCATGAAAAGTTTGTAAATAGTGTTTAATTCGACTCAAGAAGCGTATATTTTTGGGTATATTTCAATCTGCAAAATATTTTGCACATAAAACATATTATTAATTTACAATGAACAATTTACAAAAATTTTTAAAGTAATTATAAAGTTAGTTGTCGGTATTACATGCGCTTTTTAACACAACAATTTCGTAGTACATTTCGATAGTTTCAAACTGACCTGTGTTTCTCATCTTTAACAGTAGTAATTACAGCATCGGTTTTTACAACTAGCTCTTTATCCTGTACATGTAAATCACTGTTACTTGGTTCCTTTGAAAGAAGAGCATTAGTATTTTGTATCACAGTCTTAGATTCAGAGGTAAGAACATGAGATGATTCAAGAAGATGAGAGAGTGCTTTATTTTTTTCCAAAACATCCTGCCGAAGATTGAACATAATAGTATTACCAGACTGAAAAAAATTTTGTTTATTTTATATTTTTATCATTTTGCAAAAATATCGTACTACTCATAGAAGGTATAGACATGTTGATGGTACAACTGGTTATGCATTCTGTGCAAATATGAAATAAAACCTTTTATTTTAGATTTTATTTCCGAAAAATTATTAAATATTACATGAGAGATCGATTTTTAACTACGGTAATGACTTATTAAATTCTTCAAGAAAAAAATTATTATAAATGGTTTATTACCAAATGCAATTTGTAACTACTAAATAATAAGTCTATGAATTCTGGTCAACGACTTTTTTATCTTTAATATTTGAAAATGTTAAATAATTTTTAATGTTATAATTATAATATGTAAAATCCAAGGAAAATGTTTCATTAAGTATGTGTAAACTTGATTATTGCTCAAAAATTGATATTTTTAAACATATATTAAAATGAGAACTATACTATATACTATATTTTCAATTTAGTTTTCTTATAGAAAATCATTCCATATTTGTTCGTATCATCTTTATGGTGACATTTTATGCATCAATCATAGGATAGATGTATAATTAATAAATCGTCATTTGTTCCAGAAAATGTGTAAACATTAATGAAAGTAAACAAATATACAATGGAACTTCGTTTATTATGAACGAAATTTTAATAGTGCCTGGTTATCTGAACTTTAGTTGAGTTCCTATTGTCTGAAGTACATACATTTAATACATTTGTATACATACAGTCAATATATCTGTATAATTGTCTAACAATAAGATGTATATAAACAGCAGGGACGCGCGTTATGTGACACACTCTTATTTTTCGCAATCGATACAAGTTCGCAACATTATTATATATTTAAAAGCAATTATTTCGGGTTCTTACTAATCAAACGAAAAACAACAATAGACAATGCCTTGTCCTTAGACAAATTCATGTAAACGAAGTTCTAATGTACATATTATACTTATAGATTTGTAAATAATAAAAATATATAATTATTACCTTTACATTAGATGCTATAGATTCTGTATGAGATGAGTTTGTTGTGGATAGCATAGTTAGACCTTGATCTCCATTATTCAATGTAACATGACGCTGAACCACATTAATAGGAGCATTGTGTTGACTCGTGACGCACAAACTTTTTCCACCCACTATTACTTTCCCTAATACTTCCTATAATATATAAGATTATATTGTGTTTACATTTAGAATAAAATGCACGATAATTATTACTCTACATATAAAATATTACTATACCTTGCCTGCTTGAGAGAGAGTAACACCTTTGGTTTGACCTTTTTGTATAACAATCACGTTTGTTTTAGATCCTAATTTTGTATCAGGGTGGTGAGATATATTTACAGTTTTATTAGAATTTAATGGAACACCCTAGAACATCACAATGTTATATATTTGTATTCAATTTTTGAATCTAATTTACATTATATCTTTATATTTCATTGTATAGGGTGTTTGAGAAGGATTTGTCATATGTGTCATCATAACAGTGATATTCTATACTTACGAATCGACGAAGATCTGTAAAAAAGAATTGCCGCAAAATTGACTTTGATCAAAAAATTTAAGGTCAAATTTTCAAACGAGTATAATCATTTTTCTCTTTTTTACTCTTTTCGCCAATGACCGCGAGGTTGAGCGAACTGCTTCCCGATGTTCAGTAGTATGACGTAATGCTATTTTTTGATGACCTAATGATACGAAATCGCATCGATCTGGAATCTTTTGTGCACATAGTGATCTTCAATTATTTTTCTCTGAATTACATTATATTTCACGAGCGAAAAAATAGTTTTGTTGTGCTTCGTCAATAGCATGCAATGTTTCTCTTATAATGCACCAGTTTTTTCTCTTCACTCTTAGGTAATAAAAACAGACTGACGCCTCATTGATTTTGAAATTGCAGAGCGTGGACTCGTGTTTCGTAAAAATATTAGGAAGAGAAGAAAAAAAAAAAAAAAAAAAAGAAAGAAAAGAAGACACAAATTCATTGTTACAGAGGTATCTATGTGTGAAAGCAATCTGTTAAAGATAACGACTAGCTATTTATGTCGTGTATCCTCCAAATATAAAGAAAGAAAGAAAGAAAGAAAGAAAGAAAGAAAGAAAGAAAGAAAGAAAGAAAGAAAGAAAGAAAGAAAGGTATGAGATAAATAATAGTGCATCCGGAATATCTACTGGGGTACATGCAATAATAATTGTTATACAAAATAATACATAGGCAGATTATAAATAAAGTGAGTTTGAAAACTAACAAAACTTTAGTATTTCCAATTTGTTCCTTTGTGACTTTTTATCATTACAATGAGTAGAATTAGTCTTGAGTTTCTCGGTAAACGTTAATTTTGTGGCAATCTTTTTGTATAGATCTCCATCGAACCAGAGGTATAAATGCAGAGACGTAGTACAACGCTGTGGTGATCGCAAAAAATCATTTTCGAACACCCTGTAACACTTATCTTTAAAATCATACCATCTTGGCAGTGGTTTGATTGTTGAGCGTTGAAGATAATTTTTTACAAGTTAATGTTGTTATTTGCTTAGTCTGAGGTGGCCCTGGTCCATTAGATACTGTTGTAACAGGACAAACAGCCATCAGTCGATGTGAATTACCTAATGATGATCATGAAAAAATGAATTAAATTATTGTAATTTCTGAATTCGACCATGATTAATTTTGATAATACTTGCTGGAGGTAATAGTTTTAGGTATTGGAGGTTTTATGTTAGAATGTATTATTGGCACAATGCACTTTGTGCTGCTTATAACTGAATTCGAATTTTCTGAACTTGATGGTTTTTGTAAAGTGTGAGATACGGATACTTTTGGACCTGAAGTAGTATCAAAAATTAATCCAATTAGGTTCATTTAAACAATGTATTGTGTATTCACAGATAAATGTATCCATACTTAAACTATCTTGCGTAGATACATCTTGAACATCAGGCTGAAATTTATTTCCTGTTGTACATGACACATTACCGGACACCAGAATTGCAGATCCGATTTTTGTATTAAGCTTATTTTGCGTTGTAATTACTTTTCCTTTAGCTTTTGTAATACTTGTACCTACTGGGATTACTGTATTCACAAAATTACCAGGTTGAATTACTGAATGGTTACTGGCACTTTCTTGTACTACTGATTCCTTAGATTCTAAATTTGACATAATGAATTAAAAAAAAAAATTGTACATCATTTAACCATATCATCAATACATTATAATTAAGAACAATCACCTGTAACATTTTCTCCACAATTAATATTTAATGGTATTATAGTGACATTTTGATGCTGTAACGAATTTGTAGGTATTCGTGACAAATGAACAGTATTTTCTAGCGATCCTTTATCAGCAGTACCATGATTAAAAGTTCCTATTGAACTTGAAGATACTACCAGAACCTAAATTATATATACAATTATTAAATAGCTTAAAAAAGTTATTTTCAATTGTTTTATTTTATTTTATCTCTGTTTTTCTTTTCTTTTTCTCTTAATTACCTTGTTTGGTGGTGCTGGTGAGAGAGGAGAAGAGGGTTTACGTTTCTCAGATGTAATATATTTTTCACTGCTATCAGAGGTATTGCTGTGATTATTAACTTCTTTATTCCTATCTGATTCAGTGACCTGTAATATATTACGTGTAATAATTAAAACAAAATTTGAATATTTTTACAATATAAATAATCATATAATTTAAATTACCTCAGTTAGAACATTTTCATCGCTTAAATTATCTTCATTAGATGCAAACTCATGATTGCTAAATGAGTTTTCTTGTACTTTTACCTTCACAGGAGATTCATTTCTAATATCTATGGAAACAAATATAAAACAAGAAATGAAGTTTCTTTACATTTTGAAATATTCAAAAGTACTATTGGTTAAATCTGCTTAACTTACAGTTCTATAGCCATACATTATTTTACATAGACTAAAACCACACATTTACCAAAATAGATAATATTTTTCCTTAAAACCTTTTGCATCCTCTGCTATCTCATGAACATGAAGATTCCTTTTGTTTGCTGCTACTGTTGCAAGGGACAAGCTATTTGCTAAAGTTGTAAATGCAGATCGAGCCTTTAATCTTGGTAAAAGTGGAATAGCACGTCGGCCTTCAATAGTCCAATCAGTACCAGTATTTGGACCACTTAACCTATATAATGACATCTTATGAAGATTCAATTGCAAAATGTCCAAACTGAACATATTCTCAACAAAATAAGTTAAATTTGAATAACAATCTTTAAAACAAAAATTGAAAAGGAAACATACATTATGAGAATTAATATGAAATTGCAAAGCAAAATCTATTTTGGGTCATTAATAGCAATCTAGAATAAAATTTTTTGGAATGATATATTATAATGAAATGTTATTTAGAGAGGAAAATCATATAATGTATCTTGTTTTAATAAATACTTACTGCTCAGCTATTGTTGCTAATTTTTCATCATTAACAGCTCTTCGTACTTCAGCACGATGTCGTTCATTAGAAATATGTAAAACTTTAGCAAGTTCTTGTAACAATTTCTGTTTTTCACTAGTGAAAGGACCTTGAGCACGTAAGACAGACACCATATTTCCATAAGCTTCTAACTCTATATTACAAAGAAATCAACTTCAATGTATAAACATAATATATAAAGCTTAAAATAATTATATATACTTAATCAAATAATAGTATAAATATATATAGACTTATACAATTATATTTTCTAATAATATAATTTTAAATAATTTGATAATTTTTTTATTCTAATTATTAAGTAATCATTTAAAATACAAGAAATATATATATATTTATCAGTATCTGAATTATTTTACCCATAATATTTAGTCATAACAGAAATTTGTACAAATTTACATTATATTAGAGATACTTGCAACCAATATTTATGTTACTGATAATTATCATACAACTTTTTCTGGGAAGATTTACTTAATTATTGATTTTTAGTTTACAAGTTATACACGCTTAAACATGCATAAAGATTTCTTTCTCTGACATAACATAATACAATGAATATGAATATAATACAATGCAATACATTATTGGTTTTATAAAACAGATTATCCTATACATACAATATATATGAAAAAATTACAAACATACTACTAAGAAAACAATTTATGGGAATAGAGTTATATTTAATAAAATGTAAATACATTTTCAGAGAGTAGTGATAAATTTGAATACATTCATAAATAATAATGATAATTGCATATAGTTCATTGGATTTCTATTTAATACGTTTCAAACATACAAGTTACGGGTATTATGATACTCAATGCTTGTTTTAAAATTAAAATATGTGTTCAACGCAAACAATGATAATGTTACTGTAAAAAGCTAAATATTACCGAGGCAAGAAAATTATGCGAAACATAACCTTACCCAAACATCGTAAACATTTTCTGCACTCATCGCGGGTCATGGTTTCGTGTCTCATCGGCCACATGATTGCATGATTCAATCATTATAATATACACCGTAAACTGTGATAGCTATTCATACACTTTTCCCACATTTTCGACGTTTCGTTGACAGTATGGTAAGTTGTAGATGAAGTTGCCGTATAATTACTTTTATTGTAACTAGCTTTTGTTGTGGTGTTGGTATCACGACAGTAGTATTGATAGTACGTTGGTTAACTTGAATTCAGAGTACCTAACCTATATAATCTCTTAAAACTGCAGAATCAAGAAAAGATAGATATAAAATGTAATACAAAGACTTAAGCTCCATAATTCGAATGTGCATTTTGAAAAAAAGAAGATTCAAATAATTTTATTGTATATTTTTAATTTACTTCAATATACTACAATAATATGTCCTTTTAAAATTTTTACTTTCATGCATACATATCTCAGATATTTTCTTTGATAAATGTATGTGTATATGTAGGCACAGTAGTTAAAAAATCTCTGCGTACAACTCTCTGTAGCGCAACTCTAAGAAGGATGTGAAAAATGTTTAAGAAGTAAAGAAATGGTCTTGTACTTATAAAGAAATATAGAGTACATAATTAATCACATGCCTATCTTAGATTACAAATTATTATATATGGAATGTTGCAACTTAATATGATGTCATGACAAAAATTCGTATCAAAAAAATCTGTCCACAAAGGTTCCCTTACATGATAATATATGCTTAACGCACTAACGATTAAATTATTAATGCTTTATTGAATAACCTCTGTCTTCTCAACATCCGGCAAACGGTTACCCATAGAATTTATTAATTTTTTTAGCATCTTCTATTGATATTTTATTACACTATTCTTACAATATTCTTTGAATGTTATATACATATTGTGTGTTGCTTATGCCTTTATTAGTACTTTCTCGTACAAGTACCGGGTATAATCTCGCATTTTACCTTTGCAATTCGCAGAACAAAGGACAACGAATAAAAAAGAATAATGAAGTGGGAGTCGCGACAATTGAGAGATAAGACGCGAAATATCTTTGTTCATCACGCAAAAATTTCCTACTTTCATTAACAAGATTTTTTTTTTTTTTTTAATGCTCTCGGTGAGATATTCAATAGCGCACGTCTCTAAAGAGCACATTGACGTAGACAATGCTGCTAATTTATTGTAAATTTCTAATTGTATATTTTCACTTTCGGCGCTGATGTTTCCTTTGTCTATTTCCCTTAATGGAACATCGTCTGATGTGGAGATTGTAAATTAGAACAATATATCCTCTTTTAATAAAATTACATCACAATCGGGTTGACAATTACTGTTGTAAGAATAAGTATTCAAATTCAACATCATATTCTTCCTGATGACAAGGCGCACTACTTTTACAAAAGGATTGGGATTATATCCGCCATTGTTTATTCTACGAATTAAAAATAATTTTTTTTTAAAACATCTGTGTTTAAGCGGGAAGTCATAAAAAATATTACATCTTCCCTTTCTAAATCATGCCAAAGCTATATGGTGGCATTTACTGATTGTCGCAATGTTAAGAAACAAGGCGGAGATTTTGATCCAGAAGGTGTCATTACAAACCAATTATTTATACTCTCTAATTGTTGTAACAAATCAATTTTGACAGAAGAATATGAATTAAAAATGACACACTTGTTTAAATTAGGATCATGAGCAGATCTACTATTTAAATTATTGGTTGGTAGTTCATCTGACTGTCACTAGAGACATCATTGTCAGAAAGGCATGTACGTGTGTGCATTAACGATGTTAAGTAATAATACAGAATCTCAAAGTGGTTGCATTTGCAATGGACTTCAGAGCTACTCTATACCAACTTCAAGCCAAAGAAGCACACCGCACCAACTTTAAGTTAAGAAAATTCCCTATTTTATCAATCGAAGAAGAAAAATAATTTAGCAAAATTATCAATAATGCACCTTGTTATATTCATATTTTGCTATTTGTTATTTTATCACAGCTCCATATCTTTCCTAATTTGATGCAAGCTAATGGATACCAGAGAACTAACAGGAAATAATCACTAATCACTAGAGCGTCGAAACGCCTTATATACTATATCGCGGTGTGGAGCTGTGATTGGGCGATCGTAGCATCGCTCTTACTAAGTATTGTGATTTGTGTTTTAACACAAGAAGGAAAGACAAATGTAAAGTTAACATGGTGTTAAACTAGTGAGGTTAATAATTCAAAGTTTAGAAAGATGTTTATGATATAAGGATCACTCTTCGAGTAAACAATTTTGTAGGCATCTTTCGAATCGAATAATTTTGATCATTGACAACGTAGAACATCATGACGTTGACTAGTAAAAGTACAAAAGAGGTTCTGTTGTCTATCGTCGATGACATCGAGTTGATAGCGAAGTATGATTTAAAGTTGCTATAAATATTTAAAATAAACATGTTTCAATAAATTGTGTTTAATTTTGTTCTTTTATTGCCGTTTTTATTATCGTAGAGAAATGATAGAAAATACGATAGTTCAAAAACCATTGAAACTGTCAAACGAAGAACACTCTCAACTAACAGAATTGTTAATCGCCAAGGACAACGAATTGAAAGCAATTCTAAAACGAGCGGCCGAGCAAGCAAAAATTAACCTGAAAATGGAAGCTTTAAAAGCTGAAGTTGAGAGACAAGATCAAGATATTCAACAGTTGCAGCGACAATTGAAAGAGGCAGAACAAATTTTAGCCACTGCGATTTACCAAGCTAAACAAAAATTACAATCCATTGCTCGCGCTAATAAGAGACCAGTACCATCTGAAGAATTAATTAAATATGCACATAGAATAAGTGCATCAAATGCTATATGTGCTCCGCTTACCTGGCAACAAGGGGACCCTAGAAGACCTTATCCTACTGGTATATTATTTATTTGTTGCATTCCTATCATTTCTTCGTAAGCCATGAAAATTATATGTATTGTTACAGATATTGAAATGAGATTAGGTTATCTTGGAAGGTTAAGCGATCTTCCTTTAAATGGACAGATGCCAGGTACTCATCCTGGAATATCATCAGATCTGCATAGACCTGGACATCCAGTAGGTGGTACGTTTGTAGGAATCTACTTTGTGTATATGTTTGCATATACATATACTGGCACACTTAAACTTATTTTATTCCAAATGGAATGATGATTATTTCAGAACCACCCGTATCACAGGCTAATCAATTTGCATGGCATTCGTCGGGTGAAATTCACATGTCTGTGAGTGGACAAGGAAGTGTTGCCATGAACACCCATAAGCAGGAAACAGAAGATGTTGAAGTTATGTCTACAGACTCTTCAAGTAGTTCATCTAGTGATTCTCAGTGAATATTGATTTTTTGTGGAGTTTGAGTAAATTTCGCTTAACTGTTTTATGGTTTCGGTATGATTTTAAGCAAATTGTATGCATATGAACGTTCAAAAAAAAAAAAAAAAAAAAATTATTTTACAACGAGATACTAGATTTGTTAGGGATTAATAGAGATTCTTCATTATTAGTTTGATACATTTATTAATCCCTGATAAAATGAAGCGATGAGGATATAACAATATAAATTAGCATTATACCTTTTATACATGCATTACATAGATTCAAGTAAAACATTTGGTAAAACATTGTGTAAGGATTGATCTGTGTAATACATCTCTGGATGTGTCTGAAATAACAAATGATGATTGCTTTTTCCCTTCTTACTAGAGATTATAATAACTCATCAATTTCTTCTGCTTACCAGTTGAACTTCATCTTTGAAATTCGCTTTTTGAAATAAAATATTTTGATTGATGAATATAAGACCCAACAGCTCACAATCTGCTCGAATTTTATCTATATCTTTATATAGTAAAAGTTGTTGCAATTTAAGTCCTGGAAACGTGAAAACTTTATTGTTGTATCCTGAACTCATGATTTTCAATGCCGTCCTGTAACATTTTACAATGGCACGTTAATGGAAATTTCGCCTGTCGAAATTTGAACGTATATGCATACCTTCTTAATTTTTGTATGCCCGTCATTGCTGCGCAAATAAGTAACGGAGGAAGTTGTGGAATTAAAGAACAGACGCGCACATAATTTTTTAAATACCAAGCGAATGATATTTTTATGGCTAATTGTACATTTGGAGATTTTCTACGAAAAATGATAAATAACAACTAGAATCATTATTCAGAGATGAATAATATATTTGTATTCGAACATATGAATTGTGAGCATATGTCATTTATTCTGTTTTGATCGTACCGTAAATCGAGAGGAAGTTGTAATCCTCTCATCAAAGCATCCGTGTTACCCATGTGTAAAAGAATGTATAATGCTTCCATTTGTGGACGATCATCGTTTAACATTAATTTTTTCATATCGCTATCAAGTTCCAGAGAATTTTTTTTATCTTCAGACTCGTCGTATAAGTTTAACAAACGCATTATACATTCGGCGAGGTGTTGCTCATTGATTTTTGCATTAAATTCGGAGATACTTCGCTCGCATAATCTGCAATTGTTCCTCTGCATCCATTCTACTACTGTTAACACTGTACAGTCTTCAAATCTACATTGAAAAACACGATATATCGTACCTCTGCCCAGAATAAACCAAAAATCGAACTATGGATTCCAACAACCGAATATTCGTTGGCAGATCAATCCTTTGAATCGCAGCATCTTGCCTGATAGATCTGATACGATCAAAAATAAAATCGTATACTATTATCCAATCAACATCGTTTCGCGTAGCTATCCTGAAATGAATTTATATATATATATATATATGTATACGTACATTGATATCCATAAATTTATTTAACTTGATTTCAATCGTATGAGTAAGTACTTGGTAAACAAATATCGAATCGTTGATAATAAGACTGGTGCTGGACGTAATTGTTTCATATCTGTCATGTCTAATCCTGCTGCTGGACGGCTAAAGCATTTTATCGTTTTTGTTGGATCTGCCTTCGGCAATCTTGATCCCTTTGTACTTTCACTGATCTCAAACTTGTGTAGTAAACCCTCCTTTTCTCTGCTATAAGTATGTTATGTTACGAATTATTAAAGATTCATTCTTAGCATAATTTAAATTTGTATTCACATTTGTATACGATGAAAATAAAATAATTGTGTACGATTCTTTATAATTAATTAAATCTTTTCTTTCAAACATTCAAAATGAAATGAAATGAAATGATAACCTTTATTTGTGATAGAATGAAAAATTATGTAGTATCAAAGATTGTTCATTCAAATATAATTTACGTCTATTTAATGCAAAAAATTTTATCAACAAGAGAAAAGTAAACGAATGCAAGAGAGATAGTCATCGTTAAACTACCACGAAAAAATATTGATGTATAAATTATAAACAACAATTTGCAAGAAAATTTTCGTCAGGATTTGTTTTAATTTCGCAATTATGTATGATCGAATACATGATAGAATATAATTGTCACACGTATAACTTACATCCAACGTTCTTTGTCTGGACACATTAACAAACACGTTCCTTGTATAAATTCCGTCATTTTAAAGAAAATCCCTTAGAAATGAATGCTTATCGTAACTCGCGTTTCGCATATGTACGTACATACGTAAAAAGGTTATGTCAGTTATCCCTTGATCAATTCCGCTAAAATATTTACAGTGTATTCTGACGAGTGGCACGTAATACAACGCGATTAATACGCTTGTAGCGTATGAGAATCGTAAAATTCGTAAAAATGAGTTGCGTTACCGTAGACGTTGGTTGACATGCTCTAAAAATAAGATCCTACATAGTATACGCATATATTTATGTATGTCATCAAACAGTTATATATGTGATAGAATTTTTCTTATAGTACAAATTACAAGTAGAATTGAAATAATCGCACGATGGTTCTTTCATAGATTTATTTCCTTATTCTGAAATAAGAAAGTCTCGTATACATATGCGCATCTTAAATGATGGAATCTAAAATGAGAACGTATTAAGAATGATCGAGGAAAACGTCCTTGTGGATTACGCACGATACACCTGTTATTGCGTAGTCACTTTATCGACATCACCGTTATTACACGAAGGTTAACGTTCTTGCGTAAACTTTCTCTTCTCTTTCTTCTCCTTCTTCTTCGTTGACTTCATTGTAAATATTAATAAAACTAAAACAAAATTAATTATACTATATCATCCTATCTTAAGACAATGACGATGATCCAGAATCTACAGTCTAGATTGACTAAACCGATCTATGCCGGTGATAATCAACGACGACGTTACGCGGTAAATGCATGTATTTGATATCGTCGAATTTTCTTGAAATTTTCGCGTGGAACGATAAAAGAAAACGACCACGTCAAAATCGCGTTTGATCCTCAACATAATTTTGTAGTCACTTGGTCTCATTTCCTGGTTGAGGCAACAAATTCCTTTCGCGAGCCTTCCAATGCTCGATGCTTCCAACGAAATCATTATATACATATGTACATACTTTATTCATTACATGTTTGTAATGTTCGACCTTCTTTCGAGCTCATTTTTCGAGAAATGTAATAATTACGTAATAAAGATGCTCAAATGTTTTACATTTTGATTATGAGTACCTGATATTGTCGTCGCGTTTCAATTTCAATTCCTGCTTTAGTCCAAACAAAATGTTTAAACGTTCGTAGGAAAAATCATCTTGCATCGATCTAATCATAGAAATATCCATTAATATTTCCTTTATACGATTATTAATGTTGCCGTTCCATAAGCATATCGATTGTATCTTTAGATGTATTATATATCTACTTATATGTATTCATACTTGGAAATGGACGTTACGTGAGAAATTTTTCATAAAAATTATAACTATCATTGTCATTTAAGTCGATTGTCATCGTCGCCGTTACTAAATCATTGCTATTTCTATTTATATGCGATAAAGGTTGAGAAGGGATAAACGATTTCATAAATTTATGCATATGTATATGTATGTCACGTGTAATTTTGATGGGAAAACCGTGACGCATGTCCGCGTTCGATCGCCAGGTTCTTCGAAAAAATTCATACTCAACTCTAAAGTTTCGCTATGTAGGTGTGTTATAAACGAATGATGATTAAATCGTTCAACGATTGATACTTCAGGTTATACGTTGCAGTCTTCCATGTAAAAAGTCACTCGTTATCTTAAATTGTTGTGCGAAGCAGTGTGATATGAGTAATTATGTATGCATAGGTATAGAAAAGTGATACTTATTCTGACTGTAAAATGAAATCTTTTATCGCGTTGTCTTATGTATCAAGGGCGATTTTATGATAAGCGCGAATCATTTTCTATCTAAAAATTTGTTAAATTTTTAAATTTTGTTTTTTTCTTTTTTCATTCATATTTATTGAGAAACTCGCAGATTTCAAAAAAAAAAAAAAAAAAAAAAAAAAAATACACTTTGAAACGCATTCGCTTCACAGAGAATCTTTGTCGTTTAATTTTCTCATAAAAATTCAAATAATAATTCCGTTACTATATATATATATATATATATTACATATATATATTACTAGTTGTATTCAATTTTTCGTAAGTAACAAACAAGTAAGCGAAATCTTCAAAGTGTTTATTCTTTACTTTATTTACATACATAGAAAAATACAGTTTAGTACGTACATAGTTCTTTCCGGGGCAATCTGATTTTATTTCATCTGATGAACAAGATCATTTTTGGAGTATCAGATAAACGGGCTTCGTTATCATTTTAATAAGATAAAACAATACGGTTACGTAATTTAATTATAATTTCACAGCAAATATCATTAAAAATTATCTGTTTCATGAATATTCTGTTCATCCATTCGCATTTGAACTTGATCTATAGCAGCATTGTATAGCATCGAAGGTACATCGAAAAGGGAAGTTCACTCGATAATGTATCATCGATACATTAGCCAGAATATTTCTTTCAAGAATATCGATGGAAATTCCCGCGATGTTTCCTCACAGGGGAAGGACAATTACAAGAGGAAATAACACGAAACCGTTGACGTTGTCTACATCGTGCTGTAGACACACGTTAATCGGGTAAAGTAAGAGGACCGTTGGTAAATCGTGGGGTACGCGTGACCTCCAGGAAATCCTTGTATAGAGAAACGAGCATCGCTGCATTCATCCAGTCTTTCTTAAAACACCGTTGATTTTACACAGCCGCATACGTATTGAGACGAGCGGACGCGAATAGAAGACCGACGTTATCGTAAAACTATTAGATCTGTTAGATCATTAAACTTATGCTTTGCTTTCTTTTTCTTTCTCCCTTTTTCTATGCAATAAACGACACATAATATTATGTCCGCATATTGTTGCAACGAAACATTAAAAGGAAAAGATTTGTTGACGGCTATTCTCGGACAATCGTAAAGACGAATTGTCGGATAATCACGTTTGATCAGCAGCTCGAAGGATATACTGTTTGACGTAAGTTTATGCTTTTTCATGTAAGAAGTACATATGTATATCGAAATGTATAAAAAACGATCGGCAAGTATCGACAACGACCTTATATAACGCGGTATATGTGTGTGTTTACATTTCACATACATATATTGATTTTATGATTTTTAAGTATATGATTTATTATGCAGATTATCAAAAATTAAGAAGACATTAACAATTAACAATACAGATTGTCATTTGTCGGATAAAATTGTTGTTACTTTGCTATTAAACATCTAAAACTGGTATCCACTTCACGTACGTAAGATGCGCGATACGAAATTATTCCTCATTAACTATCTGCTTTGTCGAAATTTAAAACTCTCATTTGCGATGCATCAGCTTTTTATGATATATAGATTAGATAAAGTGAAATGTATCACATTTGTTCCCTCTGTTTGCTCGTTGTCAATCTTGAACCAATATTGAATACACTGTCTGTTTCATGATGTTTGTAGAATTTCTTTTGCCGGTAAAGCGCACTGTCGAACAATTGTAAATCGTGCGAATATTTATTTCCTATGCCCGTAATATCTCTGGCAACTCTGTAAATTTGCAGATCGTGCAAAAAATGACGCATCGGAAATTGACATTATTTTTGATAGAGCTTTTTTTACTGCTTCGCTGCTTTCTTTCGGGTAAGTGAAAACGAATACATACATCGTAAAAGAAGTCGATTAGTTGACATTAGTTATTCGTTTCAATTTCCACACAAAGATAGAAGAGTTCTGATTTTCTATAGCATATACAGTATATACTTTAAAATAGAATAACTTTTTTAAAACTGAACCAAACTGGTTTTTTTTCTTTTTCTTTTTTTTTTTTGTTTTTTTTTTTTTTTTTTTTTTTTTGTGAGAGGTTACACGGATTACTTCACTAGATGATGTGTGAAAAAGATTTTTTGAAAAAATAGCAGTTAGTTGGAATCACGAGGGGAAAAGTAAAGTTTACTTTTTATAACCTTTTTTTATCTGGCCCTATGATAAAAATTTGTTTGAAGATTTGTTTGAAAACATAGATTGAAGATTTATGCCCGTTATACATATACATGTTAAAAATTTTATCGAGATCAATTGAAAAAAGTCAATGGAAAAGTTATGAAAAACCATCATTTTCACTACTTTTCACTGTCTGTACCTCGTAACAGCATTAATCGATTTTAATGAAATTTTCAATATGTATATAAGTGCCATGAATCTTCAAAACGTGTGTTGTTTAAATTTTCATTACTGGTCTAGAATAAAAGGTTATAAAAAAAATGAGCTTTTTCTGTGGCTTTTTCTTTTTTTAAGAAGTTACTAATTTCTTTTTTTCAATTTTTTAAAAACATTCTTTTATACGACTATCGATTAACGAACCATGAGCACCTTTCTACGTGAAAATACTAGCACAATTTTCATTATTGGATAATCCTTTATTTATTTAGAAACTATTGTAACGTTGCGTAATGACTTTGAATTCGGAGACATTGACCCGGAGATAGCGGATGAATTAGACTGGACGAAACATCCTTGTCGGCGAAATTGCAAAGACGAAGATCCACCGATGGAATGTCGTTACGTCTTTAAATTGGAAGCTTATTATACAATGAGCAAAGCGTGCTACGATTGCCCATTCAATGTCACGGATTGCTTTCGTGAACATTGTATTCCGGCAGACGGTATTCAAAGATCGATTTTAGTAATAAACCGACAAATGCCTGGGCCACCTATCGAGGTATGTATGTACGATACAGAACCGAATAACGCGTGTTATAAATCTGTCGATTGAAACTGATACTGGAACGTGTAAAAAACTAACAATCAATATATACGTACATAATTACATACGTAGTAGACGTAGCTAAATTAGAATCTATTTATTTATCAACGAGTAAATTATCTACTCGGTCGTAGGTGTGCCAAGGTGACAGGATAATAGTCGATGTAATAAATTTATTGCATTCCGAGAGTACGACAATGCATTGGCATGGTCAACATCATGTTAAAACGCCGTACATGGATGGTGTACCCTACGTATCTCAATGTCCGATTTTGCCAGGTTCAACGTTTCGTTATGATTACATTGCCACAGAAGCAGGCACGCATTTTTGGCATTCTCATTTAGGTGCGAGAGCATTATCGATTAAACGTTTAATTTCTCGTTTGTTTGTGAAATCGGTCAACCGTTTTTAATGAAAATCCGAATTTTTAGGCTTCCAACGGGGTGACGGAGTATACGGTGCATTGATCGTACGTACACCACCGAAGATGAATTGGCATAAAACCTTGTACGATATCGACGAACATACTATCCTGATCTCGGATTGGACTCACGAATTAGGAATTGATAAATTTTTAAGTCATCATCATGCAGGAGGAGATAATAAACCACCTAATATATTGGTTAATGGTTTGGGTCGTTTCGTAGTTAATCGACACGGAAAGAATATATCTGCTATAATGCCAGTTGCAACATTTACCGTTAAACAGGTGATCTTAAACAGGCAGATAAACAAATAATTTCTGCCGAAGATTTACAATTATCGCGTCTCTTTTAATATTACATTTACATTTACAGAATGCTAGATACAGATTTAGGCTTATCAACGCCGAATTTCTTAATTGCCCAATCGAATTATCAATCGACAATCATACTATACGTGTTATTAGTTCAGATGGACGTGATATCGAACCCGTCGAAGGTACGTACAAGTATAACAGAAAGCAAAAAGAGGGAGAAAGAAAATGATAAGGAAAGAGATTTCTTAACGCAAAATTTATAATTCTAGCGGGATCTTTGATAAGTTATGCGGGTGAAAGATTCGACTTTGTCGTTGAAACTCATCAAAACGTGGACAACTATTGGATACGACTTCGCGGATTAATGGATTGTGACGAAAGATTTACCAAAGCCCATCAGGTTGCTATATTACGATACGAAGGTGCGGCCAGGAAAGATCCAAAGGGTGTGGTTGCGTACGAACGCGAATCCAACGATTCTATGGGTCAGGTGTGTTTATGTGTACTCTGCTCGAGTCTTTCAATTTATCGTATACCTACATTTATACGAATGTAGACATATTAAATGCAATAAGATGTGCATATAACAAATGTTTTTTTCTTTCAGCGAGTAAATGCTTTAAACGAGGGTACAGAAACTAATAAAAGTATCAGTATACCACTGTTAAAAGCTATGGACAAAAATGACAAATCTAATACTGCACCTCCTGATTATCAATTTTATGTGTCTTATGACTTTTACAAGAAAGATAATCCTCATTTTCATAGGAACAACCTTTATGGATTTAATCAAGGTAATACCGTCCATATCGACCAAAGATGCAATAGACATACAATATACGTATATGTATAACATGAGACATATATGTAAGTAACATTTGATAAATTTTTTGTCTGCTTGATGCAATTTCTAGTAAAGGATATAAAGCGAGTGCTCACTCCTCAATTAAACCATATCTCAATGAAATTACCATCCATGCCTTTGCTATCTCAAAGAGATTTCATTGATTCAGATCAATTTTGTAATGCGAGTACTGTTAAACATTGTGTGCAAGATTATTGTGCTTGCACTCACGTGCTCCGAGTAGATCTTGGTAGTGTGGTGGAAGTAGTTTTAGTGGATGAAGGTTTGGAAATTATTATATATTATCTATCCACAAAAATCACACGATCGAAATTGCTTGATTTTTCATAATTAATTATTTAGGTTTTTCTTATGACGCGAATCATCCATTCCACCTTCATGGCTATCAATTTCGTGTGATTGCGATGCAGAGAATCGGCAAAAACGTCACCGTTGACCAAATAAAAGCATTGGATAAAAAGGGAGCGATACAACGAAATCTTGATCGTGCTCCATTAAAAGACACAGTAACGGTGCCGGACGGTGGTTATACCATTGTACGATTTCATGCGGACAACCCAGGTATTTCTGACAGATAATCAGAGCACAGTATACTAGACGTTCGTTCGATATCTTTACAAATTTTATATTATGGTCATTCTTATCAATTTTAGGCTATTGGTTGTTTCACTGTCACATTGAGTTTCACGCGGAAGTCGGAATGTCCTTGATTTTTAAAGTTGGTGAACACAAAGATATGTTGCCAGTACCAAATAATTTTCCTTTGTGCGGTAATTGGCAACCTGAAGATATACGATTTAAATCAAATGCCGCCGACATTTTATTAAACAACGCGGAAAATTCCGTAACAGAAAATTCAAACACGACACTGGATAAAATGACTGAAAACAGTATACAGCAATACATAAAGTTATTACCGCAAATTCTAAAAACGTTACATATCTCATCTTCGGCTAGCACCTCGGTTATTCCGTATTTCTTCATTTCTTATTCTTCTTTTATCGCTATACTCTATAAAATTGTGTAAAAACGGAGGTCGTTTGTATATATATATACATATATACTGTATCAATCTTCCCATTACAGTTAAATAAGCGATACACAAGTGATATGTAACATTCTCTCATGTGAGACGTTAAATTCACTTGGTTATTTGAAATCACCAAACAATCGTGTTAACAAGTAATATTTGATATGCAAGATATATATTTTAACAGAAAACGGTAGAATATCGTATAACAAACTGAAGACATTAAAGGATTGTCCTTACAAGAATAATCTGGTATCGAGATAATATATTACAAAGTACATACATTAAAATGCATTATCTGATATAGATAACTATTCCCTATGAATCGTATGTATCCCTTTTTAAAGATATTTCACATTCATTGTCGATAACAGCGTATCGTCTCATTCGTTTCATTAAATATTGTTACATACATAAATATAGCGTTTCGTTTAAAAGAATTACTTCACTTACAGAAAAGCTATTTATTTATGTGACACATAAACAATCCTCTTTCAAATCAAACCAAAGATTTGTAACAACATTCATATATATATATATATATATATATATATATATATATATATATATATATATCTTCAGTTCTTTATATGATATCACATTGGTTCCAATTAAAAAGGACAACCTGTATTATTAAATGCAACCTGCGATATTAAATGAAGTTGAATACGTTATACATATTTTATTACTTAGTACTGTAACAAAAAGGAGATGTTAAATAGGCGGAACGTCTATTTGTGTTCTAATCTACTTTCGATTGTAAGTAGTTTTATTTATTGAGTATTTCTACGCTGTGATATAAATATTATAAGTATATCTATTAAAGATTAAATACTGTTAATTCCAGAAAAACATTATTTGTAGTAAGTATGTAGCTAACTTACTTCTTGTTTTTACATTTAATAATACGTGCGAGCGAATGATTGATGAATATTATCATGTTATGTTACATTGTTTTGTAAATGATTATAAAGTTTGATATAAAATTTATGATAAATCAAAGAATGTTATTTTATCCATCCCTTATCGTAATATTTCGTGCGTGACAATCTGTTGAAAATTTTCCATGTGTAAACATAGTCGACGTATTACAAATGTATGTGTGTAAATTCACATGTAAGCTACTTTAACATCTTCCTTTAATTTTATCACTGTAACGAAAAAGAATTTATGACGTGATCAACAAAAAAACGATGAACGAAACGCTTATATTGATCGCGTATATATAGCATGTAACAATATCAGGAATACGAGAGGTTTCTTAAGCTTCAAAGCTTTATTTATTGCATGTATTGTCAATGATTATATTTTTTAAACTTACATTAATGTTCCTTTTAACAATTTTCAGAAGACAGAAATTATACAATTAAATATTATTACATGTTTCTTGAGAACCAGGAGATGGACAAATCGCGTAACATACATCTTTTTGAGGTGGCCTTTGTAGGGGATGCGCCAGTAATTTAGCCATACTGTCATGCAATTTTGCTGCGTTCCTTCCTACTTCTAATATGTATGAAAAATTTGTTGTATCCAATTTTGCTATTTCAGAATAAACTTCTTCGCATAAATTTTCTGAGCAAGGTGGTTCATGTACATACAATACATCTATAAAAAAATATGGATTTCTTGTAAGAGTATCTAAAGGTCTTTTATCAATATGAAACTTTGGTACACTGTTGGAGCGTGAATACACTAATATTACTCTGACAACAAATGTTGGAACAGTAGTGTCATGTTCTTTTGTTGGTAGAGGTAAGTTTCGTTGTATTTCATCAAACATTTGTCCAAAATCATATGATTTTTTATCTTCTTCTAAAAGATCATCGTTAATAAGATTCAAGTGATTAACAATGCTGTTAGTGTTATTGGTAAAATCGCATATCCATTGAGAGCTGTGAGAATTCAAAATCATTAATGCATATTCATGACTATGTTGAATGATAGATTTAATGTAAATAAAATTTTCAATAGTTCGTTTTATCATAAACAAAGGCATATAGCTAGCTCCTGTAGAAAGTTTAAAAGGAGTACAATTTCTCTCTCTTGTCGTATCGATTACGAATAGAATTTTTTCAGGTAAGTTCATTCCTGACACATTTCGCACCAACGTGTTATCTTCATCGGAGTATGATGATTTGAGATCCGGAATAAAACACGAAGCGCTCCCAGCGTTACTCATTTTCTACTGGATGTAGGTTAGCATCTCCGAGAATTTTGTTAACAAGTTAATATCATTCGTAGGTCGTTATTTATGCGTTGTTTTCCTATTACAACAGTAATTCGTATAAATTATTAATATAATATGTGTATATGTATTTGTATCTATGTGTTTCCTGTTTATAACGTTTTCGTGTGATACATAAATCTCATCGGCCAGTTAACTTACATATGTCTGACATTATTGCATGCAAACCAGAATATGAAAACGATTAAAATACAATTGGTCTTCTCCTCGTAAACAATTGTTTTGTTTCACAGTGCTTCTGATTGACTTTAAGCATATAGCACAACGCGAAAGTTTCTCGATACAATATGCTTGCTTTGAAAGATTATGGTAGTAGTGATGATAACAGTGAATCTGAAAATGAGAGTGAAATTAAAAACAAGGAGGTTAACTGTACTGTTGATTCTACCAACGTTTCTGTCGTTAATTCTATTTCTGCAGGAAATTTGATTGCATCTATAAATATGCAAATTTGTTCTGCACCAGAAGTGATACCAACGGTGAATATTCGTTGATAAATTTTTTTCATTAATTCACATAGGTTAAATATTAGTTTTATGTTGCATTGATTCAACCAGGATTATTTAAAATTACAAATAATTTTGAAATTATTCTCTTAAATAGTACAGCAATTAATACTTGTTATAATCGTTATAATACAGGGAACTGAGTTATGTATGAATCATGTAGATTCAACTGTGAAAGAAATAATGCACAACCCTAAATATGAAGAACTTTTTGCACCGGATGTTGGTCCAGAAAATCCATTTAAAACGCAACAGCAACGTGCTGTAAAAAATATACTTTCTGGATATGTAGAGAAAGCTCATATAAGTGAGTTTCAGTTTGAAAATCAAAGAAGAACATTTGCCAGTTACGGTATGTATTATAATAATAATAGCGTAATGATAAAAATCTTAAAAGGAACCGTGCATTGTAATATGATTATAGGTTTTTGCAAATGTATTTTATAGGATATGCACTAGATCCGACTGTAGATGGTAGTGCAGACGAGGGTAAAACAATTATTGGTGCAAAAGATGCAGCTGAAGAATCTGGTGGTAAAACTGTATTTGAAAGTACAACATTAAGGGCTTCTGACAAAAGAAAACGTCACAGAAATGATGATCCTGCAGATATTGAAGGATTCTTGGGTCCATGGGGTGGATATGTGGATGAAAAACGAATTATCAAACCAACTGAGGAAGAAGCTGCAGAATTAGAAGAAATATTAGCGAAAAGAAACAGAAGGGGGAAACCAACAGAGGAAAAACCACTTGAAGAAAAAACAGTATTACATAGTATTATCGTGATAACTTTTAAATATGTAAATTATTTAAATGACAAGAGAAATTTTGTAATTATGATTAAACTCTTTTTAGTTAAAGATAGTGTGGATTATCAGGGCAGATCATTTTTACACGCGCCACAGGATGTTGGGGTAAATTTGAGGTCAGAATCACCACCTGACAGATGTTTCTTACCAAAAGCACAAATTCATACGTGGGAGGGACATACCAAAGGCATATCACAGATCAGATGGTTCCCACATACTGCGCATTTGTTACTTTCTAGTAGTATGGATTGTAGAGTGAAGGTATGTATTCGAAATTTCTGTGAAAAGTAATGTGAAAAACAAATGTCAAGTTATAATGTTGTTTATATGGTATTAATTATAGTTATGGGAAGTTTATAAAGACAGAAGATGTATCCGAACTTATTATGGTCATCGTCAAGCTGTAAGAGACATAAGCTTTGATAACGATGGAAAAAGATTTTTGTCTGCTGGATATGACCGTTATGTAAAATTGTGGGATACAGAAACTGGTGCTTGCATAAGTCGATTTACGAGCAGAAAAATTCCATACTGTGTGAAATTTAATCCTGATCCAGATAAGCAACATTTGTTCGTAGCAGGGACCAGTGACAAAAAGATTATCTGTGTAAGTTATAAACATTATATTCTGATGTTCGAGGGATTTTATAAATGTCAATTTCACAGATAATAAGTTATGTGTGTCTTTTACAGTGGGATATACGTTCGGGTGAGATAACACAAGAATATGACAGACATTTGGGAGCTGTGAATACGATAACATTCGTAGATGAAAATCGAAGATTTGTAACGACTTCGGACGATAAAAGTCTAAGAGTATGGGAATGGGATATACCGGTCGATATGAAATACATAGCTGATCCTTCGATGCATTCTATGCCAGCAGTTACACCCTCTCCTAATCAAAAGTGGCTGGCGTGTCAGAGCATGGATAATAAAATTGTTATATTTTCTGCATTAAACAGATTTAAAATGAATCGTAAGAAAACATTTACGGGTCACATGGTCGCTGGCTATGCATGTGGTTTGGATTTTTCTCCTGACATGAGGTAATAAAATTGTTATTAATTCGTGTAAAATTCTTTTGGCATGGCACAATTTAATTCCTTTATTCTAATTTCAAGTTACCTTGTATCGGGAGATGCGGATGGAAAATGTTATATTTGGGATTGGAAAACGACAAAATTGTATAAAAAATGGAAAGCACATGATGGTGTTTGTATCGACGTATTATGGCATCCTCATGAACCTTCGAGATTAGCTACAGCTGGTTGGGATGCAAAAATAAAATACTGGGATTAAAAGAATTGTAGATCGTGTTTTTACAAAATTTATTGTGCTTTCTGTTTATTCTTGTATTTGTATTTTATATAACATGTATAAATAGATTTACTCTGTACATATATTTTCAATTGCGTACCATTAATAAAAATACATAATTATAAAAACGTAGAGATTTTCGATTTTTGGGCGACGACTCGTTGATACGATCCGAAATGTACGTAAATATATTACTTTTTAAAATAATAAATCACCGTATTAAATACTTATGAAAAAGATGTTACTGCGCTGGTTAACAATTTTTATTACATTTTTTTTTTATGTTAAATTTCTGATTACGTTTCTGATTAGACGCAAGTGATACATGCAAGTGTACATATAAGGGTAATACACTTCACTGATGATTATTTAATTTTTTTACAAGTAGTTGAAATGAAAATATTACAATCCCGTTTAAAGAAAATACTAAATCTTAAATAAGCTACATCACAAACATTTTTTAAATACTTTTTAAATAATAAATTACTAATTCTATTATTTCATGGCGGTCGTAAAAATCAATAATACTCATCATGATGTCCGCCGTTTTTGTTTCATACGTTGTTACGAATTTGTTTACTATCTTCGTCAAATTAGATCCTTTGAATCTAATTGTTATATTTACGAACGTTTAACACTATACATATACATATATGCTCTCTTTAAAATTATTGTAATCTAACATGATAAACCGATTCATGTAAATATCTTGAAACTGTATAAATATCTATCAAGAGTCTTTACTAAATAGGAAGGTAATAGTAACTTTTTACTTACATATATAAGCATTTAGGTATATCTTTTTCCAATACGAACTCTACTTATATGAATAAATTTATTAAATTGTTCAAGTATGTTGTACATATGTGTATGTTTTCAACATCTTCATCGAACACGTGGCTTTCGTGTCTGTGTCTATGACTATGTCATATGAGATGCGAGATTGTTTTCTCTGTTTTATTAAAAAAAGATATAAAGATTGGAATAATCGAATCGACCCAAGGAAGTCTATTAATTCGCCTCTCTAAAAGTACCATTAAACAACGCGAAATTACATTACATTACAACGAGTACTACATTGTGCATACAATCGCATAAATATATATAATCTTATATATATAATCTATATATATAATCGCATAAATATCATTAAGGAACCTGACAATGTGTCTTTAAAAATATACGTAATATGATAGGTTTAATATAGAAATGGACGGTCCTGGCTTAGGATACTCGTATCATCTCCCTTCTGCAGGATGGAATTTTCGAGTTAGAAATGTACTTTCACAATTCAGTGATCTCTTTAGTGAATTTAATAAATACATTGCACCTGCTTATCATCATGATCGATGTGAAAGGTACTTGCCTCTGTTTCTATCAATTATTATTTACGCACATATTGTTTACTAATAATGGTTTTATTTTCTAGATCAGTTCAAATGCGACTATATTCTATGCATAAGAGAGAATTTGTTATGGTATTTGCTGCTTTTTTTGCATGTTTTGGATTGGCTGTATTCATTGGACTTGCAGGTAAGTAAGAAGTAGAAGGTACAATTTATAAAAATATGTTTTCTTTTGTCATTGTTATTCCTTTTATGACGATGATTTGTTATTAATATAGGCCCTCCTATCACCTCCACGAGCGAACAAAGAGCTCATGTAAATGGCAGTGAAGTTGCTACTGGTCCTTTTATGATGAAGACTCCGCTATTATCTACGTACAGTCAACAGCTATGGGTCATCGCAAAGTTATTAACATCTAATAATGATGGTAATACAACTACAAAATGAAAAAATTTTTAAGAAATAATAAAATTGAGATTATATGTTTTGAATTTTACAGATGAAAGATACGACAAAAGTTTTCAGATAAGCATCTCCATAGATGGTATCACCACTGATCATAAACTCATACCTGTTTTGTCCTCGGAAGCTGGCCATAATAGGTACGTCTAGAACCTGTATAGCACAGTTCACTGTTTGACAAGATTATACAATGTTAAATATTTACTATTGTGTGTTTTCTCTTCTCTTTTTAGGACCAGACACTTAAAATGTGAAAGACAAACGTGCGAAGAACTTGTAGTTGCTCATTTAGGATTTCTCGATTACAGTTATTACATTATTACTGTTCACTTTTATGGGCTCGAGAGCTTCCACCAACGTTATAACATACGCGATCTCACATTCTACGTCAGTAAGCACTATATGAAATAAAATGACTGTATTATAGGATTTTTCAGAATCGAAATAATCGCATTTGATGATGTTCTTACCTTCATAGTTCAAGAATTACAATCCAGCGTTTACGGAGTTCGAGATTTGGTTTCGATTTATCTTCTTGTTAATTGCATTTGGAGTTATGGTAAAGAACAATTTTGTGTAATATATATTCGTATATTACTTGAAGGGAAACATTATGCCATATATGAACGTTATCAATTTTTAGTGCTGGTTTGGACATTCTCTACGAAAGTACCAATTACACGATTGGTCAATAGAACAGAAATGGATTTCTATACTCCTTCCTTTGTTAATTTTGTATAATAGTAAGATGTTAAAAATTAACTTATGTTTTTACACATTTTCAAGAAATTAATTTATTTCACTTTCTTTATAGATCCATTATTTCCAATGACGTTTTTAATGAACTCTTGGGTACCTGGTATGATAGATGCAATTTTACAGACGACGTTCCTTTGTGCAGTCCTCATGTTTTGGTTATGTGTTTACCATGGTTTAAGACAAGTATGACATTTCTTTTATTGATATGACCTAGCAAAATTTAAATCATGGTATTGTTTGTACTTATGAATCTTACATTTTGATAGAACGAAAGGCGTCTTATTACATTTTATTTACCAAAAGTTTTGGTAGTGGGTTTACTATGGTGTTCCGCGTTTATTTTAGCGACATGGTTGCGCTGTACAGAATTAGAAGATCCCACTTATAATTATGTTCTAGATACATCAAATTATTTTGTAAGTTATCAAGATAATTGATAGTTAAATCTTTGGCATGCAACATTTTCAGTTGATACTTAAGGATCTATATGATTATAGGGTTTCAAGGTGTTCTTCTTCACAGTAGGAGGATTTTACATAGCATATCTTCTTCTTTTAATATTGAAAGCGTACAGCGAATTGAGATCCATGCCGTATTTTGGTATGATTTCAAATGATATATTATCTTTCTCCTTTGTTTCTTTCTCTTCTATTCTGTTTCGTTTTTTCTTCATTTCTACGTTGTTTCTCAGATCTTCGTTTACGTTTTTTAACACTGCTTGCCGCTGTGGTTTCGTTGGTTTGTGGTTGTGTGACAGCACGACAATTTGGAGCTGGTATTTTTGAAGACAGCTTTGCCTCTCGTCTCACCACCTATTATCGTTCGTCCGCGCAATTTATGGCTTTATATGGTCTTCTAAATTTTTATCTATATACGATGGCTTATGTATATGCACCGGCGTATCAACAAGTATATGGTCAACGTGAGTATCTTTAAAAGAATAAAATATTCCTTCTCCTCATTCTGATCATTGTATTATTAATTCAATGGACATTAGATTCTTCTATAACTAAGGACAACCCCACGTTTTCTATGATCAACGATTCCGACGAAGAAGTCATATATGGATCAGATGAAGAAAGTCGACGACCTTTAACGCAAACGTCACGAATTGTGAATAATAATAATTAATTGAATTAAATTTATTACTGTGAACGATAAAGAAGCATTTTTAAAGCAAAAGATGCGGTAACGACATAATGTCAAAAATAGCAATCGTAAATATGTTGTAAAATAAAATACATGGAAACGAATAATTTATCCTAAGCGAAACTTAATAACATGTAATTCGTTATTTGCACGTATTTGTGTACATACAAAATGTATTATACTTTCACTCAATGCATAAAATTTTAATTACAAGTTACTTGTTACTTGACGTGTGATATTATGTATGTTTTTCTTATTTTTGATCGACTAATATATCAATAAGATATCTTAACTGTATTGTGTTAGAATGTCTGATGATAAATATAATAAAGATGTAAGTGCATCGAGTGACATGTGAAAACAAGCGTGAAAAAACGATCAAGTATATTTCGTCTCCGTAATTTTGGTCGTATGCGAGAACAAAGGGTTTATTGTATTCATTATTGCTCGCTAATACTAATGTGTAATGTATGTAATTACTCTTGAATAACATAAATTGAGAACATTTTGTGTATTAACAATTATAATATTAAACTATAAATCGAAAGGAGAATAACTGTTTTATTATTTTGTTATATTTTCGTCAAATATCAAAATTATCTGTATAAATATGTTTTCCGATTGATATAAAACATATAAAAGTTTAGCGTATTTAATCGTCACAAATTTTAGCTTTTGCAATAGCTTGCAAAAGCTATTTAAGAATACTCTCTTTTACATTGCAATTCATTGCAAGAATAAGAAATATAGCAAGACACGTATTAATATCAACCGATTCAAAATTTGAAAGTCGGGGAAAAACGGAAATCAATGTACTACACGGAAGTATTATACATATGTATGTTGCAGTACGCGTGAGATGCACATGGTGTGTGGGTGTGTAAGCCACATAACCACATAAAGTGTAACGTGTAACGTTCATTTCTGATTGTTTGAATCATTATTAAAATAAATAACCCGTACCTCATTTTACTTTTTCTCGGTAAGTTTGATACAATAATGTACCTGGTAAATTTACTTACAATATTCCAGTCAAAGTACATTGACTCACATAAATAAGATGCATATACGTAAGTGAATGCGTTGACTTGTGAAAGGTTATAACAAACAAAACTGTTAAGTCTCTAGAAATGATTGTTAGTTTACACTTTTGAACGTAAAATGATTATTTTTAAGTACAAATGCTGATTAGTATCGTTTAAAATTCGATTAATAGTAATGTATATAAAATTATTTTAGATAAACACGTTTATAGAAAATGCCGAAGTCAAAAGAGTTTGTATACTCGGATAATGACAGTAGTGATGAGGTATTGTTATCAAACTTATAGTATATTTATATTAAATATTATATTATATTAAATTATATAAATAATGAATATGCATATGTTAGATAATATCGAATAAGATTGATATAGTAACCATTTGAGTTTAAAATGCATGTAAATACAGAACACATACATTATATATTTTTTCATTTTGTTCTTTATTATATAAGGAAATAAAACCAAAGAGGCAAAAGAAAGAAATTGATGACAAAAAAGGAAAGGTATCGAAAAAGGTGCCGCAGAGAGAATCTAATAAAGATGAAGATACCGTATGGGATTTGGGAAATAATCGCCAAATTAGTATAAGAGACTTTAAAGGAAAATTATATGTTGACATCAGAGAAATGTATTACGATAAAGAAGCAAATTTAAAGCCTGGAAAGAAAGGTACTAATACATTTTTTGTATGCGTTTATATGTCGTAAATAACAATGATTGAAAAATATTTCATTCTGTATGTAGGTATTTGCTTAAGCATAGCTCAATGGCAAAAGTTACTATCTGTTGTGGATGACGTCGACAAAGCAGTAAAGTCTAAATCCTGAATATTTATCTTCTTCTGTATCTAGTAAACATTTCAATGGTTTGGGTTTATTGAATATCTAATATATGTCTCTATTACTATTTATAGATAAACTACACTACATTTTATATATAATCTTTAGAGTCATGTATTAGTTTACGTTATATCCATGAAATGTATTTTCAATAAAACATGTTTTCCATCTTATGCATATGTCAAAACAATTTAAAAACTTATCACTACTTTTACCTTCTATTGACAAGATTAACTTTTATACAATACAACAACTATGATATTACTATAGTTTCTCGGGAAATTAAATAATAATAAAAATATACCGTATGTTTATGTTATACAGCATACACATACATACACACACGCGCGCGCGTTCGCACACACACACATATACACACATGTATGATGATTTATGTTTTTGTACAATTTTAAAAAGTTAAAATACTTAATCATTAATCATTGTTCATGCTGGCCCATGGACTGAAGTTAAAAACTTATCCAGATCTAAATTGTTCAATAATGTTTGTGGATCTGTTGTGCATTGCTGTTTCTCAGTCTACGAACAAAAAGAACAGGGAAAGAGATAAAGAGTAAACTTTTTATGAAGTTTTATGAACGAACAAAGAAGCTTAAATTGATCACAAACCTGTTCGCTTTCTTTCAAATCTGAAACCTTCCTTTTTGAAATCTTTGCAGCAGTGTTGGCTGAAATTAGTAATTTATTAGATCTATGCTATTAATAAACAAATACTGCTACTTAAACTAAAATTACCTTTATTAACTCCTCGAATTCCGTTTACGTTCAACCGTTTTTTACTATTGTGCAGTATCTTATTATTTCTTTCATTCATGACAGTAGCAGTTTTAATAGCAGCGACCTTTTTCACACAATTCTTTGTGCACACAAATGATTCGTCCAAAGGAGACGAAGTTGCTAAAGGTTTCACGTGCATTCCTTTCTTGGTTTTATCGACAAACGGGTTGTTTAGTGTTTCACAATTATTTTCATGCTTAATTGGTGATTTCCTGCTTCCTAATCTTTTTCTAGTCTTTGGCGACAAATTAAATATCTCTTCATAGTCAGTGGCAGTCATTACTTTAATTGTTTCATCGCAATTTTTATCGTTCAAGACAATATTAATTTGGAATTCTAATTCATGATTGCTATGCCTACGCCTTCTTTTTTTGGAAGATGCATTATCGTCATATATGAAATGATATTCTACCGAGTTAGGAATGGTTACATTAAGATCCATTTTACGATTATATTTCATACATTGAGATTCGACCATATACTCGTTCTTATACGTGGGAACGAGCTGCAAGCACTGAAGAACGCGCGATAAACTCTTTGGATTTTCCGAGTTGGTATTTTCTGTCGTTGTACTTCTAACAGTATCGTGTATCCCAATAGGAGGAACATTATTATTTTTTTGATTAATCGAATATTCGATAGCATTTGATATCTCTTCCCTCCTAAATACTTGTTCCTCGTCGCTAAACAAATCTCGCTTTACTTGATCAACTTTCGATTTTAATAAAGTATTTGTTGTTTTACCATTATTATAATTCGGGTATTCCCTTAACTTACATGTATCTTCTCCATTATAACTGCAGTCGTTTTTCGTACCATTGCATTCATTCCCACGTAAAATAACTTTATTAATGATATTACTGTCGCCTTTTTCGATTTCCGTGTCAATCTCGTTTCGCATTCCTGGATTCCCTGTCACATCTAATTTTATTATTCCTCTGTTTTCTGTAATTTTCGATTTATAAGTTTGATTTTCCATTTTAAGCGCATTTGCTTGTTGATATACATTAACTTCAACGTCACTCATAATGTTATCAACCGCTATTTCGATGATCTTTTTGGTGTCATTTTCGAGTATTAAATCATTATTTTGTACATACTTATTGTTATTATCTTTTTCTTCTGAATCTTCCAAATTATATAGTTTACCTTCTGATGCACCATCAATGGATAAATGCTTTGTGCATTTGTCATCGTTATTATTATTACCATTACTATTATTATTATGTTTATTATTGCTGCTACTAATTTTGCTGCTAGCATTACTAGCATTATAGTTATTGATATTATTATTATCAGCGTCATCACAATTATTGTCACTATTATTATTACTTTTATTATTTAGGTTATTATTTGGATGATTTGATTCTTCCATCCACTTTTTTCTTCTCTTCTTTCTTTTCATCTCACAGAATTTATTCTCACTCTTCTGACTATATTTGTACTGATTGTTTTTTTTCTTTAAACTAATATTATTCTTACCCCTAAAAATGATTCGACCTTGCTGGCTTTTGTCTTGGGTAAGATTAGTTTTAGGTATTTCACGAAATTTTGCTATCATACGTTGTCTTTTTGCCTCCAATTGGACAACTAACTTTTTATCTATAGTTAGAGATCTTTGCCTTTCTTCCACGGAAGGATGTTCCATGGATTTAGTTGGTTTAAAAGTAATCAAAGAATTCGATCTTAAATGTTGTATATTGATCACTTTGGGCTTCTGTTTAAATCTTTTATTTGTAGAATTTTCCATAATTAAATGTTGATTCGATTTTGAAAGCTTTCGATCTCCCGAAGTTATTAATGCGGAAATTTTCGAAGATAGATTAGTTAGATTCTCTATACCAATCTTCGAACTATTGGGAGTCTCAGAAATATCTACTTCATTCAAAGTTTCATCTTTGGCAGGTGTTTCTTTCATATTAGTTTTACAATCCTCTTCATTCTTTAATATTGAAAACACTTTTGACGGTGAGGATTCACATTTTCTTAAGGTAATAATTGCCTCTTCTGCATTTGTTGGTTTAATTTTTAATCCTAGAGTATTATTTTCTGAAATTGTTGAACATTCGGTTCTTTCTTCGTTTATTGTTTCTATAACATCTTTAATTTTGTGTGTCGAATCGTTGTTTGTATTTACACAGACTTGATTTTTAATATTTTTGCTTTTTTTATTAAAAGTT
This sequence comes from Bombus dahlbomii, assembly GCA_037178635.1. Taxonomy (NCBI): domain Eukaryota; kingdom Metazoa; phylum Arthropoda; class Insecta; order Hymenoptera; family Apidae; genus Bombus; species Bombus dahlbomii. Next base: position 14,930,030 of record CM074109.1, on the reverse strand, counting down.
TTTAAATTAGCTAAAATAGTTGATGGCGACGATGGTGATGACGACGACGAAGACGACGATGACGACGACGACGACGACGACGACGACGACGACGATGACGACGACGACGACGACGACGACGACGACGACGACGACGAAGACGACGACGATGTTGACGAGGATCTGGATGAAGAGGAAGATGATATCGATGCGTCGCTATCATCCGATTCTTCGCTATTCGACAAATATTTTTCATTATCGACATTCATGTTTTCATACATATCTTTATTCACGTTATGTTGAGTAACACCATTCTCGATACAATCAGTTTTCGTATAATAAGTCGAATCCCGTGAATTAGCTGATATTTTAAGTTCTTTTATTGCTTCTTCTTTCGGCAAATTCTCTTTGATTACTTCGAACTGTGTTATTTCTAATTTCGTAGATACACAAGCTTGATACGTATTAGTAGAATTGATAATGTTTTTCGGTATAGATTGGTTTGTACATTGTAATGATACTGTGGATGATTTTTCGATATTATTACCCGGTTTTATCTGTTTTTCACGCTGATTTTGCTCAGAAGTTGGTTTATAATACGGAGAACAAATATTAAATGTTTCTTTTTTTATATTGTCTATGGTAGTTTCTTCCGAGATTTTTGGAGTCAATGCAATGCAAGGCGTTTTTGGGAATTCTGGTGTATTTATGAAAGAACGTATTTTACTAGAATCGTCGCTAAATTTAACAAACGGTGTTATATTGCTGCTTGGACTGAGCACTCTTGGTGTTGGTGGAACACTGGAAGGATTTTCAAATTTTTTCGGTGTTTCCTGATCGATCATATTAGGTATTTGTACCAATTGTTGTGTAATATCGACAGAAGCTGTTGCAAGTTCTGAATGCTGTGTGGCATCTGTGGAAATGATGTCGTTCTCTAAATATGATTTCTTCTCAATTCGATTGTATTTATTTAAATTGGTCTTCAACGTTTTCAATTGAGCATACTTTTTCATATTTTTCCTTTCGAATGATAAGTTATTGGCTGTTGTTGTTATCGTTGCATTTTCATGTAAATGATTACTCATCGCTAATAATTGATGCTGAGCATTCTTCTGTTCAACAACAATATTACTTTTATCTACTGCTGGTTTCACGTTAGAAAAATTTACTTCCAGAGTATTGTTAATCCCAGCGTCTAGAAAATCTTCCTTCGCTTTGGATGCGTTACGATCTATGCTTTCTATGATCGATGATTCCATTATATTCCATTTTCCCATGGTACATTCGTTTTTTACATCTTGCACAATCTTATCTTCCTTTGGCAAAATATTTTTTCTTTTTCCTTTCGATGTGCGTAAATTGCGCTTGCCCTTCTTTGTCGATGGGAGAACAGTATTGGATTTAGCAATCTCTGTACAATTCGTTCTCTTGTTACTTGTGGATATCTTCGTTCCTTGGCGATCCTCGTCTATACCAATGTGTAGAGCTTTTCGTAAATCTGCATCCCATGTGCCTTTCGTAAGTTCCAGAGACTTGGATTGGATCTTGACAAGTTTGTTTTCCGAAGAGACGTTGATATTTGAACACGGAGAGACATCGCCTATAATTATCCCAAGTCCGTTATATTTCTCCCATTCGCCCATAAGCTTTGGTACTGGACTTCTCGTCGCTATCGGAAGTTGGCAATGTTTTAATGGAGTCTTAGTTTTATGAGTAGATGTGGTAGTATTAGAAAGCGGTGGCGATTTGTAAAGAGAAGTTCTACATACAGATGTAACGAGTTTTCCGGATTCCGAAGAAAAACGCACTTCTTTGTTTTCATCGACCATTTTATCGGATACAGTCGTCTTCATCGGCGTGTTAAAATCAAGAGCTCTTATATGACTGTTTCTTCTTCTTGGTGTTGATAAACTTAATCTATAATTTTTCGATCTACTCCTCAGCAACGACCTCGGAGTACGTTTATTAATGATATCACAATCGGTATTTTTTAAAGCTGAAAGATGGTGATCATTAACGATATTGTTAGTTTTTAACGGAGCAACAACTTTTGCATCCTGAATTACAGATGTCAAGTCAATATCTGATAAGTTTTGATTGCTCTTATTCCAATTGAATTTTATGTATGGAGATAATCCAGAAGTGGATAAGCTAATGTTATCTTCTATATTTATCATAGGCATGCTTGAACTATCTAACAATGTTTTGGTGCTAGTTTCATTGCTATACAGGGTTATTGATTCTCCAGCAACTGATTTGACGGTATTGGACACTGTGGGATTTGTAACTGAATTACCAATAAAATTATTAATATCATATATGGTTCTGTTTTTCTCTTTATTATTATTTATTTTGTTATTATCTTCTTTTTCAGATGTGTGTACTTTCGTGGTCGTGGTCGTTGTCGTTATCGTTGTCGTTGCCGTTGTCGTTGCCGTTGTCGTTGCCGTAGTCGTCGTCGTCGTCTTCGCCGTTGTTGTTATTGTCGTCGTAGTTGTTACAGCTGTCATCGTTATTGCACAAGAAATAAAGTTTTTTAAATCGTTTGGCGTACTATAGAGTGGTGATGTTACTTTTTGAGCGACATTTACGGTTGTTAAATATAATGTTTCCACGAAATCTTTATTCGTTTTATTGATTATCGGTCCTTTAGGAACAATAGGAATGAACCTCGAATTTGTAGTAGATGTTATTGGACGAGTCAGCGGGTAAGAATTTGCCGATAATATATTATTTATTTTTTCTTTCGAACATATTACTAATGTTGGCATTGTTATTACTTTTTGTTCAGATGTATAATTGTTTATGCTACTTTTTGGTTTCTGTTCCTTAAGCTTCGTAAGTCGTAACCGTTTTACCGACGATCTTTTAATCTTTGACTCTACTATATCATTACCTTGAATCGTTGTAACAGCGTTACTACCGTCTTTTTGAGTAGCATCAGTTGTTAATTTTCCAATTTGCTCTGTATCTTTATCAAGAGGAATTTGAAATGTTGGTAATTCTTTTTCGCTATTATTGTCTAACGTACATACAATTTCTTTCGTTCTTTTATCGTTTGCCGATTTGTCATTAACGATATTTGCGTTTATTATACTTAATACTGCAGCGGCGTTTTGATCTTCCAACATATTATATTCTTTCTCTTGGTCACGTTGTTCGTCTTCATTACGAATATTTTGTTGTCTAGAAGAGCTACGAAGTCTGTGCTTTAATGGAATATCTGCATTTATTGCTCCATCTAATTCTGTGGACGATTTGACATCTAATATTATAGATTCTAATGGATTATTGTTGTTTAAAATCACTTCACTTTGTTTATCTTGTGAGCCATCAAGAAACTTTGCTTTTTGTTTAGCTTCGGTATCTTCGTCATGACTTGCATCAGTTTCTGTGTGTGGCCCGATGATTTCTTCAAGAAACTTTTCAAACACGGGATCAGTCTCTGTTGCTTCTACTATTGATTTAATCGTGTTATTTAATTCTGCCATAATAGAGGTATTTGCTTCACCATTTAGAGGATCATTTAAATTTTCATCTTTCAATGACACATCCGCTGGAAGTATTGCTTTATTTATATTCTCAGCAATTCGCTCTTGTAACTCGATACGGTTTAACAGCTCTTTCGTTAATAACTATAATACAGATTACAAAAAGTTAAAAATCAATTGAGAAGTTATTGTTATAGAAATCGTTAGTAGTATTAGATATATCATCAGTATTACTTACACTAAGATTTTCTATTGGTTCATCGTTACTTTCTGATTCAGATTCCAATGTATCATATGGGACAGTTTGAACTTCTGCGCACGAGTAGCTCAATAATTCTTCCGTACTTGTCGCCGCGGTACACTTATCAAGCATGTGCAAATCTTTCATATCGTTCTCTGTACACGCATTACTTGTGACAATATCTTGTATGTTCTGAATGTTTATATCGCCGCCTAATTCAGGCATTAAGAATTAAACGACAATTTCCACATTCCTTTACCCTTACTATTTAATTATGATTATACATATATGTCGAAAAATTATTATACTTAATGTATTATTGTTACTATTATTTTTGTCCTAATTATTGTTATCTTCAAATTGAACAAACCTTCATGTTGTTGTATAGAGTTATTATATTTCTTCTCTTTGATATTAGTGACAGATTTTGATAATTCTAATATATCCATATGACCTGGTAAACTTTCCAATGGAGTTGCTTCTATATTATCGAAATTATGTGCTGTAGCAACAAGAAAATGTTAAGACATTATTAGAGAGTCTCCTAATATCGTATGTATGTCCTTGATCTTGTACCTTTTGGTGTACATTGAGCAGAGGGTGAATCAGGTTGTTGTGATGCATCTAATGTTACTTTTGAACGTTTACATCGTTCGCGTTCGTTGTTACTAAAACGTCTTTTACGTGTACTACTACTAGATATTATGGGAGAACCATTGCATATTTGAGAATTAGTCTGTAAATATGTAAATAAGTGGTACAAAAGTAGCAGAATACATTACGATTATTAATATGGTATTATAGAAATACGAACAACATAGCATTTAATTGTAATTAATAAATTTTTACAATTTGTATATACCTGTGAAAGAATATTAACTTTGTTGGTACTAAAATCTTGTCCCGAAGATTCTTCAATGAGAAATTTCAATTGTTGTATTAAGTCTTCACAATGCTTTGACTGCTCGTGACTAGCTATATTGTTAAGATATTCATGGACTATAAAATAAATGATAGTGTAATAAAACAAACGATATTTCTGTTTGTGAATTTTATATTTGTATTGAAATATTACCAGTTGCATTAATAGCAAAGAATTTTTCAATGACATCTATTAAGGTCATTCCATTAACTTTAGCACTGAATCGTTTTCCATTTGAAATTACAGTACGGCACTCTTGTAAATGCGGAGAGGTCTCTAAAAATACTTTAGCAGCTTCCATACATGTTTGACTTTCAAGGTACCCTAAAATTGATTATTTAAAAACTCTCACAAATTATACATAGGAAAATCCAATGGAACTTTTGAAAAATATATATACTATGTTATGTAAATTATACATCCTTTATGCATATATATATATATATATATATATGTATATGTTTAAAAATAAAATATCACTTGGTATAATAATGTTATATTTATTATATTTAATATCTATGTGCATTCAGTGCAACATTGATTCATTCATTTGTTGTAAAACTCGTTACTTTTCTTACGATATTTTAATGTATATAAGTAAAGTAATATTATTATTATAAAATTCTAATATGTTGTCAAAGATGATATCACTGAATCTCTATGTTTTATTACTATCTACATTCCCGCCAAATAATAGGTTATCATAATAGGACGCGTAAGATAAGTACATGCTATATTACCCTTACCAAAAACTAATCTAGCTATTTCCGAAGGTAATAATGTTTCCATAATGCTTATCGTCATTTGAAGTCTGCAATTATCATTGAAAAGTTATAATCATTTTCAGAAATGTTCAAATAAAACGCATCACAGTATAGTGTACAGATACTTTGAAACAATATTATAATACAAATCTTGAAGGATGTTGAATGGAGTACCTTTTACGCGAAGCATTGTTACCACCATTGAAACTATTTATATTTTCCTCCATATCAGTGAAAGTGGAAGGAACTTTTTATAAATTTAAGCATTTCGTAAGTACGTCCTAGATGTTATTATACGTTGTTAGTTGTTTAGACGGAAATACGAAAACATCTTTTCTAGTAATACAGTATATGATACAGGATTGTACAACGTTTAATATTATCTGATATTATGTATTGTTTCTGAAGGTTCAACAGGATTACTCCTTATTATTTACGACAAAAGTAATCATTCTGCATTATTTAGTAAGAACCTGTATGTACTTTGAAATATTGCAAGCTATGAACACAGTCGTGATCGTTGTAAGTGATTACTATATGTAATGTGTTTCACTTAAACTTAATTTTTTTAGAATTTTAACAAATGGGAAATTGGCAAATGGAGGTTGGAAGAATGATGTCATACATATTATTTCCAATTGGAATTTATTATTATTTGAATCAATCAGAAAGTATCGAAGAATGGGTACAGAATGAGAAGAAAAAGTTTGAGCCTATGAGTAAAGAACAACATGCTGATTTAATGAATTTTATCGAGGAATGTAATAAGAAACGACAGTTGAAACGTATTGCAGAATTAGAAGCGCAATATCAAGAAGACTAGACTAGGTTGATCAAATTTAACATACATATATAATTTTAGTTTAAAGCAAATGAGTAGATATAAATGTAATCGTAAATATAAATCCGTTTATTATTTCTATTATCTTTAATAATAGTAATATGTAATATTAATATATTGCTAATTGATTATATTTGAATTGTTCACATGTACTTCATCCCATATCGTACTTCATAATGGTATTCAATTATTAATTACATATAATAAAGATTATGAATAACAACGATGTAAACAAATGTTATATACATGCATATATATATATATATAAATAAACATGTATGCACACGTTGAAACACACAAGTATACGATGAGTATTTGATTGTAATATCGTATTTCGTAATAAAATTTAGTTTCGTAATTTCGTAATTTCGTAATAATAATAAAATTTCTAAGTGAAACACTTAATTAAAATGTGACACAAACTGAAAATGATTCGATTTATTGTGCAAATTGAATACTATTTTTCATACAACACTTGAAACCACAGACGAGTATACAGCATAAACTTTGCGTCTTATGGAATATCGTGTCTCATATTCTAAAATACCGATCGTGTAAGAAATCAGAGTGTTTCTTACGCCCTCTGCGATTTACAGTAGTGAGTGTAGGAATTATATTCAATGTAACTAATAAAGTTGGTAAAGTGACAGACGAGTGTGGTAAACTGAACAAAAGTAAAAATTTATAGTAAAAATATCCCTCTGGTTACGTGTTACACCAGAAACGATATGCGCATATGTATCTGTACATGTATACGTATAATACAATGCGTTTTAAAATATTTAACAATTTAATGACAACGATTAAATTCTCTCGAGATAATTGTAATCGTACATCGATTGAAAATGTATTTGCTAAATTATATTTTTTACTATAGTATAACAAAAATATTATCAATTTTTGAAATCTTATCCACACTGTTACGGAGATTTTGAAAAATATTGTCTTAAAAACAAGTAACGACAATGACAATAATTGGAAATATTTTCAAGTGAAACGATATGCATTCAGTTGTTTGGGAAAAGTTGCGGCTCGTCACTCTGATGAACTTCATTAAAACTATTATTCGTATCTTATAGAGCAGCTAAACTTAAATTTATTCGAGACATATTAAGAAAAGAGCTTCTTAAAGAAGACTCGGGGCAACATTCTGTTTTATTTGCAGAAATATTTAAATATACCGAAAACTAAATATATACCAAAATCGGAAAGATCAGATAGGTACATGAATACATGCGACAAAATAGAAAAATTTTGAATGCTGAAGACTTTGTTAATATATCAATATATATTTTTATACCGATTTGAGAAAAGTAGGAAGGTATCTCAGTTTGGTATGTATATTAATTTCTTTTTCATATTCGCCGATTCCTTCGAAACGGCTCAACGAATCGGGATGATCTTTTTTTGCATCTTGTAGGGCATATTCTCCGATCGACTCTGTCAAAAAATGTTTTCCGATTTGGTCACCTTAATCTATCTCTTTTTTTTTCAATTAATATTTTTGCACCAATTTCATGCTGTGTTCATCGGTTTCCCCGGGACGGTTTCACCAATCAAGGTGATTGCTTTAGCATCTCGAAGGGCATGTTAAGCAATGTTTTACATTCGTTTCTTGTAAGCTATTCTTTTTACAAAAATCCAATTTTTATCAAATTTTGTAAAATCAATTTTACTTATATATAACACACGTGTTTGCTTGACGCGCATATTATATGTATATATATATATATATATATATATATATATGTGTACAAAAAATAAATACAAATTAACCGTTGACAATTACTCGTTACTTTTCTTAAAAACTGTTGGATTGATAAGCTGCAATAATTTATAGACATGAAACATATGTGACATATCTAAATCAAATATTGCCGTGAACTAATAGAAATCATATCAAGAAATGACATACTGTGCAGTATTTGTATAAAGTATCTATATGATACAAATAAAACTAATTACAATAGTTACGTGTACCTATACTGAAAATACGATCAAGTCACGATAACCAATTCATGATATTGATACGAAGAAAAGATATTTTCATATAGTGAAGATACGAAAGGTTTTCCATATAATATTACCATCTCTTCAGTTGTATCATGATCATAAAATATCGTCTAACATTGAATTTCACATATTCATAATTGTTTACTAAATTACTTCTAATTGACATCATCGTTATCTTCACAGACTAAAATTTAATTTTTTTTCTTTTAAATTTATCGGTCAAAATATCAAAATAACTTTTATAAAGTCAAGCAGATATTTCGTTTCATAGAAATCCATACTTAAATTCTTTACTTATTACCAGATATTATGCATATTACATCGAGACTTTCAAATGTAATGAGATAAGAGTACAAGTACCTATTGAAATTTTTGTACAAACACAATCATACATTTTTCACATCCAATTTGTCGTACTAGTTACATCCCCTCGAGTTTCTTATCAGTTAACGGTTAAATAGATGTTGCACACACTGCATGTACAATGTACAGTCTACAATACGCATACATACATACATACATACACACATACAAAATGGCCAAGTAAGGCTGTATCCCCTAATAAGATAATCATCGCTATTTAATAGATCAACCATTATTTTTCAGGCACTTGCGACAATCTTGTGAAGAAGTACAGGCAGCGACTAAATAATACGTCAAGCGGGTGGGAGGTGATTCTTTGCAAAGAAATAAGAAAGAAATATAGAATAATATTTTTTCGTTCGAGGCTTATCTTTTCGACAAAAGATCAAGTTTAAAAATTTGTCAAGTATTCTTGAACACGGCTAATTCCGGACTTAAATAGGGTTAAATAATCGACGCAAGGTGATTCTACGTGTGAAAATAAGTCGAAAATATAGAATAACATTTTTTCTTAAGAGGCTTCGTTTCCGAGAAAAATAATTTTCGAAATTTATTCAAACTCTATCTTTTTGAGAATGAAGCAAGAAGTGAACTTAAACAGAAAAATGTTATTCCACATATTTTACTTCCTTTATAATCAGTCAAGTTGAAGTATACTTTACAAGTTTTCAGACTTGAATTTCTCAAAAATAAAAAAAAAAAAAAAAAAAAGATATCACTTACCACCCGCTTGATTTGGTCAAATTTTGTGTTTCGAATGAAAATTAGTCAGTTTTCAGTCCGCTACCACCATTTCTAGATCTAATCTATTCCTAAATCAGTCTTTTTTTCTAACGCTACATATTCCGTTTTTAGTCTTACTCCATAGGTACATAAAACTGTGCTAAACTTGCCGCTCTATCGAGAGCTGCATCGTAAGAATAAAGTAGTAATTTACACTACGCAGTGATCACGTACATACTGAAAATTATATTTATTTTTTATCGTCATCCTGGTCTATTGTTACGGTATATACGTTCAATTAAGTTAGCTATTACTCTGGCTAAATATGTTTATTCAGACATTAACGCCCAACATGTTCAAGTGGACATTAACATTAATGTCAGCATGTAATTTCATACGCTCTTGTGTTCGTCCTCTTTCGTTCGCTCAATTATCGATTATCTTTTTTCAGTCATTTATCTTTTTCTATCGACGAATAACATTTATGTTATGTTTGAGTATTTGTATCCATCATTGTATGTACCTGTATCATTAAGCTGTAATTTTACATAAATATGTTCGAGTTAATCGCGCGTGAAAGAATTTTTTTTTTTGATAATTTTGATACGATGAGCGGTCACCTGATAAATACATTTTTGTATAAAACTTTGCAAAGCACGGAGTAAATTTCGTAGTTTATAATGCATAACGATTATTCACAAGTACGTACGTAGATGTGTATTGAAATTATTTATATGCAGAAATTGTCTACGTCAAAGCTCGCGTATAATAGAACGAATGAATTTTTCTACCATTAGCGAGAAACTGATTGTCGGTTGATAAATTAAAAAAATAGAATGCGCAATTAGTTATTACTAGGCATTTTTAGGAAAATATACATTGTCGACGAAAGCATCGTTTATTAGAAAGGAAAGAAGTTGTAACGTGGTTTTGAACAAATTTTAGAAGACCGATTTTATTATCTCGCTATATATCTATTTATTATCCTCTTTTTATAAAACACAAATCAAATCAAGTCAATTGGAGCAAGAAGCTAACAAGAGCAAAAGGAAATAATCTACTGTATAGTGCGGCGTATATTTCTGCTCTAATCATGGCTAATCAAGTAGTCTTTTCTAACATCGTTCATTGCTTGCGATTGAAACGTAATTGAACCCCTACCGCGAATAGGATCGAAGATTTATTCCTTATTCATCAAATCTTGATAAACTCGAGCTTCGTGTAGGTATATGCGAATAAAGTAAAAGACGTTAAATTACGTTAAATATATGATGTATTTTAGTCAATTTTTGACGATTTCCTCGACAACTATAGTCCTTCCTTTTTTCAAGCTTCTCCAAGACTTTTTCTATATTTGTCGATAAAGATGAGTTGAGTTTCTGGACTTTGGACGACTCTTTTTTTATCTTTAAAAAGGATCAAATACGATAACGAAGTTTGTACAATAATTTGAATTACGTAAATTACGTAAAATTTGAGATTTCAAATAATTATTAACGTAGCGAAAATGGTTAGATCATAATTTTATTCCTTTTCGATAATCGGAATTCCATATTTTGTTGCACGACGATATTTGCAAATAATTTTATGCGCGCAATGATTTTATGTTGAACCATACTCGCTTAACGATTATAATAATTTGATCGGTACGGTATTATCTTTAACTGTCGTATTAGTCGAATGTAAAATTGTCCGCGATACGGAGAACTGATCGATAAGCTGAATGTAAATCACCGGCAGTTCGTTTCCAGGTAAACCTGTTGACCGAAGCTTTGAAATTAACATTCGGATCGACTAAAAATTTTTCGTCGCTCTTAATATAAAGCAACTAAGTAGTGGCTTTAGTCGTGGCGTTAGATCGTAGAAAGTTGTCGAAAAGTGCACGAGATCGTTGGCGAAGGATTCGCATCGGAGGATGCAAAAGCGCGAAGAAGGAGGGACGCTTGCGCTAAGGGAGACCGCGTGCTTTCATTTCGAGCGGCCACCTGTGCTTGCGCTCACGCTCTCCTACCCCATTCAAACCATCCCAACCCCTGCCCTATACTATATATACGAAGACACTCTCGATACCGTTTCACTTCTCAACGTTACCACCGCGTCGGACTCTCTACATTTCCAAGATCGTATCTGCTTCAACAAACGGACTCGCAACGATTCCTCGCTTATTCTTTCGACCCTATTTTACTTGGTGAGTTAACGCGTCTATCTCATTTATCTTGTTATTTATTAAATTTCCGAAATTTGTTCATTAAATGGCGATTACATGTTAATAGATCATCGTTACAGTGCAATTAGTTTGAACGAAACATCATTAAGTGGTTTTTCATTTTTTAACTTGTTAAAAGTTGTTCACATTTGCGTATCTTTTACGCACTATGTACATAGATACGTGTATAACATGTGCTTGTACATAACGGTTTTAAGGTCATTTTATAGGAATGGAAATTTAAAAAATATATAAATGTATTTAAATAAGTTTTCAATAGATCAACAGTTTTTATGACAGTGATAATAATAATGATAAAAGCACGAAACTGTACTGGAATAGCGACATAACACCTACTGCCTAAGCACTTATTGCCTTTTTTTTTTTTTTTTTTTTTTTTTTTTTTTTCATAAATTGCATTCTTTGACGAAACGTGTAATACATTAGGACATAGTTATAGCTATACCGACAACTCAAATCAGTCACATTATATAGACTTTCTTATATCTAACGGCCGAGTAGTATGCCGAGCTCTCGTAATCGTGGTCCGTATGGTGTGCGTATTTTATCTCGTACGATGTTATATTACTTAAAATTTCCTGATCGTACATAATATCTTGACTCGGACTACGAGAATGATTGTCGTTACCTCTCTTGCTAGTCCTGCTAGCCCCCCATAACGTGGTAGAATACTAAAGCTAATTCGATGAATACGCAAGAACGTTTCGAATACGGGAATCCGAATACTTGGCACGTGTATCAAGGACCAATACGTCACGATACGTACTTGTACGATAATGTGTTTGAATTTTCTATCGTCATCTATCGTATCGCATGAATCGTTATCCAAAATCCAAAACCTTCGTCGGAAAGGCTGATAATCGTAATCAAGGATAAGGAAATGGAGTAAGATTATTATTAAGGAGATGTTATTGTTTACGAGTTCGATTCGATTTCACACCCATAAATCACGCCCTAAATGTTTCCAACTGTTTCTAATTTTATCAAATTTCTTTAAAACTACGTCATATTACCCGTCTAAAAATATTACTAGTTGATCGATAACCTGAGTACATATCTCTGCCCCTACAAATAATTCATTGACGAAACATCTACGAAATTTTAGGTAATTTACACGTATGTTGTCCCTGTGCTCGAACAATCCAACGTCTTGTTCATCGATGTATACGAATTCTATGATCGACGACACGTACTACTAGGCGGTTATAGGCGCACTTGGTATTTGGTCAAATTTTTCACGGTACATACTATGATTATTTTTGTCGATGTACGTATTTCTGTACAAAGATATACGTATATAGGTGTATATCAGAAAGAGTAAAAGTATAGTTATATATAAGAGTAAAGTTATAGTTTTGTAATGAAAAATAAATATAGAAAATTAATCATTTGTAATAATGCTACAACTTGGAATCGTTACGATCAAATAAGATACTCGTATAATAAAGATACTGGTATGCCCGTCTTGTGTACATATTTTCTCCAAAGAACGTAGTAAAACTTCTTAAAACTCGATAAAAGTTTTTCCAGCAGTCCAAGAGGGAGTCTCATAAAAAGTCCGAGAAAGGTTCTTTAAACGACCCAGAAAAAATTCTTATTTGCTCTGACTGTTTCGCCCTTACGTACGCGTGGTTTCTTCTTACGGTTTTAAAAAAATCCAAGACTATCAAGGAACTAACAATAAGTTTAGCAAAGGCAGATAGGGAAAAGTTATAGAATGGTATTTAGAAGCAGATACATAGGTATCTCTATTCAGGGACAAATTCAGATAAAATTGGAATGTACGATAGCACGTAAAATATATGCAACAAACGGTGCTAATATAACGCGTTGCAACATCATTACGATACGATAGAGATTCGACGAAGAAACTATTTTTTTTTACAATCGGAACAATCGTAACGTATCGATTAATTGAAGTTAAACGGTATAATGGTAAAATTTAACCGGCTAGCGTGGATGTCCATCGCGAAAGTGGTCAAGCGTTTTGAATATTTTGAGATCACCTATATTTTTCTTCGAATATAAGTAGAGTAAAAATAAAGAAAAGAAAGAAAATTTATCGACTGACGAATGAAAATAACGGTGAATAAGAAATAGTACGATGTAATAAAAAAATTAGAAAAGTATTTCATTATCTCTTATCTTATATGTATTTAACAAAATCTTCTTACCGAGTTTAATTCATAAACCCATAGTCAAGATTAACTAATATAACTTTCGATGAAAATCAATTAAAGGCTTAATATTATTTTACTTTCAGGAAATTCGATAAGATGTCGATCAAATTCTATGCAAAATCACTCTTGCTATTTATTATTGTTGGCCTTGTTGTTGGTGCTGAAAATTACATAGATTACGGAGGTAGGTGAAAAAAAGTTGAGAATATTCGTTCGACGCAGAACGAACGAACGTATTATTTATGTTCGTTCGATGAACGTTCTAATATAAATAATATTATTCTTTTATTTTATATTTTTTATATTTATTTATGTATTATTCGTTAGTATTATTTATATGGTATCTGGGTACTTGTTTTAATTTCGAATCTGTAAAACTGTATACGTAGATCGTTACAAGTTGTTACGACTGTTTTTGCAGTCTATAAGTTGAGACGACCATATTACCACATCGAGGAAGGCATTGCTTTTGCTATCGCTATGTAATACAGCAGTAACGTACTTCAAACGATGAACGAACAAGCCTTTCAAAGGTCAAAGTTTTGTTTCGATGAAACGATCTCTATATCGTTCCTATAAACATGATAATTACCGCTTTGAAGCTCATAGCCATGTACGAACGTTGAAAGTGGAAAATTACAGACGTTTGATGTCAGATTCACCTGTAACAAGCTTTTAAATAATCGCTCACGATACGATAGCTTCTTCGCAATTTTCAACTTTCCAATTTTCATTTTGCATTTTATTACACAAACAAATCGCTTAATGTAAACATTGAAGATTTAATAAATTTGGATATAATATTATTTATCAAAATTAAATGCTCGAATACTTTTGACAATGTTAGTAATTATCATTTGACCGAACATTTGGTCGAACTGTCTAATTTCACTGATCACTTAATAGCAAATAACGTACCATCGTTTGGTCACTTTCATCGATATATCGTATTTATAGATGAAGTAGCAGAAAAAACGCCGGTTGAAAATATTCACGAGCTTTATAGAATTCTGATGCAACGTAGCGCTTTAGAGAATACCGGACTTGGCGAGACTCCACTAGAACATTTGATGATCCGTAAATCTCAACGATCGCCTTCGTTACGTTTACGTTTTGGACGTTCGGATCCTCGTTCGTTCGTAAGTATATGAGTTTTTAACGTTTTTATCTTTAGATAGCGAACATTCTCGGACAAACAGTCGCATAGAATAGAAATTTAGAAATATTGACGTAATAAGAGTAATAACTAGATTTAACAACAGTAAGACTCGCCCATTTTTCTTATCTAATTTACGTACCTACCTATAAATTTTCTTCGCTCTTTAACCATGACGAGAGCAAAACGTAATTCACTAAAATATATGCATAGATATGTATGTTTGTGTCACAAATTGAATAAGTTAAATTTTATTCAATTTCACTCGAGTCGTGGAATTTTATTCGACAAATGATTCGTATTTAATATAGAATAATAGAGAAACTATAACATCTAATTATCCTATAAATCCAGAGATTACAGATCTATCGCGAACGAAACGACGTATATGAAAAACATATTTGTATATTTATTCGTATCGATGTAATCGTACAAATGTAGAAGTCAATAATTGTGCGATAACTTTGGAACAAATAGTAATAGAATTTGTATAAATAACATTTGAAAATTGTATTTTTCAGGTCGGAATTCCACCAAAACCTATAAGCGTTATTTCATCGAGATTCGACAAGTGAACACGGATATGAATAACATTCTTCACGTACATCTAATTTTATTGTAAGATTACGCGATCTACTAGAAAATAGAAATTACTTTTATTCTTCTTCTTTTATTCTTTTTAAACGCGATGAGAATTAAAAAAATTATTCATAATTAGAATATTTTCCATACCAAATATTATATTTTTGATGTAAAGTTCGTTTAAAGTTTACTTTGATTGTAAGCAGTATAAAAATATAATAGACAGTGTAGTGTTCGAAAGGAAAATCGACATTTGAAATTACCAATAAAAGGTATACAAGAGAAATTTACTACGTCTTTTACATTTCGTGATAAATTTAGAATTGAAAAAAAGATGTTGCTTATCGGAACAACACGTTCGTCCCTTGGAAGAGAATAATTTTTTTCAATGTTTTGCTGGTCAAAAAATAAAGATAAGAATGGAAAACAATCGCAACAGTTGTACACATAAAAATGAATATACCTAATACTTAATTTTCAACTTTTTATTAGTGTTAATTTCATTTCTCCGAGTATGAGTCGTTGAAACGAAAAGATCAAAATGTTGGAGATCGAACTATTTAGTTGAGTTGATTTGCAGCGTTTGCTGGTGTCGATCTGTCAATTCGGATCAGGAATTTATGCAATGACCCATCGTGTAATAAACATTCGGTTAACAGATGTTTGAGATGGAGGTGTACACCACCTTTAACAGTAAGGCGTAAAGAATATGGAAATAATAACAAGGCTTACTTGAGATGCAAGCATATTTAATGACAAGGCTTAATATGATTGATAATATCGAGAATTTCAACAGACTGAAACGAGGAAAGGCGAGTTTGGTTTTTTTGTAAACTTTGGAGTGAAAATTTTATTAACTACGTTATAATTACTTGACACTTACAATTGGACGCAAGGTATACATTGTTTCCGAAACGTTATAATTAAACGATTCTATCGTCCTGTATGTGTTTTTTCTTTCGCAAATTTTAAGTACATTCATTGCACTTTTACGTTATTTCGATCGCATAGAAATTTCAAGCATTACATTTAATACGTATAATTTCTCGTAACGTAAATACGTAACATTTCTGGCTCATACCCTAAGTTTGCGATATAGAAAATTTTATAGAGAACAAAATTTGAGTCTTAGAATTAGTTGAAAAAGCTTAGCTTATCTTAAGCTATAATTTAAGCGTTTAATATTATTACATGATATTTAATCGTTACTTGAAGTGTGCCGTTTTTATGGAAGAACAAAGTTTCTTAAGCGAACACGCGGCTTCTCTGTCCTCGTGAATCAATTCGCCGACATTTTTAAATTCTGGTCGTGATAAAAGTTGGCTTCGTGCGTGGTCTATGGTAATAGAAAGTGGCATTGTTAATATTTTTCTCCAATTCGTTTTTTCATATTGGATAAGAAACTGTAAGAAGACGACTTTGTTATTCTTTGTAAATATAATAATACGTATTTTACTTTACATAAATATCGATATCAACAGAGTTTGAATACTTTTAGCAGGAAAAATTTATTACGTAGTTGATCGTTCACACTATACTAGCCAACATACGCATAATTTCGACGTATCTACCAATTTGTTTCTTTAGAAACGTGAAATAGATTTGCTTACTGTTTTATTTCTATTAAATGCGAACTATATCACGTTTTTATTTACGAAAACCGAAAACGTCTCTACCAAAATTGTTTCGTGAACAAAGTTTCCAATTATAATACGATTCGATTAATGGACAAAGGATATATGTGTACATACCATTGTATATTTTACATTAACCATTCTATCTATTCTATGTATACTTGCATTATTTAGTTAAATTTTTAACCTTGTTTTATTCGAGCTTTGTAACGTAGCTATCTTAATAAAGATCTATATGCTCCGTCGATTCTTCTATTTATTTATCCTATCACGATTATTTCAATTATATACTGACCTGATCAAATGCTGTGTCTTCAATATGGAACATTATATGCGTTAGTGGTTTAAAAAGAGGTGACATATCCGGTATATCGTCCACAAGTTTCGTAATATCATTTTGTCGTAATTTATTTAATATTAAATCAGACGCGCGAATTAGAAATTCGTGCGTTACCTGTAACGCAAAACATTTTGTACGAAATTAAATTTTGCATACAATAATTTAAATTACAATACGCCTTATTACGTACTTTTAAAGCCCGTCGTCCAGAACTGGTGAACAACAGCTCGTCGGTATGCACCTCGATAACGGAAAACAAGTTGTACGTTTCATTAATGCGTGAATCTATATTTGATGTTTGTACACTGAAACATTAATTTCATTGTCTTTAAACATTTGAACCAGATGGAAGGGAAAAATTGTTGACCTTGAAATCCAAGGTAAAGGCTAATTATTTTCCACCGATATAAAGATCGAATTATCTTTCACGCGAGAAGCGAACCTCTAATTATTTCGAATAGCGTGTTGCGATTGCTAATTCTATTTCATAAATATTTTTCATTTTATTTAAAATTTCATAAATATTTCTTGAAGATTATAAAATAGTCTTACTTCTTTTTTACAAGCTGGAAGAAATCATCGATCTGAGAAGTATGCTTATCGTCTTCGTCGATACTGCAAATAGCTTCGGCCAAAGTGGTTACCGTTGCTGATACGTCGTTGGGGTCGAAAAGATTTAATTCCAAGTAATCTATTCCTTCAGAGGTCGAATCGCTTTGTATTTTTGTTTCGCACGTTTTCGAAAACTCGATAAGGGCGGTATAGAGAGATGCACAGAGAACGTGGAGAAGAACGTTCCCGCCAATTGGATGACAATGGGCAGGAATGTTATCTTGTAATGCAAGTACAGTTTTTAAAATTGCAGGTGGTAACGTTACATACAATTCGGCGAAACAGCCAATTACCAACGACATTGCCTGATACATAGAAGCGCCTGTCTGCAAATTATTAAGAAGACATTTTTCAAAAAATTAACGTTCGTTAGACTCTTTATGATTACGATCTTACGTATCGGTTTCAAGGATGACGAGCAATTTTTATATCGCCTAGGTTTGTAATATCTTTTTCAGATTTCTCGGTAATAATCGCAGGACAGATTCGTGTGAAATATCTGCTTGTTACGTTTGCGTGCGAAGACTAGCGATAATATTAACGTACAACTCGCCTCTACATGTATGTACATATACACGTAGAGATGTAGTTTCGTTACTGTTAAAATGACTTAAAATGAAACTAGACGCACGTTTATAACTTACTCTTACAGCTTCCAAAAGAATTTCGATAATTGGATGCATCATATTCTTCAAAGGACTTAAAATCGCATTAAGCCAGGGTGGTCTTGATTGATTCCACATCTAAATAAATATGTTCGTGTTGCCTTTACATATATTATTTTTTATTCTTACATGTTTTATTTTTATTCTCGATATTTTAACGAATACCTGTTGGCGGTCCAGATAACTCGACCAATCGGGAATCTGCTTTAAAGCTGTCACGATAACACAACCAGGATCTTGCGCTATGTACGTTAGAATATACGTTAAACTATAAAGGCCTAAAGCTGACGTTACTTTCGTCGATGCATCGCACATTATACCACTGCATAAAAAACCACCGCAACTCATTCCATTCGATTGTAATTCTTCGGAAATATCAAAATTATTTTCACACGTAAAATTACCACATTTGTAGATTAGAGTGTTTAATAATATTTTAGCCACCGCATAGTCATTCATAAAGAGTACCTATGAAAATTTAAAATTAGTATCTTTTTTTTAATCGTGCAAATGTATGCATTTGTCGGAGACAAAAATAAGCGAACAGGCAGCGGAAATTGATTGCATTGTCTTATCATTTGACAAACATCAGCGGTAGAAGAAAATTATCGAAAAGAAACTGCTTTTATATTTATAGCTTATATCTCTGATTAGAGATTATTTCATTATTATGCTATAGATAGCGTTACAATTACCTTTATTAACTGAGGCCAATTTGGTTGGGGTTGATGTCTAAGAACGTTTAATTCTAAAATCGCAACTCGATTTTTAGGCAAATTTGAAATGTAAATGTCAGAATCGACGGAGCCTAATAAATTCGGTGCGCATACTAATAACCAGGCAGCAGGTTCGCGACGCGGTTGCAAAATTGTTAAATTTTCAAGTCCGAAACGGAATACCTATAATAAAAATTCAACGAATCTAGAGCAAAACTGTATAAAACTGTATACCTACGTATTTATGCGTACCTATTATAACTTAAAATAAAAGTCGAAATTAAGATATTCTTATCCTATCCCACACAGAAGAAATGATTTTTAAATTCTACATTTCTGTTTAATTGCATCGATACTAGGAATGATAAAAAGATTATTAATTGTAAAAGATTTTACTACATTGTTCCCTAATCGTCTTCCATCTTTGTTAGATACTATGTGAAGAAGGTAAAAGATTGCGAGAGATGACCTTGAAATTTCAAAAAAAAAAAAAAAAATAGAAGAAAAAAAGAAAAAAGAAAAAAGAAAATATCACTGCCATAACATGGCTCATTCTGCGACGTTACTCTACTGATCGGTAAAACACATTGTGATAAAAAAAATTCTTATCCTCGAAGATCAGGTTCAAGATCAATTCTGTATCAATTGTTCTTTTACGAATGTCCACCGATCCAGAGATATACCTCTCAAAGAATCACCCTGTACATATATTTAATCGTATTTCAGTTATTCGAAGCTATTAATACTTCACCTGATATAATTCTCGAAGAGGAGTTCCCCTTAACAACAAACAAATCAACAATTCATTGCATTTCGCGTGTATATCCCTAATGGCAGTTGGTAATCTATTTAATTTTATTCCGATCATTTCGTTGGCACTTGTACAGGCACCCAAAGCAAGATATCCGGTACAACACAGAACGTTAAAGGCATCCGTCCAGAATTGTTCGGATCGTGCCAAACTCGGTCGACCCTATTTTTAGTTCGTATCTTTTTGTATCGATATTACCTATACGCATAGTAAGTGAAAGCGATATACGATCAAAGATATTCTTACATAAATAAATCTTGTAACAATAATGGACAAAGATTCGTTCAACATTCCAGAAAAAACACGTTGTGCCATTTTTGGAGATACGGTACTCCATAGATCTTTCTTTGTTCCTAAAAATATAAAATTAAAAATATGAAAAATATAGTTACAATTGAGAAGAAAATATAACAGTATCGATCGACGATAGGTGTTTAAACAACATAATTTCAAACGCAGCCTTTGGATAAGACAAATATGGATCCTCGAAATCTTTTGGAAGGGAAATTATAAAATGCTATGTTACGTGAACGGTTACAACTTTCAGATTTCAAGAAATGTTAAAAACACGTTACATACCTTCTGCTGAGAGATTTTATACCCTTTTATACCATTTGTTATATCATATTTCCCAATCGTTGCTGTAAGAAGCTACTATCTATTCGCGTTACGAATGTCTTGTAACAGAGGCTGCATATTAAACATTTCTTTATCAAAATGAAATTAATTATTGCTGTATAAAAGAATGTCTGTAAACTACGTCTTATCGTGACAGATATCAAGAGATATCGGATAAAAGGTATAAATCACAACTACAGTTTTTACAAACTATTGATATTTTGATATCGAATACCGAATTCGTTTTTTCGACAATTAGATTCTTAGATGATATATCACTTTCTAACTTTGTTGTAATTACCTTGCATATATAGCCACCACATTTGTATTACAAAAGAGCATCGTTCTCGTTCAAAAAATGACGTGGTATCGTGCCAACTGAGGGAATCAGCTTCGTTAAGTATATATAACGAAATTAAGCGGCAATGTAAATCCAATAATCGCTCTGCTACAGCTTCAGCCATTTCGTGATAGCATTTATACGATGCGTTTAATTTTTCGCTATCCCAAAGAAAAATTATGGAAATTATTCGGAAATTAAAGCACTCCACTCTAAGCTATTAATTGAAAATTGCCAACATTAGAATAAACACTAGCACGATATTAATATTATCGGAATAAGATTTTTCTTTCATCTGAATATTCCGAGTATTCGATATTATATCGCGAAATCATAAACTTTGTAGATATTTGTAAATTGCATATGGAAAAAAAAGTTCCTAAAGATAATGCTTCGTACGAAAATTTTCAGAATAAATGTTTCAGAAACATTCGAACTTACATGTACGATCCTTGTATAGAATTCAGGTTTTGTCATTTTCTTATCATTAGACGTGTCTAGCAAGATTATCGATCGAAATGAAATGAAATATAAAACGATAAATTTGATTCGTATAAGTTAGCAAAAATAAGTTATTCGCAGTTAGATCTTTCGGTAAATAGAATTCCTTCTCTTTACAAATTACAAATTTTTCAAATCATCCATATAATTAATTTCTCTAATTCTCCGTGTATCTCTTAATTTTAATTATATAATAAATTTAACGTTGCGTTATACCTTGTGATAAGTATACAATTGTAATTATGTACATAAGGAGTAAACTTTATGAAAGGTAATTGAAAAGTTCGTGCAATCATATAAAAAACATACGGCATTCATACGCGCACAAAAAATATCAATTACCTTGATTGCGGGGAAATTAAATTCTTAGCTTGTCGATTATAGCACCACAGACAATTTCGTATTAATGCAGCTGCTCCCAAAGTAGCTGTTAATACCGTTAAATCTGCATGATCTAATGATTCTTGAATAAGGAGATGTAAATGTTCTGAAATAATGTTATTGTTACAAAATATGTAAAATATCGTGTATTAAAATATTATATGTCTTGCGATAAGTTTAATTGTTCGTTTTATTTTAGTAAAGCAACAGCAGATATCTATTTAAGTACGATTATGTACGATGACTTAAGTTTCCATCTTTTTCCAAGAAAATTATTTCTTTTACCTAATAATTTATCGGCGGTATCGACAACAAGTAACACAAATTCGGATGGTGAGATCTTTTTGACAACTCTCTCCTCGTTATCCACGATTGTGGAAGATTTGTTTTCCATTAAACTCGTTAGACCAGAATGACGTTTAAAAGCAGCTTGAAAATCTGCCTCCCACCACGTAACAATTTTAACTGCGACAAATGACGCGTGTCTGGGAAAATCAAGTTTTCCACCGCTAATACGTGAGCAAAGGGGCTCCTTTAGTACAGTTTGCATTTCCTGTATCATTATGATATATTGTACGTTATTATACCATAACAAACTTACGGTATTATTAGTTTGTAAGAAAATAAAATTGAGATAATTTATATTTACGTGTATATTTCTATATATTTGTCGTTTTACACTTTATTAAACAAATTGTAAAAAAGAAACTCGTATTTGCGTTTAAAATCTACAGTTCGATGTTACGTAAGTACATATAATAATTATAGAAATTACTATAAATATAAATATAGAAATATAGAAAATATAGAAATATAAATAACTCGATAGTAAAGGAGAAAATTTCTCTATCCCAAAAGATCTATCATAGATATACGGTACACCTTAACTAATATATGTATATGAATGATTAACGTGGAATATGAACTAAGTGACAACAGCTTGGTCGCACTAAACCAATTAATTTTTAATCGTGTACTTTTTCTTTATCTTAAAAACAACGTTAAAGTTAATATTATCAGAATTGAGAAAAGATATTAGCATCGATTTCTAAATTTCTAATTTCATATGCAGAACTTTATTCGCAATAATAGAAATTTTTTATCCTTTGTAGATTACCTACACAACTTAGCATCTTATGGAAAATTGTCATATTAAATAAACTTACACGAGTCACAGCCGAAATCGTACGCAACATGTATTTGTACAGACAAAAGTACATTTCATCTACTAAAAAAATTTGAAGGGTGATGGAAACAAAGATTAAGACTAATATACACACACACACACACACATATATATATATATATATATTGTAAATGTTGCTAACAATATAGATATACAATATAGATATATTTTTTATTTCTGTTTTTTCGAGTTCCCCTTGGGCAAAAAAAACATATATATATATATTATACAAATGTCATACGATTTTAATTGTAAGATGATTTCCAAACTAATATACATGTATATGTATAGCAATCTTATCTTTTTCCATACTTAGAAAAATTCCAAATATCAAATACCAGTACCGAATATTAATATATCTTGATAATAATCCGTATAACCATTATACAAATTTACTTATTATTCACTATATGTTTATTATTTTGTAGTAAAGAAAAAGTATATTCTTATTAAGTTTTCGAAACAAGTTCTTTAACTTGGTGGAAAATTATTCGTGAAATTCGAAACTATTAATTAAAAGTAATAATACCTGATAATATTGCATGTCCCGTTGCAATAAGATTCTAACGCGGTCTACTAAATTGCCATCTTCCATAATCTCCATTTTCGTCGATTCTTTGGTGGATAATAACGTTCTTAGAAATATATAAATATATAAAGATATTTATTAACGATAAATTTTAGATAATAATATTCACTACTACTCAATTTGAATATTATGCTTATTTACATAAAGCATACTCGATAAATAATTTATACAGAGAAACGTATAGCGACCGTGTATATATTGTTATATTAAATTTTAAAATGAACTATTTTTTACTATATTTCTTCTTTTGCACATAAATACTTTTGCATATAAATACCAAACTTATAATTGTTTTATGACGTCATAAAAAACTTTACTAAATGTGCCGTTCTATCATGCAAATATTTGTGTCAATATTTTACAAAGATACTCACTCACATAAATATATTAAAATGTTTTGTCTATTTTATGTTATTATTTATATACATAGATTGTAAAATTGTACATTTCCAACTTAAGATATTTAGCCATTTCAATCGATATTACAACTTTGAACATCGATAAATGGAATTAAAGATCTGTCATTGTTGCTTCTCTTTCTTTTCCACTAAAGGAACATTTATCGAAGTTTGTTTGATCCCTTATGATCGCTGCTATTTCACTGTTAAGTAGTTCGTGTAATGTTTTCCCGTCGTGTTTATAAATCCATCTACCATTTATAAAATCGTATCGCTTTGGACCAGACTTGGGAGAAGATAGCCAAATTTGTTTATTCGGAGTTTGACGATTTATGACGTAAGTGCCATGAGAATTACCAAACTTGACGGTTAATACTCCATCCTACAACATTAAGTATGATATTATTATCTAAAAATCACGATTATGTAATATGCTTATAATTGTAGCACAGTCATAAAAATATGATATATATGCTGATACAACATACCCCGTATGACACATCTGCATCCGATAAATGTGCTGTTTGCTCTATTAATTCATCAAAATATTCAGTTAAAGAATCAAGCGTTTCGTCAGAAATTCTCTCAAATTCTACAGGCGTCAATTCTCTATGTAAAAGAAAAGATTTCTTTCCTATTATTCATAATTTACTGTTGTTTGCTAGTATATTCTTGTTAAAAGATGAGGCTCGAAAAGGATTATAACCGAATTAAATTATAAATAAATAATCATATGCTGCATATACTATTTCTACGCGCGCGCGCGTTTGTGTGTGTATGTGTGTTGTACCTATGAGTCAAATCCACGATACATTGTACTAAGTATAATATATAATATTTATACGTATAGATTTTACGTAATTAATATTTGCGTGTAATAATTTTGAATTTTAAATTTAAATTTAAATTTAAATTTGAATTTTCCAATTCAAAACATTAATTAAAAGATCTAAAGAAAGCACAGCTACTTTAAGCTTAGAATATGTACAGAGAATAAGTTGTCATTGTTATTATCATAATATGTACTCACTGTGTAATTGGAAATACACCACTACTATTTGAGCTGAGATAAGCTATTAATCTGTAATCGAATGTCTTTACATTATTACTACCATTTGAATACTTTTTAGAATATAATACAAGATAACCTATATTCTTTGGACATTTTACATTGATCTCTTGTATTAAACAAGTATTTATAACTTTTGGTACCGAATCATGCGATAGAATTCTAAAAATGCTACTTCTTGTTATACTTCTAGTTAGTAACATGATATAAATTTTTTCTATATTGTATATCGATCAAACAAGATACCAAAGGGACATTGCTCTGCGCAAAACATAGTTTTGTTGTGAACTGTATAATCATACTCATTAGTATATATATCGTTACGTTATAGCGTGAATATAACTTCATGAGAGTCCTCATGCTTACAGACCAGATCGTTTCCGGACTAGTGCGACATCATGCGGCGAAGTGTCGAGATCAACTAAAGGTAGCATATACAAGAACCTATAATATTATGGATCTGCCCTGTTTAGTTGCACAGAACATGTAGAGGCAATGCGAATTGATTACGACTGATAATAAATAAACAACGAAAATAAAACATTAAGTATAAACAAATACACATAGCGACGATATATATATATATATATATATATCTCGAACTCACGTAGTTTTACTTACACGTAGTTTGTTCACGTTGACGATTGTACAAAGGGTACTCGAAAAAGCTCGGATAGAAAAGTAAATACGAACTTTTTCGTAGAATCGTACAATTAAACATGTTCTTGTGACATAGAACTCAATAGGTTCTTGCCTATGCTAAATTGCAACCAAACAGGGTAGGTCCCTAATTTTAGGGGGTTCCTGTATATGCTAACTTTACTTGATTTCACCCCTTGACCGCATGGAGCAGCACCTGTATTGTGAAATAATTAGGACTACGGGTGCGAGCACACTCGTTTCTTTTCTGATATAAGCCTATTTCTTTTAATTTAATATAGTTTTAGTATGGCTTAGTCAAAAGAGATCGGCATGTACAGTTAGAGCGTAATTTGAATTGTCAACTAATTGTGAAAATTATCTTAGGATTCGATACATAGTACGGCGATAGGAAAGTCAGAATTCGGAAACAGAAATGCTTCATTTAGGATCTTAGTCAATTGACAGCTTTAATTGAAGTCACGTAGGCTCTCTCAAACCGGATGGTTGTTTCCAACCTAAGATTATATGCTCAAACGTTCTGCATCTAAGATATTCAATCGGATTAGCCAGATGAATTTTCGCTGAAGAGTTACGTTGGACATACTGAATATTTAATCGAAATTGGTTGATGCAAAAATAAGCAACAGATCTTTATTAACATGAAATAAAGAATTTAAAGTAGGTTCATAATAGTAGTGATTTTTTATAACTTTTATAATAATAATTATTTGTCATGTTGAGCAAAAATATGAAGTCGATATCTCGCATCCGAAGGGAAAGACAGAAATCTTTGAGCTGCGAAGGTTTCTTCTTATCGAATTTTTCGATTAAGAGAATTCAACAGACGAAAACGTCTTAAAGAAATTTTATACTGGATGGAATATTTTTCAAATTGTAGAGGTTCAAGAAAAGACAAATTCAACTTTTAGAAGTCAATAATTTTTTTTTACACACAGTGAATGACACTTTGATGTTATACTACGTTATATAGGTAGTATGAGGACACGCGCGTAATGCGATAACCGAAAATATAGTAGGTGTAGATCGAGATACGATTTTTCATTGTAGTATCGATACGTGCAGTAGAACTCTGTTTATTTCAGCGAAATTTTATTTGATGCCTAATTATCTGAATCTAGTAGTGATTTGAAAAACCGCAGAAGCAATCATAAATCGGAACAATGTGTATAAGGAAATATTTATCGTCAGTACCAAGATCAGTGTATCATCGACAGCATTCCACGCAACTTCATCGATGTAGATAATTTCTGTTACATCAACTAAACTGTCATTTTTAAGAGACATGTTTCGTTACGACATTTGTTCCATTTCAATTTTCATATTATTATCATCGAACTTGACAAGTTATCTTACATTAGTGAATTCTTATGTTGTGCCCACGCCAACGTTTGAAGTGTTAAATCCAAAAGGAATTCTTATATCGATATCGGGTAAGTGACTATCTATATAGACATATAATCCATAACATATTTACTTGTACGAATTAACCGTACGGAAATGCAATTATTTTATTTAGCGCTACATCTCTGTTAGTGGTCATTTTGATGGCATACAATTGAACAAATATCGCTGTCAAATATTATTTCGTTAAGTTATATTTTGTTAAGAGATTACCGATTATTTTTAGTAGGTTTGCAATCAATTTTATTATATTCAATAGGATCATAAAAATTAACCGGTTATTTCATAGATAATTTTTGAAGCTACAAATAGTAAATAATATTAAATTACAAAGAAATAATGGTTTAGTACTGGCTGTAAAAGAAATTTATTTATTAATTTTTTTACTCATCTTACTGTACTTGATTATTTATCACCCATTATACAGACTCAAATTCATACGCAATTTGTTATATTTATACACAAATGTATAAATGAATGTATAAATATTCATACGCAAAAGTTTAGAAAATATTAAATTTTAATAAAAATAAGGATAGTTAAGAATAGTAACGAACATCTTGTCGTAATCGTCTTATTAATGGAAACTGACATTCATACGTACATACATATGTGTATGACAGATAACTTTAAGTTTATCATACATATAATATATATATATACATCACCAGTGGTCATTTACTTCGTATTATTCATTTGGAATTCCTCGGGAATAACCGGATTTACTTATTTACTTACCATTAATGTTTTCCTTTTGGATGGGACGATGACTAAGTGATATAAATGTGGATGATACAAGAAAGTAATACATGGGATTAATTCTGAAACATCAGAGAACTATGAAACCGTAATGTGCAATGAAACATGATTGCAATCAAATAAAATTTTACTAGCATTTTATATATACTACATATGTTGTATTAATCATACTTTTTAAATATTATTATCTATCTTCAAAGACAATGGTCTATGATAATTATTCTGGCAATTGAAATATTTATAAATAAATTTTATGTGATATTTATACTCAGCTATAGATTTATATGCACAAGTTCATGCTTTTTTTTTTAATTCCAGGATTGCTTGACGTTGACTTTACAGAATAGTATTTTGAAAAATTCCATAATTCCATCGTAAACATTTATCTTAAAAATTTGTATCTAATTTCTAATTTTATACGCGATTTTTAGCTACCGATTAATTATAAGTAAATGAGATTGTTAATTTAATTAAAACTAATAAGTAATAATTAACTATCCTTTATAAGGTTAGACTATTACAGAAAAATAAATGTGTACAGACATTTGAGACAATGAGAATGGAATAAATCAAATTTATACTTACAAATCTATAAAGTAGAATAATATCGGTTATAACTTTGTTATCAATAATATGTTATCAAATTGTTTCCTCAATTCAAATGCACATTTGTATTTTTTTTTTTTCTTTTTTTTTTATACTAAATTGCGATATACTAAATGCGATATACATAGTTCTGAGAAACTCTCATTCTTTGGAAACTCGTTTATATACGTAAATGCATAAATAGATCGAGATATATCTATTTAACAAATATGAAACGTTTACATATCGTATTTTTGTGGATATTTTGTGGATATGCTTTTGTGGATCAAAGAGTATCCCTTTTGAAAATTTTATTTTACGAAGGTGTTATAAGGCAGATAGATATAGTATGTAAGTGGAAACGAGAAATATAATATTCTCATCAAATGGAAAGAAAGGTCATTTTACTGTCTACATACTAACTTGATATTTCCAAAATTTACTTTCACTTCAACACTACGGTTTGTGTTGCTATGAATATAATGTATGTATCTTTTTTTTTTTTTTTTTTTTTTTGTATTATAACAGATGAGCCCGGCTTACAATTTTTTGCGTTTCAAGGAAACGTAAATAGGACTATTAAGTTGAATGAAGTAGGGCGAATATCGGGCGAAGTGTATAAGAAGAATAATGGAAAATGGATCGTTCAGAATCGAAATATGAACCTTGCAAACGGAGATGTTATACATTATTGGACTTATGTACAAATTAACGGGATAATGTATAACAAAGGAGAACGAACCTGGACAAGTACGAATATTTAGCTTATATTATACATATATAGATTTATACATAGGTATAGAGTAGGTATACATGTATACTGTACCCATATTGCCGTTTATAATGTGGACATTTTGATTAATTTGTACAAATAATACATGAATGCTACTGAAATATATGAATTAACGACAAATGGTCAAATCATCCTCTTACAGAATCAAAATATACATGTATATATGTATATCACATAAAATATAAATTTTGTTTATTCGATATTTTATCAATAGTAGGTACATTATGCACGATTCCTCAGAGTTAAATATTATTGCTAAAAATAACTGTTAACCAGTTAAACATTACAAATTATTACAATTAATCGCAATATTATTGTTAAAAAAACGTTGATTCAGAAATTCATTAGTGAAATATAAAAAAAAAGAAAAGAAGAAAAATTCATTATTTTATTCTTCGTAGTAATTTTAAACTATAGTCGGTGTAGTAGAAAAGCTATAAATATATAAATTGGGAGAATTGAAATTTAAAATAGACTTGTAATAATTAAAAAATAAAATATAAATGACAAAGAAGTCTATGAATATAAAGAATAGAAAAAGATACAAGTAAAATAATAATACAAGATAAACAAATAAAAAGGTATGTATTTTTTAGTTACAGCTACCAATGAGTTAGTGTTCGATGAAACATTCGACATCTTTAATAACTCACTTTGGAAACATGAAACGAAAATACCGTTAAATCCTGTAAGCATAAATAAGTACTTGAGGCCTGATCGATAGTAAGACTTCTTATACATTTCTTCTATTATAGGATTATGAATTTTGTATTTATCACAATAGACAACATACATTTGTAGCATCCGTT
The DNA here is from genome assembly GCA_037178635.1 of Bombus dahlbomii. Classification (NCBI taxonomy): domain Eukaryota; kingdom Metazoa; phylum Arthropoda; class Insecta; order Hymenoptera; family Apidae; genus Bombus; species Bombus dahlbomii. The sequence continues at coordinate 14,899,675 of CM074109.1, read as the reverse complement.
AAAAACGGAATGCTTAAAATCAAACCAGCGATTTTAGAAAACCACTATGGTGTAAATGCAACTATATATGGAACACTACTACTCAGCGAGTGAGTGTGGTATGACTTTTCTTAAATACAGGGTTTTCACACAATTGTATTACCTAACTAATTTTACTTATTTATTTATGTTTTATAGACTCTATATTTACATGATATTGATGCGTTTTATCTATATTTTGCCAATTGTTTGATACGTTGCTTCGATTTATTTTTATTATGTTTATTATATTTATTACAGGTGTAGTAGTACGATTCGAAATGAATGCCAACGTAAAGCTACGTCATTCAGTATTTTACCGCCTGTTATATCTTCCAGATTAATTACGAAAAACAGTTTCTATTTCCGATATGGAAAAATTGAGATAAGAGCAAAATTTCCTGAAGGTGATTGGTTATATCCAGGTGAATATTAATTCAACTTTGATTGATAATTTCATTAAATTCACTCGATTCGAGTTTGATTAATAAACAAAGTGACTAAATATTGTATTTATTTACGACAGAAATGTGGCTTAAACCAAAGTACGATTATTACGGTCCCGATTATTCCAGTGGATGCATTGTCCTCGGCCTTGCTCGTGGAAACGATAATTTAGTGAACATTGTCGATGGAAGCATCTACGATTCAAGAAGATTAGATTTTGGAGTCCGTATTGGTACACATGTAAATATTACAAACCACATGGTTTCTCAGATTCGAGAGAATGGGCCAAGATGGACGCAAGATTTTCATGTTTACACAACAATTTGGAATCCCAAAGGATTTCAATTCCTCGTAGACGGTGAAGAAGTTGGTAAATTAAATCCTCCAACAGATGGTTGGATCTATGGGAATAATTTTACCAAAATGGCTCCTTTTGATCAAGAGGTATGCATTTACAAAACTATCTAATTTATTTTTCGGTATTTCGTAATGTACCTTCAATATATTTTTTTAAGTAATATATTATTATTAAACTAATTTCTTGAGAGTTTAACAATCTTTGCATGAAATTTATATGTATTTCTGTAGTTGATGAAGTTACATAATATATAATTCATACTAATATACACATGAGCAAGAAATGAAATCTGTAACAACTTATTATTGACAAATATGTTTACTATATGTACGTACTGTCTGACCAACGAGGCGAGATAGCGCTCTTTCTCTCTCTCTCTCTCTCTCTCTCTCTCTCTCTCTCTCTCTCTCTCTCTCTCTTTCTCTTTCTCATAATATATATGTATCTTGACATTTATCGATTCAAAAAACGAAAGATTTCGTGAATGTTTCCGGTATAGGAGAGTCCAGAGTTCAGACCTGTTTATATGATCGCCACTAACAAATACATATGTACTCGGAATCAATAGTTTGCTTGTTTCTTCAGTATTACATATATATATATTTTAGTAATTAGTGTTTTTTCTATAAAATTATAAACAATCGTTATTATAGACAAATATTATTATCATTATGATTATTAAAAATTTAATTACATATTAAATGTACAGATCGATCAGACTTTTAACTTTGACAATTTTCATTGTACTCTAATAGTTTCATATCGTAATTGGCGTGGGAGTTGGTGGTATTCGCGTATTTCCTGATAAAACAACTAGCTCGGGACACAAAAAACCGTGGAAAAATATTGAAGCCAAGGTAAATATTCTACGTAGGTAAATATTTATACGTAGCATATAGCATATTTATACGGAGCACATACGAACGAGCGACAAAATCATGCCGTACCTTTCCATATTTCTTCTGCCATAGACATATTTCTATAATCTTTATAATTTACCATTTAATGTTACCATAAATTCGACCTATTATACCGCACCCCAATTATCAAGGACTCGATATCAAAATGATCCTTGGTATTCGCCGTTCCCATCTATCTGCCGTTTGGGTACCTATTAAAATAGCGAATATGATAATGGTCATCGCGTTGCCTCTCAATCGCTGTATGGTTTGTTCGAATCTCTGATATATTTTCGGCCGAATTATCTTCAATTATCTTTAGGACGAATTATACGTACATACGTTTGAGATCACAATCTATAATGATCAATAACAAAATATTATTTTATTGTTGTAGCGTTAATCGAGCACGATTAATTAACGACGATTGATATATTCCAGGCAATGTTGAACTTTTGGCATGCAAAAGATAAATGGTTACCAAGTTGGAGTGGAAAAAATGCTTTCGAAATCGATTATATTCGAGTATGGTCGTCTTAAAAAAGATTATTTTATTAATAAAATTTACATAAAAGGGTAGTAAAAAAATTAATTTGTAAACAAGTTGCAATCTTTAAAATTTAAATATAAAATAATTCTTTATAGCATAATACGTCAAATATGTTTTAGATATTGATGCTATTAGTAATAACACGACATTCGTTATTTTACTTTTTCTTATTTATAATCGCTGTACTCGTGATCATAAACACGTACTAAATAATTAAATGCGTAAACTTTATTTTTTACTACTGAATGTATTATTTTTCTGTGACGAATACATATCACATTTTAAACATATACGTTTCATTTTATTTCGCCGTCTCCTGTTTGCTTCGATATAATGTTCTTGTTGTTTTGGTTTCACTTTCTGATGAATAAAATAAATTTTATAATATAAAATGCGCGTAACTTAAATATACAAACAAATGTATTTCGTTAACCGTTTTATTTTGTTAATCACGCGTAGAAAGATACTAAAATTGTTTCGAGCGGTAGGAGAATTTCAAACTCGACACTCTTCCTTCAAACCGGTTTTTCTTGAATAACATTGCAAAAAGATTAAATGAAGACATAGCAACTTCCACTCACTGTATAGTAGTAGTAACAGAGAGTTTGTTAATCGACAGTGGATTGATTTTCATATTTTTTATCTTACTAAAAATTTTAACAAAAGTGAAAATACTTTCATTTTTCTCTTATATTCTTACACATAATTAGTTTCTTTTATAATAAAATTTGTGTACTTCATTTTTAAATTTTCTAGAACATTTGTAAATACTATATTAAACGTGACAAATACAGTATTTCTATATTAGACTGTATTTCAATTTATTAATATATTTCAAATGAAAAGATTAATTATTTTTCTCACCATAATTGTAATTCATTTAATTTGCGGATTGGACAGTGACTTACATTTTCAATCAAAATATTCTAGTAAGTATAATAATTTAAGAACGTGATCCACCATTCTATATTAACTATATATGAAACGTCTTTTTAAAATATCAGATATAACAGCAAATATAATACTGAAATGTACAACAATTGTTTTCCGCATTCTATTAATACTTGCATAAGGATTAAAATGTGTATAAAGCAAATGTTATTGTTTAAAAATCACGTATATTTCACATATATTATTTACAAAATATTCCTATATTTTATTTATGTATATTTTCTATATTTTCAGGATATGAATTCATTTTACATAAATGTATAGCCAGTGCTCAATTAAATAGAAAACATCAAAGTAAAGACATATCAAATACTACTGTGAATAAACTTAGTTAAAATTTATTACATAAAGCGTATGTTTCAGTTGCAATGCAAGAGAAAAATTCGACTGCACGGCAGGTGCAATCTCCAACTGTTTCTCTAAATTTAAAATTGAATAAAAGTCATCCATTTAACAATTCCAAAACAACCTATAATAATATGGATATGGAACATTATTTTATAAAACGCATGGAAAATACACCCTTAAGGACTTTAAATATTAAAACTATGCAAACTTTGTTACCTATATTTACAAAAAAAGATTTACTACCAGAATTGGAAAAGGTCACTAACAAGACTACAAATTCATCGCACAGTATTATACTTATTAAATCAGCAACATAAAAATGATAATGTCGTGATTATAGCAACGATATGATGTAAAATGATACACGTATAGTTAAAGATGAAGCAGTAAAATCGATTTTATGACTACCATGCCTATTGTTAATATTACTATTGAAAGACAAACGAAGTTATTATGCATATATAATTTATTTGTCTATTTACTAAAATAATGATAATATCATAATTGTTTCATTTATTATTGTGAAGACATTGCTTGCTCAACTGTTTTGGGTAAGGTTTGTAATTCCACCTGCAAAAAGTAAAATTGGTTACCTGTGTACGGTCTTTCATGTGTAGTTAGAAATAAACAATTTAAATCATACCTTTGTAATTTTCATTGCCACTCCTTCTGGGAGATTTCTTTCTATATATTCTAAATATGTATCTGCGGTTGAGCCAGTTAAATTAAAGAGATCAACGTATCTATAATACGTTCTTGTTTCGTATTGAACTCTATGTTTCTTATGAACGTGGATAGACTTAAGTAGTGTCAATCTTTCGAATATAGGTTTTCGTATTGCAATACTGTAAATTTTAGTATTATATACTTATACTTTCTTGTGTATATTTTTATAAATATTTAAAAATATTTTCACTGCATTAACTTACTGTCTGCCTACAGTTATCTCTAAATGACCTGCTACCATAACAGCAAATTCTCCGTAACTTCTAAGAACAGCGGGATCATTTCCTCTGACTTCAATTTCTATTTTCTTATATAGTTTATCAGGCTCATACTAGAATGTATTAATGATATTATGTTATGTATTAAAAAGTATCAAAAAATACAAACCGAACGTATGAAAATCAATTTATAATTCTTGAAATTATGATACATTTATTATTAAGTGATATTGTTTAGAATAGATTTCTAATTGATTTTTGTATTCGCAGATGATACAAGATTTTTTATTAATATCCTTGCAATATTAGGTATAAGAATATAAATTTCTTCATTATTAAGTAATACATTAATAACATTATGTATAGATAATAATATGAATTGTTAGTATTATTTAATGAATTATATAATTTATATTTGAAAATCTATTAACAAAAGTCCATTCAATAATCTCCAATTTCAAAATACATGTATTCTATAATAATAACAAAATACATGTTATGAACAATCACAATAAATTTATAAGATTAAAATTTATAGTCTCTATTATTATAAAAAGATATTTTAATTCATAATATAATTACTATAACTTGTTTTAAAACAATAAACGATGCATATGTAGAATAGGTATCAATTTTCTAAATTCAATATTCTCTTATTTTGATAATAGAATAATCAATTATTCTGAATACTAATATACTGACATATTCTTGCTGTTAAAGAAAATGATACTTGGCGTATTAAAACATAATTATACAGAATACATTAGTAATTATTTATAATGCAATAATTTTGTTCATTACATATTCATATTAATATAAAATATATTATCAATATATTATTACATACCTCTGTGGAATAGGATGAAGTATTTGATTCAACCGAAGTTTCCATAGGAAACTCTGCATTCTTAATTGAAGTTTTAAATTCCTGTATTGTTTTGTTTAACGTTTCGAGTTGCTGTGAAATGCTAGCTAAGTTTTCATTTAAAGCTACATTTGATGTATCACTTGAATCTCCATGCAAAACATTGGTTGAAAATAATGTGTTTCGTAATAATTTTGTATGTCCAATATCACAAGAACTTCTGTTTATACTTCGTACAACAGAAAATACCTGAACAAGATATATTAGAGGTTATCTCTAATCTAAATACCCTTAGCATATTACTTAAGTAAATGTTTCTAAATTTTATACCTTTGAACGAAACATTTGTTACTTTTGTTTATGCAAATATGAAATAAATGAATTGAAATATATTGTCCTTTCAAATTTAATTAAATTTAAATATGAAAGTAGATGTCTTTTCTTTGATGTAAATACATCATAAATGCATAGCAGATTACACGTGTGTTAATAAACTATCAACTATCAACATAGATGCACGTATACATGTATATGTATGTAGAGTACGTACTTAGACTTAATGTACGTATATGCGCACCTATCCTTTATTCAAAATCGTTTACTTCTAAATTGAAACAAATGCTTAATTTTATATGATATTTTTACATAATATCGTATTTACTTTAAAATACTAATCAATTAGCATTATGAAAATAATACAGTATGTCGAACTGCTAACGATTTTATTGTATAGTTATAAAATAATAAACTGATCGTGATTTTTATAAATATGTTTGATTTGCAATTCGATGTTACAAATTCCATAAAATTTTAGAGAAACTACATTTTAATGAAGAACTTCCTATGTTTTAAAGGAATTCATTAAGTTCCGAAAAAATCTTTTCCGGGACATGTCAATAACAGAAAACGCCGAAGTTCAAAAACTTGTTTACTTAAGTTTTATATTTGTTTAACATGCTTAGTTAAAATATTCAACTTCAGGAAAATAGCAGATATTTAGTTAATCGCAAACTTGATGCAGTTCGTTATTTTTTAAATGTCTCAATATCAATGAAATCAAACATATAATGCCTAAATATATATTATTTTATAAAATTATAGGATATATATTTTTACTTCCTAATAAAATGTATAAGTATAGGATATTGTTGATATGTATATATATATGTATATATGTATATATATGTTGGAGATGAAAGGACACCCCCCTCCCACCATTGGAATTGCTTGGAAAACCCCCAATACTGTAGCCTTTATAAAATAGTCGCTGAACGTAGCCGCGGTCACGGGATGAACGTTTCACCTAACAAAGGAGGCATAGAATTGCATAGCTTTCCTTTAAACAAATAGCCGTACCGACACTTAACAGTAAACATTCCAACGACCCCGTGGCTCGCCACACACAGATCCTATATTCTTCGGGCAAGATGATCGCCAGATGTCGATGCATCATTCACAGTATATGCCCAGCTAGCCTGAGGATACGCTATAAATCTTAGGATTTAGTTAACTAATGTCCTTAAAATTGACAAACAGTCTTTATTCTATCAACCTGTAAATCTGTCACCTATTACGGGAAGATACGGGAGATCTGCTTTCCTCATGTACGACGCTTCCCGCTAGGAACTCTCTCTCAAGAGCGGTTAGCATCCTTTTCTAACCACCAACATAGAAATTAATGAATTAACAGCAATGTCCATTTCCGTCAACTTCCGAACGGAGGCTTTCTTCGACGAATCCGATGATCTCGTGCCCTTAGGCACACCCCATCGTAGTTTTCCTCTGCAGCGTCATCGTGACGGAAAGTCGTTTCTCTCTTTTCTTGCAGTCTCGTTAGTCAGTTATCTAGTGTCTGTACGATCGGTGAATGATCCACGTTTCAATAAAGAGTTAATCAAGTAATCCTTGTATCGCGAGAAGTAAGCCGAGCCCGACTTAGACTTTGGAGCAAAGTACATCTGTTATCCCGTTGACCGCGGATTCGTTTTCGAACCTAAGGTCATTGTCATTAGTGTCTAATTACCGCGGCCACTTGCCAATCTTGTAACATCCATACTTGTGTTAATATAACGCTATCTCGTTTGTGTGACAACGATGAATAATTCCGTTGAAGATTCATTACACGACCCTAACACAAGTCCTAACGACAACCCGACATATATATATATATTTTATATATATATATTTTATATATGTATCCGGTTACGGATCATAATTAAAATTTTTAGATAAATATTTCATGCATGTATCAAACATAATTAAGTGAATTGATTTTTTATGTAAATGCAGTTTTATTTGAATAGTATAATATAAACTTATTTTTTAGATTGTCTTAAAAGAGATATGCATTAAAACACCATCGTCTAAAATTTATGATAGCATATTAAACAAGTTTTATGTTTATTTAAAAATCATTACATCATATGTTTAATACTTACATTATTTCATTAACATCGTTAATTTGAAAATAGCAAAGTAAAAACTACGATCATAAAAGATGAAATGAATAATAATCTTATGATATAAACTTAAACACTCTTCTAGTTTCAATTGCATATACAATTGTTTATTTCAGTACCTTTTAAATATTTTGCTTCACGAAAAAAAGTGCGAACTCCGCGTTTATAATCTAACAAAATTACAATATGGTAAGAATGACCTAACAAATTTAATTCCTTGATAATTAACATTATTATAAAGATCACAAATTTTAATATGAACTTTTGAACTGAGTTGAAGGAAAAGAACGTTGTGATTGAAAATTTGAATTTTGAAATTGCCAAGATCCAACGCTATTCCCATTTTGCCAACCACTACATGTAGGTTTCTTCTCATCACTTTGGGGAAGCCAACGTGATTCTCCAATATTTTTACTGTCATTATTTTGCCACTGAGATTTTGTAACAAAAGGTAATCCTTTATTTTGCCAGTTATCTTTGTTATATTTTGAGTTCCATGAATCTCCTCGCTGTTGTTCATTTTCCCTTACCCATGTATTTGATGTACCGGTACTTTCAAATTTAAGCCATCTTTCTTTTAAATCTGAAATACCATCATCACCCCAAGGATCTTTCGCATCTTCTGGTAAGTCATTCAAATCTTCCTTGTCGCACTTCCAAGAATCTTTAACGTTTAACGATTCCCATCTACCTTGGTTCTTATTGTCCATCCAAGATTCTGTGCAAGCAGACAAGCTATCTTTCCCGCGAATATTCCAGTTATCATTACTACTACTGGGCATAGATGTTGGTGACCATTTATTATCAGAATTTGATGACCATGTTTCTTTCATTATAGGCTTTGTATACATCTGTTTGGAATTCCAAGTATTTCCACCATTATTCCAACTATCACTGCGCATAGGATCTTTAGCAGTTTCCCACTTCTCTTGATTAAAACTCTTACGACGTCTATCGTTACATGCAATTTGTTCCCAATTATTGCTAGATGCCGGAGTTGTTTGTTCACTTCGCCAGATATTTTGTTCGCCAGATATTTGGTCAACAGGTCGAACCAAAATATTTTGTTCAATGGCTCTTCTATTTGGTATATCCCAATCATCGGTAAATCTTGATGGTGACATTTGTCGTTTTTGAGAAGATTGTTGTCGTGATAATGTGGAACGTTCGAACATTAATTTATGTGACTCCATTCGTCTCATTGTCGATGTCTGCTGCCTTTCTTGTGGCATTGCTTGTCTCCTAGAAAGTAACATATCCTGCCTATTAGGAAGTATCATTCGATTAGGAGACGGAATTTGTCTTCTTAGTGGAGATATCGGTCGCTTCATTGACGATGATTGTCTTCTAGGAGACAAAGTGGATCTTATGGGAGACATTTGTCGTAGTGATACTTGATGTCTCAGTGGTGACATTGGACGATTCATAGACATTTCTACTCGTCGTGGCGGTGATGGACGTCTCGGTGATGAAGCTTGTCTTAAGGGTGACATTCGTCTCGGTGACATTGGTCGTCGTAACGGAGATATTTGACGTCTTATAGGAGAACGTTGTCGATACATAGGTGACGTAGGACGTTGAAGAGGAGAAAAATGTCTTCTCGGAGGAGAACATGGACGTCTTGGAGGTGATAGCAATGGACGTTTAGGAGAAAGTCTTTTTGGAGGAGTTACACGATGTTTTGGTGAAGAAGTTTGTCTTCTCACAGGTGAAATTGGTTTTTTCATGTTTTCCATTTCATTCCTACGAATTCTTGGATCCCGATTCTGGTTTACCTCGACTCTGAACGATCTGGCAAATCTTTCTGGTGTTACACGGAAAGATTTTTCTTCTCTCGAGTTAATTCCATATGCTACTGGCATAATTGTATTTGGCTCTAAAGGTGGTAAATTATTATATTTTTTGTACATTGGTTTTGGTTCAGGCTCTTCATTATCTAAGAATCTCTTATTTGACATTGTGATTAGAATATCCTGGGAACCCATCTCTTGAACATAACGACCCTTCAAAGGAGGATCATCTTGTTTATTTTCCCTTTGACCGGAATGTATGTTTCCTGGTGAAGCAATACGGTCCCAAACAGAACGTGGAAGTTGATTTTGAAGTTTATTTGTTTGTTCTAAAACGATATTTAACATATTTTGCAACTGTTTCGCAGTATTCATATCAACAGTCGGTGCTGGTCCGCTCAACTTTTCCTTTGCTATTTCCAAAAGTGCTTGATGTTCTTTTAATGTTTGAGCAATATCAGTATCCAATCGATTATGAGATAACCTCTCTCTTAAATCAGTTTGTTCTTTAGGACGCTCTTGCATCTTTTTTTCATAGAATAGATTCGTACATAATTGTGAATTTCCCGTGTCCCATTCTTTTTTCTTCTTCGATGCTTGATCTAATATTAAAAATAAAAAAATGTTATTTATATAAGCATAGATCGTTGCAAGACTTTGCAAAGAAATTATGGCAAGAAAGACGAAACAGGACGGGAACGGTGAAGAACTTAAAATTGCAACTGTAACAATGTAGAAGCAGATCAGTAACATTTACCTTCAATATATCTGTATATCGCGTTGGAATTTTGATACGAAGTCGAGCGATTTATTAATAGTAATTACAGATAAACAGAACAAAAGTAAATATCGCTGATTTATTCCTATATTGTATTGATCTGATGGCAATCGCAAGTTCTTTACTGTTCCCTTCATATTTCGTTTTCTTATTGTAATTTTATAAAACATTTTTCTCTTATTTAGACCTATGTAGTACATTGATAAAGTTTCGCTGTTAAAATCTGAGTCACCCAGTATTTATGATATTTATACAGAGTGTATTGAAAATCGAGGTACAAGTTCAAAGAGGGAGATTTCCCATGTAAAAGTAAATCGGAGATATAGAGAGACAATTTTTGAAATACGGCTTTGTTTTCGAGAAGATCGACGATGAAGTTCTGTGAAGTACGCGTGCACTTGACAAAGTGAGTGGTAACGAGATTAAATGGATTTCTTTGCACTTAGGTACTTTGTACGGTGGTACAAACCGAAAGGGGGTAATTCCCTGTGTGAGGTAAGTCGAATGACAGTAGAGTGACAATTGTCGATACAAAGCTTCGTTTCCGAGAAAAATAAGTTTGAAGTTTCGTCCACTTGATTCTTGCTACTTTTCAAGTCCACGAGTACTACATTTTTTACTTATTAGATTTTCAGTACACCCTATATATACACATGTATAAAACAAACTGAGATAAAAAAGTTTTCAATAACAGGAACAACTAATATGCTACTGACTGCTTACATTGTTTAAATCTTACCACTGTTATGCAAAAATGCAAATTTTAATAAAAGTAATAGTAACAAAATTTCTTAAATTGATTTTTTCATAAATGAAGCTTTGAACCAAAAGATATCATACTATCTTATTTACTTATTTTGTTACTTTTTTTAGTTATACTAAAAATTACATATTACTGATAAAAAAAAAAAAAAAAAAAAAAAAGAAAATATCTCTACACTTCTTGCCAAGCTGTTAATTTCTTATATAATTTGAATATAAACTTACCAGGATGCCATGCTATAACACATGATTTGCTAAATTTCTTTATTAGCTTTTTTGGCGTTTCTCCTTTATCTGGAGAATGGGAACGTTTCCTATTGAATTTATTTTTTACAAATGAATTTTCAGCATGTTTGATGTAAAACGCTTTCTTTATCGATATTTTTGACTTTTTCATGTGATTTTTGACCAAGAATTTATTAAAGTTCATTTTAGTTTGCAATTCAGTTGGTTTGCTTTTACCTATTTGATTAGCGTTTTGTTGATTTATTTTTTCGTGAAAAATTTTGTTTTCTGAACTTTTTATATCTTCCCCTGCAGTTTTTTGCGACCATATTTGATTAAACTTGTTTATCATTCGTCGTTGCATCAAAATAACTGCCTCAAAATGAGGACCATTAGGTAAAGTGTCAACAACACATGCCACAATAGGAATAAATGGTGAACCATGACTATGATCTCCGGGACGTGCTAATTCTAATATAGCGCGCACCGATTGCTTGGTTAATGTTGTTATCATTACTATTCGTTTAAGGGATGGTATTTTTCTGAGAGCTGTCATAACCTCAATTGCTGTAAAATAGAAACAAATACAGAATATGAATAATTTTTATTAATATTTGGAAGATATATCAGATCGAAATTATCAATAAAGAATGATTTCTTAGAAAATTATTAATAAAAAATATTTTCAATGACGTGTTAAAACATTTTTCGATTTGTTCTTCAATGTATTCTTTTGTGTTGTAAAGCTCTATTTAATTTAGAATCTTATATTAAATTGAAAGAATTTACATATATATTTATAGCTAATAATGAAATGATATTAATAAAATAAGTTAAAATTAATCGTAAAATTATATTAAGAAACAAAAGAGATGTCACAAAATTACTTAAAATATGTTTCAGACATTTCATAAACATCTGTTTATAATGTAATATTTTTTACATACCTCGACCAACATTAGTATTTGCATTGATTACTGCGCACGTTTTACGATTTTTTACTGCTGCAATGATTTTAGTTGTTACTTCAATAGGAGACCCCATTATAAATGAAGCATTCTTTATATTATTTAATTCACATGTCATCTCAGCTTCTTCTACTTCTGATGGAGAATCCACTCCTATGACTTGTTGACATTTCTGAAATTGAATTACAAAATTATAAATGAACAAAGTATAGTGAAAAACAGTAAAAACAAATATTTTTTATTTACAGAAGCCATCATCAATCCAATGAGACCAATACCACATCCTATTTCAAGCACTGTTGTTTTTGGAGTAGGGGCAAGTAAATCTATTACTGCAGTTGCTACATTCTCTGCTCCTGCAGTATTTGACCAAAAATTTGTTTTAGGCGCAAGTTGTACTTTTAGGCCCCCAACAATTTCATCCAAAGCTTCTGAACCAACTAAAAATGTTGTATCCGTGACAGCAGTATCGTCATACCTGATATTAAAAAATTGTATATTATTTAGTTCTCAATAGAAGTTATGTAGACTAGCCATTTATATAAAATTATGCGATTTATATAGTATTAATTTTGCAAAATATATTCTTACTTATTTGTTGATTTGCAATATAAGGATTTAACATTACAATCTTTCCCAGGTCCAGATTCATAAACTTGTTTCAACCTATCCATTGTAGAGCGACTGATATTTTGTCCAGTTGCAAATAGCATAAGTTCATCCATACTGTTGCAACGCACTACTAACCATAACCAATCCTGTCTTTCTTCATTATTTATGTCTTTTTTTGATACTACATCTATAGATACATCATCAGAAAAGTTTACATCTGAAGAATTATGTGAGATTAATAATTGTTCTGTAGTTTGGAGAAAATCTTCGAATATCTGTGTAGGAAAAATATAATGTAGAAGTTATTATATACAACATAATCACAATCTCTATAATATTTTTTAAATAATTTCGAACTGTTGTTATATTTATCTGAAAAATACAAAGATGTTACATGCAAATCTTTGCTAGAAAATAATTATGTCCATTACTGAAATTATGAATGAAAAGGTGGAACTTTTCATTGTAAACAAAAAGCTTTAAAAAAGATTATATATAATAAAGAATTATAATCTATTCTAATCATTGAATTATTCTATATTTCACATTATATTTATATACATATTTTATTTGTCCCGTAAGACTAGACATAAGTTGTTATAAATATACATGACCAAGGCACTTATATCATTCTTTGTATTTTATCGAAACTGCAAACTTTTGAGATATTTAGACGAGCATCCACTTTTCAGAAATCATATTTATCAAAATTTATAGAATAGTAGGAAACATACCTTTACAGCACGTAATACAAAAGATGGAAATTGAGATTTGTTATTTATATTTACACCCCATGCCCCACTGGGTTCTAATTTCCAGACTATTTTTCTATTTTTACTAAAAGAAACGTTAGGATTGTCCACTTCTGTTATGGACTCATGTATACCTTTTTTATTGCCTAAAAATATGTAAATTTAATTACACTGTTTTGAAGTTAAAATTGCTATATACATATAAATGTTTTATTATAATCAAGAGCAAATAAATAAACACAATATATAATTATACATTATTAGATAAAGATTTACAATTATAACTAGAAGAGAATTTTATATTTTAAATTTTATCTTTATGTATATATGATATATGTCGTGTTATAATTAATTATTTTGGACAGATTATGTTCGTAATTGTTATATGTACGCCTATGCATCATAAAACATAAAAGGCTTAAAATACATATATTAGTCAATGTAGAAAGACGTAATCGATACATTGCTCTGCAAGAATAGGTGACCATAAAATATTGGTTGTGAATGCCATTATTTATCTATTTATTTTATGAATCTAACATCAACGTAAAGTAGGTAAACTAAGTTACTGAATCAATCATAAAGATTTAAACATAAGTAAATTGTAAGTAGAGCTCTTAAAAGCTGTCTATGACAACGCTATCTTACAACTATTTGACAACTACGAGATATAAAATGTTTTTTATATAAATTTAGAGATATCATATGAAAGATTCATTGTACAATTTTTATCACTAGAAAGAAAGGACAATGTACAGGCTGTCCTAATTCGTTTTAACATTACGATGAGTAAATAATTTTTCTTAAGATCACGTTTTTGAAGATTTTAGGATCATCAATGCTTTTTCATATGAAACATATTTTTTTATTATTACAGAATAATAACTGAGATCATAACCAATTCAATGACATATATAATGTGACTCTCGCATGATATTGGGAAATATTCATAAATCTTTGAGAATAGAATAATAGAATGAATAAATCACAATAGACGGATTAATGAATAAAAATTATTTTATTTTGACAAGTATTGAAAATGATGTTGTTAATTTCTATATATTATCTTATATTCTAAAAGATCTCACAGACCTCGGATTGGTTATGATATCAGCTATTATGCTAGAATGATAAGAGACATATATGTAAAACATGATAATTCTATTTAAAAAAGAATTGATGATCTTGAAATTTCGAGAAATGTGGCCTGGTGAATATTTATTCTTGCTTATTATATTTGCCTGTTCAAAACAAATGTTTTTCCTTGACATCTCTCCTAATATAAAAATGAGCGAGATATCTACCTGAAGGTGCTGAATTTAAACGAAACACTTTATATATATATATAGACATTTATATTATATTATATTATATTTAAAATCATGAAAACAGATAGAGATATTGGAAATATGAAAACAAGTGAAATGAAAATTATACTGAAAATATGTCAAAAGTTTATTATGAAATTTGAATGGACTTCGCGTCTTCTTTGAATTTCGTATCAATAGATTAGATTCATATGAAAAAAATAAAAGTTTCTTTACAAATAGAAACGAAATACAAAATGTTATATTATCTAATAAAAAAGTAGTTGGATTTAACAGTGCGTATATAAGAGAAGAAAATAATGATAAATATGTTATTTCCCTTAAATTAAGAGAATTGTACAAACATTTTTGGACATACATTTAATAAATAAGACCTATATACAAAGTTTTGTCGTTAGGAGAATCAATTTTGAAAATTTGTAAGATATGTAATCAACTCTCTCTTACTTTCTCTCTTACTTTCTCTCTGACTGTAATTTGACAATTGCACCATGCAACTATTAATTATTTTTGTCTATATTAGTGCTTCTAAGTATTAATAGTGATATAAAGTAAAATAATGTAACAAATTCTTACATATTATGTTTTTATCAATTACACCTGTACATGCAAAGTTTTGCTTAATAAGTTAAGAAAATGAATCTAGTATTTTTAGGAGAAATAATGGCAGAGATACTCACAAATGAATTTCCAACGATTAGTATATGGTTTATCCAAGCAACATCGACGAGATGGCTTTAATTTACAGAGAGGAGACCCATTTATTTTTTCTTCGTGTTCTAACCATTTCTCATAAAATGGATAGGAAATTCCTAAAACTCTGGCCACTTTTGAAAGTCGTTCTTTTATAATTGTTTCCTTCTCAATAAGCTGCAAAGAATTGCTTGTGTTACCCATTCATTTTTTCTGTATTATATTTCATACGTTACCTTTTTCTCATACCAATCATTCCTTTCAGATTTCTCTACTATTAATTCTTGCTTTATTTCTTTGCTTGTAATATTCGATGTTGTTTTATCTACATTAATACTTTCATCTTCTTCACTTTCTTTAACAAATTTACTTTCTGTATGAGAAGAACGGTCTTTTGTGTTTTTTTCCATTGACTCGTTTTCCTCCTGTATTTGGAAATCTTTAGGATCTAAATCTATATTTTCAATTTCATCCAAATGAAGCAAAATGTCTTCATCCGTTATACTTCTTTGTTGATCCAACTGATCTAATGTAATATCAGCAGTAAAATCGATCGATTCTACATTTGATTGTTGTGAATATTTATTTTCTGTATTTGGTTTATCTTTTGTGTCATTATCGTTAGGATTCAAATTATCTGATAACGCATTATTAGTTGAATCGACAATTGGAACTTTCTCATCTTTCTCCATACTTATATCTTCATTCGTATCTATGTTTGTATCTTCCTCCTTCCTTATAGTTATATTCTCATTTTCCTTTATCTTTGTACATTCTTCCTTCTCCATAGTTGTATTTTTATTTTTCTCCATATATGAATCACTTTTCTCCTCCACAATCGTATTTTCATTTTTTTCCATATATGAATCACTTTTCTCTTCCACAATTATATTTTCATTTCTTTCCATATATGAATCATTTTTCTCTTCCACAAACGTGTTTTCATTTTTTTCCATATATGAATCGCTTTTTTCTTTCACAATTGTATTCTTATTTTCCCCTACATCTATATTTACACTATTTTTTATATCTATATTTTCTTTCCTCTCGTTTGTATCTTCATTCTGTTGTATATTCTTATCTGACGTATTAGATTGTTTTTCTGTGTCTACGTTTTTGACATATTTATGTTGCACACTGTTAGATGTATCTTCTTCTTCAATACATTCATCTACTACTTGATAGTTTTCTCCTTCAATTGTAACTGCTCCTGAACTTTCTATAACATATTTATTTTTAAATTTAGGCATTTATTTTGATTTATTTAGAGGAATATATTACATATGTATACACATAATTATTATGGTTATCATTCTTATAACACTAATCTTTTATATATAAATTTTGAATTTTCGATAAAATTGATCCTGGAAACATCTACGATAAAATATGAAAACGTATAATAGTAAAATATAGTGGTATAAGAGAAAACAACTTACCCATTCTGCTATCAATATTTAAATGCGAATATTTAGTTTCAGGATCCGTAAGACAAATGACACTTGGACTAAAATGTTACGAACGTTGTATTTGATATTGATAACTGATTTTATGATTCAACCAATGCATATATAAAATCAATACAGAAATGGAATTATATCAATCTTTTATCAAATACTCCAATGTTATTGCATCTTTACGATATATCATGAACATTTTACATACACTATAATTTCACAAAGATAAATTTCTTACCATGTACAAAGTTATATATATATGCATGTGTATACCACTGTAATGTAATATTATTTCTTCAAATATTCTTATTATATTATATTCCGTTAGTTACAAAAGTTTTACATAATCCCTTCTTCATTTCATCGTACTACCCAATGCCAAGTAAAATTTAATCGCGCGACGGGCAATGGCGAACATGGCGTTCCGAAAACAATCGACTATTGTAGAGTGTAAAGTTTCAAATTTTAGTCCCTTCCAAATTGTCATGATCATAAATAGTTATAGACGACTATTTTTATATTCATTATATTGTGACATTTTTTTGAATATATATATATATATGTATATATACATATAGCTTCTTGTATTATGTACGCACGATATTAGGTGATATTAGTAAATTAGGAAAATATATGTATAGAAATCTTACCTAAGAAAATTTCACTATATGAAATGTTAAAAAATCCTAAAATTGTTAGAGTTAGAGATTTAAGATAGAGATTAAAGATAAAGATTTCCACTACGATCATATAAACAAATCTCGACACTCGCTAGGGAAAACCGTCCCATAATTGAGTCGTAACTAGTCATGAGAATCAACATGAAAGACAATAAAGTTTCTGCGAGACAGACAGAGATGAGTAAAGTGTCACTGTTTCGTGATTCTAGTTGTTTTACAGTACAGGTGCTGCACCATGCGGTCAAGTGGTGAGTTTAATTGGCATTAGCACGTACAAGAACCTATCAAATTAGGCATCTATCCTATTCGATTGGAACTTAGTATATACAAGAACCGATCTATGTATTTAAGTTCGAATTTAATTTAAAGTTACTATCTATCGATGAAAATAAAAACTATCTCAATTATGCACGACAGCCACGAATCGCAACGCTACGAAATTAATTCAAAATTAACGTCATTTTAATTTACCTTTGAATAAAATCGGACGCGACAAATTCAAACTCTACTCTTCGACAAATTCTAATAATTGTTCGCGATAGAAAATACTAAGAAAAATCACGACATCTTATAATTCGCAATCATAAAGCAAACGCGATCGTCTTTCCAGCGTAACGCTAATCCAAACTAAAGTCGGTACTTTTTCGCGATTCTAATTGATAACGCGAAATTTAGACTCGCAACTCTGGTTCAAACTGTAATTAATAACTCTCAGCGTTAATTGCAAAGATCGCGATTAGCCGAATACGACGATGGGGCGACACGTTACGATGGGCGTATCCGCTACAAACAAATCACAACTAATACTGCTATAGATACAGAAGTCGAGCACAGTGACAAAGTAGTAACGAGAATGACTTTTCATTCTCTGGATAATTAAGAAGATGAAAAACCATTAGTAGATATCTATTAGTAGCCCTCTTCTATAGTAATTTGCTTCGTACTGCTATGTATGTGTCGTCGTTCAAAAATATAGTTAACAATTAATTTCTCTTTCTCTCAGGCAAGTTACAATTAGTTTGATCGTTTCGCGATTTTGTTATTCTTATACTTGTATATCTCGGATAGAAAAGTAGATATGAACTTTTACGTAGAATCGTACAATTAAATAGGTTCTTGTAGCGTGGAACTCAATAGGTTCTTGTCCATGGTAGTATGTAACCAAACAGGGTAAATCCCTAATTTTATAGGTTCTTGTATATGCTAACGTCAATTAAACTCAGCACTTGGTCGTATGGTGCAGCACTATTCCGGGAACAACTGGGTCCATAAGCGCGAGCATTCTCATTTCCTCTGATAATATCTATGTATAATGCATATAATGTATATATGTATATGTGTCACGCATGCGCAGAACGAGACCTTTCCTCGTTCTCCATTTTGATTTTTCTCGACTCGAGAAACGGGCGGTTTCGTTAATACTTTCGGTATAGGAGTGTCCAGAGTTCGGAGTCAAGATCACGGTCATATAAACAGATTTCCACGTTCACATACCGAAACTTAGAGAAAACTGTCCTAAAATTGAATCGAGAAGAAACAACATGGAAGACAAGAAAGCTGTCGTTTCGCGGACAAGTGACACGCTACGAACGTCTCAGATATAGACAGAGACATTCGACTCATACCTGTCTGAGTCGTAAGAACGTGGATTTTGTTGACCTTCTATGTTGATCTTCTGACTAGACAGGATTCAATTTTCGAACGGTTTTCTGCAGCGAGTATGAAGACGCGTTTCTACGATCATACACAGTATCATCTGTTTATACGATCGTGGTTCCTACACATCGCGTGAAAGTATACGCGAGGGAAGATATCTAATATCGAAATATATGTACATATATAAAAACACAGATATCGATGTAAATAGATCTTTATAAATGAAATGAATTTTATTTCTAAATTCGTAATATGTACATAAATTATGTTATTAGAAAAACAGAATGAGCAATAATATTTCTCTACATACCTGTTTTATACTTTTTAATACTTTACTACTAATTCCAATTTGAAAAAGATTGTGGATGGATATAAAATATCTTATCTTCTACGCATTTTATTTTAATTTCGAAGTTTCGTATAGCAATTTTAATAATAATTTGACGTATAATCTAAAAAAAAAAAAAAAAAAAAAAAGAAAAAAAAAAGAAAAAAGAAATTGCGGTTTTGCTTTAAATCCGAACTTTTCTACTTTAAATTGAACTGGAAACTTGTGGGAAACAACTATTAAATCTTCAATTTCATTTACATTGTAATTGTGCAGTGCTTAAAAATAAATATTGAGATACATACGTACGAGATACATAAACGCATATGTAATGTATGTATTTTTTAAATGATAATTGACAATTTGCGCAGAACTCTCGAACAGTAGATTGTCGCGGTATTTTTTTTTTTTTTTGTGGGCTATGACGTGTAAACTTTCGCGTGCTTTTTACAGCCGACGACTTCTTTTCATTGCATTATTCCATTTTTCCTTCATTATTGTATGATTATTCTGAAAATCTGTTAGTTCTTAATAGAGGCAACGCATAAAGGATCATTCGGTCAGAGTACTTATGTATGTAAGTACATATATTCAGTTTATCCGTTTATCCAAATATTAATGGAATGTTTGGTTAGTATCGTGGATCGATTTCGATCGTCAGTTCGATCGTCGTTTCGATCATTTCGATCATTTCGATCATTTCGATCATTTCGATCATTTCGATCATTTCGATCATTTCGAGCAGCAGGATGCTAGTAGCTGTGTGATTAAGTTCGCGATGCTGAAGGAGGCTTAAGCGGGGAAATTGTGTGGAGCAGGATAGCGAGGGCGCAGTCGCGGCTCTTATAGATTTTCCCCTTGCTACATAACTTGGTACGTGTAATACCGACACAAAGCTCGGGGGGTTGCGAGGATGGAGTAAAGGGGATGGCGCGTGTTGAACGCGCAACGTCTACGGAAGCGAAAAGGAACCGCGCACACCCAGAGGTGGTGGTATAGGAGGACGAGGAGGAGAAAGAGCAGGAAAAAGAGGTAGAGTAGGAGTAAGAGTAGGAGTAGGTAGGAGGAGGATACAGCAAGAGGACAGAAGCGACGGGCTAGGCCAACCGTCTACACCGTGAATTGCCCGATCGGGAATGAATAATCTCGCGCATAGGTGGTGCCCGATGTGAACCATTTGGACATGTGACTAAGGGTGAGTGCATCATCGAGGTGCATCTTCGTGGTGCACTGCTACTCGTATTTCACGGTTAAACACGTGGTCCTGTCCTCCGATGCATCTTTCGAACGGTAAGTCTTTTTTCCTTACGTTCGTTCCCTGTCTATTCGTTATACTCTCGGGGTATCGCATGGTGCCATGAAACCACGAAACCGTTTAACGTTCGCATGATATTTAGCAATCCGTTCATATATTTTATCGCTATACGTTCTGACGGCTATAATAATCGCTTTTTCCCTAAGCGCGAGTTACCAGCTGTTCATTTTGGAAAATAACTTGCAAACAGTATCTATCTGTCAAAATCTGTTTTATTGTTTTCTCTATGAAGATCTTATATTCCAACTATCAAAGCATTCTTACGATTTCTATCGATAAAAATTCCTATTTTGTCGAATGTCGGATTTTCGGGTGCGGTTCTTCTTATACTCTATCCGTTTCCGCCGTTTTTCCAAACGAACTTCTTTAATTAGTTCCTCGGTTATACGGTTATACGGTTATACGGTTATACGGTTATACAGCTATACGGTTAGTAATAAATATATTTATGTACGATAGGACGCTTTTCTCAAAATATTGCAATTAACGTTATCGTTATCTTTCACGTGTAAACTTTCAAATTAAAAGCTACTATCCGATATCTATCCGAACCTGTCGCTTAATTTCAAGTAATTCAATTTTTCTATATCGATAACGTTGGTATGGATTTCGAAGTAGCCAACTACCGTACCGGATCGCTTTTATATTAATTCGAATACGATAAATTTTAACAAAATAACACAATACATATTAGTATATACGCTTTATAATTAGCGTTGCAATACAATAATGTACAGTATCAATGTCAAGTATACATATACGTTCAAACATCTTATTCGATTGTTTAAACTTTCGTTTTGTATTTGCGCTTTACGAACGTATCGGTTTTTCTAATTTATAACAACGATGCTTTATGCTACAAACGTTGAAAAGTCTATAAAGTACTATAAAGATAACGAATCGAATCGTTAATGAAAAATTTAAAAGAAAAAGTTTATGGTATCGAGACGTAACGCTTTTACATCGAGAAAATTTCAACAAAATATAATAATACATCATAAATTATATGTATATTTATATTTATTAAATACAAACAGCGTATAGTCGCGATAGAGATAAGTTAGTTTACAATACACTCTTAAATTGTTCATGATGGAAGATTTTTAGCGTAATTATTTAACAGTTTAAGAGAAGTTGTTCAAGACAAGGAAATTTTAAATACCGAAAGATTTATTATCGTCGAGAACAAGCTTAGGTGATTGACTGCTGCATAAAGTTATAACAGGTATAGTTGTAACGACTACGATGGAAGTAGCAATTTTGTAGTTAAATATTTTACACTTATTGAAATGCTATATAGTATTACGCGGGAAAAACTCGATACATACGTAAGTAAGTACGTACATGTACATATGTAAATGAGTCTAATGTTTTGCGAATTCGTGGTTTGAAAAAAGATAGATATTGTTGAAAATTATAGTGCGAATTACAGCAAAGAAGTAAAACACTACGGAAATAATTGCTTAATCGTTTAAAAAGTAAATTAGTTTGTACGATTTTGGTCTGATCGTTGCAACTTTGTAATAAGTCGAGCGCATATGTGAAGATTATATTCGCTTATGATACGTAAAAGGAGTTACGTATACGATGTTGTAAAGTTTTCCTATTTTCTTCGAGAAAATGATATTCCGTAGTTTCTAACGCGTATCGTAATTTCCGAATGTTTTTGAACTTTGAACGATTATACGATATGTACGATATGTAAAATATCAGTTTTATATGTGCGCTTTTACTCGTCGGATGATTTCAGTACGAAATGTTGAGGTTACCATGGCAAGCATTATACATACGTATGTACATACATATGAGAGGGGTGAATTGGGAAGTGGGCGTGAAGGTTGATTCATGCTGGTACGGTGTTCTATACTACCTCTTTAGCTATATTTCGATAATAAGAACCGATAGCATCAGTACCGCATTAACAGCCGGATTTAGTATCATATTCGTAAAGAAAACTCGATTCGACCAAGGTCGATTGTTTTCTTCCATTAAGCATATTATTATGTAAAAATTCCATCTATTTTTAGCATTATGAATATATATATATCTATATATATATATAGATAGATAGATAGATACATACGTGTATATACATTTATCGTGTGTACGTACTCTACGGAATATAATTTATATTATTTTACTTAAACCTTACCGTATCTCTCTGGCGAAAAGAAGTATATCCTTAAATATTTATACGAACGATATTTATACGAGTAGCTATACACAGCTATTTCTAGCTATTTGTAGTTTTGTCAATAACGAAAGAATGTAATCGATTATATCGATAGGCTATCTATGTATACTAGAAAAACGAGCAGAAAAAAAATTTTGCGTTTAGCGTTAGTAGGACACTTTTAGTTCTTTGGTGACACAACTTCGATATACACATTTTCGAACAACTCGAGTATTTACGTACGTATGTACGTATATCGTTGCCTGTCTATTTTAATCTAATTAATACAACATACGATTACCTTTATTAAACATAAATAACGAACTATTCATTTATAACTAATAATTACAAATTAACGGATTAAACGTGATATTAAACAGCGACAAAGAACGTTATTTAATGTAGCGATGTACTTTGAAGCGCTGATGCATTACGATCGAAACTAAATGTTTCAAATCATACATTACGTTATAGCTATAGCGATATATAGAAATAACGAGAAATATTACGTTATCCTAAAATATATTATTGCATATTAATTTATTTTTAATCGGTGTAGCGACTAATCGATTTAAGAATGCTAAAGAAAGCTTAAGAGGTATACAAAGTTTTCTTTTAATTTTTACACTTCACCGATATACGATTGATTACGCATCATTGAAATTGTTTTTACGTACTAGAAGCCGAACGTTAAATAAATAGATAATCGTTACGTAAAGAGGAAGTCAGGTATTTGACAAAATTTGAAGGGATCGATTAAAATTAGAAAATTATTTTATGCTCTTAATTTAGACACATGGATACTATATACTTATACAACGATAATTTTCATATTCGTAAAATACGTATAAATTCACGTAATTCGTGCATCTTTGCTTTTATCTCGATATACGTAATACGTGTAAAAAATATGTAGTTCTAAATAAATACGACTTCGAAATATAAAATCCTTTGTTAAATGCATTTTTAATTTCCATTACGTCGGTGCAATATCTTGTCTCGATTAGCGTACACAGACGCTGTAACTGTCAGACGTTCTTGTCGCGTCTGTAATTTCTAATTGTAAGCTGCCTTTCGAATCGCCATTATATCGAAAATCAAGCGAGGTGAACTCTCCTTTAACTCTGATACTTACGAATATTTCTATTTACCTTAATAAAAGTAATATCGCTGTAAAGCAAGGATTTCTCTAAAAAAAAGTTAATATTTTCAGATGCAAATTACCCTCCTTCCCTTCGGACGAAGAACCTGCGTTCTGAGTCGATGCAGCAAAATCTGTTTGTTTCGTGTATACGCCTTCCATAATAACTCTTCTATATCAAAAATGACACAACGCTCTTTGTTATCACGTATGACTTAGAAATAGTCGCACCTCTTTGCTGTAGTGAGTCTTCTGTGGAACCATAAAAGTCTTTTATCGAAAGACTGAAGTTTGTGCGTCGAATGTGACGGTGGGGATACGATCGATGGAAAATTCTTTTCGAACAATTCGATTACGTCTACGTTACGCGTGTCGCTGTAACGTTCATTCGATATCAACGAGATAGGAGATTCTTCCGAAGGTCTGATAAAATTAACGAAACGTTGGATCCATTGTGCGAAGGCCGGTGTTTGAATCCAGCCAGATGAACGATATGTACCGATCGATTCACACAGTAGCTCTAGTGCATGCATACAGCGCGTAACTGTACTCGATGCATCGCTTTTTTTTCCCCTCAAGACCAACAACTTTTGATACTTTCGACTGTACCGCGGTAAGCCCCATCTCGCCTGCATTCTGAATTCGATCGCGAGTATAACGATGTTCGTCGCACTCTTCATCAAGAATATAAAAAAGAAAAGCATTTACATGTTCTCTGTTGAAGCCGAGTGTTCTGGCAGCTGAAGTGTCCGTTGGTGTCAGTGAAACGATCTTGTCTCGATAACGGGTTAAAAAACGGTCTATCCAGCCTTTTTGCTGCCATGCTATTCCGAAAAGTTCCACTATTTCTAACGTTCGCTGGTTGATAGATGATTAGTTGGATATGTTTAGTGGACGTTCGAAAGAATTTTGACTTTATCTTCGAGATACGTACTATTAACCAATTGGGTTTCGAGGTCATTTTTTAAAATGGTTTTTTTACACTAATTTTGTGCAAGCTACATTCTCAAAAGCAACGTGTTGATCGACTTTAGAGCACATACGGGCTACGGTTGACCGTGGCAATCGTTAAATACTTTTGCTGTTTTAAAGTACACAAATTTTTTAAATTTTACAGCTTCAACGGCTTGTATGGTATTTTCCACGGAATAATTTTAAACCTTTCTCTTCTTCATTCCGTTTCGTTCGTAACGTCCGAAGGAACGATCGAACTTCGTTTTATTATTTAGTAATCAATTTTCAAATGCGGTAGTAACGTGAGATTGTCTCGTATTGCTACCAATCAGGTATCTCATATTTCTATGAATTTGACATTTCACTTTCCCTCATTATGTATCACAATCAAAATACAAACATTTCAAATATTCTTCGATCTACGAAAACTATGATTGTCACGATATAACAGCTTTTTTTTTTCTCTTTTTTTTTTTTTTTTTTTTTTAATCACAAAATAAATCAAAGTAAATTTCAGTTCAAAAGTGATTAACGTTTGTAGTAGATTTTCATAACTTAGTCTTAGTTATTTTCATAACTGTTAGTGAAATCTCGCCGTTGTCGATAACGCGGTAAATACGACGAAGATTATAGAAAAATATGTTTTCTCACCGTGTATAAAAGTAGCGCGTAAAGTACACCGAAAGAAGGATGTATAATGTCTCCGATATTGCTTCGCTTCGTACATATTTTTAATTAGAATGCCGATGGTATCTTAATTTAGTAAGTAATTGAACGTATTAGAGAATCCTCGGACGATCGATAATATTGCGAGTATCTCAAGGTTGTCGATAAAAATGTGGCTTGCCAATAAATATTGAGAATATCGTATTGACAATGTACGTATATATCGATCTTTTTAGTCGAAAGCTTAATAAATATCGACGATCCCTTAGTTCGGCCTGTTGTAATGAAACAAGAAAAACGTTTGCGAAATAAATACACACATATATGATGTATTTATTCTATTATTGTATTATATGATATTATGTAATTTAGCAGATACGTATGATTTTTAAATCTGAATATATCGGAGAAATAAATTTATGCCATACAAAACGTGGCAACGCTGTGTCTACTACAAAATTGGTCTCACGAAATTCCATCTTTTTGTAACGTAATTACTTAAATACGTAAGTACTTAAGTACGTGTGTTGCGTGGATCGCGGGTATTGTTCATCGACGATTTGTAATGTCATTCCAATGGCTATGTTAGAACGTCTAGTAACAGATATATACGTGTATATACGATAATGGATTTATAGCAGTGGAAGCAAGAGAGATCGATACGGATTGAAAAAATCATATCGTTGATAAGAGCAAAGGTAATCAGATATTTAGAAAGCGGATAGCATTACCGATTTCGATGATCTTTACGTATGTCGTGGAAATCGACGTTCTCAATAAGTTTTTCCTATAGCTACACACACCGGACTGTCGTCCTAGTCGTCGAGATATTCGTAAACGGCAAAAAACTATCGTTACCATTATGCCCCAACGCTTTGCAACTAAGATTGTACAGGCGCAGCGCCGGCCGATCGGCAACCAGTATTGCACGCGTACGCCACGAACGCACAGTTATAGGCAGAGTTCGTTCGCTGTAACGATCGGCGACAGCGATCTTCTCTTATTAACTTTACAAGGAATAACCAGCAACGGCAAAAATCTTCCGAGGGTTGCTCGAGAGAGTGTTCTTGACAACATGCGTCAAGGTGAAGATCTGCCACCTCTAAAGTCAACATTTATCATATTCCCTGTTTTGTACGTACAGAGTGTAAAAAAGGTAAGTGTTAAGGGTGATCCTACACTTTCGAATCGATGAAGATTTGTAAATGAAAGTTTGCGTAGATATAACCTTCGTCTTGAAATTCGAGATCGAGTTTCTTTTTTATCGTATCGTGTAATAGTACTCGTCGCGAGGAACAAAGGTTTCAAAGGAACCATGGATCGCGAATGATCGTTTAGGGAGGAAAAAAATGTCAAAGTTTTAATAATTCTAACACTTACTTTTTCTTCACACACTCTACATAGTATCGTCCTATTGATTTTCATTGAAAAATTTGCCATTGTAAATAATCCCTATTTAGATCGAAATATATCGTATCGAAGTAGTTCGATCCTATCCCAGCGATCTTGCTATTATTTATGTAATAATATCCGTCAAGATCTTAAACGTCTTACAGTTTTGTCACGGAGTGTATTTAATGCAATACGTAAATAGCAACTGTTACAGATCACAAGTTAGATAACTTACAATAAACTACAGACTTGACAGAAACTTAGAAACCAGAGACTAAAAATATCTTTCAAAAATCTAATTTTTGCTTCTGGTATTTTAAATCTTATGGAAATCGACGTTTACTACTTGTAATAATATCGAGAGAATAACGAATGACGAAAAATCAGAAAGCAGAGTTCCGGTTTCTAACGTGCGATTGTTTTCGTTGTTATGCAGTGAAAGTAAATAAAGTTTAGAAACAGTTTAACGGACCTCTGTAACAAGCAATTGACAGGCCAATGATAATACGTGTGCACGTGACTCGTTACTAAGAAGATTAATGAAATTCGTCGGAATTGAGCGTTACAACCGAATATTTCAATACTAATCTATTTTCACTATGTAATTTGGCATGGCGGTTTCACTCTCCCGTTGTAGGGTAGACTCGGAATAGATTCTGGTTTCTAGAACGTCGATTGTATACTAGCAATAAGCAGTTGCACTCAAAATACGCTGGTTTGCGCGAAGATTATGTCAAATGTATCGATGGATCGACAAGCGTAAGTAAAAAATTTCATCTGTTTTGTGCCTACTGTCCTTTGATATGTGCACGTATTATATCGTACGTATATATCGGCCGAACGGATTCTAGCAAAGTGCTCGAGTTTTCTTACTGATTGTTTATCGCCCTACGGTAGATATTACATGTACAGGGTGACCAACTTTAATCTATAAACGCGGATTACCATGCTTTGTTATTATCGCGTTTGGCATTTGACCCTGTAATATCCAGTTTTTAGCGATTTGTCGCGAAATCTTCCTGCAACTTAATTTGAAAATCCTATTAGGCGTTCGCTTTCTTTTCGATGAATTTTATTCGGTTTTCTATACATGTCCGATAATGATTAAATTTTCTGTTTACGTTAACAAAGATATCATCAGCTCGAGAAGGATTGGTAAAAATGATTGTCATTTCAAATGGATATCTTCAAACTCGCAAAGCATATCGTATACAGTACACATACGCTTGAGAAACTTTACAGTGTAAAGCGTTGATCCGAAAATTTCACGTTGATGTATGCAATGGTTTGGGAGAGAACAGTTGGCAACGCTTTATCTATACCACACTGTATACATATTGATATCTAACATGGTTATGTAAGAATATGTTAAATAAGTATGTTGATACTTTTGGCGAACTGACAGTCAGGATTAAATATGCGGGCTTACGTTAAAATAAAACTCGCAGAAACACGGACGCGTAGCGATGCAAAACAGGTGAAATCTGTTAGTTTCCTGTTACACGTATCGCTGTTAAAACTCTTTGTTCCTACATCCGGGAACGCGGTAGTTGAAAAATATTCAAGCGTCGCGTTATTTGGGTTATCCGAATGTTTATAAAACTTACATAGTTTTGATCTATTCTTTATTCACACGTCGGATAATCCAAGTATGTACATACGTCTATGGTTTGTAAGGTAAACAACTTCTGTTTCCTGCGTGATTACGTTACGCGATTTATACCGCATTATACTATAACCGTAATGGCTTCGATCATCTTGATTAAATCCTATGGAGCATCGATTAATTATCGGTATTAAAAATTACGAATTGAACTACGATCTATATATTTATGAAACGTACGCATTCGTTAGGTGGCTGTTATCGCGTTAAATGATCGAACAACAACTTTTAAAGTAACAAAAATTACGTATTCGATAAAACGTTTGTTTATTGACAAGTCTACCTGTCAATACCGTTAGCTAAATCGCGAATGAGATTGCAGAGCATAATACAAATACATTTCCGTATATTTATCGCGCTAATTTATCATGTAACGCGAATGATAATACGCATGCGAGGCCCATGATGTCGTGTCATTGGATGTGGTACGTAATTGGACACCTGCTCCAATTGCGAAAGGGTCATTAAGAATGTAATCGATATTTTTCGTGATAACTGGGCTATGTCGTTAGAGGCAAAGCTTTCGATGTCAAAATAACAACGTGTCGAGTAGAAATATACAAACGCGTAATTGCTCGTTGTAAAAGAAGCGCAAAAGAAAGAGTAGTTACCAATAACGTTGAAATTCAAGAAATACGATTAAGCTTGGAAATAATATCAAACTTCACATGTAATTTATATAAAATTCAAATAAATTTAAAATTAGTTTACGTAGAATAAGAACATGCAAACAAGAAAATAATTTTATTGCACGTATCTTTGATGTTTGTTCGTTTACACTATACATACGAAGTTTCGGTCTCGGGAGACGAAAGGAGAGCTATACAACTTGCAAACAATCTGTACGAAGTGAAAACGCTATAACATGGTATTTGAACCGAATTCTTTTCTTCTCTTTAAATTACATGTTTAAGGTGATACGCAACTTTCAAGGTTATTAGTTGCCACGGTGAGAATAGTCAGCGAAATAAACACGTGTCTACGGTACAATAGGTAGTAAAATCAATATCTTTCGAAAGAGTTAACATCTTTTTGTAAGGTTCTTCGCTTTGTAGCATTTTTATAGCAGGTAAGTCACGTTATAACCTTTTTATACTGTATTTATTGTTAGGACAGTTGATTAGAATATGATTGGATGCTTTGATGATAAAGTAAGGTGGTAGCGTGTTCAGTCCAGTTCTCGTGGTCGATTCTTACTAGTATCGGTGAAACTTGATCATGTTTCTTCGTACGATGATATACGTATAATCATTCTTATTGCGTTTTTATTTCAAACGTATTTCTTGGAAACAAATTTTTACGCGATAGCAGTACGAAAATTTATCCAGAGACGCGCAAGTACGTACATACATACCTATACATTTTACATGGCGTAGATACAGGTATATTATACGTATTTCTAGCAGCTTCGATGAATTACCGAACATTGGTTACCACGTACATCAATATATATATATATATGATTTGAATGATTTATTATTAAACATTTAGAGCGATTTTGCTCAATAAGCATCAGTGACTGAACGCAATGAAATCATAGAAGTGGAGAATACTTTCATGTGGGCATGACATTAATTTCATATATTCGATAAATGTATAATTTAATAATTGCTGTTTAACACGCCATACTTTAACACGTTTAAATATCAAAAGCCTATGAATCGTGTTTGCGTCGATCGAATCATATTCGTCTAATATTTAAGAAATATCTATCATGTTTTTAGAAAGTGTTCGAAAATAAAAACCATCGTTATCTTAAATCACGGAAGTAATTCAATTCCATCGTACGAATTTACTAAAACGGTTTGCCTATCTTTCGACAACTTCTCTATAGTTCATTAGCGAACATGAATTGTTCATTTCGCGTTTCCATAAAAGGAAGTAAATATAGGATCTTGTAAATAGAATCAAGCGTAAAAGTGAAAATTCAAGCACAAAGGATCCTAATAGAGCGAAAGAGATTCATCTTGCGATTACTGTAAGCAACTTGATATTACTTTCAATAATGATCAATCTATTCGAAGAAGATGATTTTCTTTAACCTTCGCAGTGACATGTCACTTTTTAAAGAATATCTGAAATTTCGTAGACATTCAAAACAAAAAACATACATACATATTTGATCACTTTGAAGTCACCTACATGCATATTCATACTTCGTTGAAATAAAATTGTTCGAATATCATCTAAAATCAAAAGTACAGCATATCGGTGACAAATGATATCAAATTTTTGATCTTTTGTATCGGAAAGAAACCATTTGCCTTTATGTTTGTAATACCCGTTAAGCGGAAGTTATGCATCGAAAAGAATATGTATGTGTAAATTAATAGTATTTTGCGATATTAAATTTTGCATGCTATCTTTACATAACCTAACTTATTAGGCGTATTGGTGCATTATATTTATTTATATTACAATTTTATACATACATACATACATATATATATATATATATATACGTATGTATGTATATACGTAACACACGTTGAAAATCGTTTCAAGCGACGGCAAGAAACTGAATTGTTCGAAATGTTGCCAATTTACGTTTAACGTATTGTAAAGCTCATAAAATTATGCGATGATTTAAGAAAAAATATCCCAGTAATTCGGAGAAAGGTGAATTTCTGTTCCTTTCGACAGAGATATTTAAATCAATATTTGAATGCATTCTACATATGTACGTAAAAGAAATGAACCGAAAGTAAATATTACACATTTCCTTTAGGTTCGTTTTGTTAGTCTTGTAATTACTAGCGATAACATACCGATAATCGTGGCGTGTTACTAATGGCCATCGGTGATATACAAGCGGCCTGTGGTTGCACGTTTGTTTTCGATGTCATTCTCGTCGAATAGTATTTAGTCATAAATGTTATAGCGATTTAAAATTGCATAGTGTAACTCTGGTAAACGTGTTCCCATCCGTATCCGTATTTAAATTTATAAGAAAGTTACATATATATATATATATATAGTACATTACATGGTTAATTAGTAGAAAATGTCTGAGGCAATTGGGCATTTTCACTCGAGTTAGAGCTAGATTGTACGTTTTCTCGATTGCAGATTCGACGAAAAGGAGATTAATAACAAATAAACTGTAGATAAAGGGATGAAAAAGGCAAAATAGTTGTATCTCAGATTTGTAGAGATAGATAGAAATTAAACGTGACATTGACAGGTACTTTTGACGCATCGATCGCATTCGCCGCATACAATCCGTGACAAAACGATGGCGCGTGTTCGAGTATACCTTTAAACCTAATAATAACGTAATTCTAACTCTTTTTATTTCTGTTAACTTTGAAGGAACGTTGGACGGTCGGCCGAAAATATAAGAATCGATCGTTACCACTGTGACAAAATGATCGAAAAATACAATTTTAGAATCTTAGAATTTGAAGTGAAATTTTCGGACTATTCAGGGCAATTCAATTATGTATCGTATTGATACAATACATTTTGTATTTAATTTTCAATTTCAAACGGCGCTAATAAATATTAGAAAGTGAAATACAAATGGCTACATAACTGCGTAAGCAAATTTTGGATATTTATGTAAATTGATATAGTATACGTTCCCAATTGCATATGTTTTACATATTCGCCAATTGTATAATATAATTTAAATGTCGTAAAGAAAGTAGATACATATGTAAAAACCAGCAAATATTAGATATTTCGAATAATTATATTCCTTGATCTTATCTTATTTTTATAATTAATCGGTTCGTCTAAATTTCTCTTGTAATTTACGCTATTTTGATTGACCTGGTAAGTTGTCGATTATTTAAGCTGGCGATTAATACGAAACACTTTGTGTACGCGTTTTTTCGTTATGTAGCCTACAAATGTCGCATCGTTTACTCGGGCATTATTCGATACGTGCTAAAACCGACTGTGTGCTTAGTGTTTAAGCTCGACCGTTTGCTATGTCCTAAATGTTGAGCTAGTCTTCCGAAACCGGTTCACTTCCTTAATAACCTACATAACGTAGACGATTATCATGAAGGTAAATATTTCCAGCTATATATATATATATATATACATAACAATACGTAAATAACTATTGTAACTATTTCGCTATTAAGTTAATTTCGTGATTTGTTGCTTAATACTTAAACGCGGTATCGCGTTGTTTTATGCATTTCGTCGCGTACAAAATTCTATAAATAAATACGCACATACGGATCGCGCGTGATTGTTCAGCTGGAATTGCACATAGGAATGGCCATAAAACGTGTCGTATTAACGTACTGAGATAATTCTTGAAATGTACATAGCATGCTATCCAAGTATGTTCTTCAGAAAGCTGACATACGCAAGTTGCAGACAGTTTTTCTTTTACGTTACGACCACTTTTGCGATCCTTTACTCCGAGATTGCTACAAAGAACTCGAAACGAAGGAAAACACCGTGAAAAGGCAACTAAACTAAAAGCAAGAGCGAAGAAAGTAGAAACGCGCCAGATCGTATTAAGATGATCGTATTATGCATAATGTTTTCGAAATAAACGATGTAAAATAATAGACATAAGTTATAAATTATAATATATTATATAAATATTATAATTTCACGGTTATATCGCTTCTCAATATCGAATCTCCATTTTTATTATATCGTCTAAAATTTAAACGCATACGCGACATGATCTATCCTTTCGTACGGTGAACCTTGCGAGGACGTAGACCATGTTCGACCATGTATTATTCTTCTCGCTGGTTCGTGTGAAATCCTTGCTCGACGAGCTATTATTTGCAAACACAGGAATCGATACGTTCATGTACGAACGATAACTTTGCTCTTCCTTACGCTAATGGACACGAGGATAGTCGAGCGAGGAACTGGTGTAACAATCGTGAATCGTTGAACTCT
This sequence comes from Bombus dahlbomii, assembly GCA_037178635.1. NCBI lineage: Eukaryota > Metazoa > Arthropoda > Insecta > Hymenoptera > Apidae > Bombus > Bombus dahlbomii. The sequence goes on along the minus strand of CM074109.1, from coordinate 14,865,625 downwards.
TTGGAAATCACGACGATCTGGAACTTCTCCTCGACGCTGCGATCTTTCATTGATTCTTCCCGATTGCCGAGCAAAGGTGTATATATATATATATATATAAAGGTATATGTATATATACCTTTGCTCTATGCGAATTGAAAATGATTTCTACGATGAATTTGCTTTAAATAACTTTGGTATTTTATGCGGTATTGAATTGAAAATAATAGATTTAAGTTAATATAATTTTTGAAATTTACTATTCGCGTTATATCAAGAAAAAATTAAAAGATCGTAACGAATGTTTGTACGCTATGTTGAAACGTTAAAAGAGTTACGAAATGGTTGGTCTCGATACTCTCCGCTGTTTGAATAAAATCGAATTTTCGTTCTTCTCTCGTTATTACCTTCTTCCACTCTATTTGCTCTCTAAGGCTGTAAATTAAGCGGAAGAGTGTAATCGCAAGACTTACCGTACAATCCAAAGGTCGCCAACTGTGCTTTTTGCATCATTTAGGTCATTCCTTCGAGCCCATTTAATTACATTTATAACTTTTAGCACCTGTCATATAAATTTAATTCCATATTATCAAATTTCCTCAGTTTTAAAGAAAAATAAATACCGAAAAATAAATTACACGTTTATGGTAAAACTTATTCACTTTCATAGTAAAGCTTTTTGTGATTGATCGTCATTTCGTGATTACATCTTTCGTGTTAACATCTTTTCGTAATTAGCTTATTAAGCATCTATTTTGATCGAGGAGGAACCATAATATAAATATACATAACGACACGTCTCGTGTCAGTATCGAGTGCTAATTGCTTCTTGACTATTCGGATTTGTTGCAGAGGAACAACATGATTTGCCAAGTGTTCTCGCTGGTTTTCGGTACAAGATTGGTATCAAAGAGCGAAATTACTTGACCGAAATTTTACCGATCTTCTTTTATCCACCTCTTGATCGGCTTTCGTCTTTCTGTAGCATCGAGTTATCCTAATTGTAAGCTGCGTATCGTAGCTGTGTTTTGACAGTTACGAGACGAGACCTTCCACACCGAACGTGTATCGTTACTCGACGACTTATTTCATTGATAAATAATTTAACTTAACGGTTCTATAACCATTAGGCGTATTTAAAAGGCCATTCTTGGTAAAAAGTGTTTGTATAATTAATGGATCGATTCAGTTTTGTTATCGACACGTGGACCGAGAAACACTAATACGTTTAATCATCTTAGGGAGGGAGAATATCGTCTGTAACGCGGATGAATATTTTCGTCTCTGCGCGTTTACCGTGATAACTGTAAAACATTGATTTTAAGATTTTAAGCCGTACAGATAAGTAGATAATTTTGTAAGATATACATACAGACACTGCGCGTCTTTCAATGTCACTGAACTTTCGTTTGGGTCGGAGATTTACATGCAACTGTTTGTACTAGAGGTTCTAAGTTAATTACGAAGCAACGTGTGAAATGAAAAATCGTGTTACTTCGAACGGTGCTTGATGTTGTCGCGAAGCTGTTAAGCACATTGTATTAACGAGTCAAATTTATCGATTGCTTTCGCAACGAATATACGTACGCGTTACGCTCGAGTGTAATCGCGTGTCTCTTACTTCTTCTTATCGTATTTTCTTTTGCTTCGTGTTAATCTTATGGATCGTTTAATTTTTTCTATACATAATTATCTGTATGCAGCGGAATTTTATTGCGAATAGCTTCCATCTGTCGAGTCAACGATCCAAATTACCTATCAATCTTTAAATTTCTTTTCCGGTTGAAACGAATAAATATATCGAAATATATAAAGTATAAATGATTTTGCCTGAGAGGATTAATATCTTTTTTCTTTTTTTTTTTTTTTTTTTTTATTTTTAAGAAATTACGAACTGAATCGAGTAACGTATTAAAAACTATACTATTCCATTGGAAAAGCAAATTCGATCATCTGTATAAAATGACGAATAACGGCAAAAATACTTTTGGAACCGTCCGATATTTTCCGTTAGAGATAACATTATCGATGTAAATCGAAATGATAATATCGGATACACCAACTTGCATGTATGTGATCAACCATAGATCAGATAATAAATAACTCGCAAAGTTCTGTCTATATTCTTTTACGTTCTCTTTTAAGCGATATTGTTCGGATGACAACGTATATACGTATTGTTTACGTGGTACGTAGTAACCGTATTCAGTAGTTAACGCATACTTGATTATCGCGAGAACATTTTACATTGCTATCGATCTAATCTACAATTCCGCATACCTAATACTCTTTTTAGTAGTTCAGTGGATACTAGTAGAAAAAAAAAAAAAAAAAAAAAAAAATGCAGCGATCGCGTCGGACTTCTTCCCAGTGATTCGCAACTTTTTACATCGTATTTTCTCGTTAGTATTTCGCGATCTTGCAAAAATACTCTCGCGGCTATTTAACGAGAGTTTCTTGTTCAATTAAATTAACGCGCTAACAATGGCAATAGTCGCGATCGAACGCTTTACGTGTAACGCGTGTTTCGCCGTTATACATAGAATTCTGATTTCTATATACGGAGTGTTAAAGCAGAAGAGGCGGTGTTCGTGATCTCAGTCATCAATAGAACGAAGAAAATTCGTATATATATCGAAAGTATCGTTTGATATTTATCTTTCAAGTTGTGATCTATTTACTTTTATACAATTACGCTATAGATACACCAGCAGCTGTCGTAGATCAACGAATCGGACAAAGATCATTCACGTTTCATATTTTTCGATAGAATTTCGACTGCTATACGAAAAAAAAAAAGTTATACGTCTGTTTTCGATCTACTCAGTCAACGATGTGTTTCTAGAGTAAAATTAAATTCTGTTTAACTGGAAAAATAACGTTTCACTGCCTTGATCAAGTGTTACGAATATCGCTCGTTTTTTTTTTCACACTCTGCATACGTATGTACTAAAGGGTACGATGTGAGACGATTTCAAAAGCTTATACGTACAATGCGAATCTTAAGATCAACGATATTCGATACGTCCTATTTTCATTTCAATACAGAACTGTAAATCATATATCATCAATATAATCGTAATTTTATCGTCGTTATCGATTACATCAAAGTCTTCGAGTAGCCTTATCCAAATTTCAACCAATCGTTCCGTTTATATTCGGTATATTTTACTTCTTCTCGAACGTTGTTGCATGTTTTTCAGAAAGATCGTAAGAAACAGAAACGAAAGCACGAATGTAATATAGTTTTCTCAAATTCATTGAATTCATCTTCGTCTCATCTTGTAACCCATTTCATCCATGCCACGTAAACTTTTCGTTATTCTGATTTACGTGTCTTCCGACAGTACCTAACAATGATCTACCTTGACTTATCTACCATCATTCTCTTCCTAACCTTTCCGAATCCTTAAAACGCTTGACATTTTACCCGCCAACAGGCTACTATTACCGAAAGTTAATCCGCGCTGATCTTTGTCTCACTCACCCAGTGCCACGAATAAAGTTACCGCTTCTCTGTTCGAGTAATCCACGTTCAGTACATAAACGTAACGATCAGGCAATGCTAAATGCATATTAAATATTTTTATATAGGCGTAATGAAAATGTACGTATATGTATTTAAAAGATTTTAAACAACGTATCGCAAATAACCATATATGTATGTACAAATATTTAGCATTTTAAGTATCACTGGTTACATTAATATTCGTATCGGTATTCTTTTCGTCAGTTTAGAACAGTTTAGAAGAGCCAGCTTGACTAACTTACGGTCAAAAAATGAAAAATCCAAAGATAAAGAGTTTGTCAAGTAACAAAGTATGCAAATGTTAGTAAAAGTTCAACGATATATATTCTTTCGATTAATTTTCATTTCATTGCGACGCCAAAGTTACAAACCGTTTTCCGCGATAAAATCTTTGAAAATCGTAAACTCATCTTTAACAATGTCGATATAAACCTGTGGTTCGGTGTAGGAAGAATCAATGTCATATTTTTACAGAAACGAGTTAAACTCCACGATTGAGTTTGTAAAGAACCGTGTAATCTATACAAAAATGACGATTTTAAATTCAATCTAGAAACGACGAATAATATATTTAGCATTTAATTAGTATATAATTATATTATCCATAATGTTTGTAATCAAAATATGTATATAATGCAAAATAGTAAATAGATTTTCCAGATACTTTTCAATGGTAGCGTATATCTGTAACAGCTCTTTTAAGGTGTGGAAATCTAATATTTCGAATAATATAGTTCTGTATTACGATTTACGGATGTTATTAATACGTACGAACGTATCGGACGTATCGCCATTTCGTCAGAATTAAGCTTTATACTTTATGTTCTACATTTTCCTTTTCAGTAGCTGAATGGACACCGTTCGGGCAAGACACAACGTATGGATAGATCATTTTTGACAAAGAGGAAACGTGCGGCATGAGTCTGCCGCGTCCTTCCCTCAAGGGATACTTTTTCTACGTGCTATTCTTGTCCGGTTTGCTGCTAGTTATCCTGAATCTACTACAGGACGAAATATGGCATCGTATGCGACCTCATCCTGGACAATCTCAACCGGTTCGAGTCTCCGATACCAAGGTAATGAATCAAGCTTCCTAAATATCGTACGTTTTATCGTACGTTTAAGATTTAATTCGGAAAAATATTCGTTCGCGTATCCATAATTTCTACTTTACGCTATAGGCAAATTTTTACTCTACACGAGTGTTGCTATACGCCGCGACCAACGTCTACTTATACGTATAATGCTATATTATGCTATTAGATTTACGAAAGGTCGCTGGAATTGCTATTGATCAAATAGAAATAAAATTTCTCGCTAGCTGTACGTACATATGAAATATCGATTTTCAATATTTCCTTTAAATCGAACCGTGCCAACTATCCAGAAGAGGCGACAGATATTTCAGTTTTACGTTCCTCGGGGTCAACTTTTTCAAAGACACGGTTTAATTATCGACGATTCTCTTTTATATAAACGACAGCACTGCAGGTACTTTGAATAAAACGGTATCGAGTATCACGTGTGTTGCAGTCTTTGATTTATATTTTACTTTAATTATATTATTCGCGTGGAACTGAAAATTAATAACAATGAGATAACGCTTGTTAGATTGGTTTTATCGGTAATACATACCGCGTATGTAAAAGTTCGAGCTAGCGGTAAATAAAAAAAGATCCAGTTATTGTATAATTTATTGAATTTAAATTATTTTGCGTATCTGTATCGATTAACGAGTAATACATATACACGTTTCGCATGAATTTTTGTATTCGATCGAACACGAAGTTTATATTCGCGACCAGATTAAAAAATATAAACTCTAGGAGATTCAGTTTGTTAGATATATATGTATAGTAGTTAAATAAATATTTTGTTGCTGTAGACACACGGAAGCTCTTAAAGACGATAGTATTAAATGTTTAAATATCGGATTTCGATCGCAGATCAAGCAAAATTGGCCTGCAAAATTGAAGAAACCGACAATGCATGTTTCGCAGACTCGAGAAAAAATGGAGAAAAAGCTTCTATCCGAGGTATAGTTATTAAATTGCATTGTCGATAGATGACTGTAACACGGTATATGCGTGAAACATAACCGAGACAACCTTCCTATCGATGTGTATCGAAACGTACTAATTAAACATCGTCATAAAATAATCATTATTTTGAATAGAACCGAAGACGTTTTTAAGGGAAATGATTACATAGGTATTCCTATTATTATTATTATTATTATTATTATTATTATTATTATTATTATTATTATTATTATTATTATTATCATCATCATCGTATAGGTAATCGTAGTTAAATTCCATGTACAAGAATTCTCGAAAGTAATGCTCGAAAAGTATTAAATACCGAACGCTATTTTGTAATTTTGATAAAGCAATACGACAAGTCGTGTCTGATCTATGTGTAAGAGATCGAGCCACGTACGATTTTCATGTTTTCCAAAATGAAAAGATCGCCTTGAAAATTAATCGACCGTCTTACGAAGCAAAAAAATAAACATAATAAAATCAGAATAAATTCGAAGCTTCGTTATTTTCATTTCTTATTCCAAGTTATAAAATCGGAGCTACGTATTATTTCACTCTTTATTGCTTTCTAGATAAGCTTTATTGCCCCGATTGTATCATTGTATATCTCGATTTAATAAATATATTTCGAACGCTATCAAGATAAAGGTTTAACTGATTTATTATGGTTGTCTCTGTGGTTTCTAAAACACTTGCAGCTAATACCCAACCAGTTACGTTAGCTTTACGTAGACTGCTTCGTTTCGTATGACTTGCGATACACGTACGTACGTACGTACGTACGTACGTACATATTTACATACATATATACATATATAAATACATACATACATACATACATACATACATACATACATACATACACGTATATAGCATAATACCGCATACGAGCAATTAGATTAGTTTTTACTATTGACGATTAAAGCGTGATCCGATAGAATTAGCATGCAGGTGCAACATTCAGAGCTATGTAAAACGCACAATCGCTAACACTTAGGAGTAGGTACAGCTACAATCGTCGTATTTCATAATCGTAACAAATAATATAATACGCGTGATTACACGGAAAGTTGCTTTTACGCTTATCGTTGGTATAAAAGTATGATAAATATTCAAGCATTATATGTAACATGTACAATCAAGCATTATTTATAAGTGGTAATATTATGTAAAATACTTGGATAGGAATATACCGAAAATAACTGATAAATATAATCTTTTAATGGAATTTAATATTTTGATATTTCACGTAAAGTTTTATCCAATTTATCCATCGAATAAATAACATTTTCACGTCGTCGATGGTTTGTTCTAACGTAGATCAGTGAGACCCAAACCACGTAAATTTCTACAATTTCGGTGATTTCGTAAGTATACAAATATAAATCGTAAGTTTTTAATTTATCTTTGTTCGTTCGTGAGAAAGATCGATCCTTCGATGCGAGTACTAATACGATAATGTTATAGTTTGGGGATCAAGAAGGATCGATTCGACCAGTATGATATAAAAAATTCATAGTGATCGTATCAACTGCGAATAAAAATGAAAATTTTACTAAAACGTACATGTATATATATTACGTTAAATATTTATTTATTTTCTTAAAGAGCGATGAATTTTATCTACCTGTAACAGTGTCTTGACAATTATCGCGTCTATCATACTATCGCAACGAGTACTTGTAGTTTCTGAATAAAAGTCCGGTAGGTAATGAAATTTCTCAGTACGTAGTACGCATCTTCAACTTTTGCATTCTATATCTTATCTTTTTTGATAACGCTAAGAATCAGTTTACTTCAAGAAATTAGGAATCTTCGATTCTTCGACTTAATCAAATAAAAGCGAAGCTTTGTTTCGCAAGTACGCGAATCAATCGCATGCATTTGCAAAAACAATTGTGCCATAGAATATAACGAATTTCGTTCAATCAAACTAATGTTTTATCGCCTTCTTTTGTCATCAAAATTCCCTTGTAAATTAATATATACAGAAGCGACGGAGTAACATGTTTTCGAAAATATTTCGCCGCTTTTTAACGCGTTATATTCGACGCAATGTGATTAAGTGTAGCGAAACAGTCGTAACACCATAATTTCTAGGTGACGCAAGAGTGTTGAGAAAACATCGATCTTCGATATAATCGCGATAAAATATCATATCGATTTAGACGATCCAGCGATAAATCTTTTTAATCGTATTATATTTTTTTTCATCGATAGAGATAACGAGAGAATAGTTTTTTCGTTATAATCTTGGAACGCGAATATTCAAATGTTTCGAACGAAATAGTTTTATGTAGCGAGAATGGAAAATCAAAAGAATCATTTAAAAATTGAACATTTTGTTTACGTATAAGGTACAATTTCAATTACCGTACCGTTCGATAACAAATTTAACAGCATCTTACAAATTAACCTTAGTGCAGAGAGATTAGATGCTATTATGCCTGTGCTTAACGAACAGTAGCCGTGTTTAGGAATTATAAATGGACCGTGCGAACGACGAAATTGTAGCACGTAATTGAAATGGAAGACGTGCAACTGTCTGGTTCTTCTGTTAAAAAGGTATCCAACCTAACCGGCACGACGATTTTAACACGCAACAGTCTAGAATTGATGGATCCATCGAAAAGACCTTGGTATATGAAAGGAGGGACCAGGAGGCCTTATCCTGTCATAAAATCCCATCGTACTGGCCGCAGATTGGCGCGTTTGTGGCCCGACGAAGACGCTTACGACGATCGTGTTACCAATCAAGTAAGCTTTGGAATATTTGCACACCTACGCTTCGATCGATATCTATATTTTATCGCATTAACGACAATTTAATAATCAGAATTTGTAATTTAGGAACAGCGGTTGCCATAATTCGCTTTCGTAGAATCGGCGCGGTATAAATTTAACTTTTACCCTGTAGACGTGAATCTTTCGTAACACGTTTTACGTTTATTTGTCGAAAGTTTTCTGATCATCTTGATTTAGGACATTCGAGGAGGCTGCGCGATCTTTCCCAGATTTCTCGAAGGAGCGTTACCAATTGAATGGCGCGTAAGACACGAAAGATCCACGTTTACGTACCAAGAGTAGTCTGAATGTGTTAAAAATTTTGGCTCGAACAGAAAACGTTGCTACGAAAACGTTTTATTCTACGTTGAACTCAGTTTTTGTTGCAGCGCTACTCCTTTCCCGGTTAATCCCATCGTCTACGCTAATCTACAGGACATTCTGTACATATATTTTTATTAACCGGTATAACGGTTGATCGATAATATCCGTTACAGATACAAGTTTACGATAATTTCTCAAATTTGATATTCTCGCGAGGGAAATTGTCAGTGAAAAGTTTCGTACGTCGTAATCGATATTATTCGAACGGTGATAAAAGTAATCGAGTAATTGGATTCGATATTAAATATTTGCTACTCGAAACAAGAATTTATCGTGGCGCGTCGTCTTTTTCCTTGGAACAAGTAGCTGCACTGTGATTCGCAGTTTGAAACGAATTGCCTATTTACGACTTTGTCGTATAGCAATCTATAGCGTACTTTACTAAACGAAAATAGGAACATTGTGTTCCACCTTCTCTTTCAAATTGCGCGTAGCCATGTAGTAGCGGTACATACTTTGTCTTTCACCCTTTCTTCTACGCCTGCGGCACAGTGCAGTCTATTATACGAGTATATAGGGCAGCGTTCTAAAAAAGGCATTGTACACGATTATGAATTTTACACGATTATAATTCTTTTTCTCTGTTACTATTATTTTTATTAATATATATTTCTATCGCCCTGCTGTCCATTGTCTTTTTAACGTAATACCTGTGCGAGATAACTTTTTCGTTTATCATACGTCTCCTAAATATCTTTCTCTCTCGTTTCGACTAATTTTATCCAATACAGTTTATCGAAACTATTCGTATCATTTCATTTCACGTGCAACTAGAATATATATGTGTTTTGTTCTTTAATTAGCTGTTTTCCTTTATGAAGAGTACACGTAGCTATATTTAAAATACTCTCTCTCTCTCGCGTTTTGTAACGTGTAATGGAATTAATTATTTTTTGGAATTAATTATTTGCAGTTGATGTATGTACCGACTGATTATAATAAAACTGGTGTCGATCGTCCATTGAAAAAGATAATGGTTCCACATGGTATGCCCGAGGCAAAAGTCGGTCCTGACATATTTCTTCAGCATCGATGTCCAGTAAATACTTGTACCATCGTCAGAGACAACGCCGAAGATGCTGATTTAATCTTATTTAAAGACTACATAACGCACGTGGGAAGAAGATCTGCGAGTCAAGTACGAAATTCAAATTTTCTTCTATCTTTACTAAAAGTGATACGTAAAGTAACAACAACGTACGGAAAGATCGTCGTTTCTATAATTTAGCGCGATCAACGTTTATATCGCGTAATAGCTAGATCGTAGGTTTTTATGCGTTTATGCGAGATTTAAAGGTACAAAAAAGTCCACAGAATACATAGAATACGCAAATATATGTATATTACGTACATACGTACATACATATAGTATAGAGTATTTAGATTGCAAGATAGAAGAGCGCTGGTTACCGATATTTACGTGTAACGAGTAAAATAAGTTTCTATTCGAGTTCTCTTTCTTTAGTTATGCTCAAAACGATATGAATTAAAAAGAAAAAAAAAAAAAAAAAACTTCTTTCCATCTAAGGACTCGTGTTCTTTCGTGTTATATATCGTATTATCGTTTGTATCGTCATATTCGTTGTTTTAAGAAATTCGTTTCTTCGGGTTTTTAATCGAGTGAACGCTATTGCTTGCGATCGCGAAATGTTTAAATTCGGCAATGCGTTTTGCGCGAGTCGCGAAAAAATTTTCAGCGTTTGCGCTGTCATACCATGTCATGCAGAATTTAATTATACACGTCGAATGAGACTAACACGATTTTCAGCAGGTGTGGATGCTGTATTTTTTAGAGTGCCCTTATCACACGCAGAGCGTGAAGAACGCTGTCATCAATTGGACGGCAACTTATCGTCGTGACAGCGACATAGTCGCGCCCTATGAAAGATGGCAATATTACGACTCTAGTGTCACGCAAATACCGCAGACATTTAATTACGCAGCCAACAAGACTAAAAAGGTAACAACGTCCTTATCTTATTTATTTCACGGTCGTTCGTTAATTATGTTTACTAGATTCTTGAAACAGTTACATTAAAGGACGTAAGTTACTTATGAAAAATAATCAAACTTTTGATTAAATCGCTTTTATCTTTTTCATATTGAAATCGTTTTATTTTAAACGCGCCGGATCAAGTTGCTTTTTACGAAAGTTCGAAAAATGTTACAAACGATGTTTTACGTTAAAATCCATCGTGCTCATCGGTCATCGTTGTAACCATCGTTTTCGTTCTTTTGATTATCCCACGAATTTCAATAGTAGAATAAATCGAATAACAAGGATATTTCTAGAAAATTTAATGTTCAAAGTATATCGAATAATACATACGATATCGATGATGTTGCTTCAGGTAGCATGGTTCGTTTCTAATTGTCATCCACGAAATCAACGTATGCATTACGCGAAAGAGCTTTCGAAATACATCCAAGTGGACATCTATGGGACTTGCGGCTCCTTGCGATGCCCACGTTCGCAATCTCAAGCGTGCTTCGATATGCTCGACGAAGACTACAAATTTTATCTAGCTTTCGAGAATTCCAACTGCAAGGATTACATTACGGAAAAGTTCTTCGTCAATGGTCTCGGGTATGATACATTTTAATTTGTACTCGCGATCAAAGTTATGCGAATTACAAATACCGTTTGAAGCCGCGATACAAACAGTGATTTACCGATTCCATGAATTTTAACATAACGCGCCATCTTTTATGAAATACGTAGGCGAAGGTATAGGCGAGGTTTTAGAGTGCCACTCGAAAAATTTCGTTGGATTGTTGCCATAATTGCTAAAGTGTGCTTCACGCTCGTTTGTTACCTTACTTACCCACCCTTATTTAGTGCACTCTGACGTATGTAGAGGTCCTCAAGATTCCCTCCTGCCCTACTATGTTCAAGTGTTATCTTCACCGAGATTTTGGAATAAAATCGAGAATAACAAGTTACTCTTGCCAAAACCTAATGCTTTCTTGCAATGTTTTGTTGTACAAAGTATATACATACGTATACGATAGGTACATGTTTACGCTATCAATTAGATTTGTATCGTTGATGCATTGTTCGCGTTATTATATCGTAGATGTTTCGACGTTGGTGATTTATCGCGATACGTACTACTTTCTAGCAATGATCGGTATAAAACTTTTAATCAAATGGAAAACGCTTTTCGTCTATTTGCGTTATAGAACCTACCGTTTCCATAAAGCGAATGCCATGCAACGTCCGTCAAATTCCGTCCAATTTTGCACACGTTATCGAAACAAATCTCTGTTTTTGATTCAGACACAACGTTCTGCCGATCGTAATGGGTGCGCATCCAACGGACTACGCTCGCAGCGCTCCTTACCGCTCGTACATTCACGTGGATGAGTTCGAGTCACCGAGAGAGCTCGCCGAGTATCTTCATCGTTTGGATCGAGACGACGAATTGTACAATTCGTACTTTCGCTGGAAAGGTACCGGCGAGTTTATCAACACGTACTTTTGGTGCCGCGTTTGCGCCATGTTGCACGACGACCGACCGTCAAAATTTTACAAGGACGTGAACGAATGGTGGAGAGGCGATGGAATATGCACGACGACTTCGTGGCGCGAACACGATTCGGTTCGTGCAGGAAACTTGAAAAACACTTGAAACGTTCTTCGCAAAGTTCCGTTAATTTACGTGAAAGGGACGCGGTGCGTCTGAATGTCCATATGCGAGAATCGATTGGACTTACAAAGGCCACGTGGGAAGTTTTATCGCTAAGAAGCAGTTTGTTCGAGAACGATTCGTTCTGTCACTTATCCTTGATCGTGTAACGAATTTGTTGCGTTTGCGGTTGCGGTTGCGATGCTCAAAAAAAAAAAAAAAAAAAAAAAAAAAAAAAAAAAAAAAAAAAAAGAAAGAAAGAAAGAAAGAAAGAAAAACTACCCATGGATTTCGAGGAATCCGACGTTAACGAGACGTTCGAGTTGAAATTGAAAAGACGCGGACGCGACCCGACGTCTGGTTAGTCCGTTAATCGTTAAAAAGACTGCCGACTACGAATTTGATGAAACGCGAAGACCGAATTTGTATTTTTCGACGAGTAACACGGACCTTTACGTTCTTTCCTTTTTAGCGACAGTAACGATCCGAGACTCGACTCCGGTCGATTACTTCGTCGGGGGCGGTTAATTCGTTTCACGAGATAAGCTAAAAAATAAAAACTCTTTTTCTCGAATATTTATCGTAATTTCTATTAGGAAAAAAATCTCTTCTTTCAAAATTTATCACCATCGATCTTGGAACTTCTTTAACTATATCGATTACCAAATTAGTTACGCACAGAGTAAATCGCTTACCGACAATGACAATTTTTCGAACGTTCCTTCGAAATTCGGTATAGGTACACGTAAGACTCTCGTTCTAGTCTTTCGCGAATTGTTTTGAAAATTTCATATTCAAATTAGACGTTTGTAAAACGTTATTTTCGTAAAGCGTATTACCACGATCGTGATAATTTGACGAGACAATGTTTTATACGATTATTAATAAATTACGAATATCGACGTAGTTAGTGAAAAATTAATAATGTATTTGAAAAAATGCCGACTATACGCTACACGTTCTTGATTCAAATTTCAAGAAATCTACGCGTTTGTCGATTCGCAAACTATATGTAAATTATATACATGCAAATTGTATAGTTGTCAACTATACGTCTCATCGAATCCATGTCTAATCTCGCCTTTAATAGCAATAGAAGGTGTATTTCGTTAAAACGCAAAAAGTAACTTTACTTTGACTGTATTCTTGATATAACATGCAATAACTATTAACAATCTGCTGTTTTTATCTTTGAAATTTCAACGATAGAACGATGAAAGAATTGGGAAATAAATTATAATTGTTTGCAAGAATCGAAATAAGAGGAAAACTGTTTTGAAATTGATTTAATTTTCGTTAATTTTAACAAAGCAGTTACGAAATGTACGTATAATGACTGCAAGAAGTTACTTTTGCAATTAATTTCTTCTAAATATACTTATTTATATGTTATTTACTTATATATATATATATATATATATATATAAGTAAATAAAGTGTAACAAGATGGCAATTGTTCTTCTGAAAATGAAAGAGAGCAATACTTTTTCGCAGTTCACGCTCAACGGACATGTTGGATTATCATTACGCTTAACACAAATGGAAAATGCGAAATCTGTACGACGATACAAAGCTCGACGATGACGCGCAGGTTAATATAATTTTAAATGTTCCTCGTAACGACACAATATCGATTTTATCTTTATCCCGGTATTCGGATAAATATTCATGTGGGTTCGAATGCCGATTATACGTTCGTTATCTACGCCACAAGGTAGCTATGAAAATTTGTTGCTTTAAAATCTTTTTGTTGCACGCATTCTCTCGCTAATAGATACCTACGGATGCCTTTTATAAATACATATTGTTACGTATCTATCATAGGTATATGCATAAATCTGTCGAACCTAAGGACTCTTTGTTTTGGGAAATTTGCTTTATTAGTTTGTCAACTTATTATCGCGTACGTACGAAAAACGTTTGTCTCGGTATGAAAATTTAACTTTAAAGTCGTACAAATACACGCGTGTATAACATAAAATCGTATAAATGGCGACAAAGCTGGATCGTCGCGCATTTCGTCGATATGGGTTAGATCGTCGTTCAAAGTACTTTTAATGGGTAGTTTCATTGTCGCATTCTCCGTAGTATCTTGTGTATGTACATTTCTACGATCTACATAGCGCGTACGAAGATAGCGTGGAACGAATTATCTGTAAATTAACTTTAGATTAAGTCTTTCAAGGTGTGATGTTTACGATCGTACTTGTTAATAGATAGAAGTAGTTCGGATAAATATCAAAGTCAATGTGCTACGACCAGGATAATAATTTGTTGGAATATTCTCAAACTTTAAAGCGCGACCGTGATCATACGACATAATCGTATGAAAAAATAGTTTTACATGTTCCGAGATTATTGAAGTTTACGAGCGGAATTGATATACGTGTAGTAAATGTAAGAAAATGTTTGCACATAGCTGAACGTTGTTTATCCTTTGTATCAGCAGCTGTCATACGTATACAGCTATTTACATTAGTTTGCAGTATGGAATTTATTAGATTCGAACCTACACGGATAGGTATCGTGTTAGGCAAATCGATGTTCGACAATTGTAATCTAGCGTAATCGATCATTCAACAGGTAACACCTGTGTCGTATTCTCTAAAGATTTCCACCTCTTGTTCATCGAACCATCGTGCGAGTCGCGTAAGGGAAAGAAACAGCCGTTGAGAAGATCTTTTCGTCGACATTCGTATACCGTAAGATACGTACGCTGTTGATCAGTCAGTCTATACGCGGGTCCTACTAGATATCGGTAACGGGTAACGTTCGTTGTTCAACGTTATCAACTACCGTCGTAGGTAACGATCATTTTCGATTCACGTTCAACGTCGATGCGTACTCGATACGTTATACGTGTACAGTCGTTATTTGTAAAATATTCCCTCAAGTATGCAAGACTTTTGCAAGATCTAGTCAAGCGTGACCTTATCGAGAAACTTTTTCGAGTCATTCTCGTCGCTACGTACGCAACGTGTACCTGTTCAAACGAGTCCTATTGTAACTTACTTTGAATTTAATTAATGTAATATTAAGTTGATTTATATAGCTGTTTAAATAGTTGTTCGTCGAACGAATCGTTGCGTGCTCTTCTATCCATTAATTATATAGGTACATGGTGATTTTCCAACGATTACGACTATTTCACGAGCAAACTTTATTCGTCGCACGATAATAATTATAATTAAAGGCACGAATATTTATATCGATTTTGTTTTTTCTAACTTACAACAGACGTTTCTTTAAGTTGAGCGCGCTCAACTTTCTGCAAAGAACGTACCGGTTTGTTCGATTCTTTTACATTATATTTCGTTCGAACGTGTACGTTTCGAATACGTTTCTTTCCATGGTAATTACTATCGCGACGAATAAAATTTGGTATCGATATGATTATTATCGGTGCTGAATAACAATTTCAAATATCCGCAAGATTTGTTAATTTGCAAAAGACTATTTTGATAACGCAAATATTCGCGAAGAAGTTTTAACAGTTTCGTTGTTTACCGATGCGTAAACGCGTAGATACGTTTTTCTGCGTTGCACGAAAGGATACTATATTTATAGAATACCAAACTTCCTAGTTTGATAATTTCTTGTATTTTATGTTTTATCGCTTACGTCGAGAAACTTTTTCCAAATTGTACTTTTCGTAGTATCGTTCGAATATTTTCGTAAACCACGATAATTTGTAAAATGCGATATCGTTTCAGAGATCAAGGTAGAAAGATAGAAGAAAATTGGAAAAGATATTACACGTTTCTTGATATCGCGTTTGAATCAACTTGATCGTTTGTAATTTCGATTTGACTGTAAATACGATTGATTTCCTATCAAGCACATATCGCTCGATCGATAAATAATAATTAAACGTTAATTATCGGTTGAAAATAGATTATAAACAGCTATTACGCGATGTAAGGTTTAGCGAACGACAAGTACGATTATTGAAACGAATCTCGTTGTTGCGCGAGCACGAAGAGGTACATATATCGTGCGAGGAAGCGTCACTTTTCGCTTTCATTCTTGTACAAAACACGGTTGCACCGATATGCATCGAAATCGATGGTGTATCGGCTAAAGATTTCCATCTTACACCGGTATATATTCGCATACGTGACAAAACACAAATTGTCATGTTGTTCACAGTTGATCCTTTTTGCTCGTTATCTAACCGTTCGTTCAGAGTCGAGGTCGCGATATTTCGATCGAGTTATTAATTTCCCGCTCGTTATCGTTAAAACCTGTATCGATAGCATGGGCTTGTAAACCAAATGATCGTAGATAAATTATTTCTATTTTTATGCACGTTGCAGAGTTCTATGTTCTACGAATCGTGTGCTTCTTATCAACGATAGTTGACTTTCGGGTGTACGTGGTCCTCGATGTTCGGTAAAAGAAAAGCTGACAAGTTGGTCGAGATTAGCACGTTGATAACAAAAAATGCGATAAAATATTGTTAAAACTGTAAAACTATTCGTGTACATCGAACGCATGATCGCGAAGAAAGTTAGGGTTAAAGTACGGTTAAAGTAGGGTTTACGACGCGAATAATTTATCCGTTCGTCAACTTTTATCTGTTTATCACTTGTTTCGATCGTACGGTAGACGCTAATGCTATATATCTACCGTAAAGTAACGGTAAATGTAAGCTGAAAATGCGGACGAATCAGCGAGGATATTTTGCTCGTAACACAAAATTTGCTCGTAAGATTAGCACCGCTCAAAACGTATAGCTGAAAAATGTAAAACCGTTCAAAGCGTTCTTGTTGGCTCAAAAGGAAATCGATACGAGGAAATGTTGTTTCTGTAGTGTAAGAATGTTGCACGAACGCAAATACGATATGGAATGCACGCGTAAAACTGTACTACAAACTGTACAAACGGATTACTTCATGGTGGATTTTGTCACAGCTTCTAATCGGTTCCTACGTAATGTCGATCTTTCAGAGTGCGCACAACCAAGCTAGATAATCGTATAATTAAGTAACAACTTATCGATCGAACCCGACAGAGATCAGAATCAAACGAAAGCTTCCGATTACGCGACTGATCGTTTCGAGATATTTAGTTAGCGATATTTTATTATTTAAACTTTCGTTTTCTTTTCTCAAGCCATTAGTAAATTCATTTGGAAATTATACGGAATTAAAAGATACGTTACGAAATCGAACGAAAGTGAGTAGTACCATCGTTCGACTACGTTTTACAGCGAGAAATATTTAGAAACGTGTATTTAGAAACACGGCGCCGATTACTTTCGAAAAAGCTTTGATTCTATTATGCGTAACGAAGTACCGACGAGTACATTCGCGTAAACGATTATTTCGCTTCGACGTTGACGATATTTTCTATATAAGTACCTATGTATGTACATGTATTTTACAAGTAGCTACGGTGAAAAATTCAGATTCGAAAGATATCGATGTCGAATCAAGATTCAAGTAAAAAATCTGACCAATCAAGTTATTTATTCATTCGTCGACGTTTACGTTAGTTATCGTTGTTTCTTTGCCAATTATTTAAATATACCATGTTACACGTGTATGTTCAATATTTTAACTTTATTTAACGTACTTTATTTAACTGAATATAATATATTGATTTAACAGTTAGTTTAACAGCTAAGTTGGTTATACGCGACCGTTTAGATAAAATTTGATATTTGCTTTGATATTTGTTAGCGCGGCACATGAAAATTTCGTGAAATAATCAATATCCATAGAATCGTAGAAATTTCCCGATAAAAATTGACGTTACAGATGGAAAGGAGATGGACAAGGAGAGCATATAAGTATTAGGAAATATAGAAGTTCGAATAGTAACCATGGAATTCTAAGCGTACTTTGAAAATCGTGATATGTGCTTTATCGATTGTTTACTACTTATTGATTATTGGTGCTGTTTTTAATAATCGGTGCTGGTGTACGCCATATTTAGACCACATATTTTGTGATTATAGAGAATTAGCGTGTAAGAATTAGCGGCCGAAAATAATACATAAAACGCAATAGAATAGGGAAAGTTTTCTTCTTTTGCTTTCGAGCGAATCTTTCTTCCATTTGTTGACGTACAAAATTAGAATAGCGTATCGTAGCGTGACAAAGCGTTAGGAAATTGAAGAGAAGAACTATAACAGAATCAGCTGCACCTTTTCGTTTTTCACAAAGCAAGCACGTACTTGCGTGAATCGCTGTTTCGTTATATTCGAAATACGTTCTTGTATTAATGTTATGTACATACGTATTACGTTATAGATCAATGCTATCCGAGTTTTACAAGTAATACCGATATTTTGTCTTATTTATCGAATTATGCTGCGCAGAATGGCGCGTACCGTTTTTATCGCGTGGAATTTTTATCTCGAACAATCGGTTGTTCACACAGAACCTCTAAAGGGCTGGATCGCGTTTGATCGTAATTGAAAAACACTTTTACGCGGCTTTACGATTAAGAAGAAGTATCTTGATACGAAACAGTCGAAAAAGGGAATAACCTGATCGATTCGGAAATATATGGAAAATGGGTATCGAAGATATCGAGGATGTTTGGTAAACGATCGATATTAGTTTAGTAGTTGCGTTATTTTAACTTAATTAATACTAGTTTGCGTAACCAATGTTCATCGATATCTCTGATACGTCGAGACGGCGAGAAAACATATGTGTAAATACGTATTCCCAAAATTAAACGCAAAGATAATTTTGTTATGGAATTGATCGACAACGTATTGAATTTTAAAACTGCTCCTCTATCGGAGGCGGGAAATGCGACTTATGGTATTTTCACCTGTAGTCTTCGTATACGTAGAAGAGAAAAATATTACGAGGTTAGCATAGCGAAGAGGAAGAACATCGTGGACGGCACCCGCTGTAAATCGACGATCGTACACTATTCTCTTAACTTACTGATCTATGTTCGCGCTATGCGACGCGATAGCGTATAATTTCGACGTATTTTATCGGTTATTA
The DNA here is from genome assembly GCA_037178635.1 of Bombus dahlbomii. NCBI lineage: Eukaryota > Metazoa > Arthropoda > Insecta > Hymenoptera > Apidae > Bombus > Bombus dahlbomii. The sequence continues at coordinate 14,846,304 of CM074109.1, read as the reverse complement.
TTTTCACGCATCGCTATGTAAATATCTTCATTCTGCGACGATAATGTTACAATCCGCTATTTATAGAAAATAATTGTCAAAGTGATCGCACATTGTGAGACTAGATAGCGTCATAATTTGTAAATAGTAACTTGTACGATTATAATGAAATGCTACGTGTAAAGAAATCTAACGGTACATCGTAACGACGTTTAATGTAATATTGATATTTGAAATTTCTAGGAAATTGCAAACAGTACTACGTATATGGAAAACGTACTCTCATTTTGCCCTATCGGAAACGAAAACTTAGCGTGCCACGACTAATATACTACACTATTATAATCGCCAGGATTAGGCAGGTTAATCGTTGCATTTAATCGTTAATTTTCCCTTATGATTATTTTCCAAGTAAACGTTTATTTCGATATTTCTTCGACTATTATCGATGTAAAATTGAAAAAAAAAAAGAAAAAGTAATTGGATTGGAGCATTACGCTCATAATATTTCGTTGTTTCTCAAAATTTTCCTGTTAAAAATATTGAATCCGCGCGCTTTCGACAGTTTTCTTGATTTGATATCGTCATAGGTTTCTTTGTTCGATACAATTGTCAAGTATGTATTGCGTATTTATATTTGTATTTTATACGTTCCTGATTGTGGGAATAAAAATGAACGCTATTCTTACTTTTGAAATATTCTTCTTTCCTCACCCATTGATAAATTTCTATGATAACGATGGGTCTTTGTCGGTTTTATAATCGTTAGTCGTATTTCGATTCGATGTCGTATCGTTGTACCTACATTTTTACGAATTCGACGATTCTCTAGACACTCGGTAAATTTGAAATAGTAGCAAATTAATGTGATATACATGTACCTGCGGAAATCACATGCGCGTCTGTTAACAATTTCCGTTCGAACAAACATTAGGTCGTAGCATGTTTTACAAATCTTATTTAACGTCTACCTCGATGAATACGTGTATCTCGTTTCAAATTAACACGCGTGCAACGTGTCACGTTTGGTCACATTTGCGATTACTTGTGTAGCCCTTTTATACGCTTCGTATATATTTTCAACGTGTATATTTCGTATTTATTGTTGTAAAGAAGAAAGGATAAAGATACTTTTGGATTATACGATTATGCGAAAGATCATCGAACCTTTCTAGTCGTACGTGGCTATTCTTTGTGGAGCGGACATCGGCTGTAAAGAAAGGTTTTGTTGAGAATAAAATTTCATTGCTAACGGATACGCGTGTACGTTACTTTGATTTTTCCCGTTTATTCGGTCTGTCTGAAACGGAAACATTTCTGCTTGCTAAGTCGCAACGGAGATCTCGATAGGATCCATTAAATTTATACGAATCCCGTGCTTACATGGTTTTGAGAGCCCTGATCGGATAGTGCGCGCTTGGTAAGCTTTCTATCGCCCTATCTGAGAATAAAAATTCTCAAAGTTGCTCTCAAATGAATACACGGTACGACGACCAACGCACACATATACACCTTATTCGTTATACCCAATAACTAAACGCAATATTCCAATATTCTATATTTAAAGTTGTTTTTTGATAAAATTTCATTTTTCCTAGAAACGCACAGTGCCCTTTTTCCTCTTTGTTTTGTCTCTTTATTCTTTACACTCGATAAACCCTGATGGGCTTCACATCCTGTGGCTCAATCTGCACGGCTGGTCGCCTTTCCAACTACACCTCGCAGAGCATACGACCTCTTTATCCCTTTGTTTTTCTCTTACCCATCCTGCCACCGTATCCCTCAATTTTTTCTCACGTGCATGGGAATTCTTCGTAAAGGTTATTTTTCACCACGTCCATACCGCAATAAACTTATATTTTATCCAGACATTTTAACCAGATTTTTTCTCAATACAGTAAGTAAGTACATGTTATATTAACGCTTGACTCGATATTATCGATCTCGGTATTATACTTGTGTTCCTATGAACGACACAGGGTAGTGAAACTTTGCTCTTAGTCTACATTTGTCGCGTATGTAAAACCGTATCTCTGATATATAAACATACGGGTCACATACATTTTTAGATTCTTATTGCCCAACCCTATACGTGAAAGTATGAGTACGCTGATCTTTGTCCATGAAACGTTCATAAAACTACGTGCTAAAGTTTTAGAATCTTACTTTTATTTATATTAAATAAATAATTCTGTATCGTGTTATAACTAAATGATACGTATGTAAACCTTGTTTCAACGTGCCGAAGAAAATGTTCCTTTTCGCAATTTATTTCAACTTTCTTTTTTACGCTCATTCACACGTATTTCCCGATATGTTTCCTTATCGTCTATTATTAAATTCGTTAACAACGTCAAATAGAGTTGCGGCGAACTTACGGCCAAGTTTTATGTTACTTCTGTTAGAATAAAAGTACGGGATAAGGATTTTGCGTATAGGATTTCGCTCTTGAGAGAAACTAGATTGGTTCAGTCGCTTTAATTCGAATTGTTTGAATTTGCGTAGCCTCGTTTCAACAACATATCCGATGGAGAATAAAAGAAGAATAGCTACGTTTGTATGTAAAATTGTAATTATAATTACGAATATAATGGAAAGATGAAATATAAGGAATTTGATCGAATATAAAGTTGGAAAACGTGGTGTTAGTTTAGGGCATCGGTGGTATCGGTAAGCGCGGAATTGGAAATAACGTTATATTACTCAGAAACTATGTATTCCCTTCGAGTTAAGGAATAGCCGAAGGAACCTGGTTGAATCGTGGTTTTGGAAAATAGACAGCGTGTACATATGTATGGTACGTGTGTACATACACGCGTACGTAGATTACGTACGAACGAGAGTCTCTCGCTTCGATCAAAGTTCTCGCTTTGGCGGTCTATGGTGGTTTATAGTTTATGGTTTATGGTTTATGGTTTATGGTTTATGGAGTGCGATCGAGGCAAGCGTAGAAGGGAGAATACCTTGGAATAACCAGAATTAATCGGACCTTATTTGCCTTTCTGTAAATCAAATTCACATTCTGCCGCGTTACTTGTATAAAAACCTAACGAATCTCAATTTTGTCTGTAAATTGAGATCATATTTCCAGTCAAGTAAAATAACAGATCCATAGCAGTAAAATGTCTCGAATTATATATTTGGAATCAAACGTCTTGACTATTACGGATAAGCATCGAGATACGAGAGGATATTTCAAATAAATAAACAATTTCACCTTGGTAAAGAGATTTCAAGTTACTCCGAATTAAATTGCTTGCACTCGTGTCAGGCAACTTGACTACTCTATCGCCGGGAACGAAGTTGACGTTTCGATTTGACGGAGCTCTATCTATATAGAGTGTGACCGCAAATATTATATAACGCAGATAGGCAAGAATGAAACAAAAGCGTGGAACAAGGTTTCTCATCCAAGGTTCATTTTCTGGGTTCGGTTCTCTGAAAAATCGACTTTCAAACAAAATTAATAAAATAAAGTATCGCGGATATTCTTTGCTCAGTTTCGAAGTTCACGATAATTCGTAAAAGTCAAACGTAAAAGTTAAATTTTTTAAAAGTTGCGCCTTTCAGCCAATTAGTTCGTTACGCATTTATCGCGTATCTAGCTCGTTAGAATACGAATTGTGTAATTGTTCGATTACAATTATTCGTTATACGCGTAAGTTTGCATCAACGGCTATAATGCATTTTGGAATATTTAGTTTGTTGCTTTTAACCCTGTTTCATCCCACTTAGGCGCCTACAGCTTCTAATAATCAAACTTCGAAGGCGAAGTTTCAATGTAAGACTACGTATACACGATTACGTTGTAAATACGATGAAGAAATGCTCGCGAACATGACTAACGGCTACCGAACGTACGTTGGATGATAATTCTGTACGAACTGTATTCTTTTTTAATATATTATGTTTTTACGTTGTAATATAATTATAATAAAGTAGGAAGATCATTTTTTATTTGAATCGTTTACTTATGCACGCACCATTCTATGGAACAAGCGTAAAATTTCTGATTTTGCGTCGAAATGGATAAAAGAAAAAGTGGATACTCCAGTTACCACCGTTGCGTCACAGTATGGCTGCACGTAATGCCAGTATCTATCATCGGTTAGGGCATTTTCCTTTGATTCCCCTCATTGACCTAATTGGCTGTGGTTGCGGAAATCCCACATCACAGTTGGTTAATTGGCAGTCAAAAATATCTTACGCCCTTCTGTAACCTATCGTTATAATCTTGAACCTCTGTCGCAAGCTTCTGTATTTTAAGTGAAACTGAAATGTTATCTTTTTCCCAGAGATATTTATTTAGTTTGAACATTCAAGTCGTTGTCACGATTTTCAATTGAATTAAACTCAATTAAATCCTGTTAAAAGAAACCGTGCAAAGACGTAACCGTGTAAAAGTGAATCGTGCGACAAGAGTCCCACATGTATTATATTCTTTTCATCAACATATTTTCGATCATCGATCAAAGTATTCGTTAAACGTAACCTAATACTTTGACTTATGCGAGTCGATCAGTGTTTAGGTGTTTTCTTGCCTTAATTTAGTTTGATCATTAATTTTCTATCAAGTACGTTACACGTTGTTCGTAATAACATTTCGTGTCCGCTCTCATTTCGGTTTCCAAGAAGCAGGATTACAAGGGATCTAGGAAATGCTTTTAGTGAAAAGGTATTAAACCTTGAAAGTAAATATGTTAAGAGTAGGAAGGATTTAGCTCATACGCATATTTCCTCTTTACGTATCACATCTATCTATCTATCTATCTATCTATCTATCTATCTATCTATCTACGTATCCTACGTATTAAATGGTATTATATGTATATCGTACAGTGCAGTACAATGGTCATAGCATAATCGTCATAGCACGCAAAAGTTAATAAAAGATAGTGAGGAGTAGTGCTTCGGCTAAATAGATCTTTTAATAGATTTATATTCTGCAAACGATACCTAAAATAATTTTTACTAATGTCGGCTATGAAAATACGTGTTGGTTTGCTGATACGAGGAAAACTTTACTTTCTGAGCACATAATGAAGATGCACATTGTAAAATGGAAGAGAAACACCATTTAACGAATTCTTTTACACTCTACAATATTTCGAAATAAGTAATAGCAAATTAATAATTTTTGATATATTTAAAGAAATTATTCAACAAATTAAAGAAATTGCTTCCCTGGCCACACATTGATGTCGATAATTAAATTATCTGCAAGCAAATTAATTAAGCGATATGATTTTAAACTTAAATCTCAGATCAAAGCGAGAAAAATTAATTTAATACGACTAAACATTATTGTACATACTATTCTAATCTTAGCTGAAACAGCGAATAAACTCGCATTTTTATAAACTCTTGAAGCTTAAAGCAAAGGCCTTCTAGAATATCGTTTCCACAAACTTAAAAACTGTAGTTTCGAAAGAAAAATGGCTCTAAAGTTTCGATAAGGATTCTTATACATTCAGGAAAGGTTGTTTGATACTTATAATCAATAAACTATTTTAAGGCAACATTGATCGTTGCTGAAGTATATCAATGAACTTTTCCAGCATGCTTGTCAGGTCATCCTATATGGAAAATGTCATTCTTTGCTTGGTATCTTTTCGCTAAGGATGAAATGCAAAATTTATGCTTCGCTGAAATATACGTTAAAGGTGGTAATTTCAATTTCTCGTAAAGGAAATCTTAATATAATACATACGTGTTTAGAAATGGTTATTCTCTTTCAAATACGTCAAATAAAATAAAATATCGTGGATCACGAACATAGATTTACACGATCGGAATATATCGGAATATAGTGGATATTTGAATACATGCTCACCACTGTAATGGATATGCACGTGTATGTATAATATGCTCATTCGTGGTAATATTAAATCACTATATCGATCAAATTTAAAAACAACAACGCATATAGAAGATGCAAAACGTTTATCGCAAGCATATATCTAGTACAAAACTACTATGCAGCATCGATAGCAATTATAATTGGAAATTATAACATGCAAATGTTAAGGATGGTTTCACGTGTAGGCATATCGAGGCCTTCGAATACAGTGGATAATTGATCGTTTAAATATTTTTGCGATCTTCACTTTTTTCTTTGCGATCTCTATACTCGTGCTGGATATTTTGTAGTTTCCGTGTCAATTATCAGATTGGTTTTGATCGACGATAATGGTATAGAATTCTAGATGCAGAAAATTTACTAATTGTAAGCGTGATAGCATCTAGTTTCCTTTTTCTAACATTTAGCTGTACTCTCTGTGAGTGCTATAGATACCGATCCGATAACCCTCAGCCTCGCGTTGCGTCGGTTCTCACACGTCAAGCTGGGATAAGAGGACTCTGGCTGATTTACGTGACACTGCTATCCCTCTGTAAAAGATTAAAGCGCGGAAACATATGGCTCAATGAAAAAAGAAACGAATAACGAAGTGTGATAGCAATTCGTGTCGCTCCAATTTCAGTAGAATAATTAATCGAAGCTCATAATAAATGTGGCTATAGATATACGAGATTGTTCGTTATTGATGGCGCGGTCAAAAAGTAAAATACCCTCGGAAAGAGAAAAGAAGAACAGACGACGCGATCTGTATGGAAAAATAAATCTGCAATAAATTCTACGATAAAAATGTACGATGGATTGTTCGCATTCAGGACTCTTTTTAATGTTACCGATGGAGAATATCTTTTTCCACCGCACTCTTGAAATTCCTTCAGGAGCACTTAGGAAACAGATGCGCCTTCTATTCCAAACATCCTTTATTTTAGCGATACAGGGAAAACAGCCGCGATTCAGCCGAATGGTTAGTAGTTTACTGATCGAATGAAACGAGATACGTCTGGAACACTCGCAGTTCAATAAAGAATAAAGACTAAATAGTAAAGAGTAAAGAATAAAAGCGATAAAACCAGCAGCTATAAAAAGATCATTTGTTAAACGTATAAACGCAACGGAAGTAGTTAATAAATTTTTCAGCGATTCGTAGAAGAAAATTAGAACGTTACTCTTATGGTTGGAATTAAAGATAAATTTTACTATCGTATCGTATAATTGCAATACCAATTCGTACATTATAACGTAAAATTAAACGTAGAATTTCATAAAATTGTAGACTAAACTTCGAGAAATATAACGGCAATTTTTTAAATTTTTCGTACAAATTTATGTTTATACGAAAATCAACGAAACAATTTGATAAATTCCTCTATAAACTATACGTAATACCATTACGTTCGTAACGGGCAAGTTAATATTATAAGAAATAATACTATTAGAATAGATGCTATCGTTGTAATCTAATAGCATTGTCATTGGAAATTATAATTAGATCCATACTTGTGACATATATATATATGTACGTATTTCGAAATCACGATGAACAGCAAAAACGATGTAATTCCACACATCGTGGAAAATACGTTGTGCACGGAACGCTACTTGAATTGCTGTGAAATTATTAATTAAGCTTACGAACTATGATCGTTATGCCGACTGCTTTTCTTTCATCCAAGCAGTATCTAGGCACGTAGAATAGAATTTATTTATAATCTCAGAATAATATTCTTTGATTTTGTAGTCTCTTTTCGTGTCAAATTTCAATAATCCTTATACTTTACTTTGCTTTACAGATTTTGTGACTTATTATTATGTTAGTACACTTTAACAAAAGGGAATTAGTAACGAATACATTTATATCGATCAACTAAATGAAATATTAGTAGAAATATCTACTCGAGCCATTCTTTTGTCGAAACACGTCTTTGAAAGTACAAAGGATCGCTCAGGAATTGTTTTGGTTTTGAAATCTGTCTATCGCGTATCATCTACTAGCCCATGAAATTTGATACATTCTCGGACGAACAAAGTTCGGCTCTAATACCCTCGTATGTTTTAATAAAAGCAGTGTTATTTATGTGAAAAGTTTAAATAACGAAAAATTAAAGGTTATATCCATTAAACAGAAGTTTTTATGCAATTTTCGATTCAAAATGAAAAGTTCAAACTTGTTAAATTTTTAATCAGATTTTACTTTTTAATTAACGATAATTATTGTAAAATACAAGTAATAGGATTAAATCAAGTACAAAATATAAATCATGTACATATTTACTTACATTATTGGCTTTTGCAGTTCTTTTCCAGGAAATAGGAAGTGTAGGAATGTGAAAAACCTTTAATAAAAACATAAATTATTGTAATTTGTTTTGAAAAACACAGTGATAATCGTTCAAAAAGTTTCAGTTAACGAAATACGAGATTCTATTCAAACTTGAAATTATAGTAATCGTAAGAATTCAAGTTTTCTAATAAAATTTCATTGCTGTAAAAATTGGAACTCTAAAATAGAAATTAAAAATTGAGATACTGGAAATTTACAAATATACCTACGTAATAAGTATACGATTGATTTGTCAGAATTTCTCTCCACACTGAATGTTCGCCTTTATGTTGCTATATTACGTGAATTTGCTACAGTTAATGTCATATGTTTGCAATTTCATAACTTATATTTTTTCCACAAAGGTGGCGCGCAATGACGCTTAGGTGCTTCAAAACAAGATTTCAAGCGCGCTTTCACGTAGCGTCGTTTTTCGAGCATGTTTAATTGTGAAATTTAGATTTCTTGGAAACATTTTCGAATATTTTATAAAGCGTGATATAGTACGTTAACGGAGTGTATGTTCCAGACTATAATAACGAACGTTCAGAATATGATTCTTGCAAATAATCCTATTATATACATTCAGGGTATGCGCAAGCATTTATTCAATATCGAAAGATATGTTATAATTTATATTTAATATCTTTAATATATATTCCAGTTTCATAATAATCGTTTCTTAAGTGTAGGAAAATAGCAGTATTTTCTCGAATAAGTTCGATAGGGAGGAGGTGCAAAATATGAAAATATTTTTCTTCTTTCAACTCACCCCCTCCCCCTCCCCAACAGTTTTATTTTCAAAGAATATTTGTGACCGCGAGCAATACCGTTGGTAGAGTCAGTGTTTACACTATAGTTTATTTCGATGTTTTCAAGTCACGATCGCTTTGATTAAATCGAACTGTGTAAATAATAATACGCGAAAGTCGTAGAATCTTATCAAGTGAATTTATACGCGATATTAAAGTTCTTGTTTGTCGATTATATTTTATAACTGGTCGCGTTAACGTGGTGTTTTATTCTTTTCCTTCTTATGTTTCTTTTCTTAAGTGTTCATTTTCGGTATTAGAGTCAGTGCATCTCTCAAGAGGATAAAGCCTTTCCAGGAGCTCAAAAATGTAAGTAGTTTTGTATATTGTACTTCGATTTATTCAATTTGTTGTATTTTGTGTTAATCAAAAAGTAAAGATGATTGATCATTTGAAAAGTTATAAATATTTTCTTACTGGAGTAAAGTCTGCAAACGTTAATAGCTAATGTTGGAATAAAAATGTCTGACACACGTCAGAAATCAATCATTGAATTCTTAATTTTTAGATTTTAAACGTTTATATTAAAGTTCCAATTTCTATACTTACTGGAGTTTATTAGAACATTAGACTCTATCATTGCTAAATTTAATAGCATGTCACCTTTTGCTGTTTGAAATATTTTAATCAACAAAATGTGCTCTTTCAAGAGAAAATTATAATACTTTATGTATTGTTACAGATATCTAACAGCCTGGACTTTTTCCTGTCCTTTAAGGAAGCTGGAAAGCCAAGAATGTAAGTAGCTTTGAAGTATATCGCACTTTGATTAATTCTATTTAAAAATTTTAAATATTATCAACTACGAGGTAAGACTTTTTAGAAAATTTGATTTGTATTCTTCTATTAAAATTAAAGTAGGCTTGCTTTAATAAATCTTCATATGGAATTACAAGATACAGATGTCTGGCATAGTTCAGAAATCATATGTACTTAATTTTTAGATTTCAAACTATTGCATTAGAGTTTCAGATCTTATACTTGTCAAAGTTTATTAGAACTTCAATCTTTGCTAGTCCAAATTTAATAAAGTTTCATCTTCTTAAGTTAATCGACTTTCTACTTTTTTAAGAAAAAAGTTCTATAAAGTTTCATGTTTTATTGTAGATTTGTTTTAAAAGCTAAGAACAAGTACTTTTGCGTATGATATATGAATTAATTTTATACTGTATAAATTGGCTTTCATTGAAGCCAAACAGTGAATAACTTTGAGCTTGGATAGTAACTATAAGACAAAATATGTCTTATACGATTAAAAAATTATAAAACTTTCAATTTTTATCATAATCAATATTTCAATCTCTGCATTAATGCCATCAAAACTTCAATTTTGATACATAAACAGAAATCTTTAGCTATCTCAAGATCTTCTCACATTTAGTGTTATATGTTTAAGAACAAATTGTAATATTCTATGCTTTGTAACAGATGTTTTTATGTGAAATAACGTTTCTGAATATGATAATGATACATTATCAACGAATAGATACATTTATTAACTCTTTTTTATTAAATTTTAAAATTGGTACACGTAAGAGTAACAGAAGTAGATCGAAAATAATTATTGGCTGTTTGGGCATAGGTGGAAAGGAGGAGAGGTAGGGGAAGGTGAGAAAGTTATTTTAAGAGGCAAAGGAACAAGGGAAAATCGACGCGCAGAAGCACAGTCTCGTTAACTCGAAGGGTTCGCTTCAGAGGAAATGTTTCAGTGTGAAAGCACGTATATTAGTGGCTGATCGAGAAATAGGGTGTAAGCTAAAGACACTTGTACAAGGTTGCACGACGACGATTACTAAGGGAGCGCAGTTAAGCTCGACTGGGCACTAATCGAGAGCATCGCGAGTCTCTTTCATCAGAGGCGTAAATAATTCGTTTAGTAATTTACTGAGCGGAGCGAATAAGAGTTACGATGAGGTGTCCTCGCATGAATTAACAAATGGTTCTGACGAGAATATCCACGTTAAGGTAACCATTAGAGCATCATCTTTCTGTAATCGATGTACCTTGCAAACGAAAGCGTAGCGTTGTTCAGCCTACAAAAATTTATCGTTCGTGTATCGGATAGAACCGAAAGTTTTCGCGTCTCTAACGCGTTAGATGCCGCTTTATTCTATTTAAGGAATTGATATACGATAATCGATAACATGATCTCCGTTAACTCCTATCACTGCTTCTCAGCATTCTATGTCCCATGCTTACCGTTTATCGATTCCTTCTTTAAAAACCTTTTCGGTCGTCGCGTAGTGTCACACGACGGTCACGAGCAACAATACGTTGGAATTGTGTGACGGCAACGTATCGTCGACTTTTGTTGACGCTCGTCCAAGCGAGGCTGCCAATCGGTTTATAGGTTAAGGAACTTGTTGCTCGAACGTCAAACGATCCTAAATAATATTATCGATTTTTTCTATTTTTCATTTAAATGATTTCGCAACGATTCGAATATCGTCGCCCTAGTTTTTAACTCTTCCAATTCCATCCTTCGAACAAATGCAATTAGAAACCAGTGCACGTATATATGTCCTCGTTAATATTATATCGTGATAATAGGGCGAAAATACTCTTTAGAAAACAACGAATATTCGATTCTTTCAACTTCTAATTCTACAGAATAATTTAAGCTTCGTAAACTCGAAACTATTTTTTGCGGTCTATCGATCCCTCGATGCTACTCAAATTTCATATAAAATATTTTCTATTATTAAATTTAATATTATTAATATTATCTACTATTATTAAATCTATCATAAAAATCGAAGTTCCATAGGGTTAAGGAAATAGAAACGTTCGAGATGGATAAATAAGCAAAGAACGTAGCAGGAGGAAAAGGCGCTCGCGAGAACCTACACATTGCATACGGTGAAGAAAGGAACTTTGAAAGTAACAAGACAGAGGGGATCGAGGGAAATCACGGGCGTGAAAAACACGCAAAAATATAGAAAAAGTAACTGACTGAGGCTCGCGCAGATCCGATCATCAAATTTTTACGAAATTGAACAAGTTGGCGCGAGTCCGTGAGAAAAGTTAGAAAAACGTAGAAACATAAAAGCGAGAGCAAAGACGCGACGAATAGCGTCTTCCATTCTATCTAGAGAGGTTATGTTAGTATGACAGTAAGTTGTGCTTATTTCGTATTGATAAAAGTGCATTTCATAGTATAAAACTCAGTTTGATAGTAATTGCAACCCTTTGCAATCCTGTTTTCCTCGACATTGAAAATACTTTTGATAAATTTGGCATTTTAAAGAAATTATGTTCCAAGTCTTGAAATTCAAGGACGGTGATTTTTCATTGGAAAATGAATCAAGGGGGCGGTCGGAAAGCGACAATGTCTTCGTTGATATTATCAAAGATAATTCATAACAAACAGCGAGAGAAATAGCCTTTCGGACTAATATTATTCGTCGCTTGTCTCAAAGAGAAAAAAGTAGGGAAAGTGAAATGGATTCTGCATGGGTTTATATTACGTTAAGCGATATACGTGCGCGCGCACACATATACGATTAAAGGAATGGAGATAGTTGTATTTAATATTTTACCAAAGTTGAAGTATTCGTTTTTGTTTTAAGTAGCACTTGTGATAGCACAGGTGTTTTTATCTTAATTCGATCGTAAGCACGATATTGCGTAAAACTTTTATTTCTGTTTTTTTCATGTACGTTAATTACATTTCCATGAAAAGCATCGATGAGCATTTTTTATTAATTTTTTATTAATTCAGAGCTATGTATATAGGACCCAAAATTTGCTTTCTTCTCAAATGTTTAACTTATTTACTCTTTCATCTTTTACACGATATAATCTCTCAATTATACGATACAAACGAAGGCACATAAGCCGATTAATTATTATAAACTGGTACTTTAAGTATTCGTTTGCATTTTAGTTTTCAATGTCATATTTTTATCTAGACAGTCTGGACGTTAATAACGAATTTTTGTGATTCTACGATTACATATTCCACGAGTTGACACGATCAATAACAATACCTTATGCACAGAAACCACGAGAAAAATTCTGTTTTAAACGCTATTGCACATTTTTCAAACAATGTAACATTATACACGGTTTGTAATATTAACACGTACTTTTACGATTATGTCGCGATCATTTTGTGATTATAAATCACTCGCGTTCCTAACGTAGACGATGACCTAAAATCGTCGACACTTTTACATTTAGACTCAGAGTCTCGTGGTTTTCATCGAATGTTTTTCTAAGCAGTATTTTCTTTCCCTGTCTCTTGTTCGATATATTTACCATATATCTCTCTTCTGCCTTCGAATGTTTTACTTACGATGGAAAGTAGATCTCGTATAGTCGAAAGTTTCTAGAACAATGGTACAGAAAAGATGATTCGTAAGTTCAACGGCAAACAAATGATCTCTCGTGTCGAAGTAAACGTAGCGCTCGAGTTAAATAGTTTTCAAGTCTAGGATCGATTAGTTTTCGAAACGTGAAATTATACGATTAATTAGTCGTTGGAAAAATACATAGAAACGCGTAAAAATTCTTTAGTTTTCAATAATTACGATATTTTTGAGAGACTATATACTTACGTACGTGCATGCACGGAACGTACTCGATGCGTGTATCTCGATGAACTGATCGTCAAGTATGTACGATGTATGTAAATAAATTGAAAGATAACGCATCTTCTCCATAACGATATCCTTTCAGTCCGCGACCTATATAGATTTCGTCTCGATTTCAACGTTTCACGTTTATCAAGAAATCGTGATAGGATGAACGAATCTTGGATTGGCGCCTACTATAAAACAATCAAATCAGAAATAAGCGAACAGAAGAGAGAGAGAGAGAAAGAGAGAGAGAGTGTGTGTGAGAGAGAGAGAGAGAGAGAGAGAAGGACGAAGCGAGAGAAAGAGGATAAAGGGTGCGAGGAGGGTACACATCGCGGTCGATTGATGCGGGATAGGATGACGGTATGGTCACATGGCCGTTAACTGTTAACTATCCTTTGAGTCTCGTTGGCGAAACATTTCACCCGTGCAACGTCTCACTCGGTCCATAGGGCTGTGACAACGTATGGTCGAGCTACGATGGCGCATATGCTCGGTTGCTTCGTAAAAAGGCATTTTCACAGTTCTACTAGCGCGCAAAATAGTAGACTCGGGCTCTTGGGGCCGTGTAAGCATCGTGTAACGTCATACCTGATTACACATAGTGATCATTGAGCCGAGCTTATCCCTCGTATGCTTCGATAAGTCGTTAAGAACGCACCTCGTTGAGCTCCAACCTCCGTGCTAACGGAATTGTCCAGTCTTCCGTGATATATGTCCACGTATTATTAGTCTTGTGGATCTGATGCTTCATTTTCATCCAGTGGGAGAGGGGCATCCTTCGAGTATCGTTTATTATTATACGCACTGTTTGTAGCAAAAGGGCTTTGTAGAAGCTAATGACAAAGTTCAGTACACTGATTAATCGTTTATCGTTTATATGTACGTACATGGGAGTTTAGTCTGACAGTCATCTTTTTGCCTGTCTTGTTTTCTTTGCTTCTCCTCTCTTTGAGACAAGCGACGAACAATGGCAAAATAACGCAATTATTTAGCGTATATTTCTAAAGAGAGAGAAAGAGATTACGTTCGATACGAACATATCTTGAAACGAAGCATTCGGAAAGTTTGGATAAACCAATCTTTGATAAATGTATCGGGGGAAAAAAGTAAAAGCAAACGATATCACTCATTGACCAATATCCTTGAACATTTGCCAACGGCATCGTTCCCATATTTATGATTACTGCGATGAATGCTGGTAATTCGTGCCCGGTCACGCGATACCGCGTGTAAATATTCCGCAGCACAGCCTTAGTTTTTAACCTGGATCGGGTTAGTACTCGTTTTATTTACTATAATAGTAGTAATACCAATGTACTTACGTTTCTCTATTGATGCTCTAATAAATGGCATTCTCTTCGTCCATCGGGCATCCATCGGGCATCCATCGGGCATTCATCGGGCATCCATCGGGCATCCATCGCTCACCATAGAATGAAATCTAGCTACAGATTTTAATAAACAAAAAGTTACGTATACTTATAATTATATATACGATACGATATCGATCAGCTTATAGTTTGATCGAACAATGTTTGCGCATCTCAAATACGATAATGCAAATTTTACTGCGTTTACGATGAATTTATGTTACGTCTATCTAGTTGTTCGGATGTCAAGTATCTGACTACGTATGTAGATTAATCGTACGAGAGAGAGAGAGAGAGCGTTGCTCAAATTCCAATAATTATGACGTGTTATTCATTAGGGATGACGAGGAAGATACAGTTATAGCCCACACTTGGTATAACATCGGAAATCAAGGAAGGTACGAACTGAATATTAAACGAATGATTTAGGAAACAATTATCTTGCGGTTCAAGTACAAAAAATACCGTAACGAAAACTTTTACGTATGAAAGCGTTTTCTACGAAAAATAAAATGGCACAGGATAAGGTGGCGTAGATGGCACTTTGAATGGCTGAATGCTCCTTATATAATAATTATATATACTTTATACTATTTGCCATGTGTGAATTTAAAGCGTAAATTGTTGCTATTAATAAAAGATTTTAATTTTTTCAAGAGTAAAGTGATCTGTTGCATTTTATATGTCGCTTTTGAACAGACATATCTCTGATTCCGTGGCATCTACATATAAATAAAAATCCCACGCGTTTTGTACTTCAGCTCGAATCTTCGAAAAGCTACATCGATTCCGATAGAGTCAAAAAAATCAATTCTTTAAACAGACTTTTACTCGAGCATACGATCTTTTCGGCATAGGTGCTTTTACGAAAACTAGATCAAAGTTCTCTGAATAAAGTTGTATCGTTTATGATCAAGGAACTGTAATATGTTTTTCTCGAACATTACACATTCGAGGACGAGAAATCGTTTCGCGATAGGTTAATATCCTTTAACTCATACACTATAGATTAAATTAGTTTATTTACTTAAAAAATTATTTGGTCTTTTCGATTCTGTTAAATATGTGGTATCTATCAAACGATATACCCTATCATCGTCCGACTTATCAATATTCTTTGATAAAATTTATGCGATTGTCGGAGTTAAACGTATGCTGTTTCAAGCAACAAAAATTTATCCCGCGCTCACAGGTATATTTTCAAAGGAAACTTAAGAATTTGGAGATATCTGCAGGTATCGACGAAAAATCTATAAAGAGACAGTTTACTCGAAAGAATAGACTACCAGCCAACTTTGTGCGTAATATATTTGATCTTACGATTATTTCTAGTAAAAATAAACGTTTTTATTGCGTCGTATCGTGAAGCTTTCGATTCAAAGTGTGAGAGAAACAATTAGCTATTTATCTAAGCGGTTTTTAATCGATGATATACACTTATATAACCATTATACACTTTACGTTTATGTACGATATACTGAATATTTTCTCTGTTTTAATATGAACAAATTTAATCGGTTCGTTCACTTACACGCTGAACATATATTCATCAAGTAAGAACTTTTATCGTCGTAAACTTCTCGCGCAGGCTACTCGTGCTTTCCATTACCGAGACCATCGACACGTTCCCAGAAACCTTTTCACGATTTATCGTTCACATTCGAATAGAAGTGAACATCGCAGATGAAGATAACCTCGTACGATAGGCGTGACTGCTATATGCACGCGTTGCAACGAACAGGGCAAGATACGCGAATGGACGCATAAATACAGTCGAATACTCTAGCTATTTGCCGAAGACCGTGATGTAACCAATAGAAAGATGCCACACTTTTCAGTCGAAACGAATTACAAAAACAAAACAGTTGTTTATTTAGCCGAAAATAGTGTTTAGAAACACCGTTAACTTCGAAGTTAATTATCGTATATATTAAGTAAGCTAATTATCGATCAATTTCTGCAAACGATCGAAGAATGTAGCGGGAGAATGTAGCGGAGAAGCGAGAAAAATACTTGGCTTAATAAAAATACAGAACGTTAAACGAATTGTATCTTGAGCGAACAAGAATTTTTCTGGCCAAGATATAAAAAGAAAGATAAGAGAGATATTAGGACACGTCGTCTCGGCAGTTTATGCCGAAGAGAGACGAATTAGACGCAAACAACGAATTGGAAGGATCGCATCGACTGCTCTTATGTGCACTTATTAGCGACGACGATGCGAGCAGACGGGTATCTGCCAGTTAGATTTTGTCAAATAAGGGTACGTTTTCCAGAAAGGAAAAGACGCTCGAAACTCGATTTTTATTACAGAGATTTTCGCTTAAAGTTCCTTAATTCTCGTATTAGTTGCGACAGTAATTGAATTTAGGGTAATTTAAAAGCATGTATCTAACGGTAAATCGACAATTGCGGATGTCGCAGATCGGTGGATTAGATTTTCAGATTAGATATGCATGCCGTATGCGAGCCTGCCGTGGGTATGACCAATTCTAAGTCTGTTTGATACAACCTGGTGTCGACGATAGAGGTTCCTGACAATTGGGCGCTTGTTAAAAAATTCTTTACATTTCGAATATCCGCTTCGGTTGATCGTAACAAAACGAGAAACTTAGATAGAGGCGGTATAACAGGGACGGTACATGTCATTCTATACGAAACAATTAAAGTTTTTATCAGAGAAGTATTTATCGGTACTTTGTTTAATTTGTAATTCGATTAATGTTGCGAACTAAATTATCGTTCTTGCATCTACGCGTTGTTATTTATGAAACAAATAAAACTAAAAAATGAAAATGTCTTTAACTTTAACTGAAAAGTGTATCCGATCCTCTTCGGTCGAACGATTAGAGGGGAATATAGTCGCGTTTAGAGAAAAAATCGATACGATTGCGATACGATATTGAAAATTATAAAAATTTTGAATTAAGATACACTCGTAAAAGTATAAAAAGAAATTTCAGCAGGATATTAGAAAAAGGGTAAATCGTTCCAATTACAATTAGGAATAATCTTCTTGAGTCTTGAATTTGAAAATAAACGAGATCAATTCACGCTGGAAAATCTTGAAAAGACCATTGTTGTGCAAGGTGACCCACGTAACTGGGGCAAACTCTGTCTTGAAAATGATCAAGAATGG
This sequence comes from Bombus dahlbomii, assembly GCA_037178635.1. Classification (NCBI taxonomy): domain Eukaryota; kingdom Metazoa; phylum Arthropoda; class Insecta; order Hymenoptera; family Apidae; genus Bombus; species Bombus dahlbomii. Next base: position 14,828,244 of record CM074109.1, on the reverse strand, counting down.
AAAGGTATATTGTAAAACAGAATAAAGTAGTAGTATGGAATAACGTTATAAGAAATGATAATTTTGCGTATCGTTGCACAGGAATGCGTCTAGAAAGTGTAGTTGTATTTTTTCTATAGATTATCAGCAAAAGTTGGAATTCGCCGTTATAACGATAGATCTATCGACATTAGGCTTGTGTTTCTTATTATCTTGTTAGCTACTGGTACGCTTGATACGCAGAAAAGCTATAAAGGATGAGAAAAACGTTAGAAATGATTAGGAATTATTCAAATCTTTAACAATTGTTTATCCAGACCGAGGCACTTGAAGCAAGATCTTTCGATTATAATTGCCGTCTTTACGAGACGTCGCTAATTTGGCCAAGTCCAAGAAGCTCGGTGTTCATCGCGTACCGTCGTTGCTTTATCATTCGGTCAGTCTATAGGTTAAAGTGTGAAGCATATATCGTAATAAAAAAGTATTAAAAGTATTTCTGCAAATCCTTCCACCGACGCTTTTTCCTTTGTTTTTTCATCTAATATCTGTGCCAATAATTTTGTGCCTCGTAGTTCGTACATGCGCACTACGACCACTTCTTCCTTTCTATTTTCCATTTCCAAATACTCCGTTGAAATCTGAAACTGTTCGAGTTCAAGTAATTTGACTGATTTGAACGAATCTTTCGAATCAGCATTTCCACTCTATTGTGCGATATTCTATCTGCGTTGTGGTAAGCGCGTGCGTTTACTCCGGGTCGTTCTCTAAAATCATTTTTTCTACCGCTTGACGCAGATTCTATAAATCGTTCATGGAACGTTTCGATCTTCCTTCGATTCTCTTTTAACATCGACCTTCTCGTTTCGTCCATCGACGCGACTGTCTCGCACAGCTGTATAGGTAGATTTGTCTAACTGCAGAAGCAATTGACTCTCATCGGCCGCGACTGGACGAAACTGATACATTCCACTGGAACGCTGCTATTCGACTGAAACTTTGACGCTTAGGAAACCCGTCGCTCTGTTTGATGACCTATTGTACACGCTATCGATACAAACTCTTCGCGTATCGTCTTTCAGTCGAAGAGCAACGTAGGAAAACGAACGACGTTTTGATCCGTTTCGTCTAGCTATTTAACCGACGGCGATCAGCATTATGGTGGTGTAGTAGCGCAAGGAGTAAGTGTAAGTGAACGCTGTGCGAAAACCTGGTAACCGCAAAGTGTTAAACGCATCGGAGACTTTAACGCGTTTTGCGAATGATTATATCTAAATCGTTCGCATCGTTGAACATTTTTTAGTCCATGAAATGTATATCTTATTTTAGTCGTCGTAAAAAGTTCACTAACGCGAGTCATCGATAATAATTATAATCAAGGTGGTAGGCGTATGTCTACTGATCGTCCTTTACAATTATACGTTTATTTCAAGTCACCGAAACATTTTCACCATTCTAGTCGTATGCCCATGGAAACGAACAACTTGATTCCGATTGTATATATTATACCGACGGTCAGTGAACATACTTGGAATTTGATATACAGGTAAGATTCGCAGGTTAGAGCAGTTAGACATTCTCGCTTCTTCGAATATTTAACAAAGGATATTCCAAGATGGTGAAAAGCAAGTTATCGAGAGACGTACGTTACCACCGTATATTTAAACGCATTCTTTAAATCGTTGAAAATATCGTTAGTCTAATTTTAGTCTCTGATCTTACCTAAGATCTTACCTGATCGTAAACGGTATTAGTAGATACGGATTAAAATAATAGTTATCGTCGATCGGCGATATAAATAGAGAGGATAATAATAATAAGGTGAATAAGCGACTTTGAACGTGTATATTTTATTATATATCTTTATATTTTTATTCTCCGCGATTTTCACATATTAGAGTATGTTGTACGCATTGGGCATGATTATATTTCTAGCAGTATCGTTGTATATTCGTATCAATTTTTACTTCTGCTATCACAGAGTAGGTACCGAGTAGATTTAGTAATAATAGTAGTAATAATTAACGGTGCATTTGAACTTGAACGATTGAAATTCTCAAAGCTTAATGTTTCAAAACGATTCTTACTATTGTTACTATTGTTACCAATGGTGAAATGCTCCGAGATCGCTGAAATGCTCTTATCCACTTTGTACAACAGAATCTATTGTCTTAAACAGCGCACGTATGACGCAAATATAAAGCATCCTTTGTCATGGAATAAAGGTAAAGGTACGTATTTCTAACAAGCTTCCTTGAAATGATAGTAACGAGTTTATTCCAACGTCAAGCCGGAATTACACCCGGTTAGAAGAACAGTCTGTCTTTCCATAGTTAATTGAGAAAATAATTTGGTACGAAAACACGCTTGTACCTATTTTTATAGATATATTTGTTTCTTCGATTTCAATTTGTTCCGTGTTGACGCGTATGTCTGTGAAACAAAATAATCGCATGTAAAATAATGCGCATAAACATACATGTAATACGTAAAAGTGTTTGCCCGTTAACTATTACAGATCATTTTAAAATTGCACGTTGCAGATATCAAATAAAGTTTAGATGGCAGTTCCACGCGAATTTACCATCCATGACATTTAGATTTATTAGATATACTTGTAAATTGTTATTATCATAATGTATAAATTGTAATAGCGTAAAAATTCTGTTCAAATTAATCTATCCTATATACTTAATGATTTTAACTATACGATAGTTGTTAGTAAATTATTTTACTTTTAGTTGCTACTTTATTTAAGCAAAGATTAGGATTATTATATTTCTGTTTTATCGTGTTATAGTGGACTATTGAAATTTTAGCGATGTTAAACGATGATTGATATTAAAGCGTCTTTCTAACACGACGGTAAACGAATCGAGCAAAGTGCAAATTAAAAATAGATATAAAATAAAGTTACCGAACCTTAACACGTATCAAATATTGCCTTGTTTAAAACGGATTTAGTTTATATTACATGAATATTACATGAAGAAAGTTGCACGTTATAAACCAAAGTAATCTCATACGAGACCGCATTGAAATTTATTTAAAATTCCTCGAATGTATTCATGGCCATGTGTCGTATAAAAGTTTTATTAATTAAATGGCATGTTTTTGGCTCTATCGTACATATACTCGATTATTTATACCCGTGTACCCGTAATGTCGTACATATATGTTTGAATTGCGTTGGAAACGATTGTTATAGATAGCGATCACTCTGAATATCAAACAATTCTTTTCGAGTTTTCTATATTCTTGATTATTTATATTTATCAGTTACCATCGAATGTTGTAAACTAATCGGCAATCTATTTTGATCGCTTTAAAATTACTTTGACGAATTTATATACAGTTGTAGAGTATAGATTATGATATAGAATACGTATATAACATTTGAGAACTGCAAGGGAAGAACGCGATAAGTCGCGTCCTTTACTTTTTATTTAAGGGCAATTTTAGAATTGCCCTTAATCCGTCCAATGCGTTATATCCATCGATACTATGATACGTATAATTGTCTTTTTATTTGGTTTTCGTGCGAAACGTATATCGTTTTACCGTCTTCGTAATTTTCTTCAGAAATATTGTTCCAGTATTCGTATATATAGATATATATCGCTGTTTTATATTAATATCGTTCTCCATGTCACGTTATGACACATAGCATCTTTGTTTTGTATTCAATTACCTTTGGATACGTGAAAACCGCTTCCGAACGAAAATAAAATAAATTTTGTTAGTTCGCCAATTTCATTTTCTCCGCTTTACGCGCCAAAGTGTGAAGGCGTTTGATAATCGTTCAATGTTTTCGCACAATCTAACCGATCTGGTCGGTAAGCGTAAAGTATTTTCTCAGCGACTCGGCAACGGATCGTGCGAAATAAAATACAGCAAAAATCGAAGGGAAATAAAGTATATCGTAGCGTTCCTATACGATTCAAATTCTCGACGGTTTTCGTTTAATTAAGAAACGCGTGAAACCGTACGTACAGGGTGTCCCACAGTTTTACAGTCCCATGTAATTGATACAAGCTACAGCTTCGAATCGGTAGGTAAAAGTCCGCTTTATACTTATATCCATTCTGCAAGCGATGGGATTTTAAACATTACGCGCGATTTATCGATTTACGATCGTTTATGACTATCGTAGAAACCTTATATCGTATTGTGTCTTGGTCTCTGAATTAATTGGCCTCTGAATTTTTACATACATGAAAAATCATATAAGGTACTATAAAAACGAGATATTTCGAAAAGTTTGGTTATATTAATATTTGGGTTAAAAATGACAATTAATCTCTTAACGTAACAGATAGATATGGTGGAAAAATCCGGAGAATTTCTTTCGCGCGAAAATCTCATTTCCCGAACTTATTCCAGCTCAAGGAACGCTACTGCTCACCTGCGCCTAACTATATAACCACGTACGTATGTATGCGTTTGTGTATTAGCTCTCTGCACCACTTTCAACCAAACGTACATACATTCAGCTCTAGATAACAAATGATATAACAAATGTTATAAAATATTCCATGCGAAGATATTTGCTTGGCTTTCCTATTTCGGATAATGGAGATTTTACGAAAGTGTGATCTTTCGTTATTTCTGTTACGTACTTATAGAGAGCTGTATCGAGGGAGAAGATGAAGCGATGTAAATTGCACGAGCGTGTATCGGAAAACTGAAGATTTTGCGTTTGATTCTACCGGAAAATCTAGGCCATTCGTGCAATTGCGCTATAAGTATTACTCTATAAGTCGACATTCGAACGAGACATGGAAGGAATAAGTGTGGCAGAGGCTAACGAAGGTCGCGTAGAAGGTTCGCGTAGAACTTGGTCTTTTAAAATGATGGATTCGATCATTATGTCTGACTCTTGATTTATTTATTCTACTTATTACCGGCAGATATTTCGTTCGGAATACATACTATACTTATACAAGGTGTTTCGTTTATCTCGTTATATATACGCATTATATATATGCACGTTACTTTTTCCGAACGTTTATAGACGTTCTAGATCAAAGTTGTTTAATCAGGAAGGAAAAATAAATATTCTTACAACGTTGCGTTTCGTCGCGTCTTTTCCTTTAAAAGTTACTTTGTTCGAGTTTTCGCAAGCGGTTACTTTCTAATATCAGCGACATCTTTTAACGAAATCTCTTTCGGAATAAATATTTTGAACAGAAACAGAGATGCTCAATTTCGCGTTATTGCGATATTTTGCCCGTTCTACGATATTCAAAGATGTACGTACGTAGTATGTCCGAAGTTTATCCTTTGTAATATATAAGAATAGCAACACCATCGACAGAACATATCGTTGTTATGTAAGAAAACCATCGATGAGAATGAAAAGCCGAAAGACGTTTTTCTTTCTAAATTTCAAAATTTATAATGATCATTAATATTTAATATATATCGATATTTGACTTTATTTCATCCGTGATAACACTATCGTGATTTCCTTTTACGATAGCTTTTAAGGTTAAAATTCAGCGTGAGAGTAGCGTGACAGATCGTTTGGTGAATGACGGCTGTCAGTCGGCATTCAGGGAAAGTCCGGTTGAACAAAATAAACAGAAAGTGCACGGGTAGGCGACTCATTTTGCAAGCATCGCGCTCGAGGATGTACGCTTTCGTACGTACGCTTTATCGATTGGTCCGCGTACCAACCTACGTTCGTTTCGCAGTACAAATGTACCAAAACGACATTTACTACGGATTTGGTCACATTGTTCTGTAAATGAGCAGCACACGGGATACGCGTGGTACGTAAACGGCAACAAACGAAATCTTCGACTTAATTTAACACGGCCCTGCGTTTTCCTTCGTTGAAAGAAACAACGACGTGTTCTAGCTTAAGCACGTGTCGAATAATTGCGATAATCGCGATAGTTAGAGTCGTCGAATTTTTCGAGTCAAGAAGAAAATCGTATAAGTAAGAAAATTTCAAAAATATTTTATTAATTTACTAGTCGGCCGTGATTACTTGTCTTTCCTGTTTTATACCGTTTATCCGTTCTTCTTATCTCTGTGAGTTCTTCGTCGCTGTTTTTAATCAACACGATCAAATATCTGTTTAATCGTTTCGATCATTTTTTCATCATTTACACGTCTGACGATGAGTCGAGAACGATAACCCGATTAACGATTAGTCGAATGTATGTATCGAGAGTATAATATGGTTAGGAATATTTCGAGTATTTCGTTTCTTTTACTGCCTCTTGCCCGGTATTATTCGAATGAAAGATATTCAGGGAATCGAACGTTTGAGTAAAAGGTGTTTGAGAGATCAATAATTTCTAAGACGTTCTGTATCTCTCGGTGTTTGTCCATCATTCTGCATCCTTCCGTTATTTTTAGAGACATCGAGGTTGTTCGGCATCGAGGGGGCCGTAATATGGCAGCGATGATTTTTTTGTAGATGGATGGTTTTCGGAGATTTCGAGGTCACCGCCGATAATTTTCAAATCGATTCCCGTATTTTTCTATGTCCGATAGAATAGCGAATGTTTGCACGATTTCAACGACCCCTTGTACAAGGTCGTTGGACGATAAACGAACGACCGATCGTTCGCATCGATGCAACTTTCAAATCACTGGATCGTCGAATCCTGTCTATTTGTTATTATTCGCGGATCGACCGTGGCGCATGCTGCAACGAGTCTCTGTTTCCTATCCGATGACGCTACTGGCTTTTCACGATATTTCGCCGGTACACGATACTTTTTGATGTTGCCAACGGAATACATATGCATTCGAATCTTTCACGGAAAAAGATCAAGCAGCGTTATATATCAGGCGGATAAGCTGGTCGCGAAACTATTACGTTGTTTTAACATTGTAGCATGTTACGTTGGTTACAAATACGTACGTATAAGTAGGTCCAACGAGGGCTACGAATACAGGGAACATATTACGAGATACGTCGTCGCAGTACGCGTGACGAAACAAATAATTCACAAGCGATAGCAAGTACACGGACTTGGACTATCCGACAATTTCAAAGGGGATACCCCTTGCCAATAAGGCAACATTATCACGTAAGATTCCTTGCTTACGCTTATTTATCGTCGAATGATCAGAAAAACCGTTGACATCGTCCAAATATTCTCTATTCTACCAGCTATGAAAAAGTAAAGAAAGCAATTTAGAAAAACGAAGGTGAATTTGAAATCTCCGGAGACCGTGTCCACGTACGAAAGAATTATCGCTGCCATGTTACAGGCCCCTTCGCGCTGTACCACTTTTGCAAGCAAAGTTTTCCCATTTCTCTAAAAATAACGGAAATATTCAAAGCGATCAAAGTTATTGCCGCACCCTGTATATTTTGAAGGATAATATCGTTAAACTATTGGCAAACAAAAATAATCAAGGAAATACGATTCTGTAGATTAGAAATAAAATATCGAGCAAACTAAAGGTAAAAAAAAATTCAATTTCCAGTTCTAAATTTCCAAAATCTAATCTTATAACTATAACTCCTCGCAATAGCGTTTTCTATTGCTTGGAAGTAGATTTTCTGGTATATACGGTAAAAGCTCTAAAGATCAATCTTATTGCAAAAAGTACGATGTACGGTAATTGTCCTGTTCCTGGAACCGAATCGCAAATACTTGAGCTTCCATTACGGAATGTGAGATTTCAAACATGCGAAAAGCGTATCAGAAATTTTTATTACAATTACGAAACCTTTCAGTTTTTGTAAAAAAATAATCGAATTTAACTTATTCGAATGTCGTTTATTTATTTATTTACTTTCGTCAATTTGTCGGCTGCGTCAAACTACTCGTTAAAGTTACCTAACGGAAATATCGAAATTGCGAGCAGAATTATCAACGTAAATAGATAAATAATTGTTAAAATTCCTCTCTTAGATCATTCATGATAATCGTTCACTTAACGATTTTGCAAAAATACGTGAGCAAGTAAAATTCTCGAAATTAGCTAATTAGCGTTATTAAGCAGACTCGATACAACATTTTTGTTACAACGTATTTATGTACATATACGTAGAATATCAATAGTAGTATTTATCATATGGAATAAAATTATTCCGAAACGCGAGGAAAATTAGTCTTTTTACCATAGTTTAACTTTCATCGATTTTTGCTTTACGAAAAATTTCATATAAATTTAATACGTAGAAATGCCTAATATCATCAACGAGTTTACAACGATATTTAATACCACTAATGAAATCGTTACATTTTAACTGGTAACGCGAGCGCTCCTCTCGCGGCTTCCTGTGGATCGAACGCCGTCAACTATTTATGAAATGGTTCGATCTATTTCCGCCTCTCGCGATATCTATCGCGTCTGTTTTGGAAGTCCGTTTAATTCGATGGAATTAACGCGAATGCAAAAGTTATTTCTAAAACATCCCTAAGACATCGGCCTCGTCGTAAATATTTTCAACGACTTGTATAAACCTAACGAGAAAATTTATTTTATTATTATACTTGATCAAATTTATTCGTTTGTTTTATTTATTAATATCTTGAACGTTCACGCGCGAAACATATTCCAAGACGATCCGAGAACCGTTATGCTCTGTACAGAGTTTAATCAACTTCAAAAATTACAAATACGAATTATTCCGTCGATAAAATTAATAATCAACGTCTTACGATTATAAATTATAAAGTTAGCTCAACATTATGTAGTTTTTATTCCTTGTCTGAGTTACATTCGCGCTTTATGTGCATACATCTAATTCGATTATCGGACATATCCAGAGTATTTGTGTTTCTTTCCGGGTAATGGTTTCTTTTGTCCCTTCAAACTTATTTCTTAAGGCATAATATACAGATATACGTGCAAGTTGCCGGATTTACTTCGTAATACCGTAATACCTCCATACCGTCGTAGCGTAACGTGTAGTGGAATGTCCTATACAAGAAGATGCCAAATGTTTATTTTACTTCACACATAGGAACACGCCTCGAATAGAATACCAACTTGTCTGAATTCCTATTCAGCTGCAACGTGACTGGGTCGAGTGATGTAACAGTCAAGTGAATGAATAACAATTTCCGTTTGATATAATAATTTGATGCAATCGTACGGAGAAACGCAAAGATAAAACCGTCTTCGGTGCTTCGCAATCAGTGGGAGGGAGGGAGGGAGGGAGGGAGGGGGCACAGATAATTGTCACTCGAGTGGCACTCGTATTTGCGACAGCTTTGTTTCGCCACGGCACTCTTTTCGCGCGATTACGATTCGTACGAGACGTTGGTCGAAAGATGAAACGAGAAACGAGAAAGGACACCGACGCGGCAACTATGTACGTTTATTATCTGTATATTTATAACGAACGTTGGCGCATCCGATCCGCGTGAACAAGCTTTGAAAATCTATACTCCAGATTCCAGATACAAAGGTGAGATAATTATAAAATACCGACGCGTTGGTTCGCCGAGGCCTGCAGCAACGGTCGGAGAAACTTAGGTGGCGCACACGGTGCGTATCGGTGAAATATCGAATAAATCAGGATGAACGGTCGTGTCCAGCGAATCGTCAGGCTCAAAGGGTCTGGAAATAGCGAGGCTAGCGAAGGAATCTTATCGGTCGTTGGACGTAATCGGCACACACGAGGTAGGTACGATCGAGGCGCGATCGGGGACGATCGGGGACGATACGTACGATTATCCCGCGATAGAGAGAGAGCAGAGGGGTGGCCCCGGTTAGCCAACCGGTCTCCTCTTCGTCGTCTTGAGTCCTTGGAGCGTGAACGGAAATAGCCATCGGTGTGCACCGGAAGCTCGCAGCAAAGCCCCCTCCCTCCCTCCCTCCCGCCCCCGTTCTAGAAAAGGGATCACTGTAGCAGAGGTTCTGCGGTGGCGCGGCAAGGGTCGCCAGCGTCGTGGAAAGAGAGGAAAAAAAAAAGAAGCGCGATAGGCGGGGCGGGGGGGGGGCGGGCTGGAAGAGGAGCAGTGGAGTGCGCGAGCGGTAAAGGGGATAGGGGGATGGAAAGACGGAGTAGTAGGGTCGGATGGAGCGGAGTTGTAGATGGGAATGGGGCAAAGGGGTGGAAGAGGATGGCGGATAAAAGGGTAGGAAGAGAAAACCGATCGTCGGTAGGGGGTTGGGTTGGGTTGGGTTGGGTTGGGTTGGGTTTGGTTTGGTTTGGTTTGGTGGTGGTAGTGGCGGTGAGGAGAATAGCGTGGCCGGACTGTAGGAGAGGGGTGGTATTATATTTGCGCAGGGCCGCCCGATAGGGCGCAGTATCGTCGCGACCGCCGTCGCGTGCACGTCGATTTTCTGTGCGTTTACGTGTCTTTTAGACCGCGAGTGCATCTGCACCGAGAACATCATTTTCCCTCCTCGTCGGCCGTACTACCGTGGCCGGCTTTCCTGTATCCCATCTCTTTTCTCTTTCTCTTACTCTCGTTTCCTCTTTTTCTCTTTCCTCGTCTATTCATCTTTCTCGCGTTTTCTCTCTCCTCTACTTACTACTCTGTCTCTCTGTCTGTCTGTCTGTCTGTCTGTCTATTTCTCTGTCTCTCTCTCTGTCTCTCTCTCTGTTTCTCTCTCTCTCTCTCTCTCTCTCTCTCACTCTCTCTCTGTTTCTCTCTCCTTCTCTTTCTTTCGTCTCCTGTTTCTTTCTTCTCCTCGTTCTCTCTTTCTCTGGCTCACCGTGCTTCCGTTCCATGCGTGCCCGTTCCTTTTCGACGTTTCGCGCGTGATCGTCCACTACTCCATTGTAGTTTGCGTTCACCGAGCCGCGTTTATTCCGACCAAACTATAAACAACAACAGAGATCGTGAGTCGAGCGGACGCTCGAGCAGGAGTCGCGAAGTGTTCTGGCCCAAGAGTGAGTAGAGAAGTGTCGTTTACGTGACCATTGGTGTGTTTGTTTCTGTTTGCACACTGCCTCCGAAAATAAAGGATCTTGTTCGTTTCTACCCTTCCGATTCTCGCCCCATTGCACGGCCCCCCATGCTCGAAGTAACTTTTCGACGTTCACGCAACGCGACCCGATCTCTCTGTTCGCGTTAATTCGGCGGATACACGCCGAAAGGCTGGCTGGTTGGCTGCTCGGTGCACGAATAATTGCCGGTAATTGCCGCGGGATCGTAGGGTTTTCGGTGGATCCCATTTCGAGTGGCTCGATGGAGTAACGAGAACGAGACCGACGACGGAACGAACACGCTCGTTTTCGAACCCGCTGAAGCCGCGTCGTGATAACAGAGGGTGAATCATCATCCGAGCAAAATGCTACCACCTTTGCCGAATACGCGATGTTAGCTGACATTCTCGCGTTGCGTGAAAAGTCGGCGGAATAGGGACCAAAGCTAATATCGACAACGTGGATCTATCGCTGCAACGATACCAGGTGGGTATTTACGTCGTAAATGTTTCTTCGTTACACCTGCATGCATCGCGTTCCCTCTCCACCTTCGCCGAATTTCAAGTTCTTTCCGCTTCTAACTTTTCTGCTTTTCGTTTGTCGAAATTTTGACCCTTTTTTTTTATAAAAACTTACGCTCTTAAAATTTGTAATTTCCTTTCTCATTGCGTAATAATAATGATCGTCGTGTAAGAACGATACTCGCGAGAAGGTTCGTCAACTTGACAGAAAGATCTTGGAACGAGATAGTTTTCTCGGGATTCAGAAACGATTTTAACTTAGGAATGAAAATAAAATAATAGACGAAAATAATCTTTTATTTTTCTTAATATTTATTCTTTATAATTCTCTATCTATGTCACAACTCTGTCGAGTCAACTAGCAAATACGTTATCTATTATTTGCTATAGTATTCTAGATTACCGTGCTTCGTTCGATCCTACTGCTCGTATTTTAATTAGAATCTAGTATGCAAATTAAGCTAATTTAAAACGAGATTCAAGTTTTTATCGCTTCGCGCAACGTATAAAGAGAAATAATTATCTCTTGCAATTTCTGACTTTTTCCTATTTTCACGTTCGAACGCGACGCGAATTTGCATTTCTTTGAAAAAGTCCGTTTTATCGCTGGCCTATTATCGAACATTTCGGAATATGAAAAACGAATTGCAAGTGCAATAATAATTTGATCGATAATTTTATCGTTTTTACGTTGAACTTGGATTATTATTATTATTATTACTACTATGAATTATCATTACGATCGTCACGTAATTAAAGTTTTACGAATCTTGCGATCTCGAAGATCGTAGTTGCAAAATATTCGTAATCTTATCGGTATTTTAGTCCATATAAATTACGACTAGGATTCGTGCGACTAATAATATTATAAATGACGTAACAAAAAGTAAATCGCGAAACGAACAAGCTACAATTTAGACTTGTACGTTTATAAAAATATTTCTACATTAACATTGTACGATAGACTTTGCCTTCGTAGACAAGTACATGCGTACATACAGTGCCGAACGAAAGTACTTGGCATAGTTCGGATTTTCGCACAAAGTTTGTCGTAAATCTCTGAAGAACGTGATTCTTTGTTTAATTTTTTTTTTTTTTTGTAAAACTCGCTTTAAAGTTCAAGTACACCGCGAATCGCGAATTTTGATTCGATGACATTTGATTTGATATTTAGTATGCGATCCTCTTTCTTGTAACAGCTTTTAGACGATCAGGCATCGGACGTACCAATGCTTTCGTGATTTTTCCATCTATTTCGTGTCATTCTCCCCGGATCTTGCTTAGACCTATTACGGTGTGCTTGAAATCCTTCTGCCTAGTTCGGAGTCGTTAACGCACGGGGTGTATTAAAAATGACCGCTCGTTTAACGACGCAGACCGTGCGGAAATGCGGAAATCAAACGGAGAATCGCGTTCTTTACAGATTCGCGAACAATTTTGTACAAAGATTCGCGGGCTGACGGATTTGCTCTTTTATTTTTGTATTTGTTTCACCGGGCTAAAGTAAGAAGCAGAAGGGAATGGTCGATGGTGGCTTCTAATTGACTAGAAATAAGCTGATAAGGATATGTCGCGATAGGACGAACGGCGTGCGAGTCTACGCGAGAGAGAAATTCGATTTACGCGGTAGCGTGACGACTATTGTACGCGAAGCGTCTCTTTGTCCAACTTTGATTCGAGTCCCTCTCCTCTAGCATCGTTCGATTCCCTGTACGACGATATACGTCTTAAAACTTGATAGAACCGATGATAAACCGATAACCGGTAAGACGATCGATGATAATTGTCGCACGAAGAAGGTGGCTAAGAATATCAACGAAGTTCACTTCTCTTTCCTCGAGTCCTTTCTCGATTTATAGTTTCTTTGGAACGACGATAACAAATTTTTGATATCAGGTTTCAGCGCTTTCGATTATTAGATAAACGATGGAAAGAATATACGTACATGTACCGGACTGGTGCTGCGTATGGACCGAGGTGTATAACCCGTTACGTTATCTCTTGAACGTTCGTTAGCCAAAATATTATATTTCTATTGGATCGATGATTCATCGGGTGATTATTATATTCTATCAGTGACAGGCATACGATGCGTTAATGCCGCGTGACCGCTATATCGCAATAGAATATTATCCATGGTTTTACGTTGCTCCCATTACCTTAACGGCTTAACGCTGTGCACTGAATCGTTAATATCGCGCATAATTGTATCGCTAGATCATTTTCAAACAATTCATTAAAAAATTTACATATTTTAAACGATTTTTCGTATCGAGAAAGCAGCCGTGTATCTTGAATTCGTTTGAACGATCGATCGAATATTAACGAAAATACGTATAACATCTATTGATCGATGAAATATATGCAAAATTTGTGTCGTATAAATATAAAACGTACGAGCACATCATTAGAGAGGATCTGGATTTACGGCGTCAATTTTTGTATCGAGTTTTATATCGTATTACGTTTAAATTTTCTCTTACGATAAATTACGATCGATCGATGAATTTCTCAGGTCAATTCTGTCGAAACAAATGTTCGTTTTGTAAGGAACGACGTATGCTCTTTAGCATTCTGCGTTAGATGCGTAATACCTACGCGGAAGTTGAACGATCTCGATTTCGCGAACGTCGCGGGGAAAGTACCCAGAGCCTTTTGACTCGTTGTCAGTTCTCTTACCCCACTCGGTGGCGTCGCGTCGTCGGATCTTTCTAGAAAAGTCTTATCGTTTTCCACCTGCCGCAGGGCACCGTAAGCCCGAGTGTCTCCGTGCCCGATGGACAACGGCAGCGGCCGATCGATCGGTCGGGTCCCTCGTCGATCGTCGGCACCCCGAAACTATAACATCCGCCAACTCTTTACTTAGAATCGCGCGCCAATTCTTAACTCGGCAGTCGAAAGTATCACCGCACGAAGCCGTTATCCAGCCTAAACCCTGCGATGCGACGACATATTTATGGTTCCGGCTGTCGACGATACTACGCGTCGACCTAGACGCGTGCCTGTATCTAGCATCTATGCGAGATCAATGCGAGATCAATGCGAGATCTATATGCCAGATTTATGCCAGATCTATGCCAGATCTATGCCAGATCTATGCGAATAATAAAAAATACTATAGCTGATTTTTCCGTTTATATCGCGATTTCTTTGAAATTTAATACACTTTCGAGAGTCACGCGGACCTTGTACAGTATTGATTTACGTTTTCTCATGTTTTTGCGAAGAATAGGCGTAGATCGTAAAGAGCATAAAGGAGTATACGTACAACGAAATAGAGAGAAACCTTTGTTTTCGTACAGGATGACGTTAAATTCGCGCATTTCACTCGATATCTTTGATCCTGACCCTGACTCGATCGCTATGTATATATATGTATATGTATATGTACATATACACGCCTTGCACACAGAATATCTATGCATACAAGTACGATCGAGTTATTGTTCGTTGAAACGTCGGTTCGAAAATGAGAGAAAAATGCTCTTTCGCTTCCTTTTCGTCGAGATTGAACTTTTCGTGAAAAATTTCTTCTACTTTAAATGTTACTATATACGATACACGGTATTTTTAACGGTTAAAGCGTTACATATAGTAAATACTTATGTACTTTGACCGTGTGTGTGTGCGCGCGCGCACAAGTATAAGCATCGTTCCGTTGTTTTTTCTTGTCTAAAAATTTACGTTTAATATGAAAATTTCATAACTCTCTCTCTCTGCCTCTCTCTGTGCGCAATAAACGATTCAGGATCACAGGTACGTTTCGTTATGGAATAGGTAATAATTTATCGGTCACGATACTAAATGCATAAATTAGCCTTCAAAATGCATCAACGTAGCAACGTGTTGGCAGTTCTTTCGAGAATTTCTGGCCCGTTTTTAAATTTGCATGAAGCGGAAATCTTCTTACGCTGGTTCAGCTCGTTTTAATCTATTCTAGTTTTCTTTGCTAAAACGTATTACCATACATAATGACATACCACGTAAAATTCTATTATGCAGTACGCAGACATAAAACGTCGCTTTGGTCCGAATTACAAAGATAAAGTCTCCGTTTCCCTCCCTCGTATCGCGAAAAAATTCATATTTCGAGATCGCTTTTTGAGCTTTCGAAACAGTAAACAACGGATATGTTATTATTTTATATCGGCAGAGGAACGCTTACGTTGCACGAAGAATTTTTACGCGTTGCGTAACGTATTTCTTCCGATGTGTTTCATATTTTATATTATTCCACGAACCTCTGTACGAAATTAAAAGCTGATCTAGAGTTTGGTCACGACGACGATTCTTGCGCAAAGGCGGTGATGTAAATTTTGTAACGGGTAGCAGCTTACCTCTTAATTAAGACTAAAGCTTCTCTTCTGACCTTATTTTCATACCATTGCGCATTGTATCGTATCTGAACACGCATGTGAACTAGTTGGTAATCCCGTTAATAACACTTCCCTAAGGAAGAAATTATGGACTGGAAACACGCAATACTTTTACCAAGAAAAGCATTTGAAACGGAGGTTTTAGCGAATTAAAACGTTTTCGGGAAGCGCTTACTCGGTACTCAATGGCGTTTTAACTTTTCTAATTATTCGGTTGTAATATCTTCGATTTACACGGCAAGTATATTTATTTCTATAATTTATCTCGCGATCGCTCTTAAATTTGACAACTCATAAACAGCGTTTTTATCGGAACGAGAACGTCCGCATACACGTATACACGTATACACGTATGGAAAACACGCGTCGAGAAGGGTGTTGAAAAGATGGCCGACGTTCGCGAGATTCCGGATATCGAGACAACGAGAAAAGCTGGTGTACGAAACTATCGTTCGAGGCTTATTTCTCGAATTATTTCTCTTCGAACTTTGTTCTATGCTAGAAATACGATCGTAGCGGTACAAACGCGAAATCGAATCAGCGCGCCAATCTTTTTCCCTGTTTCGAATATTATGCTTGTCTGTTACTCGCTGTGAGAAACGAGATTACGATAGAATTTGAGCTGTTATATTTAATTTCGTTGATTTACGTCAAAGTGAGAGAAAGGTTCGAAATAAAGAGAAAGGTTCGTTGGCTGACTCGTTACATCCAGCGTGAAACTGAATCACTGTTTTAAATTTCTTCAGCGTAAAACTAAATTATTCGTTAACTTAAATGGTAAGCGTTAAACGACGTCTTTGTACGTGAATCCGTTTTACGTTCCTGCCGTTTATAATCGTATCTTATATGCAAATAGCACGTATTTTTTCTAATACTCTGTTTATAGCTGTAACGTGTATCTGTCGTTAGGAACGTGTACAGGATGATAGCGCGTAAATTTCCATACGTATGGAGCGACGTCATGAGTCGACATTGGAAATTAGAGGAAACGTTGGATATTACGCAACGATATGGAAAGGGAAACGAGCGCTTTTAAGCTGTTGCACAAACGAAAATTTGTACACGGTTGTTTTTTTAGTAGATGGTTACGACCGAGCTGCTAGTAACCATTTTCGACGCAAACTCTTTCTGGTATCGCGAAATCGTAAAATTTCCATCGTGTCGATCCTTTCGAACGTATATAGGTGTTTCTATGCGAGAAGGCTATTCATACGGATCGATAAATCGTACGATTTGATCTATCGCGTTCCCACCTCTCGGCCGTTAAATTGTTTTCGTTAAACGTAACTCTCGATAAATATCGTATGCTCGAGCTACGAATCTACTACGTTCGTTTCGTCTGTAAAATTCTCGTCGATCCATTTCTACGGATTCGGTAGCAAGCAGCGTGCTTTTCGATTTACACGAAAAGCAGCTGTTTTTTTACGCGAGCGCGTAAAACGGGAAGATACGGAGGTCAAACCAAATAAAATGCTTAGGTATTCAAGTTTTTTCAAATTAGTGGAAACTTTGATACGGTCGGATTACGCGTTCGTTCCACTCAACTTTTAGAAAAGGAATTGAACTCCCGCGTTTGAGCCATTCGAGTCGCTTACCTGATTCCACGCGAGGTGGTATTTGGTGTAGGATGCCAAAGAAATAGTCGGCGGTGCTCGGCAATATATTTACCATTGACTGTTCTCGCTTGTCGGTTACAATCCGACTATTCTCGCATCGCGGTTAAAGCTCGACTATTTTTCTCATCCGATTGGTTTCTCGTTGTCGTCGTCCCTCGATATCATCCCCGCTACGCACGCGTTCGTTAGGCGTCCGCGACCGTTGCGACGTACGCCGTCTTCTAAATATTTGGCGGAAGGACCATCGATGGTTCGTTAGGCGTGTCGGCCTTACGCTTCGGTCATGTACTTTGTATATCGACGAAACCGTTGAGACGTTTCGTCGTCGAGCGACGCTACTACGCATGAAACTAAGAGACACGTATCACTTAATCTCGTACATTCGACTGTTCAAAACATTTTGCGTAAAATGCGTGGAATTATATCGTACGCGTAAAGTAACGCGAAACGTCGATTAACGCGTCGATGATGTATCGTAACCGTCGACAAGTATATTTATGTACACGTATGTATGTAATCGTACGTTTATCCGACACGTTCGTCGTTGCGAATCCGATTTTCACTTTCTACGATACGCTCTGTACGCTAACGAACAATATTCGTGCAATGCCTGTTTTCGTATTTAGAACAGAGAAAATAAAACTATGATACTTGCGTTATCCCTTAGTTTCGACAAGACTTTTGTCGATTCGTCGATACTCGTACGAATGTCTCGTAGAGATAGCAACGTCGATGCAAAAAATACAATTTCGCATTTAGTTTGCGTATTAAAAATCAACATTTTCACCGCTCTGAAGCAGTTACACTCGTATACAGTATACAGTATACACCGTCGTTCTTAAACACGAATAGTCAATAGTCGATCAATTCGCAAGATCTTTTCCATCTGACGTACAGTTTGACAATCAGACGACTCGAGTATAGTTTATACGTCGTTATATCCTGTCGAGTGTCGGTAGTACATATACACGATCGTAGATACGCGCATTTCGACGAATGGCGCGTTTAAATGCGTAGGCGTAGGTGTTACTTCTCGCCACCGGTCAGTCATCTTGCTGGCCGTCTCTCCGTGGCATTACATCGAACGTCCAACGTTGCAATAACTCGATCAGCAACCAAAACGAGTTATCGCTGTTAATCCCTTCGCACTGTAGACGAGATACGCGATCGCCATACAATTTCGTTCGCGGGTCCATCTTTTCGTATTTAGAGCCGAATAGATGGCGAGTATGTAGTATTTTTATAAGTATAATATAGCGTGTTTCGTAACGCGTGATACAATCGAGGATCTACACGAGGCTTCAACGTGGAGGAATACGTCATAATGTAAAATTTTGCTCCCTTTCTTTTGCTCCCTTTCTTTTGCTCCCTTTCTTTTGCTCCCTTTCTTTTGCTCCCTTTTCCACAACATTGATTTTAAATACCAAAGAAACAGATGGATTTGGCGGATATTTACATGAACTGTAGAATCACCCTCTTCCTAGTTGTGTCACGAGTTACTTTACGAGACTCGATTTCCGGTATTCCTAATTCTCGTGCAATTTTATTTTTCGATAAAAATGTTGTTTCATCTCCCATCGTATCCGTTTAAGTAGTCGATTTCTACCAGATTTACGCAAACGTTAGACGATGTATTCGCACCTGTTTCGGGTATCATGCTATGCTAACAAAGCAGATGGATCAAGCGCATTCTCTTTAGATCTTTGTCTGAATTTACGTACGAGATATCTCTCGTTCAACGACAATGTGCGCAAAATATGTCGCGTCGAAATCGCGTCGCGAGATATCTTGTTCGTATGTTCGGTAGTAGAATCGATACGGTTCTGTCGAACGTTTCGTCGATCCAACGGCCAATTTATTTATTATTGTTTATTATGCAGGAGGAAAGATTCACGCGTTAAGCAACACGCATGCCACGTAGGTATCTGCGCTTGGTTTCGATCGGTCGTTTCTGTAACGATGAAAATGTGAAAATCTTCGGAATCGAGGATACGTTCTGGTTGGTGAAACGTGACAAAGGCGTATTACAAGGTAGTTCTGCGATGCCTTCGATTTTCACGACGTCGCGTCGCGCCGCGCCGCGCCGCGCCGCGCCGTGCGAGCTTATAAAGTAACGAGACACCAGAGGCAACGAATAAACTACACATAGTTGGTTTTGCAATGGGTGAAATTTCATTTTGCAGTTCTTGCGAGATGAAAACACGGTTACGGTTACTGGAATAACGTCGGGAAATTTTCTAATAAGAAAGCTGACTCGTCGAATCGGTTGGAAAAGAAACGTAAACGATACGTCGCGTTAAACGTAAAGCCGGTGGCTAAAGTTGAGTCAGCTTTTTTCAAACTGTAACTCTTTGCCAAAACGGACGATGATTATAGAGGAATAAAGATTTGTTTTGAAAATCTGTAAAGTCGATTATGTTGTATACGAGGACCTAAGGTAGACAACTTTCTAGTACAAAGTGGTTGACATCTTTCTTCTAACTACGTTGTAGAGAAAACGGTTTAATCGTTTAACCTTCCCTTTCGTAATACGTATAACGATGTATTATGGTACCACCTATTATACAACGTTAGTTAGTCGTTAGTTAGTCGTTAGTAGACGTTAGTAGACGTTAGCCATTTCGTTGGAAAGCAACAAGTAGTTGCAAAATACATACCTATATCGACAGCGTGACCTGGCTAGGCAATAAAGACCTGCTATTATTTCCTTCTTCGATGAAACGTTAATCTAAAGCGGAATTAAAATCTGTTGCCTTAAAAAAATATTCAATTTCGATTATCTTCTTTCAGTTACTTTCGTTCAACGGTTAAACGATATGATAAATACGTAATCGATTCGTAAAACTTTTCTCGTGCGACGATCGAACAAACGTTTTCGATAAATTTATCGCTTCGTACGATAAGAAATTTTCGTCGGCATTCCACGATGACAAAATTTCCTAGTTATTGTTAAAAAATACGACAACGACTATTAACGATAAAAAACGATAAATAACGATAAAAGCAATTTCCTTTATGCCTTACCATTCCTTATCGGATTATCGTTGCATTTTTATAGGACGTTCTAAGGCAACAAATTTACCTACGTTTTTTCGCATCGATATCTTGAAAAAAATAATCGTCGATATATTCGAATCCGTTATTTAGATATCCAACGTTCTCGACGAGTTCGTTTAAAACATTTAACAACTATATCTCGTTATTCAGCCGGAGAAAGCCGCTTTCTTCGTAGGTTCTGGAAGCAAGGAAATCGAAGCTGTTCCATGAAAGCAAGAGGCGAGTTATATTTTGAATCTCTTTGATTTTGCGCGGTTTTAATCTGCGATCGTATAAATATGCAGGACAATGTAAATTCCCGATGCGAATCGTTCCATTGTGAACGGTCGAGAGCCAATCGAATCCATCGCCGAGCTATCCGGTAGTTTCAGAGCCTCAGACCCAGAGGAAATCTCTTTGTCGCAGATCGTAGATCGTAGATCTGATTGCGTAGAGCGAATCGTCCGAGTTTCTCTCTCTGGAAACGGAATGGCCGGTCGAAACGGTTGCTCATTGCGAACAATATAATTTCGCGCGTTTAACGATCTATTAAAACAAAGTTACGATTACTCGGAAGTTGGGAAACATAGGCGCAACGAACGAACGAAAGGGGACGACCAAGTTGGTGGCCGATTTAATTTTCTAAATATTCATGGTGCGCCGCGTCGTGTCCCTCTGGCAAACGACGAAGACCTGCCGTCAACTCGGAACACCATAAATATTCTACGTCGCGCCGCGTCGTCCTAACTCGAAACGAGAGACGAATACGGTATATCGTATATCTCGGATGGCAGCTTCGCACCTAGCGCACACGGCGAACCTAACGAAATATTAAGTTATGCAATTATCCATGTAAATGGAACTTTCCTTTCTCGTTGGATCGGCAAAGGCTATTCCCGAGATAATTCGGCAAGTAGCGAGCTCAGGTTCGATCTGACGGATCTGATGGATCTGACGGATCTGACGGATCTGACGGATCTGACGGATCTGACGGATCTGACGGATCTGACGGAATACATAGCCGATAGAAGCTATTCTCCTTATCGGGTATCCGTACACGCTTTTAAAATTAACGTCCATTCGAATGCCACAACGAATCTGGTTTACGGGGAAATGAAAATTATATTAACCCGGTTGCTCCTAAGTATTCCCCACTTTGACTCGTTGCGTGTTCGAACGACGAACGAATTCGGGATATTGTTATTCGTATCGCGAGAGGGCCCAGATAGAACGGAGAATGGCGGAATGGCGATGGTCATCGATGGTTCAACGCGATGGTTCGAATCTTTTCGTAAGATTTCGAAAAACCCGGTAATAACGTTGCGCTTTATCCGGCGTACAACGGAACGAAACTGCGGAGTCAGTGGCGCGAGTTAAAGATACCGCTAACGAGTAAAAACGAATTACTCGTACGTAATGCGACAAAGTTCGTAGATAGTTGCGCAAACCCGTAATACGGCCTGTCGTTCTTTACGTGCTGTTTCTTCTTCGAGCGAAAACTCGACCAACCTATTCGGTACTACTAACGTTCTTTTAGAAATTCATACGTAAACGAGAAGATATCGTAATTCGATTGAACTTGGCAATCCAATTGGAATCTGGGCGCGAATCAAAATAGAAACCTAAAGAAAGACCGATACTTTGCTTCTTTCTTACGTCGAGTTCTTCTTCACGGTGCGGTTATTATCGATTTCGGATACACGATCCTTTCGTCCTAAATGGAAAGGAATTCAGAGGCGTTGCGGCTTCCAAAGATAACGATATTTTTAGTCTCGACTTCTTTTCTCCTGTCATTTTGGATTCTTCAGAGAAATATATAGTCTTTAGGACTCCAGCAAAGTTTCGCTGACACGAATTCGCCAACACGCCATTACGTAAATTAGATATACGCAAATAATCGAATTAATATTTAGTTTACGATAGCAAAGTTTAGCTTACGGTGGTTTGACGAATATTTCACCCGATGTTGGATGCCGATAAATCTTTCCACGTTCCTTTCACGGTCTTTATAGTCTTTATAGGCTTTCCGTATTCGCCAACGTTTCGATGGATGGAAAGTTTCTTGACTAAGCGTTCGAGAACGGACGGTGCTGCCAAGGACGAGCCAAGAGAACGAGAGGAAATCGGAAGCGCAAATCGACCAGTGTTTCGATACATGGAACATAAAGTTACAGAAAATACGAAGTAAGTTTGTTCGAAAATTGTCCGATTATGCGCAGACAATTTCTTACTACCGATCGAACAAACGGAAATCGTCCAAACTATTCGTTGATAATCCGTAAATTAATCGATATCTCTTTTTTACGTAACCGATAATCTCTTTTTTGAAAAATAACGGCCGGGTTAAAATAACGTCGAACGTGCTCATATTCGGTTATCCGTTATTTGGTAATTAATAATTAGCAAAAGAAATCGCCGTACTACGATTTAAAAGAGAACGAGGCTAATCAGAAAAATGTCGATCGAAGAAGCACCACATTTTCTTACAAAGCACCGTCTTCGAGTAAATAAGCAAATCGTAGACTATCGTCGTCTACTAATATTAATTCGTTTTTGTCGTGTTTGTGTCGGGTTATATCATCGGTTTAGAAACATCCTATAGAATTTGCACGATCATTGTTCAATCCAAGTTGCGGAACGATGGAATACTTTTTCATTTTCACTCTTACGCAAATTCATTTTTATTGTTAGAATCAAAGAGCAACGAATTTCAAATATGTATCTCGTTCGTGATTCGAAGATGTCCATCGGTGAAACGATAGATATCCTTCGAATCCTTTCGAATTTCTATACTTTATTAACTAGAATTTACTAGAATTCAAGTGACTTGAATCGTCGTTTGAAATGCGACTAATTAAGGCTTTCTCTCTATCGTCGCATCCTCGTTTTGCCACTATTAATTCGTAATTGGTCAAGCTGTTTCCAACGCTTTCCATGTTTCGTATGATAATTTTACGCGATATCTGGCCGATCTGACTCTTATTTCAGCGGGCGAAAGGACGCTTTTAACGTTTTAAGAAAACTTTGGCGTGAAATCGAAGGGTCGAGAGGCACGATGGAAATAACGCGACTTAGCTGAGACGCGAGTCACGTAAAATAGCGAGCACGCGTTATTAAAGTTACCCCGTTACTATCGAAGCTGCCTTACTATCGGGCTGCGATCAAATATCAATCAACGGATAATCGTTTGGAACATCGGTCGTCGAACAAAGTTTACTCGCGAACGCTTCTCAACGAACTTCGAGCAACAAGATACAAAGACGGAGATATTTGCCATAACTGCTAAGTACGTTCTAACCGATCGGTTTCCATGGTCGACGTCTGACCAGCACCGGATTCGATATCCGACGATATCCTCTTCGGGATTCACCGCGAGGAACGCGTGCTTTTTGTTCGATGGTCTAATAGGTTGTACGCCGCGACGTACGCGTTATGATTTTCGACACGGTCGTATTTTATCGTGGTCTAAGGTATTACGCAACGTTTATTTTGTTCTTCGAAGCAGTCTTTCGTGGAACGAGCGAATCGTTCGATCTACGGCCTTTAACCTTTAACCTTTGAAACGTTAAAGCTTTCGAAACTTAAACTTGTTTTTTCTCCGATACCTGTTTCAAGTGCGTGTTATTTATTCAGGATAATACCTCGTAGGTAAGAGCCAGTCGCGCTGAATCCTTAAAGTCGTGCATATTTAACGGTTCGGAATGTCTTTCTTCCTCTTCCGCCGCTCCAAACCTAACGCGTAACGTTCGTCTTCGATCGATAATTGATTTTCATCGGTTCGCGCTCGATCATAGAAATTCTTTAATCGTTCTAACGGGTATTTCAGTTTCGGAGATATTTTGCACGTCTTTTTATATCACGTGTATTATACAGACAGCGAACGATACGAGCGATAAGAAAATTAGAACGCGATCTTTGCCAACGTATCCTTCGTGAAATTCGACTCAAGCGTATGTTGCTGTTGTAATGGATCGACGTTGTTACGGAGATTGTTATAGACCTCTCTAAACAACGATAAAATATCTTTTGTTGTCTATGGAAGCTGCGTACAAAGAGGTTTCAGGTGACTTGGCAAGTAGATAATGTCTTAGGTAACCAAGAAGCTGTTGTCATTTTTCTTGTAACGCGAAAAAAGCCGCAGTTTTCTATCGGTACTTTCGTTTCATCCTCGTGTAAAAAATCATCTTTTGTCCGTTCGTGCAATACCTATATCTCTGACTACACTTTTTATATTCCGAGAAACGAAATTACTTAATATTTCTTTTCTCTATTTTTCCATTCACAGTTTATACTCGCGATCGATCCATCTCTTCGACGCATTCTGTCTAATTTACGCAAATAAATACACTTTACCGTGGAATATTTCTTCTTAATCGTAAACACACTTGAAACGATAAATGGAAAAGAAGACGAATGTACGTGCCATCTTATATACGATATTAGTCTCGTGTAAAAAAATCAACTCAAAATATGGAAAATCGATAACGTACGCGATACACGACGTACATTTGAAAGAGATAAAAAATGAAACTGAAATGTTTCGGGTGCCACGATATGGACGACGACGACGACGACGACGACGACGACGAAGGCATCGTGGCATTGAGAAAATAATGAAATGGCACGTGTCCAAAAGATCTACCGAACGTCCATCGAAAGTACGTACCGAGAGACCAGCTTGCAGAACTGGCTGACAGCCAATTCCTGTTCACCTGATACGTCCATACTGTAAACGTTTAAATAATGCTGTTACACGACAAATATCGAGTCCACTTTGAGGCGGAAGGCAACCGGAGATCGCGTTGGATCGGGACAATGGCTTTTAGGAAGAAACACGTAAATGTCAGAAAGATATACGCGCGATAGGTTACCGGATCCACGTGTTGCGTGTCCGTTGCTTTCTCCGCTAAACCCTTGCAAAATCCATATCAGCGCGCGACGCTTACGATCGGACAATATCAATTAAAGAGAATATAAATTATCGATATACGAAATGCCTCGTTATGCCTTAGTTGTTCGTTCGTCACGTACACGCTAATACAATTGCGTCGGCAGATACGTATACGCGTCCATGTCCACGCGAAATTTAGCGATAATTGCGCACGGTCTCGGTTCTAGAGTCGTACGCGAAAATACGTTCGGTGATATATATGTAATAATAATAATAATAATAATAATAATAATAATAATAATAATAATAATAATAATAATAAATGCTAGCGATCGAATTTCCGATACGTTTACAAAGACGATTAGCATCGATAAGTTAAGTTTTTACCTAGGGTTGTATAAAGATTTAATGCCACCTATTTAAAAGACAACAAGATAAATTAAAGGTACCAACAAAAGGTATCTATATAGCTATGATGCATTGTTGTAACAATTATTTGCAGTTAATTTTCCGGATAACCGAAAATTTTCATCGTAATATGTATAAATGCGATAACATCGTGGATCTTAAAAATCGTTTGAAACTATAGACAGTACGTAAATAACAGTAAAAATTGAATTGACGAAAACGTAACGCGTATAGTCAACTTGTTTATAAATCGATGTATGTTTTATATAAAGAAAGAGGCGTGACATTTGGTAAGGAAATTCGGTATTCGCACGGATTTACTAGAGACGATGTGCCTGCAGCAAAATCCAATTACAGAATGTCGGCATCGATTATCTCATTAACCGCTATGTCTGTGTACTATTAGGTGATATATAAACTGTGTCGATATCAGTCATCGATGAACAGGAAAATGCAATCAGAACGCTGGATGCGCAAAATTAACAATTTCATGGCAATTAATCTGAGTGTGTTTTAATCCAAAGTATCGAAAATCGTTGTCGGTTTCGTAGTAATAAAACGAACATTTTTCCTCCGAATATCGAAATAGCTTCGTATAATTTTCCATGTATTTACGTTCGTCATGTATTACTGCAGGATACATAATTTGAATGTAGAATATCTTACGTACGCGGATATGCATCTACGTACGTATTTCTCCTGCCATACTTACGATCATTTTGGATTTTCAACTATCACAACATTATGGAATAACGTATTATTAGCAAGTACGAGCATTTGGTTCCGATGTTTCCTCGACATTTCGGTCCTCTTCTTCAGGACAGATGTGAAAAGTTCAATTTCTCGTTACGCAACTAACGTACTAATAACGCGATCGAAATTCGAAGAATTACGAATATGTCGGCTGTAGAGTTTTCTGAAAGAAGCACCCACGAGACGAAACGACGAACAAAATCGACTGCAGTTGGCAAAAGTTTCGATCGTAGGTTCTTAATATCAGCTACTTGATTGATAAATATCGTTGTTCGTGAAATCAATTGTACAGAGAAGTTTTCCAACGGGAAAATTGTGCGACACCTCTTTTTGAAAATCGTATTATCAGCTAGTTCAATTGAATTCCCGTCAGGCGTGTACTTACTCACGTGAACAAAGTTCGTAACAGAAGCGAAGCTGACAAGTAACTGTTTGATGGGTTAACACGGCTTTGCGAGCGTCTTGTTGCTAAAGACCAACCAACCAAATATCAACTTGTCCTTAATGCCGCAAACTATGAATCAAATTCTCTACATTTACAGTTTTTGTACGATAAACGTGGCAAAATTGTTCAATCGTGGTAACATACGTGTTTTCAAATGTATTAGTATACCTGTAAAAGTTGGCAAGTCGAAATTCGACGGATAAAATTGCTTCCAAGACTTACTAGAGATTTATACGTTGTAAACGTTGTAAACGTTGTAAACGTTGTAAACGTTGTAAACGTTGTAAACGTTGTAAACGGTGTGTCGCGTATTTTCCACAAAATATCCGGTCAAAACATCAAACATAGTACTAGAAAACTTTATACCTTAAGCGTCGTCGTATTTAACGCAATCCTACGTATTTATCTTCCGATTCGCTATAATATCCGGACTGAGAAGCGTTTCTTTCGAACTTGTCTTACTATATTGGATCGTTGAAGCTGAAAACGACGGTCATTTTTCTCGAAAATAAAACAAAAAAAGAGAAAGCATCTGTATTCACGATTCAGACGTACACAGAGTAAATCGTACGATGGCTGGAGAGCGGTAAATTTGAAAGAGGGTCTCGTCAAAATCCACGAAGACGTCGCGCATCAATGGATCGAGCGAAATTTTTTACGCCTTATTTCCGTGAAAAACGACCCTCGTTTTCAGCTTCAGCGACCTTAAAAAAACCCCAAAGAGCGTCGCTCTAGCCGAATATTTTGCGATCCGGATACTACAGCAGAGCTTTATTTTCTACGAACAGTTAAGTGTACATACTTTTTGTATCTGATACCACGTAGAGATCTTGACACGCAATTACATTACATTTCTTTATTACATTATCAAAGGATTAAAGTGGAAACATCGAATCAGATTATTTAACATTTTACGTCTTCCAAACTATTGTATTCGATACGAACTACGACGAATGTCTATTACAATTACATATGCTTGCAAGATGTAAACGTATAAAGATATGAATTATATAAAAAAAAAAAATCATAGACGATTATAGATAAAAATTTCTTACGAAATAATCGTTTATATATGTATCTTGCGAAATTTATTCTTAGTTTCTCAATTTATAGACTCTTATACATTAAATAGTCACATATGTATATTCGTCCCGCCTTTCTTTCCCGTTTGATGGCGTAACATGGTTTTTCCGAGTCGGATTTTTCCTTCGCGCCCGCAAATGTTACGTATCGTTTTAAAAGTTTCATTTCGGCGATCATTTTCAACGATTTATCGTGATCGGCGAACCCTGGTATTTGTTGTACAGTTTTAAAACGTTTAAAAAAATAAAGAACAACTTTGTTGTACGCGTTACGCTTTTCTATTGCTGAAAAAGCAAAAACACGCTGCAAAATTCTGGGAGTCGCTCAATAAATATAGAAACCGAATGACTTTATGCTACATGCGCGTTAGCTACGTGGATGATGGAGTCGATAACGAACCGAAAAACCACCGTTGTTGACCGGTTGTGGTCAAAAGAAAGTTTAAAATTGCAAGTTGCTTATAAGTATCAGGACTGTCTAACTGTGTGCCACATACTTTTCACCGTGCTAGTAACGATATACGTATATTACGACTGTTCGTTGCGCTTGCAAAATGGTATTTTATTTCTTCTTATATTTATTTTATTTGTACGTTGATCGTTGTTCCGATATGGATATTATTTGCTGGTACAAGGTAGCAGCGATATCGAGACGCCAGGCGTGGTTAACGCACCGAACGTGGCTCCGATCGGTCAACGTTATCGTTAATAATAATCGTGGATAGATTTCTTAACGCATACAGCGGCATAACGACTACTCGTCTTTCTAAATTATCGTAGAAGGAAATTGCAAAGTGTTTCGCGGTAGACCGGTTGGCCAGGCGATCGTACATAGTTAGCTACCACTCGTTCGTGGAACAGTTTTGTCGTAAAGTAGCTTCTCTTGGGAAACATACTGTAAACTTCGCCCCACAGCCGTGTCACGGTCATCGACGATCGTGATATTCGATACTCGGGAAAAGCATTAGAGTAAAACGAATGGAAATTTTTACCTCTTCGTTCTAATCAGTGTTTCGTTACTGCAATTAATTTAGTAACTCTTCGTGGTTCTTTCAATTTATGATCATCGATTTATCAACTTTAAAGCAAATAAAAGGTTGTATCGATTCGGTCAAAGAGTATTCGGTCGTCAGTTAATTTGTAGTTTATGACGTACAGCTATAATCGAAACGTAGTTGAAACATAAAGCCACATTCGAAGAGCTGTGGTCCGTATAGCGAAATCGTTAGATCTACAGATAGATTATAATACAACGATTGCTATTGAACCGGTTTCGGAGAGGACCAAATTAGTTATCGAGATTTGTCGTGGGCTCTTCGAATTAGAAATCTATTTGCATATCTATGTTCGGTGTGCGGTATCGTCAAACGTATCACGAACGTATCACAAACATATTACAAGCATATTACAAACTTTAGGGATCATAATGATTCTCAGGCTAAACGTGTTCGATCGGGCCACCGATTCGTACGCAATTTTTATAAAACAGTCGGTCGAATTATCGTCAGTCGTTGGAAGCAACGTTCAAATACCCCGGCACTTTGGTAGATTTATGGTAACGATAAACGAACGTTAACGAATTTTCAAATTAATGGTGAATTAACGGCTAGAAACGGTACTCGATAGCCTTTCCCGAGATCGACGAATTATAAACGTAAATCCTGCTTAAAATGGTATCTTTTTACGATGAAATTACGATTACCTGTTTGAGATAACCAGTCGGCAACCTTTATATGTCGGCAAAAGAAGAATCTCCTTTATACGTGTAATAATAAAATTAGTACGACATCGAGCGGCCCAACAAAATAGCGAGAAATTGAAAATTATAGAATTGAACGATCCGAGGATAAAAAGCTTTCGAAGCGACAAAGAAAGTACGCAACCACGGACGATCAGGTCGCGTTGTATCGCGTACCAGGTTGTCGCATATTGTTTTTAAAAATCAGTTTCATCGCGTTACGATAATCGACGCCATACGCAGCTGTAACCGCGATAAGGAACGAAATAATTGGAAATCTTCTTTCTCCTAAATTCGTCTCTCGACAAAGCGTTCGGATACTTTTAAACGACAGCGTACGTTTCTCCGAAATAGTCGAGCGTTCTGTTCGTCTTTCGATCGTTGTCCAACAATAACATACCGGCGAATTAAAACTCTGTGCGAAAGAATCGTGCGCAAATCTGGTTATCCAACTGGCAATTTACAAAGACGAGGAGAAAGTAATCCGCGCCGTGCAATCGTAACGTTACGGTAAGATAGAATTTAACGAACGGTATTAGCCGGTGAAATTAAAACTCGGCAGAAACGTTTCATATACCGCGAGGTAATACTTTTGAAAACTGTAAGGAAAGAAGTCGGACCACTAGTAGTAATCTATATAAGTTTCAGATTGGAATGCGAGTTTTCTTTTGCCGGACTGCTGCGCTAACAAATCGAACTATCCACGATATCGACAGATGCCTTTCAGTAATTCGAATATGACAAAAGGTATTTCTGAACTTTAATGGAAAAATTCGTCTACGTTTGGCCGTCTACGCGATCGTAGAACGTAAGATACCTGCAGGGTTTCCTACGAAACGCTGACATATTCTACGGCAAGACTACGGACGAGAAAAGAACGATGTGCGAAAAATATTATTTTCGTTATAAATATACGTTATTAGTCGGAGGAGGTTAACGATATATCTGGTTAATCCTAAAAATATCTATTTCTATATTTATAGGATTTGATCTAATCGTATTTTAAAACGCTTAATAGCTTCGATAACGTTAAACTCTCGATTTTATTAATACTAAATTTGTACCTTGAAAGTATCTTTTACGTTTCTATGTTTACGTTTTCTATGTTAATTTATACGAAATAACGATACAACGAAATGCTCGTATTCAGCGTATCCGTAACACCAAAA
Organism: Bombus dahlbomii; assembly: GCA_037178635.1. Lineage (NCBI taxonomy): Eukaryota > Metazoa > Arthropoda > Insecta > Hymenoptera > Apidae > Bombus > Bombus dahlbomii. The sequence continues at coordinate 14,797,375 of CM074109.1, read as the reverse complement.
AGTTAATACGCTTTTATACGAGTAAAACGAATAGAAAGTAATATTTACTTGGAAGTACGAAATAAATAAAACACGAAGTACAGTGAAATAAGACACAAAACGACGCGTATTATCGTTTCATTTCGCCAGAAAAATTTCTGAGAATGTTTCGTCGTTTCCATTATACCTATTTATGTATGTATATATATATATGTATAGCACAAATTTATCAATCGCAAACGATAAAATTCACGTTCTAACTATTATGTAAATTTGGATTATTACGTGTGCGGCGTAAGCTGATAAATTACTTGCTACTTACAGTTTCGCACTGAAAGTTTCGATTACACTGCGAAAGCAAAGTTTTATATCGACCGCTTCATCCTTGATCTTCCAATATCTAAACTACCGACTGGATTTATCGAAACTAGTTTTATCCATTAAACTAATTAATCGCTAATTATCGCTGTCGATTAATTTCTTTTGATTTTTCCTTGCTGTTATTCGGAGCCGATCCAATTATAATTGAAATTAGATAAAACACGTTACGCCGATGAAAATGACGATCATCGTAAAATCTTTAAACGTACTGCGAGAAATATATACTAGTTTTAGGATTCATCGACCAGTCGACGGATTTATTTATCGGTAGGTTGACAATTTTCATTGGAAAGGAGACGCGAATGTAAGCGTAGAGTACCTACGGATTAGTTTGGCTTATGGCGCGTAGGTAGCAGAGCCATAAAGACCGTTGATCCGTTGATCGCGTTTTTCTCCAGTTAGTTTAGATGTGATTTGAAAGTTAATTGCAAATTTCACTGCAGCTGTTGGCTTTACAAGCTTTACGGGTTAATACGTCCTTTTGCAGATACTATAGATTTTTTCGAAATTGACGCTATCAATGATTCGATTTGGCGTGCCGTTTCATTTTACGATACGACCCGGCGAGACTCGTTATCTACACCCTCGGTAAACGACAGATGCGTCGTAAAGTCTCGACGAGGGATAGAACCTAGACTTTTCATTGACTCGCAACTGCCACCTTTCTAATCTCTTAGCTACGATATTCGACGTTTCACGCATCCGACTTTCAGCTACTCGAGTCGGAGTTGCCTGTTTCTTCAAATTGCCCATAAATCGATGGCATACGTTGATTCGAGTTGTTCCAGAATCGTCTTGCCCCGTTTCGGTGAAATTTGCTGGAACGGAAGCAGAAAAGAGCGTTCGTTTGCCGTTTCACGATTCGTGTTCGCATCCGAATGCTCCAAAAACGCGCCAAAAATAGTCGTTCGATTCTTTCGTTCGTATTCGTCGCGTACTCGTTGTATTTTGTATCGAAGACTCGAGCATACGTCTCCTTTGAACGTTTTTTTTTTTTTTGCCAACGTAATTGCCACTTGATAATTTCTTTCGACTTGTTGTTCGTTTCGATCGGGGAAGGAGACGGGTCGTGCTCTTTTTTCAAATAGCTCGATGAATTTAAAATCCCGAGATAATTCATTTAAAAAGCGTGCTTCCACCTCTGGCCGCGCCGCTCTCTTCGCGAGATTAAAAGAGTCGCGACGCTCGAGTTTTCAAGCCTGAAAACGCGGCCCTTTGAAAATATTGCCAAAAGAGAAATCATCGTCGGCCCTCTCGAAATAATTTCCGATGCGGAATGAAAGTACTTGAAACGTCAGCTTAAATTTTCATTCGATCGCGTCCAATGCGTTTCGTTCGACGCCGCGGCGGAGCAATAGCTGGGATTTACGTTGACTGCATTCGATGCTTCTACTTTATGCATAAGTAGGACGAAGATATAAATTATGCATAAGTTGTTGGCACGATAAGCAACTGCCGGGGATGTACGTTGGAAATAGTCAATAAAATATTAATTATTTACTTAGTATCCTACTCAACTTGGTGATTCTATAACCGAACGCTTCCTTCAAATCGAATCGCGTTAAATAAAGTAAATCCGATTTTATAATAAATCACTTAAACAAGTCCGATTATACATAGATCGTATTGATAAATTCTAAACGGAATCACGCATATACGAAACAAATGTTTTTTATAGTATTTGTATAGACCGATTCTCGAAGAAAAATAAATCGAAAACGTAAAGCGAGGCTCTCTTATTGGGAATTTCGTTTTTTAGAAAATTGTTTGCGAGAAACTACCGAGCACGTGCACACGACTGAATTTTACCTTGGCCTTTGTCTATAGAATAGGATCGTATAGAATCAGCCGTGTGCTCTGAATATAACGAAAATATTGACAAACGATACAAACGGTGAACGAATATTTTTCTATACTTGAAATACAAAGATATCGAAAAAGAATTCTTAACGACGATTCTTAATTAAGATAATCGAAAGCGTTTGCTTCAAGAATGTTTGAAATGTTTGCAACTATGCGCACGTCTGCCACGTGTTCGCGTAGATCATCGTGGTTCTACGATTTGATATTTTTAGATTCTACGTAACCTTCGCTAGGGAAGTGCGTAGGATCTATGAGAATGAAAAACGTCGTGAAAACTGCATACCTTCGAACGAAAAAATTTCTCGCAGATTTCGTTAGAAAAATGTCTGTACTTGGGCCATCAGTTTTCAAAGATCAAACTTTGCGGAAACACGCTCTAAGGCACGAAAAATGAAACTTTTCGACGATCGCTAAATCCTGTACAATATTTTTAATATTACGTACTTAAAAGAACTTGAATTATTTGTTTCGCTGCTCGACGTGTCAAGTTGATGTTTCGACGACCGGAACATTCGTAGTTTTCGGCTCGATCATTGATTATGCGACGATGCGACCTCTCGGTATATCCCCCGATGCGTGGCGGCTATGTGTTTATCTACGAGCATTAAGATGCACGTATAGCACAATCGTATTTCGAATCGTGTTCTCGATTATGCCACCAAAAGCAGTGTAGTTTGGCACTGATTTTCTGGATAAATGCACCGTGATAAAACTAATACACCGGGATACAGGTTGAAATTTTGCTGTTCCAAACACGATCGAGCAACGACGTTCCATTTGCAATTCACGTAATTTGCGTGTACAGGATCGATATCGATGATCGTCGATCGATTCCTTGTGAAAAAGCAAATCAAAAGAGTAAAATGACGATTTTCTTCCTTCCAACTGGTTTCAAACTCGTTGCATTTTCTCGTGTCGGTTCTGGTTCGACACCTTTGTTCGTATCTTTATTCAACGAGAAAATTACGACGTTAGCGAGATATACAATTTTTAAGAAAGATAACGTTGTTTAAGAAGGACTTTGCAGAACCAATTATATCAACCAATTTATAATTTATATTATGTTGGTCGATAAAAATGTCTAAAAATGTCGTGTTAAAGGATATGCTAAACCATAAACTTACATTAGCGAAAAAACGAGATAAATCCGATCGAGTCGCGTATTATAATATATGCACGGAGCGTACCATCGAAAAATAAATCGTTTAAACGTTGCTCTGCTAGAATTTTACTCTATATTACGAAGGAGGGAAACGCGAGAATTATTTTCGAACGGTTGTTTCGGACGAAACGAACTGTATCCTCGTGTTTGCATAAAATCTTTAATAGTCGTTCGATTTAACTCTAAAATATCCTTGCGTGGAAATTTAAAAGTCCCTCATTTTTCAAACAAGCAAGACGTTGTTCCTACGGAAACTATTCATTCTCCTAAGTCCTAGACTTTAAAGTTTAAAGTTTCGTGGAAGTTAAAACGATAAGAAAACCGTTTATACTTAAATTAGTTGCGAAAGCGTTAGTTGGATTTTCCTGCCGACTAGCGTTCGAAATTTTCCTAGCTGGGATCGATGCTCATAAAACGTTCAAGTATAGTAAAATATTACTGTAATAATGTACAGGTACACGTAGTTGGATGAAGTTCTAATCGTATAATTGTCATCGTACAATTAACATTATATATATATATATATATATTGTAACGGTATACGAGTAGCATATCTGCGTGTATACGTATCTGCTATTAAATATTTATATATGTAAATGGAAGTTCTTATTTATAGCGCTTAACTCTTCGTATTAAATCTTATTAGAAATATCGTGCGATCAAATTATAAGAAGGTTTAAGTCGGATAAGGTTTGGCGTTTAAAAATTCTGTTAAATATCATCAAAGTTCGATACGTTTGAAAATGAAATTACAGCAATGTTAGAAATTAACACGATATACTATCGTTATTGGCAAGATATACATACGCGAGGAGAGACGATACGCGTGTACGTATTATCGGATGCGACGAAACGCACAGTGGGAAAGTAATATTAGAAACGGAAGAGAGGGACACGCGAAAGGCAAACAAATTAGAAGCATCAAGTATTCGTACGTATCTCGCGGTTGATCGATTAAAACAACAACTCCAAAAAGCAGAGCCGAGGTATCTCTTTTACAGACCGTCGAAACAATTTCAACGAAACGCGAAACGAATTTCTGGAATTTACCTATACGTCGCGCTTCTTTTGGTTCGTTAAATACAGCAAATAAAGCATTATTTTCGCGTACTGTTACCGAATCGACGCTAGATTCGCTGCTTCGTTCTCATTTGCCACGAAAAACTCGAATAATCCAGGCAACGCGATTGCTTCTGTTTTTGTTCCTGTTTCAACGAACTGTTTACCGTGTTGTTAGTTGCTCGAAGCAAGATCTCGTTGAGAATAATCTTGGCGTAAAAGTGACGAACGAAGGAGTTACGACGCGAAAAAGAAAAAGGTTTGGTTCAAATACGCGAACGAAGCTAAATGAAAATATCGCAAGATAAACGGTTGTTTTCCGAATTATACCAACATTTATAAGCTAAATATCCTAACACGTTTTTTTTTTTTTTTTTATAAATAGACAACATCCCCCGAAAGGCTGGCTATTTGCGTAAATAAAATAAACGACACGCTTATGTTTTTTCAAAATAGATTTCGCTTTATTTTATTTTTTCTCTCTTGTTATATTTTGCCACGTTCTATGCGAAGGTGCGATCGCAAAACGTGACCAAAACATTTCCAATATATATATATATATACGTGTATTTTAATAAAACGGACGACGGTTTGGAAAATCAGAAATCTTAAAGGAACGTTTATCGAAGTCGTAAAAATTTTAATGCTAAACTCTTTGCGAGTACTCTGGTCGGCTCAGTTTAAACAAGACGAACAAACGAACGTTCTAGGTTGGAATGGAAACGCATATGCGATCAAACTAAATTACGATGCAAGCGAGAATTACGATGCGAGAGAAATTGGAGGAAACCGGACGAGTGAAATGGTTGGAACCGATCGTTCTTAAAAGTATAAAAAACCAGATCGTCGAATTCATCCGCGCGATAACACGTTTCGTTAGCGAGATTTCAAGTCGGCTATATCGACTATAATCGTACTATGATGTAAAAATGGATGAGAAAGTAAGAAAAAGTTTCTCGCGAAGGTGAAATAAGAAATATAACGTTAGTTGGTTCGAACGGAAAGGCGTCTTCGGCAGCCAAGTAGAACAAATTGCGTTATGTCAGACTTCTGATACGGTAACTCTGTTCAAAGCACACGAGCCTTACGGCTACGTGAGCAAGCATCGCTGTCCGTGTGCATCAACCTACGAGTCTGTCAAATAATTATTCACATGAATATGTATACGTGCGCGTGTTGACGACGCCAGCTTCGCTCTATCCTTACGATAATTATAAGATAAATACGTATACGTTATCAAAGTTGCTTCATCAAGGAATATTTATCGTATCGCCAACGCCGAACCAAATAGTACGATCGCGTATTAAATTATATGCGTGGAAATGGCTTGCATAACGATATTATAAAACGTTCGTCCATTTTATCCATTTCGAATCTCGTGGCTCGCGATAAATAAATTTCCCACCAACAATAAGGCTATCGTTGAAAAACGGATCGTCGAAAGTAATTTATTTATCCGTATTATTTGATGCAGTTTGAGAAAAGAAAAACGGGAAAAGATCTTTTGACTAGCAACGAGTATTTCCAAGCGTCGTTGTCTCTCTCTCTCTCTCTCTCTCTCTCTCTCTTTCTCTCTTTCTCTCTTTCTCGTTCTCTTCTTTCTCTATTTCTGTTGACGCGGCGCTTCGACTCGCTCGATATCCGCATATGTGCGTTTGAAACGCTTGTCATGTGCAGATCTCGAATACGTACGTGCATCGCATTTTCCATATCGCGAGATCGTAAAAAAAAAAAAAAAAAAAAGCACAACGAGCATCTGATTAATCCGTGAACGCTCTCGGTGTACAAGCCGCATTTGCATCTTCTCTCGAATCAACGAATTGCCCGGCTTATCCCTCAAAAATTGAATGTCGAACATTACGAACAAGACCAGTTGCTGTTAGTTTTCACCTCGGTCGCGTATAATCGTTTCGGAAACCTTTTTTACACGTTCGCTAGAAATTACCGGCTTGTCGTGCGTGAAAAACTTTCAGTAGAAAATTGTAGCTAATGAAAATTAAAAAAAAAAAAAAAGTAAAAGGTGCGGTTTTCTTAAATCGTCGATAACTTTAAGCGAGTACTAGTCGTATCGGAAGAGAGTGCCAAATCTCGCATTGCATGTACGCTTCCCGAAAGATCTGTATCTCGATAATTCGATTGAAAAGATCTTTCGTCGAAACGCGCTTGGCTAAAGTACAGCGATAATCGTTTTCGCTTAGTTGTAAAATGCAATAAGCGTTTTTCATCTTACCGTAATGGAATTTGTCTCTATCGATTTTTTTTAGGATCGATCGCTTCCGAAAAATCGCCAACGTTAAACCGTTAAAAAATTTCGAGATGCGACAAACATCGTTTTGCTGTTCGTTACTTGCATCACGTGTACGTAGATTTTTCGTATGCCGTATTATCGATTGTACATGCAGAAAGAATGAAAAAACTTTTATAAACCGTCGTAGCTCATTCGCAGCGGACGATCGGAGAGTGTTCAGAGACCGCGAGGAAATTGTAACTAATGGAAAAAAGTCGCGCTATCTCGGCGACTACAGCACGTAGAAAGATAATTTTATTTTTTTCAATTCGGAGTTACTCGAAAAAAGGAAAGACGAATAACGTCTATTTTCTCGTTCGACGTTATTTAGCGGCTGAAAATAAGATAATCAGATTCTGCAAAAACGCTTCTGCCGTTAATTTGTTCCTGAAAAAAAAGTTAATTCGACTGGACTATCCGCACGGACTGTCGCATTCTGCTCTCGAACAGCAAACTCTCTGATTAGATATACGGAGTGTCTCAGGGTTTAACGACTAAACTTTGTCAGTGTATCCTACGAATGTAATCGAGCGAACGAATATATAAACATGGGTCATTTAACGATAAAACTTTATTCAAAAGTTACGCGCGATAAACGCGTGTAATACAAAGGGTTCGATCGAGGATTTCACAGTCGTCACGTACAGACAACGGTAGGTTCAAGATCGATGTAATCGCGAGTCGTTAGCGCGCCGTTGAAAAATGTTCGTCGTTTCTCTGCCGATACGAAACCCACAGCGATAAAAAAAGAAGTTCGTTTAAAATTTTTTATCGCATTATCGTAGATAATTGAAATTTATAATAATACGGATCTATACGCTGCTATATTTCGTTGAACCGTTTATTATATTTTGCGTTCGAAAATGACTATTTCTTATTTCGAGCGAGCATTTGATCCCATAACGGAGATTTATTTCTGCTTGCACAGATATAAATCCCTGTCCATTTGTATATACGCGAGTATACGTAAAAATATGTGACACGTTACGTATTTCCGTTTAATTTTACCTTTATCTTTACCTTTTCATCTCATCTACTTCTTTTAAAAGTTACATTAACCGACTACTCAAGGAAAAAAGTAAAATTCGTTCGAAGCAAAGAATAAGAAAACGTAATGGTTAAATAAAAATTCCAGCGAACGTAAGAATGAAATTCGCTAACAAGCCATGGAAGCTTGCAAAACGTAGCAAAGCATATATGAATGCGCAACGATTCGATTGTGCAAATTGGCAAATAAATAAAAAAGGACGAAACTGGAAATTGCTCGATGTAAATTTTAATATGATAATTAGCGTAGGAAGCGCGCGAGTGACGGAAGAGCGAGATGGAGAGTATGTGTAATGTGTAAGCAGGTGGATGTCAGATGCAGGGAAGCGCTTAAGTGCCGTACCAAGCTTGAAACGAACGTCTTGATCTTGATGCGCAAGAAGACATTTAATTATGGGGACGAGAAATTGCAAAATGTAATAAGAATGGAAATGTGCCGCTGCACCTTTGTGATTTAACAAAGACGATGCGCGAATTCGAAGGAGACGCGTTAGACCGCCGGTTTCTTTAACGTTTTCGATAAACGTTGAAGGAAAACGTTTATTTAGATGTAAAATAAGATCGATTCGAGGACCGGTGTTTTAGTAATTTGCATAGAATATCTGTATTCTGGAATGTGTATTTGACGAACGTCCGTGCTTCGAATATATTACAATTTATCAAGTAGCGTTTATCGAAGTCAATCGAAGAAGTTTAATCGACGATCGGTATAAATATCGATAAATATTTAATTTTTCAGAATCCTGGGTTCATCAAGTTCCAAGTATATACATACTCGAAGGGAAATTCGAAGCAAGGATATGGCGATATACGTGCATACGTATCGTGTTACGCGCCAACTTAAAAGAAAAGACGAAGCACGAGGTTTAAATTTCACATACACATTTACTTTCTTATTGCGTTATTGTTTCAAACGCGTTATCAAATTATTTCGAAATTTTTGAATTACCCTTATTCTACCGTAGTCCTTTTATAACGGGCGCAACGCGTGTTGATATTCCTACATGGATGTTCCAAATATCATGAAATGAAAATATTCGTACAAAGGTGGTCTACGCGGCTCTAATATAGCGTCGAAAGTATTTACTTTCGAGAAACTGAAATTATTCCCCGTGTTTCAAATACGATGAAAGCTTTTAAAGAATTTCTAGCATAAACAAATATCACTCTACAATGTATATATATCGTAATTTCATTAAATATTGTTCTTTCAAAAACATAAACAAACGTGTTTCCAAAGCTTGCCTCCTAAATGATTTAACACGTGGAACGATTTCGCTTTGACGTTTACACAACACGAACGTTTCACCCGTATTATTTAAATCGTTAAAAGCACGATCCTTAGTTCGTTTCTATCCTAAATAGCCTTTATCTTCCATCGCTGTCCACATATTTCGAACAAAATCGGTCGCTGAATCGAAAAATTTCGAACGAATCGATGTATCTATTATTCGTACGGTTCGATCGTAATAAATTACGCGCTACAATATTTATCCATTATATCTGATATTTATCCATTCGCAGTTTTACGTGGCAAAGAATCGTTTCTTTCTTTCAAATCTTTCCTTGTGTGTTCGTTTCTTGGTAAAACCGACTTCCGATTAACCGACTTTCTATATTTCACATTCACGATATTCGCGTAGAATTTTTCACAAAGAATAGGGAGAACAATGAAATCCAATTAATTTGCCTTCACGAGCTTCAAAGATCTCGATCTTTTTGATTTATGGTTCCACGGGTTCCACTAAGATGTTCAGCGTTCCCTGAGTGATTTATAACAATCTTTGTACAGCGTTTACCCTAAAGTAGCAGTAACTTTGCGTACAGCTATTACTTCTAAAATAGTAAACGTTTAAAAAGTAGATTGGAAAATATATGATTTTGGTTATCTACCTTTTTGGTTTGCAAAAATTATTGCTATTCGCGTACACCAAGAGTTATTATGCTTGTTGTAAGCTTGCTATAGAAGTCTTGTCATCTTTCTGTATTTTCATTCATTATCTTCCTATGGCTTTAGACTATTTCGTTTCGAAGTAACGCGTGTAATTCCTTCGGAAACGAACGTTTTCAATGAAAGCAATCTTCGTAATGCTAGAAACACATTTTTAGCTACTTACGTGCCACTTTGGTTTTCTGTTCTTTCGAAATCTGACCGAGTACGAGCGACGAAGGTAAAAATTAGTTGGAAATAAATTATTGTCCCTTTCTATCTTTACGTTTAATCTTTGAAACATATACCTACGTATATATAGCTAAACATGCGAAAATGTAAATGATTTTTAATTACATTTATTTATATGTAAATAAGTTAGTTGCACAAACTTTAATATGTTTTATAGACACCTGTTCATGCTTGTTTTATATAAACGGTATAATAAAATGAACTGTACGGTGCTCGTATTTCAACGATATTCGGGCTATTAGACGATATTTTCGCATAATTAACGCAAAAATTGTAAACAAAATGTCGAAAAAAGTCTAGGAAATAGATGATATAAAAATTAAGCGAACGTTATCCAACACGATAGACAACGCAATAACGACGATTCACGTAATTTTCTGTTTCATCGAGTGGATAAATTAACGCCATATGTAGAGTCTAATAATATAGGATTCGATGAGGGATCGCAAAGTTGGATCAACAACGAAGGTTAACGATAAAACAGACGCTTTAAGTAATTTGTAACGGTATGTTTACTTCGCGTTAACGATTTCTCTGCTTTAGACAAAGAGGCGCTACAAAATATTTCAACTTCTCTTTCGATATCTCTTAAACATATTATCTTGTTTCGCTGAATACATTCTGAGGATTGTTATTTTCACGCGATGCAAAGAAATATAAATAATTATACATCCGGTTTATACGATAGTCGTACAAATGCTTCGTTGTAAAGTTTGCTATGGAAAAATTGAAACAGAGTTTTTATAAGACGACCCGCGTATATATGTCTCGCTATACCGAATAATCGCGTCAAGCGCATCCACGAGTTTAGCAAGCATAATCTCCAAGTCGGATTCGCCATTATATTCGTACACGAACAACGTTCTCCAAGACAGTATGTCATTGTCTAAGATCGTCGGATGTCTTACGCGAATTCTCCTCGTTCTCGTTTCCACAAATTCGATACTTACATGCCTTAGCGAGAGAAAATGCACGGATTGGATTGTACTCGCTTCGAGAGCATCCATCGATATCGATAGGTATCGATTTCAACTTTTCCGATGATTGGATTCGAGGTTGTTTCTACGCGAGCACCTTTTCATTTTTTACGCAGTAATCTTTTTTCTTTTAAATTCATCGTCAAATGGTATCCTATCGTTCTTGCATCGTTATTTTATTATTCTTATTCTTATTCTTTTTGATCGTGTACTCTAAATATTAATAATATGTGTTTTTTTTTTTTTTTTTTTGATCATGGTACAGTAAAGTAAAAGTATCAGGAATTCTGTCGTTAACGTTAAGAAAAGTTTCACGGCAGAGCGTGCCTCTGCAATTAACGAAAACGCTTTACACTTGTACGTAAGCGCGAGATCTCGATGATGGTAGTTAAACGAAGTAAATTAGTATCGCTAATGAATCTTAAATCTAGTAGTATCTTAAAGGAATGCGACCAATCGGAACTGTCGAATTACTAACGCAAAGTAAAACGAGCGGATGCAGCTTTTTCTTTCGGAATGTTCTTCCTTTTATACGTTCGTATCCGTTCCTCGTTCCAGTTTACCTTCCACGTTCCTTCCCTTATGCCCCGTTATGGATCCGTTATGCTCGTTATGGATAAATCTGCGTATGAAATTCAAATTGCTAGACGCCTGTGCATTTTCCTAGAGTACGAAAGATACCGGAAACGTGATCCTTTTGCGAATCATCGAAGAAATTAGTTCTGGCCGAAAAGAGAGGGTTGTAAGACGGTACTCTGCGGGAGCGTGCTCTTTAACGATACGACCGCCCAATATGACCGGACTACTAAAAGTCTAAAACGTTAAATCAGATTATAACGATACAAAAGAAGATCAAATGTTATTCGTATAATCGGGTATATGACAAAAAAAAAAAAAAAAAGAAAGAAAAAATGTCGGAGATTTCTGAATTTAATATACCTTTTACGTATCGTTGTTCTTTAACTTTTTACATCCTAGTTATATACAGATATATAATAATTTTTGCTTTATACGTGTTTTACACGTCCTGACAACCATATGGCTATATACGAATGAATTATTTTATCGTCGAGTCACGTATCGTATTTTATTATCAAAGTTGTACTCTCCGACTTGCTCACTGTGCTCCTTACTTTTTAAACACGTACACGTATACGTTGGTTTTGTCGGATACAGATACAGTCGGAGCTGCATCAGATACGAAGCTCCTACGAAACTCGATTTTCGTATAAACGTTTCATTGGGACGACTATAGCTTACGTTGGAAGGGAGAGAATTCGCGGAACAGAAACGGCAGAAAACGAAACGAGCACTGGTCGAATGATCTTGGTCGAAATTCCAGAGAACGGATGAAAAAAGGGAAAAAGCGGTCTCGATGCGCGGAATTATAATAGAAGGAAACAGAATTTTTCGCGGTAAACGAACGAACGAAAAATAAAACGACGTAGGAAGGAACGTTTCGACGCATTTGCGAAAAAAAGTCCTTTCGGTGTTTGCAATTTGAAGCGGACGTTTCCGTGTTTGGGATTATCAGACGTCCGATAATATATCGGATTAAGGCCCTGACTATTAAAATTATTAATTATCCTATGTAAAATTTCGTATTATAGCTGTTGTGAAAATAGTAATCGAGCATCGACAGACGTAAACGAGTTTAAAATTCTCGTGTCTCGCGTAAAATTAGAATTTACATGGGAACATGTTAGATTGTAACGAATTTAACTCGTCGTTAACTCGTCGCGTCGAATGCTCGTTTTGCTTAGGCTTTTAACTCGAGATTATTCATTGTCATAGTCGTATTCGGAATATTCAACTTTTATTCGATCCACGTGCCAATTACGTATCGTTGACGTAACACTAATTGCGATCCACGATCGACCGTCGAACGTAAATATATAATAAACAGGCGAAATGACTATTCGGCAAACACAGCAATATTTGACAAGTCTCTGTCGCGAAAAGTGGCATTTGACGTCTCGTTATCAATCCCTTCCACACGGAGACAATATTTTTTTAATAGTTTCGGCAAAGTTGCGCGTTCGTTCGATACCGAGATTTCATTACGACGGAAGTCGCCTATAAATGTAAATGCCTTTCAATTCCACTGACAGCAGAAGCTGCAAAACTTCGAATCTCACCACGTCGCCGTAAGTTTACGCGCTCTCGCTCCCCTCGATCATTTGCAGAATTTTCACCGCAGTAAAAATAAATTTATGTCTGCAGACGGATCTAACTGCACTTCGAAGGTACGTACAAGCGTGCACGAGTTTCCTAGAGAATTGTCGGCTATTTATTAGCTAGTCAGTTATATGTTTTCTATGGCGTTCATGAATAAGTGCTCAAAAATCCGTAGAATGTATATAACTCTACGAAAATATAGAAAATTTAAAAGTTGAAACAAATCTCTATTTAGATTCCATTCTTCTAACTCGGTCCATAAACCTATGAATTTATATGAAAATCCACAGTCTCTTGACCAAGTAAATATGTAAGATACAAAGAATAAAAGACACGGATAATTATTTACTGTACATTCAGAAACATAAATAATCGTATTGATCTCTTCTTTTCTTTTGGTTGTTTTACTTTCGCCAGAATATAATTTACCAAAATACCAACAACGAGTAGTATTAACGTGGAACGCCGGCGGAATAATCACACGAGTTGTTACTTATACTTCGATACGTACATTCAATGAAATTCGTACGAAGGCAAATTACATGTTCATACATATAGTAACGTGTAATCGGTATCCATCGCACAGGTGTCGTATACGCGTGAAAGAAGGCCGAGGTTACACGGATACGATTCGAAATATTCATTTTCTAGTAAGCTTCTATTTTTCCCGTGTCTCGCACGCGTCACGCAAAATTCATGTCTGTTTGTCCGGAGTGATACGTGATTTTGTAAGAACGAGAGTGGACACGCGTCTTCTTCGTCTTTGACGTTGAAGCGATTCTCGTTTCTAGGAAAACTCTGCATCTTCTCTAGTGTTTAATTTTCTTAGCCCTCGAAGCCGTTAAGTATTGTTTAGCTCTCTAAATCAATTTGAAGGGCGTCTCAGCCTCATAGCCTTTTCTAGGAACGCGCCATGCACAGATGGTGCAGCGAGGTATAGACGGGTCAGTTTTCGTAATTGTAGAAATATTCGTAAAGTAACGTTGCCGGTGTGCGGATCTGAACTATACTGTACTTATACTTGCACTTACTTAAATATATTTCTATCATACGTTCATCCACGCGTTCCTCTCTGTTCTATTCCGAGATAAACCCCAACAGTTGATAACAGCGTATTTTTAGTTTCGACAAAGTGAACTAAATTGGAGATTAAAATCGAATAGAGTATCGAACGTAAGAATCTCTCTGGCGAAATATTTCGTTAACGCTGTAATGAAAATTTCAAAACGTTCGCACGCGAACAAAGTGCACGCGATATATTCGTAAAATTCGTATTTAGAAATGTTGGAACGCTTTCGTGAGAAACAATTTTGTATCTGTCTGTATCTGAAACGTATGCCGGTGGAGATCAGAGGCTCGAATATCTTACTTGTTTTTTCTATATTTCTTCCTATCGTGAAACTAATATACCGAAGAAAAAAACAATTTTTGTTTACTCGAAGTGTGAAAAATAGCGAATGTTCCGTCCAGAATCGAAAACTCGCAGACCGCTATTTTTAGTTCGGAATACGTATATTTCAGTTTTAGAGTAACCACGAGCAAGTAGCGTAAATAAAATAACTTTACGATAGTCGAGCAACAGCCTGAACTTTTTGAATCTTAAACGTCATAGAAAATCATTTTCTTGTATTTGTAGATACTCTCGTATCTGCTCTGCTTTAGCGATTCGCGGAATTTAAATATAAATAAGTTTTTCGTTATCTAGAAGCGAGTAAATAAATTTTAACGTTTTCGTTTATTCGGATTATTATAGGTATAATATACGAAATCTTGTCTTCGACGCGGTTCAGTTTTTCCATGTTGCTGATGCAACGCGTTCTTATAAAAGCTTACATAAGTCGATATATCGTACAGTTGTTAAACCCTTAGCGTTACAAGCCCGCCTGCTTATTCGAAATTACCATTGAAGCTACGCGTTACGAAACTGTTGATAAGCATCAAAGTTCGGCGAAGAAAGGATGGATTCTCAGGCTTAACACTCGACGCTGTTAACGCGAGAATTTAGCATTTGTCGTAGTTAACGTTGCTACGTTCGACGTTGTTCGGGGTTTTCGGGTGTACGGCAAGAGGAACAGGTTGTCGAACGTTTCGCTGATATCGTAATAACTCGAGCTCGACACCTCGCGCATCGATATCTCTTGCCTAAAGAAAGAACTGCCGTCCTGCCACTTGTACATCCGACGGTGAAACGCGTCGTTCTACGTTGCAACCGATACTCTCCCTATACACAATTCGATACAGAGTTCGCCCTAAAAGACGACTTAAAGGTTATCCACGGCACGGCAAACTGTACGACAAACTGCGAACCTTGTAACGCGGATAAAAGAATCTTTTACAGGTAAATTGAATCATTCGATTCTACGTACTTCGAATTAGATTTTATCGAGTTGTGCCTTGCGCAATTTTGAATTACGAGACAAAGTATACGTACGACGTACGATACGAAATTCGATATCGGTAATAAGCATATGGTAAACGAGTAACAAGTATCGTCGGATGCGTGAGACGCGACGCGCGGACTACGCGGATGAAATTCAAAGCCGCGAATCAGCGGTAGCCAGCTGTAGTAACGAACCAAAGCAATTGCAGATTGCAGCCGACCTAATCAATAAGGTCATTCCGCTTCGTTTCGTACCGATTGCTACCCTATTCCATTCGATATTTAACTGCTAAACCCATTTCCGTTTTTTTCTTCTTGAACAATGCCGCCTCGTCGCGTCGCGTCGAATTCGTTCTTTCTTTGCTTTTTTTTTTTTTTTTTTTTTTTTTTTTTGTGTTACCGTTAATTCTCCTCCGCTTTTTTCTCTGTTGGTCCTTTTCGTTCAACGCGTCTACGTTCCTGCAGCTACCTCTTCCATGCGCCGACTATACCCACGTTCGTTTTCCTCGACTGCCACGATTTAAGCTGTCTATTCGTCTGTCTATATATCGAAGCTAATTTAAGAAATCAATTAAACTGGTTCCGGGTTAATGGCATCGAACAATGCGTCTTGACGCTTTGAATCGCTTTAAACTTTCTCTCGCAAAGTGGAGCCTCCAAATCCATCCAGCTATCAACCGGTGTGTACGATGATCGAAATTCCGTTTCTAGTCGATTCGCTCGAGCAACGATCGCAACAATTCGCGAAACGCACAGCCCGATATCAGAGAAAAGCTTTGCTCGTTTTAATTTTTAACTTGACTTTCACCGACTTTAAAAGTCGATCATCGTCGAATATATCAAACGAACAGTTCGATCTTGTACTTTTACTTTAGCCCTCTTATCGCCAACCTAATATCCCCTATTTCAACGTTATTTTCTTCCAGTTGTTGGCAAAATTGACAGCGAGGTGATAACGTTTGACGCGTTTCGGCTGTATTGAGCTGTACTCTTAATTACTTTAAAGCGTCGTATATATTTCAATATGCTGCAATATCGTTCCAACGAAATATATATATTTAAATATATCGCGTTACGCGTAAAGTAAGTCAGGTATAAAACGTTCAAACGTTCGATTATTTTCCATCGTTTCTATTTTTTACGCACGTTGAAAATTATGAACGTTGAAAATGCTTGTTACCGCATCTACCGATCTATCGACGCGATCGATACAGGTTGAAGTTAAACATCGCCTATTATCGTTTTCAGCGATGTAGTCGGTAGACTACATTGAACGCGAAACCTGAAAATACCGAAATCAATATGAAAGACAGATTGAATTATCGATCCCGTTCGAAAGATAGAATTTTACTCTTCGCACGGTTTTCCGTTTCTGCGAATTAAAAATATTTTCGTAGCTCGCCAATTTCTCTCGATGCACGACGAGTGTGTTGCGTTCGCGCGGTTCCTTTCCGCGATACGAAACGAAGAGTCGCTTTAGATCGAATTCCGAATTTCGAATTTCGCTTGTATCGATAAAAGCAAAGAATTCGATTAAAATATAAATTACACGTTACAGAGAACCTGTGCAAGATAAATGCAAATGTGTAAATTTAAAGGATAAAATTTAAAATACTTAGTAATTTGATCGAATTAAACGGTATTTCCAATACTGAAATACGGAGAATGAAAAATTGAAAGTATCGCGTTTAGTTTCGTATTTACTTTATCAAGTTAGAGGATTCGTTCGATATACGAGATCCATTAAATCGAAACGTAAGATTTATCGGATTTCGTACGGTTCGATACGAATTTAATAGAAATTAGGTACGTAGAACGTGGAATGTTATTTTTAAAGCTTCGTTGGGTTCATCGTACAAAAATTCCAATCCTCCTTTCTTTATCGAAATTAAGATGATTTGATTTTTATCGGTCGGATATTAAATTTTTGAGATAATAATTGCATCAAAGTCCATAGTTCCATACAATCTTGTCGCAAATATTATATATTCAACGAAATTCTCGATAATTTATAAATTTTCGTCCGTGGTATTTTATTTATCTTGTGTATCGATCACAATTTTCATGGCTATTCGCTCCAACCCCACACCTTGGCCAAGCAATTAGCTGAAATTTACGAGCCTCGGTTGCTTCGACTTTTCAACGAGCCGACGTATATTTATCGTTTGAATTAAAATTACACGTCGTCGCTTTGTAGATTTCGTACCTTCCCTCTAACCAATCTCCATCTTTGTTTTCTAATGCACGATACTTTTGCAAATTTGTGACTCTGTTAAACGAATCTAGTAATTTATCGCAAGATAGAAAATGGGCCGTCGTTGTTTCTAATAGATCGCATACCATACGTATGTGATGTGATGTGATGTGATGTGATGTGATATAATTACACGAATTAATAGCGTTGATACGTCTAAGACTAAATTAATCGTTTATTTTTGTTGCAGTTGCAGTTGGAGTTATTTACAGTCGCGCACGAATATGTTAACGTGAGTAACGACTCTTTTTCTTCGATCTTATTAAATCTTACCATCCCTTTTAGTCAGCGATTACAGTTGTCGTTTCAAAGTAAACGTTCCATTAAGATCTCGAGGAACGAGAAATCAAGTAATCCCTTTTGTTATGTCAATGATTCGTTATGACCTATTCCTCGACTATCCAGAGAATCCAGAACGTTTTTTCATCGAATTGCTTATTTAATCAAATATATACGATCGATCGTTGTTTAACTCGCAAAAACGATACACGAGTCTAATCTTCGTAAATACAAGGCTGTCCGGCGTGGCTAAATTGTATGCCCGTTTTTTTACGTACGATAGATATCGAAGAAACGAAAGCCGAATTTCTGCGTTGAAAACACGGCCGGAACGAAATAACAGCATTAGCTTGGTCATTGAAAAGTTTTCGTTCGAAACTGTCGTTGTCGATAATTAGGCGGCCAATCGACGAAAATTCGCGGAATAACGTAATTGTTGGATGGTGGGCCGCAAATTTCACGATCGACATTATAGGAGGAAATTGTGCAAGTAAACGGAACAATCTGGGTGCCCGAACATTCGTCTCGAAGCCGCGCGACGATCGATTTTCGAATTTAATAGAATCGCACCAAAAACAGTGGGAAATTCCAAACTGTACGAGCGGTATTCCCGCTCTGTACTATCGAAGGAATCGGAAATTTCCCAGACCCAACCGGAAATTATGAATGGCTATCGCGTCGCATCGTTCGATATTAACGCGATATATTAACGCAAGATATTCTTCGTTAATAAATTCACTCGACAAACCTCCTGTTACTCGTGATTACGATACGCCGCGCGATATATACCTGTCCGTCGATCATTTACGTTTTCTTAGTTTTCCGAAGAAAATCAAAGTCGAATTTCTGCCGTATACCGTCAACGACTGCCCTCTTTTTCCTTATTAAACGACGTTGTTAATTAAGGATACAACGAAAGAGACAGAACTCGAGCAAAAATTTACCTCACCTATTAAATATTATAACGAGTACCGTGTCTTGGATGTTTCATATTTTTCTGCGTATCGCGCGCATTCTGTGCGTCGTTATACCGACTTCGAGAAAGAACAGAGTATCTCGTTCGATCGTTATATATATTTTCTTCCTTTCCTCTTTTTTAAATCCATCGGACGTCTCCGTTATGAAATACGAACGATCTTTAAGTTTCTAAGATTTAGTAACATTTATATACAACGCGTTATGGTACTCTTACGCGACAACCGTATAGTTTTTTGTTTTTTTTTCTCTTTTCTTTTTTTTTTTTTTTTTTTTTTTTTATGTTACTTTTCAACGAGTGTTGGAACTTTTAGCAGCAGAGTTACATTTGTATAACGATGAATTCCCTTTCCGCGAACTACACGTTTCATCGCGCGATGATCACAGTAGGATGTTGTTCGTTTGAGCATAGTAGTTTCGTGTGAAAACGCTTGCACGCAAACAGGAACGTATGAACTTTGTTGCGCTTCGATTTAAGGCCATGAAACGAACAATTTGCAAGTGTGTACTTTTCGTTTCAATTTTGCGTAGCTACGTACGTCATGAAAGGCGCACGCTATTTATAACTGTTATTATGTTCGGCGGCTATTATGTTCTCGCCACTTGGATATTCGCCGTTCGTTCCAATATCGCATTGTCCACGAAACTTTTATGAATTTTTCGATAAAACTTATCCGCTTACACTTTCGACCGGGCATCGTAAATTCGGCTCGAGGGGAAAGCGAGACGGTCGAGAATATTCGGTACCCGGGTGCATTTGAATTATTAGCTTTCTAACAGCGTCTCTTCGAAATGACAAAAATTCACTTTTAAGATATTTCACAAGATACTTGCGTAGAAATTAGTTTTAGACCAGGATGTTTGAATTTGATCAAAGTGCACGAATTAACGGTATGCAAACAGTTGCAAGCCTAAATTTCTTATTAAAGGGTACGATAACGGTATACTTTACTATATATTGTACCTCTATACCGCAATATATGTTTGCTATTTAAACGTTCGTTGCTTCGTTTGCCAAATTAAAAGCGTCCCTTTGATGTTACAATTTAATTGGTAAATTAAGCGACCCGTTCGGAATAATTTTATACGATTACGTTCGCATCGATTTATGAACTTGACAAGTACAAGATTTCCGGACAATCGGTTGCTTAAATGCAAACTTTCGTATCAGCCGGTGAAAACGTTTAAAACAAATTAAATTGTTCGCGGAGAAAAAATAGTTTCGATACGTGCATCGATAGCGAATAGGAGATACGACATAAAGCTTTTCAAACGATAAAGTTTTGGTCATTTTTTTACTACCCCAAACTGTTAATTACAATTAATCAACTCGTATTATATTCGTAACTATTCCACAAAATTTATGCCAGCTTCGTTGGCAAATAAATAAAACGTCGAACGATCGATGGATCGATGGATCGATGATACGCGGCGTTGTACGGAAATTGTTCCTCGGTCCATCGTAATCGCGTAACTTCTTTTCTCGTTGTACGAAAGCAAGCATCGCTTTGATCCATAGATTTTTTGTCTTGCTGCGCCTACCGGTATTCGCAGAATGCGCTATTATCGAACATTCCATAGATTTATTATAGCTATCGCGTGCGAATCAAACGCTCCGATACTCTGCCGTCGTATTATCTACGGTCTGCGTGTACTGTGTATTTATACTTTGCTCGTTCGATACGACATTTTTATAACGTAAAAATTTTCTAGCGTAAAATTTACGTTATATAAAATCACTCGTTTACGTTTTTTTCAGTCCTATTTCCAGAAAGAATGTTGTAAAATACGTAGCTTATCTCCTACGCTCGAATATTTTTGCAAGTATAAGTATAAGTATCGAATATTCCGCGTTTCAGTTTTCTAAAGCTTTCTTCGATGATTCTATTCGACTACAAAAGCCTAATCGTCCGAGACTAACGATAAGAGAGACAGGCAAGAAATCGAATAATGGATTTTATTGCGTTATTTGAGGACAAAAGGATATTTAACGTGTCGAAAGGTTATACGTAGACTGTAGACGTGTTTATACGTTTATGGAAAATTTCAAGATGCATGTGTGCACGGATGATACACACGTATAAAATATGCAGAGTAGAGTAATCGCGATAACTATAAAGTAGTAGGTATTTAACGAGCAAAGTGATAAATATAAATAAATGTTCGCATAGGTCTGCGGAAATCTTCTCCGCGTTCGTAGGAAATGGGAATTTGCATAAATATCGACGGTCAAATTACAGACGATCTGAGGCAAGCGGAAATATGGAATAGATATTTTAAATTGAAAGGAAAGCGAGAAGAGAGTAGGATACGAAAATGAAATCTTACCGTACGCTATAAATATCTGGAACAAAAACGCCATTTTTAACACCACGATGCCACGATCTAAACAGCTCGACGAAGACGATAATAAAAACGGTGTATTAACATGCGATTATGAACTTGAAAGCGTAATTTAGCGTAGCGGTGAAAGAACCGGCCGCAGTAAAAATCGCCGTGTTTATACAGAACTTAAAATAGAGGAACGAAAGTAAAGAGATATAAAGATAGGATGGAAGAAAATACGAAGAAAGGAAAATTTGAGGAAAACAGGATCCATTGAAACTCGTTCGTTGAAGTTCGTTCGGACGACGCGCGCGTGTACGTACGTACGTACGTACGTACGTACGTACGTATGTGTGCGTGTACTTGCTTATAGTTCGGGGCTTACGCGAGAGCCAGGAAACCATCTCTAAAAGTAAACGGATACGTATGTTGGCTGGATGACTCGTGCCGTGCTTTTTTGCCTTGATCGATCTCGAATTTTGCGAATGCTCTCGCGACAACCTCGTGACGCGTTTACGCCCATTACGACGCCGTGACCATCGAACGGTGGAATATTTTACGATCCGAGTTACCGCGTTACTCCTCGGTACGTGTACGGTATCGTGTGCTTTCACTGTTTCCTGTGTTTCGCTGTTACGAACTGACTCTGGTTCTCGGCGTGTGACTTTAAATAATAACGCTCGAACGTAGAAGAGATAGAGGGGAGCAGCGTTAAAGTCGGAGCATCGACGCGAACTTTGTATCGGCTTGTCTGGAAAGCGTATTCTTTCTTCTCCGTCACCGGTGAATCGAATGGCTGTGCCGAATCCGTGTAATTCTCGCGTCTACGATTCCGATCGATCGATCGTATTCTCGATAGCTTAAGTCGATTATCAAGTTTTTTATGAAATTACAAGATGTCCGAATATTTGTGAACGGAAACGCGCATTTGACATCGTTGGAGGTAACGCGCGTGCAATGTCTCGTATCAAAGAGGCGTGTCCTGCGATCGGGATTGCCAGATTCTATATGTAGGTAATTTGTTACGTAAGTTATGGTGATTTATACGCGAAAGAAAGTAAAGGGATGTCACGTTTTTTCGTTTCCTCGCAGCTGTCCTCCAGCTGTCCGTCTTCGCTGATACATATTTTCCCAAACGTTCCAATAAGTTCCCGCTCCGAGGAAATTTCATAAAAAGAAACGATTTTTCTCCGATTCTCGAGCAGCCGTTCGGATAAGGGTGGATCGCTATAACGGAATTCGTTCGTAAAATTATTTTCTGTTTCGGAGCGTTTTAATCAATTTTCTTTTTCTCGAGGAGCAACTTAGCAACTGTCTCGGCTGAAATATATCTACTCGAGTCGAAAAGCGACAAGGCATTTAGAAAAGAAAAAACCGAATTGTTTGTACTCGAAGAACGCGACGTTCCTCGCAGGTTGTTGAAAATTTTCAGCGATGGATCGTTTAATAAGACGCGAGAGTCGTTCATCCTGCTGAATAATAATTCATTTATGCGTAACCTTACGCTTTTATACCGGTGAATAGAATCGTCGAACGATGCAAAGCGGTGAGTGAAAATGGTGTGCTCGCGAGGTGCTGAAAGATTATTATACGCGAACGCTGCCAGTCGTGAGTCATCGTACGATTATCATACCGAGACTAGAGGTAAGTTGGAAGATTATATTCGCCAAATGAAACCGATATTCGTTGGTATTACGAATCTAGCTTTGATACTACTGCGACGAGAAACATTCCGTTTGACAGTTTCAGCCGTTCTTTTGCTCCGTACCGCGTGTCAATCGCGAGGTTCCTCCGTCTAGTTCTTACTAGATATCGGAAATATGGAATATATGGAAAAGAATGAAGAACAGCAGCGATCGTTTCTTCGGTTTAAGAATGGAAACGGTATATATTTCTATCAAAGTTGAGTCGTATCCCTGTCGGTCGGTTACACAGGATAAATAGGCTTCGCCATACAAGAAGAACGTTCATGTTCGTTTTAATTGATATTATTTTTGTAACGACTAGAACTATAATTCTGTAACCAAGCATCATATAGTTGTACGTATACATGTACGTATATAGCAATAAATATGCACGACGTTGCGGAAAATTGTCAGAAGATGATAACATTCTTAGATATCTTAGTGATATCGTCGTATCAAGTATTCCATTTAATTTTACTATTCGTTTAAACAATAAATTGGGCGATGTAATACTTTGTACGTTGACAGGATGGCATAAAAATATTCCATGTTATTGATAAAATTCGATTAGACTGAAAGAGGTAATTGTCATATTTTACTTTTCTCTTTCTCAAAAAGATAAATCCAAAGCGATCGGATAATTTATTTTATAATTGCCCGTAACATCTTCGCGTTAACGAGAAAAGATACGTTAGATGTTATTGCGAAGATACGTTTGTTCTTCTGAAAAATTAACACCTGCTAACCAATCGATAGTTCATCGAATCGATCGTTAAATGCGCGAAAGTACGAAATGTATATAGCGTACAGATACCAGAATATCGTAGGAAGTTTCAACATGTTTGATGGACAATTTTCCAAGTTGTTGGCAGAGAATTGCAAGTGTAAACGAAAAAAGGCTAGAAAGGCAATCAGGTCGGCTGCCCTGTTGGGATTCGAAACCGTGAACCATGAGAGATAGTCATTCTTCCTCGCGGTCACGGAGGAGAGCGTAAGAAACTCCACCATCCAACATCCTTTCGTGTCTGATTTTTCTAGTTATTTTTCTTCTACGAGCCTATACCTTTCTCCCGAAGAGGATGCTTCGTATTCCTGCAAGTATCGCTCGTTCGTTTTCTTACTTCGCTACGTTTACAAACGGTGTTTCACGTTTTATGATATTTTTTTTTCTTCTTTTTTTTTTTCTTTTTTTTTTTTTTGCTAATAACGATTCCTAGAAAATCTTATACGGTAATCGTAACCCGAATATCGTCGCAGGAAAAATCATCGAAAATTAATTTGCCAGGACACGGTAAGGACGGAGTAGCGAAGGCTTCTAAAACCAATAAAAAATATTTTTTCGATTTTGTATCGATCGCTATTTTATATTTAAACGTAATGGTATAACAGCTTGAAATTTGTTATCGTTAAAGGACAAAAAGGTTCGAACGTTTTCATTTAAGTACATTATTTTTACGTTGTTAAGATCGAGTTAAATATAAAGAGATTCGATCCTACGTTTATAAACTGTATCGCTCTTTTATACTCCCACGCAGACACCTGTTTTATCATATTACGTAAACGTAACATCCGCTCTGTTTCTCTCTCTCTCTCTCATTCCGAATATTTTTTCTATGATTTTTGTTGGTCTTCGTTCGTCAAATTGATATTCAGTCGAGAAGATAAAAACTTGTATGTAGGTTTCTGCTTCGGGCCAAACGGAAACGACGTGTTTTTTTATTTATCTAGTAGAGCCGATTTACGAACGATCGCAGAAAAAGAGAAATATTTTAATCGATATTCGTTGTTATCGCAAAGTTACATCGATATGATACATCGAATGTTAAAAAAAAGTAGGTGAAAATTCCGATATGAAATAAACGTAGCTAAAGTTGTGCCGAAATGTATATGCATCGTGTAAATTTATCCTACGTATTAAACGAATTCAATTTCTCATAATCTTAGAAAGAATACTTTATTGCTCTTAATTATTTCCTACAAACGGGACAATTATCGCAGGATAGGTTTTTCGCAGAACGAAATTCGCGAGATAACTCCGACTACCGCTTCCAACCATTTACGTGCTGTAGTCAAAGCTACGCTAAATACCTTCCAATACGCCTAATTTGAATTAAACGTAAAAGTTTAGTTTTCAGAACATACAGAGTCGTGTAAAGTTGAGCTATTGGAAAAATTACCGTCGGAATAGCGAATAGCGAATAGAATTATTCCGTTCATTGTGTAAAATTCAATCAACTATTTCAACGAACCGTTATTAAACATTGTTAATTAACCGATACTTAATGTAACGGAAAAAGCTTAAGAAAGCGTACAAAATCCTATGCTCGGGTGATTTTTGTATAAATTATCGAAAGAAGCGTTTTTCGAAAAAATTACGTATATCTTAAGATCGCGTACTATCTCATAGCATTTCGATCTATGCATCGTTTATAAATCACTCCGTGATATATCTGAAATCTCAGATATACGAGAAAGAGTTAGAAACACGTTCGAACACCTTCTTGAACACGTCGAACATGGAATTTGCGATATGTACAACTGGTTGTGAAAAAGAATTTAAAAACGACGTACGAAACTGTTGAAAACAGATAACGACTATGATTCGAATGATAATATTTTCTATGAAAAGTTTCCTTCGCCTCTTCCACTCCACTTCGAACATAGAGTAATAAGCAAGCATATTTTCATTTCATACGCTTCGTTACGTTTTACCAATTTTTATATACGATTTACCTCCGCGTGAAATTTTTATTTCTCCAACTTTTGCACCACATCGATGCGGAACATCGTTTTTCGGCTGCGTTTCAATGCTAATTCGATGAACGGTTAGTGGAATCGTCGTGAAATACAGTCGCAAGTCGAGTATCGTGAAAGTTTTATGGAACGAATTACGGTTAATACGGTTGTCGGTTAATACGAATTCGATTGAAAATTGCGACACGAATACGGTAGTGAATAGTTAAATAATGCCGATTACCGCTTCGTCTATTATGCACGTTTCAACGACAAATAAACACGTCATACGTAAAAAGCTGATCTACCGCTAAATCTACATAGATAAATGTAACGATAATTTTGGTTGAAACACGCTCGATGCGTAGTAAAATTACAAATAACGTATCGCTGTGCTGCTAGCGATTACCATTAGTTTTACTGCACGTTTAATTATAAATTATTAGGTTATTTAGTTCAGTTATCGCGCACAGCGATCGAATTAATGCAAGTCGGGGTATCGATTCGATTGCATGGGAACAAGGATGGAAAAGAGAAAGTAAGTAGATCGGTTAGAAATTGATCGGAGAGGCCGAAGCGCATCTAACTCTCTTCCGGATTTACTCGAGTTTCGTACAACTTTGATTAATTCTAACGAGAATTTTTATCGGTTTTGTTTCGCTACACGATCGAGACGAATAATTTTTGAAAATACCATCGTACGACTTGTTCGCTTTTAAAAGTTGCATTTACAAGAAACGCGTAACTTTTCGTTTAAAAAGTTACACAGCAAAAGAATCGAACAAAATTGATTTCAACGTCTATGTAATATTTTAATCGTTCTTTACGAAATCGTTTCCCATTCCTATATAAATATCGCTACATATTCAGATTATATAGATATAATAAATATTTAATTAAATGCAAGCGATTAATATAAATTTCCTATTGGGTGACAAGTATTTACTTTTGGTGTAATAACGTTGCTTGTAATATGTACGTAACGATGTTTATCGAAAAATAACGAATATTTAGATAATGTCTCGATATATAAATATAAATAAATATATATATATATATATGTAATAAATATAATAAAACCTGTAACGGAGCTTAGTCGTTCTTTTAACTTGAAATGAAAATTTCTCTTTAAAACGATAACGATATTTGCATTCGTAACAACGCGAATCGTCGAAGATACAAATATCGTTGCTTCGATTTTGCACAAAGTAAATTCTACTGAAAAGTATCGAGATTTTTCTCACATCGACTCGGTTTTCGGCTTTTCCCAAAGGATTTACATAAATTATTTGAACGACGGTCGTCGGTATAATTTCGAAAAGTTGAATTTGTTCGCGCGGTGCGAAAATTCTAGATATCCTTCGAGGATAGGAAAGCTATAACGGCTTTATATTTTTCCCCGCCATTTCTTTCCAATACCGAATTGTCTCAAGTGTATCTTCGACGGTATGAGAAATGCTTTGGACGAAATGAAAAATGGAATGCTTTAGGAAGAAATTTTCCTGTAAAGGGACGTCGATGAGAAACTTTCGCGCGGTATATGTTTATTCGAATATCTTATTACACGTACGTACATATTTCTTTTTATACATATGTACGTATTAACATGGTTCAACGAAGGACACTTATTTCATGGTCATAAAGTTCGAAGATGGATCGAACGAGAATTACTCGATAGGAAGAGAAAATTGTTCAATCGTAAAGTAAATTGTACATTGTTAAGGGATTGAAAAGGCTTTTAAAAGCCTTTTATATATATTAGCATACACGTATGTATCGGGGAAATTTGTTTACAAAGGTCGTTAAATGATTCTTCGTAGAAAGCAAGTTCGAAAGTTTTAATCGTCGTATTTGAACAGTCTGTTACAGAATCTGTGCGGCGAGAGTAACGAAGTAAATTAATTTTTCTTGATTATTCGCTGCTCGAGAGCGTACAAAAGTACCGCTCGAGAAGAGATTCTTCCAATACCGTGATAACGTCTCTATAAACATATTCCGCGAATAAAAATTTTCCTCCGAGTACGATTTCCTTGCAAAATCTCGCGGATCGTCACACGGAAGGAGCACGTTGAACGGACTAATTGTAAGGGTTTACAAATCGTTTTAAACGCTAACCGGCCTATCGTTCGGTCGACTCGATCGAAATTTACGATGCGCGGAACAATAAGCGTAGGAAACGTGCCTACTACGTATCGTAACGCGAGAAAAGCAAGTTTCCGATTGTTCGCTTCGCGTTACATCGAGAACAACTTTCGTCTCTTTGTGAAAACACGTTTGCATTCGCCGATAGCTGTGACAAAGGCAATGCTTTTTTAACTTCCTCTTGCTATTTTGCTCGCTATATCGAAGTTACGGCTACGCGACAAACTGCTCGTTCCTACGTGTACCCTCCTCGCTGTTCTTGCTCCTGTACTCCGAAGGATCGTACGAGACCCGGATTGCAGGACTTTCCGTGCAAACTTTTATCGGTAAACGATGCAGAAATCGCACGCAGTTTCGTCGTTAGTTGGACGTTTTACCTTTCGGGACCGTATCCCATTTCCTGGACTATCGAAATATGTTTTCACAGGGTGCTGCGCTTCGCACGTACTTACCTACGTATCCACGTACATAACATATATAGGTACGTAATAATAATCGAACGCGACTATCGATACAGCGAGCGTTTGAACGTGTTCGATCTGATCGTGTGGAAAGGTATCTTGGTCTATATGGTTGGAAGGTACGTTTTTTTCTCTTTCTCCCTTTGCTCTCCCCGCTAGGATTACAGGTCTGGTCGGAAAATCTGCCGACTGGAGTTCCAGGTCTCGAGTTTCTATTTTTGTCTAAATTAGAAGCTAAAGACACGCTCGTAGACGATAAAGTCGTTCCTATACTATAATTTGCTATATAAAATATGCAAATTTAGTTCCTGGATAAATCGACGGTCAATTTGCCATAAACACGTCAATTTTCCTCTCTCTCTCTCTCTCTCTCTCTCTCCTTCTTTTTCTCTGCCCTCTCTGTTTCATCCGTCCTATCGCTATCACTCGAAATCTACACTCATACGGTTTGCCTCTCATCTCGTTTACATTTGCTAGCGTTCTATTTCTCTCTAACCCTTTGGCGCGAACTCGCTGCCTCTCGCGTACCGTTACCGACATATCGAACGCTATTCCACCGTGAGTGAGCTATTGTCCGTACTAAATCGTTCCAATGGATTCACCGGCTTTATAAGTATCGAGGGTAACGTTACAAAGCACGGATCGGTGTCCTTTTGGGCGTACCGTTATGTACGCGTGGCATGAATGCATCGTATACGCGGTGCAATTGCATTTCTCGTAGGACGTTGTATCGGTATGCGTGTGTGCTCGCCTGTCGTTGTATGTCGCTGTATATCGTGTATACGTGCACGTTGCACACGCTAGACGCCTCGCGTCGGTGTCGTATTTTCTGGGTCACGCTCTCCATTATCAAAGAATTCAGAACTTTCCGAGATATACGGAGAACGAACGTAAATTCGTTTTTCAGCGAACGAAGAATTTCGCTCTCGACGTTTCGTGCAAGCAATTAAAAAGACTTATATACGTTACGCACAAGTTCGGTGTTAACGAGAAAGGGCAAAGTAGGTGAGTGAGGATAAATCGGAGAACGTTCTCCCATAGTTTCGGTGGAAAATGGCGAAGAACCGTGGCACGGAAACGATGCTACAGCCTGGCAGAGGCATACGTCGTTGATTATCCGCGTAATTCTTTGATATTCGCCATGTTTTTAAATGCGATCGCGCATCTTGTCGGTCAAGAATATCGAACGTTCGGATACTACGTACTTTTACTTATATAAATGAACGAATTAGAACGAATTAGAACGAATTATACGTGATGCGAAGTATAAGCGATACTCCAAGAGCGTCTGCTTTCATTAATACATTTGCGCATTTCGTTTTTTCAACGCTACACGTTTTACGTAACTCGAAGTCGTAAAAATCCCGAGTTTACCAAATTCCACTACGATACTTTCGCGATTATACCGTGCTACTTTTGAACGATCGCCTTCGTCGTCTAACGCGACGAATGATTTTATACGATTCTTCGAACCATCAATCTCTTGGATTCTTAAATTAGAGAACACCGATGGACGATCGGATACGCATCGTATACGCGTATCGTCGATCTTGAGAGATCCGGATCTCTCTTTTATATAAAGTAGCGCGTCACTTACGTTAGTCGCAAGTGGAAAACAGGCCTAAACCCTGATGCGACGACACATTTACGGTTCCGGCTATCGGCAATACGATGCGTTCACCTTGACACGTGCATCTCCTTTACAGAGGTCTGAGAAAAGAACATGCCTCTAATATCGTCCATCCGTAAGACGTATTTTGAAAAAGAAAAAAGATATTTTAAAATATACAGACGTTGCATCAACATGTATTATTATAACCGTAGAAAAAAAAAAAAAAGAAAAAAAAAATGCGTTCTCCTCGCAATCACAACTTTCGCTTAAAACCAACGGCATACTGGATTTGTTTATTTAAAAGATGTTCTACGCGTTTCAGATTATCTTATCTAGATGTTTTTGTAGATTAGCGACTATATACGTAAGTGACAGAATAATCGGGAACTAGTAGACGGAAACAAGTTCCAAATATAGAATGCGTTGTTATTCGACTCTTGGATTTGAAGCACGATGTAATTTCAAAAGAAATACGTAATACCGAACGCGGAAATAGTTTCGTTTCGCCCGTGTATATTTACAGTTTACGCGTTAGCGATAATTAATACGTAATATGTAACAACTTCCTAAACGATAACGTTACGTTTACGTTTACAAATATCAAAGTACAAAGTACGTGAACTAAATAGGAAAAGAATTACGGAAATATTCAACCGTTCGCGTAAAAATTTAACAGGTCGTAAATCTCGATTTTCTCAAAAACGAGCATCCATTGAAAATGTTTTATTTTACGATTTCGTAGGATTTGATTTCTTTTCCTCTTTACACCAGTTACGCGATACCTTGTACAGTTTCGATAGTTGCGATACATGCCGCGTTGTTGAAAAAACTATAGTGAAAATACGTGTGTACTTAAAAATCAACCGAACATGGGTACGTATTCTTTCCTTTTTCTCTATCGAGAAAATATCTATTCGCCTTCTTCTTTCCATATTTGCATATACGAATACACTTTGACGCGATTGCGAGGATCGTATAGAACGAAGTCGTTTCGCATACGATTACGCGTAATTTTCTAATTAAGTTACAAACGAATATTCGAATACTTTTATTATCGTTAAAATAAAACGACTAAATTACGCGAAGATCCTTATACGTTGTTGACGCCATCCATCATTATACACGTATATTTATACACGTACGTATTTTGCTTCGTTGTTTAAGCATACTCGAAACTTTTATCACGATTTATATCTACCTTCGTAAAGAAGAGGTCACGAAAAGAAGGAGGGAGAGATTGTCGATATAACTCAGCCCCGAACGTCCTGAAACTGATTGCGAAGGGCGCGCACCTCTCATGGGGATAATGTGGTTTATAGACGGGGAAGAGAACGAACGAAATACGGAATACAAAGTCCTACCTGTCTTGTCCATCTTTCGTCTCTCTTATCATCCATCATAAACATAATGCGAACGACCAACTCGTCTTTTTCTTAAACAAACACCTACTTTTCGATAAGCTCGATAGATATTTCAATTAAACGAAAGTTGCGTCGAAACGACGTGCTTTCGAATTACCGAATTGTTAACGTTGTGACAAATTTGAGAAACAAAATTGCACGATTATGCCTGGACCTTGTAATAAGTAAACTTTATAAAGAGAAAAGATTCGTTACCGAAAGGGAAGCGTATACCGTTTCTACGGGATCGAAAATCTCGTCTCGTCTCGTCTCGTCTCGTCTCGTATCGTATCGTATCGTATCGTTTGGTTTGGTTTGGTTGCTTCTTTTATTTACGTACGTGGTATCGCCGATCGTTGGTATCAGCGACGTTTCACATGGTACGCGTTTCTTCGAACGTTTTGCCCTTTAAATTTAAATTTAAACATGTACACGTACTTTATCTCGTTGTTAATCCGATATTCGGTTACGTCGATAATTTCCACTCTACATAGTTATTCGAAAACAGCGGGTAATTTTGCGATTCGGTTCTTTCGGTAGGTATACGGATGTGTACATACTGTAATCTCGTGGTACACATGTTCGCATTATCGATCTTGTCAACATTAACCTGCGGCCGCTCTTGAAGCACTGTCAATTACACGGCTCTTTAGACGCATAATAGCAAGCGAATTTTTATAAACTCGTATTTCAATTTATTACTTTTACCCTGTATTTGTGAATCGTCCACTCCTAACTATTTATAAACCGTCGACGAGGTGTCGTCGTGTTATTTTCTACGAAAGAAAAAGTTGCAAATTGCCGAACAGATTCCTTCGACGAAGAGATAGTCATCGTGAAAGCGTAACTTGTATTTTATATCTCGCTGCATATGAAAAAGGCCAAGGATATACGTACGTACGTACGTACGCGTCGTTTCAACGTTCCGCGATAAGGATTTGCATCGTTGATATCGATATGACATTCGACACCTGAACTTCAATTTCAGTCATGACGAAAACGACCATACGTTATTGTCGTTATTATTATTATTATTATTATTATTATTATTATTATTATTATTATACTAAGCAAACATTTTATTATCTATCTAGAATAGAACATGTCTAAATGTAGTATTGTCGTGAAACTCCTCGTTCAACTATCGTTAACAACATTTGACTATTCGCCCGAATGCAACGCAGTTTTGCGTTCATTTAAGCGACTTTGCCCGAACAAGCTTACGTTGCAGTTCAAGTAATGCATCCCAGATGTGCAAGCTCGTACATAACAGTCTCGTTTATTAATTAAAGCCAACATCAAAGTGATTTCATTACGAACGCACGGAATAATAGTGGATAAATTAATTACCTACTTTCCTCACTGTCCTATCTATTCCATATATTTTCTTTATACACAATTACTCGTTATATAACAGATTTATCTTCTACGTTTGATTACGTAATTGATTCGATGCGGTAGATTCGGTTTATTTGTATCGTTTACGCGTCCTACGCATCGTTTAATCTGAAAAAATTGAAGCTAGGCAAACGAAACGGACTTTCGGCAAACTAAAGAGACGGATTAAAATATGTTTCTTCTTGACCCTAGAATTTACGTTCAAACATACGTATAATCGGTCGTTCGATGATTTTAAAATAGAAATACTATGAATACGAAGATCGTGCAGCAGTCGAAGCGTAAGTGCGTAACGCACACGTACACAGATGCGCGATAAATTACGTAACTTTATTCCAAGATACATCGAAAAATATTAAAATGCGTTACTTTGAATCGCGCAAATATCGTACGAATAACGTAACAAGCAGATAAGATTATAGATAAGGAAAGTAGGGAAATTTTTTTAGTCTCTGCAGAAAATTTCACGCGTAAAGAATACTTGTCGAGAAAGAGAAAAAGTATATGAAACGTGCAGGTGATATCTTTATTGATTTTCCACGCCCATATATTAACGCGCGAGTGATTAAACGAATCGTTTTTGTCAGAACTTTGCGCTTTGGACCGTTATAATATGAAACGTTACATGTTCTTTTGCGTGTTAAACGAGCGATATAAATTGCGTCGATATCCGCTACAGTTCAAACATCTTGGAACGATTATTATATTTAGTTAGTAATAAAGGGTATCCTGAGACTTTTGAACAGAAAAGAATTTTTTACGTAGATATTTGTCAAATTCGTTGGAGAATGATCTGGTTTGCTCGTTTAGATGGTTTCGTCGGATGCTTTGGCAATGTCTCGCTCGATTCCAGCGAACGCGATCCTAATCCTGAGCTATCAAATCCTAAACTCGTTCGTTCGTAATATTCCAGGAAAATAGGCGACACGTCCTTTGCTTGCGTTTCGACGACAGCATAGACTTGCGAATTCGCTGCGGAAAGTTTCCAAGTTACGAAAGTACTAAGAAGTTTGGGAATTTCACGAGTGGGCGCGTTCCGAATCAGAAGCTTTTTCCACGATGAGGCGTTCTCAGCGTGTAATAGTCGCACGCTCCTTTTCGTTTGTTTTTGTTTGCAATTCTTGAGATCTTTAGAACAATCGCGGGTTTCTGCTAGTTTCTCGTGCTACTTTGCAATTTGAGTAATTCTTCTCTCGAAAGAAGCCATATTTCACCGACAGAGCCATGTTTCTAGAATACATTTCGCAACAAACCGAGTAAAACGTAGTTTCGTAGTTTCAAAATTAAAACGTTCGTGGTAAATTCGATTAATTTTCGCGTGTTTCCACGTACATGGATGCCACATAAACGGATAAAAGGACAGACTGTACGAAGCTAGTGTCTATATCGTATAAGTCGGAAGACGATAAAATTTATTCTCAACTTGGAAAACGACAACGAAAATTACTTTGCGCGTTCGTTATCTGTCGTAATTCGCAACACGCTCCGCGATTCGATGCGAATAAAATAACTGCCGAGCGACATAGGACTCGCGTTCGACTAGACATCTGTCCATTTTGTCGAATGCCTCGATGAAATATGCAAAATTCTGCTAGCGAAGTTGAACGTGACATTGTCGAGTGTTACGATGTCACTAAAAGGGATTGATCGCTATTAGCAACGTATAGACGCACGTCCAAACTTCTTTTCATTGTAATCTCTGCCAGTTTCATTGCGGCGGTCTAAACTCTAAACTCTAAACTCTAAACTTTGAACTCCAATCGTCGAAAATTGTAGGTCCGGTCGTATTGATTTCCGTCGTGTCACACGCGTTTCGTGAGCCGAAAATCCACTAAAGTATTTAATAATTTAGACGTTACGATGTTACGTGTTTTAACGTTGGCGTATTACTACAAAATTAAACATTCCTCGTTTAATTATTAATTTCACTATTTTGCCTCTCTAATATGAAATACGAGATATGAAATATGAGATATGAAATATACATATTACATTACATAAGCATACGTATAAATATAAATATAATTACTAATAAGGTAATTAATTATATAAAAAATAGTTTAGGTAATGAATTTACCGGATAAAATGCGCGTAGTTTACACTGTAGTACACCGTTAGAAAACATAATCGATATTTCATGTAATCATTGTTACTCGTAGCACCAGTATACCGTACCGGTAATTTATTTCACGTATCTCAACGTATTTCTTAGCAAATTTCACGAGGCTTTGCGATTTAAAAACGATCTTCCGCTTCGTCTAGCATTAACGTACAACAAAACTATTTCCTTTGTTATCGTTTATCCGAAAGAATTTAAAGAAAATACAGAGCATAGTAACTATATACAAATTGCATCTTTTTCCAGTTGAAACATTTAAACTTATTTAGAACATGCTTACAATTTTCCTTTAATTTTTGTAGTATTTCGTAAATTCTGTCTACAAGTCGAATATCAATTTTTATCACCACGCGGAAAATAAAAATTCAATCGCAAATCGGAACACTGATAGTTTGTAAAGTAATTTATTTATAAGAGGAGATATTAAACGACTTTACGAACGTATTCGAATTAGTCGTTCGCGAAGAGACGACAAGGGAGAACGGAGGCCGTATCCTTTCTTCCCTATCTTTCTTAATTTTAATCTTGCGCTTGTCGCGTTTCATTGCGAAAGAGAAAATATGCTATCTCGTTTAAAGCAAATCGTAATTTACATGTTTCGCAAACTAATTTTACTAATTGATAATAGTTCGTACTATAAAGTAAGGAGTAAATATAGACTGCACGAGTACCTTGTTCGTCAAATATGCCTGCTGCAGAACAGCGGAAAATAAGCGGCGAACTCCGGTTAATAACATAAATACGTAGAGGGTTAATTTACGCGCAAAAATTTTCTCGCTTCGTGGAAACTATTTCCGTTGTTTACCGATGCATCAGTTTGGTGCACGAGACAGTTTATTAATTACGGCATAGTGACCTCGATTGTTTCTCCTTTAATTATTACGAAGTTACCGCGTATAAAACGATGCTTCGCCGAAGAAGTTTCAGGAAAATTATTCGCGGTTGCGTTAAATTCCTACGAAAGGAAAGGAAAGGAGCAACTCAGAGGGCTTATGTTTCGTCGCCAGATCAAAGCTTGCGTCTTACGTAACGAGTCTTACGAATCGAAACGCTTGGGATCAGAGTCGGTCCTTAATTACAGCTACATAGGTCCAACCATGGTGCCTGTCTCTTTCGAAAAATATGTCGCTCTGACCTTTGACGGGACCATATATATATATATATACATATACATATAAAGATAATGAAATAACATTTCCTTTTCAAATCGTTCTGTTCTATTACGATTAATTTTGGCATTTATATCGTTAGACTCGTCGTCGTATTTATTCTTTGGTCTCGCGTATTCCGTAAACAAGTAAATCCCATAAAACGAGATCCAAATTTTTGCTGACTAGCGAATTTTATCACTGATACGCGTGAAATTTGCTCGATAGAATTTAGATCTATGTTTTGCGTGAAAATATAAGTCTGGTGAATCGATCTTGCCTTTGATAACGGAGATCGCCCTGTGTAAAATCAGCGGTTTTCGTAACGTTTAGGAATAGCGGCGTATGTCCTACCCTTGGCCATTTGCAACGTCTCCACACCTCTGCGAATCGCTTGGATTTCCCGGACACGCGCCAAATTCCAAGTTAACTATAGCGATGCGCGATTTTTTTGCAAACGTTGCCGCCGGAATTAATTTTGGGCAACCGATGAACGCGAACAAAGAACCGATGGGCGATCGAACGTGCGTTTAGTCCCGAACGGTGAACTACGAACGTCGCTGTCCATTTGCCGGGCTATTTGTACGCCCAACTATTTGTTTGAGCGATCGAACGATCGACTCGGACCGACTGTTGTCGAAACACCATTCCGTGTGTGTCGTGTTGCAAGACTGGCTCGATCGAACGTTGACGCAAGCGTTCCGTCCTTCGACGAAAACGTTTGTTTATCGAGTCAAGCGCTATCGACGCCAGCCTGTCGACGTTGTCTTCTAGGCCCAAGGAGGACAATAGCGAGGTACAAGCTCGACTTTATTAACCGCAACCTTGCAACTTTGCCACTTTAAAAATATCCTAGTTAAGGAAGGACTCTCTGGCATCCCACATAGTTGTGGGAACGGGAAAGTTGCACGGAACGAATTGCTCTTACTTCTTACCTCCTGGGTTTCCTAGCGAACGCGAGCGACAACGTCTTAGGAGAGATGGCCCAACCGATCGACTTTGCTTAATTTTTTCGTGCGAAATTAGCTCCGATCTGAGAACTACCGATTCAAGAACTCGATTTCGCGTGTTCGATCGAGGAAGAGAATCATCGCGCCACGTGTAACCACAGAACGATACAGATTCAGAGAATTCAGCGAAAATTTCCATTATGGTCGGTCGGTATGACGGTCGGTTTGTGTCCATCGTCGTCGCGTGTGTGTAACGTTCAAAGCGAAAGAAAAGAACTTCCTATGCGAGCCAAGATGCAGGACCAAAGATCGCACGCGGTTCGCGGCCGCCGGTCGATCTTTATACGTCTCTTTAATCGTTTCTTTCGTAGCGTTCAAGGTTATAGGGGACTGTCGAAACGGTGTGTCGCGTATTCCCTAAAAACCGTCACTCCTCGTTCCTTCGTTGAATGTTTCTCTGGCAGCGTGCATACGTCTTTAGCCTGTAGAAGATTTTTCACAACGACGACTTTTCCTTAGATATAACCACAGGCTCTGCGAATCGTGGTACGTACCTCGTTTTTAATCGATTCTTCGGAAATGCCAAATTTATCGTACCATCGACTACCGAAGCACGAAAATCCTGAGATTAACGGTTATACGTACGTGCGTACGAACTGTCGTTCCTTAT
Organism: Bombus dahlbomii; assembly: GCA_037178635.1. Classification (NCBI taxonomy): domain Eukaryota; kingdom Metazoa; phylum Arthropoda; class Insecta; order Hymenoptera; family Apidae; genus Bombus; species Bombus dahlbomii. Next base: position 14,759,729 of record CM074109.1, on the reverse strand, counting down.
AAGTCTTTGCAACAAAAACGCAGCATTGGCATCAAAACGAGCAACGACACGATGCTAGAAAACAACGCAAGGTCGATGACTATCGGGCAGAGGGCCAATCGAGTTTGACAGCTGTTAGAAGAATCCGCCAAGTTTTTCCTTCCTATTTTCTCTACCATGTGTCTCTACCAAATGACGGAATTTAGATTGGTAGTTCTTCGCGAAGAATAGGACGAGGATATTATTTTTCTTCGATGTAACGATTCGATGTAACGGTCAAAACGACGACAAAATAGTTTACGATGTACGATTTGCAACTGATCGATTCTCTAATATCGTTAATATAATAATAATATAATATTTTCTAATAATATAATATAGGATTCAGCAAGAATAATTAAAACCTCAGACTTAATCTGTCCGAGAAGGGAGGAGACAGCGAGGGTTATCAAGAAATCTAAATGTATAAGAAACGCGTGTGTCGGAACTGAGAATTGGCAAATTGCCAGGACTGTGATCGAACGTGGATGCACGTTTCTTGTCGGCAGAATCGTGTTACCGTCTGAAAATTGATTAATAGCCCGTCGCGGCATACTACCGATAACGTCGAGAAGAGGATGGCATAGTTAACAAGCATGGTCACGTACGTACCTCCTGTTCGCATAGCAAAATAATACCGTGTTACCACAAACTACTTGCGCGCAGCGGAGTTCGCTACGCGAATTCCCGTTACGCTTTTTCATTTTCTTCCTTCGTCTTCCTGCCTGCTTGCCAGCTTGTCCAACCGGCTGTTTGTTTCCATCCTCGTTCTCGTTCTCGTTCTCGTTCTCGTTCTCGTTCTCGTTCTCGTTTCTTTTCCTCTTCCTATTAGGAACTACGAGTCAGGAAATTTGTTCCACTTTGACGAGTATATCAACACTCGTCGCGGAACAAGTCGAGAATAACGCAGAGATCCGAACTGATTCTAATAATTGAAAGCGATTTGTCTTACCGCGTTGAAAGCGATTGTACGTTGATTCGAACAGCTTAAGGGACGTTAAAACGTTAGCGTGGATAAGTTGATCGATCAGAGACGACGAATAATCCGGGAACGTAAAAAAGGAACGTTGTTTGCAGAGCGAAGGATAGGGGACGATTTTAATATGAAATCCTTCTTCGCGCGAATTAAAGGAAAGCTGGTTTGCCGACGCACGGTTTAAAAAAGAATCGGGTCGATCGTTTTATCCTTTTCGTATCTCTGTATAAATAGATTATAAATACTTTCGCATTATCGGACCGTAGCGGTGTACGTATGTCGTTAGAAAATTGAAATATCAACGAACGTTTAATAAATTCCAGCAAATCGGATTATCAAGAACGTTTATTCACACCCGAAGCTGCGTTATTCGAGATTTATTGCCGGTGCGGTTAACGTATTTTTGTGCGAGTAAAATATTTTTACGCGTTCCTAAAAAGCTTGTTCTTCGATGATACGGAGAATGGAAGTAGAACTCGACAAAGGTTAATAAGAGCGCATTTAGTTTCCTAGAGTTGGAGTTCCTTGGCTATATGGAATTTGCGAGTGCTTGTTCGCGACCGTTTCAGCGAATACGACGTCGTAGTTCACGCAATACAGTTTTTCGCTTTCGCTTTATTCCTTCAGAGGGAAATAGTCGATCGATTGGTATCTTTTGTCGGGACAAAAGTTTTGCGAATCGCGGAAGAAGCTGACTCCATAAAATGGTATAAACGTTGGATTCGTTCGAAACTCGTCGAACCGAAGAAATTGGTATAGCGGTAATCTCGTCCAAACTGCCAATTCTACGATCGTTTGATCGATCGAGGATTAAAAGAGAACAGGAAATCGAAACATTTCCAATAAGATCGATGCGCTTGTACCGCTGAAATTTTTCCATTATTCCGATCATAGAGATCGAATAGAACCAAGTTATTACGTAATAAATCACGAGCTTCGGATCCTGGCAAGTTATTTTTTTTTTTTTTTTTTTTTTTTTTTTTTTTTTTTTAAATTAATCTAACGTCCGTTTCCGCAACGTTCAAACTTTCTGAGAGCGTTTCCGTGGATTTATCGGGTATTAAATATTGCGCCGAGTCGAGAATTCCGCGATAAATTGGCCGGTTCGCGACGATCTTGTTTGGTATCCCTAAAGTGGCCGAAAGGACGAGACAAGCCTGTTAGTTAGACCAGATGAGAATTCTTTAAAAAGCGTTCCAGTTTCCGTACGATATTTATAACGATATAAAGCACGCGAGTTTCGGGGCGATATCGAGCAGCAACTTTAATCTCGAACCGAGTATGTGCTTCTTACGCTACTGTGACTTTCGCCCTCAGCCGGACCAGTTCGCCTTTCTTTTCTCTTCTCCTCGGGTTATTTTCTTTTGCCAAGACTTTGCTCTTGGCCAGAAGCGTCGTAGTGCTTCGGTCTCGACGCGTTTCCCAACCGATTTTATATCGTCTGTCGTAAAAATTTTTCTCGGCAAAAGGAAGATACCGCTTTTCGGTGAGATCTTGATTTACGTTAAAATTACGAAACTTCGAATAGAGTTGTTTCCGTTCGCGTACTACGTATTTCGTTCGGAAACCGTTTCGGATTACCGTGCGTTTCGCTAGTTTGATAATACTTTTGAATCAACTGTATAATTTACTCCGTTCAAAGTATGTACAACAGTTAGAAAACTTGGTTAAGCTACCCGGACGGCGAGTACGACGGACTTTTACCAAACTCAGATCGATAAATTTATAAGTATACTTGGAAACGAAAAAAAAAAAAAAAAAAAAAAAAAAAAAAAAAAAAAAATACATCGATTCGCGTGATTTTTACTTTGACCGAAAATATTAATTTTCAAACGATCTACGCTTATCCGTTTATCTTGAAACGACGTTTTTTACGTAATGATAAAATTTGAAAATTTTCATTCATCCAAGATAACGATCCGATAAAGATTACGAAAAAGATAACGAAATAACGATCGTTCAGCCAACGGTGAAAACCGAAAGACAGGCTTCGATCGGCTGGTAAAGGGAGCAGGCTCGTACCGTATCGAAGCGTTCTTTGCGTTATATTAATTTTAAAATTCTTGCGAAATCCCGCTCCCTCTTCCCGGTTCTTCTATAAAAAATGATATTTAAAAATGCGCTTCTTCGTCGGTTAGACAAGAATTTAAAACATTAGAGAGAAAAATACTTGGCTCCGGTTAATACGTAATCTACGCGGTCCGATAGAAAGCGACCAAGGAGACGGTGCTGGCGGAATACAAAGTCGATTTCGTTAACGTTAACCGTGACAGAATAGTTAAGTCACAATTACGAACAAGATTACGACGCGCGTTGGTTCCCGTGCACCTTTCAGCCTTTATCTTGTACGCAATTTTGTTCTTCGAAATTTCTATTTTGTTTCCACGTGCAGAGATCTTTCGTGCCGCGTTTCGTTTTCAAGAAACCTGGTTATACGAGTACATACAGCGTATGCTCTTAATTTCAAACATTTTTCTTCTAAACGATAGATTTACGTACGAGAGAGCTACGATGTGAGAAAATTCGACTATTACTTTTTACGCGTGTATAGGTAATAGGGTATTTCGAACGGGTTTCTCGAAATTTCCTATGATTTTCACGTAACAACGAGACTATGAACGCTTTCAAGTCGATGTTAGTTCCTTTCTTTATTTTATATAAAAGCGATTATATCGAGACGAATTTAACAAATTTAACAAATTTAACGAATCTGTTAGTATTCTACATATTCTTATATTCTAGAGGTGTACGTGTGATTAATTAATAAACGAATAGATGTAAGAAGGAAATGAATATGTACTGTATTGCCTGTATATGTACAAGATGTCGGATAATACAGGAAAATTCGTATAGCGCATTTACTCGAGGGGAAAAGAAACGACAGAAAGGAAAGTTCTACGTTTGGTAAGCTCCAACTTCGCGTAAGGCCTTAGTTTTATCAAGTTAGGTGCATCGCCGCGCACAGAAAATGCAATTGCATCTCTCTTTTATAATGGGATTATACAATTTTCATCTTGTTAAGCTGCTGAACTTTTTCTTCCGTTCTTCCCCTTTGTCTCGAATTGTGAAAAAAATCTGTGAAAAAGACACAGATGCGTATACGTATACGTATACGTATACGTATGTCGCGATGCTCTGTGTTTAAATTTTGAATTGGAAATACATTACGAATCGAGGATTTATCGACCTTGTGCTCGGTTGTCGCGCTTTGTTGTTGCAAAAAGAAAGGAGTTTACCTATTCCACTCGCACGCCTAATAAATCCTGTGAAATCGTAAAGTTTCGATTTTCACACGGAATAAAATCGACGTATCACGTGTATCGGGAAATAATTGAGAGGGAAAACGCCCCGTAAGAGAAAATTATTCAAAGAGCAGCGCGTATCAGATGGTATCGTGTTTCTACTTTGTACGTTGTACGATCGATTCGATAAATTTTCGTGCTATCGAAGCAAAACTGTTTCGATACATTCTTGTTATTAAATTCTAACATTTTCATGTCGAAACGACAAATCGACTGAAATTTTTCAAGCGAATGCAGAGCGATCTCGTGTCAGCCAATCGAGCTGTAATTCTGTCAAATACATCGCGCTAATGTATGTAATTGCTTTTCAGTGTTGAATTCGATTCATATAACCGTTTATTTCGTTATTTTACGTGTCTCTCGTCGTGGCGAGGGAAAAATTTTTAACATAATATTTCACACACCGTCAGTTTCATATTTTCAACGTGACAGGAGAAAGAAAAAGAAGTAATCTCTTTTGATACTGGTGAAACATCTTGCACGTGCATTTAGGCAATTCGTTCGTTTCGCGTATAAAAAGTTTTCTTCTTGTACTTAACGTTGTACAAGAGACCATACCGATATCCTAACCCGATGCGATATTCTGTCTTCCGTTTGTTATAAATTGCGCTTTAAATATCCTTCGAGCATCGATTAGAAGGCACCATCCTACCTTCTACCAAAGTTGGAATTTAAAGCAACGACGTGTACGGCAAGAATTTACGTAGAACTGTAGGTTGTCCGATGGGAATCGGATAAAAATGTACGGAATAATTTCACTGTTAGCCCTAGTTCTTTCGTTCAAAAAAATATTCATGCTTCTCACTTGCATTCAAAGACTATATCCATAAAAAACGTTAAGAAAAAAAGTTTTTCTTTTCTTACGTAATCAAATTTCAGAATCGTTTCTATCGTAACGGAGAATAGCCATATTTTTTTATTCCTCTCTTTCTTCCCTTTATTCCGATATTCGCATGCACTTTTTTTATGTTATTAGCGATTATGCTGTATCAGCGGCATACGATTATTATTATTCTACGCGTAATACACGACCTACTTGTAATCAAACGATAGCGGCTGTTGGCTCGTATCGGACATTGTAACGTACTCGAAGAATCGAACAAATTCAATGAGAATTCGGTAAAACGTCGCGCACTGCGTGTTCGTATCCTGTTCCACCAGCATATTTCGAACATTTTGCTGCGATATGTCTGGCAAAGGCTCGAATATCGTACATATTCTAGATACGTAATTGGATTTCTTTCGCTGACAAGAAACGCGAACGAATCAAACTTTGATGTAATTTATTTTAACGCCGATTAAAATGATTTTTTTTTTTTTTTTTTTTTTTTGGGAAAAAATACGTACCTTTGACGGTAACGTTACCGTCGGCGATATAATAGCAAGTCTGAATTTTTCCAGATCGTATTTCTCGATTCGGTTGTGGATTTCGGAAACGTTCTGAAATAAAATTTATAAATAAAATTATAAAATTTTAGAACAGCAGGTATATGTATAGGTATATTTATGTTTCAGTGTTTTAAGCGCCAAGTAATTTTACAGGTACGAGTCTTTCGCTTCCTTCGACGCGTCGATGTGTCGCGACGGAACGAAAAGCGAAGAAAAAGGATCTACGATACTGCGAATTACCGTTCTTTTTACTTTTACCGAGTCTTTTAACGCTAGTACGCTTTTGGTACCAACGAAAATTCGTTGGTTCGTTTTCTGAATAAACTTCGAAGCTCGTAGTAGCACGACGCGAGCTACGGTAGCGAAAACTGCGGAAAGATCGATTGGCTTTGAACGATAATTCCGAATCTCGTCGGTCGATAAGCGATCTTTTGCACGATACGCGTTTATGCGAATTCATATTTTTACGAACACGACTGAAGAAACGAAATATAGATGGATAGTTACATTTCCTAAATATTGTAACGAGTATTTTACCGTGGAAATTTTGCGTGTTTTCGTTGTACAGGTATCGTGTATGTTTTCCTGGATTTTCCTTTTTGCACGCTTAAATTTGATACGGGGATTTGAGAAGAACGTTCTGAGAACAACGGGGTTCTGGAGACGCTACGTCTATATCTATACACAACGATTAGCTCTTTTTAAAGATCATTTGCATAAGAAATTTGTACTTTTCATAATAGAAACGCAAACAGCCTTCTCGTGGTATCTAACAGAATGCAAATCGATTTGCAAGTTTCGTAACTATCCTTTTAGCCTAAATAGTTTAAAATACTTTCCCATTGCTTGTATCTGTTATCGTGGACCATCTGTAAATGTTTCACTGCTCGCAAATACTCTATTTTCTTCTCACCTTCAGCGGTAGCAGGTTGGTTCTGCTTAATATCGCGGTTCTTACATCGGTGCAATAAATTCTGTTTGCTATCCTAACTTTTGTGTCCTATTATTGTATGCTATTTATAGACGTTAGCGACCTTAAATTAAAGTGTATAAATGTTGAAACAAACGTTGAGCAATTTTAGATGGTATTACGATTTTCTATACTTTTATTAGAACGTATATTGGAACGAGTTTAGCTGCGTAATTCTTCAAATATAATATAGCCACTTTATTTGATTATTCTCGAAAAGGTGATTGCAAGTTGCGAGACAGCTATATCGACAGGTTACTCCGTAAGCAATTAAGTTAAATCGGTTCTTTAATATCGTACGAGAAAGTTTCTTGGGGTCCCTTAATGGCGATTCTTTGATACCCTAAGCTGCAAATGTACAAAATGTGCGACAGTAACACGTATTTGATATTATTAAATTTGACGAAGAAAATAAAACGTGAAAGAACAGTTTTCTGCGTTTCTCTAAAAAAAGCAATGCTTTCGACGATATTGATTTTGATATTAGACGAATTTAATTGAAATTCACTCGCGCGTGTAATTTCGTAAATTCCATCGATCGAATCGACGCTAATTACATTCGGCGATAGCTAAGAGAGCTCGTTCGAACGTCATTCGAATGATTCAAAACGGTTCGAATAATTACGAACGATACTCGCACGATCCCCGTAACGCACCCCGTATCGCGCTATCAAGATTCAGGAAGAAAATTTATATTCCGTAGGTTGTATCGTATTATTGATTGATTATTATCGTCGCTTTAATTCCCTCGCCCTCGCCCTCGCCCTCGTACGCTTCTCTCCCTCTCTTTAATAGGCACTCTCTGTTGCTACTTCGACAGTCTACAACACGGAGAGCGTGCTATCGAGGAAAAAGTGGACGGTAGAAAAATTCGCTTCTCGTTTACTACAATTTCGCTGCTTTTACCAAGGTCTTATTAACCGATATCGTTTACTTACTAATAGCTATGGCTTTGAAACAAGACCAGTAAAGTTATAACAGCTATTGTACGCTACAGCCTTTGATTCTGTTTCAGTTTCAGTTTCAGTTTCAAATAACTCTGTGGTATCGTTGCTTTTACATTCTATATACTTTTCACTCTTATTATCTACGATAGAATTACAAAAGTGTAGCTAATAATTAAATACAGTTAACGATTATAAAATTACTACAAGTATTTGTAGGCTTTACGTTGATCCGATCGAACGTTTTTACATTTACAAAAGAATTTAATAGATATACGCGAATTAGTACGAATTATTGCAATCGCTTCTTTACGATGCGTGTATTCGTAAAAAAAAAAAAAAAAACATATTGTTTAACTTGTTACTTGCTCCGATCTTTCTTTAAAAACAAGAAAGTCAAGAAAAGTTGCGAAATTTTTTTTTTTTTTTTTTTTTATTTTATAGTTTTACGGCGACGTTGATAATCAATTTTCAGTGATTTATTTACAGGAGAAAGAAACGCTTTGTTATTAGATGAAATATCCGAGCGTTTATGGTATTGTACACTATATAACAGATATAATGCGATTTGCAGTGTATTGTACAAGGTGAAAGAGGAATTTATTGACGAGTAAAACCAAAGATGCGTTACGAATCTCGTAAAAAATATGTCTGACGATATTCAAAGAAATTGGTTTATACGACAAAGATGGTACTGCGTAACGCGAGATAAATTTCGTGTCTTTTTATTGCAGGTTACAAGTTCTCGTCAAAAGTGCACAAAGTATGGAAAAGAGACAGCGTTAATGTGGTCCGTATTAAATTCGAGAGGGTGAGTAAAATATTATTCAAATAACGCTTTGCTCCGCTAGCGAGAAAAAAGCGTCCGCTCTATACATATGTATGTATTTAAAAAAGGTTTTTAAATACAGGATGGGACGGTAATCGTAGTACGAGCGGGCAAAAGATAAGTCGAAAATATACAATAACATTTTTTTCAAACGACGCTACGTTTCTGAGAAAATCGATTTCGAAAATTTATCAGATACTCTTTATGGTCGGCTAGGTACCGTTTGGCTATAAGTAAACGATCGGCGAAACTATATGTATAGATACAGCAATTATATGTACAAACGTGATCATTTTTTTTATTACGAAAATGAATCTTCGGTTTTTTGTTATCGATATAACAATAGGAATAAATTAATATACATATATATGTATATATATGTGCATAATTTAAATAACGTTATCATACTTTCATCGAAATACATTAGAATTATGTACATTTTTTATATGACTGCCCTAAATTATTCCTATTAACGATATCTTTTTTAAGACGCGGTAAATCGATAAATTACTGATTTAGTTGCAAATATTTCAAAGTGCTATACACGAAGAATTCTTTCGTTTAATTTAATTCCTGTTTTTTTTTTTTTTTTCATCTTCTTGTTTTACTGGTTTTTTTCTTTCTTTTTTTTCACGCAATAACGCACGTACTTTGAACAGAGTGCTTTCAAACGTTTACGATATATTGCTTGATTTTATCCTTCGTTTCTCTTATTAAATTCTTAAATTGCTTGGTTGAATTTCGTTTGTTCGATTCTTATAGAAACTCACTTAATAATTTTTTCGTTTTATTTCTGTATACACGTAATATCGATGTATCAACTCGACGACATCGAGGAACGTTAAATTCGTACGACTTGCTGGACAAAAGTCTTTTAATCCAATCTACAAAGAATACGTAGATTTTTTAAATTGGATCAAGTTCTAAAAAAAAAAAAAAAAAAAAAAAAAATTAAAAGAGAATCAAACTAAATGCGATCGAATTTTTTCTCGATAAATTTCTAAATTTACCAACAAAAAATTACGTTCAAAATTCGATAATGTAAAATTATGTCTTCATCGATAGCAGCCACGTGTAATAAATTCGCCAAATCTCGTTAATTCGATGGAATTTCTTGAAACACGTAAATCTCACAGACGCGTTGATATTTATTCGTTGATTTACATATGTGACTAGTTGCAGGCATGTACTAAATTCCGTACTTTCCGAAACTGCCGACAATCAACGTATGTATTCGCGAACACAAGCTAATCTAATTGAAGTGTTTGCTCCGGTTCACGTAGACGTGTTTTGCCAACCAAATATCGTCACATTCCAACAGCTTTGAAATTTTGCGCTTGTTCGTCGTTAGATTTTTCAGAAATGTGTTTAAAAGCTAGTGAAAATTCATTTGTTAATTATTTTACATACGTGTAAGAAGAACAACTAATAACCGGAAGAACACGATGTATTACGTTTAAACGGATAGCATTTATTTGATGCAAGAATATAACGATTAAATTAAAAATTAAATTAATATTACGATTAGTAAGCACAGTAACGTAGAAAAATTTCCATCGATAAGAAAAAAAAACAAATTTCTCGACTAAATTCACTTCATGCATAATAGGGACAAAAATAAAATTTACATGTATCGCGTATTTTGATAAGCCGATATTAAACGTTCAATTTGCATTCCGTGTTAAATTAATTCCGAATAATGCACAAGGTATGCCATCGATAATTATTCTGAATTTATCCGTATAAAGTTAAATTGGAAATACGGAGTACACCTTCGTGAGTACACCACAGGTGAAACGTTAACGAATGGAAAAATATGAACTATCGCGTAATAAAAATTCATGTATTAAATTTTAAACGCAGCAATATCAATTTATTGGTAGATTAACGAATAAGTATGTAACGTTGAATTTATCTCCTTCTTTTTTCCTTTTTTTTTTTTTTTTTTTTCTTCTACATTTTAATTCACTCGTACCTTTTAGGATTATTTGATGGCCACTTTACGCTATCGGTGTAGAATTAAGATCTATCTTTGTTTTACGAAATTATGAGAAAAATAATACGGCGTAACGAAGTTAAAACAATGTTGATATTACGTTGCACTCTCTCCGTTCGTTCAGATCGAGTCGAGTCGGTAATTTATGTCGATGCATGCCAACTTTTCGCGATAACCTTGCTAAATAAGTTAAATTACGCCACGCGTGGTAATTTTTTTCGTTCCGTCATAATATCATAAGGTTGAGAGACACGTTTTTTTCCTTTTTTCTTTTTTTTTCTTTTTTTTTTTTTTATTTTTTTTTTTGAACGATATAAAGTAAGCTAAACTTAATTTTGTTTCCAAAATGGTGCTATTACAAAAAGAAAAAGAAAACAATAATATCTCGATATTCCGGTATAAGCATAATTCTGTTGTTTTCGATTTATTACGTTTTTAACAGAGTCGTAGAGTTTAAACGTTAAATGAAATGAAACAGATGAAATATAAAATGTCAAAAACATTCGATAAAACAACATTATTTCGATAATATCATCGAGTTATAGGGTATTCCTTCCTCGCTGTTAATATTTCAGCATCTTTTGTAAAATTCAAATATGATGTAGAATATGAGTAAAATCTTTTTATTCGCAAGATATTAATGCGATATCACGCAAAGTTAATCATAGAGTCGTTTATATCGTTCTGAGAATTCTATCGTTAATTCTAATAACTAAATACAGCGAAATTTAAAGATTTTATGTAACTGTCGAGCGAACATTTACTCAAATTATGTTTTATTACACACATATTCGTACATGCACGTATAATGGACAAAAGGCAGTAATAAAACGTTAGTAAATATCAAATAATTTGCCAAATTATCATGTCTAAAAGGATGACTCGAAACGGTAGAAAAATTTACGTATTTTTGAAACGAAGATACAACGAACCGCTATTTAATTTTTTTCGTCTTCGTAAAACACCACATGGTGTTGCAAAGCAAACATGGTTGGCTTTTAAGTATGTGTACATTAAACAAAGAAGCAAATTTTCCGCCAAAGATAGAAACGAATGAATTTATAATACGCTTCTAAATTATTTAACGGAATTAATAAAACGAGCGAGTATCGCGTTAGAACGTACTTCAAATATATATAAATCTAATAGCTATGAATGGCAAATTAAAGGGAAAATGGCACATTTTCTCAAAATACTTGATCGCGTTGCAATTTCAATGTCCATTCTCCGTTCCCTCGATTACCTCGTCTGATTCATCGTGCGCTAAATTACTGGAAAACCATTCTGTAGCGCTCGTTTCATTTGATGTCGCTTCGTATAAGTACTCGGTAAAATGCCGGTACAAAATGAAGGAACGCAAACAACGTTTCGTTAGCCGAAAAGGAGAATAGAAAGGACGATATAACAGAATCTAGTTCGTTATACATATGTAAAACGTTTACCCGCCTTCTATTCATCCGTCAAAGAGGCTCTTGGGCCTTTACGTTGCCACTATAACGCCCTATAACATTATACGGAAGACTAATTGAGCTGGTTAAACTTCTCTTCTGTACAAAAGAGATTCGTAAAAACGTAATTGGTTAACGAAGTATGTAACTCGTTTTGCGGCTAAAACATTACTTAAACGCTCTCGTTTCCGCGTTCAAAGGTTTTTGCAAACGATTGACCAGTTAAAACGAAGAACAGCTCGTCCTTTGAACGTATTTAAAGATAATTTCAGAACGGAGAAATCTTTTAAAGGATAAAAATCATGTAAATCACGACGTAACGAAAATGAACGTTTTATCCGGGTAGAAACGATGTACGATATCCATAAAAAAGACTCGGATCTGTATTCGCGAAACCGTGATCGCTATGTACAATATCAAATGGTATTACACGATGCGAATCAACTCGAAACATGCATACGAGTATATGCAGGGGACGTAGTAATATTCTCACGATATGTAGAATACGTGGAAGATGAGATTTTTGTATTTGTAGTCATGGGGCGATATTCTTTCGACGATTATCATCCATTGAGAGATTTGAACAAACAAGTATCGAGTACTTTCTAGCAATAGTATTTAGTATTATCTATCGTTATCCACTGCTATCCAATCTGCCGTGTAACATTATTTACAAAGCATCTTTTGTCGCGTATGTTTCGTACGATGCGTGACGTTCAACTTATAATCTAATATATTCTTCTTCTACAAACTTCTTGCTCCGACATAGATTTCTTCTTTTTCTCTCTCTCTCTCTCTCTCTCTCTCTCTCTCTTCTTTTTGGATTATACGCGGTTACGTATTTCAAAGCAGCGATACGACACGGAGAAAACGGAGAACAATCAGAGCGTAGATCGAGTTTCCTAATACTCGCACACGAGTGTGGTACTGTGGTCGAATTGACACGCGCGAAAGCGGTTTATCAGACGGGACAAAACGTCGCTGTCTAAATTGACAATCCGTCGCGTATATTACGCGCGTATTTCTGAAAATCAAACTACCATTGACGTACAGTTGACAACAAGTTATTGAAATCGAAAAAAAAAAAAATAAAAACGAGGGAAATATCTTTTTCGCGATCGCGGAAAAACATATTTCGCGATACGAAGAAATACCTTTGTCAGAATTCGATTTCTATTTATATGGCAGTACCGCTTTGGCCATGGCGACGTATCGGCCAAATCGTTGAAACTTTGTACGTACGTCCGCTGTAAAAGATAGAAGATTTCCATAGAGTGCAGAGAATCGAGTGGATTAATTTTTCTTGTAAACGAAATCTCTCCGCGTTCTACGAGCTGTTAAAATGATTATGAATTACTCGCGAACAACGCACACACGTGATATCGATCTCAGGACTTCCTGCTTGGGCGTGGCTCCAGGAATCCTGAACAAAAGGATAATATTCGTCACTTTCTCCTATCGAAACGCCGGGAATATACATTTTTTATCATCGGTCACAGTTCGATTTAAACGAAATTATATTTTATCACGCTGTTCTTTCCTCCGCGATATTTCACCCCGTACGAACGTTCCATATGATCCTTAAAAAATCTAATTTCGCCGCTCGTCCGTGTAGCGTTATTTCCTTTTTCAACTTTATACGCTATACCTAAAATAGCGAGAACACCTGTGCTTTACTTAAACAGAATCTTTTCCGATTTTGCTTATACTACGTAATAACGTGTAACTTAAGCGACTGAACTGAGAAACTAGAACGAATAAATACGACAGATATTACAAGGAAATATAATCGTTCTACGGTTCGAACGTTATCTTACGTGCAATTTAAAAAGTCGATCGATTCGTTCGGTAAGTATTAAAATTATAATGCGTGATTAAAAATCCAGGACTCGATTTCAAATATCATTTTCTAGCTCTTGAAGTAAAAAAAAAAAAAAAAAATATATGTATACTGTATTTAACTTCTGACAAAGCTCTTCGCGCCGCTTTCCCTGTTTCGATATCTAGCGCACGAACGGTTGCTTTTTGCAGGAAAAACTTGCAGCCCAGTCAGCGGTAACTCTATGCCCATTTAGTTTCCAACTTTTTATTATTCGCAACATTGCCATTCACCACGAAACTTCGCGAGAGCAAAGGCAGATAAAATTAACCGTTGTGCGCATAGTCCGTATCTATTATGTAATATATCAAATGCGAAACAGAGTGCAGCGGTATGAATTTCAAATTCTCCTTACGTATTTCATATCGTATCGTATTCAATTCCGATAAAATTCTGATACTTTCGACGACGCGATAGAGATGGTGGAAATTTCAGAGAAAAAAACGACTAATAATCGTATCTACGTGCCGTAGCTGAGTCGTAAGTTGTTGCTGTAAAACGTTGCCAACCTGTAACGATACGTGCTAATATATATTCTAACGATAGACGTACGTATATGTATCTTGACATCGCGTAAAACATCCCTTAGAATCTGCGATTGGTTGCGCGTCCGATAAAATCGTCGATAACTTTGTTATACGATCTGACGATGTAATCGATCTTCGTGGAAACCTATGGTATAGTTGTACAATCCCGAACGTCGTTACGCTAACTCGAAGATCCTTGTACGTATCTCGATGTTATGGATATTTAACGGAATTAATAGTATCGATAGAATAACAGGTAACATCGAAACAATTAGGTAACGGTATAACGAAGGGTTGCGAGTTTTATATTTAAACAATTGCATAACTGGCTACCGATGTAAATATTAAATATAATATCCAGATATAAACTTATACTTGTGCTTGTGGAAAAAGTGGAAAAAGATATTTCAGGGTATGTCGATTCGTTAACTACGATAGATCGTCTCTTTAAACGCAATTTTAATTTCGATTTTTCGTTTTCTCGATCAACGGATTATTACTGAAAATTACGTAATAGATAATCTTTATTAAATTTATCTAACTAATATCCGTATACATGTAATGCATATCAAACGTTGTATAACATCAACGATTATTTAAATATTTTTAACAATACCGGGTAATTTCTGCCAGTCGTTATTTTTCTTTTACCTTTAGTAAAATCGATGCAGCTTCGGTTGTGTAACTAATTATCCTTTAAAATAGTGGAAATAGCCTGAAAATACCCAGGGACAGCTATTAAACCGTCAAAGTAGTTTAATGCGCTTCAGAACTCGGTAGCTACATCCCCGTTCGTATTACTCGAGCGACTTTGGTAGACAGTTTATCGGTGCAAGTCACTTTGATAATCAAATCAAATGCAAATCTCGAGAGTTTTGAACGGAATTTGTTCGCTTCTTTCGTAATTCGTGACCCATAAATATGCGTGTCTCGATAATCGATGAAACACGAATTACAAATCCTATCAATTTCGATTTGAAACGACGGTTGGCGTAAATTTCGAAAACTCTTTGTATCGAAACGCGACAGTGGACACTGATCGCGCGAGAACGCTCGAAATACAGGTGTAACTCATTATTCGCTTGGAGCTTGGACGAAACTCGAGCTTACAAAATATCGATTTTAGAATTGACGAGCGATCTAGAATCGAATAGCGAGTTAAAATCTGATCGAAATTAATCGAGAATGCCTGTTAAAATAAGTGGTTGTTACGTCGTTACGAACGAGCTAATCAAAAGAGTCGATGAATAAGTACAACTGAATTTATCGTCGTTATAGAACGGGGTAAAATATCGTCGTAACTACTCGGTTGCGAAACATGCTTTTTAGCTTTTCGCAATTTTACTTTAAATCCTTTAAATATCGTTCCGCCGATGGAGATACGGCCGCAAGCCTGTCCTATTTATTAAGTATAATATCTGTTTGTTATTGAAACGAACCTTCGGCGTGGATTCGCGTTTCTTCTATAATTTTATTCTGTCTTTTCCGTCTAGAAAGTGGAAAAGTTTCAAAGTAATAAAGATAGGATTCGGTTGAAGAAAATTCAAGCGTTATAGGATTTAGTGGTCTCATTTCGCGGAACAAAAATTTTATATTAAACGACGTTGAACCGTCCGGGTCTGGGATGTACGTGAGAGGAAGTGGAGATTTTCAACGGGTGCATATCACGTTGGTTTCCCGCTGCGATTACAGCAAAATGTGTTATTTGTCTGTGGGAAAATTAGGTTTCACGTCAGGTTCGTAGCAAAAGCTGACCGACCCCTGTGAATGCCAGGTACCGATATACGTATAGAATGGTAAGGGCAGGTAACAGGTGAACGCACGAGTTAATGGAGTTTGATAGTTGATAGGATCGATCATGGGACCTTCGGCGGTAGCGATGATAACGTGTCCATCGTTAGAGAGCTACATGTTGCACACGTGTTACTTTATATCACGAGCGTATGTACGTTAGGGATGCAGTTGGCCATGTGTACGCTAATTTTCTTGGAATATACGTACGTGCGTACGATATATAGCTTCTTACATACTTACATACTATACGTATGTAATCATCAAATTGTATACGCAGTTTGTTCGTTCGCTTTTCCATCGGACCACGACGATCGAACCTGTATATATAATTTAAAAATAAAATGAATTAGTCGAAAGCTTCGCATCCGTCTTAAAACTGGAAATTCGTAACGATGGAAATTCGAATACGATAAACTACGATATGTGGACAGTTGCTATATTTCCTGCAATTTCTTTCAATCGCGTCGATTTAATTCATACACGAGTGATTTCCGCACTTTCGTCGAGTATATGCCGAATAATAAACGAATAACCAAGTTAACGAAGTTTCGTGGTATCGATACAGCCTGAAAGTTACGCGTTGGAAACATATTTCACGGAATATCACGTCAACTATTAGATTTAGAATATTCGTTGATCCATCTTTGTTCTTCGTACGCATAAACTTTAGAGAATCGCGCGAAATTAGAAGAAACTGGAATTTCGATCTTTAACGTTATACGAAAAATTATCGTCTTTGTTATTTTCGCCCATTCTATATACACAAAGTCACTGGACATTCGTGACGCGTCTCTTTAGTTGGTTGTGTCGTTACAAATTTTCTGCAACGATTATGAGAAAATGGCATTGTCTCGTTTAAAATGGCATAGAAATAGAACTTATATCGAACAACGAAAGAATAACGTTAACGATGATTTTGAGTGAAGGCGTGATATCGTATATTTTTTATTTTGACGCGATGGCATGTCGTGTCGCGTTTCTAAAATGCCTTCCGTTAGAGCGACAGCTTTCTCGAATCCAAAAACAAATCCTAAAAGCGTTAGGGTTACTTTTTCTTTCGACTCTTTGAAAAAAATTAAAAAATGTGCGTTAATGAGATCCGTTTGCGGTATTGCGTGCATAACGAGTTTCGAAAAAGCGCGATATAACTGTGAATGCTGTAAAAAATTTGTAAAAATTACCGTAAAAAATATTTTAAACGTAAGAAGTTATACGACGTTTTAGACGGATCCCGCTAGTTGTTAAATATTAGAGCACTACCGTACATCTCTATATCCATGCACCCTCGAGAACCGAGAACACGATCCGAAAACGACAAAGTGCTTAGGCTGGCGACAAGTTTCGCCCAACAGCAAGTCGAAATCGTTTAACTTGGAACGCGTAAACCTATGTACGTAACTACTTGCTTCCTTTCGCGGTTAACTCCGCTCTCTTTCGCAATTTCCGTTAGCTCCCTGTCGCTGGGAACGTGAGTACGCATACACACTGCCGTTCGTTAATATATCTGGAGCCGTAATGTACGCAGAAGCACGACAGTGCGAAAAAAAAAAAAAAAAAAAAAAAAAAAAAAAACAGTAGTTAAAAGCACGCGTAAACGTTCCGCCGAACAGGTTGCACGCACGATATAGGCTACACAGACGGTCCCATCGACCGCCCCACATATTACACGTCTTTCCCTCGTTTTCTCATACCCTCTGTCCAAACTACGGTCAATTGGCTTCCGTCTGTTCAAAGATACGCAGGTACACGTGCACGTTCGACTTCGATATCTACCGCAAATATTCCCTAGAATCTTCTTCTTCCATGGTACCGCGTAATTGGAAATCTATAAAAACGCGTTTCTCCTTCTTTAACTAGTTTCGTTTAACGCGATGTTTCGAAATTTAACTTTTGCCCGTCTGTACGCGTATAATTCTAAAGTTTGCTTTTAACTAGCCACGATACGTTTGTTTGTCGTTTATAATTATAAGAAAACACCGAGTGGA
The DNA here is from genome assembly GCA_037178635.1 of Bombus dahlbomii. Lineage (NCBI taxonomy): Eukaryota > Metazoa > Arthropoda > Insecta > Hymenoptera > Apidae > Bombus > Bombus dahlbomii. The sequence goes on along the minus strand of CM074109.1, from coordinate 14,741,672 downwards.
AATTTGAAATTGCGAGTTAAGATAAGGAAATATCGCAGGGTATAAAAAATATTTTTCCTATTTCGTTGAGCGTTACGTCATCGATAAAGCAGTTAAGTACCTCGGCTTATCCGTATTATTTGAATTTTACTTTACTCTATACTCTCTGCTCTCTGCTCTTCACCACTGTATATCGATAAATCTTATCTCCATGCATATCCGTTTAACGGTATATTGGAATTAATAGTCGACCGAACAAAGTTCAGCTGTAATCTACGACAAAGCAAGAGGAAAACTTCTTTTTCGTATTGTTTTATAAAGTTGCCGCGCGAACTCGAGAAACTCCGAACTCGATGAAAATACAGGTTAATCTGGAGGAATAATATTAATATCTTTAAAGGCACACGCAACGAACAGGCGACAGGATTTTTCCTCCCTATACTTTGATGCTTGGTCGTGCCGACGCTGGAAACATTGTTTCGAGAAAGAAAGGAGAAAGCCGCACCATGATGAGATTTAACCACGATTTTATAAAAGCTTTCGTTGCCGTTACCGTTGTCGTTGCCGTTGCGTCGCGGAGCAGAAAGTAAGAGAGGGTCGAAGGAAACAGAGGAGAGGCAACTTTAACGCGATACGTTCGACCTCTGATAAACCACGAAATGAGAAATAAATTTGCTATTTAAAACGTCCAACTGCGAAAAATAATTTAGTCTTTATTCTGATATCTTCGTCTCGGCCCTCTGCTATTTCAATGGATTACGTTGAAACGCTTTTAACGGAAGAAAAATCCTTTCAAACGAACATTTTATACGTACGAACAGATTTAGTATGTAAATGATCGGCGAGAAAGAGGTGGAAACCAAAAATTAAAAACGTTCATTGCGACAGATCGAACTTGTTTGTAACTTGGATACACGTATGTATATTATACGTCGCTGAGATACGGTAAAACGTATGGTATAACGTAAAATAACGTAAAAAAGATCTTCGACCGATCCGAAAGACAGATACTTTGCTATAATTTATCGTGATTCGTTATTTTTCAAATGTTATTGATTTGCGGACAACGACTATACATGGGAAATTCATCTGTTTGAAAAAGTACTTCTACACAGCGAAGATAGGGGGGAATTTAGTACTCGATCGTATCTTTGCCGTAGTTCTTCGTAAAAACGTAAGATTACAACGTTGTCGTACGCGTGAACACAATTTCCATATCGTTTCGGTGCGTTTTCAATTTGCGCAGTCCGATTTATCGATATATTTTCAATTCGTTTCTATCTTCTACGTCCACACGAACGTTTATCGTTAATACCAACCATTATTCAATCACAACCAAACCGTAATAACGTATGTTGCTACTAATGATATGTTTTCATTTTACAATAAATGTTCATACTCTGTAAATAGAGTGAATTTTAATAATTATTTAAGGCAATAATTCGATCAATACCAGACCGATGATAAATTTAAACCAAAAGAGACTTAAATAAAGAGTAAATAACTTTTGTCACGAGTTGTACGCAAGCTTGAAAAATAATATACTCGAATAACTAGGAACCTTCGATCTGATGATCGCAAAGTATAGAAAGCCGAGTGTTCATGGATTTTCCGGTCGGTTATGTCAGCTTTAAACGCGCTCGATATTGCACCATAATACCTGCGGCGCAAAAACTAGACTCGCTGGTCGATGAAAAAGTGAAAAGGTCTAAAAAGTCGAAAAACTGACGGATCTAACTCGAACAAAGGATTTGCAAATTTGCAGTTGTTGTTGATCGAACGACTCGTGAATCGCACGATTTTTTAAGTACCTATGGGCAATTTATATCTATGTATATTTTATCAACGTCATTTTCTTTACGTTACTATAGCTGCAATTTGTTTCCAACTTGGTTAAAAATAATTATCGTGGAAAGACAACAGACGATAAAAACGATGTTCCTGTTGGTGGTAATTTCATGAATTTCTCTGTTATTTTTATTTTTCGTAATTCTAGATCCGTGTGTCCGTGATCATTGTATAATTCTAGAGAATATTTACATCGATTCCGCAAGAAAGTTAACGATTTTCGTTTCGTTTAAGTTGTGGTATCTTTTCTAATTGAAATTACACACGCGCTTTCGTATCGTATCTATCATAATTTTCATACAAAAGTTATCTCGATATTCTAACATTTCGCATATATGTTTCGTGTAGCGAGCCTAAACCAGGGAGAAATGTAATAGCAGGTGTATTCGAACCCGGAGGGGAAAGACTATGCGAGAAACAGTGAAAAAGAATAAATAAATATGTGTCTTGCGTAAATTAATACGAAAAGATTTTTCCAAATTTCATAGTTTTTCATTTCGGCCTTGCGCTGCAAATTAAAATCGATATCGCGCGTATGATCTAATCGTTTAAACTTGCGTTAAAAGACAACGAATAATAAGAAGCAGACGTGTTAAACGTTTGGTTTAAAAAAATTCAAACTGTCTGTTTCGAGAAAGCTACGGAATAAAACACGCCAGTATTTTATCTGCGATTCGTGATAACGCGCGTAATATTTTATATTCGTAAAATGTATGGTAACGTTCCCCGCATATTGGCCAATAATATTTTATCGAATAAGAACACGATAGGAACATCGGAGTTAATCGTTGCGTTGTGAACACAGCTGACAGCTGTTAATGTAAACGATATCCGACCAATATTTTATTTTCCTCGTTAGAACGAAAACTCGGCTGTCGGTATTACTCGGCTTCCGTTTAATTTACCGATATAAAGACCGACGAATTGAATTGACTCGTTCGTTTGCCAGACAGTTTGTGGATTAATAAGACGAGTTGCTTGCAACGAGTCGCATCGTATTTGATTCGAAGCCACGGAAAGTGGATGGATGGCTTGGTCGATTTAAAACACACGACGAGCTCGCCCGTACCAATTCGCGCTAAAATCTTCCAAGCTTTTTAAAATTTTTTTTGTAACCTTCTACCAGTGTAAAATCGTAATATTTTATAAGTAATAATTAAAAACTAACGTTTAGTGTGATTACATTGTTAGTCAAATTTGCGACTGAACTGAAAAAGTATAGAAATTATTAGTTATTTGCCGCAAACGTACATTTACTAAAACACGTTAGTATGCGTTTCGCGTCTTGCGTTTTCCGTACTTGTCCGTGTCGCACACGCGATGCGACCTGGTAACGTTTCGAAGCAAAAGTGGTTTCAACGCCGAGGCAACAGCGAGACGTACGATATTTATCGCGAGATAAGAATCTTCAAAATCTGTGCAGGTACAAAAGAAGGAAACGTATTCCCCAATTAGTCAGCGGCGCTGGAACTTTGTTTCAATAAGAACACGAGCGCCACCCTCGAGACTAATAAACCTGAAAAGTTACAGAACGTTCTCTACCCCCCCTGGTGGAGTTTCTTCGCGAACGTAAGTACGCTCGCTGCTTTCGTAAAATTTGCGGCGAAGAAACAGAACCCGCTACGATATCGTACAGCGTGCGAGGTGCAAACGAGATAAACTTCTATCGTGCAAAATGAGCTGAAACGGAATAGCCGGAAATTTCTTTGTGTTCGTTCGCGCGTGTCGACTCGCGTGCACGCGATACGCTGCGCAATTGTATCCTACGTTCGTTAAGATCGATCTTAATTTATATCATAAACGAATCCTTGGATATTTTCATTTTGCCGGCTTCCGCGTTTACCGTGTGAGAACCGTGATACCAAGGTATCTAAACTGATTGTTCGTTTATCGTTTGCCGAATTTGTCAGAATCATCCGTGGCGGCGAGTCTACTTCGCTCGCCACCAGAGCTCCGTAACAAAATTCTCTAAACTCTAACTATAACGTTCGATGTACATACGAGCTTTAACCTGACTTTGTTGCTTCCACGTTGTTTAAAGTCATCGAGAGCTTCCTAAAAAAAAATCCTTATCGATGCAGCACCGACACGGAGGGAGGACATCTTCGTTCCATTCTCCGCATCGTAAATCTTATTACGCGTAAACTGCGCGAACGAACGTTCTCGGCTAGAACAATTTCTGCGAAACGAATACTTTACAGCAAACAATTTTGTGTAATTTTCGCGTGATCGATGTTTCTCGAGTTTTTAACAATTTCGATATTCCATTTTACGAATTCTCGTTGCTTTAGAAATCGCACGAACGTATGTAAACTTGGTTAATTTCTCTCTCCTCCTCGTTTAGATATTTAGTCGCTGCTTTAGAAATCACGTGAAGCTACTCGTACTCGATTACCTTTCCCTTTTCCTTTATCTAAATAGATATAAGTAGCATTAATTAAATTACGAGAAGTAATTTCCCTCGAAGTGGTTTCTCATTAATTATCCGCTCTTGCAAATTAATGCGTTTAATAGCAATCAAAAGGCAATTGCAGGAAGCGCTTGTGTGTATGTACGCGTTTAGAGATTATATCAGAAACAAATTGAGCAACGCGCTGGTTATACATATACGAAATCTTCGCTCGTGAACTATTGTTCCTCCTTGTACAACAAACAGCACCGTTGCGAAGGTAAACCTAGTTGCTATTACTTCGTATAAATATAGCTCTCACGAGAATACGCTATACCATCTATTACCATCCGGTATTCCTAACAAGTAGAAAGTTTCCAAATTCGGATAACCAAAGATATTTTTAACATAGAACGGTGACTATAACAAAATCCTCCGTTCGAAAGCAAGTGGGAACCAGACAGGCTAAACGCGACACATGTTCGGTATGACACGGTGCAGAGCAATGTCGATAACCAGAGTGAACTACGTATTTAGAAATGTTTAAGCGTCGCGGCATTTAATTTCGTCGTGTGGAGATATGATCGACCGGAGCGCTATTGTTTAATAAAAGGAAAGTCTTTCCCGAAAGTAAAGGAAAAGGGTAAAATCAAACGGGAGAAAGATAAACGGATCTTTGATTTTCGAGTACACGATTGGTTTATCGAACCGCGTTGTAAGGTTGTCGACGTACGCCTATACGCAGATTGATCGAAAGACGAATGCTCGAACGATCAAAGCTCGAGTAGATGTAGTACGCGCGGAAGAAAGGAAACCAGAAACTTCATAAAACTCGGAAAGAGTCGGTTCGTAAAGAATCACGAATTAGAAGCAGTCTTCGAACTTCCATTTCGACGTAACGATCGTACGAAATTGCCAACTACTTTGCTACGTATACGGTGATTTTGAATCGCAAATATTTTTTCCACTTGCCGGAACTTTTTAAACGGAATACGATTGCTTTGATCACGCATAGCGTAGCTTTGTTAATTCGACGAAGATCAGTTGCATCTATCGAACTATGAAACCGCGAAAACTTGACGGCAAAGCGTTACGTGAAACTAGTACACGATGATATTCGCAACTGTGAAAAAGTCTACGAAAAATCTACAAAGTATTAACCTTTTTCTAAAGCAAAGCGTTAAATAATTCAACGATCAGTTTTAACGACAAGGATGTTCGCTACACTCGAAGATACAATACTCGGGTGAAAGGATATGTAATTCCACGGTTTTCAGGTTTAAAGAGCATAAAAGGTAAATAAAATCGCGAAACTTAATTTTTTCGAAAAGAACAGACGGTACTTATGGTTGTTTTTAAGAAAGTCGTAACTTTCCGACCCTATAAAAATCGCGTCTCTGATCACCGACATGGGCACACACGAAATTCCATTCCTAATCTTCTTTTCCTCTCTTCTGCTGCTTTTTGCTTCTGCGAAATTACCGCGGATCCGCGGACCGCGGAAACCGGACGGTCGTTACGTAGCGTTCAAGATCGTCTTTGGCGTTTCCAGTCGACCGCTTAGCAATGTGCGAGCACGAACAAGGAGAATTTCGATGGAAACGCGTAATCGCGATTTCTTCCACTGCCGTTTCGTTTCTACGACTGTTACAAAGACGACGAATTTCGTCGTCGAGGAAATTACCGCGAACGACCACTTTTAGAAAGATTACGTTAAAACTTTGAACGATTTGCGAGTTTAAGCGAAACTTACCATTTTTTTTTTTTTTTTTTTTTTTTTTTTTTTTTTTTTATTAGACTCGAACCGTTTTAACTTTATATCGTGTAAGGTTATGTAAAAAGTAGCAAGGTAGATAGACAACATTTTTTCGAATAAACGAAATTGTCGGCCATAGTTGGTGAACATTTTTCAAAGTCTCGCGTTAAGTGGAGAAATAGAGAGAAAAATGGGAAGAAAGAACGCGCGCGTCTGAAAAAGATACTCGTGCCGTAACAGTTGACGTTTAATCCAGAAAGAAGGACGAAACAGAAATTAACATTGTTCCTCTGAGAGTCGTTGGATTCGCCGCTGTATTCCGTTGACGACAGTTCGTAGCTATCTCTGCAATGAGTGGCTGCGCTTTCTGGAAGTTCCTGTTGGCATTGCCCGAATATACCAGCGAATCCTTTGTGCGAATCCATCACACGCGCACAGTTTCGACCAGAAACGAATCCTCTTGTCGATAAAGAAACGACGAAACATTGGAATATCGGTCGAATATCCGTCGAATCGAAGAAAACGAACGAGTGGCGAAGATAATTTAATTGATATTGATACGTATTGGATTTATTGGAGTAATGCAGCTACGATATTGTACGGGCTACGTAACGCGCACACAATAACGCTTTGTCTCGTTATACCGTGCGAAATGTCGATTTAAATACATTAGAAACGTCAACTCGGTATATCCGTGTATTAATTAACTAATATCTACCACGATTATTCTATATTATATTAATTGGAATTTAGAAACGATAAATTGCTTAAATAATTCGATGGAAAGAATTAGCGCGATAGTTCACTGTTTTGTCAGTTATGCGAAACGATTTGCTTCTGCCCCCGATTCGCGATAAGAATATCGTATCTTCGAATCGCCTGTACAAAATTTTGGCCGGTTTTAGCTATACCGTTAGTCTATTGTTTGGTACAGAAATTTCGAACGTTCGAAGCAGCGGGCACATTTCGTCATCTTACATTCGGATATATTTCGAAAATTACATTAACTCGTATCTTCTAGGAATAGGAATTTATTCGAACGTACGTTTCTCTAGATTCGCCATCCGCTTTCTTTCTCTCGTCTTTACTTGCCGGTATCCTCTTTCTTTTAGCGGTTTAATAGTGCGTTTAAATTACCCAGAGATTTTCTCTTTCTGATTTCTAGGCCAACTAAGGGACGCGGTGGTTGTTAAAATACAAGAAAGACACGGAACAGAATAGGAGAAGGACGAAAGCTGATCCTAGTGATCGATCCTGTTAAGTAGAGGTCAATGGAGCCGTCTTGATGCAGGCTGCAAAACTACGTGGGGATTACCCATCGTGGTCGTCGGGCTGATTTCAACGGTGAACAGTGGCGATTCCATCCGTGGCCGTGGGTGGAAGAGCCGTTTTCATCACCGTCAACGACGAATAGTACAGCCACTTCCGCTTCCTCCACCCCACGTGGCCGAATCATTACCTGATAAGGTTGGTCCGAAGATATAATCACATTTTGAAACAATTCTTCAAGGTACATCTTCTGTTTACGCAACGTCTTGATCGTTAACAAGTGCTGGACAAAAGTAGATGCGAGTCAAGTTTTGAAAAAATCGAAAGAACACGCTGATATATTCTGCATTGCTATTTTATACTTACGATTCTAACGATACAGGTGCATTTTAGCCGATAATTAAACCGAGAGCTAACAGTATATTGAAAATCTAATACCTCGTCTTACATCGCGCCTTAAATGTTTCAAGCGCTCCTCTGTCAAACTAACGTATAATTCTGACTCTTTACACACTTTCGCACGCATATTTCTTAGACAATTTTCCAACGTAGCTTCCTTCGTCCGTCCCTTTATAATATTTCCTTCTCGCATCGTTTCTCTCTTTTTGTCCGAGTCTCTGTTTCGCAGCGAGACGATGCGACGTGTACAGGATATAGCGTTTCCTTCCTTCGGCAGGCAAGATATAAATTTTGCCGTACGAAGGGACGTCTCCTTCGAGCGTAATAATCCAAGGTCAAGTTTGTACCGTCACCCGCTATGATTTTGTTCGTTCAATATGCTTTGGTCCGCAGGGATGCGAAAACAAATGAAATTTTCATGCCGCCCGCGACCAAACGGATTTCGCTTGAAAACGTTTGTTTCTCCTTTCTCTCTCTTTTTTATTCTTTTTTTTTTTTTTTTTTTTTTTTAAACTCTTTTTCCGTCTTTTTGTATGTTTCGCTCGGAAACGTTTGAATGCTCCATCGGGACACAAATTTTCATCGCGCGCAATCCCATTCCGATGTTGTGCCACGATGTAAATCGTTAATCGTATTTGCTTGCACCTGTTCGGTCGATTTCATTGTTTTATAAGGTGATACTTTGATTACAGCGGTAAAATATTCGAGTGGGATACGAAGGAAATTGATTTTCGCAGCATAGACAGAAACGTAACTGATTATGGCGTACCGATTTTTATTAGAATCTTGGAATTGTACGTTTGGTAGCCTTTGCGTCGTAACTATCGCATCGCGTAATTTCGCATCCCATTTATGCTAATGTATTTTATAAATGACGTTCCATGATTCATAGATGGAGCGTTATTGAAATTCGCTTAATCCCGGAAGAAAAAAATGGAAAATCGTGTCTTGCTATATCTGTAATATACAGCTGTACACGCACGTGTAGTATACCGTGTAGAGTAAACTGATTGTTTAGAACAGAAGGGATGTGTTTTGAAAGAAAATGCATCCCTAATCGTTTACGTGTATATCGTACGTACATCTGATCAACGTCTTTAGCTCATAGCATACGATTTTCGTGTAAATTCTTTAAAAAAGCTAAATTAAGACAGGTATTGAGACAAGACTACGATATCATCAAGTTTCAAGGTTCGGAACTTAACGTACTATAGATCTGTGAAAGTTAAACGTTATGTGCTGTCGCCAAAAATTAATTACTTTATAAGAAACACTACGCTACAGTAGCTACAAAGTAGCTTAAATTCTCCAAGTGTTAGATTAACTTTTCGAGAACGCTTCGTCGTGTTCTTTTATCTGAACGAAATTTCACGAAATTTCGTTTTCCTGCGAAAATATACAACATACGTATATTCGTCCAGACATTTAGATAGCCAAATGCTACAAACGCGTAGCTTTGAACAACAATGCTATAGCGGAACAGATCTTCGGTGCAGATATTTTCATATAATTCGTTAGTGTAATGTAATTAATGGCCATTTCTGAAATGTTTGAGCTAAATATGTGCGTTCAAATATGACACGGTTCTATTTCATACGAATATTATCACATACGTATCTACGTATCTGCGATATGCAACGAAATAATTAGATAATATGCTACGATCTTTTAATTTAGAATCGCAAGTGGAAACTGAAGTTATTCTCTCCTATAACTTAATTTGCTCGATATTTGCCAACAAAGAGTAATTTATACTTTATTCGTATTTTACATTAAGTTGTCCGTTGCAATACGCTTAAATCCGTTATAAATAGACAACGTCACGAATCACTTTAATAACAAGACGACTCGTAATACCATACTCCGGATGCGTCGAATTATCCAAGTGCTCGTTCTTGTCACCGCAAATGGATGCCACTTGCACATTTTCTGAGCCCTCGTGTACACGTATTATGCTGGTACACGCCTGGCTCAACGAGTCGCGCCAATCTTAATTATTTTTGACAGAACTAGGACAGATTTTAAATTGTCGGCATGCTTGAAATAACGCCTTATAATATTGTACGACGTATACTTTCCGCTCCTCCTCCGATAGAAACTTTCGAACGAACAATTTATACTCGTTGTTTTTGCAATATTTTCATAGATATCGCGATCAACGTAAAACGTAGTAAGATAATAACGAAAATCGATCGCCAAGTTTATACGTTTACGATCGGTTGCTCGAGAAATTGGCAACTTCTTGCAATACGTACGGGCAATTTCTTTTTCGCCCTTCGGTCGCAAAGTGGGGTGGGCGGGGGGGGGGAGTACGCCTCGTGCTGGACTCATTACGTTCCTGGGCTTCGTTTAACACCGAGACTTACCGCTGTATAGTTTTATCGTACAAGTAAACCTCGAATTTATCGATTATTTTGCAAAAGGTAAAACGATATAATCCGTAAAAAATTCGACGAAAAGAAAAGGTTTCGTTTCAATGAAATTAAAAAGTTAGAAAATTATAACGACGACGATCCTGTAATCAAACCGTTTTCGCTTTTTAATTCTTGTTCCCCCTCGTAACGATGCGACTCAACATCCGTGCGAACCAAATTTAATTACCCTAATTACTACGCTGTTGAAAGTGGAAAAGACGGGGAGAAAAGAATTTTGCTCGATGAAAACAGCAATTTCCAGGGTTGTTGTTCCTATGTCGTCAGTCCCTCGTGAGCTTTAAATAAGGGATAATCGAAGAAATCGATTTCTTGAAAAACTTGAAGCGAATCTGCTCGTATAACATTTTATACGGAGGAATATTAAAGCGAACGTACTGTACGATGTTTGATTAGAGCTGGAGAAGCGGCCGCAGCCGCAGCCGCCTCGGAGCTCTGAGGAGCTGGAGGATCTGCACAAGCTGCTGCACTTCCCCGAGGAGGTGGCGCTCAGGTTGACGGAGACCGAATACCAGCTGTTCTATCAGATACCACCGGAAGAGTACCTCAGGCACGTGGCACAAGATCAGAACGCGAAATCACCTGCCAGGCCACCCCCGTCGCCGAGTCGCAGCTATTGCAATCCCAGCACCACGAACAGCTCGACCCAGACCGAGGAAGAGTCTAACTGGCCTGTTTCCAACCTCTTTTCTTCCGTTCGAACGCTCATCAAACGTTTTAATGAGGTAATTTTTCGAAATATCCTTCGATGAACTAAACGAAACGTCTAAGCGAAGGAAATATTTCAGGTAGGATTGTTTAAAGAAAGGCCGAAACGAATGAAATGCGAAGGGAATCGAAAGAAATAGAATTATCGAGATAGGATTAAGACGTCGTTTCGTTGAAACAAGATCGTATCGAGCACGTTCGTTGTAATAGAATTATTACATGTTGGTACACGGCGTAGATCTCCCATTCGAAGTTGTTCCCCTTCTTCGCGTTCCCTATCGCGTCGCGTTCACCTTCTCTCATTACGTATAGCGCTTTCGGTTACATGAACGCGCGGTCTTTCGTTCCATTACTACGTTCGAATGAAAGAAATTTAATTATTTGCGATTCTCGGTGATTCATTTTCTTTCGGCACGAACGACGACTCTCTACTCGATAGCCAGCGAGTGTTTGCGTACAACGGCGCGTTAATCGATGTCGGTAGCCGCCGTAAAGTGCTTGCCAATTATTTATTTAATTTCATTCATCTAGGTATCGTGATGAGAAAATAGGATAGGTACGTTATACGTTATACGTACATATATTCGACATAGATATTGTATAGATCTGCTATCTGTTCTTCAAATGTACATTGAGAAGATTGTTGAAAACTTCATAGAACGTAGAATAGATGTCCTGTGATTTTCGAGTCAGCGTGTAAAGAAACGTGTTCATAACAATGAACAAAGTTAATAATCGTATCAAGTACATTCGGCAACTCGCATAATTATCGATATTTTGGAACTTTAGGTAAGCTCATGGGTTACTCAAGCGATCGCAAGTGGCGCAACGTTAGAAGAAAGGCAGGCGGTATTGTCCTGTCTCCTGCGAGTAGCTCAGACCTGTTGGAATACCGGAAACTTTAACTCAGCCATGGAAATTGTCGCCGGTCTCAAGTAAGTTATCCGTACGTCTTTTGTTTTCTGTTTCTCTTACTTCGGTTGTTAAACGTAAGTGCATAGTGGATGGATGTAATTAATTAAAGCGTACAACGCGAAACATCGACGATCGCGACATTCGCTAAAGCTTTAATTTTCCACGTATTGGAATAAAATCAGGTTATAGGTTGAAACATAACGCGAGAATTTATGTCCTTTATTTTTCTTTCCAGCTTCGTTTTTCGATTTAATATAAGCTAATTAGCTTAACTTCGAATTTGATTTCATTTCTAATTGAGAGTCATTTCTGGAAACTTCTCTCTACACTCTAGCAGCGAGCAAGACGCGTCTAGCCTCGATAAGCCTTCGTATCGATTAACCCCGGTCTATTGAAATAATAGGCGTCCCGAAGTCACCCTATAATCCTTGGTCTTAGCAACTCAAGTAAAACGCTATTTAAACTTACGTTTTAAGCGTTAATCGCTAACCCAGCAGAAAGCTGCTTTGGTTCAAGATTGGCAAAACTTGTCAGTCTCCTCTGGTTCAACGATATCGATTTGGAAACTTTTTGATGTTCTCCTTAACCTTCGCTCGATTCGCGAAAATGAAACTCGACTCGCGATTATATCAAAGATTCTGGCGAAAAGTTTCGTCGACCTTGGAAAATCTTTTCGGCCAGCGTTTCGCTCGCCGCGACATAATGCGTCCTTTTTTGTAAAATTTACCAGGGCATCGCATACTCGTTGGTTCGTCCTTCTTTTCGTAAACTTTGATTCGTCGTTAGTGGGTCCGCCGTTTCGTCTTTCCTTCCTTTCAAGGATCTTTCCTTCCGTCTTACGCAATGTCGGAATACTTTCGCATATGGCATTCATACTCGCACGACCGTAAATGAACTTTCTTTCGATTTTCCTTTCTCGATACTTTTTTCCACTTTATTTTTCCATCGTCTTCACGCGCTTCTACTATTTTGTCTCTTTCCCCGTTTCTATCTATCTAAAATCAAACGAACTCTCGTCTAATTCGTTACTCTCGCTTCTTAGTCGACGAATCTCCATCTAATTTCGCATTTCTAAACATGTAGATATTGGTACGATGCTTAATCCGTGAATTTATCATCACGTATAAATCGAAGTTAGAGAAACGTTAAAAAAACCTATTTATTTTATCTAGTAAAGTGCGCTTTAGATCCTAGAAAATGCGTATCGTGTATGAAAAGCAATTTTTGCGTTAAAAAAAAATTTGTACATTTTATACGAGACACGTTCATTTTTTAAAGAAAAAGAGAGAAGGCTTTATCGTTTGTACCATTTTTATATTTTTACCATTATTCGTAGCGAATACGTTTATAATTATCGTATACGACCGAAGGCTTTCGGTTATCTTGGAAATAAGAATCGATTCATAACCGGTACGACGGTTATATGGTCATTTCGTTACGTAGACAATAGACGCTATGGTAAAGTGCACGAGACGTTAAAAAAAATAAAAAAGGAATAGTACATGTTGTGAAATACGGCGCTTCGTTTAAAAGCTAGTAGTAGCAGCAATAGCAGTGCTTGAGTTTGATGTACAAGGGTACTCGTACATATATGATACCTCACGGCGAATATTTACAGAACTATCGTAAAAACAAACACTGTTGAAATCTCATGGACGCTATCTTAAAGTTATATCCATGTTGACAAATGTAAAATACGAAACGCGTGTGCATATAACTTTTTAATTAAATTACTTGCTACTAGTTCGCTTTATTGGTGGAACGAAACGTCGGGACGATAGGTGACTTATAAGTTAACGAGACGAGGAAAAATTGATAAAGTATCGTTACATCAGCGACGACCGTGTAGCGCAGAGAATTAAATCATTGCCCAGATGCAGGTAAATTCAACTACAACTTTGCCATGGTTATCAAAAATCTCGAGCTTTCGTACAAATTTATAACGAAAGGGACAGGCTGCGCCATCGAATCGTGCTCTTGTGGTCGCTTTGAAAGAGCGAATGAAAAAATAAACTAGCTTTTATTGGCGACATCGTAAAACCACGAACCTTCGCAACCGCGAACGAAAAGAAGATAAAAGCTGCTGCTCGACCATCGTCCGTCCTACACACGACCATTGTCCTCGACGCGGTCGTATACTTATAATTTACCTCGCGTTATATGCTCGCACTTGAGTTTTACTTTCGGAAACTATGCGATTAACCGAATAGTTGAAATTTTAGTAGATAGAACGTCCGCGCTATCGCCCACCTACGAAACGTCGCGAAACTCGCACGATACTCTTGCACGGCGAAACTCTTGAAAGGCGATATTAACGATCGACTATTACACAGGGTATACAGGCTTTTCTTCTCGTTTTGTCTGTTTTATAACGGATATATTATGTCTGTTTTATAATTTCAGTTTTATAATGGAATACGAAACGCTTTCTTACAGGTGCCACAAGCTAAAGCCCTTTTGGCAAAGTGTGAACGATCCAGTACCAGTTTTGGAAAATCTATCCTCCGCCCTTTTGTCTCCCGAGTATGAGTTCGCGCTTGCTCGCTCCTTGGCAATGCCAGAATGTCCGGTGGTGCCGTTCTTCGGAGCTTTTTTGCGGGAATTGCGGGAAGTCATCGCATTCGAGTCCAAGGTAACCCATTAAATTTTATTCCTCTGTAATTACCACAAGCCGCCGAGCAAATTGCTGCTGCCACCACCATGAAAAGAATACGAGGGGACGAGACGAGGCGGACCTTGAAACTTTTGCATAAAACGTTACGGTAATTCTAACGATAAAGTCGAGTTTCGAAGCCAAGACCAGAGCCTCGATCGGCTCCTATTATATCGCGTCATACCGCTGCCTACCTTTACGAATTAAGCTTTACAAGCAAAAGTAAGCTCGCTCGTTCTCTTTGCGCGTCGTTGTACGACGAGAAAGGAGGACTGTAACTGGAACGCGTTGATCGAAAGGTTCGTGGATTTCAAAGTATCAAAGTTTATCCCAATATCGAAATGTATTACGTGCATTTCCAGTAAAAAATTATAATACAGATCAGTATACATCAGCATTTGGCGTTATCGGGATAAACTTTTGTTCAAACAATTATCGAAATAAAATTTCTAGTTTATTTGTTACTTGTTTGATCGGATTACAAATTTTCCAACCTGGTGCTTTGTAACAGATATTTCTGTCTCCACGGTATAATTCCTCTATTTCCGTTCTATTTCGAGAACTTACGCAGCAATAAAGATTTGTGGTTACATAATCGAGCTTTGTGCTTCGATTAGAAGAGATAATTGCATATGTGCTCTACGTGTTTCATTTGCTTTCTATTAATAAGTTGCCCGTCCGAAAAATCTATGAACAAAGTTTTTCACTCGTACGGATATAAACCAGGATCTCGGCACGATTGGATATTAACAGGCCACTTCCGCGTGGTTCCGCGCAAACACGGAAACTGAAAGAGCAAAATAGAAAATTCGTTAAAATCTGTCGCGTGTAAAACACGGCTGAAACGACAGAGAAATAAAACTAGAACGAAATAACGAAAAGCAGAAGGAATATCGTGGTTCGAAAAATTTCGACGGTTTCGTTTTTCCATCGATTACCTTAATGCCGATTAAACGATCGAGGTCATCGGCGAGTGTCTTTCCTTTAATATCTTTAACATTGGAAACAGGTATCACCCACAAAATATAAATACCGAAATAGACAACAGAGCGAGCAAATTTTTCATTCGAATGCATTTTTCCAATATTCGATATCTGACCTACATTTAAAAACACGGAAAGCGCGTTCGCTCGGTAATTGTCGGTTTTTCCACTTTATAAAATCTATTGCGTGAGGCATATACGAAATACACGTACGTGAGATTCTGCTTCATATATAATATAAAAAGTGAAACGTTGTAACATTTTTAACGCGAGTAAATATAGAAACGACGTTGTTATTTCGTAAGGAAATATGAATTTTAAGTATAACGAACGATACGGTAAATATTAACAAAATATCTCTTCGAATTATTCATTAACAAGAAGGACAATTATCGATTCTTCGAACGATAAACCCTGTATAAGTTTAGACGATGTACGAAACGATTTCTAGATTTATATAAGCGAAAGCTTATTCGTCGAAGAAGATCGCTGTCTCGAATAAATCAAATGTCTTAAGCCAAATTACGCGAAAGGAAAGTACGTACGAGTAAAGATAGATAATCTCTGGACCAAGGAACATTTCGACATATTGCTATAAATGATTTTCAAACGAATTCGTACGTGTGCCCCGATCGAAACTTGACTCGCTCGATGAGAAAATCCGATCTTCGAGTATCTTTCTGACTTATCCTTTTCGTCTGCAGCGTAAAAAGGCCTTTAAATCCTAATACATTTGCCCAAACAGATGAGTATCGGTGCAATATCAATTCAGCGCCGATCCAATACCAGTTCGCTATTGGTTCTAGCTCGATTCTGTTCCAATTCAAACTCGGTTCCATCTCAGTTCCGATTCAGTTCTAGATCAAACTGTGTTTCAGCCTAAATCAATTCTAAGCTCGATATCGCGCGATATCTGTATTCAGTCAAATTGTATAGTCTTCCGGAGCATCTATCTTCGGATATATCTTTCGACCATATAATTGTCGAATACATCTTGTGTCGCGTTTCTGAAAGCCGATGCTTTCTTAACGATTTCGTCGCATCGAAGCGGATAACGAGCATCGATAGGACGACGATGCGTTGCCGGATCAGTGTCACCGTTTTTCTATCATACTTATTCGAACGCGTCGAACGACGAAAGTACGCGAAAGGAAAAGAGACGAACTGTGAGATCGGATGATTTCACGGCGAACTTACACGTATTTACACGATTTGGCATCTGGCCAAGCAAGTTCCTCGATAAAATCCGTACATCCCCCGACTTCCGCCGAAAGCGTCGAACCATGGAATACGAGCGGCGAACGAGGCCAAAGGTTGCCCGGAGATACCACAGTGCTACTCAAATTACCAACCCTTTCCTTTCGTTTGACCACTTTAAAGCAAGAAACGCCGATATGAGCTACTAGCATCGAAACCAAAGAGCGCGCGCATAATCGATTCTCCACCGTCTCTTTCTGATATTTCTTGGATTCTCGCGCCACGATTCAACACGATGATTATCAGAAAAGAAAGCGAAAGCGCCGGCTGAAATACCGTAATATCGCGTTCGTGCACGATTTATTTTAACGTGCCATTTAACTTGTTTTATTTCAATTAAAATTTTATTTCAATTTAAAATAAAAAAGTTGTTTTATCGATCTTACCGCGAATAATAATTTTCTATTCGTAGTTTACAGCTAGTCCAATCTATCCGTCTATCTGGTTAGCTAACGATCTGTCTCTTTCCGTTTCTCTATTTCTTTACGTAGAATACAGAAAAATTAAATCGTAGACCATTGGAATAGGATGCTTTGTCACGTTTATTATTCTTTCAATTCGATAATTTATAACACGCTGAAACTAATAAACGCATAATCGTGAAAATATCGAACGGTTTGAGTTTCGAAATACATCAAAAGCAATAAAACATATTATTATCTACCGATGCGTTCTTCTCGTTTAAAACAAAATTGATAATCTACAAAAAAAAAAAAAAAAAAAAAAAAAAGTTATTATCGTTTTCCCCGCTGTTCTGCATTTCGCTTCAATTTGAAGCCTGTGAATTGGTTTTTCACGCTAGAGCTCTCCGATCGTTTATAAATAAAATATGACCGTTACTCTGAAATATAAAATAGTTAATAACAATGATATATATTGGCCGAATGAAATATCGTGGGTTTGGAAGGAATTGGCAGGAGTAACGGCAAGGAATAAAAATAAAAATTCGTCGTTAAACGTATTTCGTTCTCGCGTAGTCGGGTTATTCGGAATCGCTACAACGAAATCTAGCACGCCTCAACCATAAAGTCTTCGATGTACGAACAATTCTAGCATATTATAATTGCCCTGCAGCAAAGTATTCATCCGTAACTGCAAATCTACCAGCAAATTGGCTCATAGGTGGTGATAATTCGATTAAGCGACAAGAAATTCAGTGAACAATCGCGTATGTTGTATGATAAACGATTGGACAATTTAACAATATCTGAATAATTCTTAGAACGCGCGCTAAAAATACTCTTAAAAAATACGTTACGAGTGACATATTCGTTAATTATTACTATTTATTTATTAACTGTTGCTATACGTTACAGCTGCGTTGTCGACGAGACCGTATTAGTTTATAACCAATTACACGCTTAACGTATTTTAACCTATTAATTTCGTTTCCGAGTAAAGAGCGTCCGTTCCGTTCTAGTTATGAACCGTGACGCTCAAGGTGCCACGCGTATAGATAATTTTTACATATAACTAATTTTTAATTGGTTCTTATATTTGTAAATAATTGTGTCGTGAATTACATACGTTATAATCATACTTTACGCTTTCTCGTTCGTTAGCAAAGAAAGAAAAACGTTCATTGTACGTATTTTAATTGTGTCGGTTCTGAGCGTTAAAGCTTACGCGCAAACAATTTATTACGGAACAAAAGTTAAAGCGAATAGAACGAAGAACGTAGAACGTTCAACGTAGAATGTTGATTTTTCTAAAGATACGAGTTCCACAAATGAAATTTAGGAATGAAAATCCACGAATCAACTAGACAGTTACAGTGATATATATCAGTTGTCCTAGAAACAGAAGATTCCAGTTTAAATTTAGATCGAGCAATACGATTAGCAAATTCTCCTCTTTCCGTTCTTCGTTAATTACGTCTTTAAAAGTCTGTCGTTGTATATTTCTGTCTCAACGATTTAACGAACGATATCCAGTTAAATAATACATTAAGCAATAACAATAACGATGATAAATAAATAAGATTTATTTTACACGAGCGAGCGAACGTAATCTATGGAAAATTTTTAATTGTCTCCGCGACCGGTATATTTATGTACGACGTACGCGTAATTACGCGATTTTTTAATTAACCGTACAAGCCTCGGTTTCATCGGAATCGTTAAAAGACGAACTAAAACTACCGAATCTTAACTGTGTGTAAGCGTAAACCAATCTTAGGTATCTTCTGTGTCAAAGAACCGTTCAGGGGAAGTCTTACGAACGACCGAGCAATACCAGGGATATTACTTTGACTCTATTGTGGCTCATGGTCCTTTTCGTGAGTTGATTGAAACGAGGCGACATAACGGTCTTTATACTGTACGGTTTCATTCGTTTGGTAAAAAGTATTTGAAAAGCTCAGAGATTGCTCAGAGGAGCGACGATCGGAATAACAGAGTGAATGAAAAGATCGAAGAATTTCGGTATTATTATCTATCGATGGTATTTCTAATTATACGATACAGTTCGATGCTTCAATTCCACGTATTCTTAAGATCAAATTTAATTATATCCAATAATAAATCTTAGAAACATAGAATCTTTTCGTTATTTTTCCTCCGTACTCTTATACGATAATTTTCATGGGTCAGCGTTATAATGTAAGATAAAATGTAAGTTCGCAGAACTCGACGAGTATCGATCACTTATTAAAATATATAATGTTCGTATGTTTATGCGCAATGCCCCTTACGTTTTCGATTCGTGCCTTAATTATCGGATTTTACGCAAATACGAAGCTGAATTTCTATTGTGATCCTATCCGTTACGAGGATGAGATAAAGGAGGAAAAGAAGAAAAGAGAAGAGCGAAGAGGAAACGTACAGCGATAAGGTTAGGGGTTTCTATCGGCCTCCAGCAGCAACGATGGTTGTAGGCCGGCGGAAACTACTTGCTCTTGTCGCTAATGATCGTCGGTTTAAAAGATCCAGAACATGGTTTGATCTCACGGGGCTCCTTTCAATATTTTAACAAACAATATTCGCATAATTAAGCGTGACTTGTATCGTACTATTTTTACGTACTTTACTAATGTCCACGCGATCTTTGTGGAACGCGTTGATAGCTCAATGATAATTGTTTATTTATAACGAAATGTAACGTGAAATTATTATACCGTTATTAATTATTATCGCGTCATCTAATTGCGTAATTTCGTATATGTATATCTATGCTATAATATATATTTGCGTTTATATGCGTTAAATACGAGCTATCTATATGATTATGTAGAATAGATTTATACAGCTAATTTATCTTGCATAAAGAATAGAAGCTGTACTTTAGTACATGATAAAAGAAAGAGAGAGAGAGAGAGAGAGAGAGAGAGAGAGAGAGAGAGAGAGAGAGTTAGATGATAAAGTAATAATCAAAGCCACGAGGAAAAATATTCGAATGTGTCATAAATTGATAATTCATTGTTAGGCAACGTTATATTCGGTAAAAGATTTATATAGTAATATATTAGATAATACGATTAAACGATAAGCGAAACAGAGGTCTACTATCGTTAATTATAATATCGATAGGGGAAGTAATACGAGCGATAATTTGCGAGCAAACGATTATAACGATATGTCGGACGATACTGCAAAACTTTGGCACGTTAAGAACTCTACTTACTTAGTCGAAATTTATTTTTAAAAGGAACATTCTTCAATTAGAGAATTCGATAAAACCAGGGTATAGTAGAGTATGCGAGGTTTTCGCGTTTGTTAATTTTCTACGTGTAATCTTATTGATTACCATTTGTCTGAGATAAATTAAGAATTTAAATGTCAAAAGTATTTAATTTCTCGTGCTTTGTCGTAATTTTACTGTAATTTTAAAATAAACCAATACAATATGGATACTTTTGTTATTTTACGTACAAAACGTTATATACGGGGAAAACGTTTATAGTCTTTGTTACAGGGAAAAAGTTTGCGCGATTCTTATTTTCACTTGAATTTTGTAATATACGCGATATAAATACATAAAGATTGTTTACGCGATTGAGTCAACGACGTACATCTATTTTGTACAGAGGTATTTTCCATCAACAAAGTTTTATAATAATATACATATGTATAGAAAGAATAATACGATGGATTGATTTCATCATTCCATTTTCTGTCTACCTACGTACAAAGCTTCGTCAAAATGGAAATTTTCGGATTTTACCTGCCAGTGAAATGCACGTGCTCTCGCAGGATTTTCGAATTCAATTTCCTCGGAGACAAAGCTTCGTATTAAAAACTTTTGCCTGACATTTTCCATTTATTTTTGCATACGAAATCACTTCACTTTGTATAATGATACGAGGAAGCACGAAAATGTAAAAATAACAACTGCCTTACGAACGATAACTACGTATTCGTAACCGGTAATTTCACCGGTGAGACGTTGTTGTACAATAAAAATGTGCAAGGTTGCATATACGCGAAATTGAACTTTACCGAGTTATCGCTTAACCGAGTGATAAACATATTGGCGAACGGCTGATCTTGCATTTTAGCGTATTGAATTTTTCATTGAAGGGATAAGTAACGAATACAGCGATACGAACGTAACTATATCTGACGCTCTTAGCTAGCATCCATTACACGTTTTATTTCGATTAATTTGAAATTTTTATCATCAGTTGTGTTATTCGTATTTGCACGAGTTGTTAACTGTTGGGCTCGAGTATCACCCTTTTTATATAACGCTTATTAACAAGTTACAAGCTATTGACGATAATAAATAGCTACTAAAAGCAAAAAAAGCCGCTAAAGCGATTAAAATTAGTTACAATCCCGTAAAATTAGTGAAACCATTACGAGGAGCGTGAAACTCTTAATAAATAATCTGAAATGTTTTAGAAAAAATACTGAAATGTAGCTTAATGTGCGTAACGTGCTAATACCGTACATAACGTGCACTTAGTTGGTGTTCTCGTACGTGGTAGATTATGAGAATAGATACTTTAAATATGTCATAGTTTTTTTAATTCACACGAAAATAGTTATCGATATGAGTTTTACGGATTACCACAATATCTAAGTTTTGTTTATATTACGTTGAATACTCGAGAACGAAGTATTATAAATCGATATTAAATATTAATTCAATTCTCAAACGCTATGAGCAAACTCATTTATGCCGAATCCTCAGATTTTTACGATCTTAGAGTTCCAAAAAATGTGAACAAGTTTTAGAATATCCGTCAAGGCCTCTGCTACATCATACGGCCGTCCGTTAAATCAAATGTTCGAAACTTTTTTCAATAAAAATAAAAGTTCAGAGAAAAGTCTGTGAAAATTCCCAGCTTCGCTCGAATCGTCAACAACGACCCAGTTCACCTACGGATATACTCTGTTTCGAAAAACTTATTATACGAAATGTTAGAGTTACGAATTCGTCGAATTTTTCGTTAGAGAAATATAGAAAATGTTCGGAAAATTTATTATACGGTTATTCGAAAATAAAGTGGAAAGAATAACAAGGCGAAGAAACAGTAACAGGCTAGGAAAGTATAGCCGACGAGATTGTCAGATCTTTCGTCGCAGAAATGAAAAAATATGAAAAACGTGATTCGTTTAATTTACGATGGTTCATAAAGGATATCGAAAATCCTGATACGTTGACATTATTTCCCCAAGTACGTGAACGCATCGAGTAATGGTTCGTGAAATCAAGTACGTATCGTTTAAAAGATGATAAACCCGACATAACCGACTGCCTCGTATAAACAACAGGCAAGAATTTCTCAAACTCTGTGCAAACTCTGTGCCGGTTGTGCGATATTATGTTTCGCATACCACGTAAATACGAATGAAACGATTCAATGGCCGCATATACATAAGGTACATGAATGTACACGCGACGAATGCTGAAAGCTCGTAGCACTCTTTGCGTGGAAGTGATTTAGCAAGATTTCGCTGGCGCCGCGCACGAAGCCGTAAAGTGGTTAAACGCAACGCTGATAATTTCGTCTAACGATAAAAACCTTCCCATTTTACGTTAGAACAATGGCAAGGGCTCTTTCGATCCGTGTACGGTGGAAAGTTTTTCTCTTATTATTATTATTATTATTATTATTATTATTATTATTATTTAATTTGTACTTTACAATTGGTCCAGTTGAACGTTCGATCAATTTTTCTAGCTTAATTGCTAAAGAACACGCGGATGGCTACTCTCAGCGGGATATCATGTTCGAGTTTGACTAATTTATTTCTTTAGCGAGGTCAGTGGGATGTTTTCTTTTTAGTCTTCTTTCTATGAGAGTGAAGGTGGCAATGTGCGTATCTTTTGACAGTTAGACATACTGTCTAATTCGAACCACTGCCATGTTCGTAATGTTCTTTTTCTTAGGTCTAGCGAAATAAAGCTCGGTCACGGCACGCTCGCTATTACGAGGACGTAGACCTCTTTCGTGAGCGAGCGATTCTTTTTCCCCGGTGTAGGTAAGAAAAATGACTGAAACGTTTTAGAAAAGACCTTCGGAAGGAGATGGTGACGTGCGTGATCGTGACATTTAGGTTCGCCTCTAGCTACAACTAATCGTCAGCTATCAAACTCGAGAACAGATTGTATCGTAATAGATCATCTTAAAGAGAAATAATATTATCGACTCTGACGATAGCAAGAACTAGCATTGACGGAGATTGTTTCTCGTAGAAGGCTGAGAAAGTTAAACGGATTGCTTGCTCGCATACGTTTCTTACAGTATACGAACATGCAAGTGATACAAATTTAATACAAATGCTATCGTTGTATTCTCGTAGCTACGTTTCCGCACTAATTGTAAGTTGAAACCACTGGATCATCGTAATCGTGCAAACCCAAAATGATGTATTGCTTTTAATAACTAATAATTAACGACAGTATATTACAAGTGTCTCCGTGTTATAAAATACCAATGTACATGTCACCCTCTATAGTCGCGTAATTACATTTATCACGTACCACTTATCGTTATTACGCATTACTACATCTATCGAAATTGTTATAGAGTTTCCATACTACTGTGATAAAAATAATTTGCGAGACATTATAATATCTGAAACGGTTATAATCTGTCACGTAACTTCTTACGATATAACGTTTTAATTTAAACGTGTAAGCTGGAATGTGGGCAAAACTTCGTAAACGTTGAAAATTCCGATTATATAAATATTAAAAATGATTTTAAAACGAGAGACAAGGAAAAGTAAGACATTCTTTTGCTTAAAACAATTTTTTTATCGATTCGTAATAATTTTGAAAATTTAATTTTGATTCAAAATAATTTTTATTGGCGAAAATATCGTTCGATACGCTTTCACCGACGTAAAATAAAATTATACCTTTATTAAAAAAAAAAAAAAAAAAAAAAAAAAAAAACTGTACTCTTAGATATAAGGAAGTCTGTAAAGGCATGTTTTGCTACAGTTTCATTACCGAACTTTTCTTCGATTAAAAAGTGCTTGGAAAATTAATAGCCTTGTCGTCATAAACTACCTATACAAAAGTGAACTTTTTTGATTTTCACGAGAAGAGACTCGAAACTACACCAAGTACTGTACTATACATATCTCAATTTCAATGCAAATTTATTCTTTTTTTTTTTTTTTTTTTCAAATTGTTTTCTCAGTATCTCGAAATTATTCTAAGACGGACGTCTAATTTATTGGTATGGTATTTTTACGTCTATTCTTCGTAAATTAAGATTGATAAATAGAGTTGTGGTCATCGTGTAATTAATCATTATGGATAACTTGCTTCGGTTAGTCACGCGAGACTCGTATTTTGCGATCTCTACTATTGTATGTATAGTTGTCCGGAAAATTCGTAACGATATTACGAATAGAATATTACAAACACCTTTCGTATATAATCTTAAACAATTACGCTAAACGATTATGTTTAAACCGTAAGCTTTATCTTAGAACATTCGACAATTTCCAGTATCCGTATCGATCCTTCCCTTGCGAAACTTCGTTGTTTCTAAAGATAGTCAGTTTAGTTCTGATCACCAACCGAATTAGTCTTAGAACACCGAGCGAACAAGTCTTGTTCCAGATTACGATGGAACCGGTGGAACAACAATAACCAGTGTGACTAGAGTTTAACAAGCGTCTGTTGTAGTCGATGTTCCCAAGTTATGCAGCGAGATTTTCTTCAGATCTCGTAAAACGAATATTTCTCGCTGTTATCTAACCTTGCGAAATAACAGAGGATGACACAATCTCTACGATTTTGTTGTAAAACAGTTGTCAAAACGTCGATCGTATCGTGATTAATCGAATTATCGAATAGAATATCATTCGATATTGATCGAAATTACGTAATTTTCTACATACGTAGATACGTATGTATCGATTGTAAACTCTCAACTTTGTTAAACAGTAAAATCGTTGATACCGAATTATGATATTCCCATTTCGATGCTTATGATTCTTACTAATTATGACGTATAATATAATAACACATTCTGCCTTTTTCTTTTATTCGTATAATTACATTATGTACGATTTATTAAAAACGATTTAGGTCTACGGGCTCAAGAAAATATGGTTTTTCCTGATTCGACCGTGTTTGAGCAATTAGAATCTTTTGACCTAGCGAAAGGTGGAAATAAAAAGAAATTGAGCGAAACGTTGACAAGCCGACAGGCGTGATAAGTGCAACCGAAGGGAAAGTTCTTATAAACGGACGAAACACCGTAAAACATGGAACTACATGGAACTACAAAATTATTTATTATACGCGTAACGAATCTCTTTATCGATGTCAACATTCAATTTTATACAACGCCGTGCCGTTGGATATTATCGGGGAATCCTTTGATAAAAACTGTTATGAATTTTTTACACATTATAGGTTATATAATAATTAATTTCAAATTCGTTAAAAAAGGAATAAAAATAGAAGAGAAAAATAAAAACGCTATGACGTGTAAAAGATCTATTTGATGTATTGCAATTCTCGTAGCGGGAGAATAATTTAATAAGAAGGGAATTGATATAATAATAGATTGCCGTTTCGAATATATTACAAAATACGCAGATAAGATGACTCGTTTTAGATGAAATATAAGGTTTGTTAGGATAAAAATTAATTTAGCAGGCGACAACTTTTTCACAGGGTTACGGAAAGTTTCTCATTTATCTTAACAAGATACGTACATGTATTTTCTTATTGTTACGTAAACATCGTAAAATTGATCGTGACAGAAACCAAGCCCAAGATGCTGGATTTCCAGTTTCAACAAAGCCTTAATTCTTTCGACAAAGAGGTTTGTCAACTCGGAACGGTTCCGAGCAAAGGCTGTAAATCTAAAGGGTCTAGCAGTTAGCAGATATTCCAAGAACACGAAGTATACGTTCCACAATGCTGCTGACAAATTCCAGCTTTGTCAAGGTTTTTGTCGCTAACGTTTGATTACGTTGTTTACTTTGCTTTAATTTCTTCCCTGCTTTATCTTTGCTTCTTTTTTTTTCTTTGTATGTTTATGCTTGTATGAAAATATTTTTTTTTTTTTTATTTAGATGCAAATTTCAGAGACGTTTTCACCGTATACTTGGTCATATCGATATTCGATATTACACTTCGACGCATAAACATCTTGTAAATATTACGAGCTTTCCAATAGGATTTCATCGCATAGAATAGTATTCTATGCGACTGAGCTAATTTCAGAAACTCGTATTAAATTTGCTCGTGGTATTTTTCGACTCTTACGCGAAAATCGCTTGCTTCTCGAGTCGAACGCGATTCCATTACTTTTCCAAAATAAGTTTGAAATTGCAGACGTCGTTCCTGTACGATCTAGGTGAAGCTACCTTTAAGGTTTCTGCGATATCTTCTTCTACTTCGTGAGAACCTTAATTCTACTGTCACTACTACGCTTACTTTATTACGATTATAAGAGAAAGCGAAATGTAATAAATTTAGATTTTCGATACAGAGCACTTTGTTTTGTTTTACTACGTTTGAATTCTTTTTGTGTTTCAAGTACATGGAGAATTTGTAATACGATTACCAAAATTTAATTAATCTAAAAATAAAATAAATAATCTAAGTAACGCGTTATATATGTATTCTGAATTGTCACAACGAGATTATTTCTTCATTGGCTCGTGAAATTCGTGAAATGTCCTTTTTCTTCGTTTATATCCTTTTATTTCTGTTTGCTGCGTAGTGTACTTAATACACAAACGCATCGATCACACTTCACAGTCAACCATCCTCTCACGTATTGTAATCAATTTTCATTCTCTCGTAAATGTTTTTTTTTTTTATACGACAGATGCTATCAAATATATTCGGAGTACTTCTTCTTCGGTGAGTGCAAAGGTTTGAGAATGAAATGGATTGGGGTTTTTTTTTTTTTTTTTTTTTTTTTTTTTTTTTTTTACAAAGGAATAGATTTTATTATACTACAGATAATTTATCGAGTTATTGATATGATTTTCTGTTATTTCCAATAACCGTCATCGGTTATTTTGTCAGCAATTGAAAAAGCATTTGATTTCCGTTCAAAAAAATGAACGCACGTTGATTTTTCAAACTCTCGATAGTTCGGAATTTATTTCCATTTAAACTGTTTTACAATGCGTAAAATAAATAAATATCTGATGCATCTACGTAATGTGTGTGGCGAACATGAAGAACGAATGGAGAACATGGAAACGATACAATTCAGTTCGTAGATATCTTTTTGCGTTTGCATAGAGACGTGCCATCTGGTATTGTCGTCATTGTCACGACCAACTTTCTGCGATTGGTCAAAACCCGGTGTTTCTCTTCGATCGTTGTCGATAGTTCGTCTAACGCTCGATCGAGTTGACGTTATTCCAGCGAATTATCGTAATCACCTTGTCACTGTTAACGATGATAGTTTATGACAGACACTTGACGTTTTAACGATTAAAATATGATCAACGGCTTCTCGTACAGTTGAATTAATCGTCGTACGGGATTCCAAATGTTTAAAACACGTCTGACTATTCTGTCCAATGTAAAAATTGTGAAATTGTAAAAGAGATATCTTTAATCTACGATTGTTAAATTGTCAACTTACTCGTATTATTGGTTAATATATTATTGCGCAAAAGAGCCGGAAGTAGTCGCGATATTTATTGAAATTAGTAATAAATTCTTATCGAAAGAATCTTTTTTGCAACAGGCTTTTTTTAACTCTACTTGCGTATATTTGAAACGCTGTAGTTGCACAGAGTTTGGCAATGTTTGTCGTTCGGTGCAAATAAATATTCACGAAGTAAAATTACAACGAAACATTTGATATCGAGGAATTTGTATGAAAACCGTATCTACGGTTCGTCGATTTTGTAATGGACGAAATGAAGACACGTTACGTTGATATAAAATTTAGGGAGTTTCCGATTCGAAATAGAACAGGCGCTTAAATATTTATTTTATCGGTTTCTATCTAGAACGCTGATCGTACGTGTTTTAGATAATCGTAGCGTCGTTTTTACATAAAAAAATGTCAATCCTCCGATTACGTTACCTAAATCCATACATTAAGGAAAACAACGATAGCGATTGCACGACGGTTCGTTGAAATTCTGTTAAAATTGCTCCTGAAGAGAATTCACCACGCTATTCGTTGAACAAATACCTTTGCCGAT
This sequence comes from Bombus dahlbomii, assembly GCA_037178635.1. Classification (NCBI taxonomy): domain Eukaryota; kingdom Metazoa; phylum Arthropoda; class Insecta; order Hymenoptera; family Apidae; genus Bombus; species Bombus dahlbomii. The sequence continues at coordinate 14,713,484 of CM074109.1, read as the reverse complement.
ATTCAAAGTGCAAACGGCCACAGGAAGGCGCTGTCCTACTAATAGAACAGTGGACTTTAATGGGTCAAATTGATGAAATTTTGATCGACATTTGGCACACGATATCTACAGGTGTAACTATGCAAAAATAACGCTCTTGGATTACCGCGAAGATATTACTCGATATAAATTTACAGCTTCAAGCAGTTGCACACCGAATTAAAAATGTCCGATAACTGTATTTATATATAATTATACGATGACTAACATACATAATGATAAATTCCTGTTTCGTATCGATTAGCGTGTCTCTTATTCCACATAAGATTTTTCAATTTAATGATACCTTATACAATTTCGAGTGGTTGCGAATTTTCAGCTTAGGAATGACGCGTAAAATAGAAAGGAAATATAAATTTTAGATATCATACACGCATGTATAAAATATCATAGTATGCAACGGATCAACGTTGATATACCCGATATATATATAAAATAAAATTTTCGATCTAAAGAATGGATCGACGTCGATTTAAAAAAAACTTTTATTAATCGATTTGTTATCCTCCAATATTTAGAGATAAAAGAAGCACGCTCAAACAATACTTGATACCACGCAAAAGTAAATTGAATATTACGTAATTACTAAAATTGATTGAACTCGTGTAAATATATTCGTGTTTATAATTTGAAGATTACCTTTTTTTCTACTACTTTCTATTACTTATTACTCGGATCAACCATTTGCATTGTTCGCACAATCTGAACTTAAAAATCCAAATTTTATAATCGTTTTTTTTTTTTTTTTTTTTCTAAAATGTCTTTATTTGATAAAAATGTAATATATAGAGTGTGCCAGGCAAACGGGAAAAATATATCCACAAAGTTTAACCGATGTTCTCTGAAACACCCATTCGTAACAAATTATGTACTTTACTTTTCCTTTTACATTTATTTATCTTTATTACAACGACTAACATTCGTACGATTTATTAGCAACTATGCGTATACATGTATAGTGTAGTATAGTATAGTATAGTATAGCATAGAGAATATTACGAATAGAAATAACGTAGAAATAATCGAAAACGTGAATAGAATTAATTTCGGTTAAAGTTGATAAACGCTTAAACACAGCATGGATCGTTTTTCTTTTCACGTATATCGTAGAGGATATATTTCGACGTAACGCGCGCTTTGAATTTTGAAATATTATAAAAATAATATGCCGAGAAAAAGAAATTTTCATCCCTGTGACCTTAATCTTGAGATATACTTCCAAGGTTTTTGCTACAAAGTAAACCCTCGAAGAAATTCTAACCTGATCCAATCTACCCGAAACCCAATTTCCACTTAAAATCAGAATTAGATCGAACAGTGTTCTGACGGTAGTTGTCCGCTTGAGAGCGAAGCTATCGCGAGCTGCTTTATACTCGAGGGTATTTCACGCGAATGTCTCTACAAATTATAGATTGTCATTTAGTTTGGCTAGAAATTTCGAAATAAGTACGATTTACAAGATCGCGGATATCAAGAGGCAAGAGAAACAACCGCTGGAAAATTCAGAATCCCTTGTAACTTAGAAACGTGTACCATCTACGATATACGTAAAAAGAAACGATCCGTTTTTTCGCCATAATTTCGGGTCATTTTTTTTCTGTATGCATGACGACAACGAAGAACGAGCAGAATCGCTTTTGCAGCGAAAGATTTATAGCTCGGGTGACCTTTGAAATCGTCTAAACACCAAGTATCCCGGTTTAGATAGGAAAGCTACGTATTTCGTTTTTCAGAAATATACAAGCAGCCTTGAATTTTGACAAAATCGGGCCACGAGTCAGAAATTACGCTTCGCTCAATGCTATAAAATTCGATATAAATGTCTGGATGTTAAATTTTTTAATACATTAATAGCTATAGTTTTGTCACGATCGTACCGACAAAATAGTGTCGTAAGAAGGAACCGTATAAGCAACGAATTGATTTTCGTTTTAGTCTCAACACGAATGCAAGGACCACGACGAGTCGCCGCGTAGCAGCAGCAAGGTTACCGAGCCCGAAAACTTGTCATCTTCGGGGCAAACGGCAAAAATTGCTATCGATACCAGCACCGAATCACCCACTGAATGGAATCCGAGGAACAGTTCGTTGAAAAAGCAAGAGAACGCTCCAGTCCGTGATACAAGCTCTGTTCTCGAGAAAATTGCCGAATTTCATAAGGTAAAATTCGTTTCGTGACAATCCTTCGATGACGTTATGAAATTACCTTAGCAAGTACCTTAAAGGCGTTTTAAAGCATTCTTTTCGAACGATCAGCAATAAACGAATCTTCTCCTCTCGATCATTTACTCTCAGCTTCGTATCACACAGCATAAACATATTCGCGTGTTTAAAAAAAGATATACGCGTTACGTGTATAACGTTGTTGAAAAAATTATATAGATATGGCTAAAGATTTATTGATAATAATTTGGTCGATGTTATTAATATACGTGGCATAAAAGTAATATTTTAGATAAAATACAGAATGAAACGCGCTAAATACGAATCGATCAGTTTGTAACTTGCGTGGGAATACTTTTTCGTTCTATAAAATCTTTAGTAAAAGTCCGTTGTAAGCGTTCGCTCGAACGTAACGTTTATAGTTGAAGTACTGTTACGTCTCTTTTTAAGATCTTTTTTTATTACAAGCGTTGCGTTGTTCATAAAATAAATGTTCGGGCGTGTAATTTTTTATTTTTCCTTTATTACGGGATAGAATAAAAAAGAAGAGGAGTCGAAACTCTACGTTCTTATAACGATATCTAGTCAATCGTGTAGCGTAATACTCGTAAGAAATAAGAGAATGTCAAATGTATCTTTCATAAGGCATTATAATATATAGATATAGAACGCAGGCGGATTACGATTCTATTATTTCCTCGTGTATTATCTGCTGTCCATATAAAAATTGCGGTAGCTACTTCGATGTTCGTACGAATGAACACCGAACGCTAAACGCTTCTACGGTTATCCTCTATAATCAAACAACGAATAATTTTCTCACCAGGTATCGAAAAATAAACGTATTCCGGATTAAGAATCGTTTCATCAAACTTTTATTTAAAAATTCGCATCGTACGTATCGGTGTCGTACTTATAAAATTTGTTACGATAGAAAATTGTACCGTCTTCTGTTCCGTTTAATCGAGAGAAAACAAGCTGATCGATATCCGTATCTGTAACGGTTTCGATGAAAACAACTTGTTACGTAGATATCGTAATTTTTTAGGTGTGTCACTTTCCCAGTAGTATATCGTCGATATAATACGTGTATTGTAATTGTACGGAGCAATTTATACGTGAAAATCGATATGTAATTATATTCAGGCACGAAACGTGAACGTTTGTTTAACTAGACACGTTGTCGTTGAAATCGGAAAGAAGGGTCTGTCGGAAGTCGTCGATCGCTCGTCTTTTTCTCACCATTGATCCGACGCGACGTCTCGACATCGCGTGACGTGACATACGCGTTGATAATTGCGGCGAACTCGGTACGCCGTCTCATCCTTCTACCCTCTGCGGCGATGCGATTTCGTTAAATAAATTTCGAATTAATCGAGGCAATATCGATATTGATATATCTTTATATAGCTTTAGTAGACGTGAACGCGCGAATAATATATTCGAACCTGTTCTTCGGTGGTTATAAACGATCGAGGAAGCTTAAACAGGCCTCTGAAAGGAAAAGTCTACGACTATCGTAAAATAAAATCTTACGTGCAAAAATATTTCACAGCATTTTTAGTGCTATAAATTTCACAGTTCGAACGCCATTACACGTAACGCTGTTATCGATGTCCTATAAAAAGTCGAAAATGCGTATCTCTCGTATTCGATTCCAAGGACGCGAGAAATATTGACGATAAAGAAATAATTGTATCATTTAAATCCCATGCCATTTAGAATTATTTTCTTACGCTAGGAAAGGGTTAAATCGAGGAACAAAATTTTGGTTGCATTTCGATCAAGGAAAAGGAAGAAATCTTTTCGCTTAAATGATTATACACCTTTCGTTTCACGTACGATTCGAGACACCATAGAGTTCACGCTCGATGATATCGAAATATTTGCAAATGTTCATCAAGTTATCGTATTTTCGTGTAGCACCAACATGCTCGGGGCAGAGACGCGACGACTGGCTCGCTTCATCGCACGCTCAGCATTCACACGACCGCGATCGAGCAAACCTACATGGCCGAAGAATGTGACGAGAACGACTATCATTTCGATCTCGATTCCTACAAGCCGGTACAACCGATCACATTCGACCATGGGGTTGCGTTATTTCCTGTCGCTGCTCCGCACTCCGGAATGGATCTGCACCTTTTGCAGGTAAACTTGCGATTTGTGTCGTAACGTGTTCCGTATGACGTTCGTTTCCGTTTCTTTTCTCTTTTCCCTTAGTATTAGCGTCCCTAATTTTCTTACTCGACTGTCTTGATCCTCGATTAACGTCGCGATTGCCTTTTCATTGCATGAAACGTTTGCGCGTTGTTCGAGAATGCGAATATTTGTTGTCGATCTATTATTTGAGAAACGCGGTGCACAGCTATCTCTGCATCGTATAATTTAATCATCGATAGTTGGAGAATCAATTTGCTAAAATTAGCTAAAAATAGAAACGGTAATAATAGTACAAGCGACGGCAGTGAATTTTATTGTTATTATATTGTAAAAAGCTTTATTGTTTGTGTCTCTCTATTTTATCGATAACTCGTTTATCGATTTAGCGACCCATATACCACGTGCGCAATAACGTACCCACATTATACTTATAGGTATTTACTGTACGAACTATCGCTAGTGCATATAGTGCATATATATGGCGAATATAAAATAAAATATAACGTTATATTTTACAAATGAAAACAAAATGCTATTCGTCACATAGCGTAAGGTGAAATATAAACATTTCCGTATAAACTATCGCGCGAATAAGGAAAATCCGCAAGTACTATAATATAGCATTTAACGAAACGAGAATCACTGACGACGAAAAGATGTCACAGCTTGAACGCGTACTTTTCGAACGAAAGTGAATTTAATTTACGTTATTAAGCGTTTATTTGTTCAAGGAGAATAGAAAATATCTACTTGGATCACGCGTTAACGCGCGATTCGTTAAAATAGAAACGATCGCGTATTCCAAATTCCAGCTACTCAACGCGCGTCACATCGCGTCATATGCATACGGATGAAACTACAGTAGGGACCTTGAAAAGAAGCGCTCATAGTCGAGATGCGACCTTATCCTCGGACGATTTCGAAATATTAATATTTCAACGTCCAGCTACTTTTGTAGTTGCTGGACATGGTGCAGGCTTAAGATAAAAGACGTCGTCGGCGTAGTTTTCCCGCACTTCAAAAGGATTTCAAAGGGACTAACTTTACCGTGCTATCTCAGATATATTTCGTGAGGAAGAGAAAGAGAGGAAGAGAGAGAGAGAGAGAGAGAGAGAGAGAGAGAAGAAAGAAAAAGAGCGAAAGGAGTCAAAGATCGGGAAGCAAGCGAGGAAAGCAGCTAGAAATGGAAAGGATTAAAGTTGGAAGACGTGGAAAGAAGAGGTTAGAGGGGCGAAACCAGGTCACTTGTTCGTACGAAACGTCTTCGCATCAATTAGATGCTTATAGAAATCTGCTTTTTGTATGTTCGTAACTTGTAATATCTACGAAAAAAACTATTAACGGTTACTTCGAATGTTATTAATATTTTATTATTATGAGAAGAAACAAAAATGACCATGCAAATAATTTTAACAAATTCGTTACTTACATTTGCTACGATAGAACTCGCATCTTAACGTAAAACTTAGTATATATACGCGTTGCCCCGTTTATTAAGCAGAAAAATTTGTATTACGTAAATATAGAAGAAAAAACTAATGAAAGGTTTTATCCGATCCAAGTATTGATCAAATTATCGATCAAACGTTAATACAAAATTTTCACATATTGTTGCGTGGAATTTACTCGAAAATATGTAACGATTCGCTCGCAATTGTCTGTTGGACAATAAGTCTTTTATCTTTGTTTGTACCATCTCCGTAAAGTACCTATACGAGTTTGAAAACGTGAACATATCGTCTATTCCAGAATTACGTAAATCAACTTTCTATAACAAGCTCGAGTGTCCTGAATTCACTTTGTCGGTCACATTCCTAAATTTACATCTTCAGAATTCATCCTCATTAACATTCACTTTGTAAATCCGAACGTTATAAATAATTGAAAATCTCGTAATTTGATCATCTCGTATTTTAAACACCTTCGATTATTCATGCTTCCTATCTAATCGATTATCTTTTTCTCAATTACCGTCAATTCTAATAAATACTTACATACGTCGTAATAATATCGCAAAAGTTACACGTATATGTATATTTAACGATCAAAGATATTAGATTAACGAACGACATTTATCAACGATTAAGGATCATCTACTTTTCACATTCGTTGTACATTTTTCTACAAGATTGTACATTTTAATAGAAATTATCATCCGTTTCCACGATCAGTGGGATTTTCGAATTTTACGCTCGCGTTCGCTTATTTTATAGACGTGTTATAGACGTGTTACTTGTTTGAAATCAACGAATCCGTGAAAATGTATCGTTGGTGCGGCGCGGCGCGGCACAGCACGACGACGAAAAACATAACGGACGAAAGACTTAAATTCGAAGAGCGTAACGCCGGGCTTTACATCGTTGTTTATGCGTCGTGAATATTCGTCGTTGACTCGTGGTGCGTTAACGCATCGTCGATTAATCTATCCGTGCTTCGACGAAGATAAATAATTTCACATACTGCGTACGCTTTTATAAATGTCCGCGTAGACTGCGCTTATGGTCGACCGCGTAAACGGTGTTCCAAGTGCATTAGAGGTTCCATCAGCGTTATAAACACAGGCACGATGTATGCTGATTTTGCCGCGCGTTGCGCCGCAGTACGACTCGGCGCACCACAACTGCACGGATACCGCTAAAACGATTTAATAGCCAGAGATTTATAATCGGTGGAATCGCGCGAAGAGATTTTCGCGGCGATTCCTCGTGCTTTCGTTACGTTTTCTTCGCCGAGATACCGACCCTGATGAATTTTCAACGAATAACTCAAAGACGATCGTCTCTCGAATTAACTGGTCGGAGAAAGTACTCGCCTGAGACGATAAAGCGAGAGAAACCGAAGGATTTATCGTCGAACGTCTGGCCGATCGACTGACAGAAGATTGTAAAATTTCTACCGTAACAAGATCAACAAGGAAACGTTTGTTAAACGATAGTTGCGTTATTGCTTAAACGATCTTAAGGTACGAATATTCGTTCGTTCGCGTGTTATTTCATTCCAGAATCCTACAACAATTTGCCAAATGTTCTTCTGGAAAAACTGCAATCCCATTACAGCATTTTCTTTCGTACGTAACAAAAAGAATATCTCTACGATTTGAGTAAAAAAAAAAACAGATTTCTTCTGATTTCCTATAATACCGACCCGAAATTTCGTAGAAAAATTTGGAATATTAACGATATTGCAAAGATCCGAGATAGATCGCGTAAATGCATTTTCCTTGAAACTATGTTTTCGAAATTGACTGTTAACCTATATGCATACATACATACGTACGCATGTATATGCTTTCATCGTCCGTATCAGAGTTACTTTTGTATCTGTTGCGAGACTAAATATGTCGCGTATTGTATTATGTATTTTTGCACCATATCGAATGAACGTTTCAACGCTTATAGATCTATCACCTATTTTTGGCAGGCTTGTGTATCTTGCAACCAACGTGACCAAGCAACGATTTCTTCTTTTTCCAACTATCTTAACCATCTAAATGGAAAAATAAACGAAAAAGTTTTAATCGTACAATATAACGTTTAGATGGTATTTGAAGAAGAACGAATAATACGAAAACTCGATATCACCAGGTATTGCATCACGGGACAACGTTGGTGCATTGGGACTGCGAAGGCGGTACGACGAGGACGGCCTTAGTATTCGCGCGAGTGGATCGCGCTTGCGGTACCTTCGTGTGGGAAAAGCCACCCTGGAGTCCATTGAAAACTGCCCAGCTGGGAGGTACAGCTTCTGCAGATTTTTCGCTAACTGCCAATCCAGAAGACGTGGTATCGGCCGGTTTAGTAGGGAGATATACCATGCAACAGACGGACTGCGCTTCCGTGACGCTGGAAGAGGGATTTTTGGACCTGAGCTCCGTCAAGGAAGTCATGATCGGCTGTTGCGATCGGGACAGAGAGACCGACCTCAGAAGCATTTACAAGAGATACGGTCTATCGGGATCCGATTCATGTATCGGCCTTATGTACGGCTCCAGTCTGCCGGACAATCGACTGATCTTTCTCCTTTGCCCTCCTGCGCTTAGCAAGTAAGTAGCGTGGCTCTGTGATTTCCACCGTATCATATATATATATATATATATGTGTGTGTGTGTGTGTGTGCGTAACACGGAGCAATAGCATTTTCGAGCAGAATGGTAGAACGTAGGAAACGAGTTTAGAAAAAATTTATTCGACATGTTCGAAAACAGATGGAAGAAAATATCGCGAAAGAATAGAAGAAAATTACAAAAGTATTAGATAATTGAACGTTAACCGAGATACGTGGTCAACGAAATATTTCTAAATTATACGATAGAAGTTAATTATTTATTTTTTATAATATTTGGCAATTTCGAGCAACTGTTCTAAAACTGTAATATACTTTCTAGCGTATAACAGCGATATATGCCACGTGTAATATGTTTTTAAACTTTATAAACGATATTTTGGTATTTCGATGGTATAATTTGGTAAACATACCTAGTCTGTTTCGATACGTTTGATTTTCGTGAATAACCGAATAACAAAGAAACCTAAAATAACAAAGCGTAATAAAGCAATAATACGAATCGGCTGTTAATTAAATCGTAATTAAGAGATATTAACTATTTAATTTTATGGTGGAAATAGTTCGTAGTTTAAATGTTGCAAATTTCGAGTTTTGCATATTCAAAAGCATAGCTTGAAGCTGTTTTGGTAAAGTTACGCTCGACGGTAAATTTCCAGTTCGGATAGTAGTCAAATTTATAACAATAGACCTCGCGAAAAGAAAAACGTTTGGATCGCGTTAGAGGAAAAGATGCATTAGCTGTAGATCAGCGAAACGTTCCGCTCGTTTTTTCCAGGGAATATACTGTTACGACAAACCTTTATCCAACGCTACTATCCGTAGCCTGCGAATCGTGCACGGAATAGCCATTTTCTCGAGTTTACCTAAATTGACGAACATAGTACCGCTAAAAAAGGGAACTACTATCGAAGGAGTTATTACCGCGTCGTTGTTGTTTCTCTTTCCTTCTTGACACGATTCGTATCAACGATTCGATAATATCGAGTAAAGACTCGATCGTATATTTTTTTTTTTTTTTTTTTTTTTTTTTTTTTTTTTTTTTTTTTTTTTTTTAATAATAATATCGAACAATGAGGTATAGTTGCGCCAGTAACGTTATGGAACGTGATATAGATAAATTTGATGGAAGGTACTGCGTTTGTTTCAGAATTTGGTACATGGGTCTTTGTTGGATACTTCGAGGCCTGAAACGGCAACAACAATTAACGGATCGTAGATCGCGATGGTTGAAAGAAAAATATCTTCAGCTTTATTTCGAAGATGGATGTATCGAGCCAATGACAGCCGACGCTATCAGAGCTTTTGGCGGTCGCGACTGGTCCACGACCGAAAGTATCGGCACGCTTTCGCCGACCAGCAGCAGTGCTCTCCGCAAACGAAACGTTAAGGGGAAAAAAACGAAATCTATCGGCAATATTCATGCGTTAACAAAGGTTTGTTCGATTAAAGATTTATACAGTAAGAAAAAAGACGAAAAATGAAGATCGATCGACGCGAAAACTTTTCGCGCGTGCATACGAAGAATACAAATATTTAACGTGTACGAGTAGCAAAAATACGGTACGTCGTGATATAATTTTATAAATTAACATAATCTGTGAAGTCATTGATAACTGTGGAAAAAGTGGCCACAGTTCGATTCAAAGTCGATCGAGTAATCGTTATAAAAGAAAACAAATCCCTGTGTTAGATCAAAGCCAGAACTAAACTAAACTAAAGAATTGCACGTGATTATTTAAAACAGGATCTAAGCCTAAAACAATATGACACTTCGTCTCCGGATGGAGGAGGCTTAACAGTGGTCCCTTCTCGGCATATTACGGGTAGTAGAGAATCCTTGACGAGAATCATACCAGCATCTCCACGGTCTAGCAGAGATCGAGTTCCCCCGCGTAGTCCTCCTGGATCCGTCGAACGAATTATTAGTTCCAACTTGCCTTACTCCAGCTTTCAAAGGTAAGAATTCCGATAATTTTCAGTCTTATAAGGAATTCGACGGAAAAAAGCAAAGTAGAACGACCAGACTTCGTCTCTAAAATTCTTCATAGATGTCGATTACTTTCGCGCAGTTGATTAAACGCACGGCTATTATTATTCACTGGAGCTGCAATGTCAAGAGATAGAGAACCATGAAATGCCTTCCGCTTGTGTATCTCTAGCTAATTAAATCGCAGAATTATATTATACGTACGTACGTTCTGCGAAGTAATTAATGGAAATTAATTTTTCTTTCAACGAACCGAATGAAAAGTTCGTTCCGTTTATTTGTATTTAATTTAAACTCGTATTTTTTCATATAACTTTTGATAAAAGATTCTTAATATTGGTGTTTGATTTTCAAACCGTGTACATCATTCATCCGTGTACAACTAAACTGCGGATCTTTGCGCGTTTATGAGAAATTCAATAAAGTGTTAAATCATAGCATGTGATAAAGTCATAATCCGTTATTTATTTTTCAACAAGGTAACCAAATCTACCTACGAAAGAGATTACTAAAATGTAAAAATTGTCTCTTTGTCCCTTCTCATTCGACTCTTTACTATGTAAATATATTGCAATCGAAATTATATTAATTTATAATTAATTGAACGATCGACTAAGAACACGCGTATCGAGCACGAAGAAATTTGTAATACGTGGGAAAAAATGAGACTTAACGTAACCCAAAGCTAAACTAAACTAAACTAAACTAAACTAAACGAGATATTTTTTAATTTTTATAACGTTCGGACCTATAAATGCTCTATACTACAAATTATTAAACGTACGTACGTACGTATATGGCAGGAAGAGTTGACATTTACAGAAACCAGTGTTGTCCATAATTTCCAGCTTATCCTTAAAGCTTACTTTCTCTATAAAGTCTATTGAAATAACGTGTTTCCTTTCGAACGATATTTACACAGCCTATTATGCGTCGCCAGGGACAAGGATAAAAACGAATCTGGAATGTCAGGTGGAGTGGAAGCACCTTGGCAAGTGAAGGCACGTGCCACTTCCATAATGTACGAAACTCAGTTGAACTTCGTCGAGTTTGTCGCGTTGTTCCGTTCGTTCAGCCTGAGAGCAAGAAAGGATTTACGCGACCTATTCGGCCAACTGGCGATCACTTGTCGTAGTCAAAGCGACGGTTCTTTGAGAGACTTTAATGTACGGCCGCCTGTGTTGAGGCAAACCAGTGACGCAACCCCTCAACGAATCGGTCAGTTTCCACCACTGAATATTTTCGATTCTAAACCTAATTTCGTTTAAATCTCGATTTATAAACCTAATCTATACGTGTAATTTTATTTTAATTTTCCTTCCATCTATGATTTTTCCTTCCATCAAGTTTCGTTTGAAAAGTAAACTGTTGCTTTTAAATGTATTTACGTATAATGAAAATCTGTATTGGGTAATATATACTTTCGTTCGAGTTTTTACATTGTATTTAATTATTTTCAAACTTATATTGTAACGAGAGGAGTGATTACTGTTAATTTATACACGCATACGTATCACACGCGTCACGCATACGTATATCAGATTAGTGAAAAAGCTTTGTTCGCTTGTTAAAGACACGTGATTCGCGATCGAAGAGCTATATAATCGGGACTGGTGAGAGATCCGTACAAACTAATACCAAACAGGTGATTCGTACATCGTACAACGCAATGGATTTAACTTTGTGTTTTTCTCTCTTCTCTTTCGTTTTCTTATACCCACCTTGTACAGACTGATCTGATATACCTGCTATATAACCGTTAGAAGAAAATGAACCTACAAAGATATATTAAATAGTAGAGTACGAAGATTTGTATGCAACGAATAGAATAGATTAGTGTTTAATATAAAATAATGGAATTATATTATATGAAAGTCTAGAGGATAAACATAGACTATATAATATATATATATCTTTTGTATCACGCTCTAGCATAAAGTTGATCGAATAAAGCAGTTTATCATGTATTATAAAGACTTTATAAATGAGTTATATAAATACATTGTCTAAAGCATATTTTTAGCATATTTTTATTTGAATTCTGTTTAATACCTCGTTTTTCTTATAGATAAATACGTATAGATAAATATGCAAAACGGGCTGATAATTTTAGTCACCTTAATTTACTTCGTCGTGTTCCTACGTGAAAAATTTTATTTACCACGGTTGTACGATATCATAATATCTCGGTAATAATTCTTTCGTGGAAGATTTCTCCAAGATCTGAAACTACGAGTTACACTTTGTCATGCGTGTCCAAATCGAAAGCGATCGACGTCGACGCGAATACTTGTAACTTCAAACGCTTTGCTCAATATCGACAATATCTCGTATTGTTCGTTGAGATCGTTCGAACATTCGTTCGCTCTGCTGAAAGTAAAAAGGAGTATAAGAAAAAGATATTATTCCTGACGTATTACGTAACATGGCACAATTCTCGTAAATAAAGTTTTATCGTATCGCCAAATATAAGAAAGATACTTGAAACGACGAAAGCCTGTTAGTCCATTCTGTACGTGTAACGATGAATTAATTAATGAACAATAAGTCGATTAATTTGACCGAAAGACGATTGAAAACAACGTCGTATCGTTTCTATCTGTTTGCACGTCGACGGCATTATAAATATGCAAATATTTTTAAACAGGTCTCTTGACGAGAAATAACTCCATAGACTGTCACGAGTACAAAACCAGCAGCAATCTTCAAAAGAAACAAGTCTTCGACGCGGTGGCTGCAGCTAGCATCGTTAATAATTGTTCTGGCGTTGACACTTCGAAATCGCAAGTTATCACCCTGGCCACGTTCACTAAGTTTTTGGAATCTCGCCAGCAAGAAAAACTAACCGACGACGAGATCAAGGCGCTGGTCAAGGTACACAAAGATTTAAAACAAACTATCGCCGTTTTCTTACACTTACACGTCTCAAGTTCGATCGTGTCGATTACCGAATCGTTAAGCTGCGACGTTCGCCTAAATCAGCAAGCAGCGTAGCTTGCTCGAGCGGTACTCGATTACTTGGAATTAGGATGCGTAACGCAGTTATGACAAACTGCTGTTATCCCGAGGTCATGCTGTGCGATACAATAGCGTAGAAAGATATAGCGAGCAGCAGCACGATCGACCGAGACGATTTGCTCTGATTCCAGCGACACGAGCCGGACCCAGGGCTACGTACACAGTGGTGTTTGTCTTTCGAGGGCTTTGCACGGTACATGATGGACAAGGACAATTATGCCTTCCCAAACGAGTATGCGACGCCGTTCGAGACTGAAATGCAACAGCCGTTGTCCCAGTATTACATCGCTAGCTCGCATAATACTTATTTAACTGGCCATCAACTCAAGGGAGAATCTTCGGTGCAGCTTTACTCTCAGGTAAAGAAAAGTTCGGTCTCGCCTTTTCAACGGTGATCTTTATCTTTATGATCTTTATGAAAAAAATATGAGACGCGCGATACAACCTCGGAGAAATGTAAGTGAGTGATGTAACTGAGAAAAAGAAATTTGTTAAGATACAAAATCTAGTTGTTTCGTTATAAAGTTTTTACTTTAAAATGCATCGTCAAATACATTTGTACGATATCGCGAGATATTAGTCGCAATATTTCGATAATTAAAACGTATTCGTATTATTTCTGTCGATTGGTTATTTTTACGAAAAACACGTAATCCGGTTTTCGTTTGGGAAACGTTGAAGGGATTTCAAAGTATTTGCAGTAGGTGAAATCTACGAGGTAAAATACTCGATGCGACGGTAAGTTGATTTTGCAGGTACTACTAACAGGATGTAGGTGTGTAGAGCTCGATTGCTGGGATGGCGATGATGGCTCTCCCGTTATTTACCATGGTCACACCTTCACTACCAAGATACCATTTCGCTTGGTCGTAGAGGCGATTGATAGAAGTGCTTTCGTCAGTTCTCCATATCCCGTGATTCTCTCTATCGAGAATCATTGTTCACAGAGTCAACAAGCTCGAATGGCCCAAATATTTCAAGTACGTTATCTTTTATTATTTCAAACATTCGATTAATTGCATGTACCCGAGACAATGAGCGATACCGAGCGAAACGAAGCGAAACGAAGCGAAACGAAGCGAAACGAAGCGAAACGAAGCGAGCGTCGTTACAACAACGACATTAATCCGTCAATTAATTTTTTATCTACTTTCTGTTTCTGTCATCGTTTATAAATCGCGAGGCAAATATTTCGAGATCGTCGACAAAATTCAATTAACTCTGCTCGAAAACGCTGAACGTTCGCTTTATAAATCACTTTCGCGTCAATGTCTACGCAATTTAATAGAAAAATAATATAGATCTTAGTCCGACGATATCAATCGTCAGGCAAATTTTCCGTCGTCGATTAATAATTCCCATTTTTATCTTTTTCCATTCAGGCGCCTCAAACTTTCGCAATTCGTAGCTCTTGGCGCGACGTTTTATGTAGCAGGGATATTTTTTGTAGAAAAAAGGAAAGGAACTTTGAGAAGCAAAGTTACGTGAACTCTGTTTCAGTCGGTATTTGGCGAAAAACTGGTGACAAAGTTCTTGTTTGAGACGGACTTTAGCGACGACCCTCAACTGCCATCGCCGTCGCAATTGCGCTACCGAATATTAATCAAAAACAAGAAGATGGTGGTAGAACCCGCTGGTCCTTTGACGCACGCTCCCCTGAGTCATCGTGGAAAAATGCTCATGTCCGATCGAGCTTCGTCCATGAAACAAATGCGTACCGACGTAAGCAGCGCATCCGTCGTCGAATATTTCAGCGAGGACGACGACGACGAGGAAGACGACGATGAAGATGACAATATCGATGGTAAATGTTCTACTCCCAGTTCTCTTGATCAACTATACCGATATTTATCTTAAAACATAGCTGAACCGTGTTTCGTTCAAATGGATATCCTACGCGTTTCTTCGTAAATCCCTATTTATTATTACGCGCTTGAAAATTAGAAATAAGTAAAGAAAAAAAAAAAAAAAAAAAAAAAAAAAAAAAAAAAATCTTGTTGTTGCGTGATATTTTACACAAAGTTACGCGAACGACATACAATGATATTGGTATTGGCGCGGGTAATTTAAAGCGAACGGGCAATGCAACCGCGGTCATTTTTCCGTTCACCGTACCAGCGTAACTCAGTTACGTCAAAACCATCGTACGAACTAATGCGAAACTATCGAGCACAAGAACTTGACTAATTACTTAATTAACGAGCGATCTAACGCCAAAGTTTTACCTTCCAGATAACTCAATTTCCAGCTACGAAAGGTATTTGGGCGGGATGCAGGTGCCCCATGGTCGATTAAAGTCGGATTCCGCGGTCGACGATAAGTCGCAAAAACAAAGTAGCCAAATTGCCAAAGAACTTTCGGATTTGGTGATTTACTTACAAGCTATTAAATTTCGCGGGCTGAACACCACGCCAGGAACAACAGCCACTGGGAAGGTGCGGCATCAACCGCACACTGGACCGGTTCAAAGACACAGTATCGCTGGAATAGGAGCTACCAGCATCGGTGCCTCTTCCGGATCGCCACAGTCTTTATCGACATCGGCTTCGCTCGCAAGCGGCGGCAGCAATATCGAAAATCTCTTCAGGTTGGTTTTCTATCGCGATATCGTGACGTAATAGATCGTTTCTAGCGAACTCTTAATAACTCTTAATACAAACAATGTTTCACGAATAGATAGATCGGTGTAACGATATAAGTAGTATACGACTAACTACCAGTACCGTCTTAATTAATACCGTCTTAATTTCTTTTTAACCGTTCGTTATAGTATAGCAAAGATTCGGAATTTTTATCTATAAAAATGTTCGATAAATCGATGCGTTAAAATATTTCAGATTCACGCGCGGAGTTCCAGCCTGCTTTCAATGTTCTTCGTTGAATGAAAGCACGGCGAAGAAGATTTGCAGAAAACAACCTTTAGGCGTTGTCGCCCATGCAGAAACTCAGTTAATACGAACGTATCCGGCTGGAATGCGTATTGATTCGACAAATTTCAATCCCGTGATCTTCTGGGCCTTTGGTATTCAAATGGTAGCACTAAATTACCAAACCGACGACGCCGGATTAAATTTAAACGCCGCTATGTTCGAGCAAAATGGTCAATGCGGATACGTTAGGAAACCTTCGGTTATGTGGGACAAAGGCCATATGATGTATAGGTACGAGCAAAACTACGTATCTGCCCTTTTTGTTCAAATTATTCCGAATTATTCCGAATTATTCCGAATTATTCCGAATTATTCCGAATTATTCCGAATTATTCCGTTCAAATTATTACGAATTGGATATATTCCTAATTATTTTAATACGAGAAGATTCTCCTACAATTCGATAATTTTCTATTATCAACGGTAAATTGCTTCCGAATAATTAAGAATAATTAAAATATCTCCGTAAATTTTATTCAATTTATAAACGATTTTAATTTGATTTTTTTGTTAGGATTTTCGATCTTTAAATTTGGAATTCTAGTGATAACAAACTCTAGTACAAATATGAAAGATTGCATATGTAAGAGATATAAGAGATATATCGAATGTATCATAGATATATCCGTCGGACTTAGCGTACGCTAAATGGCTAACATATGAAACTCGTTTCTAGACGCTTCAATCCTTGGGACAAAGAATTCGACGGGCTACATTCGGCACACCTGACGCTTTCGATAGTCTCTGGCCAGTATGTTTCGCCGACAAATTTCGTCGCCAGCACGTACGTCGAAATCGAACTAGTCGGCATTCCGATCGACTGTGCCAAGCACAAAACGAAAATAATACAAAACAACGCGCTGAATCCTATTTGGAACGAGAAATTTTGCTTTCAAGTGATGTTCAAAGACCTCGCCTTTCTGCGTTTCGGTATCGTCGAAGCAGGTTCCCATCATTTGATCGCCCAAAGGGTCATTCCATTGAAATGCTTGAAGCCCGGCTACAGACACGTACGCTTGCGTTCCTGTAAAAACAAACCGTTGGCTCTGTCCACGCTGTTCATTTATTCCCGTTTGGAAGAGGAGAGTCTCGATTATAACACGTGTTGCCGCGATCACAAAGAATCGTCGAAACGGCCATCGTCGGCTAAGGAACCGGAAAAATTGACCACGGTGGATCCTGGATTAGGTGGAGTGACGCTGAAGAGAAGAATGTTCTTCCTAATGGTTTATCACGTGATACCGGAGGAACCGTACACTATATTAAAAGTCACGCAGGAGAGTACGACGCAGGAGGTGATGTTACAAGCTCTTCAGAAAGCTGGAATATCCGCGGATCGAGTCGACGAATATATTTTGGTTGAAGAAGTCTCTCGTGGTTGGGAGAAAAGAGACAGGGAAGAACTTCCAACTCAACGCGTGTTAGACCCGACGGAGCATCCGTTGCAAGCGCAGGCTTTATGGAAAGGACAGGGGCGTTTCCTCCTGAAGAGGGTAGGCGATGATCCGAGCAGCAGAGCCTGGCTGGCTTCTATCAGGAGTACGGCTGGTCACTCGAAGCTCGACTCCGAAAGAGACACATCCACCCATATCTGGGACGAAGCTGACACCTTCTTAGTTTGCATTTATAACGTTTCGCCGGATATACCGTACGCGATACTTCGTGTTCCTGTAAGCAGTTCTGCTCAAGATGTTCTAGCTCAGGCTTTAGTGAAGGCCCGTAGAATGGAGGATCCGATAAAGTTCGCTTTGGTGGAAGAACTGGAATGGGGAGGAGCCGGAGCCGTTGGTAGTGGCAGTCGACAATTGAGAGTTTTACGCGATGACGAGAACGTGTACAGTACTCAAGCCTTTTGGAAGACGCTCGGACGATTCATTCTGAGAGAGAGAGAACAAGCAATACCGAGGCGGCATCTGTTGCCAGCGACCTTGGATAGGCTCAGCAAAGGTTTTTCCGTAGGAAGATCGGTCTCCTTGCCGGGTTCCAGCAAGGAGAAGATGCCTGTCTCGGAAGCGCTTTCCGATCCGACTTCCAGAGGGCTGAGACATCGTCTACTGATGCACGGTCGTAGAAGGGAAGTTCACTCCGATGGCGAAGATATTCGCGAGTCTGATATTTTAAACGCGGCCCTTCACTTGAAGAAGGTGTCCTTAAGAAAATTAAGGGTTTGGAAGTCATAGTGGCAGTCAAGGGCGACATCGATTTCATCGATCTTCGCCACTCGGAAAAATCAACCGTAAGTTACGATAAATCATTGTATTCGAGGTAAATCGAATCTTCGCAAGGCAAATGCGAAATTATCCGACGCTTTTCGGGCGATGTTCGACGAAAGAAACCTCGAATATCGTTCGTATCGTTTCGAGAGAGAGAGAAAAAAAACAAAAAAAAAAAAAAAAGAAAAACAAAAAACAAAAATCTCCATCAGTAATTCAAACGTTACGATATAAATGATAAATAAGCGAAAAGATGCCTAATTATACTCGACACTGCTTCTTGATTCTGCATGATCCTCCGAGTCTTTAAACCGTTACTCGGAGACGAAACCGGTGTTGATGACAAACGGTATCATCGGTTCAGACAGAGTTTGATTGGACGTGAAATTGGACTGTAAAACACCGCGCATCCGGAGTCGAATAGACTTTAAAGAAAGAAAGCCAAACTATCGATACGTTCGAACAATCCTGTTGACGACGCGTTTACGCGCTGCCCCAAAAATTTTACATAACGACATGTTTTGCTCATCTTGGTTTAAACTCTGAAAATTAATTTTATCCTGTGCTGCTTAGTCGTTCTTAATTTTTACGATCACACTTCTCTAGTCATGTTAGTATTATCACGTAAATGTACAAAAGCGTAATCTCGCGTAATCTCCGAAACGTCAGTTCCTCGAGGAAAAATTAGAATCACGAGGTTCAACGGATTCCGATGGATTTCCAAAGAATTTTCAAAGAATGACAAAGAAGAAATATTTTTAATCGCAAAGTTTAGTTCGATTAGATTGACTTTTTTTCTTTTTTTTTTCTTTTTTTTTTTTTTTTTTTTTTTTTTTTTTTTTTTTTTTTTTTTTCTCGATTGTAAATTAATGTAAATCTCTTTTCCATATTTTTTTATATGCATGTATATATTTTCTAATCTATATAATATATTTTAATACACGTATATACCTATACTTACGAGAAACGTTTGTGTACGATATGATAAAAGGACTTCGTCAATTTTATCGGCGATCTAGAGAATTTTTACGACGAAAAACCTATTTCCTGACCGGTTAATTTTATTTCGAGGATAAAGCCAACCGACAATTTCTAAATGAACGTAACTTACAACGGGACCTGATTCATTTTTATAAGTACATATTAACTTATCCTTCGAATATAATAATTAACGCTTGCACTTTAAGTACCTGACTCGTTTTTAGAAGTTATTTTATTCATAATAATCTTTCATTATTATGAATATCACGATCAATATACCGCGTGAATGTCGATCACACGGTCCTAAGTATTCGTTTTTGTCTTATCAGGATACGTTCCTACGCTGCGCTTTAACGATCGAGCAACAATTATCCGACCTACCGCACAAATTTTTCATTCGCGGAATTCTTTCGTGAAAAAACAATTTTTCGTCCGAAAAGAATTGAAAAATTTATCCTATCCACCGCTTCTTTCGAAGCAACGTCGCTTTATTTCCCGACGATGATCGCTATCGCTATTTGTACATCAAATTTGTATACGAAAGGAGACTCTACCTGACGACAATAACGCATTACTTCTCTGTTCTTTATTTCGTTCCTTGTATATACTTTGTAACGCGAAATTTTATACGATACAAGAGCCAGGCAGTGTGATTTTTTTTCCCCGGGCGTTCTATCGAAGGAAATAAAAAAAAAAAAAAAAAAAAAAAAAAAAAAAGTATATACGAAACGCGTTAAACGAGTACCGTACGAATGGAAATTTATTTATTTTATCTATGTTTATAACGTTTGTATAGTACGTAACGTCCTGTTTCTTCTATCGATGATCGATAAGATTCGTCGTATTAGCGTCTATCGGTACTTTGATCGATATTCGATTGATAATTTATTCCTACATCAACCTGTCCCATCTTATACGTAGAGAAGAAAATAGCAGAGCGAAGCGACATATAATAGTAAGAATCTGCATCTAGGAACGAGGAATGAGAAACGAGACGTCTAGTCAAGCTCTATCATCGATGTTTAAAGATGCGCTTCAAGAAAAAAAACGTAACTAAATTATTTTACGAATACGACGCTAAGCTCGTCCACGATCAAGCAAGCAGCATTCTAGCAGAAAGATTGATCGTAAGGTAAAGTTCTGGAAATCGCGATGAAGTAGGTTAAAGTTATAAAGTTAAATTACCTGTTACAGTTAGTAAAAACAAGTTAGTTAAATAGAAAAAAAAAAAAAAAAAAAAAAAGAAATCTACGAAACAGCAGTATTATTTCCATATTCCGATCGACTGCGTGGATCGTATTCGGCGCAAGAATCGTGTTCTAGTCTACGCGTACTTGTGACGATTTGTTTGATCATTCGTTTGTTACGAGGACGCAGCGCTGGCAATATATATGTATGTACATAATTTTACATTATCCTCTCGGTTATTGTATCTAATCGAGCGTACGATCGGATTTTCTGTAACGAAAACTCTTAAACGAGAAATATTAACCCGCGTGAAGTTGCTACTCAGAAGTCATATTTATTATAACGTTGTTGATACTGAAGAGAAAAAGCGAGAAAGTGTAGAGTCGTCGGTGTGTTACTTTTACAATCATTGCCTCCCTACTACTCCTGGAGTGTTAAGCGAATATAATTATAGATTATATAATACGAGACCAAGGAGTATCGATTCTTTTTCACTCTTAAACGTCGTTCCGATCGTTCGAAGGATCGTTGTATGCTCCGCTCGGTTTCGAGTCGATTTCGTCGGAACCTTTTGCCTAATTTTCATGGTATAATTCTATATACAATAGGTGGAAATAATTAGCGAAAAAAGATAATATTATAAAATCTATCTACCGTGGACCAGCAACGTCACGATTAAAGATTATCCTTTGTCTTCCATGTATTTATCCTAACGAAGCTTACGACAGTTTCAACGAATCGTGACGAACAATTTCGGAATACGCACGAATATCTTCCTCTCGACCTTCGATTCTAGAAGCGGCAAAGAAGTCGTTCTGTCGGAAAATTTGACCGAGCCAACCACTTTTAAAAAGAACGCTTTCAAAAAAAAAAAAAAAAAAAAAAAAAAAAAAAAAAAAAAAAAAAAAACAATTGCTAAACACTTACGATATTTTGTCTTTTACGATATAGGATGCCGTTTCCAGAATTACATACAAAGATAATGTTTCTGAATAACCTCGTGACGTTACTGCGCTCCTTAATATATTTTTCGACACCACTTCGTTCATCCATCTTTTACCCGTTTTTTCGAGTCTATCTAACGTTCGTATATCACGAGACAAGGCAAAATTCGATGCGGATTCATCGCCAACGAGAATAGATATCGTGATTCGCTAATTATATACGCGTTTGCAACAAGACTTACTCGAAAGTAAAACTCATTTTTAATACGCGGATTTTATTCCAAAATTTGCTAACGTTTAACAATAGCAAAGTCATTGATCGATTTTAGGTACAACTTATAAAAGAGGAAATAAGAAAGATACATGTGTATTTGGTGTAATTACGAAGCAAACGAATTGTATATACAGTTGGTAGAACAAGTTCACGCCTGACAAGAAGCTACCTTAAATTTAAATCTAAAACACTGTGTACGCTTCTGACGATTAAAACGAATGCTATTGATAGCTTTGTTAAAATCGATTTTTACGCTGTATCAAATCGTTGCGTTAATTTAGAAATAGCTAACACGTTATTTTATTGCGTTATCTACATTTGTAGCGTTTTGTAACATTGTAATATACATGTGTAATATCTTGTAATATGGTCGTGAAAACCGATATTCCGAACGACATTGAATTACATTAGAAACTGATACGAATTTCATTCTGTCAGAGCATCTTTAGATTCGCGACGACCAAAATTCGACTCTGTACGACTCTGTGTGAGAAAAGAAAAAAAAAAAAAAAAAAAAAAAAAGAAAAAAGAAAAGCTACCTTGAGGTTGCGCTGTTCTCGAAAAATTTACTCGAAAAAAATAGTAGGAAATTTTGTAAAAAAAAAAATCTCGGCTAAATATTATATCGATTCGATGTGATCGAAATGCAGGACAAAACTGCAAATGCAATATGTATATGTATGTATGTATATTGTATAAATATATGGTATAAATACTTGGATAAGTATTTATATGATATCTATGCGTCTGTCGATTCAACGTGTTGTTAAGCATTAATTTCGTTCGTTTTAATGTGTAACCTTTGTTCGATGGTAACGTACGCCACGTTAAGATTTTTTACGGACAAAAATACACGAAAGAAAGGAGATTTACACACCGAAACGGTATTTACGTTAGCGTGAAGCAACATTCTGTGCAACATTCTGTATATACATAGAGGCAAACAAGGGCTACTAATAACGGTAATTAAATGTCGTAGTTAAATTCGATGCTCCTTGAGTCTCGGATAAAACCCCCCGCATCGAGAAATATCATCGATTAACAACGGACGTCTTTCGAACGGTAGAACAGGAATACTACAGCGATAGTTCTTGAATCAAGTTATTATTTATTCGTTGTTGAACTTTTCAGAAGCATTCGCGTCGCTACGGACTTACACGATATTAAATATCTATATTAGATAACGTTAGAATCGTTGATGTTGGCGAACGTATCCAGCTTCGACGTTGTTACGTCGCGTTAACGTCGACTCGCGAAGATCGAATTACGGTAATAACACGTATCGCGTGATCAGTCACTTCGCTATGGAACAGCAAGAAAGATTCTTTGAAATTGTTTTCTCGTGGTTCCGTCAATTCGTCGATCGTAACGGCGCTTATGCTTGGAAGTCCCTTCTTTACGGCTGATTCCGAAATATCTGTCGAGAATATTTATAAGACGGAAGCTACGTTGTATTCCACTAGAAAGAAACAACTACTTCTTAAAACTTTTGGGACCACGCTCATTAATCGTATTTTCCAACGAGCTCTCAAGGGCCGCCGCCCTTCGACGTAAACGATCCAGTATTCGATTTCTTTTCGTCGATAAAACCGTAATGATTGAAATGAAATTTAAGGGGAAATTCGAGGGAAAATTTCTGGGGAAAATCTAAGGGGACGAAGAGGGGAGAAGGAGAGATCGAGCAGCCGAAAATCCACGTACCACGAGATTTAAAAACACGCGATCGAGTTTCACGAACGTACGTACTCGGTACGCGCGTCGCAAACATCGAAGCGTTCTCTCTTCATCTTCCGATCGTACGAAACTTTCAACGTCAAATTGTAGAGAAACGAACGATTCTGTCTTTGTCGTTTCCTAACGAGCAAACCAACCAAGGACAACAAGGTCGCTCGTTCGCGTTCGGCATCTGGTAACGCTTACGCGCGTCTCGCGAATCGCAATCGTCTATCATTATCGATACGATCGTTTCGAATAAACATTACGACGAGCATTCGTGAACATTTTGCATCGTTCTACGTTAAATCGATAAGATTTTGGTCGTATTCGGAACGAGACAATGGGAACAATATAAATTGAGCCGATCCACTCGATCGTTCTTTTTTTCATCGAATCGAATCGAATCGAATCGAATCGAATTCGAAGGATACAAACGTTGCTTGCATACGAAAGAAACGTATACCCTGTATATCGATCGGGCATATACCTGTTGTACATATCCGTGGTTCTTCGGTAACTGTTACGTTAAAATATCTGCGCGTAATATATAAACGATACATAAATGAGTATAAATTATATGCGTTTGCGCGTGTATATATATAAAAAAGTATTCTTACATGGCTACATATGCGTGACTGCATATACTTCTGGCATAGTGAGGCACGCACGCACGCACGCACGCACGCACGCACGCACGCACGTACGCACGCATCCAGAGAGCAGATGTACTGGCTGATTCGATAACGATCGATGGCGAAAACTGGACGTACTCGGGTATAAAAACGATTTGCTCCAGGGATTTTCCGATAAAACTTACGCGTTACTATCATACGACGCGTTATCGTTACTATCGCATTAGCGGTAATAGTCACAAACACCCGCGAGCTTCGCTTTCGTCTCTTGCAAGAAACGTGTTGGATGCGAAAGAAAATTTGCATTTATAGTTGAAACGTACGATTAACAACCGCGTTAACAGGAAAGAATCAACGTTTCGTCGGATGATCGAACACGAAACACGAACGAGTTAAACTAGATAAAAAGTAAAGCTAACTAATTCGAAGCAGCGAACGTTCGGAGCAACGATCGTTATCGGATCAAGACGTACACGTTGCTCTCAACGGCTACGAATTATATACTGCGCTTTTGTACGGTATGCGATTCGAAGTCGAATAAAAATTACAAACTTTACAAACGAAAAGAGGTAACAATAAAAAAAAGAAAACAGCGTTGATAGGAAGAAACAGTTTAAGACAGTTTCTGCCGCGTGTCCAGGCTGGTCCGGCCACGGCTGTTGATCTATCTAATCGAAATATACAAATATATATATATATAAATAAATATATATATATATATTTATGTTGACACGAGATGTCTTTTTCATAAGTGTGAATTTTATGATATATATATACATATACATATATTACATATACGTATTAACTAATATACATACGTATATATATATATATACATATATAATAGAATGTGGGTCGTTTTCACTGCATTGTCATCGACCGCTTTTCGATGCATTGTCAGTAAATTGGGTCGTTGCGACTGCTGATATTGATCGCGTGTACAAGTCATTAAATAATTAATCGATTCGTTGAGTCTTCGCCGAATAATAGTAACGTAACCAGCTGGAAGAAGTGACTTCGAAATAGCATTAAAAACGATCGTTCCTATGGAAATTCGATTACCTTTACCTTTCGTTTCCTGCTAAAACGGATATTTCTTTGTTCACTACTAATATGCCTCTTTCGTATTTCGTTCTCTTACACCAAAGAAATTGAGTATCGATTCTGTCTCGTTTTTTACAAAGCTATGTATGTAAATACGTCTACCGCTTTACATCGATTACTGTCACGATAAATTGATACAATTTACAAGTGATCCGTTATAGCTATATGTAATGGGCTCTTAATTATTAGAAACATAATAGCGATCGTTAATGTAACAATGACTGTTCAAATTTTTCAATGAAATATATATATATATACATATATATATATATATATATATATATATAAATGGAAATTCTAAACATTCGTTGATAAAAATTAAGGCAAACATGTAACGTATTGTTTCATTTCGCTTCGTGACTTGAAATTACAGAATAGTTTTTTACGTCCTGTTTTTTTTTTTTTTTTTTTTTTTTTTTTTTAAACTATCACATTTATGAAAATACGCAAGTTAAAAGTTTGTTTAGTACGCGTTATCGCGTTACTTTTACCGCAAACGTGATCGCGATGTACGTAAGTTGAATTTTATGTTACGATAAAACTTGAAAGGTATCTTTCCTACGTATTAAATTGTTAATGAAATTTTCATTCGTATATTCTTCGATTATACATTACAGCCACGTGCCAAATTAAGCAAATTCAAAAACGACGAATTATACTTTTCTCCGATAAAAATAAAGAAATAAACACCAGGAATTTTTCATTAAATATCTTTAACGTTATTTATACACGTTTATTCTGCGTGATATTACCTTCTCCTTCTGTTACTTTAAATCCATTAAAAAATATACGTACCTTTAAAACTGTACTCGATAACGTCCTGCAGAAAGAACATTTTTTCCAGGTATGTAGGTAGCGCGAATTCTGGTTACGTCGCGACTTAACGTCGTAGAGCATTCGCGTAAATGTTGACGCTGCATTTGGTAATAAATATATTTAAGGCGATTACAGGTCGTAGCGGTCTCACGAAGACAACTCGATTTTTGAAAAGTAACTTTGAATTCTAATTAAACGATGCTTTAATCTTGTGCCACGACTCGGCGTATAATTAAAAGAAGTCCATCAAAATCCTTCTCATACACGTTTTCGTTCGATAGTTTTTTAAATTAAGTTTTTGGAATATAAAACAGCGAAACGACGAAACAGATATATTCCCGATTAGGATTTTTACACGATTCAATTATAATTTTTCTCTCGCGTGAAAACGTTTGCTAAGAAACGGATCTTTCGATGATAATAAGTCATCGAATTAAACGTTTAAACAATTTTTCCACGCGTAGTACGATTTCCAAAAACTTGATCGCGTTACGTAGACTTCGTAAACTTTCCAACGAGGTATCACCGGTCATCTTTCATTCGTACTCAGTTTTACTTCCTGTACTCGTAAGTTTTACCTTCATTTGTATTCTCTTTATACTGTACAGAAGTGTACAACAGAGTTTGTCACGAACTGGTAGCTGCGTTCACGTTTTTAGTTGCTCGTTGATCGGATTCATGACGGATTCATAGACACAAGCGATTTAAAATAGTATTAACGCCAATGACGAAAAGATACGTACGTTGGATGAATTTCTTCGTAGAATATAAAGAAAAATCATTGTTCGCGATAAAAAAGAAATGGCTAAAGCGAGTCGAGCGCTATTTAGCTACTCACCATCGTCATCGTGACATCGTGTCCAGTACGTTGCGCGAGTATGGAAAAACAAGAAGGTAGAAAGAGTGAACGTATCGATAAAGGAAAGATCCTTTTATTCATATACGCCGATAAGCCGTAGCGTGAATTTCGTTGTATTTAAGCGATAAACAAATTTAATAAAATTCAACAAACAAAACAAAACAAAACAGAACAAAACAAAACAAAACAAAACAAAAAAAAAAGAGAGAAAAGAGAAAAGAATAACGACAATTGAGAGCGATCGTAGCGAGTAACATTAAGTAGTATTCTCTCTAGCGTTATTACGTAAACTTTCGAGTAGTCTTCGTTCTTGTTTCGAGGAATAATGGTACACGTAATAGCCGTAAAAATGAAAAGGAATGCGATCATCTTGACGCTGCTATACGTATAACTTATCGCTACGATATTGTGTGTTGATATATCATTGGCATTGTTAAAAGAAGAAGATCTACGTGTAAATAAACATAAAAAGCATTTTTATAGATAACCTTAGTCGTTTCGATATCAACCCCGACCTTTAGGTATCAACGACGAGATAAAAGAATCGGCGAAAATTTAATAAATACCGTATCGTTTGAGAAGAAATCGGCAATTATCTGGAAAGGAAGATTTCGATATTTCGATAACCTTGAAATGTATCGCCAAGCTCGTCATTTCGAGCAATTTTTCTCTATACGCGTTGCAGCCGCTCGTTACCCTTAGTTTTAGCGAGATATACGCGAGAAGCTTCGATCAAATTTACTTTTCATTACGCTTACCGTTTACCGTTCGTTCGCGAAAACAACGATATTTGCAGTAGAAATTCTTGTACATACGTCGCGTGCATTCTATCGTTTTATTGTTCGTCGGGTGTTACTTTTAAAGTCCGGTGATTTTTTGCGTAACCCGGAATTCGTCCCTCGATCGAGGCGACCACTGCTTATGCAAATATATTCAAGTCGAGACGTTCCTTATGGTTATTTCTCCATGGGGAAAAAAAAATG
Source organism: Bombus dahlbomii (assembly GCA_037178635.1). NCBI lineage: Eukaryota > Metazoa > Arthropoda > Insecta > Hymenoptera > Apidae > Bombus > Bombus dahlbomii. The sequence continues at coordinate 14,685,409 of CM074109.1, read as the reverse complement.
GAGAAACGTGGGATTTCTAGCCGCAAGCGACCAACGGTGGAGCGGCCAACGCTCGGCAAGAGTTTTCCTCTGCGTCACCATCTTTGACGATACCGAACTTTACTGGTTTCTCATCGTCGGATCAGTCAACATCTCTTTACTAGTTGTCATCGGTTTGATCGGTCTACGTTCTCGTGACTGATTTTCCGTCTTTTTAGATCAGTCATCCAGTTAACTTATATCTATACGCATCGAGCGAAACTATCTCGCCTATAAGTCGTTGAAATAAAGCGTAAATCGTAACCTGTTGATCCGATGTTATGTCCAATTCCACCAACCTCTTAGGTTGTCCGAAAAGTTTCTTTCGTTTTATAAGGAAATAATACGCGCGCGATGTTGTTTGTTTGTTTTATATTAGTTCGTTGAATTATGCACGAACGTAATAATAGAAATAGAACGAAATGGACCATACCTAATTCGATAAAATAATAGAAAGCAGAGATTGTCGCTCATCTGTTATCACCTTACGAAACTTTTCGGACAAGCTGATATAATCGTAGCGGGAATTTATGACTCGAGTCGAAGTAAAATATATATAAAGCGTGAAGAAAGTATATTATTAGCGCTGTAGAACAAAAAATTGATATCAGTCAAAACGTAACACGTGATATTTGATACTAAGCGGAGAGAATCTTATCAGAGCCACGGTTAAAATATTCCTCTTCGTCGCGTTATGTACAGTACCCTAATTGAAGCTCCACGAGTTCGCTACACGTTCCAGAATGCCGGTACGTATGCATACATGTACATCGTACGTCAATTATCGTACAGATTCATTTTACGGCTTACCTATTCGTACGTTCGAACCGATTATAATCAAATCTTTTCTTTCTCGCTTTCCACAGATTTTAAAATATTTTATTTATATTTATTTCGAAATATACATTCGAACACTAATTTCCAAAACTCTACCAAAACTCTGGAAATTTAGCAACAAATACAAAATAATTGTTTAAAAGTTTAATTTTGCAACATCGTTATTCGAATATATAATCGAACGATGCTTCGACCAATTAAATGTAATCTACCGTCGTTATTCGCGTTAGATTATATCGATAGAAAAGGGAAAAATAATTGACCTCTGAACCGTCTATCACTAATATACTTGTTGCGTGTACCGATCGACGTAAATTTAAATTTCAAGAGATACAACGCTGTATCGCTTCAAACATGTGTACAGTATCTTTTATATTGTACGTATATATCCGAATTAAAATCGTTATTTTCGCATAGAAATTTATCGCTACTGCGCTCGAACGCGCTTGCTTGTTTACCTCGAACATATTCGACATCTTACGTCTATGTATATTTCCATAATAAAAGTTACTTCGTTCGATCGAAAATTACTAATACGTCAAATACGATGTAAATATGACGATACATCGTACGTAGAAAATACAAAGAAAAAATGTATTTATAAATGCTACCAGAAGACGAGCTACTTTTTTTCTATAAAATATTACAACGATAAATTATGCGTTGATAACGGATTTGCTTACTTTTAATCCTACTTTTAATTACAGAAAGTATCGTTCAACTATAAGGGACTGATCACCCCGGTATTGACACCCTTTAACAACGACAGGTAATTTCCGCAACATCTATCAAATTAATACAAGATATTAGTACAACGAAGAAACAGAAGATAAGTAGCAAGTATACAGATCGCGTCGTATAAACTGGTTAAACTGAATGATATTGACTTGTAAATGAGATGAAATAACGAAAACTTGTTGGTTGAAACTTGACCGAAACCTACGAAGATCGAATTTCCTACGCGATATATTTCAGATTTTATACAAAGAATGAGATTCCCAGTTTGCCCGATTACCTCGAGAATTTCCAGAAAGGAAATGCGATCTTTTCGTTGTCGTCGTAGTCTTGTACGTGCATGACATAGTTGCTCGCTAAAATATTCGAATGTTTGGACCGGGAGAGAAACGAAATTCGCGTGTAGGACGCAATTTATGACACGATACCGCGATGAACGAGATAATATGCGAGTAAAATTAGAAGAGAATCCGGACAACGTATATAGGACCGAACGATGGAACAGGGAGCGTTACATAAGCGTTGCCTACATAGATAATTATGTTCGTAGCAAAGCGATAGAAATATTCGAACGCGTAGAGATACACGCGACCGTTACGTTTCAGTCGATGCGAGGACACGGAGTTAGATGCAAGTATTTCATAGCGAATAGTAATTTTGTGAATTTTTTAAACGTGTCTGCATCTAAATCGGTAAATAATCAGGAAAATCGATAAGTGCGAGTGTGAATCGATAGTGGCACTACACAAAAAGGAACTTCTTATCGGGAAATTGCGAAACGTGCGAAGAAAGGTGGTCGACTGTACGCTACATAATTTAGAAATGGAAAAATGAAAGGAATAGTATCTAGAATAACGCTGCAGGACGAAGGAAAAAATGATCTTTCAGAGGAGAGAAGAGAAGCTTATCATAGGGAACACGTAGGTGAGAACGTGTGCGTTTCTGCTTCGAAACTCGCTAGGATAATTGTCAGTAGTTTCGGAAAGAACGCGTACGACGAATCGTGGAATCGCTATTGTGGTCCGGAATTCTTACGAAAATAGGCAGGAAAATATAGGAGAAAGAAACACGCGTGAAGAAAAAATTAGCTTTTGAAAGAAACCGTATCGATAAAGATAATATTAGGATCGTTGGGATCAAATCGTCTTTTTGCCCTAGATTAAAGACACGATATATGAAAAAAGAAAAATATACGTGTACCGTAATAAAAAAAAATTTTACTACCGACTGTAAAACGTGGAGATTTCTCGATTATGATACGGTGATTTATACGCAACGAATGGGACAGTGTTCGTTAACGAAACTTCAAACAAACGTAAATATCTAAATATTTCGAAATAATATCTATTTACAGGACGACGATCCAAAGAATCGTTCGCGAATGCAGCAATTTAGAAATACAACGTTTTAATAAAATTATAACTCTATCTATTTGTTTATTTTAGCGCAAGAACTTTAAACTTGTCGATTATACCGCACTATGCCGACTATTTGGCGAAGGAAAAAGTCACCGGTGTTCTTGGTGCGTAAAGAATTTACCTATTTGTGCGATTAAAATATCTTATTCGTCGATTATCGTCTATGTCCAAAGTTACCACGATCGAAAGTCAAATTTCTGTATATTATTTACACTTTTTTCTATATCTCTACTTATACGTATATTGTGCTCGCCATTCGATCGTTTAATAGTATTAAAAAAAAAAAAAGGATAATAAACATTCTCATTCGTAGATAAGATCGTGATCCTTATTTTCTTTTTTCTTTTTTTTTTTTTTTTTTTTTTTCTTTGATACGTTCTTTAATACGTTCCGTAGTCAACGAGATTCCAGAGTCAATTCGATTCATCGACGTAAGAGATTATTTATTAATTTGAAAGGAAAAATTTGTAATCGATAGTAAATGGAACGACCGGGGAAGGCCCGTCCATGACCACAAGCGAAAGAAAATTAGTTGCCGAGGCGTGGGCAAATGCTGTCAAAACAACGAAGCAACATTTGATGATTCAAGTGGGCGGCACGTCGCTTCCTGATGTTCTTGAACTTGTACGTAAAATATCAAGAAACTAAAATATTCGTTTAAGGCCATGTTCTCGATAAGACGAAATTTGAGATAAGTGTCGTCGACAGTTAAAAAGAGGCGTACGTAAATGAACTTTTAGCGCAAAATTCAATATCGTTCGAGTTCGAATCTCTTACTCGATAACGACGAGATCTTTTAATAATAAGTACATGTCATTTTATCGTTTCGCTAAATTACGATTCGATACACCTTATTCGGTACTACATCTGCCAATATTTATTTCAAGGCAAAACACGCTGAAAACGTTAAAGCAGATTCTATTCTCTGTCTACCGGAGTTATACTTCAGTCCAAGCACTTCCGAGCAATTGAAGGATTATTTGAAGCTAGTCAGTTCGGCAGCACCAAACACACCGCTTCTGTATTATCATATTCCGATCTTGACTAACGTCGATGGTAAGCTGGTAATTACGGTTATAGCAATTCTGTCAATTACGCGTCCTAAGTTGAAAAATTATACGAAGTAATATATCTACAACGATTACACGGAAATGTTAAGATGGAAACTTACAACCTTACGATGTACAATTGTAATACGCTTTGAACATTACCTTAATATAATTTTCATCTCTCTTTTCGTTTAAACGTTCCGTTTTCGTTTAAATCGTCAAAACTGACTTCTAAAATTTCGCTTTCTCCCTCCCTCTCTCTCTCTCTCTCTCTCTCCCTCTCTCTCTTATTGACAAACGATTAATATACAGTTATCATGGCAATATAGAAAATCCTTTGTCACTTATATATCTGTCTACGCTTATGTATTTTCTTCGTCTGATTATTAATAAAAATATCGTATGGCAGGAAATAAATATTGCGTATTTAAAAGCGTATTGGCATTTTTTCAGTGCATATGGCGCAGTTTCTTGAATCTGTCAACGAGGAGGAGATTCCAACTTTCGTAGGAATAAAATTCACAAGTCCTAGCTTAGACGAAGGTGCTCAAGCTTTTCACGTTAGTAACAATAAATTCGCCGTATTCCTTGGAAACGATCAGGTATTCTTTATTATCTTTTTGAATATCACGTTTAACGTTGTCTCTGTAGGTAATATACAGGATATTCGGCTACAGATGTCAGGAAATTTAAACGGTGATTCGCGAGGCCGAAATAAGACGAAAATATCGGTATACGCGTATTAGTAACGTATTAATTCTTTCCGTATATTCACGTATATATTGCGTACGTTTGTTCACACAGATACTTTACCATAGAAATAACGTTATCATTTACCAACTTTTGAAATTATTTCCAACTCATCTTAAACTTATAAACTACTCGTTACTCGTTAATGCAAACAGCACTTTATAAACTGACACATTATGTTACTCGTATTTCTATGAAATTGATTTTAGTTACATTTTAGGTAAAACACGTAGGTACCATTAAGATATTTAGGTATATATAAATCTTCGATCTAAAACGTATCACATTAACTCGTTGTAATCGATCCTAAGAACCTTAACGCGTTTCGCGCTCGTCAAATTTTACAAATTAGATGCAAACGATTGCTTTAAGAGTTAAAATTTCAAACGTCAAACTCATACGATACGTTTATTGTGTTCGTTTCAGTTGATAACCGCCGCTTGTGCGTTAGGAATGAATTCTTTTATAACAACAGGTTCAAATATGTTCTCCGAAATTGTACTCGAAACTCTTGCAGCCGGTCTTGCAGGAAACGTCTTGAAAGGAAGAGAAATGCAACAACGTTTGACAAACGCTGTGGTGAATGTATCGAAATATGGTAAAATTATAATTAAATGTTTCTTTCGGCTAAAAATATTACCAAAAGCATAAATTCAATTATGTATCGTGTACATACAGTAAAAATCATTTGGTACCATACTCCCTTCTTTTAATCGTTAATGTTGTTGTTATGTTACAGGAACTTGGGTAGAAACTATGAAAACAGCAATGACCCTGTTAACAAGCATCAATCCTGGACCTCCGCGTGCACCTTTGAAACCTTTGTCCGTTCAAACTGTAGCATCGATGGCGAAAGATTTACAAAATTTAGGATTTACTGTAAAACTCTAATGTATCAAAAAGGGCGAGAAAATAATGTTTACCGTTATCTTTCCAAATAAAATTTATGCAAAATAATAACATTTACCATTATTTCTATCGAAACTTTTAGGATGTTACCATTTGAAATTAACACGTTTAACCGGATTTATTACGTTCGTTTGTAACTACAATCGTCAAAGTGAACGAACGTCGAAGTAAAACTACGCGAGTTCGGCATTTCCGAATCCACAAAATATGCTGTAAACGTGATTGCCTTGAATTCACTTATTTATATATATTATATATATATTTATATATATATATTTTCTTACACGGTAAAGTAATAAACGACGATTGTACAAAGAACACACGAAAAAAGCTCAGATAGAAAAGTAGATGTGAACTTTCGCGTAGAACCGTACAATTAAGTAGATTCTTGGAACGTGGAACTCGATAGGTTCTTGTCTGTGCTAGTGTGCAACCAAACAAGGCAGATCCCTAATTTTATAGGTTCTTGTATATACTAACTTTAGTTGATCTCAGCACTTGACCGCATGGTGCAGCACTGGTCCGGGGACAACCAGGGCCATAAGCGTGTGCGCTCTCATTTTTAACTAACCTAGCCCAGCTTGAACGCTATGGCTGGGATATTTTTGTGTATAATTCGAAAATTTAAACTGACCGTCGACTACATGTATAGGAAAAAATTGTTCAAACTGTTGAGCTTTATACATATTTCAAATCATCGAAACCAAAGAAGACGCTTCTCGTCGACAACCTTGACGGTGACATTAGTGACCGAATCGCGAAATTAAAATGAAATTTTTGGCGGGTTTTGCTAGATCGAGGTTAAGTTCAGGTTTAGTTTCAGAGCAAAATTAACAACGCTTGAAATTTGTTGCGAATCTTTTTTTTTTTTTTTGTGATATTTTGTTTATTTAAATAGCACGTTTTAACATATCAAAGTTTAAAGAAAGTCAGAAATACTAATGAAATTGTTCGCTATTACCCCTTGACCAAAGGTATTATTTGGTATTAGGTTTAGTAACTTGGTTTGAACGCTTTTTTTTCACTAGCGACCTACCAGCCAATGGTAATAGCTAAAATTTCACGTGATCAATCGTGTTTACTCCGTCAATTCATTTGACACGCACTGAGTTGTCGCAAATGCTAGGTACTTGAAGCACAACGAATGTTTGAATTTTTTTGGTTAGATTACAAAGTATATAAAAATGTTTGATTAAAACGTTTATACTTTAGTGTCATTTAAGAAGTGACTTTAACACGTTTTAACGATATTTCAACGATGGGTTCCGACCATATGCATAGACGATGGAGTAATTTACGAAAAGTATTAGAAAGAACAGGTCCTTTTTGTAGACCAGATTTCGAACCATCGCCAGAAACATTGCAATTTTTATTAGACAATTGCAAAATTCTCGTCATTGGCGCCGGTGGTTTAGGATGCGAATTACTTAAAGATCTAGGGTTGATGGGTTTTAGACAAATTCATGTAATCGATATGGACACGATTGAATTATCTAACCTCAACCGGTACGGAAATATACGATGATTCGTCAAAAGAATTTATCAAAATGTTTACTAAAGAGGAATAGAGAAATTAATAAAAAACAATTGCAGGCAATTTCTCTTCCGTCATAAAGATATCGGCTCGTCAAAAGCGGAAGTAGCTGCAAAGTTTGTCAATAGTAGAATACCAGGCTGCAATGTTATATCACATTGTTGCAAAATACAGGATAAAGATGAAGAATTTTATAGACAATTTCACATAGTCATTTGTGGTCTAGATTCGATCATTGCAAGAAGATGGATCAATGGAATGCTGTTGTCTTTATTAGTTTATGAAGATGGTGAACTTGATCGGTCCACTGTAATACCTATGATTGATGGAGGAACGGAAGGTTTCAAAGGAAATGCCAGAGTAATACTACCTGGTCTGTCTGCATGCGTTGAATGTACTTTGGATTTATATCCTCCTCAGGTACATGTACTGAAAATATCTTTTTACATTGAACGAATAAATATAACTCTTCAGTCAATTACTACTATGTTGGAATATAGGTGACATACCCATTGTGTACAATAGCAAATACTCCACGTCTACCAGAACATTGTATAGAGTATGTGAAAGTAATTCAATGGCCAAAAGAAAATCCATTTGACTGTGCGATAGATGGAGATGATCCTCAGCACATAAACTGGATTTATGAAAAATCTAATGAAAGAGCAGCACAATTTGGAATACAAGGATTAACGTACAGATTAGTGCAAGGTGTAGTCAAAAATATTATACCTGCTGTGGCATCTACAAATGCTGTCATTGCTGCAACATGTGCTACCGAGGCATTTAAACTTGCTAGCAGTTGTAGTGCTTCGCTAAATAACTATATGGTATTTTCCTTACTCCGATCTTAATTAGAAATCTAAGAACGCAACATAATAAGCAAATAATTCCTTTTTCTAAAGGTACTGAATGATGTAGATGGAATTTATACTTACACTTATGAAGCAGAAAAGAAAGAAGATTGCGTGGCGTGTAGTCAAATTCCAAAAGAAATCGAAATTAGTAATCCTAAATTCAAATTGAAAGACTTGATAGAGAACTTGTGTGAAAGGCCAGACTTGCAAATGAAAAATCCAGGTCTCACGGCGTACATCGATGGGAAAAACAAAACGTTGTATATGCAAACTGTAACGAGTATTGAGGAGAGAACTCGTGAGAATCTAACAAAAACGCTGATCGAACTCGGACTTAGACACGGCAGTGAGATAAATGTCGCTGACATTACCACTCCTAATGCGATTGTATTAAAATTAAAATTTGTATATTGTAATTCAGATATGTGATAATCAGAAAATCCTTCGTTTTGTTCATAAATTTATCACTACAAACCATTATATATATTTACAGTACTTGTATTATTGCTTTTGTGTCAGTTTAAAATATAATGTCGACATGAAAAGTTCATGAACATTGTTCTTACCGAAATAAAAACGAAAATATGTTCAATGCAGCATCATTTTTTACCGAACCTATAAATAGACATCACACGATAACATTTACTTTGAACATTATTTTTAATATATTGATTCATCCTAATTTTATGTGATAAACTGGTATGGTATTGCTACTTTTTTTTTTCTTTTTTTTTTTTTTTTTTTTTTTTTTTGTTGTTTTCTATATGGTACCAGTTCTTGTGACTATACTTATATGTAACAGAAGCAAGTATTAAAACTATATTAGTTCATATGACATACCTGTTATATTAACAATAAAGACACAGTTGCAAATATGATTCTATATTTCTGATGTTTCGTTTTTCACTTTCATCAGAGATTATATGTCATAGAAAAATTAGCGAATTATATATAATCCGTAAAATTCTATCTTTTTCGGTCGTTAATTTTTAGTTGATAAATTTCGTGTGTCTCTTCAGAAATAGACAGTATCTTACAGATCAATACATTACGACTATTTTGAAAGAGAAAAAAAGGAGCAGTTTAATGACTCGCGAAATATGCACGTGTCAAAATCTCTATACTTGTTAGCTTGTCATTAATATCTTTTTAATAACAATTTCTCTCGTTTCATCGTATTAAATTTTATGTTAAGTATGAATTTTGTGCACAGTCCTTTTTTGCATTATAAGCATTTATTGATGACTTATCCGTAACGAACGAAAAATACTACGGATCCAATCTTTCCATATTTAGTAAATACTTTTATTGAAAGTATAATACCAAATCGAATGGATGACATTATACGCTCCGATTAGAGCAAATGAAGGACAGTGCACGATGACCCAAAACATCTTTTGTTTTACAAGCACACTCGGTAACATTCGACATATGCACAATTTGAGTAGAAAAAATATCTAGAACAAATACATTATCTATCTTCCTTATACAAAACTATTATTACATTGTATCAATATTTCATAATTTCCGCTTTTTTACCTCGATAAGACGATTAGTCACTCGCCAAGAATCTTTTGTTCTTAGAAAGACGTCGTTCCTTTTTCCATTTGAATGTGAATAACACAAAATGCTCCTATGATCGTTTCAGTAATATTTACTTTAAATATTCATTATCAGTAAAATTTGCATCAAGCTAAACTGAATAAGAATAAAATATTTTTTGACGGTTGGGGAATTCTTACAACGAAACACTTCGAGGTTCATTGTCATTTCATCGTTTATACGGAATTCCAATATGGACATTCTCATTTCAATTGTACAATTCGAAATTATTATCTTTTTATATTATGAATTATTAATTCGCTAGACACGAGATGCACAAAATCAGCTAGTGCAAAACTAGCATTAGTGTCAAAGTAAGTTGTGTCACGCTGGGCAGTGCATTCAGAAACTGCAGAACGTATTAACTGTGATTCTTTTCAAGTATCTTTTCGTTTACGTAATGAAAGAGACATTAATCAGCATGAGATAGTTTTCTTCGATAACCCAAAAACATTTACAAAATCAACATCGCATTTTACTCGTTTCTTTTATGAAAGAAACATACGAATGCACACGCGGTTCACTTTCTCGTTCGGCCGAATTAAGTCGCACAATACAGTCATTATATTTCGACCATTATTTGAAAAATAAATTTCACATGTTCGAAATGTAATATATCAACTGCAAAATGTCTTATGAATAATCATTGTTTTGTGTATAATAATACCATGGTCCATGAAAAAATATTTCGATATAAAAACGTAAGTGTGGCATAATAAGTGTCGTGAAGTCCGATTTGTCCAGGGCAGAATACGACACTTTTTTATCATGAAAATTCCTGGATTTACATAGATACAGTTATTTAATTAAACGAACAACAATATAAAAATGGGAAAGGTATAACGATATGAGGAATCACGATTTATCAATGTCGTCTCAACAAAAAGACAAATATCTGAGGTATAGTGACGTTAAAAAGTGTCTAATTTCTGCTCTGAAGCTGCTTAACAAAAGATAACACAAAGTGCACGATGTTAATACGTCATGAAGAACGCTAAAACGGTTGTGTTAGGCCTTGGCATCAACTTCCATCGCCACTTCACCTGCAGCTTTCTCTGCCTTCTTCCTCATTCTCTTTGCAGTCCTTGGGTTTACCGAGGTGTACAAAAGGGTCTACAAACAAAATAATTAATTAATAACAGAACCCACTAGAAGAGAAAGAATTTAAAAAAAAAAATAATACGTAATTCACACCTTCAATTCAGGATCTTTAACGGCATATTCCGATTGATAAATGTCAAGGTCTAAAGGAATTCCTGTAATCTTGTGTTGCCGATTGTGCATTACTAGTACTGTGAATTTGAATTGTGCGGCAAATTCATTTGGTTTCTCATATAGTACCTAGAACAGCAATAAAGATGTAATGACATAGAACTCTTTAATGAAATATAAAAACAAAGAGTTATACATAAGTAACAGACTTACTTGGAATGGTTCAATCAACCTATGATTTACACATTCTACGACTGCCATTTTTGCCTTCTTCTCGTCCTCGAAAGTACGTAAATTGAATGGCATAAGGCCATGTTTATGAGTGACTTCAGAGTAAAACATGCGAGACGCTTTCAATTTCAATTGATATGTTTCCTCTGTTTTTTTAAATATAGTAACCCGGGTGTCCTGTTCTCGACCCACTCCTTCGCCAGTACTAACTAGCACATCCATCGCATATACCTATAATTTAAAAAATTCACATATATTTCATTTTCTCTATTCTAATTGATTGCATATCATATTTTATATATATATATATATATGAACTATACCTCATAAGCTTCAAGAGTGTATTTTTCATGTTCCTTCTTCTGTGCATCATTTGGATTTTGAATAATAGTTTTTTCCCCGTCTATCTTAAACTGTTTCAATTGGTGACTTAACATTCCTTCAATTGGTTTACACTTGTATACGTCGCAAATTTTTTCTACTGTTTCTGTTATTGTGTATGTCTGTAAACAAAAAGAAAGCTACATAAACAACGCGAAATTTAATCAATTTATAGACACAGAAGCGTAAAATATATAAATAACTTACCTCTGTACCTGGCTGCAAAAGCCTCAGTGCAGCTTGTGATGCATAGTGTGCAGCTAACACTACATCTGCTTTTCTACCACTAACTTTTTTTTGTGATGAAGAACCTATAACAATAGTATGTGCCACAACTGCTATGAAACCATCAACATGTGCTCCAAGATCTCTAAAAATAAAAGATAATAATTACCTTAGAAAATAAAATATAAGCTATATTTTATAATATTGAATATATTATATTCATGAATCATAAACTTACACTTTTACCATATCCTCATCTTTGAGTATGAGATCTGGTTCACTTGCAATTGGTGAAAAATGACATATGCAATTATTCACCGATATGCATGTGGGAAAAGCAATTCCTTTCTTCAGCTCTTTTTCCTTTTTGAAGACCTTATTGGTCTCGTCCAATATCAGTTCATCTCCAATCTCACAAATTTCTCTTACTGATGCTCCAGCAACGCACTTATCTAAAACTTGCTTTAATACCCCTGAAATTGAAAGAAATCATTTATCATTTATAGGTACTAACGAATACTTTTAACGCTAGATAAGATTTATAAAATACGTACGAAATTACGAAAGTACTAGACACGTACATAATGCATATACAGATTTGCTTCAAATTTTACATAACAATTGTATAAATAAGTTATTGATCTAAAACATTTATTTATCTCTCAACTTTTAGGGACAAAAGCAGAAAGAAATTAAAGCTACAGATTTTTCAAATCACATCAAGATATGATATCATATTCCTCCCATTGCATAGCCACAAAAAGTTTGTGTCTTTACTAATGTATATTTCTACATCTTTTATTTTTTTATACATAATTTTCATCCAATTCTCTTATCCTTCGCAGATTTAAAAAAAATGCTTAAAAGTTATAATTATCTCTCAAACAAATACAAAATTGAGCTAAATTTATTCAAGGAGTTTCGCAATATTCGATATTTTTCAGGTCCCACGAAAAATAAAAAGATCGAATGAAAGTTACATTTAAAAAATGCAACTTTTTATTAAACTTTTATTTTTTGTGATTTTTTTAACGCAAAGAACATTTGAATATATTTTTTGAAATCAAAAGTTATAATCAATGTTTCTTTCCAACTTTTGTTTCTCAAAATTAACAAAAAACCTAACATTTGGAATCGATGACCCATTTATATGCAAAATTTGAAACAAACACGTCTCAGATAATTTCGTGGATATTTTGAACACGGTTCCTTTTATTCGTTATATACGATATAAAATAATATTGCAACTAAATATGTTATTCAAATGATAATAAATTCTAAAGATAATACGATGCGAGCCATACAGCGCAAGTTTTCATTGAACATCCGTCTAGATGGTCTTTTTGCGGAAATGGAAACACATACAGAGATGCAAGCGAATTATGGTTCCTGCATAGTAAAATTGTTACGTTGCGATAATGAAATGAAACGGATAATTTTTCGAGCTACGTAATGAAAAATAAGTAATTTGCTGTCGATCAATCGTTAGAAAGGTATAGAATACTGAAAGTATCGACAAGTTATCAAGACGTAATAGTCGGTGCCAACTATCCCACATGGTAATAGAGCCCGGCATTAGCGCGCCACATTCCATATGGCCAGGCGGAAAATAAGACATTAAGGAGCCCGTTCATGAACCAGGCAATTTCACTTTTATTCGTTCGGCTTCATTAGTGAACGTTAAGTCGTTTTCTTACGATTTACGATGTCACCGGCCATTTTATACTTGGTGACAACGATGTCTTCGGCGATGGTTCTCTCAGTCTCCTCTTTGTCCGCCATGTCTTCAGCACACTATGTTACGATCACGTGACTTAGATAGAACTTCTTCGCAGTTGCTTCCTGCAACAGTCACTATCTCAAGTTAACCGTGTGTTCCGAAATTTCCTAGTAATCGTCTCTGTTGGTATCTCTCAATTGAAAAATTCTAAATAAATATCACCCTGATAACGATAACTTTTATCATTTACGGTCATGGATGTTCCTTTTTAAGCTAAATCGTAGCGAATTTCAAGAAATACATATTCTTCAAATATTTCTAATTTTGTTAATAATTAGTTAAGAAACTTAAACATGTTGATCGATATTTTTGGGAAAAATATTTGGCAATAGAAATGAATGGATATAACCGCGCCAAACAATATAAAATTATTCGTATATTTCGTTTGCATAGAATGTTTGTAGAAATGCGCAAACCTTCCGACTGACTTTGTGACGTACAAGTGTACAAGGTTGGTCGACTTGCATCTTTCTAAAACGTGTTTCATGCCTTATGGATCCTGAGATTGGTCGTGTGGACTATTGGAACGCGGATTTGATTTGCATTGCTTTAAATTCAAGTCGTAACCATGTCTTCAGGTAAACTATCCCATAGAATAAAATTAAACTGCTATTATTTCGTTTGTTCGACAATATTTTCGATATAAGACACCTTGATACTGTTGGAATTTTACCATTTTTTACACGACATAACCAAACTTTCCGCGAAACGCAGCGTGCTTTCAATATTGCATTTTTATATATTAAAAATTCCTGTTAAAAATGCTAACTTTTACATGTATCTATTTCTATAAGGCAAAAAAGGGAAAAAGAAGAAGTGCAAAACTGTCGATTTAATGTCATTCCTTGCTGATGGGGGTGCAACACCCACTGTGCCAGTTAAACCATTGAGCAGCTGGATTGAAGAAATGGAAGAAGAACATGGTGAAATAAATTTATAGATTCTCTTTGTTTTTTTTTTTTTTTTATGCTTTTATCTTTAAGATCTTGTTGTATCTTATACATATTGTGCGCGCGTGTGTATGCGCGTGCATATGATATAGATATATGTATATATCTATATATACATATATATAGATATATTTATCTATGAGGTATAGATGAATGCCTGAACATGCTTAAAATTAGGCATTGCTATTATGAAAACATAAAGTATTTAAAAATTATAAATTGCTGCAAAAAATGTCAAATGTTATTATTTGGCAGATGGATTCTCATCAAGAAGCAGCAAAGAACCAGTGATTCTGCCGACTGCTCCAAGAGCTGCAAGAGGTCCACGTGTTGCAGATGAAGATATCCCTTCTAATCCACCTTATGTAGCATATCTCTCTAATCTTCCTTACGAGGTAGACGAAGCATATTTGACAGAATTTTTTGCAAACATGAAGGTTAGTGTTTTTATCCATTTATTTTTATTAAGTAGTACTAGAGAACTTATATTTACTATTTTAACTTGGATTATCATTACTATCTTTTAGATTTCTAACATACGCTTGCCAAAAGATTCTAATAAACTCAAAGGATATGGATATGTTGAATTTGAAGACCGTCAAAGCTTAATCGATGCTCTTTGTTTATCTAATACAGTAAGCCGCTATAGTTTTCAATTTGAAGTATTTTTCAATGACATAATTGTGTATGAATTTTTATTTTCCTAGCCTATGAAAACTAGGAGGGTACGAATTGATGTTTCAAATAGCGTTAACGATGATCGTCGTGGAGGTCGAATGGGTCGAGACAATCGTAGAGACAATGATTATGATCCTGAACGTACATCCGGGGATTGGAGAAGTGGGCCACGAGATGAAAATCTAACATCAGAAGGAGATTCGTACCGGAGTCGGTATGATAACAGAGACCGAAGAGATGATCGTGAAAGTATGCTTATATATGATGATTATCATTATATACTTGTAATTAATTGAGAGAAAATTATACAATTAATACTCAACTAGGTTCCGACTACGATAATAAGCCTGGTGCTTGGCGTGAAAGTAGTGACAGAACAAGGCCAACGTTCAGAGATAGAGGTGGTTTCAGAGATGAGGACAAGGATAGAGATTGGTCTCGCTATGATAAAGGTAGCAGAGATCGAGATGGGGGAGACAGAGGGAGTAGTTTCGGCTCGCGTCGTAACTATGGAGATTCTGATTGGGATCGTGATGGCCAACGCAGGCAAGGAAAACCACCTACGGAAAACAAACGTGAGTGTTATTTCTTTTTATAATAAATAAAATGCATAAAAAGAACTCTACTCTTTAACTACTAAAAGATATTGAATATTATAGCTGAAACGAGGACTAGGCCGAAATTGCAGCTACAGCCTCGTACAAAGCCTATTGAGCCTGTTGTTGCAAAAGAAGAACAACAATCTGCAGCTACACCAGCTTCCTCCACAAATATATTTGGTGCTGCAAAGCCTGTGGATACCACTGCTAGAGAAAGAGAAATAGAGGAACGTCTTGCGAAGTCGTACGCCGAATCAAAATCCAAAGAAGACGGGTACGGAAACCTGGAAAATCGCTTGAATATTCGAATATAATTCGTCCTAAGATATTTAACAGTTAGTTGTCTTTTTTTAGAGATTCAGAAAAACGCGGTTCTAAAGAGGGTACTTGGGGTAAACGTAATGGGGTAAGTTCATCGTGTAAAATCTTCTAACGTGTCGTATGTCGCATGATTTTGTTTACCATGTATTTGTTACTCATATTAGGAGGGCCGGGAAGAAAGAGAGAGGGGTCGGCAGACTTGGCGATCCGAAGATGACAGAAATCGACGAAATGAAAGATCAGCGCCACGAAATCAACCTGCTTATTCTGGTAAATTTGAGTGGTAATTATAACTGAACTGAGCTAAAATAATTTATGATATGGTACAAATGCTTTCTGTACAATTTAGATCAATATGGAGACTCAAAAGGTCAGCCCTCTTCTCGCGGCGGACGACCATCTTCTAGAGGTCCCCCAAGATCAAATGATACTCGTGGTGGAGATAGGTAACAAGACCATGGGAGAAGATAATATCAATGTATAACGTATGTGTTTTAATTGCATTATATTTGCAGAGATCGACGAGATAGAGAGAAAGACGATGTCAGTAGGATGCCAAAGGCAAAGGATGAACAAGCTCCAGTAAGTGGGAGACTCTTTTGATTAATCTTGATCGCAATAATTATAAATAACTTCTTTCTGTTTCAGAATTTCGTAGCTTCCAACAAGTATTCCATGCTACCTGATGATGTGGATCCCGACAATATTGATGATTAGTCAAAACTATTATACGTCACCAATTAAATTGTGCCACATGCATCATAATTGGTCTATATATGCATATTATTAATTTGTTTTACCTCTATTAAATACTTATCGAATTGATTCATAAATAGAACTCTAAGTTCTTGGTATTACTTTACAGGAATTATTGTTGATTTGTATTTAATCTATTTTATTACTCATAATATGATTATCTATCTACATATGTATTTACTTTATATTTCGATATAAATGTTCAACATCATTAAATCAGTGTGAAAATTCGGTTAACTTTAAAGAATTATATTAATTTTTTAAATATTTAATTCTGAAGATAATTACATCTGTAAGACTTAGGAATTGGGACTTTATACACCATACCTTTATCCACTGTACAGTTATTGTACAATATGTAACTCATTTGAATGTAAAATAATAATGCCAATTTAGGAGGAAAACAATTAAAATAATAAGTGTAATGGGAACTTATGTGATGTATTATATTCTATTGCCTGAAATTCAATATTTCATGAAATGGTTAATAATAACAAACAAAAAAAAAAAAAAAAAAAAAAAAAAAGAAAAAAAAGTGATTGCAACATAATCGGACATCGAAAAGTTGATACCATAAAATAAGCACAATAAAGTGTAAGCCATAATGTAGCAGGGAAGTTACTAATATTAATAATCATCGTATCATGACAATATCAGGAATCATATATGACTGATCAATGAAAACTTTGTCACAATCATTTTATTATAATATGTTTCTAAATAATTATGCTCTAAGCATATTTATATATATTAAAAATTATGTATTTACAATCTCTTCCTGAGGTATGTACATACTGACTTTATCTTTATTTACTGTTGAGTAGTTTGTGCTAATTGACGTAACTGTTTCAACACAGTCTCTAGAAGCTTTTTCTTATCCCGCTCACTTTTCTTTAATACAGAAAATACTGTCTTTTTGTCAGATTCTTTTAATCTGTAAGTATAATACGTCTAAAATGTAGATATTGATAATATAGTACAGTATTACATGGAATAAAAAGGCATGGTACATACTTTTCTAACAAAAGTACAGCCATGTTCGGAGATACCAGATGATATTTACTTGATTCATGGCCGTAGTCGTGAAAATAAGTAGGCCAGTCCCAACTCATAAATAAGTCTAGTAATTGTCTTAATTGTGCAAAATATTGAAGTAGGATACCTTCGGGTAAACCAGAAACAGGTTCCGAGGCAGCAAATTCTAAAAATTTAAAGATTTTTTTCTAATTTATGTTCGAATCAATTCAATATCACCACAAAATATTTTGTAACCATATATTGTACATCTTATTTAAGAATAAAAGTCAGAAATACGTACGCTCGCATTGTATTGTATCTAAATTGACTTGTTGAAGAGCACCCATAGATATTTGTTTCACATCATCACTAATTATTATTCCTAATATAGATTTCGCTATATGAGAACAAGCAGATTGACACGCAACCTGCGCAACCTCATCCTAGAATATAAATTCGCTTTTATTTCTATGAAATATTTACAAGAATATAAAATTGATGTGTTCTTATAGTATGATAAATGTGTACCGGTAAATTGGTAAAACAAGTAAAAGTACTTTGCAAAAACGCTATGAGATCGGTAATAAAGCCAGACGCGTGCCCTTGAGGTTCTGCCAAATTCCAATCGTAGTTTTCTAATTCTAAAAATTCATCAAGCTTGTTTTTTAATTTCTCGCAGATTTGTTTTTCAGCATCGTCCCTTGCAACTCTAAACATAGCTGATTCAACACCCATACAACTCAACTGTCCTTCATGTGGTGTTCTACAATATCATTAGACGATATTACAATAAAATAAATATTCATAATTTATCTAGTTAACCTACCCTGTAATATTAGACATAAATTCTTCCAAATATTTCGTAGATTTTTCAAGATAACCAGTATTTATTATAATTTGAACAACTTGTAGAAGAGCCAATGATGGTTTTCGAAATAATGACGACAAGCATCCACTAAATGTTCTCGTTAGTAACAAATTTGTCGACTTGCAAATCATTTCATCTATTTCTGTTTGAGTGAAATTTAAGTCTTCCGAAAATTTTAAACAAGCATAAATAAATTCTTTTACTTGTTGATAGACTTTTGGTACCATATCCGAGAATGGAAATTTTTTTGGAAAATCTACTTTTTGTAATTCCTCGTCATGGTACGGAAACAAACCAAGAACATTATCATATTCTTCTTGCGTTGCGACCTAAAATATACCAGCGTATATAAAGTATAAAATCTCTTATAACAAAAAGATATACCTGAATTGGTAAGAAACTATCTTCATCCAAAATGTCTCTAAACACTTGAACCCAATGTTGCATTAGAACTTCATTATAATGCACTCGAATTTCTTGTAATAAATCCCAAAGTTGTCCTACAGAATAGCCATAATTCTTGTTCCCAAAAAAGAAAAAAAAAAAAAAAAAAGAAAAAAGAAAAAAGAAAAAAAGAAATAATTAGAAAATACTAGTAGAAAATATTTACAATGCACTGAGTTACCTACCCTTAATGTTGTATTAAATAGCATTATAAGATTTTTTATTTTTAGGATGAGTGTCGCATCCGTGCAATAGGCCTAAAAAATTATAATGTTTGATAAAATAAATTACTCGAGAATAATTTTGATATTACTTACGGAATGGGTACGCAATGCATTCACGATTTTTGATAGTGCCATTTGCCATAGCTCATCTAAATAAGCGCGTGTAGCTAAACCATTGCCGGTATTTAAAATATGATCTTCTACTACAAAAAATCCTACTATGCCTTGTAAATATGTTTGATAACCAGTTATACTCTCATGCTGAAAACATAAAGCGAAAAATTTGATTAAAAATATAGAATAGTTACTGCGCTAATAATTACTTACTAATATTTACCATATTAATAGGCGACTGTAAAACTAATCTAGCTTGCTGTTTTCTTTGCTGTCTGTAGTATGCTTTAAACGTTTCCCCTTCACGAAGCACGGTATAAATATGCATACAACGATAAACAGGACTGAAATCCATTAAGTCTTGAGCACTTAATTCTTCTTCTGACTCATTTGATAAAGAATTTGTTGTATGAGATCTCCTCTTCTTTCTACCAATAATTTCTGCTTCAACAGTTAATTGTTCTTGTGTCTAATAGGAAAGAAAAAAAAAAAAAAGGGATCAACGTACTGTATGTACGAATAAAAATTAAAATTAAATCCATACGAGAAGAATTCCTCGAATCTTACTTACATGTCTCATAGCAACTTCACCAATTTTTGGCGAATATTTCCTAATATTTTCTAAAAAGTCTCTTAAATCAGACATGGAAGCATCCTTTATATTTTCACGTAGTCTAAAATTATTGTAATCTATCAGTCAGTTAATGTCACTTAATATGTCTGTGTAAATTACTCTCTAGTTACATTCTGCTGTAAAAATAAATAGCTTTTTATCTTGTGACATTACTCACTGCGGGATTTGTTGAGTAATTTGTGAAGAAAATCTGTAATTTGTTACTTTTGGTAAGTCATGGTGCTCTAGCTGCTCCAATGTCCTTAAAGCTGGATAATAACGCTTGTCTTTCAACTGTTTTTGCAATTTTGCATAGGCAGCTAAAACAGGAAGACACATAGTAAGACTATCCACCGCAGCAGCCATATTGCTTTCTACTTTGCGTGCTTTAACAAGTTCTTCTCCTTTCTCTATTACTTTGGTAGCAGTAGCAGTAATACGTTTATCAAGTTCCAGTATTTCAGCCTATAAAAATGATGTTTTATAAAATCATACTTTTCTATTTCACCTAGATCGATCAATCCCAAGATATAGACTGACATTAAGCTGTTGTGCTTGAGATCGAACTTGCAGAAGTTCTCTGATTGAATCAATAAAACCTTGATAATGATGATTGCACATCCTTTCAATATCTTTGTCATGCGCCTTGATACGCTCATCAAGTTTTTCCATGAACTTCTGATGTTCGTGGCCATCGTAAATTGCTCTATAAGAAAAAAAAAAAGAAAAAAAAAATGTAAAATGTAACAACAATGCTTTATATTGATTTCTATTTTTCACTTTGAAGCTTTTTCCCTTCAGTAGATGCCTAACAATGGTAATACCTGAAAACAAGGCCTATACTGTTAGTATCTGTAGATTCTATCTCATACAGCAGGTATTCGTGCTTTGGAACCATAGTTGACAATAGATTGCCAACTTGGTTAGTTGACAACCTTGACATAATAGTACCCTAATTCTACTTCTCTTTATTCTAACATGGGGGTGTCCACCCGCGTTCTCAACCCTTCTAGTGCGCATATGCGCGATAAATATTGCATCTGCGTGAAGGGATGATACCCGGAAAGCGCGTCTTTTAACGAAATTTTTGATAAACGACGAACTTTTTAATTAAATTGACATACCGAAAAGTTGGTCCCAAATAATCGTCTATGCCTTCTATTTCTTGTATAAGGATATCGTATCGTTGCATTTCAATTAGATCCATTGTTAACTTAAATAAGAAAACGTCAAAAATTTTTGGCAAATAAATTTGTACACTCTTATATTAAAAAGGTCAGGTAATTTCCATTTGTTGTTTAACAATAAATCATGTCAATATACAACAGCTCTCCAGTTTAATTATAACATTTCTGTTAATAATGTTACTGTTATCCAAATAACATTGTCAATATCGTTTAAACTGCCATCTTCGTCAAACTACATACATACATATTTATGTGTATGACACATCTACCATCTTTTACACGTAACATAATACGTGCAAACGTGTCATTATACAGCGATCGGTGAACTAATTTAACGGTATAAGATATTTATATAATCACTATATAATATAACATAAATTTTAAATAAATTTTATTAGTCATTTATTATAAATCACATCTAGTCCTATTATAATCTTACGTGTACTAATTGGAAGTTAGGGAAGTAGACTTTTTGTAACAGTTCGTGATTATTTAACAAATACTGTATTAAATCAACAGTCATTTAAATAGACTGATACAAAATAAAATATTTATATAATATTATCGAATATATATAAATTTTAAATAGCAATATTTTTATGATAAATCACACCTAGAGTTCTAGTTTAATTCTGTACGTATATTAATCGATAGTTAGGGGAATAAATTCGGAGGATGGGGATAGATTTTTTGGAACAATCCGTGATTATTTAACAAATAACGTATTAAAACAACAATAAATCAAGTAGAATAATGAAAAATATTTTCAGTGTTGTAGCATCCATTTTACAAAAAAATATGAGAAAAAAATCCCGCAGTTTATTAAAAGTTCTAACTAGTTATTGTTTTATCTACTATATTTGTACTGTTTTCGATAAAATTAGCATTTAACGAAAAAGCATAAGTACGGTTTGCTCGGATAGATCGTTCTTCATGAGTAGAATATATATTCAATGAAAAGGCTTTGTTTATTGGAATTTTAAAGAATTCGCTCAATTTAGAAATAATCATTTCATCCTCTTTATGAAGAGGAATTTCAAATAGAGAAAAAACCTACTCATGACATTATGCTGGAGATAGACTAATTTCATTTGAGCAGACTGTACGTACATTTGGCGTCTGGGTTGGAGACGCCAAGACATCGGATGCAGTTTCTGTGCACTGTGAACCCCGGTTGATTCTCGCCTATTGATTGTATCATAGTAACAGCGTACAGGATATTCTTTTTCTACTAAATTTCTCGAAAAATTCAGCTAAGAAACGAAAGTTACGAGGGAAACTAAAATATAAGTAAGTATAACTGTCGTGAAGTTAATAACTATCGTCGAAGACATTGGCGCGCAAGCCTTTGATGTGTTGCTATTCAAGATTTGTTTCTA
Source organism: Bombus dahlbomii (assembly GCA_037178635.1). NCBI lineage: Eukaryota > Metazoa > Arthropoda > Insecta > Hymenoptera > Apidae > Bombus > Bombus dahlbomii. The sequence goes on along the minus strand of CM074109.1, from coordinate 14,662,721 downwards.
CAGTTTAGAAAAGGATCCATTGTGAACATTTATCGTCTTAATACATCGAATTACAGTTTCACCGATCATTTTTAACGATAAATTCAAACTAAAATACGTACCATCATCTTTTCGTAGCAGTTTTATATTAAATATACTAATCGAATTCTCAAACCGAAGTGTGTAAAAAGAGTTTTGTGTACCTCTGAATTTTTAGGTATAAAAATGACACCAGAAGGGTATACGCGCGTTTATGTCGGCGGATTAAACGAAAGCATTAAAAAGGAAGATCTTCAGACAGAATTCGAAAAGTACGGCAAGCTTAACAAAGTTTGGGTTGCATTTAACCCGCCAGGTTTTGCATTTATCGAATTTTTAAATATGAACGAGGCAGAGCTTGCTTGCAGCAGTATGAATGGCACAGAGATTATGGGTGCTAAGTTAAGGGTGGAAATTTCACGGGGTAGAGGTCGTGGTGGAGGTAGGGGTGGTATGGGAGGATTCAGAGGAAGTCGAGGTGGTGCAGCTAGGGGCTATGGGTCTGCTGCCTCCATCGCATTCAATTACAGAGGAAATAATATGTATGCGGATTATGGAGGTTATTATGCAGGCAAGGGTGGTGGAAGTAGGAGTAGAGACTACTACGGAGAAGATTATATGACCAATCGTGCCAGTGGGTATGTTACGCGAGATGGATATACACAAGATGTCTATAATAGCGGAGATCCAAATGCTGATTATTATACCAACAAAGGCACTGGCACATCGAGGTATCGAAGTCGTTCCCCAGCTGGTCGTGGCAGGTATTAATAATACCCAGTCCTTGTAAAATGATCTTAAGTTGTATTGTGTTTACATGAATTCAATGAAGTTAGTCTTGTTCAATGAATTGTTCAAAGACGCAACAGTGACAATTGATTTGTCTATACTAGTAACAAAAACAAACATTCGGTCATATTTAAACAAGGGTAAAAATTCCGGGGGATGAGTACTCGGTATCTAAATGATAAATATATATTGAAACTTAAATCTACAATGATTGTTAGCACAGAAAATGTGCATACACATAAAAAAAAAAAAAAAAAAAAAAAAAAAAAGATAGTTCCATGATAATATTACCAATTGGCACTGAATAAATCTCTTGCATGTGCAAATATATTGTGCAATCTATAAATTACAGTTAATGAAAGTTATTGGCCAGACGAAGGCGAAAATTATGTGACATTCTATTTTGCACTTCCATGTTCACAGTCATCGTCATCTTCGTGAATGCACATAAAAGATCTACACCGCATTGCCAATCTGAACTGCGGGCCAATCAGCTGCCCATCCTGATGACTACATTTCTATCCAATCTACGCAGCGACCTGTATATAGACAAGAACTACCATTGCAGATCAAGTTGTGCAATACCATTTGTATAGTATACTTTAGTTCTACAGTTTGTAATCGTTTTCAGAAACATTACCCATTACTCACCAACAAAAGCGTTACTGCAAACTTTGTATAACATGAAATTGAATCGCGAACGATATTCGAATCAAGCTATAACGAATCGTAGTCTAAAGTATTTATATACGCAACTTCTATTTTATTTAAATCTGGGGTATTACATATATTTTATAGTTTTGAATAAGTTTTTTTTACGTATATATTATTTTTTTTTGTCTTTTTTTTGTGTACTTTTTTAAGGTTCTTATTATAAAGGAACTGGAGAAAATATAGCGAAAAGAAGTTTAACGTACATCATGAGAAAATAGGATTCTTCATAACTAATATTTCTTTCTTTTTTTTTTTTTATTAACAATTAATCGTTTATAACTTTTTATCGTCCATTATAGACACGTACATTATTTAATGAATAGTAATAATATTATTTAAAAAAATGAAAAAATTACAAGGAAAATGCCAATTTTAGCCAAATGCACACTACTGCTCGTATATATTGAACTGTACAACTTTGCCTTACGAATTTTTATATGCCGTGCAAAATTAAGGTTTAAAAAGCTGCAAAATTGATTCGTTAAATATAATTCAATTATAATTAAATCATGGCCTTGTGGAGTATATCTGCAGAAATAGTATTGCATTTGGAAACTTTGGAGTATTTACTCTGGTATGGATACTCGAGTGAAAGGATAACGAAATTGCGGTAATAATGTTTTGCCATTGCTGTAAATGATGTGGAATTGGATATCTATTAAATGATTTGCTCTCACTACTCTCCGCCACCCTGCCTGCCTGCTCTTGCCTACATTTTTAGAATTTTTCAATACTTACCGATTTCTTCTTCTTATTCATATCGATAAAAGAAAAAGAGATGACCATTCGCAAATAACTACAAAGTATAAACACAGTGGTTGCTAAATTATCAAAGGTTTATGTATGCTGGTAGATAGCGTTTCGTGGATATGAAAAAGAATTTAAGTGTAGATTTTTATACATTTTTATCCTCTATTAATAATTTTTCGATTATGTGAAGAACACATTATAAACGTAAGTATTACGGTATAAATATGAAAAGAGAAACTCTAAAAGTCTCTAATAAGAGATATTTTAATATTAACAGTATAACCAAATAATATTACGTTGAAATGAATTTAATCATCTTATCATATTTTTATATCAATTATACTGTTAATATTAATGATAATTTGTTATAAAAATTAATAATAAATGCAAATCGTTTATTTCTTATATACATAATTTTAAGCTTAGCATTATTTTATACTAGCTAATAAATTTGATCTGCGTTCGGTATTTTGAAATAGCGCTCTAATTAATTGTTTAACCTGGGGTGCTGTAAATTCTCGCGCGAGTGGTCCTTTACCGTTATCCCATCTTACTTCGATTTCTTTCAGTGATGCGCCCAGAACTTGAATCAGTTCTAAAAATTTCTCCCACTTTCTAACATGTTGATGAATCTTTTCATGAACCTGAAAGCACATCATCGTTCTTAATATTATCGACAGAAAGCAATATCATTCCAGTTTAATTTCGCAGGAACTTTTCATTATGATATTCCTAATGAAATAGTATTTTAGTAGATTAATTTTGATGTAACCTTTTTATATAAATTAATCCATAATAAAAGTTTTTAAAATATTAAGTTATATATATCTTTTCGACGTAAACTTACCGGGAATATTTGTGGTGCACGCTTAACGATCATATTAAATAATGTTACCAATTCGGTAGCAACATCAGCGGGAATGTCCTCAACAGATATCACTCTGATTATTAAATCTTCGACCATTGAGTTCATGATGCATCCTAAAATATTATTAAATTATTAATCAACTAAATACTAAGAAATATAGATGACAAAAGTTATGCACTAACCTACAGCTCTACAGTAAATATTCACAGGTAACACATCTACCCAAACTGTTTTTAACAATTCCAGCTGTCTAATGCACTGTCTCATTGCACGTTCGGTACTGGGATGTAATTCGGAAGTTTGACCCAAAGCGGATAATCCTTGTTTTAAAACGAATCATTGAAATTACTCGTTACTTGAAAAATGTATCGATACTATTGTACAGGTACTAACCAGATTCTTTAAGAATATCAAAAATGATATTTCGTTGGTACTTCATGTGCTCTAAAAAGCAGGATGATCCGACATCTCTCAATATTAATACTTGATCCGCGAAAGTTAAATTAAGATTATGCAAGGATTCTGGCAATTTGTCCTTATACTCGTGTCCCAATGTGAGCAGGTGATGCGCGAGATACATGCAATTGTTATGAAACATAGCTACATAAAAGGTATACAAATATAAATAATTAATATTATAAAAAAAGAATGTTGTTTTCATTTATATATACTATACGTTAAGTTACTGGTTTCCTACCGACTTGCTGCGGTATTGTTTCTAAAAATTTTCGGTGATGTTCAGGTACCAATCCTGCGTACATTTCAAAAACATTTCTACAAGTATAAAATAGCTGCATAGCACAGGTATCCGAACTATTACAAGCTTCATCCAAGATATATCTCGCGAGATTTAATGTTTCTCTGGCGCTGGTGCTAAAATATGATTGCCAATATAAGCTTCTTTAAACTTGATTGAAAAGTTTGGGAATTATTTCAATACCTTATTTGACATTTAGGAAGCTGAAACGTATCGTCACTTAATTTTTTATGCGCCTTTATCTCGTTATAATCGTACGTATCTTCTGGGAATTCAAGTGGCTTCTGAAACATCAATAAAAAAAAAAAAAAAAAAAAAAAAAAAAACGTATAATTTACGTCACACTGTATTCTATTATATTACGATATCTCAAAATAAACTTACCTGCGGCTCGTATGTAATGCAATCATGTAAATCTTTCTTCATAATGGTTCGCGCTTTCGCTAATAAATCCTGACAAATCTTTTTTATTAATAGCTTATCGATATTCTTCGTATATTCTGATAAAAAGAGTTGATCGTTCGTAATAAAACCTAAAATATTAAATGTTGATTGTTATAATTACACCTAACTGTAAAAAAAATAAAAAAGAACTTACAAATTTCCTACCAATTTTCACCAAGAAATACTGAAAATCATTGATGGCTTGAACAATGGGCGTGAAATTTTTTAAATCGGCGCTCGATGTTGGCGTAATTCGCGAAACGCAATCATCCTTCAACGATGTTGACAATCGTTCGAGTAGATGAGGTTGTATTTCTTTCAGGAATGTTTGGTCATCGTGTATTGTAAATTGAAAATGTTGATAAAGAAACTTAAACAACAATTCCAAATTGTAGAGTACACTTTTGTATCCGGGTAATTTCTTTTTATTTAATATTTCGACGGTGAATACTTTTCCGTCAATTACATATATAGAACAATCATCGTTGATAATCGGACTAATCATGTGATTCATAAGCGTCACTGAGAATTTATGCAGATGACTCGAAAGATTATCGATACGGTGTAAACCCTGAATTAAATCCTGCATGTCGTCCGCCTCATTTTTTACGTTCAATGTTACAGTCTTTGCGTCTTTATCGTCGACGCCGGTCCAACATATTCGCTCGTGCAATAACGATGACGTATCGGACAAAAATGAAGTATACAGATTTAAATATTCTTCTTCGATCGCCGTGTAAATATCAAGATCGCGTAAATCCGTTTGCGGATTATATAAAATTGTTTGCATGTGACATAATGTTTCAGCCGCATCCACGTACCGTTTTTCTTCTTGGTAATTTTTTACAGATTTTATGCATTCATGTAGAGTTAAGAGTTGATTGGAAAGTTGTAACATTATGTTTGATTCCTTTAACGCTTGAGAGAGAGTTTTTAATTCTTTCGTAGAACCAGATAATTCTATCTTAACCTGGAATAAATCGTGATAAAACTATTTATACTTTACACAGAGCTTTCGAAGCTTACATCTATTAAGCCTGATACCTGAGTATCTATCTTCTTTTGCAATGCATTCATCTCTTCGAGTAATTTTTCTCCCTTCGATACCAGATGCTGATCTTTTGTGAGTTTCGACGTAAACTCGACATAATTATCATCCATAAAATCTTTGACATCGTATTTTAATTTCGTTATTTCTTTCTGTATTTCTGATATCCTTTCATGTAAATTAACTTTTTCCAATTTTCCTGATCGGAGGAGCAAACGACGCGTTTGAAATTTTCGTAAACGGCATGTTCTTTATTTTAGTAATGTGAATAAAAAATAGACAACCATTTGCATAGGATAATATATGAATCAATAATATTTTCGTATCTTTTATTTAGATCTTTTTATGATAAATTTTATACCTAAATGAAAAATATCAATTACATTCGAATATATTAATTTGTATACATACCCGCTGTGATCAGTACATCAGTTAAAAATGATGTCATTTTGACAGGATATTTTCGTATATTTATCACAATTAGAAACCAGCTCTAATCACCTCACCATCGACTTAGCCTTAAGTATGATCACCTCATGTTTGTACACTAATAACACTGATATCTATACAATAATAAATTGTAAAAAATGGAATAAGCTACACTGCACCAGTTTACACTTTATCATAGGTTAGCGCAGTGCAGCTGTTGACAGTGGCATTCCGTTTATCAGAGCGACATCTCTCTCTCTCTCTCTCTCTCTCTCTCTCTCTCTCTCTCTCTCCGTTAGGTAGCGCCATCGTGCGATCATCGTTCGCCATTTTACGTCATTCGAAATTGTTCGTTCGAAAAAGTAGCAAATCTGTAAAAACTTTTCACTTGTAATCTAAAGAAAATATTTATTACATATATGTGTTTTAAATTTCTTAATGTAAAAAGTAACAATGTAATATGAAACATCGTGTAAACTGCGTTGGTTCACACAATACTCTGGAATGTTAAAATTTTTGAGCGCTTCGCGTTTCAAACGATCGATATTTTGTACATGAAACTTTGAATGAAAGAGAATTTAAAAAAATCTAAGTAAAATATTTCGTAGCTAGTAGAATAAAACGTATGATGCACAGATATTAACAATATTATCGATCAAAATGTGTTTGCACATTGACGCGTATTTATGTACCCAAGTTAGTAAAATTTATACGTAGTTGTATCGTACTTTGCTTTTCTCTTTAGATAAATTATATATGTTAACATAACCAAGCTTTACACGATTAAAATTCATACAGAATAATTCGTATAACTTGGATAATATATTATATAGATATTAAGAATATTATCGTTCAAACCAATATGTATATATTATATTATGTATATTATATTTATATATTTCAGTTAACGAAATAATATACGTATATATATATAATATTTTCTTCGCGTTTTCTCTCAAACGAGAAGCTTTATACATTTCGAAATTCATACAAAATAAGGCAATGTAACAGATACAATGAATCCAAGTGTATCTTAAAGTCACGAAACGCCATAGACAAAGACAGGTTCTCCCAAGGAGTAACTCACCTGTTTCACAACCTGCGTGACGTATTATACCGCACCGTGTCACGTGACAAGCTATACCTTCCAACACTCGTAGGTGGTAGTAGTAATAATACTATAGCGGTTTATGGTAAGTATGGTAGTGGGCAGTGGGCCTAGGGAACGACGCGAGGTAAGGCGCGATTACTGGAAAGACAGCAGGAATATAACGAGTCGAGAGCCAGTCAAACCGCGCCCAACGTGACGCCAGGTGATCGTCTTGTAGCAACGAAACTCCTTTCTGCGACATACATACGTTTCGTTATACATACACCTCATAGATCACAGAAAACCCTACGATACCATTGAACGATTGTTTTTATCGAGCGTAACGAAATTCGAACGAACATCGTGTAGCAGTAGTCTATTAAGCAATACATGGTGTAAAGTGTGACTTGAAGTGATATACCAAGATTTAGCGGTGAAAAGATTTTCTCGTCGTATTGGTCGGATGCACGAGAACGAACGGCATCTTTCCGATCGTGGTTGGCGAGGAGTTTGACGAAGGGAGAGTAACGGCAGCGATGGAAACGAGTCGCCACAGTCGAGCTCCGATCTCTCGCGCGTGAAGGAGCACGCCGAGAGAGGAAAGGTTAACGCTCGAATTTAAAATACAGTGCACTTTTCTGCGTTTGCGTACTGGTTCCGGCATCGGAGTGCTCGATTTCGATCGTGATTTACGGATCTCGGCTGAGCACGTCCATTGAAGCTCCGTAATTTCAACGAACTCAATTAAAATACATTTCCATGAAATTAAAACAATTCTGTCAGTGAATTCTAAAGATAATTTGTAACATCGAAATATAGGATGAGTAAGAAGATTCCAAATACCCGAGGAACGTGATCGATTCTAGCGACAATTGGAAATTTATCACGCATAATGTAATATACATGGGTAATACCTTGTCGTGGCTCTTTACGAACGCCGAGAATGACATATCGATAGTAATCAGCGGTGGCATCGGCGTAATGACTACGGTCAGTGAAAGTATAGTAGAATTTGATTACGCGTTACATGGATCGAATCATCGCGTGACGCATCCTAGTATCGCGATAAATAACGAAGATCTATAAAACGGAATCTGCGGTAAACATAGAAAATTCCTATATTCTTTGGGAATAGCGTATTATTCTATCGATAAATATATGTACATGGTTGTCTCTTTTTAAAAACCGGCGCATGTTTATTTATCGAAATGTCGCAACAAGTGTCATCAAGGTGTAACGAAGTTTCTAAACGAAACACCGTGGAATATAAAAGTTCCGGAACTGCTGTCGTTCGTAAAATTAGCGATAGTGACTATTACAAAGTGAAATTATAAGTAAAGTATCGTTTAAGAAAAATTCGAATTATAATTAAAAAGAAATACTGTTGAAAGTGCATACGCGAAAGAAAATGCGTATTCTGTGTTTCCTACTGACATTTCTGACTGTTTACGGACAGTCGGACGAAGGCTACGATCAATCTTCTATTTATTATACCGAGCCAACTTTCATCAACGTGAGCAATAGCAATGCCAATGGTGGTTTGTCGGAGTTGCACGGTGGTCATATTGTCCGGGGCCAGAGATTGTTGGAAAGATCGAAGAGCCCTTATCTGGTGCGCGAAGATTTGTTCGTGGAACGCGAGGGCGAGCTAGTGATAGAACCGGGGGTAGAGATCCGGTTTGGTCCCATGATCGGAATCACGGTTCGTGGTATCATAACTGCAAAGGTAATACTTAAAAAAAAAAAAAAAAAAAAAAAAAAACGGTACAATACTAAGTTTATCCCTGCTACGTTCGTTCGACCATTTTCGTCCCAGTTATATTTTTCTAGCGTCAAAAAATATTTCCGCGCCTACTTTGGACAAAATATGCAAAAATTTCCTATTGGTAAGCATGATTATTCGTTTCGATCTTATCGAAATGCGAATCTCGTCGAGATACGAATAAAATATTTTAGAAAATTTGAGCGAGTACAATAAAAATACTTGCAGATATTGCCTGAGACATATTTGATCGTAGGATAAACATCGATGTTTGCCGATCAACAAATTTTCATATCAAAGTTACCGACAGAACGGAATAAATTTTTGCGAAAAAAAAAGGAAAGGAGAGAAATGTTATAAGCTAACTTAACGAATAAATTGCAGAGATTACAAGGGGAGGGGGGGAGGAAAAAAAAAAAGAAAATTAATTAATCAGAGATAAGAACGCGAACCATCGTTATAAACCATCGTTATAAACCATCGTTATAAACCATCGTTATAAACCATCGTTATTCATATAGATATGAACAAACTAACGTTGAATGAACGTGAGTCATCTAGACGTACGATTGTGCACGTGTTATTGATGTTGTTACGAACATGCCAGAAGTGACGGATGGCAATAATTCAAATTCCCAGAAAATTTTACGACTATACTTCCAGTTAGATTTCGCCATAACACGCAAAAAGGCCCGTCTTTACGTTCCTCTGAGAGCTTATTCTTGTAATCGGTATCCTGCTTCTCTCTCTCTCTCTCTCTCTCTTTCTCTTTTAATAATAATTTTTCTTCGTGATCGTAACATTTCCTGACTAAACCAAGATAAATGTAAACTTACTCGGAATCGATATTATGGAATTGATAAGCGATAAGAAGCTACGGCTACGTTTTTCATACATCGGCCTACTATACTGATGATTCAGATTCACAGAAGACTGTGAACGTATACTACGTAAACTACGCTTGTTATTAATTTATACGCATCTCTTTTATTAAACAATTGAACGATATCTTTGTCTGTCGATTTTTTAAAAAACAAAACATAGAATTATATCTTTTACTTGAATAAATTAAAGCAATATAAACTTTGCCAAAAAGATTTCGGTCTTCATCTTCTGAATTGTAACGCTTGTAGACAAATCGTAAGAATTAATTTGTTACTCTTAACGGTTTAAGTAAGAAAGTATGGTTGATCCATCGCGAAGCCTTCCATCGTGAACTATTACAATCGCTATGATTATGGAATCGAAAGAGGAATTAATAGAGACGGTTGTATAGAAAGCAAAAGATAGAGAAAAATTGCAGATATAACGCACCTGTAACGGAAATGAAACAACGCGTAAAAATATAGAGACGCCTAAACGAAGAATTTATTACGTCCGATAGATTGGCAATCGGTAATACGAGGCATGTCGATTTTTCTTTTAAGAATTGCGTTATACGCCTTCGTATAAGGAAATCTTATCCCCGAGGAATAGGTTGCCGTGGTAATTTTACACGTATACGTTTTAAATATGTCTTTCCGGTACAATTAGAATCCGCTTGACTCTCGAATACCCCTTGAGATCGTTTCGCCTCTTGTTACGCGCTACTTAGCTCCGGTTCGTTCGAACGTTGCTTCTTTCGACTCCTTTCCGGAAGAGCAACGGTTGTCGGTAGAAGGTTTCACGATTTACAAATAACGAGGAATAATTAACGGTGTAACTGTTCGTCGTTCCGCGAGACAAACTTGAAAGTAATTCACGGTCGGACATCTTTCGTTTGTTTCAGCTTTAAATTTATTTTATCTCTTATCCTATACTTTCAGATTATTGTACAATGCGATAGCGTGTTGAGAAATTGCAGAATAAAGTCTAGGAACTTTGAAAGGAAAATTGACCGGTGCGAAAGAAAATGACGAATCTTGTAATTATTTCTTTTTTTTTTTTAGATATACCGGGCATAGTTTGATGTCGGTTTGAGCAAAGTTTAAAGAAACTTAGAAGACGGTTTCTCTTAAAATATTGAAAAAAACCGGCTTGATCGCTACTAACTAGAGTGACATCGGAGAGCAAAAATACGAAAACTGCAGGAAAGTTAGTTTCCAGCGAAAGAAAAAAAATCAGGGAGAAGGGAATCGAGACGAGGGGATAGAATGTCTCTGTCAAAGGACTCTGAATGACCGGAAATTCCAGAAACACGCGGGCTGAGCTGATTGTTAGTTTATTCGCATCACGTAGCGGCAACGCACAGATCGAGCTCGTTGTGACCACTCGTTAGGTATATGCGTACACGAGCTGTCGCACAGAATGGGTATTATTGATATTCCGATAGTTCGAGAACAAATAATCTCCCGTTGGAACAGACTTGTTTCCAATCTGATTAGGTATCTTATCTTCTTTTCGAATCTTTTGTCTTTTTCGAGAGATAAGCATCCAGAGATAGGGCTTCCAGGATGGTTTGGGTAGACACTGAAATTCTGCGAACGTCCCGTATTATAATTCAGTTCTACCAGATAAATATTTACTCCCAGACTGCGAACTTTCACGTGAATTCATATTTTCGCAAAAAAAAAAAAAAAAAAAGAAAAAGAAAAAAAGAAAAAAAAAGAAAAAAAAAGAAAAAAAAAATAAAAATAGACAGAAATTTGGATTTATCTATTGAGCGTTACACAAGGATACACTACGTTTTGCGCATTTTGTGTCCATGATGGTTCGATGCAACAACTACCAACGATTTGCATTTAAAGATACGTTGAAAAGTTCGTGTTCGAATAATTTCTGATACGGAAATTATATTCGCCGCTGTTTCGAATTTCTTTCCTAATGCGAAAAAGCAGGATTACAGCTTACGCTACTTGTGTTTTATATTGATAAGTAAAATTTGAAATTATAATTTTTTTTTTTTTTTTTTTTATATATAGAGTATACGATTGTTTACAAACTCGACACCGGGTTTGATTCATTTTTACAATAATATTACGTTGTCACTTGTTATCTTTATTAGATGTACTTTTACATATTACCTGCGTTCTATGGATCTTTGTATCCTTCGATTTCTCTCAACTTCGTGAAATGAAAATTTTGTTCCATATTTCTGTCTTATCTTTCCCAAGGATTCGTCTGCTGCCCGCTTTCAATTGATTTTCCACGTTGGTCCTTTATCTTTTTCCACATTGTTCCAGGTGTATTTATCTAAGACAGTCGATTTGCTTCCTCGTTCGTAGAACTCTATCGCCTCTAAAATCTGTTATCTAAACGCTATTATTAACCTAAATTCTATATTTAACAATAAAGAAATTATATTTGAAATTAAATTCTATACTTTTTTCGTGCACGAAGGGATTAACATCGAAAGTGGAAAAGTTTCTCGCCATTTCTAATTATAGCGTAGACTCGCGTGACGAACATCCGATAGGCGTTTAAAGGCTGAAAGGTGGAATTGTTCACCGGCGATGTAGAAACGAGGCTCTGTAACCGGGGTTAGGAGAAAACGAGTGGAAGTAATCCATTTACACCGGATTTCTGATCGTGGCGCTTCCGCGAGGGCAGTCGGCAAAAGCTGTTGCGAGGAAGAGTTAGTTAATAGGTCGATCAAAGAACGAGACACGGAATGGCGAGCGCACGATGTGAAAAAAGCACGGACGAGCGAATCAACTCTGTAGGCTGTGCCGCCTCCACCACGCGATGCGTCTTAGGTCACGGATCAAACAGCGGTTCTTGGCCTGAACTGTTAACCTACGACCTCGTTGATCCTCTTACGTTCCAACTCAGACGAGAGTCTTCCCTTCACCTTGTACGCGTGCACGAACCATTCTCGACTACGTGGTCGTATTAACTCGTAACTTCGTGATTACGTTTCTCAGAGAATGGACGTTTATTCGTAGTCTACGATTCACAGCTACAGCGAAGGCTCTCTCTCTCTATCTCTCTATCTCTGACAGAATCTTCGCTCATCTCTTATCCCGATACTCATTGAATACCGGAGAATTTGAAGAGTTTGGTCGGTCGATGATCCGATAAATGAAATTACCAGAAGAAGGATTAACATCGAATGTTAAATACCGTAATGTATAGCATAGCGAACGTGATGTATCATCGAGCGTCAGCGAATTTTAAGAGACGCATTTATAGAAGTTCGAACGAAGAACGATAGCCACTCGGAGGAGTCCGCGAATCCGTGTATTACACGAACCGTAAGGATAGCGAGGACTGGAAGGGATTAAACGATGTTCCACCGTACTCGATGTCGAATATCTAATGTAGAATGTTAAGCATCGAATATCGTCAAATATCGAATATCAAATATCATATAGTCAAAGTTGCAGCGAATTCCAAATTTACGGTACTCGATATCGAGTCTTAAATACCGTACCGATATGTACGTGTAAATATCGATTCGATCGACGCTCATTTATAGTTCGTATATGTGATTTATGATCAAGGGTGAACCGGAAGCTCCAATTTTATTAACCGGAGTAGAAGCGAACGATCAAGTTCGTCCTATCGAACCGCCGGTTTCGATACGACTGGTCGATGGACCAACTCCGTACGAAGGTAGATTGGAACTGTTACATCGTGGTGATTGGAGAGCTGTTTGCACAAATTCGCGAAAGTAAGTAAACTCAATTTGCGTAAACGTAATTCGAGCAAAGATTTACCATCAATGTATATATCTATGCCGTTTTGGCACGTTAATTAAATTAATACGTTAACGCGTAGCTGGACAAGGGCTGATCTAGAAACAGCATGCAGGCAGCTTGGTTTTCAAGGTGGAAGATGGTGGTCGTGGATGGATAGACAATGGCCAGCGAAGCCACGATTGCTTTACGAACAACCAGGTTGCAGAGGCACCGAGTCCTCTTTAACAAGCTGCGAGAAATGGTCCGAAAGGCAGCTCGGTGGCGGTGTTTGCGGTACAGTTTTAACCGAACCTGTTGCAAACCTAGACGTAGTTGTTAGCGTCCGTGAAGGATCACCAACGCCGATTACGATTTTCAGATTATCATCCCGATCTTGGAATATCGTGTTTACCGCGCCACGATGGAGCCACGAAAGCGATTAAACACTGGAGAGGCATTCGTTTCGAAGAAGCGTTGTACGATCGGCCACTGATCCAAGAAAATACGCTTTACGTACGGAGATCGAAGTCGATTTTACGGAACGTCGTGATCGAGTAAGCATCAGCATAGTTTAGTTAAAACAGCTAGTTTTCGTAGCACGAAATTTGGAAGACAAATTCAGATGAATTTTGACTTTTGAATCACAGAGTTATAGAAATTGTTATAGAGTTAAAATTGAACGATGCTAGGAAAGAGAGATTGACGATCGTATCGCGAATTACGAAAATCTGTTGGATCGATCGCGATTTCTCTAAAATTTGAATATCGAAGACGAGCGTTACGTCTTATCGACGATCGAAGCTAATGAACAGCTTTTAGCAACATTGTTTCTGTTTAAAAGGCACGCAGGTACAGGTCGGGAATATAATGTTACGGCAGCGATCGATGTCGAGGGTGTTCCACCGCAAATGGATTCGATTTCGGTTATTCATGCTGCCTTTACCGGCATTAACGTCACTACGCCGGATGGTCCTGTCATAATCAACAATAGTACCGTTCGAAACAACAGAGGTAAAACTTTATTCCTAGTCTCGTCCCATGGAAGCATTCGAATTCCGCTCTGTCGTTAATTTCTTTATATCGTCGATCGACGTTTAATTCGCAGGATATGGAATTTACGTGAATAGTTCATCGGGAATGGCACGTATCAACGATTGTAGTATATTGGATAACGGAGCCGATGGAATCAAATACGTTCATTTCGACGAACGACCCGATGACAAATTAGACCGTACAGAGGTGTTTGATTTGTGTACATTCCCAACTACGGCCAGTCAAACATTTCCTGTTATAATATCCATGGAACAGAGCAAATACGCGCCCAACATAAAACGTTGCCCACAAGTAAATGAATTTATAAATTATCATACAAACAGATCGTAGAAGATACGAAGAGGGATATTATCATCTCTGGTGTAACGTTGATTTTAGCACATCTTTACGAGACCAGGACACGTGTTGACCATGCATTTTCTGCGAATGAAGACTGACAGAAACGACAGCGCTATGATAGAGGTATACGATGGTATAGGCGAAGCGGAAAAATTGCTAGCCAGAGTGAGAGTAAAAAATGGCACGTTGCCTCAGAGCGTGGCTACGACTCGACAAAATTTGTATGTAAAATTCGTCGCCGAACCACGTACGAATACCATCGTTTTCGTGCGATTGTCCTCTGGTTATAGTAAGCTCGCAGATAATTCAAATTTCATCGTAACTTTCTATGTTTCTATTTTCTCTATCTCTGATCTCTGTATCTCCAATTTTATTTCAGAAAAGACCTACGATCTAAACGTGACTGGAAGTATCGTAGCCGGTAACAATGGAAGAGGAATCGCGGTAGAGAAACTACGATCGGCCTTGCACGTTCACGAAACCTCTGTATCCAGCAATAAATATTTAGCCGGCGTGCATGTGTTGGGCGGCGCTGCGGATGTGAACATTACGAGCAGTCGCGTATCTTTTAACACGGGAGACGGCGTGAACATTACCCTTACCGGAGGAAATCGTAACGTGTCTCGGACAAGTATTTCCTCCAATCAGGGCTACGGTTTTGCAGTATGGTTGAACGACAGTTCCGCTACCGAATACGTCTATTTTAATCAGACTACCGTAGTTGAATATTCGCAGATATTTCGCAACAAAGATATTGGCATCCTAGTGAGTATATTCCGAGAGAAACGAACTCGCAGAGATTAAGAGAAATTAAGAGACTCCTCTTATAATTTGTAGAATAGCAATTCCGTTAATATGGATGATGAACCTATAAAGAAGGAAAAAAATCGATTGAAAAAAAAAAAAAAAAAAAAAAAAAAAAAAGAAATCACAGTTAACGTTTCAACTGTATTATTTACAGGTTGGTAATGAAACCGGCAATTCGTACGTGAACGTGACGGGTAATTGGTTCAATAGCAGTTCCGAGACTGCGGTGCAAATAGGATCTAGTTGGAGACACGACGAAGGATTATTAAAACTTCAAATTGGCCACAATTCTTTCATACAGAATAGAAAATTTGGGATCAAATTGAGCCCTGCTCTCAATTTAAAGGCAACGATAGAATACAATTACTTCAGAGAGCAGTCTAGCGGTTGTATACTAATCAAGAATCCTCTGTACGAGGAATTTAACATCTTGCCTGCGGACATCGTTGTCAGACACAACGAATTTTACAATAATCGTGGCGCCTTTGTGGTCAGCATCGGTCTTTCACCCTATAGCGACGTACAGAGATTATTGTTCACTAGAAACTTTTTGCGTGACAATCGTGTCCGAGAACTGTTCGACGGTAGGAATACCGTGAGATCCAGACTAATTCCGCGTTCCAGAGTCGCGGCTGTAGTCGTCGTTTCATCGAGCAACGTCGAGATTTTCCGTAATATTTTACACAATCCCGAATCACGATACGAGATTGGCTCTCACCTAGAGGATCAGAGTAAGATTATAAATTGTACTTACAATTGGCTCGGATTTGCCGAAGAGAATAAGATATTCGAAAGATTATTCCATAGGTTTGTACCGTTTGATTTTACATTTGTTCTATAAACTTTACGATAGACCGATTTCGTAAGCTTTTCAACGTACCGTTCCGTTTTAGAAAAGACAGATACAATCTCGCCAAGATCGAATACTTGCCGTACTTGTTACATAGCAGCAATCCAGGGGCCAACACGATCGTCTCGAATCCAACGTTCGTTCCACGATTCGTTACACCCGGTACAAACTTGGTCGGTGGTGAAGTGGATGGTCGTGAATTTTTAAACTCTGGAGAATACATCGTTGAGAGGGATATCAACGTGCGACCAGGTGGAAAATTGATTCTGCATCCTGGGGTCACCTTGCGTTTCCCACCAGCTGTGGGAATGATGGTTGCTGGAACGTTAGACGCACGTGGGATAAGGCCAAGCGATATCCTGTTCACTTTGAAAGAAGAACTTCTTATGGATTCGGACAACGAGACTCTCACGAGCCAAGCATTCAGTGGACTAAATGAAGCGGAGTCCGTACCCGTGAGGCTTCTTGGAGGAAAGACGAATCTCGAAGGAAGATTACAGGTAAAATTGTTTGCCTGTAACAATTGACGAAACATTGAATCGAACGGAATTATAATCCACGGGAAATCGAATTAACGTGTGTTTGACAGGTAAAAGTAGGAGAGAAATGGGGAACAGTATGCAATTACGGTTGGACAATCCGAGACGCGGCTCTAGTATGTCACCAATTAGGTCTCACTTTGGATCCGGATAATTGGCTGTTGGAACGTTCACAAATTCCGAACGCTGGTATCAACGAGGACATTGTTTTAAGTAACGTTAGATGTACCGTGGACGATAACGATATATCGAAGTGTAAAGCAGAAACAGAGCAGAACTTTGAGAATTCTTGCACTCACGAGAACGACGTGGGTGTTAGATGTTCAGAAGCTGCGTGGGCGGGTCTTCGATTGGGACCGTTAGCCCTGAGAAGCGACCTTCAATTTGTAACGATAGAGAAAGCAGGATTGCTTGACTACACAACAAATTCCTTCAAACCAGGTACGGTATTGTATAATTTATCTTGTTTAAAAAGTTTGTAAAATTTTTATAAAATACGATTACAAAAGACGATTAAATTTGTTGTACAGCCCTTCAAATCGATTTTGCGAGACATTCGTTGGACAGTGTTAGAATAATCGACAATCTACAAGACGGTCTAGGAATTTTATATTCGGACATATACTCGGTGGACGCTGTAAACACTGTGAAGAACAGTGATTTCTCGCAAAACGGAGGCAGTGGGATCAGTTTCAAACAATTGGGAATGGAAATCGTCAATTCTCGGATCGAGAACAATAAAGTCGCGGGGATAAGGCACAATCCTGCCCTTTCTGCGGTTCAACAGAGAGAATTCGCTGGCTGGTTCCTACGTATGCCGGATTTCATTGATTCGTCGTATAATCCGGTAGTCATACCGTACAACGCGAGAGACATTGAATTGTCCAACGAAGAAACTAAATATATGATAACCGTCAAAGTTACCGGTGATCCTATTCGACAACGTATTGCCATTAAAGTGAGTGTATCGAAAGTATTCATTTTCTGTCTCTTTCTGTTTTTACAAAGAAACAATTAAAAAAGATACTTCTCCGATTCTACAGTGCACTCCAGGATACGTTATCGGTATTCAACTTTTGAATCCTATGGAAAATCGTAGTACGGAACGGATCGTACTACACGATTCGCAATATGTCGATCCTAGTCGGGAAAGTTGGAACTTGAAACGCGATTTGGCAATATTCCCTGTAACATCGACCTCTTATGCCGTGATTTTAGAATACGATAGCGGCATCAACGCGCTTGGAGGGGCTGTCGTTGTTCTCACGGCTCTTCAAGCTCCGATACAGGTATGGAAATTAGAATATTCAAACGTTTGTAATATCGAAGATACATAGAATATTATTTACAGGATGTACGAAACAAAATCGTAAGAGGCCCCATACCAAAGTTGCTGGTAACCAAGTCCAAAATCAAGAACAATAAGAAAGGTATACTCGCGTCGTTTTACAATCGTTATCTGGATGAAATTGGCGATCATTTTCTTCGAAAGGCAAACGAAACTATACAATTGGTCGCTTGTGAGATTTCTCACAACCAGGAGCAAGCTATTTACGTGCATTCGCCTTACTGGAACATTTACCAGACGAATATGTCTGAAATCGCGATTCACATTAACGACAGCTTGATCACCGACAATGGTAAAGGAATATACCAATTTAGTCGCGATGCGAGACATTCGAATAATCTTTTCCATTGGATAATGCAAGATAGTACGATCGAAAGGAACAGAAGGGGCGGCTTCGAAGTGATATTGCCCGATGTGTGGCAGTATAACGAGAATTTCACGCACACTTTATATTTTGATAACAATACCTGGCGAAACAACGAACAGTTTGGCTTTGTAATCGATGGTCACTATGCCACCTTGAATATGTCCAATAACAGATTCGAGGGAAATCAATGTAAAACTGGTTTGATTTCCATTCAAGGAATGGAGAAAAAAATGCAGATTAATAACAATTATATCGAGAGCAACACCGGAGGCTATATGGTAGAATTCAAGGCAGACAGTCAATCAGAAATTTTGGGAAACGTCGATGCGCGTTTTTATAACAACGAAGTCAGGCGAAATACCTACGATCCAGCTAGTATGGGACCGCGTCGTACAGACGATAGCCCTAGTTACGTTGTTGGGTTTCACGGTATACAGAAAGTGCAAATAAATAGAAATTTATTTGGCGATAATTCTTTGGATTATGAACTATTGGCTGGCATTAGAACAGCTAAAATTAACAACGAAGTTGACGTATCGGAGAATTGGTGGGGAACTGATAACGATACTAAAATCAGGTATCAATTTATCTGTATAACGAACATCGATCTATAATTAATTTATTCGTCTCGTCATATCTCATATGTATATTCGTTATTCACAGACAAAGTATTTTCGATTTCGACGATTGGAATGATCACGCAGTTGCCAATTATCGACCTTTCTTAACCAGCGATTCTTTTGATTCGTCGGTGTCCGCATCCTGGCAGATTGGAAAGGAAATAGATCTAGATAATTTAGGTGGACGCATAGTAGAAAATCTGTCCATTCGTTCTAGGGACAAGCCTTACGTTGTAAAATCCGATATCACGATCATGCCGGAGGCCACATTGCACGTTTATCCGGACGTTGTTATGGAATTTGCACCCAACGTTGGCATTCTCGTTCTTGGTACATTGAAAGCTGTAGGTGCGCCTGATCATGAGATAATAATGAAACCGATGGAACGCGAAGACGTCGGTGACTCTACGAACGCAAAGTTAAGAAAAAGTGGAAATATAATTTCCCAGTCGGACGAAACTATCCGTCTTTGTAAAGACGGACGATGTTCGTCCCTGTACAACGAGGGTAAAACATTTCTAAACGAATATAATGACATAACAAATATATATTCGTATTTTTATTCAAGCTAGGATATTCATTCTGTCGTATTGATTCGTAGGATTCTTGGAGTTCTTCAATAGAACAACCTTACAGTGGATACCCTTGTGCGACACTAGATTTACCGAAAGAAACGCACAAGTAGCCTGTCGACAGTTGGGCCACGACTCGCTCAACGTCTACGTATCCTACGATCGTAGATACGAACTTCATCCTGGTTCTTTAATACGCGTTTGGTCTTGGCCCGAACCATTGCAGGTAAATAAAAGTACACCGTTTAAAGCAATTCGATGATCGTTCTCTGTCTTCGGTGCTGTATCGATTGATCTCTCGTGTTTCTTTCTTCTTCACGTTCTATACGCACACACGTCAGATGTCTTAATGCAATGTTACAGTGTACCGGAAAAGAAGTGAAATTGGAAGATTGTCAAATTAGACTAAACGGCCAGTTATACGGGCACCGGCACGAATGCCCGTGGGACAGTCAGTTCGTCTTCATAAATTGTGGGAAACGTAATCTGGACGATTCGCACGACTATTGGGGCGGAATACGGATTGCCAACAGCGAATTCGAGCGTCATTTGTACGAGCATCGTATTCACGATGTTGTGACTCACGAAACCGTAAGACGCGTCGAGTCGGTGTTAAGATACGTTAAGATCATCGGTGCTGGTATTTTGCATTTCGAGAAATCAGCTGCTCTGCAAACGATTATGAAATCTCCGACGATAACGCACGTTAACATAACTCGTAGCGCTTATCACGGCATTAACGTGATATCGCCGACCCATACAGTTCGTATCGAATAACGTTGTTCCTTTATTATTGACCAGGTCTTTTTTTATTATTCTATTAATGCATTTGTTGATCTCGTAGGTCGAATTGTTATTCAACGTTATCGATAACGTGCTTGGAAACGGTGTGAATTTACTGTCAATAACGGGCGAAGGTCGCGAGGCGGATGAAAGTTCGTTTACTCCGATCAAAGATCTTAGTATTCCTTATCATTTGTTCAGCATGATCGATATTTGCGATACTACTAAGGAAATTACGCTGGAGGAACGAGTTATAGTTTATTACAAATACGACAATCATCCTGTGAATTGTGTTAAGATCTTTCGCAGTGCTTACAGGGCAAAACCTTTTGGATTTAGGTAACCATTTTTCCTAATGGAATACCTATCCCTCTTTAAAATTGTATCAAATTTAATTTACATCGTTTCAGGCTTTTGCAGTTTAATCTGTTTAATTCTACCGGAAAGCCGGGCCGAACCGATAGCATCGCTTTATACGATGGAGACATTTATAATATCACTGCCAAGAGTATAGGCCACTTGGAAGCTAATAGCCTCGATGAAAAGAAATTATTCAGAACTCGGGGACCAAGCCTTAGTATAAGATTATTCGCCAATGGTGCGAGCAACGTACATGGATTTATCGCAGAAGTAGTTACTCTACCGATCTCTGCTATTGGATTCAGTAAGGAAAATTATTATGTAACTCGAACATGGAATATCCATATTCCATACTCTTCTTTCTCTCTCTCTCCCTCTCTCTCTCTATACATATATATATATATATATTTTTTTTTTTCTTTTTTCTTTTTTTTGTTCATTATTCAGATCGTGATGTGCAACATAACATTTCCTATTCTGTGATAACTAACTGCCGCGAAGGAGCGATTAAATACGCTAGTGCTGGCGAAGTGAACGCTATAATGACCCTCGAACGTAATCAATTCACAAATAATTGCGAGAAACTGTATGGTAATTTTTCAACCTGCAAGTCGGCTGTATGGTTGGATGTACAAAATACTCAATCTTTGTACTTTAGAGTAAGCATCCCGATATCTGTTAAAGTATCTGTTAATCGTTTGAAACGTGCGTTACTCTTTAAATATATTATGTTCGATATCATAGAATAACGTTGTTCGACAAAACCAAGGTGGTCTTTCGATTCGAGCCGATTCTAGGGGCTCCGCGACTTCGTTGGAAGGATGGATTCATAATAATCTTTTCGCAGAAAATTTCAACAAACCTGCTCTGTATGTAAGAAGGAACAACATCTCCGATGACGGTAGCGAACGGAAAGGTTATTCAAATATTTTTCAGATACGTGGAGGGTCGACAAAGCAGTCCCTATCAAGAAGTTATTATATTCAGAAACTATTTTACAAAGAACAACGCTCTCTACGATAATAACATCGTTCTAAAACAGGTAGTCAGCAATATGACTCTGAATTATTTGCATGCCAATCTTGGTGCGCATCTCTTGGAAATCTCTGGATTCGAAGGAGTTCGTTTACCTATCTATCAAAGCACATCACACAATGGTTTCTACAAGTACGCGCCTCTTCTTCAACGTCCGATATTTCAAACGACAAAAAATTTCATTCATAAATTCTATGAGAAATTATTTCAGAAATTACGCAGTTGACCGCGACGGCCGTAGCACGATAGTCGCAGGAACCCCTGGCCAACAATACGTGGATAACGTTTTCTTTAATCCAGACAACGATTACGAAATGCTTACGATGAACAGATCACAGTATGCGTAATACTATATATTGTCTTACAATTAGATGCATAGAGTGTTAATCATATAATTTCTAATTATACAGACAGTTAGAAATGTGGAGGTCCCATATAGATGCACGACACAATTGGTGGGGATATAACGAAACCCTAGCTGTTGCTGGTAGAATCAGAGACAGGGGAGATTCTCCAGAACTGTTACAAGTCGACTATCAACCTTTCCATATGAGCAATCAGTCAGTCTTAAATGGCAAATGTCCGCCAGCATGGGACTTAGTGGGCGATACGTGCTACATATACATTGGCGCTCCCATGGATTTCTTTAGCGCTCGAGAATTCTGTAGAGTGAGTGATCATCGATCATTGGAATTCTTAGCGTGTCTGATCATCTGATTTATAGACTCGTCTAATGAAATTTGTTCCAATGCCGTTAGTCCGTGAACGCGTCCATGCCATTCATCATGGGCAATTATCTGGAACTTTGGCAATTTCTGCGAAAGCAACAAGTCGGATACGATTATTCTGATCGTGCCTGGATACAACAATTAGATCGCGTGGATAAGTGCACCACTTTCATATATCAGACTATCGAAATTGACTACTGCGCTCAGCCGAGTCCTTTCATTTGTGAAATTGGTAAGTTTTACTATACGTGTAATTCTAGGAAAATGTCAAGATACAATCGAGATGCTATTTATTCGCACAAGCGTAGACAGTACAGAGTAGACAGGTAACCACGGCGATTAAACGTTAATGGTAATGATATCAGACTCGTTAACGAATTCGCGGTCAACGGGACGATGACTAACTACACTTTGCTCGAGATTTGTATCTGGGTCTCGGATGAAAACGTGGAGCATTCGTTGATCGTATAAAGCGTTGTCTTCTCGCTATAACGAGATACGCACGAGAGAAAAAGGAACGATCCGTCGTCGCGGTGATGCTGCAGAGGAAAACTACGACGGGATGTGTCCAAGAGTACGAGGTCATCGGATTCGTTGCGGAAGGCCTTCGCTCGGAAAATAAGGGAAATGGACGTTGCTGTTCATTGTTTAATTTCTACGTTGGTGGCTAGAAAAGGATGCTAACCGTCTTCGAGAGAAAGTTGTTAGCTACGCGAGGAAAACGGATCTCCCGTATCTTTCCGTATCTTTAGTGGGTGATTGATTTACGGAATGTTAGGACAAAGATGGTTTGTCACTCTGAAGGACCTTAGTCAACTAAGTCCTAAGATTTACGACGGGTCCTCGGCTGGCTGAAAATCTAAAACAATGCATCGACATCTGGCGATCGTCTTGCCCGAAGAACAGGGTCTGTGTGTGACGAGCCACCGGACAGAGACCGTTGCCATGTTTACCGTTAGGTGTCGGTACAACTATTTCTTTTAAGGGGGGTCTATGTAATTTTATACCTCTGTTGGGTAAAACGTTCGTCTCGCGACCGTGGCTACGTTTGTCGCCTCGAGCCCAAACCCATTGTCGCAGCTCTCGAACAAATACACTCGGATTATTTATTATTAAATTGTCGCGAGTTTTCCTAAGAATCCCTTTCGTCTTCGACGTACGTATCTTTCTTTTCCTTTTTTTCTTTTTCTCTTTTTTTTTTCTTTTTTTTTTTTAAATTCCAGATCCTAAAGTAAATATCGATCCGCTATCTTGGAGAAAAGACATAGTTGCAGTGGCTGTGTTAGGAGCGGCCGGCGTAGCCCTAGCGTTATTAACAGCCGCTATCGCACTCTGGGTATCCAAGTCGAAAAGGAGGAACCTCGAAAGGCTGGAAAGACGTAATTCGATCAGACAATCTTTGCATTCTTTGCGATCGGTCGGCTCCGCCTCTGGTTTCACTGAACTTGCATACAGACGCAAACCTATCGCGGTAAATATTCCTCTGTTTCGAGCAACTTTCTTCTACTTCTCCGTCATATCGAACAATTATCATTATGAAGATATTCGTTTCAGACAAAACACTCTACGGATACTTTGAATTCCAAGTCGCTAGATTATAGAAGAATGTTAAATGGTGGTAGTATAGACTCGATGGACAAATCTCAATTAAACTCGTCCATGGAAGACAATCAAAGCTACGATGTATACGAAGCGCATAATCCAAGATATTCCCCGAGCACTAGCGATTTTAAAGGAGCTGTTCAAAAGTACGGCGCTCCACAAAGCGGGGATAATCCGGTGTTCGATTTGACATATCGCAACGAAGGTTTTAGAAATCATTCCACGTTTGCTTCGAGAACCACCAACGACTGGCCCATCGAATCCATCACGGAAACCACCGCTGACGAAACTGCGGTCGTCGATGCTACCAATGAGAGTTCTTACCTTCATAATACCTCTACCCTTCCATTAAATTCGAGTCTTGCCTTGACCGACTCTATTAGCGAATTGAAACGCGATATCGACGGATCAGCATCGTACAGTACGATGGATTATGACTCGAAACGCAGTTACGATAACGCAACGTTCACACCGAGTCAGACGTCGGAGCCTGTGCCGGAGTATGCTCCGAACTTTGATCCTCCGATTCCGCCTCATCCTCATCCTCATCCTCATCCTCATCCTCATCCTTATCATTATCACGAGGACAGGCCTCGAAGCGAAGCATTGTTGGAAACTAATTTGGATACGGGAGAAGAAAAGCCTTTACGTTCGAAAAGCGAGGCCTTGCTAGAGACTAATTTGGATGTGTTTTTGGCAAACGAGCCAACGGAATTAACGCAACTCTCAGCCGGGGCGCGAAGCAAAAGTCAACCGTTGGAAACGGCGATGTAAATCGTTGATGGGAAATGAAATTGCTTCGTTCGTTGAATTATATAGGTATTGTAAATTTTAAAAAGAGATACTGCCAGGAACGTATCCACTGGTAGCGTATAATTTTTATTACGCGAAACACGAAGAAAGGACTTGTAGGTGGAAATTGATTATTATTATTATTCAGCCCACCGAATTTAATACTTAGGCTATTTGAACTCAAGAAGAAAGAGACGACAGAACGTTGTTGTCACTTTTTCAGAAGAAAAATATTTCACGTCTGCTATCTTCTTGTAGCTGAGATCTCAGTATTCGGGTGGCTCTTAATTTAATAGACGTTAACGGATGAATAAGAAGGAGCTTGTTTTACGTTTTATACAAGATGCACTTGCGCACAATCCCAAATTGTACCTAATTACGTAGTACGTAGTATATTCACTAATGTATCGACTAAAATGAAACTTTTTTTATTATACACCGTGTACAGAGAGCGAATGATACAACGATATGAGCGCGATAGTTCGCGATTGGGATAATTTAAAGAGTCATCTACACGCACGCGAAGCGCACATGTAAAATAGTATCTGTAATGCTTCATTGAAAGACATTGCCGTAAATAAACTAACGAAGATTATACCAAGATTGGGAAACGCGAGGTAAAAATGAAAAATATGAAAACATGTCACGAATGCATGGTATCGCACTGCCAAACACGTTAAACAGAGTATAATACTTTATTATATTAGCGCACGATGAGAGGAACTCACGTGCCGACGTTGTGATAGATAACTCGTCCGAGTATAAATTGCGTTTTAGTCTCGTTAATGTACCGATGGTTCTTATCGCGTAAACGAGTTATACATTAAGGAATACTACATCTATACGTATATACATTTTTAATCAACACGAGAATGATTCAATAGATATAGTTTTCCTTATAGTGTAGGTGATCTCACCAAACGACATCATCGTAAGAATTTTATTAAGCAACAGATTATCCGTCCGTACGCGTAGGATCATTATGCCCGTGCCTTATT
Organism: Bombus dahlbomii; assembly: GCA_037178635.1. NCBI lineage: Eukaryota > Metazoa > Arthropoda > Insecta > Hymenoptera > Apidae > Bombus > Bombus dahlbomii. The sequence goes on along the minus strand of CM074109.1, from coordinate 14,636,661 downwards.
TTGGCGTATACGTATAATATATAAATGAAACAGGCATCGCACAAAAGATGTCTTTCACTGAATCGACTTAAGACACTCCGTTATTCGTATTTTTTTTTTTTTTTTTTTTTTTTTTTATATTGTTAATTGTAAGAGAATCATAGAGATTTTACGTTAATCTTATTAAGTTAGTCGGTGAATAGTTAGTAGGTCAACAAACAAAGGTGTACTATGTAACTTTATTCTTCCAAAGAAGAAAGATTAAGACATTATTTAAGGAAGCAAGCAAGAACAAGGGTCGATTTACGTGCAAAATATTTTTTACGCACATTTTCAGGAAACAATAGCAATGCTCGTTTAAATTATAAAATATTTGTAATTTAATAATTTGTATATCGAAGATTGGTCACGACAGTACTAATAAACAAGATGCATTCGATTAAATGTTTTTATTATCACATTATAAGAAAAATCGAAACAGAAAGAATGGATTTTACTTTTTTTTTCTTTTTTTTTTTTTTCTTTTTATATACGTTATAATTAAATAGATATCTTGGACTGTGTATACAATATATTACACGATATAATGAAAGGGTTGACGAATAAATTATGGAAGACTATTTTAAAACAATTATTGAATATATTAATATTAATATCGTTAATAACATTATTAAATATCGGGATCAGATTACTATTCGTCGTAGCCGTTTTTTTGTTTTTTTTTGTTCTTTTTTTTTTTCTTTTTCTGTCTTTAGACTGCAGAAACGATCGATCGGCGACGAAAGCTTTTCGTGTGTGTGTGTGTCTGTGTGTGTGTGTGTGTGTATATATATATATATCTCTTTTTTAACTTTTTTTCCTTAAAAAGCTCTTTGTGCGGTCAAGAAGTGGTTCACATAAATATAAACGGCTTTACTTGCTCAGCGTCTTCTAGACGCGATTCTTTTTTTCATTTAAATATGCTGAATCTTATTATAAGATAGGCATACAAACGTATGTATATACAATTTTCTATTATACTAACATGATAGGAGAGTCACGCCGAGATCGAATAGCTAAAAATTTCCGTCTACGGAATGATTCCATTAAATTTGCATGAATTATTTAAATATTTTGTTCTAGTCTGTTTTTCAGATCGAGTGAGCATAATTCGAGATAAATTTTTCTTCTTCTCCATTTTTAATCTAACGCGAGAAATCGGCTTAGAAATCGGAAGAACATAGTTTCGGTAGGAACTATCCATATACGACGTACGATCAGGAACTACGATAATTAATTAGGTAAAGTAACCATCGATCTGTGTAGAAAATAAACTAGAGCAAAATCATTAAATAATTCGTTGCTAATTTGAAAAATATCGATCTACATAGTTCGAAATAATTAATTTAATACGAATTACAATGATAGTACTTTACCTGATATTTCACTAAGAAACGGGGAACTAGTACTTTATTTTTTTTTTCTTTTCTTTTTTTTTTTTTTTTTTTTTTTTTGGTCCCTGTAACACATGTCACGACAAGAAACAAAGAAGAAGGAAAAAATTATTGCACCAATATTGTGTGACATAGCACGTTACGGTAACGAGAAAGAGAATCAACAATGCGGTTTGTTCATGGTGCTCGTTAATCCGGAGCACTGCTTTTTTTTCTTTTTTTTTTTTTTTTATCTCTTACAGTTTAACTTAATACCTAAAACACTTATTCTTACGAGCCGGCGATATTAACTCGGAGCACTAGTATTTTCGAATCACCTCGTCATTTTTCATTGCACTTTTCATCGCGATCGAACGAATCGCTGAACGAAATACAACACATCGCGTATCACTAATAGCTCTGCTAATAGTTTTAGCGCGTACGTACGGTATCAGACAACTTCAGGTACCTTTGAATCGAGAGTCTCGATGGTGGCGATGTTAGTTAAAGATCTCGATATTATTGATCAATCCATATATAACCTGTTCTCTCGTCTTCGATCTTGCGTTCTTTCAATTCTTTTACAACTCGCACGGATGCAAAAATATATACTCGATTGAAAGAAAGATATTCGTGTTATATATGTCGGTGTTACTTTTTTCCTTAAGTCAGAATGTACGGTGAAGTTTTTGGCAACTACAACTACGCGTCGATTATCGATTACTATCGAAGCTCGTTTCAAACTTAGCTGTAGCGTAATATTTATGAAAAATATGTATATCTATATGTTCGTATATAATGTATATATATTATATAATTCGTAAGATATTTTACGACTTTTTATGATGCTTAACTTTTAGCGATAAAATGACCCTGGCTTTTCGAACGTCACTCTTTATATCTAAAATTGCACCTTTATACACGAGCGCCGTTTGCAGGAACAAGAACAGAGAGGAGCATTTGCAGCGAAGCTGCAGAGACATGTTCTCGACTCAATTTTTATCCAAAGAACGTATAATTCATCCCCTCTCTCATGCGTAATTATAATATAGCCAATGACTTCTGCACTATCGATTCTAATAAGATTTTAATCGCTTCCCTTTAAGTCTTGCTTCTTTTTATGCAGAAAATTATTCGAAAGATCCGCTATAAAAAAAAGAAGCGAATACACTGCAACGAGGAAAGGGGCGAAGAAATGCATCGCTTTACTGGGTGGGGGGGGGGGGGGGAGGAGGGGGAAATAGCGTTTAAAAATTATACGAGCTAATTACGCGATTGAGCGATCGATAAAAATCTCAGGTATCGGCATTCTCGATCTGGTTTACCAATGTTAAATAACTCAACGTATGTATTATATAGCGGTCACCGTAGAAGAACCGTAATTATACGTTATATACTTTGCTACAAACAGATACGATCGATCACATGCGCAAACCGATGGCAAAGATTGGCTCGAGCTGGCGACAACATCTTAAAGAAAGACGTTCACGTTCAAATGTTTGCGGCATTTGCGGCATTTGCGGCATTCATGGCGCGATCCGATGACGAAGTATCATAAGACCGTCGTTATCACACGAATCGTAATCTCCTACAGCGATTCAGGCAAACCGGTGTGCCGGAAGCTAACACGAACCGACACTTTGGAGTCGAATAACTTACTCGATAATAATAAAACTTGACAACTTTACGGCGAACCAACGACAACAACGGATAAATTCTATCTCGTTCGGATAAATTCGCGATAGGGTATATATTATATATAAATTTCATGTTTAAAAACTTTATATTAAATTAAGTAAAACTCTAAAAATAAAAGCGCTATATCACGCCGATGATTTTACTTCTCCTTTTTTGTCTTATTTCGCTATATCAACCAGAGTAGATTATCGTAGTTGACACGTTCGATCGTAATACTATAGCCGGATACTCGGAACTGATCTTCGTACGAATTAAATGCTAACGCGTCATGCGTTAAATTCATTGCTCAAATTCCGAATATCAGCCATACGCGGTTGCGGTCGTTTGATTCTCAGCGAGCCCTACTTGAAATGATCGAAACGTGAATTATCTTAGAACGCCACGCGTTATATTAGTGACACGACCAAACGATGTCGGCTGATCGCGGTTCGTCGCTCCCGGGAATGTTTATCTAGCGTCCTGATGCTTAATCACAGAGCGGCGAATAGAATAAAACGAGAAGAAGAAGAAGAAGAAGAAAAAAAAGAAACAAAAAAACAGACGCGAAGATGGGGTGATAGAACAGAAGCCCGGGGAAAACACGGGGGAATGAGGGGAGAATAGAAAACGTGCCGTGCGCGTCCTGTTCCAGAGGAACTGAAACAAACGACGAGAAAGAAACGACGTCACTGCTTTATGCTACGACGACTTGCATCTGTCTCTAGACTAGAAAGGAACGTGCCACCCTACGACACGTTAGATTTACGGGGTGGGAGATGGGGGGGGGCGGAGAGCTTCTTTCGAAGATAAGAAAAAGATGCGAATCCAGTCACGTTGAATACCTTTCGAGACTTCGTACCGCGAACTTCATCGAAGCTGTTTTAAGACAAGGATTCTTCTTATGTACTACGATTGCGTACAGGTGTACGACAAATACGTTGCCTTCTTTTACAAGCAGCAAATACGGAAACGTAACCGTTCAGTTTCTGTCGTGCGAGGCTAAAAGATTCACTCAATCCTGCCGAGAATCGCATGAATCTTGATCGGATAATCGTCATCACACCATGAATACTTCGATGAATGGATTGCATTCTGCTTGGGGTGGTGCTGGAACAGGTACACGCTTTTCCAAGTCCATTCGAGGGAGGAAAGCGTCGATACGCGTGGCTTCTGCGGTTGGTGTGGTCGCAGCAGGCACAGTTGCTCCTGGTGCTAATTGCAGACATTCCGCTGGAGTTAACTGGAAACGCAATTTTTTCCAATTGTTGTAATTATATAAAACGAACGATTCAAATATCGCGTTCAAACATCGAAGAAACTTTTCTCTCTCAAACAATCTCTGTCGAGAACACTTACCAAAGCTGCTTGTTGAGGAATCGCTGCGATTCCACCGACGTTCGCCGGATTGTAATAATTGGTTGGACTGACAGGCGGTGAAGGATAGGGCCAATAGAAAATTGGAGGCGGATAAGGTGCTGCAAACTGTGGTGGTCCACGCGGTAGCATCGCAGCAGCAGGTGGAAATATCGCTACTGGTGGCGGTGGCAACATCGTGCCTCCTATATCGAAAACAAAAGGAAGACAATCAACGTTGGATCAAGTTTGTCCGACGAACAACGTTACGACAATTGCACCACCGTTCAAAAGTTGCACTAATTGCCGTATTAATTAATTGCCGATAACACGCAAACAGGAAATCACATCTTTGAACGGTGCTATGAACGAGATTTACATTAACGATCTGAAAATTCCTCTGCTTGCGTGAAAGAGAAACTTTGAGATCCTAGAAAACGTAACTACGTAAGAAAAAAGAAAGTTAAAAGAAACCTCTTATGTAATCGCTTTGTTTCGGACTACTTCGTTCGGTTAATCAACAATACGAGCCTGAAATATTACGGCCGCAAGCACGTACAATACTTTGATCGCGACAACTTGCTTCGTGGATTAATCAGTGAATAAATTTCCCGATAAAAAATTTAAAAAAATAAGAAAATTCGATGTAACACCCATAGGATTCTATGTATATACAAACGTAAGAAGAGTGCCCAACTATTAACCACACCGCGATCTGTGGTCGATGACATCGTGCAGAATATCCGAATATACCGATTTTATTCGCTTCGCTAATTTTATGATTCCAAGCTTGTAGTCTTTCATATCTTTGCTTTTCTATTCACGCGTGCCCGCAACCTGCACGATTTCACGATTAATTCGACGATTTTCTACGGTCCGTGCGAAACTTTTCCTATAAGGAAGATCATTTCTCGTTTGATTTTCATTTAATTCTCTTCCGTAAAGGATTCTTTATTTCGTGTATTCGCTCGGATCGTACAAAAGCACATCATCCAAAGGAATAATGATTTGGACTTGGCCTACCTGGAAGCACAGAAGTTAGTATTTGTAGATCCCGCTACCAAACAGCAATCGACACTGCACCATTGTAACACGATATATACGTATGTTTTATATATATGTAGCACCAACTTGCGATTTCGCCCCTCTGCCAAATCACCAAAATTCACTCTCCCTTTCTCATTCTCTCTCTCTCTCTCTCTCTCTCTCTCTCTCTCTATCTCTCTCTTCCTTCCTTCCTTCCTTCCTCTCGCTCTCTCTCTCTCTCGCTCTCTCTCTCTCTCTCTTCCCCAATATAGTAGAAGCCTTTTTGCGTGCGAACCTCGTTTCAGATAACAAAATATTGTTCCAATTCAATTTTATTCAAAGATTTCTCAACTTTTCTCGTCTCTCGAGCTTTCTTTAACATTCGATCGATCGATCGAATCTGCTTTTTTTTCTTTTTCTTTTTTTTTTCTTTTTTTTTTCTTTTTTTCTTTTTTTGGATCTGTGTGGATTCGTATCGCATCGAGGCATTTGCAGAAAAAAGAAAGAAAAAAGATCGGGGAATTGTGGAATATAGAAGGAATATAAGGAACACAGAGCAAGGAAGTTGCTCGCTCTGAGCAAATGTCAAGGGAAATCGGAATGGATCACGTTAAAATTAGATTACGTAAAAATGGACGAACGAAATTTAAAAACTTGAAGAAAATCTAAATACGCGTGTCTAACCAAAAATGAGCAAGTCTTAAATTAGACTACGATGTTAGATCTAATCACAGGATTGCTCAATGCGATGTCAAAGGTCGACATGGAAATACTTATCGCCCTTCGAAGGTCGTGACTCTCGTCGTTTGAAAATGGGCAACAGAAGATGTATCGACCCAGCGATCGGGGAGGAGATAAAACACGAAGAAAAAAGGCGAGAGGAAGTGGAAGAAACGGTAACGGAGCAACAAAGGAAGAGAGGAAGAGAACCTGTACGTGAACCAATAAGGAAATAAGAAAACAGTAAAAGGAGAGAGGGGGAGAAAGAGAGAGAGAGAGAGAGAGAGAGAGAGAGAGAAGAGAGAGAGAGAGAGAGAGAGAGAGAGAGAGAGAGAGAGAGAGGAGGAGGAGGAAAAATTACGACACAGAAATCTCCAACTTGATCTGTAGACACCAAAGATACCTGCGAGCCCAGTGAAAAAAAATGTATAGAACGTAACAGGATAATGGTGGTCGTAATTTTCACAGATTACCACAAGAAGATTTCAAAATACCACTTTATACCACGAATAAATCCTTCGTATCGATCTCTACGATCTAGGCTACGATATTGCCAAATCCTTGCATTATAAGAAAGAAATTTCTTAACTGCTATTTATTAATGATAAAACAAATGAAAACTAGTAACGACTAGATTAAATACTAGCGTCTACGAAAATTACCACCACCAGGCGAGGTAATATAATCAGGGTAAGAGTCCACCAACCCGGCAAGCAAAAAGATATGTATGTCCACAAGGCACATTTATTAAACATGATCGATTCACCATCGATATAATCGTTGATATACAGAAAAAAAGTGTGTATACAAGGGTTAAAAAAAAGATTGGTATAAAATCCTGTCTGTTTGTGTTTTACGTGTATGTTTTCTAACGTATACGTGTGCCTGTTGCATTTCGTGTAATCCTGTGTATTTCTTGTTGGTTTCTATATGTATCTATGTGTGTCCTATATCCCAGTATAGATAAAACGCAATCGGAAAAAAACGTTCTTTCGTAATTCGGGTGGGGCTTGAGAAGAAAAAAAAAAAAAAAAAAAAAAAAAAGAAGAAAGAGGAGAGGTATCGTACAGTGATGAACTCGTCCCGTTTTTTTGTTACATCGCGAACAATACGCGTGAAGCTGGTACCGCGCCGTAATTATTAATTAACTTTCGCCAGGACAATCACGATTAGCCGTGAAAACTCGTAAGGTATGATTAGAGTGGTCTATTTCTCGGTGATAACTACGCAGACTCTCGTCCTTCCCGTAAGTCTTTCAATTTCCAACCTTTCGGAATCTAATCACGTTCTAGATCGAATTTAATTAAATTTCATCTTGCTCGAAATCGAACTTTGCGCGGCACGACGGCTGATCGATCAACTACGATTCGTCTTAAAAGAAAAGGGAGAAAACAGATTTATAGCGGAGCGAGAGTCCGATCCATGTTTCACCTGAATAGCACTTAAGAAAGTCTAAATGAATAATTAACAATGAACGTGCCGCTTATTATACCGTTTTAGTCAGCCTCCGAATAATAGCGACAACAGTGACGTACTGACAATGATAATAACTATTCACGACGATTAGTCAAAAATGTAAACTTGCAAAGAGGTGGGGAGGACGACACACTGTCAGTCACCAAGTTAGCGAATCACAAAATGCCAGAGACAACACATTCAACGCATAATGAGAGAGAGAAAAAGATATTATTATGCCACGACCTTTGATGGTGACGAGCTTTTGAGTTAGTACTTGGAACGATAATAATAATAGTAAATTAATAATGATAATGATAATAATAATAATAATAATAATAATAATAATAATCATAATAATAATCATAATAATAATCATAATAATAATCATAATAATGACAATAATAATGATAGTGATAGTAATAATAATGAGGATGGTGGTGATGATAATAATGATAATGACGACGACGACGACGATGATGATGATGATGATGATGATGATGATGATGATGATGATGATGATGATGATGATGATGATAATAATAATAATAATAATAGTAATAATAATAGTAGTAGTAGGTAATAGTGATAGTAATAGTAATAGTAATAGTAATAGTAATAATAATAATAATAATAATAATAATAATAATAATAATAATAATAATAATAATAATATTAATAATAACAATAATCTAAAATAAAAAATGCTACGTTTTCTTTTCACGCTCGTTCTTTATCCCTTCTCCTTTCGTTCCCTCTCACGCTCTCCCACTAATCTTGCTCACCCCTTTGGTACCCCGCGGATAACGTGTATAATACGGCTCGTGTGAGTGCCCAGCGAAAGCTAATGGCAGGTAAATACACAGTCGGACGACATTATGCAGTAATAGAATGGAGCGGCGGTTCTCTGATACGTAGGAAATGGATTGCTCTTGCGTTCATACGTACATGATAAATGACGATCGATTAAAATCAAATCGTTAACCAGATCATCCTCTAATCAGAAATTTCTATAATTACGGGCTTAAACGTTAAGAATAACTAATTAATTTCAGTTCTTTCGAATACAAATACGGTACGATTTAATTCAAACAGAAACGAGACAACGCGCTAAACGACAAGAAACGGGGAAATTATGATATCGAAGTAACGAGCTAATACGGGTCCTCCTCCGGTTAACAGGTTGATGAAAGGATGAAACTTATTTTTATTCAACGTGGTTAGAAGCGGCGTTATCGCTGCCGGAGTTAACCCTTCGAAGATTCTGTCTCTGATCGGCATAACTTACAATAGCAATCCTCCTAGCCGCTTCTGGCCTGTTAACGCATAACATTGTCCATTTGATGCACGCATGTGTCCGTCCTTCTTACGAGAAGGCGCATCTCTCGTACACCGATGCAGCCGCAGTTATCGATAATCGTAATTATTCAGTATGTATATCTAGTAGAGGAATCTCCGCGAGTGTCGAGCGTGTCGAGAAATTCTCACGTACGTCTGTACGAATTCAATTTCTATTAGCGGCCAATGGTAGTTTCAAATTTTGACCAGTCAACGAAACATTGTACTAATACCGTACGGAAGATTTAAGTATGCCGGAAGCTTGGAAACTTCTCGACACTCCCGACGGATACATTTCTTGATTATTCGCGTTTTAAAAACACACCAAGATGCGCCTCCGCAGTAGCGACGCGAAATGGAGACTACGTAAACGTGTAAGAAGTCGAGGAAACGACTTCTATGGATCTAAGGGACGTAAATCGTCACTCGTTTTTATCCGAGGCTGTTTAGAATATACGCAATTGCGTAAATTTCTCTGGTCTTTTCCAACATATTATCGATTAATACAGATCATAATTCTTGTTCCGTAACAACGACTGCAATGCATTGAACTATTCGTAAATAATAAATTCACCAGAAAATTCTAACCGATGGAATTCATAACCGATCTTCGCATCTTTTTAGTACGAAACATCATAATCTATCGTTAATCATTTTTACGATCAAATCGACCAATGAAATTTAGACTCCCTTCTCCCCAAACCAAATAATATCATCCATCTGATCTGTAAGTTACTGCATCCGTTACTATATCCTTAGATCCACAGAAACAACTCTCGGAGTAAAATCAAATTGGTCCGTTTCGCGTCACTCCGTTCAAATCTCTAAGATGTCTATTAATGCTATATAAAAGCAGACTCAGGAAGCCCGACATAAATAATATCGGCAGACTATATCCCGATTCTCGAGTTACATCGGTAAGATTGGAATGTAAAATGTGCACGACCCGACTACCAAAGTACATGTTCGTCTCTCTTTACAGTTTCGGGCACTATATCGATAATTGACAATGTTTTTATTCGACGGACAAACAATCTCTATTAGCTTACACACGTGCGAACCAGCTTGCAAAGTATTCATCGAACGTCGTACACACTTTGCACTGCAATTGTAACAACAAAACAAGACTAGGTGTATACCAAAGGTACTACTCGGTTCTATTTAATACGCTACCGTATCCTGTCAAACAGAGGGAGGCGTTGTGCGAGAATTATAGGATTACGTGTGAATGTACGTACGAGGTGGACGGGGGAGAGGGGTTCAAACTGTTACAAGATGTATCATTAGATAGTCTATGTGCGTTATGATACGGTAAGGAATGCGACAAGTATGGAAAGGGTCGGAGAGGGAGGTAAAGTTTTGGAAGGGGAAGAGAAAAAAAAACGACTAATATATAACGAACGTAATTACGTATTAGGGGAAAAAAAAAAAAACAGAAAAAAGTAACTCAACCCGTTACGTAAGTCTGTCGTCTCGTAAACGATAGGTAACGAAGAAGGATATTTTACAGGTACTTGTATGCACGTCCCTCCACAAAACCACGACATGCAAACCAGTCATTTCTATGCCCGTGGACTTTATACTTTGGAGCAATAAGAACGATCATCGTGTGCGTCTCGTGCCGTTTCCATGGTTCATAGAATCGTTAATTCACGCTCTACATCATTATCTGTATATCATTATCTGTATATACGAGTGCATGTAAAAAAATAAACAAAAAAAAAAAGAAGAAAAAAAAAAAGGAGAAGGAGAAAACGTATAGAGAAACGTGGCAAGAAAAAATCTGTGTAATCACTGGACAGCACTTCACGTTGCTCCGCGGTAACACCGAGATCGAGCATACAGAAAAACCATAATAAAGAGTAGTAGGCGAAGGACGAAAGGCTAAGCGGCGAGCTTCGCGATCGCGTGAACTATTCTGGAAAAAAAAAGCTGTTTCGCAATGGCAGTAAAAATATCGATCGTCGTTTATTTCTACGAGATACGAGCTTTCCACGTACGCTCGATGTCAGGCCCATCGACACGCCTTTTCCTCCAATCGTTCCACCAATTCTACGGTATCACAAAAATATTAGAAGAGCATCGAGAAGAAGGTATACACCGCCGACACCAAGTTAGAAACATCACTACCTACGACTCCTAGGTAATATATAATATAGCACGAAGATTTATTTTCTCCTCTTTTTAGTAATTTCCTTTATTTCATTTTATTTTTTATTTTTTTATTTTTTATTTCTTTTCTTTTCTTTTTTTCTTTTTTTTTTTTATTTCTTTAAAGTGAAAAAATTTCGTCTAATTTAATCAGGATTAAATTATCATGCAGAATCATGGTATTTAGCATTTAGACGTTGGTTTAGTATTCCCTTTTCCTGGTATTCCCTTAGTATGACCCCATTCATTATCATTCTTATGACATAAGATGACACGTCTTGTGCAACGTTTCGCTCGATCTATATTTGGTTTTCAGATATAAATTTCGCATATTATTTGGCAATCAAACTATGACAAGGAAACCGAAGAAACGTTCAACCTTGAAAGGAGAACGAATAGAATTTCTACGATCAAGAGGGAATACTCACGATACCAATAACACCACCGTTCTCTAATATACGTTCTTTTCTTCTTCGTGCTTTGTGCATCATTCACCAAACCCTCGTAATGTTCACACAAATAATACGATCAACGAACGTATTTGCACCACCGGGGAACGTTCGCGTAAAAGCGCAACGTGACTGAGCGCGTATTGCCACGATTGGTTTTCCTGTTTCGAGCTCGAAGGGTCCTCTATGCGGCACAGAGAAAAGCAAGTTCTCTTAGGAATGTGGCGAGGGCTAGAAATGGATCTGTGAATCTCGTCGTGGGACTTTTCTTATCGGTCACGTCGAATCGACTGGCTCAGAAAGCTCACGCGCATTGCAATTGCAATCGAAATAATATCGTTTTGATGTAAAATTGCAATGTAACTTCAGGCTCTTGCTTAGAAAGAAAATGAAAAGAATCTTTTTCCTAAACATGGACGTGCGTAAAGTAGATGCCGCGTAAAGAAGAAGCTACTCTCCGTAAATTAGAGCTTAAAAACCGATAACATTGGATGGAATGTCCATTTACTTATATCCCTAATAAAAATATTTCTAGCAAAATATATAAATCATTCTTATATATATATATATATATTTATTTATTTATATATATGTATATGTCTGCGTTTATATCTCAATTTTTGTTAATATATTTACATGCGCGTATAAATTCCAAAATCTTCGAGAGAAATGAAATTACGTCCTAAGGCGAACAGTTCATAATTCATGATTCACGTTTCAAGGCACTTTACCAAGCACATGTCATATACGACAAATTGAAAGAACAACTCCTATAGAGTACAAGAACACGTATAACAAATAGAAAGAGAAAGATACATAGTCACTTCTTAACGATATATCATGTAACGCGATCATCAAAAAACTCACACCTTGCGTAAGGAAATGACATAAAGAAAAACACTCTAAGTACTGCTGCTCGATTAAGTATCAAAAAAAAAAAAAAAAAAAAAAAACCATCTCTGAAAATTTAATCGTTATATATATATATATATATATATACACACACACACAATATAATATATTATATATATATATAATGAATAAATATATATGCATATATCTTTAGTTAAAGGTGTATATATATATATATATATATCTTTAGTTCGAGGGTCGAAACGATCTTTAAAATAACTGACTCTAAAATAACACACTAATATGAAAAAAGGATTTGCACAGAATATCATGCGGAATGTCATCTGTAAATAGTTGCCTTGGACACAATAGCATGTGTCGTATATATTCGTAGAAGAATAAATCGCCCATCGTGGTAATGGTACAACACTCTTTCACGCAGTAACGATACAACTGGAATAAATTTGCCCGTCACCTACGCGGCAAATAAACGTCTCAAAATCACAACCTCTCGTTGCAACTACGACTACGAGAAACGTACCGATCGATTCTTGTTCAAATTCAACCTACAACGTAGAAAAGTACATAGAAGAGAGACGCATTAAGAAGAAGAGACGCGTCGTCCGTTCGCTGTGTTTAGAGCGATTATCGTCGATACTAGCGACTTAAACCTATCAAATCTGAGGATAAAATTGAGCAGGATAAGGCAAGCCCGGTGCCGCGGTTGGAGCTTGCGCGTGAAATGCAGTCGCTGGTGTGTGCCACGTGGCACGTTTCGCGACTGTGCTTGATGTATCGGGTGGGAAAGCGGTTTCCCAAGTTCTCTTCAATCCCATTATAGCGGCCGGATTAATGGGCGCAGCCTGAACGATAGGTGTCAGGAGGCCGTGCGGTGTCGGTGCACGTAAAATAGGGATTCGAGAGGGTACGTTAAAAAGTAAGAAGGGCGCCGGCGCGGGTTGTTGAGCGTGAAGCGCCGCAGCGGCCGCCGCGGCGGCGGCCGCTGCGGGAGGTGCCATTGCATAGGCAGGAATCTGATGCTGCGGATTCGGTCCCGGTAGAGCGAGCGTCTTAGTCGTAGCTGACGAAGTTGGGGAAGCAGGAGTGGTAGAGGTAGGTGGCGGATTCGAGGCTAGAGCCATTAGCCAAAAGTCTTGATTTCGGATTGCCTGAGCTTGAGCCTGAGCAGCTTGAGCTTGCGCTTGAGCCTGCGCTTGTGCTTGGGCTTGAGCCTGTACTAACGCGTGAATGTCCCAGAGGGGGGGTTGCGCCGTCGGTACCGGTACCGGTACCGGCGTCGGCGGAGGCGGATGTGTCAAAGTTGCGGGAGTTTGTGTGGTCAACGTACCGGGTGATAGCAGAGCCTTGGTTGACGCTGGAGTTACTGCACCTGTCAATACCAGATTCATGTCATCCCCGCTGCACTGGAATACTTCGATGTATCGCTGTTTCTTGCCGTATATCATATACCGATGATGTCGCTGCGACGCGCATGCGTATGCCGAACTTTCGCTGTCCATTTGAATGAACGCTTCGCCGGACGGTTGACCCTGAACGAACAAACAGAATGTACATCGTACAATTACTGATTTGCAAAGAATCGAACGTAGTTACGACACAGAAGGAACACCTGTACGTACTTGAGCATTGTAAACCATATGAACACCCTGATAGACAATATTCTTAGAATGTTCGCCCATGAACTCGAGGATGTGTTCAACAAGAGCTTCGTATGGAAGACCGCGCAATCTAACGCAATCTTTACGCGTGCCAGAGGTGATAATATGCTGTGGAAGTATGGGAGGAAGTTGTGGAATAGGCGGCGTTGGAAGTACGATCTGTTTCGGATCGATCGCTCTATTCAACACCTGTAAATCATCAAATCGATATTCACGTGCGTTTACTTCTTTTCCTTATTTTTCTGTCCGCGTGATTTCTATTTACCTGTTGCACCTCGGCAATCGTGCTTCGAAAAAGTTCTATATACCGGCTACCAATGCAATCTCTGTGTTTACTTAAGGCCTTCACCGCGTCTTCTTCTTTAGCAAAAAGAACAAACGCGTCTCCAGTTGCCCTACCATCCGGCTTCTTCACAAATAAAACTCCATCCTCTCCGTCCAATACGTGACAGGGCTTTTGCCCTGACAAAAAGAAGTCCAACTGTGAAAAGTAACGCACAGAATGAGACCAGAAATAACGACAGATCGTGGGATTAACTCTTTATACGTACCACTTGTTTAGCAACACAGTCATACGGCAAGCCTCTCATTCTAACAATAACTTGAGCTCCTCTGGATAAAAATGCATGAGCTTCCCCGCTAGTTCCTCCAGCAACGCCAACAAAATCCTCTCCAGATGCCTTGTATACTTCTATGTACCTTCCACCCATATGATGTTTGTGTCTTTTTAACGCCATGTCTCTATGTTCTTTGTTAACAAATCGTACTAATGCTTCTCCGTTACGTCTTCCCATAGGACTTAAACACAGAGCTACACCACCCCTGTAAGACGATATTTTTATAATAAAAGTCAATGTACCGTTTACAGATTTGTAAGAAATTATGAACAAAACAACAAGAATTATAGCCAGAATATGCTTAGAACAGAATAAACGTACAAATTATATATATATATATATATATATTATAATTGTAACTTTGAGAATCATTGGCAAATTTATATAACGCGTAAGATTCATGACCTGAAACAGTATTTATCGTTGCACATGAGAAAAATAAATAACAAAAATATATATATTAAGCTGTTGTTTATGCTACTTTATAGAAAGTAAACACTAGCATTTGAAAACTCACATAATCATCAGTATTCGCATTTACATATTGAATATAAATCTTTACCTTTGTTACATGGATCCAAGTGGCTTGTGTACAAATACCATGACAGTTATTACAATATACTTTATCAGGATCTTCGACCTTAAGTCTATTATTCATAAATTTCACTTACTTGGCAACATTTAGGCCACGAAAAAATTTTGCTATGTCCTGGTCCGATGATTGCCAAGGAAGACCTCTAGCTCTTACTACACAGCCATTGTCAACTTCTTCATCTTTTGAGCTATGGAAGGACATCGTAAGATCAGTAATATACATTTCACTGATGAAAAGAAAAGGAATACGTATCAAGGAAAAGGTACTCACCATATACCAGGTTCTAAAACAATGTTAACCGTTTCAGGATTTTGGAAGACGTGACCTGTAATAAAAGCAATATAATTAAAACCATGAAAATGCAAATATACATTGAACTGAATGATCGAAGTCATTTTGATAACACCAACAATTTGATAACAACAACAACAAAAAGAAAGAAGAAGAAAAAAAAAAAAGAATAAAGCAATGATTAACCTTAGAAATCAATGACGCTTAATGCTTCGATTATAACCATGATTCGCATTGATCCAAAACACGATTGTAACATTCGACATACGAAGATTTAAATTCTCTGTATTTATCCAATATATTCGTTTGACTTAAAAAATAGATCATCGATAAATTTTAATACGCGTAAGAGAAGTTTTTATTATGCATGTACGACTAAAACCGGAAAAATGAATTCTCCCGCGAAAAATGTAACTATCGTTCCGGTGTCACCAACTGCCTACCATCTGCATTTTCTTTGTAATCCTATACCGACAAGTTTGTCTCCGATTTCTCAAGCTTGAGCAAAATGCTCATTTTCGATTTGCCTACTCGGTGCAACAGTGTCAGCAGTCTTTCGAAGTCTTTTCATATCTCACGAATCGAAACTTTTTCTTCCATCATAATTCGTACCCCTCCATAAAATATTTCTTCAAACCGGAAATACAATACAATGAAGAGAGAAAGAAAATTTTCTTCGCGATCCGATGTTTACGGATGACACAATACAGAATTCCACGAAAGGTACGACAAGCGTCAAAACATTTGCAAAATAAATGCGCGCGATCGTGCCTTGAAACAACTAATAGGCAGTCGTTGCTTATTACACACGCACGCACTTGTCACAGTGGCACGTGACATGTACTTACAAGATTGAAAATTAAAGTCAGTTTGAGTTGAGCACCATTGTGATAAGGAGTATATTATGACCGTCACTGCTTATAGCATTACACAGCTTGACCCGCACTCGTAAACCGTCAACACACGTAAGGGGCCAAATGCATGGATTTGAACGTATACACTACTCTGTCGCCCGGTTCGTGCCATCTTTTTATTCTCTCTTTCTGTCCGTTTCGCGTTTGGCTCTTACTGGCATTTCTTCGTTTGCGTACAACGCGACCGAAGCTATGTAAGTAAAATTTGAAACGAAACGATTTCGAATAATATTATGCAGTGACCGCCATATCTACAGCATGAATATACAAAAAATGCAACTTTCATACAGCTTTCGTTTCACTTATACAGTGTGAACTGTTTATAAAAGTTATTAAATACATTTGTTTTTTGATACGCTTTATAATTTCGTATTAAGCTATAAATATTCTGTAATACAGAGAAACGTCTAGTTCATAAGGTAACTTCAATTACCAGCGAAAAAATATAGAATTTCAAAGTCGTATCGATTCCTATATCATGGTTGCATGCCGTTCAACAATTCCATGTTATGTTATGTAGAATTACGTTAATCAGTGGAAAATAGCCGAGCTTTTCTTAAGGTCGAGACACGCAAAATTTTTTTTTTTTTTTTTTTTTTTTTTTTTCTGCATACGGTATGACATATCATAGAAGGAACTCGCAACTTCTTCGAGAAAATATCACCTTGAATAATTTCGTGGCCTTGTTTATTATGGATAAAAAGGGAAAGACTCGCGATATAGCCACGTGCCACTGAAAAGAAACTTAAAAACAGAATTGCATTAATCTCCAAAATCATCAAATCAAAAACAATCGAAAATACACACACACACACACACACACATTTTACTTTGAAGATCGATGAAAAATTTGTATGATCGTAACTAGACACCAAACTACATTTATTATGTGTGTAAATAATACGAGATATAAGTATATGTTCTTTCACTCGTGTGTATGGTTCACGAAAGATAGAACGTATCGCACGTGAACCTTAATCTTTGTTGAGAAATAATTAAAAGTTACTCTTTTTTCTCTTCGTCAGATTGGTTCGTTAATTAGAAGAAAAATAAAAAAAAAAAATAGCTTATATTATCAGCGGTGAAAATAAATTAGATATTTCATTCTTATCTTTTTTTTTTTTTCTTACTGCGAGTTGCACGTTGCACTTGAACTCGGAAAAATTCACAAAAATTCGTTAGTCGACACGACTTACCGTCTTTTATCATCCTCTGTATTACACAGATCATATCTTGTATTTCATGCACATAGAACTCGTTCTCAGTATCTAACGGTAGGCCAAAATCTGATATTCGCCAGTCAAGGATAAATTTTCAGTTTTAACATAACAATAATTCATGTACCGATAACACGAAACGTAGATTGTAATAATCGCCTTTACGTAAACGTCCGACATGTATCGAGATATCGAGTTGCTATGAAAATTGTAAATTAACTCGTGATACGATTGTTATTTCTAATCTACCTGATTAAAATGATATAGATTAGACAAAAATATCACGAAAATATCATATACCGATAAGTGATAGGTTTCTGGGAGAAACAGAAATTTTCAGATTCACGCTAGGAGGAGGATACGAGTAGCTGAAAATGACGAGAAATCGAACAAAGTTGTTACGCGCATAATTATTCACATATCTCAGTTGGTCGTCGCCGGGCTGTTACCAATATCTGCGCAAGCATGACCTTTAAACCGTATTCTGCGCATGATAAGACTGCCTTGATTACTTGGTGGGACTTTCTTAAGTTATTCGATTGATATTGGCAGTATTTGATTTTGATTTTCATCTGTCTTCATCTTATATTTGAAAAAATCGAAAACAAACACAGGGCGTCTAACTAATCGTAATAATTCGATAAAATCCTCTGCGATACAAGGAGAAATTATTTAATCCTTGTTTATAAAGTTGGAAGATTTTCACGAGGATGGAAGATCGTATAAATAAAGGATTAGGATAACCCGCGCCACGGTATTTCCTAGTCGTATAATTTCGTACTTATTTCTGATTGAAATGTTTTAAGAAATCGCCGATTGATACGGATAATGCAAATCAAAATTGTCGATCGACAGTGTCACGACACTGGGATCGATCGATATTTGTCTATATTGTATCCCCGTCAGCCACAGGTGGTTTTGTTTTATTAACGACAGACTCGCCATACATACGATAATACCGTAGTCTCGACTCGCGCTTAATATTCGGAATTTATTAGATTCACGGCAGGTAACCATCTGCATTATGAAGGATTATTTCCCTTTTTGGATTAAATCTCACTTATGGATATATGCGATTTCTACAGCTTTCGCATAAATGAAAAAGAACACGAAACAAAGAAGCGATCGAACCGATATGTATCAATATACATATAACCATATGTAAAGGCAGCAGACTTTTTACTTTAATCTAGAAGAAACAAAGAAGGATGAATGCGTTGTTGTATATAACGTACGTACGAGTATATATGCGTGTTAAATGTCTGCTATTGCTAATATGTATACGCGTGTGTTAAAAAAGAAGGGACATAAATTATTATGTAATAATATTACTTACAATTAACGAGTCCTTTTTCAAAATAAATCTGTCGTCGAATAAAAACGTGCAACGAAATGAAATCATACAGATCCGTGAATAGATCTTTCAACGAGTATACGTGCTAAGAATAAGAAAAACAAACATACCTCAGGCTTAGATTGCAATTTGTATTTCGGAAAATTATGAGATCAGAAATGCTCTTGTTTGTCTGATACACGAGAGACCGAGACAGTAAATAATTACACACTTTCGCACATTATTGAAAAGTCTGCTATGTATATTGATCAAACACATTCGAGGAAGTGACTTATATTTTGTTATATTCGAATATATGCTGGACTGGTAGGAGCGCGATTAGCACGATACGTACACCCTCCACTCGCTTATAGACTGACTTTACGCCAAGCAGCGCAGCGGCTAGTTCGTCGTCAGGTTCGTCGAATATGTTGGATTCGAGTTCTGTCGCGCCGCCTAACGGCCGCACGCCTTGGAATTCTCGTTTCGACCATAGTCGTCGCCTTAAGGCAGTCCTACCGTATCGAAAACTAAACTTTCCAACTTTGAACAACGAATGCTTCGCATGGGACGACGACCAACCGTGCGTTAAAAATTCGCTACGCAGTTCTACCGACGTATTCGCGAGATGTCACTCTTAATACGATTCTGTATTATTTTTCTACTTCTTTTCTTATTTTTATTTTTCTTTTTAAACGTGGGAAGTTTCACACGCCTAAAATTCGTCGAAATATTTTCGTGATCTGACTCCTTAAGAGGAAGTAATTTGATCCTACATTGAACGTACATCTGTTGCAGGGTACGCCGCACCAAGATAAACGATTATGCGGACAAATATAGAAGACGACGTAAAAAAGTCGAATAACTTTGCTTTCGATAAAACTTGGAAAAGGATACATTCCATCATCTCCTGTATTCCAAACGTCGAGAGCTCTCCGTGGGTTGAGTAGCAAGCAACGAATTCCTTGCGGAGATCGTGAAATAGGGTATAATGTTCTGGCAGGTTGATGTCTTTGTTGCAGGCCTCTGGATGTAAGCATTGTCTCATCGGCGCCTGGCCGTCTACGACGAAACGTGGTGCGGAACCGGACGTCACGCACGACATGGCGGACCACCATGCTTCGAACTTTTATTAAAAACGAATATTTTTTTTTTTTTTAATATCTCATACGAATTTCAATTGTACGTGCATATTCTTCCATATTCTCTTTATCGTTTATCAGGCTATAGATACAAATGGATCTGCGCATGTTCCGTCCGTATATGTATATATTTCAAAACGACCTGGAAACATTTTCAAACTTTCTCGATAAAAAAAATATACATAATCACCTTCTCGATAGCTTGTTCCAGAGGAATTCCGTGCTCTCGTAGATTTCTTTCGGATAACGCCGGAGCATGTGCTAACGCTACTTCGCTGATGACTCCACTACTTCCGGCAATCGCCGGATTGTCGCTACCGGTTCCAGGCGTACAACTTTCGTCCATTACCATCGGTCGTACAATATACTGTTGCCTTCCCATCACCTGTAAAAAATTCACAAATAACGTATTCGTAAATAATTAAACGCATAGCATTTCCACTTGAACGTTTCTCGTGACAAATTTTAGTCGAATAAAAAACATATAAATAATAATTCGTTAAAGTAATTTCACGCAAGATTCAGTGATACGTAATGTTTCAATAACACGTCTAAATCAAAAACGTTTAGCGTATATGTAGCGTCGTTCGATCGAAAATAGATAGAACGTGTTATACCGATAAGAGAGGCTAATAATCTCAATGCATTAACAGTATATGTGTCACACACGCGCCACTAACTATACAACGCGTCAAGCACGAACTACGATTTACACGGTTGCATATACACAGGGGTATGCCGATGAAACGAACAACAAAGATTTATCGTCAGCGTTTACCTAATATTTCCATTTTTGGCAAGCAACGAATATTTTGTTTATTTACGAGCTATGACGTGGCCGTGAGAAATCGTAGTACCAATAACAAACTGCATCGCTCTTTTCGCCCTTGTTTATATAAGCATGGACCTGAATCGTAAATCACCTTCGTATCAAGACACAACGATTATATCTGACGCGCGATGTTCGTCAAATGGTCGTGTTAAAAGATATTATACCTATGCCGTACGAAGAACTTTCTCCGAGGAATAGTTTAATGGTTGTAGCAACAACGAGAACCATACGATAGATATCTCTTTATTATACGTTCGATAAGTTTATTGGATGATATCGTCTATATCGTTATTTTATCGGTATGCAATGTGTGATCGAATAGTTTTGGATGTAGTTGATAGATCGTTCAGATGTTTGGATTTACTTCTAACGACGGAGTAAAAAAAGATCGATAATGATTTTTAAATAAAACATTCCTTCATTCGCTTTTGACCGCTTATATAAAAGCCTCGCTATGTCTCGTAACGTAGTATAGGATTATCTAAATGAGTTTAAAAATGGCATACTACGCGTCTTGGTAATTGTACAATAAATCATTAATTATGACTAGGAATTTAGAGTAATTACTCGTATCACGCGAAGGACGGTAAAGACTTGGAAATAAGCATTGGAAAAAAGAAAAAGGAATAATAATAATAATGTATCGTAAACAACCGATTTCAGCATTCTATTCGGCAAATCGTTACGCCTTTAAACTTTTACCACGTTTCGTATACGAATAGAAAGTAACGAGCAGCTTGAAATGAAAACTTTTTCATCGAAATGGACTGAACAGTACACGAACGCCGAATCGGATTTCTCAATTCTAAACGAACGGGAAAAACTTCATCGTGTATAGCTTTGAGACACGATCGTTAATCAGCTATACAAGACACGCGTCGAAGAACGTTAAACGAAAATATTGCGTAAAGAAACGTAAAGAAAGGATTACGTAAATCTATGCTCTTTAAAAGATTTTAAGATAAATAGGAACACGAAAAAAATCTCAACAACGAAGAACATCGAAGAACGGTATGGAAAACATTTTCGTTAAAAGTAATTTCATCACAGATCAAAATATCGTTGACGCTTGAAATTCTTCACCGTTTTATGCTCCAACGTTACTATCGTTGAGAAATATATCTTTTTATTAGATTTTTGACTACAGTATGCTTTCGTACGACGTTCGACGTTCGACGTTCGACGTTCGACGTTCAACGTTCAACGTAAAATATACGAAAACATGCAACGTCGGGCTACGTTTATCGAAATCCATAGATAAATGCATACTCGAAGACGTCACACGGCAAGAAACTTAATAGGCAGGTTCTTCGAGGCAGGGTTAACGGATCAAGGTAGTTTGATGTCGAGCGAGCCATCGTCCCGGATTATCTCCGTCGATAAAGCTTCGTCGCGTAACTCGCAGCGTAAACTATACGTAAGCAAACCAGTATCATACATATTTACATAAATGTTAACTATTCGCTATTAATTATATAGTCTTACGTAGTCACTGGTTCGAAGATTAAAAATGTCACACTCGAAGCGATCGAAAATTTTCCTATAAAACTTTAAGATTCTCTTCCATATTAATAAGTCGATGTTTGTTAAACGTGCAAAATAACCAACGTGAAAGGTTTAGCGTATTTTTAGAAGATAGAAGGACGTTCGCGTTGCGTTTTGTGTATCTTTGGGTTAAACTCCTGATTCTAGGAAAATTTTTCACAGCAAATTCAGAGTAAGATCTTCGTGGTTACTCGTCTCGGACAAACCGTGTCTTTTTGAAAATTGAAATGCGGTTTCTTCGGGCATTTCGTTCGACGACCCACGTCGTAAATTATTCCTACGTTAAATTCTTTTCTTCTGCGTTCGTCCGATACGTTCTTATTTTCAGTAACTTGTTATATTAATAACGTAACAACGCCGTAACAGAAATTTTGTATACGTAATACAGGCTATATCTACATGTACGAACCGTGTAAATATTCGTATTTTATAAATACGGCATATGTAGAAACGTTGTTCCACCTATTTAGCACGTATTGTGTATGTGATATTATAAATGCAGAGATCTCTGTACCAATGATCGTATACAGACTCTGATAATGAGATTCGACTTTTCGAACGGAGATTAAGAAAGGAACGATGATATTTTAAGATTAGAAATTGTCCTCGAAGGACGAACGAAGAGACTGTCCTGTTCGAGTGTTTCAAGGTAAGCTATCACCTTCGTAAGGTGTGGGCTGAGAAGCTGGCTTTTTCGAGACCTGTTCTCGACCCAAACGTTCTTGACCCAATACGCCGATGAAGAATTTTATTGCAGTGATTTTTGTTTCAAAGGATTTCGCGCTTTTAAACGTCCGTCTTCGGTCTTGATCGAATTTCCGAACGCCCTACAAGTCGAAATTGATATTTAAGGGAATAACGAATTCAGGAGCAACGTAACCGAATGCCATTCGACGAACATGATTCGCGATGCTTTTTTATTAAAACTTTATTCGCGCTACGATACACGTTCGAACGACGATAGCATTTGGATAGATGATTCTTGAATCGTTCCACAACCGTAGATATACGCGTATACGCGGATAGTCGTGAACAGGGAAAAGAAAATAAGAAAATTTTAGACTAAAACGCGTCGAAAAAAGAATAAAAGTGACAATATGTATACACAGTCGCTGGTATTTAAGGTGTCGCAAGTCGGAACGTCTGTTATGCGCGAAGCAACAAGGGCATAAACGCGAAGCGTAAAATGTTATCCGAGGCGAACTCATAAATTGCAAATACGACGAGCGCAGTCGAGGGACGATATTTACCGGGGTAGGAACGGGACAGGCGGTCAAAAGTCGCGATTTGCGTTGCTTACGGGAACCGAGTTGCCCTCGTCGAGGACGACGAAAACAGTAGTAGGAGAGCAACAAATTTCTTCGTGAGAAAAGAAAATGTCGTATGTCGTACGCGTACGATAGAAGACGATAAATTGTACTCTATAATTCTAATGTCGCTTAACGTTGCTTAACGTTGCTTAACGTCGCTTAACGTCGCTTAACGTCGCTTAACGTCGCTTAACGTCGCTTAACGTCGCTTAACGTCGCTTAACGTCGCTTAACGTCGCTTAATGTTAATGTCGTTTAACGTCGAAACTACCAAAGTATAAGAATACCCAACTAATCCCGTAATTTCCCGTAGAAATTTGATGGATTTTTAACGACGTATTTTTAAGAATTCGAACGATATTTTACCGCGTTAATGTATTCTTTTTTTTTTTTCTTTTCTTTTCTTTTCTTTTCTTTTCTTTTCTTTTCTTTTCTTTTCTTTTCTTTTCTTTTCTTTTCTTTTCCTTCGTCGTGTATCTTTCGTTCGAATTCCTTCGATACGGGTTTTACGCTTTGATTCACGCTGATTCTAGCGTTGATATCTGGAAAAACAGCTTCAACTACTATATTCAACTATCGTAAAGACGAAGGTAAATATAAGGTGACCCATTAAGATATAAATATTTGAGAAGAAAATCTGTCTCTCTATCTATAAAACAATTATCTTGGAAAGTTAGATTTATGGTTAAGTACGAGCCGCTCGAAAGTTAATCGGTTGCACAGCTTTGTGCACGTTTCAGACGCGCAGAATAATCGAGATCATTATTTCGATCTCATCGTGGAGTGGGGCGCAGCGAGGCAAGGGATTTCAACGTCCGCTAAGCCCTCCTCGAATCTTTTTTCCCACAGAATATATTACGTCTTAGCGGTATTTGTGAGACTGCGACGCGACGACGTCGACACAAAGAGGGAGAAACTATGGAGGGAAGAGAAAAAGGTGGTTTCGGAATGGTGGACCGGAATGGGGCGGTCGGATGCGAATAATAGGCTGCGCGCGTAATATCTAAAGTCCAGGAAACCAAAGAAAATAGAGGAAGAACGGAATAATGGAATAGTCGTTCTGAACGTATGCACGGCCGTGTAAATATCGAGCGTTTGCGAAACGAACGAACGCAATGAAAATTCATATTTCGACTTCGTACCACGTACAACGACCTACCATTGTATTTACACATTTTCAACGTTCCGAACGTTTGTCATACTTTTTCGACTTTGACAACTTTTTCGAAAGTCCATCGGCAATGTAGCGAGACACGATTATCGTCGCTTAATCGATAGAGTTTGATACTTTGATACAAGATACGGTTTACCGCCAACTTCTTGCAATATCGATGCGCGAAATAAATTAGCGTTAAATTACCAAATACACGTATCGGGACTCGATATAACGGATAATCTTTTGTTCAAACATGTTCGTGACTTTTACAAATAGGTACTTTATCTCGTAATATATATGTAGGTACGTAGGAAGATTCGGTTCAACCTTTACCAATGTAAGCACGAATATAGTCGAATTTCGTCATAGCGTTAACCAAAGTTCAAAGTGTTTTACATAACGTCAAAGTTTCATTGTACCTATATAGGTAAGGTCGAGGAAACGTCACACGAAATGAATTAATACCGGAGCATAGGTATTCCAGGAGGAACCATAGGGAATAACGCACAAGGAAACAAACGGCAAAGGGTCAAGCCTATAAATTAATATCGCTCGTTACAATTCGACTCGAACGATCGACTTTGCGCACCGGAAACGAATCACGATAGCCGAGTTACGCAAGCATTCTCCAAACGAATTACGATGCGATCGAATTAGAATCGGATAGGACAATGGTCGAAACGAAAGCTTTTTCAAGAGATCTTGAATCTCTCTGGAAACACCAGGTACGAGAACCAGATTCGCCAATTTTCAACTTTTAGTTTCCAACTTTTAATTACGAGGAGCGTACGTAAGATGCTTAAAAAGGAAACGATAAACCGGGATATTGATTACCGTGATACGTTTGTCGTAGCATCCGTATCGGATAGAATTCTAATTTAAAAGATGCAAACAGTTCGAAAGAGTTTCGTATTGGTTTCGTTCGTTTCGCATCGGGAGTAACATAACAATTTCGTGGTCGGAAGTAACGGAAGAACGACGACCTAAACAGACGGCGATCTATTTCGTATTTTGAAGTTAATATTTAAAGCGACAACGCGACGTTCGATCGCCTGCAATTACAAACATTACAGGCGTTAAAGACGCAGCCCCGGCCCCGGTTCGTGTTTTCGTTTGCTCGAGTGAAACCACGCGATGCCTATTCTTTTCGCGTTTCGAGACTACAGAGCGAAATCTTGATTTCCAGGCCTAAGTCAACGTCCTCTCTTTTCACACGGCAGCAGCGAAGCAACGTTTCGCGAATCTTTGGCGAAATAAACCGCCGCGTACAGAGAGGTTACCGCGTTCTTAATGCGCGAGCGGAAAGCGAGAGGCGCAACCTGCGTTTTGTAACGCGACGATAAAAAACTCGAGACAGAGGGGCGTATGTAATATTTATCGAGGCGTTCAACCGACTTCTGAATATCCGAGAGACCGTATATCCAACACGTTGCGAACTTTGTCGTTTTCATCGAAGCAAGAAGGCTAGTTTCCACGATTCTCTGTTTCGGAGCCAACCGAGTGACTGGAAACTTTCGTTCGACGGGCTTTCCCTATCCTACACGAATCTTTCGATACACTTTCTCCGAAAACCAGTCGATTTACGCAACGAAGATGCTACGTTAATACGAATTAGTCCGAATAACGAGCTTCCCGCGGGTCGAATTTTATTTTATTAACCTATAGTGCTTTACGATAAGATATAAATAGATAACATTTATTTTTATCGATAAAATTTTGTCAATAATACGCTACGTACAAAATATCAACTAGAACGATAAAATTATCGTCATGTTTCGCGATGTTAAAGACATTGTTGTTAAAGATGTTCTATGGAAATAATTCATGAACACATAGCGTTCTAGGTAGCAACGAAAATGTGATCGGCAGCCAACGCGTTAACCTATCGATCTATTTGTAGTAGAAAATTTTTAGTCGAAAACTTTCTTCGTACCTAGCTAGCATCGATTTTCTTAATTCGTCGAATAGATACATGCATGTTCTGACATTTTTTTCATTTCCAAAACGCGTTGTTCGTTCGATTATGGAAAAGCCAAGATCGCTTTCAATATAAAATCCGACTAAATATCTCCGCACCGAATCTTCGAGTTTACGAAAGGTTTCAGTAGCTACCAGTAGCTACCAGTTGCTACCAATAGTCGTAATTTCGATTACATTTCCGGGTACGCGGAATCGATTGTAAATATCGATATAATAAACGTCGGTCTCTAGCGTTTTATTTACATCGATTAACGCGAGAGCCGGTCGCTCGTCGTGCAAACGGCGGTCAGATGAAAAATCTGGCAAACGGGACGATTCGAATGATGGAACGATCGCAACAGCAGCAGCAGCAGCAGCAGCAACAACAACAACAACAACAACAACAACAACAACAACAACAACAACAACAACAGGAATAGAGGTATGTACGTATCGGTTGTCGGATTCACATCAAGTTCTAGCGAAGCGAGAGGAGCGGCCATTGTCCTCGATGGGGCTCGATCGGAGATAGTCAGGTATGTGATTCGAGGGGGAAAAAGGAAACGACCGTCCAGCTGGAACTCGGGCGCGCTCGTGCAAGGCGGTTTGCAACAAAGAATAAAGAAAACTAGGCACACCTGTTGCCGCGCCGGATGCTTCCCGATTTCTCGACTTTGCCACGGGAAAATTCGACTTTGATAAATTCGGCTTGCAGCTCGACGATTCGTCGTCCAATCCCGATATTGGAACAAACCATTAGGCGAAACGTGTAAAATGTACGAGTATACAAGCGAGTAAACAGGCGGGAGTTTCCTCGCGGTCTTTCTTCCAGCGATTTCTTAGCAAACTTTTTTTATAGCTGTACGGATGTTTATAGCTGTACGGATTATAGGTAAAAAAAATCTATCGAGTTATAATGTTTCATTCGTTCGTGAACGTCGGTAACGATTGATCGGAGAAAAGTTTCTCGAGGTTCGAAAAGGCTTTGAATATTAACGCGGAGCTGTTGATCAAAGTTTCGGTCAAGTTCGTCGACGATGACAAACAGAGATGTCGATGTGATTTTTAATAGCACCTATGTATGAAAAGTTAGCGATACAATACGCTTACTCGGACTACTAGGTTTACACTACCTCGTCGATTTATTGCACGGCCGCCCCAACAACTAGCTGTAAAAATACCTAAAAGGCTGTTTCTTCGGGTATATTTACAAAGGATTGTGTATCGGTCGAAGGTCTTCCGCCGTAACTTGGACGCATCGTTGACGTATCGTTGAATCTACACGATCGGAACGAAAACATCGACGATAAGTGGAAACGCGTACTTTATATAACGTTGAAAAGTATAAAATTATAATAGTTAAGATGGATTAGGAAGGAAGTTGAAAGAGGAAGAGCGTCGGTATCGTAATATGGCAGAATTAATGAGAGACCGGAGTCCATGGCGCCAGATAATCTCGATGGCAAAGCTGGAGCTAATGGACGACCTTTCGAGGGCGCGACGCTCCGCCTCCACCGGATAATTCGAGAAACAATGGCAGCCGGAGACATGCAGAGGCACGGCGATACGTCGGCACGGCGCGGTGCCAGTGCAACGCGCACCAAGATCGACAACGGTGAGGAAAAATTTGTGAAAGTCGAACGATACGTCGAATCGGTTGCTGTGTCGCGACATCGGCGAAACGATCGGTTAAAAGTACACGATCGGCCGTCCAAGACGATCGGTTCGAATCGAACGAAGGAAAAACATCGTGTCCGACGAGAAAACTCGAACGTCGACCGTCTGTGAAAGAATATCTTTCGAGAATTATTACAGCGTACGTGAATCATTTTCCGTGACCAACATAATAAAGATCGTTCGAACAATCACACACACATACGTGACATAGATCGATACCTATGTCACTTAGATCGTCGTAAAAAGCACATGCAACGCGAACGCAAACGACAGAGATCCGTGAATCATTTTTAGCAGTATCTACGGCTGAGTTTTGTTAAAAGGCAATTTTTAGCGCGTTAGTTGGCAAACGGTTCGCGTAATTGTTTCTTTCTATCGCGTACGTATCTCTGACTTTTTCCTCCAAACAATGGCAAGTAATTCGATCGAAATACGTATCTAGAAAGTTGTTGCTAGAATTCCATTCCAACGTCAAGCAAAGTTCGAAAGAATCATACACACATATATATATATATATCATATATCATATATATATATATATATATGTATATATGATAAACCGTCTGTTTTCAAACGACTATAACGATTGACAAATGGACGAACGAGCGTAATTTAAATTTACCTTAATCGTTGCTCCGATCTTTCTTTTCTCTTTCTCTTAAATTTTAGTTAAATCATCGCCGTAGAAACGTACCCTGTTCTGTTGCACATCGATGAGCACGTAAACCAACAGCGTGATCTCTTCCTCGTCGGAGCCGAGAGCATTACCCTGGAGACCCGCCGTCGCCACATAAAGGGCAACCAAGTGAGTCGGTCCCCTCGTAGCGCCCTGCGTCTGCATCGTGCCAGGGTTTACCTTTCGTTCCCGTTCCCGCTATCCGTCCCGAACACAACTCACTTCTGGGTCAACGTACACCTGAACCCTGAACGTTACCTATCAAAGTAGCACACTTCACCGTGCGAGCACGGAACGTACGACACGTAACCGTGTCCTGGACGAGGCGGAAAAACTAACTCCACGCTTAATGCTCGTCTTATTATCCTGCGATTGTCCCACCTGTGTGTAAAACCTTCACCGTTCGTTCCACTTTAAAGCTCGATCACGTTCTTCAACACAGACCGATCATGCTATCCTTTTTCAACGACATGTTGTCTTATTTATTTTTGAGGTTAAGGATCGACGACCGTAATCCCGAGTCCATAGGACGATAGCGCGACGTCTACGGTGTTGATGGCGCGCCACGTTCGCTCACGGTTCTTAGGTATCGCGACGATAACAGGACGTATACGGGTCCCGACGTAGAGCGTAGAGCGGAAAGCGGAAAGCGGAAAGCGGAAAGCGGCCGCGCGAGTTAAAAATCCGTGTTTCCGCGGCTCCTCTATCACCGTCGACGAACCGCCGCGCGTCGCGAGTGGCAAGGTTTCGTGCAACACTGGCCAACCCCAACCGTTGCGCGCACACGTCGTCGTTGCCTCACCTGGCGACTGCGCATCGAACCCGTCGTCGCTCGTTGGCTAGCAGCAGAGACCCTCTTGCTCGTTCCCGTGCTTCATTTCCCGCACGGTGAACTCACGCGCGCACGTACGCGCAACAAAGACGCGCAGCCTGGTGTTCGCTCGGCCGAATGCACGCGACAAGGACCGAACGAGGCGCGTTAAAAAAACGCGGAAATTACCAGCCAACGACGATAACACGACGCGCCGTACCTCTCGATTCGAGAAACTTCTTCCATCGATAACTAGAAATACACGGATAACGTTTACGAGCGATTCACGTGCTACGAGTTTTAGGAATAGACGGGACGAGTATCCGTTGCACGTTGCCAGCAGAGAAAACGCAACGTAGCCAGGTTAAAAGAGGCGAAGGGAAAGGCAGGTCAAAGCAGCGACGCACTGGCCAGGTGCGCAGACATTCCACTCGCTTTGCGGTACGCTCGCCCCGCTTCCCCCGACCGCGCGATTATTTTCCACCTGGAGCGCCACGTTTTACTTTTTCATGGCGGATCGTGCGATAGGTAAACGTTCGATACATCGAACCGATACCAAAGCGATACGACGGTATTTGCGCCTATGAATGAATGAATGAATCCTCTCTACTCCGGATCCGTTCGACCAGGAACACATACGGATGCCCGATTGGAGGAGGTGCGACAAGAACAAGGTGGAAGGTGGTGATCATCGCGAGGAAACGAAAATGGCGGCCGACCGAAACGCGCTTCTTCCGAGTTATAAAGAGGCTCTATATATAACTGATCGCAGGTACGCGTATAGGTACGCGTATAGGTAACGTATAGGTGTCGACGGTGCCCTCGATTCGAGGTGCTCCCTCCATAACGTGATCACGGCCTTGATAACGTGCGTGTACGCGACAACGCGTCTTGATCTTACCTCTCTTTTCATCTTTCGCTCCATCTTTCGCTTCTTGGATTTTTAAACGCGACCCGCGAATCTCTTACCTTGTTTTGCAATGTCCTGTCGAATGCTCTGTACAATTTTTTGTTTTTTTTTTTTTCCTTTTCTTTTTTTTCTTTTTCTCTTTCTCCTCGCGTCTCTACGTACATCCGTACACGGTCACGTTTACTCATCCACGGAAACAAATATATAGGTAATCATCTACGTGAATACTATCAAACCGTTTTCCTTACCTTACCTTACCTTACCTTACCTTACCTTACCTGACCTTACCTTACCTTACCTTACTTTACCTTACCTTACCTTACCTTACCTTACCTTACCTTACCTTACCTGACCTTACCTTACCTGACCTGACCTTAACTTACCTTACCTGACCTGACCTTACCTTACCTTACCTTACCTGACCTTAACTTACCTTACCTTACCTTACCTTACCTTACCTTACCTTACCTGACCTTACCTTACCTGACCTTACCTTACCTTACCTTACCTTACCTTACCTGACCTTAACTTACCTAACCTTACCTTACCTTACCTAACCTTACCTAACCTTACCTAACCTTACCTAACCTTACCTAACCTACTGCAAGTATCTTTCGAGTCGAAATCGTGTTCATTCGCGCGTATCGTACGATCCACGAACGGACCAGCGAAAACTACGAGTCTGCTTGTAAACAATTAGTATACAGCTTATAGCTTATAGCGTAGCGGCTATATTTACAACGGTATTACGTGTTAGAATTACGAACGATAATCGTATATTGATTACCGATTTTATCTCTTCGAAGACAGGATAACAGGATCTTGTTTTATCCGTCGTGTGGAAACTCCGGTTAGATCCGCTGTAAGTTTTTTTTTCATCGAAATCATGCCCATTTATATCCCTACGCGTACGATCGTATAGATTTCTATTTAAAAATGACCACAGCTATTTAAGAATCCTCGATCCTTCGTGGCGCCGTTCTAGAAACCGGCCAATCCGTCCGAAATCGTACGGAGAACCGACCGGCAAATCTGTGAAAATTAAAATTCCAAACTACGCGTCTGCTCCGTGCGTGAAAATGTCCCATAGTAAAATACGCGTAGTATATTACATACCTGATATGTACGCGCGGTATAGAGTTTACGTTAAATCGACTTAGGAAGGAGAACGAAGGAGAGCGAAGGAACAACAGGTTGGCACGTTGAACGTGCGAGGTGGGAATACGGGAGAACGAGAAGAGCTGTGTAGAGACGGAGAAGCAGAAAACGGGAAAGCAACGATCGTTGGATTTGGTAGGAATATCCGTAGAAGCGAAATGCTTGGCGCTATGTAAGAGCGACGACGTCGTGACAGGGAGACCGGATTGGTCGGTCACCTGTTGCCTGCCTGCCGTGATTGGTCGGGCTCGACAGAGCGTAACGACGGCCAGAGGAGGACAAGTGCACCGTCGGCTGGTCTATGATGGACCAACGTCGAAAATGGACATACCCGTATACGTATAAATAAAACCTTTGTCCTTGCTCGCGAACAAATCAACTACCTTGTTATCGCGATACCTTTTTGCTATTCACCATTCACGTAAATTCGTTTCTTACGTTCGATAATTGCACGTTCCACGTGCGCATATATCGGAGCGGACATCGTTGATTCGACGTTTATTTACGAGCTTAGTCTTTAACTGCATTCTACCATATAAATATTTATCAGCGTTACCTTCGAATTATTTACGTTTCTTAAATAAAGGTAAAGTTTATGTACCTATGCGGTACGAGAGATAAAGAAACGATATACGTACATGCAGCTAATGCGAGAACGCGTCTAATATTTGCGATACGACTATCGTGAAGTACGAAATTATAAATCGACGTTCCGTGTATAGAAGAACGGCGTGTAAGACGGAATAACAGGGACGAAATCCTTGTACAACGCGGCGGAACAGGTGTACAAAGTTCGCGCGAACAGGCGATGGGAATCGCGCGAGACCAAAGTCTACGCTCGAGGAGCAAAGTCTGCGTAGACGATGGAAGAAAAGCAGCCGGTTCGCGATATCGGACTCTGAACTTTTCGTGTTACATTCGTATCACTCCTATATTGGCGAATGTTACGCTGTTCATGAATAAATGCGAATATTAAACGTCCCGTGTATATTCCTAATATGTAAAGTTCTTCTGACGATTCTTTTTTGCCCGAAAGGGACTTAGATCGAGCGAATAAACGTTCGAACACGATCGTAAAAGTCACCGCGAAACTTATTATTCTCTTAATCGATAAATTAGACAGGCGAAGAACGGTTGATTTATTTATCAAGCCTTCGATGATCGCTCGTAAACGAAGCGCGAAAGCGCGAGAGGGCGATACGAGAAAGAAAAGTTGCTCGAGTTAGGGACACCTGCCAAACAACACCTGCTGCCTCCTAAAGCGCATTTGCCTTTTCTCCGCATTTCGGCTCCAATTATTTAATCGGGGTAGTACGAACGAACGATAACGTTGCTACGACGGAAAGTTAGCTCGAAAGAGAAAACCTGTATTGAAAGAACAAATTCTGCTTACGAATCGATATAATTATAAATATATTACGACAGGGTCACCGTATAGTTTAACCTAATGACGTTCGCCAGCGTGAAATTAATCTACCGCTCCGATGCATATCGTATCTCGTTTCAGTAATAACTTTGATATTTTGCTATTTCGTCGAATTAACAGGCCAATAAAAAACCAATTACGATCGACAAAGTACAGCGAGCAGCCGCGAAACGTAAAATAAAATCTGACACGCGATTCGAAAACACTCGGAAATTTCTTATTGGACCGAAACGACATCGGTCGATCTTCTTTTTTCTTGAATCTTCTCAAGATATTACGTCGCAACAGCTAGGCTGCCTATACCTCACAGGATGAAACAATTCGTTTTGGATGCTCTTTCACGAGAGGGAGAGAGAGAGAGGAAGAGAGTAAGGGAGAGAGTAAGGGAGAGGGAGAGAAGGAAGGGGAGCGGATTCACCGTTGCACAGAACTTTCTCCCCGGCAAGGATTATATTCGTGCCTTTCGTAGCCGTACGTAACTTTCAAACCATCGCAAATCACGATGCTTCTTCCGCGATGAATCGCGTTCCTCGTATTATATTTAAATCGTCCAACGTCGTTCGAAACCAACGAAGAATAGACGTCGAAGATGCGTTCCGAACGATAAGTCATTTAAGATTCTTTCGACCGATCGAACGATGGATAAAATGAAATTTCTAATACGGAAAGACAGCCATGAAAGAAGAGTTACCACTCTTGACGATAGAGGAAAGGACACGAGAGGAAGGTGAGAGAGAAGAAGACAGAACTGGTCGCTGACCCGCTCGGAACGTTGACTCCATGTAGTCAGTCCCCTCTTTATATTTCCTTCCATCCCACTTGCACCATCTTACCGTACCTTCGATTACAGCCACAAGTTACCTTACTTTACTTCGCGTTACTTTACCGTGTCCGCCTTTCTTTATTCGCGGTTACGATCGCTATATTCTCGGACTTAGCGTCTTACCGATAACTCTCTTGCCTACTTCTCTTCGTTTCTCTTCCCGTTTAGCCGATTCTTTTCCATTCGTCTTCGCTCTACGTGTATTCTTCTTCCGTCTTCCTCTTTTTTTTTTTTATTCCGCCTTTATTCAAATATATAACGTACATCTGATAGAATTAATCTCAAGAAAATTTCCATTTATTTTGCTCTATTTATCGAAAATTAATAATTGCCAGCTAAAGTAACTGTAAAACTTTGTTCTCTTATCTATCCTATTTTATTTGATTTTGTTATTTATATAGACTGCAGGTTATTACATATACCTATAGTTATATACGCGACAGTTAAGTATTTAGATATCTAATATCGTAAATCAGTATTATATTACGAACGATACGTGTCATCGGCATCGAACAAATACCGTTAGGATTATCGTCCTTGCATAAGCTTTCTAAATAAGATCCAAGCCTTTTATGGTAACGGTATATGCTTATCTTCCATTTCTCGGCAATTAGAAATTGAGTCGATTTCCAAATCATCGAAAGTCAAATATAACGGTCATCTTCTCGTCGTCACTGTTCGACTGTATAGCTTTATGTATCGTTGGCGATTTCATAAAAATCTATGCCAACCTAAATTTATATCGATCCTTCGTACCACGAATTATAAGACGAGACGTTACCGCGTAAGCGATCTGTTATATTTGTCTTGCGCGCGTAATTATTTTCACTTATCAATGATTTAACGAGATTCGTGAAAATATTTATTTTGTGAAACAAATGAAAATAACCAGTTAATGTAGTATAACCATGAATAACGGTAGTGAAGAATAATTTACTAGCGTAACAAAGTAAATACATATTTTCGTTCACCGAGTTCTCATTTACGCTTGTACACATAAATATATTTTCCGTAATTCGATTGTGGAAAATGCGTATAAAAAATTTGCGACCACAATCGGTAATGCTTCAAAAATCGGCGTATTTTCGGTACAATATGATCGAACGATATTACATAATTAGGTATTGTAGTATGTTTGTCGCTGCTGTAATTTTCATCGAGCCACTGCATTGGATTTGCGAAAAACGTGTCGGCTTCGTCCATATAGCTTATATTATTGGTAAAATCAGGTTCGCAAGTTAGTATTTTGATAGATACGTTCGTATGTAAATGACTGTATAAAGGAGTAGCGTGACAAGGAGTCAGAAACAATATGTTGCTGTCATCGGTGTTAACGACATCCTTATGAAGCAGGTTCATCAGATCTAACGATCCACGTTGATGCACCAAACTGAAGTAAAGGCCAGGTAACGCGTTGGTTAGTATTAATAGCCCCACAAAAATATTTCTTGCTGGTTTTACAAACTTTGCATTCAAAGGGAATGTACACGAGGTACATATGTATATACACATTGGTAAAAGAGGTAATAAAAATCGAAATTCTTTATGGGCCAACAAAGAATAGATACCAAATGTCCAAACTATAACGACTAACATAACTGCTTGACGGTGAAAACTGGATGGATGTTTCGTTATTTGAAAAATACATAATAGAAATAAAACGTAATGGCACCCTAAAAGTACTGGTAATCCACACACGATATACCATAATATATGTTGCGTTCCATACAAATCACCAACCTTATATAGTACATTCACACGAAAGAATTCCCAAGGAGAAATAGTTAACGTCCCATAATAGTAACTATCCAATAATATCGAACTGAAACAACAGATAATACATATTACGCTGTATCGATTTATCAGCGTCAACTTGTTTTCTGAACTTGTACATAAATGATAAAGACATAAGGGCAACCATATAATAACAGCGGTAGGTCTGATCATACATAAAAACCCTACGATCCAAAAATAGTTTACGCTTCTAATATTACTGTCACGCCATGGAAACATCGATAAGGCTATCATGGTAAATGCAGTTTCTAAGGTATTGATCAACGTACGAGTGGCACAATAATACCAGTACCAGTTTATGCATAAGCTATATAGTACCCATTTACTCTTGGACCATTCATAGAATTTGTATTCTCCGTAAGCACTGATCGTTGCTTGAACTACTCGAGGTACCGTTGTTAAAATTATTACATAATCTAATGATATCGACGCTAACGCTTGATATATAATGGATAACAAAAATGGATATACGTAGCTGCGAATTTTCATGTCCCATTCCCACGTAACGTATCCATATCCAAATGCTAAACGATGAGCAACTTCTAACGATTGCCAATATTCATCCGGTACGTGTGCGGTTTGAACCACGAACACAGAAATTAACCTCCATACTATCAAATAAGACAGTACTTTTGTTTTCTTCGATATATGCATCTCTTACGTTTTGAAACAGCTCGTTAAATATAAGAATGCCTTTGAATATTGCCCAAAGCGTATATAATACACCTTAAATAACACCTATAAAAGTACAAAAGGATGATATGCGATAAAAGTAAGATTTTAGGTTAGTTTTCCAAGGACAATTGTTTGTTTCATTAGAAGTTGTTGCATCGTATTCGCTTGTGTTTTCGCAAAAGTCCTTCTGCTCTTACTGATATCGTTAATAACAATGTTATAAAAATTACATTTACAACAATACAATATACAAGAAGTATTTGCTGTACCGTGACACAAGTAAATTATTATCGTTACCTTCGTTTGAAAAATAACAAATCTGCTAATAGCAAACGTACTGCATGCAATTATCGATGATTAATTTTATATTTAAATGACAAAATTGTTGTTTATTTGCTGTTTTGAAGTATGTTTCACGATTAATTCGAAGAACGAAAATATGAAATAGTATCCAGTAATCGATGCAGATGGCGTTTCGTTGATGGCCATGTTGTTTTATGAAATCGATTAGTTGAGAGGTCTACGTAGCGATATTTCTTTGAGCAAGTGAACTAAAGTCGATAGCATCGTTACGAGAGGTGGTCGATAACCGATCGTGCATCGTTCTTTTCGAAACGAGAAATTGAAGTTCGATATCTGTAAAATAATTCGTCAAACTGCTGCTTTGAGATATCGGAGTATTCGCGGTAAATTTGTTATTCCTTCATAACCATGTTAAGGGGGTGATACGCGAAAAGGATTATGCGTCTTTATAAACAGTTGTATTTTAAATTATGCAACGGAGATCTTCCATTTTGTTGAGAAGAAACGCTATGAAATATTACTATTGTGAGAAATATCGTATATATATATTTTAATAAGTGGAGAATAAGACGTGCCGGCACTTATGTATTTTCGTGTGCAATTATGGAAAGTAAACCGATAACATTGTCTAACAACGGAAAATCAGCGACGACAGATGACTCGAAAAGTGAAATGCAAATGGTACTAGCCAAAATGATGGAAGAAAAGTATACTTATACTTATAAAAAATTAGTAGTGCCTATGTCAATGAGAAGTATTTACTGGAAATTTTTCGGATTTCCAGCTACAGACGATGGAGACATTCTCACTAAAGTAAAGATCGTTTGCATATTATGTAAAACTCAGATTGCATATAATCGTAACACCAGTAATTTGCGTATGCATTTGCAAAATAAACATGCTCAAGAACTTTTAGAACTAGAAGCTACTAATCCGCCACGCAGACAAGTACTTTCTCAGGAGACGAAAGAGAGAAGAGCGCAAAAGAAATTATTAAAGGCAGGTTTAACTTCGGCCCAGCACATTTACACTACCAATGCGGATGGTACTGTCCAAATAGATGGGGATATTCAATTTGTGACTGATCCAAATGTAAGTTTATCCAACATTGAGGACGATATAGCGATTGGTCAACCTTTGCGAGTTATGATTAAAAGTGGTTCTAACATTGGGAGCAATAGTCAAAATGTGGCTTTTCTTATGCCGGAAGATAATTCTATTAATCAGTCAAGTATCGATGGGAAGACTGTATCGGATGCTATAGCCGAATTTATTATTATGGACTTACAACTACCAGAAGTGGTAGAAGGACGTGGTTTTCAAAGACTAGTTGCAACGTTGCGTTCACCCTGTGAAATCCCTAGTAAAAATAAATTAGAAGAAGAAATAATACCAAAGATTTATGATACCTTCCGTGAATCGGTAGCCACAACTCTGTCTTGTATAACAAGTGAAGTAGGTTTGACTATTGAGGAGTGGAGATCAAATTCTGACGAGCGATTCGTTACTGTTTCTGTGTATTATCAAAACTCTGGTGAACCAGTGTTAGAATGTAAAGTGTTAAGTACTATTCATGCTCCTTTAGATTGGGAGGAATCTCAGTGGGGTAATGCGATAGATTCTCTATTACTTGATTGGGATCTGAAAATAGAAAGGATAACTGCGGTAGTAGTAGCCACATCCAGGACAGAATTATTGAATGCTTTGACGAATCGAGGATTAACGTTAGTTCCTTGTTTACTTTATACCTTACAAGTGTGTGCTCAAGCTTGTTTTGAAAGCCCAGAGGTTGCTACCATACTAGCAAAATGTAGGGCAGCCATTGGAGCTATTATAAGTCATCCAGCTGCATCTGCGGCTTTAACTATGCAGGAGCAATTATTGGAAGTAAGTAAACGGATGTTATCGCAAATATGTCATTTATAAAATATATAATATGTTATCGCTTTATAATGTATTTGATATAATTGTAGCTGGATGAAAATGCTATGTTAATGGATTATCCACCTATATGGACATCAACGTACAACATGCTCGAGCAAATGGTTCTTCGTCGTAATATTGTAACGTCGATTTTAGAAAGTATGGAAGGTATTGATCAAGAGGTAGTTGATTTGACAAATGATCAATGGAAGATCGTAGAAGATCTTGTAAATGTGCTTGAACCATTTAAAGTTACTATTATGACGCTTAGCGAGGAGAAAATACCGTTAATATCTTTATTAAAACCGCTACTCTGGCAGCTTGTATCCTCTCATCTGAAAATAAAAGAAAGTGATAGCGAAAAAGCAAAGGCTTTCAAAGAATCTTTATCCGATATGCTTTGTGACAGATATGCAGATTATAACGTTACTCTTTTACTTCAAATTGCAACTACCTTAGATCCAAGGTAATTATACATTACTATTTAGATAATTTTTCTCTATTCTAAATTTCGAAAACCACAATTAATGTTACATCATGATATATTAGGTTTAAGCAATTACCGTACGCTACTGAAGAAGATAAAAATTCAGTAGCGACTGATATAAAAGAAATGTTGACAAAACTAATACAAGAAGAATCTGGTGATAATATAAATATGAAAGTTGAAGAAGAGCCTCTGACTAAGAAAAGTCGTGTATCGGGTAAATGTTTTGAGCTATATAAATGATTTTGATCTTTAAAATCATTGGAAAAACAAATATATTTTAATTGCTTTTAGGCATGGAATTCTTGCTTGGAGGATTATGTTCGATAAAAAGTGGAATGCCTGCAGAAGAAAAGGCAGATCTTGAACTTGTTCAATATCATTCTGAGTCTACCGCACCACTTGACTACTGCCCTCTTCAATGGTGGGCAAAAATTTCTGCAAAATGCCCAAATTTAGGCAAATTGGCTTGTAAATACAATTGCGTACCTGCATGTTGCGCACCACCCTGTAGAATTCCGGCAGAAGTGCAAGTTTTATACGACGCAAGGCGAACGGCCTTACCTCCTCATTTAATAGATAAGTTACTCTTCCTTCATGGTAATCATACCGTATGAAGAAAATATTAAGTTCCACTGAACTATAATGTTGATAGATTCTATGTAATTTAAGTTTAAAATGAGGCTCCTAGGCAAATTTAAATGAAATAATAAACAGAGCTACAAGTCGCTAATTTAAATTATTTGTATAATATACGAGGGTAGATCAAAGAGCTTTCAGATTTACAGTAATAAGCGACAACCTCTATCGACGATTTCTCAAATTTTTCAATCTCGCCTTGTATCATGATATATATTTCATTTTTACTTTTATCGAACTATTGGAATCCTATAATATTCTAAAAGTCAAATTTGAAATTGGTCGATGTATAAACATATTTGTTAAATGTTTTACAAAAAAGAAATACATTTATTTTCAACAAAAAATCTGACAAAGTTCGTACTTTGAAATTGCTAACTTGTATCTCAAGTGTAAGAACGTTTTGAATAAGAATTTAATGAAATCTGTCCTTTTATTTTTTTTTTTTTTTTTTTTAAGTTTTTTTTTCTTCTTTTTTTTTCTTTTTTTATTACGCAAATGAGCCTAACATAATGGGCTCCATTATTGATTCTAGAAAAGATTTAGCTATCAAAACAATTTTATACAAGATTGAAAAATTGGGGGATAACAAAAGTTAAGCAAATCTCATTTATAGAAATTGATAAGAGATAATAGTTTTCCATTTGCAACAGGTACGATGTATTGATCTTTATAAAAATTCTTAAATGTTATGAAGCATTTAAAATAAAATTTTGATGCTGTAAATATCGCATAAAGATACGAAATTAAATTCTATTACATAACTGTATTTTTTACAACGAAATACTGTTATTACTTAACTTAAAATTGAAATGCATGTGTGAAGCGATTAATAAATAATTTATAATGAATTTACTTTTGTATATTAAAGATGTTATGCTAAGTTGTATCGCAAATTTTCTAACATTTTCTAAAGATTCTCTTCGCAATTTCTTTCTATTAATAATAATAATGATGGGAATGATCATCCTAACAAATTAATAAATCATTTGATCATTTTCAACTTCTCTACCTTTGTCATTAATGATAGATGAGAATTTGAAAAGATGTATTATTGTGATATTAATACATATTTTAGAAATACTAAGGTAGTACAAACTTAACATTTTATATTATGAATAATATCCATATTATTAGTACATTTTGTATGTTTATTCGTTTAATGATTTATAAATTATAATTTAGCGTTTAAATGTATGTAATATAGTATTGTATAATATGAGTTACATATACGTATGCTTCGTAAAATGTATAAAACTTTACATTTTATTTTTGTAAAATGTCGAAATAATTGTAAAAAAGTACTTTATTAATACTTTTTATACTGTATATAAAATGAATTAGTCTTAAAAATACTTTTAAAAATTGATTGCTATTGTATATTACATCTGTAGCAGATATACTATACCAGACATAAATATTTTTGAAAAACTCAAATTAGGGTAAAGGGAAATTGTAATATTATTCCACTTGAATTTTGTTTTAGCTATAACTATATTTTGTTGTAGATAAAGTAAAAATATTTACAAGAATTGTAGGAGATCTTTCTTTTGCTATTTTACATTTCTTCTAGTTATTACAGGTGAAAAGTTTTTGTTAATTTCTTTCGTAACACTTAATCATAAATATTATGACAGGCTGAACTGGTTTTGAATCCACGTTGAACTTTCATAGAATCTTGGATCTGCGATTCTAAGAGATGCCCTTTTATAGAAATAATAGTGTAAAACTGCAACTGAACATGAAATAACTGTAATAATAGTATGTACATAAATTTGATTGAAAAGATATTACCTCCTCTATGTAATGAGTAAAAAATATGAAAATCTTTAGTCCAATAGTATTTGAGAGGCGATGACCAATGCACTTTAATGTCCCATGTGTGTAAACTAATGCTTAATACCATATATATGATACACAATATTAATGTTACACGAAATTTTGTATATAATAATTGTATTAATCCTATCTGCATGAAAAACATACATTTTTTACAATATTATTTAAATTATTAGTTTAACTACTTTTAATGATATTTACCTGAAAAATGTAAGTGGAAAAGAAGTTAACTAGTAGAAGTGTGATAGTCATAATAAGACAAATATCTTGAGCCCTTAAAAACAAAAATTAAATACAATTCAATTGTGTATACTTATTTATCATTTTAAAGATAAAAGCATCACGTACACATAGAGAATTAATAAATTAATTGGATTCGCTCGGGAGAATGTAGCAAACGAATTAACAAAAATATCAAAAAATAGTACTAAATATTGTATGATTATAGTGACTAAATATCTCTTAGTGTTTATTGTACTCATTTATTACAGAAAAATAATTCACTAATGTACAATAATTCATAAAATCACAATTCTGCATATGACCATATCGTTTGATTCTATAGGTTGCTATGACAACACAAAATAGTACGTAAATGTAAACAATACTGTCTTGCTAAGTAACCGGAATTGTACCTTACTATTTGATCGTTGTTATCCCCGCTATATTTTGAAACTATACAATTCCACAGAGAATACTATCTCTCTGTTTTAACTGTATACATGTTATTACTATGTTACATTACCGATCTCAGCATTACGCATGCATTTTGGGTTGATTATGGAACGGAATGGAGTATCACTGTCTTACTATATCTCTCAATCCATTGTACATTCGTTTTATAAAATTCCTTGCACAGATGTTACCTTGTTAGACGACCAGATTTAA
This sequence comes from Bombus dahlbomii, assembly GCA_037178635.1. Taxonomy (NCBI): domain Eukaryota; kingdom Metazoa; phylum Arthropoda; class Insecta; order Hymenoptera; family Apidae; genus Bombus; species Bombus dahlbomii. Next base: position 14,593,630 of record CM074109.1, on the reverse strand, counting down.
TTTGGACCAGCGGTCAATTTACGAAGCAATGTCGTATATATTGCATCCAAGAATGATTCATAATGTTTGACATAAAATTAATTTTTCAAATTTTATTAAATCTCATATGAATGTTCACTTCAGGCGGTGTTATAAAATTTGTATCAATTGGATTTAAACTGTATGAATTAAATGGTAACTCGTGACGTATCAGTTGATTTAAAAAAATGACATGTAATTGTGTTCAACAAAATGTATCAAATTGTGTACATGTACATATTGATCAAAATAGATAAATACGTGTTTCGTATTGCAAGTAATCAGTGAGATAAAAGTAACATTTAATAGAAATTCTGTGAAACAAATAAACGAATGCTCGATGAGAAAAGTATTTGTATACTAAGGTTATGTTTTTAACATAGAAATATGTCATGAATGACAAACGAATTACAACCAATAATTCTTAATATTTGAATTTGAATTATGTTACTGGAGATTATTTGACAATAATTAAATATGGATCCTCAGACCAGTAAACATTTGCATACAAAACAAATTATTGGCATTTTTCCTATATTGGAATTAAATGTCGATGATGTAGATGTTCCTTTAAAAAATCCAACTACAACTTATTTAGATATCTTTTTCCTTGTGTCTTCAATCCTTATGCACATCGCGGATGTGGCAATTGATATCAATCTTGCTGTAAGATATTTATTAGCTAAAAAGATAACATACTTTATATGGACAACTGTTTTTATTCTTTTACCTTCGTTTATAAATGTTATAATCAGTAGAAGAATGCAGCAACAAGATGACAAGGTGACAAGTTATATTAAGTAGTAACATTGACAATCTAATTCAAATCAATCTTCATTTTAGATAAATGAAACGTCAAATCCTTCCAAATTTAAATGTATACATGCAATGTTAACAAAAAAATTATGTTGCCTTGTACTTGTAGCATTTCAATTAGCACCAGTATTACGTTATTACAGAACCTTGAAATATGCTCTTAATTCGTACAAGTTTGAAAAACAAGGCAATCGTAATGCTCAAAGACGATATTACCTCAAAATGCTGAGAGAAGATCAAGATGTTGCATTATTAAGAGTATCTGAATGTTTTCTTGAAGCCGCGCCTCAACAAATTTTACAGTTAACAATATTGTTGAAACATTACCACAATGATATTAACTTTGAATGTAGATATACTTTTATATCGCTAGTTTTGTAATTTTAATTAACAAAATAAAATTGATATTCATGTTAATTATAGTTATTCATCAGGTAGCTAGTATTGTTAGCTCCCTTGGAAGTATGGGATGGGCAATGGCTAGTTACCATCGTAGTATTAGATTGGCACAACAAGATAAACTAAATATCGGTATTACAGGAACAATTCTTCAATTTTTATGGCATTTTTGTACTACAGGTATGTACATTGTCATTATATAAAAAAGTTAATACCTTCATTTGTTAACATTTTTCAGTTTCAAGGATATTGTCACTTAGCGTTGTGGCAAGTATATGGCCATTATACACAGCCATTGGATGTATTTTTCATTGGATTTGTATGACTATTTGGATTATCATTGATTCTCGTGGTATATTGGAATTTTGTAGAAATTCTAATCATGCTCCACATTGTTCTCCAAAAATCAAAGAACGCATTTATTCTGTATTATTTTCTATAGTGATTGGTGTAATACATGTATTCATATATCTGAACACAGTGGACGGTAGTACGTTTCTCAAACATGTATTCTTTTATATAATTTGTTTTGTTGAAAATATAACAGCAACTGCATTTTGGATATACGCCTCATCGGATGAAGTTAAAAATTCTTGGTACTTTAATGTACTCATCGTCCTTTGTATTGTACCGTTCTTATTAGGTATGACAGCTATGACCGTTTATTATGGTGTTTTTCATCCTTCTTTGAAACATCAAAATTGTGCGAATACGTTAGCCTAGATCATTTTTATTCATATTTAATCTATATATTTATTACAAAAGAATTGTACAAATACGTAATTTTTATTAACAATCGTTTATTTTTATCAATCATATTTTTTATATTTTTATAAATCTATTTGTACGTGATATGAATTGCAAAGCTGAAGAAATTATCTGAGTAAATAATTTTGATATTATATCTAATATATTGTTCATACAATTTTTATTATATTCTCTACAATTTTGTGTGTGTGTGTGTGTGCGCGCGCGCGCGCGCGTGTGTGTATATAATGAATTTTATATATAAGTACTTAAAATTCGCAAATATATAAAAATAAAATAACAAGCTCAAAAATTATAACGATATTAGTCTAAGTATTTAGTTAAGCTTTTTGTCATGTGTACACTCTATGTATTTTATACACTTTTGTAATAAATAGAATCAACAATTTATATACCTTAAATATTTGTATATTATAGATCCTTTTATATCTGATATTAATTAAAATTTTTCACACATGTACACGTACATAGAAAAATGTAAAATATAGTTAAAAGCGCTCTTGAATATACAATGGTGAAACTATTTCTCAAGTAAATGTAAAGATTTCTCAAATTTTGAAGTGAATCAAATTTATTTGAAACAACAGTATAAAGTGTTAATCGCGTAACAGAAATGTTTTTAATCATATTATCTCTTATGTTAATAAATAATAATTTAGTTATAAGATTTTCTGCTTACACAAGTGATTTAATTATGTTTACATCTAATTGTTCCGCAGTGCTCGCAACTTCAATACTTGGTAATGGCATTACAAAACACATTTTCTACCATTCTAATTTATAAATAAAAAATGATCTTGTTCTTGACATTAGTATTATAAAGATGGCATTATATAAAATAAAATGTGCTATATAAAATAATTCATTAACAATTAGCAAAGCATATATCTTACACATTAGTATTTCTTCTGGTTATCAATCAACTGGATTCTGTATTACTATAAGTATAAATTCTTTATCCGGAGCCACCATAATTTCATGTTTCTTACTACGAATGCGGAGAAAAGTAAGGTCATTGGTTGGATCCAAATCTCTTACTACAGATCGTGCTTTGTCTGACAGTTGGCTTATTAATCCTGCGTATTGAACTGTTGTAGTGTTATCCAACGTAGATTTAATTGGGATACCTAGATCAGTAAGTTTTTGTTAAGTTTATTATAATAATTATATATGGTGTCCATATTAACACACGACACACAGTATACCTTCTGCATTAACTACAATTGTTCCAACCACTCCCTTATGCGATTGAATACGTTTCATAGTTTCTTCTACCTCTTGTGCCTTAGGAAAGATGTGTTATTCCAATGTATGTGAAGTAACATAATTAAAAGGATATAACATGTCATAAACCTACCATCTCTTAAACGTATCAATTTATACTATGTGTAATATAATGTTAATTATAAAATTCGTAATAATAAGTTGTAACGAATTTGGTATTGACAAAACGTCACTTGGATCGTACCGCCCACGATCGTGTATACAACCATGGTACGTTTTCAACAAGATTGTGGCTACGTGATCACTTTTTGTATTCACCATCAGGGGGTGAAATGATCACCCAATAAGATTTGTCCATCGAAAGGCATCTCAGCCAATCGTATTATAAATTACTTAAATTTCTAGTTTAATTTCGAAGTTTCTTTTCTTTGTATAAATAATAATAAACAAATCTATAGGCAGAAAAGCGCGATTCTTTAAACTCGAAAATACCATTTAGTTCGTAATATTTGTAATTTCTCTTGTAATTCTTCTAATTTATTTCCTTATGAAATAAATTATTTGTTACTTGCTATTATCGAACCGAAAATTGCCAATAATTATATCTCTCTATTTATTCGAAAAAAAAACAGAAAAATGAATAGTTAACGTGGATAGAATAGCCATGATTTAACAAGTTGATAGCAGCGCTATTGCTAGCGGTTGGCTTGCATAGTACATCTTACGGCAATCTCGTTCTCCACCACGGCAGTTGCCAGACCTGTATATACGACCGTGATACAACGCCATAGTTTAAGGCGGGGCAAACAGCGGAAACTCTAAAGTCATATGATCATATGATCGATTTGCGGATTCCTTTACAACACAGACGTCTCTGTTCGTTGGAAAAATGGCCAGTCAGACGCAAGGTATTCAACAGCTTCTAGCAGCTGAGAAAAGAGCAGCAGAGAAGGTCGCAGAAGCTAGAAAACGTAAGTTTCCATTCGAGCATTATAAGTTATGTTTCAACACGGATATATTTAAAATTTAACCCGCTGTAATCAATCCTTTTGCGTTCCTGACTTTAAACGGGTATAACTTTTTAAATGCTTAAAAATAATTATTAATTTAATAATTATAAGTAATGTAATCTGAATGTAAATATAAATTTGACAAATACGTATATAACTATTGCTTGTTTGTTTGCTATTCTTTGATAAAAATTATCTAACCTTTGTCGATATAATAGCAGGTTATTCGTAGAAATACTTTTCAAAGTAATTCTAGTTTTTAAATAAAGATCTTAATATTAGGATTAACAAAGTACGAGTTGTAAAATGACTTTGCTTTTAGGTAAGGCGCGCAGACTGAAGCAAGCGAAGGAAGAGGCTCAAGATGAAATCGAAAAGTATAGACAAGAACGAGAAAAGCAGTTTCGTGAATTTGAAGCGAAGGTGACCAACTTTAGATACACGGATAATTTCTGTTCCATTTTGATTAAATTTATATCATACGATACTACGAAGAAGTAAGAACCGTTCGATACATTATATATGACATATTTTTGTTATATATAGCATATGGGTTCGAAAGAAGACGTAGCAGCACGCATAGAAGCCGATACAAAAGTAAAAACAGAAGAAATGAATCAAACTGTATCTATGCATAAGGACAGTGTAAGTCGATATAAAACATATATATATGGAAGAAGTAACGATATTTTTCATGTTTTACGCAACATTATTAGTATTTGTACCTTTTATTATATAGGTTGTGCATACTATCTTGGACTTGGTCTACAACATTAAACCGGAATTGCACAAGAATTATCGCTTAGAAATATAAGTGAGAAAAATCGTATCGATTAAATATAGATATTGCATCTTACGCTATAAATGTACATTAAATAATTCCTTTTATCATAACTTAAAACTTACCTATTGCTGTTACATCGTACTTCTATCTATCTAAATGTATATATATATATATATATATATATATATCTTTTAATCGTAGATGGCGATATATATTCAAATTACTAGAACTCTTTCTGCAGTTGCTATACGACAATAAATGTAATCGTACATATGCCGAGCTTTTACCACTGTATTGGAAAGTTTAAGGATTATGATAGTGGTGTCACAGTAGAGCTATAGACGTATTAAACAAGTTATCGTCATTGTGATATATCAAGGCCTAGATATATTAGGATGACGTGTAAATGTTAAAGCTTAGGGTGGTGGAAAAATATTGTACGCTGTTAAGCGTTATATCGTTAGATGTCATTCCATGATTCTGCTACATCGAGGACAAAATGCACGTTAGAATATTCTGTACAACTTCCAAAGAATCACAGATAAGCTCCTAATCCGATGTGGTTCTCACGACGATGTACATATACATACTATTTGTTTTGTTTGAAAAATTTAAGATTCGTTAAGTTATAGGAGAAAAAGAAGAAGTTACATCTCATGTGTAAACCCTGTCTCTGTATGCTGATTCGTCTGTACAGTATTAACGTTCGAAAATAAAAGCCATGAAAATATAACTCGTGCTTAAGCTCCTTTATCATCTACCGAATGATAGAAGCGAAAATTTCGTTATCGCTCAGTTTTCTTCGCGTAACTATCTAATCTGCATAGTTATTATGTAAAAGATGTTTTACATTTATAGTATTTGTAATACTCGAATTTATCGAGTGCAATTATCGAAATTTGTACATGTATTATATTGTACGATAGATCAGATATAGATATAACTAATTATAACAAGAGAAAGGGTCGAATAAGAGAATATTTGATCGCGAGACTTGCCTCTTGAAAGAAAGTCGAAATACGTGTATTTCTACGTACGTCATAAAGCACAAGATCGCAAGTTAAAAAATATGCGCGATCCAAGTTTTCGAGTTTGTCAATACATCGGGCGCAGACTCGGGTTGAACAAAAAACGCAATTGCGACGTAATCGGATATTTGTGTTTACGTTTATCAAAATTGGTTAGATATTTAGGTGAAAAAGAAAATACAGAGTGGGAGGAGAGAGCAGAGGAGAGGTGGATGAGTGGGGAATCAGCGTGGAATCAGCTGTATAAACCTAACCTTCCCCTTTCATCGTAGGACGTAGGAGATGGTAGTCTCAGACAGCAGTTGGTTGGGCGCGCGTAGTGCGTATGTGTAGTGTCCGTTGACACACTAGCGCCAGTCTATAGACATCGAGAGGTGATTCGATTTTGCGAACTAATGCTGGCAACGTGAAGCGGTCAGTACGTGTGCCATTCCGCACCGAGAAATGGAAACCAACGAGACTCGGTCGAGTAATACGGGCGCGAACACGTTGCTGATGTTCGAAGTGTGTAAAAATGCAGTGACAGCTGTGCACGATTACGCGTTTTGAATCTGTTATGATTAAGAAGATGACGAGTAAAGCCGGACGCCGACCAGCTGCGACTCCGAGGAAGAGATTGTTGTAATCGTCGCCGTCGCCGTCGTCGTCGCCGTCGCCGTCGTCGTCGCCGTCGCCGTCGCCGTCGTCGTCGTCGTCGCCGTCGTCGTCGTCGTCGTCGTCGTCGTCGTCGTCGTCGTCGTCGTCGTCGTCGTCGTCGTCGTCGTCGTCGTCGTCGTCGTCGTCGTCGTCGTCGTCGTCGTCGTCGTCGCCGTCGTCGTCGTCGTCGTCGTCGTCGTCGTCGTCGTCGTCGTCGTCGCCGTCGTCGTCGTCGCCGTCGTCGTCGCCGTCGTCGTCGCCGTCGTCGTCGTCACACGTGCCGAAACTTGTGTGAACGTGCGTTTTGGTTTGTCGATTTGTTTCAACGAAACCGTGTTACAAGTTTTACCAAGCGAAACGGTGCAGGTGTACGAACCTCCTTGGATACAACTTAACAAGATGTGGTGTTTCGTTAGTCAAGCAAACTCCGTCATCCTCGAAGTGCAAGTGAATCCCAAAGCCATCGGCCAGGAGTGTCTCGAGAAAGTGAGTCATTTTACTACCGTTGCATTTTTGATTTGTTTACCTTGTTCCTTTGTCAGAGCATATATATTCGTCTGTCCGTCGCATCTTTCGTAACATCGATTTACCGCGTTTTTACGCTTCTCTGAGAAATCGAATGAAACGATTTGAAAGAATTTAGAAAATTTGAAGAAACGAAAGATTGCGAGGCGACGCGAACGATTCGATAAAGACGAATCACGTACGCTTTAAAGTCTGGGTTTTTACATGATTTTCGGTTGCTTCGATCGCTAAAGATCCGATATAAAAATGCGCTTGAACACGGTAGTACGAAACGATCGAGTTAGAATGCAGCTTTGTTCGAACATCACGCGTAAACGGCGTGTTGTCGTCATTGTAAACAAAGAGAACGTTCATCGAATATACATGCGTGCACGGTCGATCGATTTCTTAGCAAAAGTACGTTAAACTTGCATCGGAAATAGAAATTTTAGTGCTCGGTCCGATTGAGCGATCCCGAGCGAGAAACGTAGGCGGAGAATCTTGACGCGGGATAAATATATACGCGCAAGGGATAAGAATGTAAATGTATGCGGAAAAGTGGCGGGTCGTGAAAATGTAAAGTATATTCGGTTTGAGGGAAAGACGGTGGCGGCGGCGGTGGACGGTGCCTTACGGCTAGATCGTAACTCACGTGCGCAACAGATGCCTCGGAAACATTCGGCCACTTGCTTCAGCAATTTGAAATTTCAGGCCTAAACCGGCGTGCAAGGTATCCTGTTTCTACGGGGAATTTATTAGCCCGCCGTAATTTCAGATCGCGGGCAGGGGGATGAGCAATGCTTACGATTGTAATTTATTATCGAGACGCGGTGACCTCGCGACAACCTCGGCGGCCGTATCACCAGTAGTAACGTCTCGTTTATTCTTTGGGGTATAACTTTATTTATAGACGCGAGACGCATCGGTTGCGTGTAGCGCACCAGTTGCACGTATGCAAAGAGATAAGACTACCACCGACGACTAACAGCCTTGATCCTCTTGCTCTCTGTTCATTCCGTCTACCCCGCACGTTCTCTTTCGTATTTCGTTCTCGTGCAGATACCTGGATCGTCGGTATCAAAAATAACCGTGATCAGTTTATAGAAACCTTTGCTCGCGTTAAACACCCCTTCTGTCGATCGAGCGAAACGAGTTTACCTGGCGTTGCACTGGCCACTGTTGGTAACCGTTTTCATAGGTTTTGATAGAATCGTAGGTAAGGACCGAGCGGAGAAAGAATTCTCGTTACTTTGTCTGCAGAAACACGGAAATAAGCGTCGAAGCTTGGAAAAGGAAGCGAGCAAACCGCTGTCGCATGCAAACGAGACGCTACACGTTAGGTACGCTTTCAGCGACATGTTTACTTCTAATATGAATCGGTGCGGAGCACTCGACGATGATTACGGTGTAACCAAGTGGGTCAAAGCCTAACTAGGTCGCAATTTCACCGAGCATCGTATTATTCGATGCTCGATACGTGTACGCTTATTGACGAAATAAATTTTCGTGGATCGTCGAACGTACGTATTTTCCATTGGACGTACGTATTTGTTCGTATAGATTTACTATCGGACTGTTATTGTTTAAGTTACGGGCTAACTCACGGCTGAGTTAGAGATACTTTTCTTCGACCATTTTTCTTCGATTACTATCGATCGAGAAGAGAAGAGAAACGTTGGAAGGCGGCGGCACGCATCGAAGACCGTGTTGAGAACGACCAAGGAGGTAGCAAGCTCGTTCATCGTTAACCGACGGTCCTAAATGTTTCCTTTGTGGGTTTTAAAAGTTTCAGCGATGGTCGTGTTCATGCCCCGGATATGTTTCATCGATTGTTTTATAGCTGTACGAGCCTGCGAGAGTCGTCCCTCTCTCTCTCTCTCTCTCTCTCTTTCATCATTCAGGTTACCCCATCGTTACTCTTTTCTTCGTTCGTTGGTTCGTTCTCTAGGGACCATGGGAAAAAGGTACGCTCGCGGATCGTACCAGTCCGATCGAACGTTCCCTTGCCGAATTCTAATCTTTCGTTATTTTCGTTGCCTCTTGCAACACGGTGTCGCGAAAACGCGGTTCCACGTAGCAACCACTTGATAAGCTTTGCGTCTTGCATCGTAGATAGATTTTTCCGTGCGCGTTCGAACGATTTTGTTTGCAAAAAAGAAGAGACGGCGCGCAACAAAGCGCAACAAAGCGCAACAAAGCCTCTTTCCAGCTATAATACTCCGTCGCGTTCAACGGCCGTTGAATAAGGCAATATCCCCGAGGCTTTATCGTGCCCGTTTTGCACGAACAACGAGGGCCTGTTATTACATCGGAAAATTGCTGGACCTGCGTTTTCTCCTCTTTCACTCTTCGCGTTGTTCCTTTTTTCCAGTGTTTGGCAAAGTTCGCTTTCAAATAGGTCCGTTCGTTCTTTTCATTTTTGTCTTTAATCTCGTTAGGCGCTATTTAGCAGTCGCTAGACGGCGGATACCTTCCGCCGGAAAAGCAAAGGTCGCAGCCTTTCCATATCCTGATTACTTTTATGCAAATTCCAAACATTCGTCTATCTCGTTCCCTTTCTTCTTGCCTTTCTTCTCTCTTCCTCTTGTCTCGTTCTTTCGCGTAGCTCGACCCATCGCGACAACAAGTTGCGTAACGTAACGTATACACATATACGTAATTACACGTTGTCACGTATCGTAACGCACGATAGACACGTATTCGTTACCTATCGCTGCGTCCATCGTGATTCGCGAATTTGCAAATTCCTTGCTTCGGCGGCCGAATCACGGATTAACGAACGATTCTTTTAACGATAAATCAAACGATCGACGTCGCATGATTTTCCTATCTGCCTTCGAACTTGAGGTATTTCGCGCACGATTATACTCGACGCGAAATATCGCGAGCACTCCGAGTCCAGACAGACGTCCCAGACGTCACAGACATACATCCAAGGTACACGCGTTCGTCGAGCAGCGATTAAATTCTTGGCACAATGGCGTGCGACGAAATAACACCGATCAAATACCATCGAATTTCCCTTAAAAAAATACCCACGTGTATCGCAAACGTTTTTATAGCGTTTTATAGCGTTTTGTTGTCTCTCGTCGTTATTACACTCGTATATAAAAATACATTCGCGTATACGGGTATTCGTTGACGTAAACAAAAAAAAGTCACCGAGGAAAAAACGTCGGGTTTCGCGTTCTTTGAAACGTACGCGGAGCGTACGTATATGACTTTAGACGGGAATTAACAAAAAGAACGAATTAATAAGAAAAAGCAGGCGGGGATCTTGGTCGACGATGGGAACGATGGGAACGATGGGAACGATGAGAACGACGAGAACGATGAGAAAGATCCGAAGATACGGTGTAGTCTTTCTCCTTTCTCTTGGTGCAGCCAATGTACGAGGTTATCAAGGCGAAACGTTCGACCGAATTTCAATCGACCAGGTTTCGATCGAACGTACAGTTCGAAGAGAAGATGACGAGGGAAATTTCAAACGAGGTTCGAACGTCGAACGATTGATTGTAGGTCGAAGGAGAAAAACTGAACGATATCTGGTAATATTTGGAGTACGGTTTCGACGAGACATTAGACACAGCGAGATTGGCTCGTTGGCGATTCGACGCGGAAATTGGGTGAAATACGTTAGATTGGAAGCGGCGTGACAGCCGGAAATAAGAAAATCTTCGTCACGTAGAACCGCGTGGTATTCTTGTAGCTTCGTAACGTTCATCGATAAAACGTGTTGTATCGGCCAGGTATCCGTCGATGAATTGCACGGTATCGCGTTTGCAAGGAGCCGACGGAGCGGCTCTGGAAGCGTTTTTTTCGCGACAGTTGGGTCGAAACGAAGGGTTTAGGCAGAAAACGAGAAGGTTGCCGCTCTGATGGATCCTTTCTATCTTTGCAACTATCTGCGTTATAGGTAACTCGTTAATATCGCCAGATCTTATCGGTCGTATCCATGCTACCGGCTAGCGACCTTTGCTTCTTCGTGGAAGAAACTCTTTCGCGCATTCGCTGATTAAAAAAAGCTGGATTATGGACCCAATCCCGCGTATCTTTTCTCGTCTGTTGGCAACCAGCGAATTATCGTAACTATTACAGTATGCAGTCGTTGGAAGAACGTTGGACGTTGGACGCGGTGCCTGGTACAGCTAAAAGTACGCTGCATACCTCTCGATGCCGCGATCGAAGGACGAACTTCGCCATCTCGATATTCGATAAATTATCGAAGCTGTTGGTCGAATCGCGTCGAGTAAAATCCAGCCGAGAGAGCAAAGTTTGGAAAACAACAGAGGGAATGACAGAACTTTAAAACTCGCTTATGCGACCGAGTTTGCCGAACGAACGGTCAAACCGTCTTCCTCTCCATGGAACGAATCCAAATTTTCGCGATCCAGGATTGCCCGTTTATCGTAGTCGGTCGCGAACACGCAATCTGGTTCCGCACGCAATATGGCGATAACGTGTCTGCCGCGTAGATCGCGCGGTCTCGTAGAATTTCCAAGCAGCGTTAGAGACGCGTTACGGAGTATCGTCGACCGATGGACGAACGTTTCGACGATCGTCGTCCGTCCTTTGTCGCGCGAACGACTATTTATCCGACGGAAACAGAGATAGCGATAGCTTCGGTCGGCTCGTTACGCGCGTACGAGTATCTCAGATAAGCGAAATCTTTCATCCGGACGATCGAGGTTCGCGTCTGGAATACGACACGCGGTTACGAAAATCGCGTTGGGAAATTTCCTTGGGAGACAAGGGAAAAGGTTACGAAGAGTCGTAGGAGAGCGTTCGATTCCCGTAGGTATTTTGTTGCAAGTTAGTACAAATTGTTACGCGCTTCATACACGGCCACATGTACGTTTCCATAACCATCGAAACGAAACCGTATTCCACGGTTTGCCGGTTATTTCGCCTTCGCGACACGCGTCCCGTTTCTCGCGTTCTCTTCCGGCGGATGTTTTCACCGTATCGCGCTCATCGTATCGTCGATCGCGTTGACACTCGACGTTGGATCGGATCCGTCGTATTCATCGACGCGATCGCTCGAACAACGATAGTTCGCCTTTTGGTGAGAAACGGTCGATGCGACTGTCGCGGATAGAATTGTGCGTGCCACGTGTTACGCCAAAGGCGACGGTCCATGCGAGGTTCCTCGTGCGTTGGCCTGGCCGCCAGGACCTACACATCGTTAACACCGACCCGCGACAAACCCAAGGAAATACCATAAACCGAATCTGTTTAGCTTCATTCCTATTCGTACAAGTATTTTCGGTTTACGGATGGTCCTTTGTGTTCCTTGCACGCTCTTACCGATTACGAAGAAAGCGGATGTCCAGCGAAATGGGCGAACAAGGATGCCCACGAGCCACGTCTGCTTCTCTTTGTCTTCGTAGTTTTATTTATTAAAATGATCGTTACCGAATCATTCGCATTCGAAGATCGCTTTTCTACCGAAAAGTTTGAACGACGAATCCGCGTTCTTAGTTCAAAGGGGCACACCCACGGTCTTGTAATCTTTTTTTTTTTTTTAGTAAAAACTTAACTGCGTTAAAGGCAGTCGTTTTACCGAGTTAATCGGTTATCGTTCAAAAATTACGCGACACGACGAAGGACACGTATCGTACGGCGACGATTACAGCGTTCGCTGTGCGATTTCTTCGATCAGTTGGATCGATTAGTTGGATCGGAGTCGTCGTTCGTTCTTGGAATTGGAATTGACCGTCGACCGACTCGACGTCGCGTTTGAACGATCGGCGAATCGTCGTAACGCGAAAACCTAAGTTAGGTAGTCGCGTCTTTCTTTCTAGAAACGATATCGACGACAAAAACACACGAGCGAGTATCGCCTTTCAACGCGAATTACCTACGCAATCGCGTGGCTCTACAAATGGGTCGTACTTACGCCGTATGCGCTACTTTCCGCACTGGCGATATTCCAGGCGCCGCGTCGGAGAGGATAGTTGTCAGCCTCGATGCGAAGTACGATAGAGACGAACGATGGCATATCCGTTTATAAAGCGCGAGTATCGCGCAGCCGTTTCTTCGATCCTCCATCGAAAATATAATTTGGCGAAAGCAACGATTCGCTATTTCCGCCGAATCGCATTCGCGTCGAATATTTCGAAACGATCGCGTCGATCGTTTCGTTTTCCTCGAGAATTTGAATCTTGGGAAATATTCGACGGGCGGCTCGTTTCTACTTACGGTAAACGTAACGTAAATTCTACGATTTTCCTGCACACGTAAACGCAACGTTACGCGCGATTACGCGCCAATCGATCTACGTACGCGTTTCTAAGGAGGCATAGAATCGGTATCGTTCGCGATCCGCCGCGGATCTGGTAAAACCACGTTTGCGATTACGTCGTTGAAATTAAAACGGCGAACGATCGAATCGTGAAATCGTGTTACGCGGTCGTGTCACGGTACGTACGTGTCATTAAGAAAGGAATATTAAGCGAATAACAAAATGGATGAAAGCTTATCGAAGAAAAACAGGATGTACGATAAAACGTGGAACGACGGTGTATTCGCGCGTGGTGTCGACGCTTACAGCATGTTCGTTCGATCGGGCACGGTTGCTTTTCAACGCACCGAACGTCGAAAGGAACGAATCGCTGTATACCCTTTGCGGCCAATCTTTATGACCGCGATTTATTTAAATTGCCTGCAATAGCCCAACTTCCTGCTTAAACGCACTCCGTCGGACGAACTCGCACGTCATTGGACGACGCGCTGCCTACCTATTTGCATAGACTCTGGTACGACGCGAGTAAGTGCGTGCGTGGTAACGAAGGATCGTTGGTCGTTCGAGTAACGTTGGTCTCCTTTGTAGAGAAACAGGACGCAGATCCGCGGTAATCGACCTTACGATACGATAAGCGACATATACAGAGAACGGAAAAAAATCTCGATTTGCAAGCGGCGTCTGTCTTTCTGCAGCAGCGTACGAGTTTTTATTTCTCTGCGAATCAATATTTAACGACACGTATCGTCGATAGAAACGTTGGTATTTCCTGTCTAGAATGACAACAGACGAAGCAAGGCAGCAAAGACGTTATGTATTTCGCGACGTATGAATATACGAACAACGAGGCATAAATAATTTATACGTGGCAGAGGTTAATGAACAGCATTCGCGAATTCGCTATGTAAATCGGTAAGATCCGTTTCTCGTTGTTCCAAATATCCTGTATCCTGTCCACGAATCTTTTCCTATTCTTCCGATCGAACGACATTTTTAGCCGCGAGACTTTACTTTCAAACGTATTTAGTATCCAAATCCGCCTGTTCGAACGAGAGAAGCTCGCAACACACGCGACGTAGCTAACGAACGTACTTGTCGTATACTTGGCGTAGCGCGCAGTTGGCGTACGCAAAGTTCGCTCGCGACGACTTTGAAATTGGCAGCGAAACGTTTTCACTTTCCGTGTTGCGTCGTGAACGACGACTTTTCACGCAGTTGCCTGTCGGATTTATCGTACCGCGATTCGACAAGGACAAGAAGCCTGAGAAAAACGGGTTTCCGTGTCGTCGGATAGTGCTCGATCGTTAGGTCGATGTACGGAACCGTTCGATGGAGCAAGTCTGTGCTCGTAACGCGTAAGTTTTCATTCGTAGGCGAAGCCGGAACGTTGCGAGTTTATCGCGAAGTAGAAGAAACAAAGGGTACGGTGTATCGTACGATACGGTATCCGTTTTATATATCGGCGTAATCAAGGTGTACGTCGTACGCGTAACAGTTAAACGCGAGATGCGCGTTCCTCGAGAACGAGGAAACAGAAATTGAACTGGTTTACGCGTACTACTCGTTAACTAGCAAACGCCGAGGTTATCGAAACGCCAGAAGGATTTGGTATATATATTTGCCGAGATAACGAGCCCGAACGACCTTCGACTCTTGAACTCTAGTCTCGTTCTTTTTATTCGGTATATTGGCGTACAACCTGCGAGTTAAATTACTTATCGTTAGCACGGATCGATGATGCGAGTAACGCGTAGTATCTTTTCAGCGAGCTTCGAGCAAAGTCACCGGCAACTTCACCGCTAGCTCTTATCAACCTAACGGTGACCGAGTTTCGCGTAGAATTTTGTCTAGAATTTTGCCTAGAATTTCGTCCAGAATTTCGTCCGCTGGAAGACGTACTAGCGTGGCGCAAATAAGATTCGCGACCACTACTACACAGCAGGAAGCGAAAAGAAACGTCACGTTCGTTTTATAGTTGGCGGAAAGTGTAAACTGCTGGAAGCGAAGCAGCGTAATGTCGGGATAACGGGTAAACGAAAAGTTTTCGATCGGTTTAATCGCACGTAGATTTTACGGGTTTCTCTAAAGTATGGTGAGAAGGATGGTTGGCACAGTGCCAGAGGCAGCTCGTGCAACGGATTCAACTTGGAACGCGCAACCTGTAGGCGTTTTATCGTTGCCGGTTTTTATCTATCTATCTATCTATCTATCTATCGTTGCCGACAAATGAAATTAACCGAGTTTTCGTTATCCTCGTGGCAGTACTCTCGATGTATAAATATATGAGGCGCGGTTAACCGGACGCAGAAACTCTATCAAACGATCGTGAATATTTATATGGTTGTTTATTCCTATCGTTGGAAACCAGCTCGATTTCATTTTTAAATCGATTCCCGGGAATCGCAACGAAAACAACATTCTCCTCTCTCGAGTTTAACCGTGTTTGTATAGAACTTTTCCCCTCCCCCCCTCCCCCTCTTACTTACTACTTAACTCTGTTTATGTAGAATTCGCGAGAAAATTCTTATTACGTGGTCGAACGTGGTCGAACGGATTCTTGGCGCAACGGCAATTTCCATGGGATCGATCGGTAAACGAATCGTGGATTCGTCGTTTGGAAGCGAGAGACAGACATCGCGGAGAAAGAACGCGAAGCTGGCGTTTATCGTTCGATAAACTGTAACCAACGAGCCGTTACGGAGTAGCGAATCGCGACAATAACGGCTAAAAACGAGAGGAAACGAGAAGAAACGAGGAACGAGATTGGGTAAGGGCAACGTTGCAAGCGACGTTGGTTTACGTTTCGCGGATTTATTGATCCGGAAATGGCACTCGGCACGCGGCATGCAGCAGAGTGGGATGCACGGAGGCGGAAAGCGAAATACAAGAGAACCGTATTCAACGATTCGGTCAATTACCGGTTCGGTACCTCGCTTTCATATGGATTTTACGTTACGTTAACGGGACGTAGCCGAGCGTTTCGCAGGATTGCCGTCGCGCCACGCCGAATGGCTAATTAGCGCGACTGCTTAACGCGATTGTCAAAACTTATTGATAGCCACGTTAAATAAGGCTTGACCGACTCGGCAGTCGCTCGGGAATATCGCATTGCGTAGTCGTCGTCGAGAATCGCAGGATCGGTGTTACGGTCCCTCGCGATCTGGTCGCCAAGGTTTACGCTTCGTTGCACCGATCCGCGATAAACCCAAGCAACCACCATAAACCGAATCTTTTAGTTTAATCTCTTAATTCGTATAAGTATTTTCGGTTTATGGATGGTCCTTAAAACAGTCTTTAGGTTTATTGCACGTTCTTACTAATTACGGAGAAAGCGGACGTTTGACCAGCGAAATAGCAGGTTTTTATCACGAACAAGGACACCCACGAGCCACATCTTTTTCTTTTCTATGGAAAATTGCGAACAACCGATCCGCGTTCTTAGTTCAAAAAGGACGCACGCACATTTCTCCTTAATAGTACGAGACGGGTCTGTTACTGTTCTACCAATCTTCGAATCGTCGGGTATTCAAGTTAACCCAAGAAAACCGTTCTTTCTATATTCGGCTAGTCGAATCAAGCATCGTTCTTCGACATATCGAAGCGAGTCAAATACCGTTCTATTCTTTAACATTCGAATAGTCAACTACCGTACTTTCCGTCACGACAAAGTCGATCGATTCCTGATCCAATAACAGGATATCGTCATCGATACGGTCTACGCGAAAACAAGCGTTGTAACTTATCGTAAATATATACGTATATTATAGAACTGTAGACTACGATTTTATCGCAAAACAAACACCTCTATTATCCCAGAAGAAACAAGGGGATCGAGCTGTTCGTGGTGTCGATTATTATAATCGTAACGGGAATTTACGACTCCCGTTGACGCGCTACGACGCGATCGCGTCTCCCCGCGACTCCGCGAAAATACAGTCGGTTAACGTCGATCCAGGATACTTTAAACCGGATAACGATAGCGCAGCGGTGTTTAGCGCCTTAGGTTGCGAACGTGTTCGCGGGACCCAGGTTCTCGAATCCCGGTGCCCGTAGTCCGATAGATGGGTGACCGCTCCTTGGGAATTCTGCGCGTCGTTGGCACCGTGGAGCGGCTGAGAGAGCGGGATTTCCCATCCCGAGGGGATCGGCCGACAAGAGCGCGGCGGCGGTGTTCCTCCTGGTAGTAGTTCGCGAGAGAGCCCGGGGCACCTCTATCAAGACGCAAGGATGACCACCGTGGAGTTTTAGTCGGTAAGAGTCCGACACTACCCGGCTGTTGCGAAAGCAACACCGAGTGTCCATGAGGATTTCTCCGCGTAAAGAAGAAAAAAAAAAAAAAAAAAAAAAAAAAAAAAAAAGGATACTTTAAACGCGTGGCGAACGGATTCGTGCGTTGCGAATTTACGGATAATCGTTGCCGCGTCGACACCATGGTTTTCGTCGTTGAATTCCGTCCGTGACGAAAACGCTTCCTACCTGCTGTTCCCTAAGTTCGTACCAGCCGTACCTACGAATAACACATGGACGGAGTCGTTGGCCCGAATGAAAAACGAACGAAGATCATCGGAGGCGTAAAGAAGGTTTAGGCTTAATCGCTGTTTCTACCTTCTTCCGACGATCTTTTCTTCTCGATCCTTCTCGTTCAGCCGTTCGTGGAACGTTCACTCGCAAGATCGAACGGTCGAGCGAAACGACGAACAGCGGATAGATTTATTCGACGCGCGTGTATTTCGTAAAAATCAATCGTCGCCTAGCACGTGCTTGGAATGACTGCACCCAAAGTCTATTTGCGAAACGTTTTCGCATTATACCGGCGCTCATCTGTACGAATTCGCCTTATCGCGCGCCTCGCTGTCGATAACTCGCACGCCGTGTTACGATTTCTCGCAGAGCGCAGGACGCGATCGTTCAACGGCAAAATTCGTCACAGCGGAATATCGCGTTGCAATTACGAATCGACCTCCTTCTCGTCCGAATTCGAATACGTGGTTTTTGTACGTGCGACTTTTCGTATTTCTATCGCGTACGTACGTAGAACGTACGCGTATACGATATACCTTGCACCTTGCACCGTGAAACTCGCAGATCGCATCGTACGTCGGTTCGTATATACAAACGAAGTAGAACTGTAGATTTTCTCGCAAGCGTTGCTTTATACGATTTCCTATAGGTATTTAAAAGTATTTGTTTCTCATTCAAGCAACGTTCTCCGTTGGTTGCATCGTTCGTTTTTACCATTCGTCGTCGCGGAGTTTGCCGAAGGTTGCTTAATTGAAATTCCTCGTTTTTCCTCCTTACATTCGATGCAGATGCGCAACTGCGCGCACATGCACTACCATGCGTCTTTACGAAAGTTTATCTTGAAAGTATATCTTGAAAGCGTTTCTCTCGCAAGATCGAACGAAACGTCGTTCGACCAAACTTCCATCTTATACTTAACGTTTGAAACGGCGATAAAAGAGCCGTATTGGACGAACGACGTTCGTTACTCGAAACGCTTCTTCGTCGAGGCGATCTACGGCTCTTCCGGTCGGAGCCGTGCATGCTCGAGATTCCAACGACACTGTTCGAAGAAACGAGTTACAGAGTGCCGAGGCTTTGCTCAACGCGTATACAACGCATTTATAGCTGGTGTTTCGAGCGTACCAAAACGTAGAGTAGGATTCGTGTTAAAGTTATTTGATGGTATGTGGAATCAAAGAAACGCGTGGATAAATTGTAAGGTATTGTAAGTATATATATATATATATTGTGAATATTAAAGTACAAAGCGTGGAATACAATGTGAGCTGGTCCAGATCCGCACGCTGACAATGTTACTCTGAGACTAAAAGAAACCCGAAGCCACGTCGCGCATGTATGCACGCGCGTGTATGGTCTGTCCTCGACTCATTCTTTCGTCTATGCGTTGTCGGTGGCTTCGGTGGCTTGAGAAAACTGACGACGACCAGATGTAGAGTTTTCTTAGAAAAACTTAGCGGCGATCGCTTCAACGATTCGAAATCGCGCAAAGATTCGACAAAAGTTCCATCGGCTCGAGCAAAACTGTCGAAATTGTAGACGTTAAAATTCAAATAAAATCTTTGCGTCTTTGCGCGTGTTTTATTTTCTCTCGTTCGTATTACGCTGCTACCGTAAATAGAAACAATCGGTACAATCGGTCGACTCGCCGTTATTCGTAACGCGTCTTGTTTTCGCCTTTTACCGTTCTTTCCCTCTCGCATTCGTGTTTATCGTAAAAGTCGATCGCAAAGAACGGAAAGCGATGGTATCCGTTCGCTCTTCGAACGAAACGGATCGATCGATGATCAACGATGACAAACGTAGCGAGGCGATACAACGAGGCATCCGCACAGACGGATGTTCGAGGCTTGCGACGACCGAGAATCCGATAGATCGGAGCCAATACGTTTCTCGAAACACGGCAAACTCTAATTTTTAGACTCGCGCTTGCCTTTCTCTTGGTTTTTCGTGTTCGCGAGCAGGTAAATCGTATCGGAAATCCGTAGAAAGTCGACGGAAACGAAAACTAGTCGCGATCGATCGGTTGTCCGTCTTCCCGATGTTAGATAGAATAAAAATAAAATATAATTGTTGAGATATGTATAATTTTCTGTGCTGTGGACTCGGTTAAATGCGTAGTAGAGATACTTGTATGCGAATATCAGTGTATGGAAGTATGCGTGTGTGCGCAGCATCTCGAAAACAAAGGAATGTAAACTGTAACTGTCGATTAACAGTCGGGTATAGAAGAAAATACTGAGACGCGTGCAAGTGTGTATCGGTGAATATATGAGAAATCGTCCAACAAATAAATATATTATTATTTTAATATTAATCCTCAATGATCAATCAATGATTCACAATTTTCAACAATAATCGAAAACGATTCGACGATCTTCGTTTTTGTTACGAGACTCGTGGTTATATACGTCGTTTGTTATACGATCGTCGATATAAAATCGCGATACATCGTATCGGCGCAGACCTTTGACGGCAAAGTCCAAGTTTCGCGAGTCCCCGACAATTTCGTAAAATATCGTCGATTTTGCCCGCGTGCAAAGTCCGGCGCGCCTATACAGCGTCGGTATAAAAAAGAAGGAAAAGATGAAATCGTATTTTCGGCTGGCGCTTCTCGTTTCTCGCGACCGACGCTAGGTTCTTATCTTTAACCGTGACGCTCGTGAGCGAGCGAGCGGGCACGCTGATCATATGTTTACGGTGAAACGCAATTAACGAACGGATTCTTTGAACTGTAACCTTGAATCGTTCAGGTAACGAGAACGTTTAGTCAGCGAACGTAATACGACAGCGGGACGGCAACGATTCTTCCAATGTCTCGGTCGCCCGCATCTTTCGCGATAGCGTCTTCAGACGTCCGTGTTACACGCTACCAACTTTTGCAACGAAATTTTCTTTCGTAAACGTCAAAGGAATTGACGCGAATTCGCTGCTCTGTCGGCTTACGATCAGACTACGTTGGCCGAATCTCGCGCGGTTTCGCAGCGACGCCGCTGCCTTTTGTACTTTTGGATGGACACGCGATGCGACGCGCGACATTATCGAGCAACCGTATCGGTTACGCGTCGTCCAGAGTCTAGGTCGACCGCCGAACGCGTCCCTCGACGACCTTATTCTCCTTTCGAACTTGATCGAACGAAGACGCGATGTCCGGTGTTTCGTCGCACGGTTTCGTAGCGCGTTAACGATTTTCCAAGCGTCGGCGAATGTGCCGTTTCAAAGGATAAAAGGGGAAGAATGGGACGCGCAATTGTCCGCGTTCGATCAGGATACTCTTTGAACGCGCGCAACTTGCCAATCCAATTACCCAACGTTTATACCGCAACCTCGACCGAGAGCATAGACAAAGCCGGTGGAACGTGTTAAACGGTACTAATGCGTTTACGTGTGTTCTATCGGATCGGTCGTCTGGGAATGAAACCGAGTGGGTATTCGTTGCGCGATCGATCGGTAAGCCGTTTCGCGTAAACTATCGTGACCTGTATTTGGAAAATTCTCTTTATACGTCGCGAGCCACGCGTTCTCTACTTCCAACGTAATACCATCCCGTGTTTTTAAACACGTCGTTCCGATTCTACGACCGGTAAATTATTCGTCTTTCCGCTCTATTCTCTGGTATCGTGGCAGATGGATAAGGTTTTCGATGGCCGCGTAACGACAAGAATTCTACAAGATTATCTCGATACGAGGAATTTTCACGCTTCAGCTACCGTCGCAGTTTGCTCGTTCGATGGAAACTCTAATTATCGATAAGTAGTTTTGCTAATAAATTAGAAGCCGGTTTCGCGTCATGATCGCACGTTTGTCACGCCTTCGAGTCGCAACCTTCTGTTTTTTTATCTCACCGTCAGTTTCGTCGATATGCCACGATATGCAATGATCAGTGGTTATCAACGCCGGAATTAAAACGGTTGCGCGAATTTTCGGAATAATCGCGCGCAAAATATACTTAAAAGATATACTTCGACGGATTCCGCTACATCGATTCTCGTCGCTACGCGATTAAAAGCTAAAGGCACGGTAGGAAAGGAACGTGTTAAGGCTCGAGTATCGCACGAATCGGAACGGACGTGTGCCCGATGCACCGTTCGAACGGACGCTTAGGCGATAGGACTGCCGGCTTTTATCCAAATTCAATAACGTCGCTACCGATCGATACGAACGATGGCAAGGAATCGCTGGTGAAGGAAACTTTGCGCAAGACGCGTGCAACTCGTTGCCAACCGAGATTACGCGGTCGAATCGAGTTAGCACCGCGGTTCCTTGGCAACTAATTTTCTTTGCCCCTCGTTTTCCCCCTCGTTCCGCGTGATTCGGTCATTATACGCGATACTCCGGCCTAGCGACCAGATTTTTAATCCTTTCGTTCTTCGACGCCCGTAGTTATCGTTACGATGCCGCGTCACAAACGCGGTTCTATCGAAAACGACAACGAACAGGGAGAAATCGGTTATCGGTATATATTTGGTAAATTCTTGGACGCGTTTAACACGTTCGTCGCCACGTCGCGCACGTATCTATGCGAACGGGGGTATACGTTCGTGGTGACGCTCATCTTGTTCGAGTTGATCAAATATACGATATTATATATATATATATATATATATATATATATATATATATATAGGATATACAACATAAAAATATTAAAAACAAATTATACCATACTTTTTATTAATTTATATTCTGGATAATATATTACGTTATTCTATATCGCATGGTATTCGTTAAAACGCTCCAAACACATTTGGGGTGATTTTGGGCACTTTGAACGACAGTTACAGACTCCGTCGTCGCTACTCTCGTCCTCACTTTCAAATATATTTTCACGCTGTTTATCGAACATTTTGAGGATGAAAAGATCACTGATGTGTACGTCTCACAACGAAAGATCTGAGATGTCTGTCATGAAATCCCTCGGAATACTCTAATTGGAAAGTTTATCGCTTTCTCCATTTCAGAAATAAATAATCTTTTCTTTACAATGAATCGAAGGCGATGAACGATGAATTCCTGTTTGTCGTTCTATTTACATAATGCGTACCGGCGGTCGGATTTCGGCCTCGCAGGAAACTTAACCGAATCACGTTGGGTTAACACGAACGTGTTAAGGCAACGATTTTTGGTCGACTCTCCTTTTGCGCAACGAAACGATACTCGGCGGAACCACACGTACGCCGTAAGGGAAAGGTTAAACGCTGGAAGCGCGGTGTTGCGCGAACCATCGTGTAACCGCTGCATTATCTCGGTTAAAGTACTTGATAGGATTTCTGACATCGACCAAGGTAGAAAGTGGAGTGCGCGGAACGTTGGAAATTCCCAAGCGGAAAGACGGACGAAAGATTGGAAAGAGGAAAGGTATTCATCGCGGAGAGGATCGATCGATTTATTTGCCAAATCGTTTAGCAACGTATCGACGGATAAGATGGATAAACTCGTGACTTCGCTTCTCTCCTGCGCTTCGATCGCTCGGAAAGGTCGCTCCTGCGAGATTTCTTCCTCTTGTCCGCGCGCTGTTTGCGTTAACGATTCGATAGAAGCTAGGAAAGACGAAGAGCCGTCCGTCTAACAGGTAACAGGGTGGAAACGTGGAAGAAATTTCGAGACGATTTCTTGCTTCTTGCAAAATTCTTGACGCGTCTCGAATATTCAGCCGAACACCGTCTACTTCAATTATTAAATTGAAACGAATCGGCGAGCGAGACGATCGACGCGGCACAAAGGAGGAGCTAATCGAAAGCGCTTCTTGCAGGAGATTACCTGGCACGCGTAGTCAAACGTCGCTCCTTTCTTTTACTTTTCCGACCTTTCTGCCTCGCCAATTTCCCCTGCATTCTCAAAGCGTCTGTCGCTTCAATAGCATCCGACGCGATATTTTTTTTCTCAAGTTTCCCGTTGGCTATCGATCGACCAACGAATTCTCCGTTACGAAAACGATTTAAGTTTTCTTATTTTCGCTTGCCTATCACGAGCTTCGAAATTGTCAGTTTGTTTCCACCAACTCGTAAAATTTTATCCTCTTACAGGAGGAAACCAACTAACTTCTCCCCCTCTCGCTTCCTTCTCTCTCCTTCCACAAATCCAGCCGTAAATTCCTCGATAAATTAAATTCCCGCCTGAAAATGGAATTCTTTCCTCGATCGCGTCCAAGTCTATAAAGACTATCTTTGGACGCTTTTTTTCCGCTGTCTGTACGATTCTTAAGAACGCTCCGCTCCTCCGCCAATCGGCTCTCCGAGAAGAGGCCAACGACGCAACTTTAGCTCGGGACTTTAATTACGGACGCGAGCGAGCGATTTATCCGATCGATCGCGGTGAAATTCGTCGAGCGAATATTTACGCGTAGGAACGTGAGAGAAAAGGAGGAATTCTTACTGCTTCTTTGGCCTCGGGCGTAGAAAAGGAAAATGAAGGGAACGAGCGGCACGCGATAGAACTACTTTGGTTTGCGGTTTCGAAGGTCCGCGAAGTTTTCCACGATTTCCGCGTCACGTAGAAACGCTAAAGGACAGCGCGAGAGGATTTGTCCGCGACGCGATCGCAGACCGCGTCCAAAAGGACGAATCTAATATTCTATTAGATCGAGCGAAATATTCTGTTAGATCGAGCGGTTGTGCCATTATCGTCAACATTATACGTGTCTTGTAGTTATCGATCGCCGTTCTGTTTCAGCCTTCCGTTTCTGATTCCGCGTAAAGTCGGCAGTCGCATCGTTTGCCTTCGCGGTAACGTGTTCGCGGTCGTTCTTTGTCGCGAAAGGAAAAACCCGTAGCGTGCAAACGCGCGCTCGTCTACTCGACTGCGACGGGCTTACGCAACAAATTATAACGTTCCATCGCGTCGGCGGCTACCCATCGAACGTGCGACGTCAACTAAAATACTGTTTGTCGTGGCACGTGTTTTCGACACGTAGCTGATCGGATCCTGAGATTTCCCTGGCGACGGTCGATAGATGGAAGAGACGACCGTGCGTGGTCGTTTTCCTGATAGATTCGTCGGTCGCGTAATTTCCAACGAACCACGATTTCTATGCATCTGGAATCGAGACGTATGAAATTGGGGCGAGAAACGTTTGATCGCGGGGCCAAGTATCGCGTCGAAAATGCCTCGAAAATAACTCGCTCGCGGCAAAGCCACGAGTTCACGCAACCGTCTGTTTCCACAAAGCGAATGGAACTAGGTTAGAATCGTTCTTTTTCTCACCGCCTTGCTCTCTCTCCCTCTCTCTCTCTCTCTCTCTCTCTCTCTCTCTCTCTCTCTCTCTCTCTCTCTCTCTCTCTCTCTCTCTCTCTCTCTCTCTCTCTCTGTTTTGCGAAACCGAGCAGCTGAGCCAGCGCGAGGAAACAACATTTTTTGCACGGTTAGCACTTCCGACCAGTGCAACCGACGAGCGTTATTCGCGCCCCAAATTCTTTGCCTCGCGAGAAAAGCAACGCGCTTTATAACGCGTATAAAAACGAGGAGCACGCGAACGAGTTGGATCACGCCATCGATCGACATTCGTCCCAGAGACATCCTCCTAGAGATCTTCGCTTCTGTTTCACGTACGCTTCGTTAGACCCGTTATTTTCCCCGCTATAGCACGGCTGCGTACGTACGAAGCATTCTCAGAGACGTTGTGTTTCGAACGGACGCAAAGAGACAACGTGGTGGACAAAGCGTTGATTCATGACGTTTCCGGAAAGCGTTTCAGTATCGTTGAAATGCACGCGAGACGTCGCATAGTCTAATCATAAATGCAATTAAAAGCGCGACAACTAATTAACGACGAAGGCAATAATTGGAAATATCGAAGTGGAACGCGATTTTCAGCCGGTTGCTTTCGTTAAAAAGCGGCCACTCTCTCGTAGGTTAGAGCAGCAAGAGTTAGCGCGCACGACGCCGCCTGTCCCTTCGATCTCGCTTTTCCATTTGCGCCTTGTTTCTCGCTTCCGATCTTTCTCCTTTTTCAATCCTCTCCGTTGCTGTTTCTTTCTCTCTCTTTCTCTCTCTCTCTCTTAGGAAAATGGTACGCGCTTCTCGCTAACTTGGCAGATTACGACGGCCAATTTCAGTGGATATCAATCACAATCTGCCTTCGTCTTATAGTCGCTAGCTGCGACGTTTTTCAGCTTTTTCTACATTTTCCATTCAATTTGCAAACATTATTTTCTTCCGGCTAATCTCGCAAAAGATATCTCCCAACGTTCAGTTATGCTCTCCGTGATACCAACTTAACATCTACCGCAACGATTCGTCACCTCTACTGCGTACTACTACTACTACTACTACTACTACTACTACTACTACTACTACTACTACTACTACTACTACTACCTGGTATCGATCGCGTACCAGCCTGCGAAATCCGATTTTCGTCTCGCGAAATATTTCTCTCGTTTGTACGTAGAGTCGTTTTTCTCTCTTCTTCTTTTTTCTTTCTTTCGAGATCGAACAAGGAAAGAGAAGAGTGTTTGATCGTTCGCGATAGATCGCGTCAACGAGGCTCGTGAATTCTCGTTACGATTAAATAATCGATACCTCGAGTTGGTCGATCCCCTATTTCGATTAGGATAATAGAGGTGGTTGACTGATTATAACACCGAAGTAACAGCTTATAATGTACACTTTGTTCCAAGAATTTCGTAGATATAAATAGCGACGCGTGGTGTAAATAGTAAGTTACGACCGATGACCGATCAACGGATGAAAAACCAGTCGAGAGACGTTGACTGATCTAAGGATGACATAGCAGTAAAGTTCGGCGACCATGCCGTCGCGGAGGAGAACTATTGGTCTCGGTCGCTTGCGGATGGAAATGACCGTCGAACATGGAAAAGTCCCGACCTTCCCATTTTTTACCTGATCGAACAATAACCATAAGGAACGTCTCCGCTCGAAGATCTTTTATAACGATCAAGTGCCTTGACAGTAAAATAGAAATGCTTCGTTTTATGACAGTTCCTTAGGATTATCACGGTCCGACTAATTATATTTGCACAGCCAGTGGTTGTCTTGACCGAGGAATGGTTTCTGGTTTATGTAAAGTCATCGGTCCTAACAAACAGAGAGTTATTTTATCGATATCTTTTATCCATCTCACCGACGTCGATGATCTTTCGATATATCTTGTAAATCAACTTAGTCCTACGTGTGCGCGCGCGCGCGCGCGTGTGTGTGTGGGTGTGTGTGTGTGTGTGAACGTCGCTGGGTCTCAGCGTCCGAGATATTCGCGATCTGTCTTTACCACACAGTGAACGTTGCCTGTAACAATTGCGCACACGTCGCAGCCTATGCGTCGGTTTAGTTACATATCGGTCGCTTGGCGGCGATCGGTTAAAAATAGCATCTAACCGAAACCTAAGAAGAATATAGATAGGCCAACAACGTGTCTATGACCTGTGACACAGCAACGATCATAGGTCGATGCACACGTCTGTGGCCTCGCTTTTTATTCCCTCGCATAAACTATAAACGAGAGATGGGAATTGGTTTCGGATTTGACGTTGTTTTACGTGGCCACCGTGTCGCGCCGATCGCAAGGCGGCCGATACCGACGCGTACGTTGCCGCACAATCGTAAGCAGAATTCACCGTTTGATACCGACGGATTTTTGCGAATATCACGGAAACTAAGGGCAAACGGCGGTGGTTTCACGTATAGGAAGAAGTTTAGAAAAGAGGTGGATATCGATACGCGTATGGACGAAAGATTCAAAGCTGCGACAAAGAAGAATTATCTACGTTGGGAGCGAAGGTGGACGGGCTTTGAAGCGTGTGAGTCGAGTTTCGTGGATTCCTGCATCCAGGATACAATTTCGGAGAAGCAGGAGAAATCGATCCGACGAATCTTCGAATCGAATTTCACGTTCGAGAAACGAACAGGTTCCGGTAGGTCCGGGTAGGTTATTCTCTGTAATCGCGTTGAAAGCTGTGACGAGCGTCGGTCGATAAAAGTCCATCGCGCCGCGTGATTCGATCGACATCGTTGGCTGTGTGTGCGTGCGTACGTGTGTGTGTGTGTGTTTGTGTGCGGGGAGAGGGGATCAAACGAACAAATGGCGAGTTCTTCGAGCTTTTTTCTTTTTTTTTTTTTTTTTTTTTTTTTGCGAAATCAACCATCCTGCACCTATCGAACTTCTATCGGATTTCTATCGCGTTGCCGCCTTCGGGGTTCTATCGAGTTTCTACGTTCTGCAGAAATTCAGAGAGAAAAAGACTCGGAAAATAACTTTAGGTTAATCGATTCGACGCGTAAACAGAAATAATCGTTGCGCGTCGTATCGACAATAACGTTTGCAAATGACCCTCTGCGAGATTATCGTCGCAAAACAAATTTTCGATAAACGAGATTCCAATTGTTTAATATTTTTCGTAGAAACGGAAGAAAACAAAAGACCGTATCGGATAGACGACCGAGCCTGTTTCAACAATACGAATCGTGACAAACGTTTCAACCTGTCTCTTACGTTCTTACGACATTCCGCTGTGCGTGTCGTTTAACGTTAAACTTTCCACAGGGTAGAAAAGTATGACTAACCTTGACCCTGTTTAGCGAATTAACTCGAACTTGACGTACGTTTACCGACGATTTGAATATTCGTGATAACCGTTCGAGTCACGAGATATTAAACGCTCGATAACTTTATCAGTGACTAGGAGATTAACAAAAATAGGAGGAAAACGGTAAAGCGGCGCGATAGCGTTGGTAGAAAAATATTTTATATACTTTGACTCGTCACGAATAGTCGATAACGAGTCATCAACCGCTTTGAATTTATCTCTCGATAAAAACACTGTCCATTGTAAACATCGATTATTAGATACAGTTACGTACGTACGAGCGAGGAGTCTACCGAATCGCTTTTTAATGCTCTTAAAAGCGCTAGATCGCGTTGTATCTGCGTGACAGAGAAGAATAATAACTGTAACTTTATAGGCAAACGAGATGAACGGCTATCGATTTAATCTATCTCGTATATCCAAAGATTCCCGGTTATAACGTTTAATAGAGGGAAATTCTCAGTTCCCTGGTCTCGGCTCTCCGTCGGACGGTTATCGTAATTGAGATTCGGTTCTCAACCTTGGAAAGTAAACCGTACGATCTATTTAGTTTAGTTTGCAACAAAGATCGATAGTTTGTTTACGACTGTAAAACGAAAGTTTACCTGTCAATTTACAATTTGTAATTTTCTACGAACGTGATTACGAATCACCATTGGATCAAATCAAATCCGCGAGACGTTCGTTGAAATCTCGGTCCCTCGCGGCTAGTTAAAAAGTTAAAAAAAAAAAAAAAACAAAACAAAAAAAAAAGAAATATCGATAAAATCGCATAAAGTTGTTTATTTGTCTGGCCGTTTTTGCAGCAATGGCAACGCGTCCTGCGTCATATCCGCAGCTCGTTACAATTCGTAAGTGAAGTCAAATAATTCCCACTTGTTTCCTCCTTTTTTTTTTTTTTTTCCATCAACTTATTTCGAAACTTGCGTTTATCTTTGCATTTGCGTCTCATCGTGCAATACGAAGCGGTACCTGTAACGACATTTCTATATTTCGTCGACTACTTTCTCGTTCGTTCCGGTGTTTCCACTTAAATCCTCTCTTTGCGATTCGTTGCCTCGTTAAATCGAAAAATTGGCGAACACGGTGAAACTCGTCTCTGCTTGGACTCGTTCAGGATCGAATTTCCAAAGATCGGTCGCGTTTGCGTTTAACGGCGAGCGTAACGAAGAGGTTCGGCCCTCGATGTTTGGAGGATCGTTGAGGGGGGGGGGGAAGGACGTTAAAGCCATTGCGATTAGCGTGCATCGTACGCGTTATCCGTGGTAAAACGAACGATTCCTCTGATTCAGCAGCGCGCGATCTCCGTGCTTTGTGAGACCACGCTGTATTCGCGTATACCTAGGTATATCTACGTATACAGATACCAGCGCATAGAGTTCTCCGTATGCCATCGAGTCGAGTCGAGTCGAGTCGAGTCGAGTCGATGCGATACGTTTGCGTCGGTGTATGCATCTACGAATCGTGGCACGTTGAAACTGCACGCTAGCCATTACACATAGCTCGTTTAATCTCTAGCGCTTCGCGTCCCTTTTCATTTCGAATGCCAGCCGGCTAATTCGAGCACGCACCTTCTATTCTTACGAACGAAGCAATTTACCAAACAATTTGTCTCTCGATCGAATCGTGTTGTCGGAGTTCCCTGCTTTAGGATACAGCGGAGGATTAAATTACGACATTTCGTTGTTTCTTGGATGTCGGTGGATCGCGACGATACGAAACGAAACGCGTGGGTCGAATTTGCCCCGTTCTCGAACGAGCGTGTCGTTGATCGCGGGGGCGTGTTCCTCGAACGAATTACCACGTACACAACGACTACGCAGGATTTCGTTGCGCGCATCTGACGAACGGTTCGTGGGTAGTTGCGCAGTGGCCAGAGTGATTAGATGGCGTGATTAATGCACGTCCGAAACGCGCATTAATCTTAGAATAATGGTCCGTTTCACGAACGACGTACTTCTATCGCGCGACTATTTGCGTATCGGACGTGAATTACGGAGAACGGAGAACGGAGAACGGCGAACGAGAAAAAAGATCGATTCGTTACCCGAACGCGAAATCTACTTCGAAACTTTCCAACGATCGTTCCGAGACGAGTTTTCGGAACGCGAGAATTTAGCCATTTAATCGAAGTAAATAAGCGTCGTGTAGTTTGCGACCATTATTGAGTTAAACTACGTCTATTATATTTGTCGCACTATAGCGAACAGCAACGAATTACGACGAATTACAAGTCGATGATACGATAATATGGTAATGGTAAATGACGATAGACAGCGAAGCGGAAAGAAAGAAAGCTACGAGAGTGAGAGAGAGAGAGAGAGAGAGAGAGAGAGAGAGAGAAAGCGAACGATCGAGACGATTACGTAAATCGTAGATTGATACTTGATAGGAGAGAGAGCAATTTCTGGATTGACGCACGGCAACGTAAAAGCGCAGCTAGTGCTGAATATAGCGGCAATTAATCGATCTAGTAAAAAAATCTGTTGTTCAACGGTGCTACATCGTTGAACGCGTTCGAACGTTTTCGATGATAAACCTCAGAGGCGAATTCGCGCGATTCGAAGCGAGTCTGAGTTTTACGGTACAGGTGGCGAAAGGAAATCGTAGAGCGTGCGAATTGGCGCAAAGTGCGGGGATGTTGGAAAAACGTGGCGAATAATTTTTAAAGGATTATTCGCGCGACGATCGCGAAAGTAGCCAGCCACTACCGGGCTAAGATATTCCGGGATCACGAATACTACGACGAGCAAAGGACAAAGGAGCGCGATTTAAATAACTTTCGGAGGAGAATGTACGGATCGGAAGGAATAACGATCGAAAGGTTCGACTTACTCGCTACTAACGTAGCGAGTATGTTTCTACGATATCGGCGACTGAAATTAATTGGGTCAGTGTGCGAGCGAGCAACGTCGTCCGTGCGAGTAACGGCATGATAAATCTTCGGGCCGTCGTTATGGCAAATTTATGGCTCCTCGTTGAGACACGGAGGAGGGAGACGCTTGTGATTCTTTCACCTTTCATCTTCGATATCGCCTTAGACGGATC
The DNA here is from genome assembly GCA_037178635.1 of Bombus dahlbomii. NCBI lineage: Eukaryota > Metazoa > Arthropoda > Insecta > Hymenoptera > Apidae > Bombus > Bombus dahlbomii. Next base: position 14,562,089 of record CM074109.1, on the reverse strand, counting down.
GTGCAGATTCGCGCGAATCCTCTTACCGATTGTCTGGCGAAATTGATCATCGTGTTTGTCAGAGGGAAAGAGACGCCGTTGGCGACTAATCGTCGCAGCCGCGTCGATAGCGGAACGATCTTTCGAAAATACGAATAAATTACGTCGAATTGCAATTTTCGGTCGATTCAAAGTCCGCTCGTATCTCGGAACGAGCGAGTAACCGAAAGAGAGAGACGCGCGTCACGTCGAGGATAAAGGAATTTCGGCTAAAGCAGAGTAACTCGTATCGTGGAAAGCGACGGGGTTTCAACAGGAAAATACGCTTAGACGCGTGGACGTTGCAGAAAGACGAAACACAAAACGCTGGTACGTACGCGGACGCTAGAAACGAATTCCATTGCGCTCGACTCGAATAAACGCTTTACGTTACGCTCTATAGTCTGTACGGCGTCTCGAATCGCTTGCTCTATCCTCTTTTCCTAAATTCTTCGCTTTATTTTCTATTCCGTCGATTTACATCTTATTGCTTTTGTCCGGCCCGTGTTTCCACGTCGTATTTCGTATCTCGGTACTCTGCTCTCGATTCCTCCATCGTTCGATTCGCACGAGCCTTTCGAATACGATTTCCATTTCGATTTTTAAAGAACTTTCACCCTTGCGCGATCCGACGTCAAAGCCAGAAAGAAGTATCCGTCGTTAAATCCAACTATCGCGCGCATTCTTCGAGACCGCTCGAACGATAAGAGCATTCGTTTCTCTGCCCTTTTTCCTCCCACCGGTCGTCTACGTCGGAGAAACTGGAAACCGAAAAGACCGACGTATCTTAGTATGCCGGCTCGTGGAGCAACAACGATTTCCCTTCGTTTCTAGCATCTTTTGTGGGTCAAAGAGGCGGAACAAGATATCTCTCTGCGCTATTCTTCCGCAACCAAGCGATGCCAGAGACGGGCGGTCGGCTTTCGAGGAATCTCCGATAAAGAGATATCCTTGGCATCGCTGAAAGGATTCGTTTAACGAAAGATCTGGTATGAAAATGCGAGAGAATCGATCTAAAGAAGAACGTACATACATATTCTACGTGTAATTACAAAGCTCCGTTGCCTCGCAAATTGTCTTCGACTCGGATAATTACCGGTATCTTTCGTTTCTACGTAACCCGAATTTTCCTTCTCGCGATTTCTTCAGAGGCAAACGAAGCAATTTCCTCTCTTTTCGCGCGACCATCGAAGAGAACGAAGCTTTTCCGCGATACTCTCGCCCCGGCACTTTCTTTCGTGGGCCGCAACCCAGCGACTACGTTCGAAAAACCGCGTCTCGCTCGAGAAACTTTTCCACCGAGTGAGATATTGCGCGCTGCTGCATCCCACGACTCGGAAACTCGTTCTACCGTAAGTAGTCGCACGCCGGAAATATCTCTGAAAATTATTTATTTATTTATTTATTTATTTATTTATTTATTTATTCATTCATGCGTTTATTTACATATACGCGTAAACATAGGCGGTATAACGTGGCTGACTCCGTGCGTCGACGAACCAGCTCTGAAAAAAGAGTACACGGAATGGTGGAAAAAAATCGATAGAGCAACGATACTTATCGGACAATTGACAGAGGCCGAACCAAAGGCTACGGCGCATGTATGAAAAAAGGCGAACAACCATGTCCGATAGTTTTAGTCGGAGCATAAAATTTTGTCAGGGACCGTAACTTTGCCAGGGATCGATACGACGATGGAAAAGTTTCGAGTCTCGTAAATTGCTAAATGTCGGACGCGAATCGTGCTGACATTTTTTCCAACGTTGTAATTCTCGATGAAACAGGCTGATAATCGCGAGAAGCCGAGATGATCGAAAGCGACGATGCCCTTGTCGCGTAATTTTCGAACGATAACCGATTAACTCGGTAAAACGACTGCCTTTAACGCAGTTAAGTTTTTACTAAAAAAAAAAAAAAAGATTACAAGACCGTGGGTGTGCCCCTTTGAACTAAGAACGCGGATTCGTCGTTCAAACTTTTCGGTAGAAAAGCGATCTTCGAATGCGAATGATTCGGTAACGATCATTTTAATAAATAAAACTACGAAGACAAAGAGAAGCAGACGTGGCTCGTGGGCATCCTTGTTCGCCCATTTCGCTGGACACCCGCTTTCTTCGTAATCGGTAAGAGCGTGCAAGGAACACAAAGGACCATCCGTAAACCGAAAATACTTGTACGAATAGGAATGAAGCTAAACAGATTCGGTTTATGGTATTTCCTTGGGTTTGTCGCGGGTCGGTGTTAACGATGTGTAGGTCCTGGCGGCCAGGCCAACGCACGAGGAACCTCGCATGGACCGTCGCGTTTGGCGTAACACGTGGCACGCACAACTCTATCCGTGACACTCTGCCGTTTCGAGCTTCGCGATGTACACACCGCGGAACGACACCGAGACTCGAATTATCGGATCTGGTCGAACCAAAGTCGTGGAGAACTGTCGATACTCCGAGTACGAGACCAGGAGATATTCGGGTCTCTGCTGGAACGTGGAAATCGAACCGAAACGCGCTAATCGAATCTGGGTCGCGCAAACTGCTTGAAAAATGGGAAAGAATAACGATTCGACGTAGACGTATTGTAATACGTGTACGTATACGTGTACGAAATGTAAACACATTCCGTTCCATGTTTCTTCGATTCAATGATTTTCCAATTACCTACTGTTATTTACAACGTATAATGGAATTTTTGGTACAGATTTGATGCAGAAAGAGCCGCGGGTTAATTTTCGAAAACTCTCGTAGCCGAATTCGATTTCAATTCACGTTGCGTATTGATTAGCGGTAACGCGAGACGATTCGACGAAACGAGAGAACCGAGCTGGATCAACGATCGGGAAAATTCGATTGGACGTTTAATCGTTCGCCTTTCTTTCGCGCTTCGTTCCAACACCGATAAGGGGCGTAAAACGTGTAACGAGTACGCAACATCTGACAACGGAAACAACGGACGACGTGGGGGAAAAACGATGGACGTTACACGATCCGCGTAATTCCGTGGTCGCGTTGATAGCGATCGTCGCTGGAATCAGAGCGTCGGGTAATAACATTAACGACTTTGCTCGCGATCTAAGGGAAATAACAGCGATGGTCTGGCCGAAGAATATAAAGAAATATAGCGCGTGCAGACGAGATCGTGCGTACGCTTCTCTGGCTGGAAAAACGTACTTTATCGACGATAGAAACGTTTCGATAGTTTTAAAAGGTGCGACGAGTCTGTCCGATGCTTCGTGATCTGACTGCAGCAGAGAGTGGCAACGCGGTATGGTTGGGAAAATAGTTTCGGAGGAAGAATTCCTTTGCAAATTCCTGACGTTTCTCCACGCAGGAAAACGTCGGCAATCGTAGCTCGGATTTTTGAAATGGCTGACAGTTAGACGAAAAGCGACGATCCGATTTGAATCGAGAATCGTAGATTCGCGTTCGTGAGTGTTTTGAAGAGAAAACAGCGAGGAAATATATACAGTCGCGGAAAATAAGGCGTAAAACGCGCGACGAGACGAGACAGCCGCGTTGAAAATGCCAAGTGGCATTGTTCTTGTACGGTAGGGGAGCGCAGTGGAGGCGCAGAAAAATTTTACCTTCTTGTTCTCCGCCGGGACTAACGACCCTTTTGAGCCATGGCCGGTGGGAGGAGGGCGAGTGCAGAAGCTGTTGAACCTAGGAAAAAGAGGCGAAGAAAGCAGAAAACGAGTGAAAAATAGGATCGCGAGGAAGAGAGAGAGAGAGAGAGAGAGAGAGAGAGGGAGACGGGAAAGACGAAGACGAGCGTCAAAGTAGTTGCGGTATATGTACGTGCCGAAGTGGTCAGGATCTCGAGGAGCCGTGTTATCGCTCTTCGAGTACCTCGATAGCGCAACAATCGTTAAGCCGTCTACTATCGCGAGCATACCGGCGTTGGAAAAAAATTTACGAGGAGGCAACTTGGCAGCAAGTTAGATCCTTGCCGAAAGACTTTTAGTCGAGAGATCGAGGAATTTTCTTACTTTTCGAGAATCTTCCGTCTCTTAATCTTTCGCTTCTCCCCCTATACTTACTCCTGTTCTTCTCGTTCGCCTTGATCGCCGAACGATCGGCAAGCTTCTTCTCGTTCTCGAAATCCGCTTGCCCGAGCGTTTCGCGTCGAGAAACTTTCCAACGATCGAAAATTCACGGGAGAAAGGCAAACAAGGAAATTTCGAGCGTTCTCCGCATTTTCTCGATCGCGTACCCCGGTCGCGTATCGTAATGCGCGAAACGGAGAATCCACCGGTCGAGACGCTCGTCGACGTTGCCGATACCGACGGACCAGTTTGCCTGGTCCTACTAACTGACAGACAGAAATCTCGTTACGTGGTTGATCGAGAGGAAAGAGAATCGGAAGAGGAGGAACGAAAATGAAAGAAGAGAAGCTTGTTACCGAAGGAATACGAACGCGGGGACGACGAATTCGGGCTTCTTTTCTCTCAGCGTGATCGAAATCGATGGAAAAGAAACGAGAAGGAAACGACGCGAGCGGCCGATTTATCGGCGTGGTGCGACAAGAAGTCGAGAAACTCGGCGAAACGACACCAGGCTGGTTGGTCGTTGGCGCCGTGTCGGATTAACGAGTTTATTTAATTCGAGCCAGCAGCGATATTAATTTTGCGCGGCGCCTGCGATACAAATTACTTCGTTCCGAAACGCTGTTATTTTCGCCGTGCCACGCGTCCGTAAAACCGCAGTCGTGTGCGCGCATTTGGTGCATGCACGATGTACGTGCATCGACGCGCGTTAATTTTGCGCGCGCACGCCTATACAAAACCTATTGAACGATTAAACGAAAGACGCGTTATCGTCGCGCGTTCGTTTTTATCTACGCGCGAGCATAAAATTCCACCAAATCTCATCGAAGAGTCTTGGATGAAACTAGAAATTGGTAAACGATTCGTTCCATCGTCGAATAGCTGTAATATTTACGTACGTACAGCCGTAGACAGATAGCGTCGCTTCCTTCGTCCGCTGTTGCAATTTCCGCGTTTCCGCGTCGGAAATTTCTCCGTTGCGAATGAAATATCGCGTCGATGATTTTTCAGAACGGTCTGGCGCCGTGTCGTATCGCGTCGATGATACTTAACGATGAATATCTGGCGAGTATTTGCGAGAAGCGGAGACCCGTACGCTCACGCCTGTCTGCGGCTGAAACGAGTGAACAGGAATGGAAGACGGCGGGCGATCGTTGGACGAACTGTATCCGTGAAAAAATGGTTTGATCGGAAGTATAGAGAGTTTGGAATTATACAGAGACGTTGAAAAGCTCGAGGGTATCGACGGAATGGATGCAGCTGGCAGATGGAGCGTCTGCTTGATATATTCTATCTTTTCGTCCGTAACTATTCACCTAGAAATATCTGGTCGCTGCACCCTAAAGCTTCCTTTATCGTCTACCGTTAACAGAGTCGGCGAATGCATTTGCGCCACTGAGCGACGGAATCGATACGATCTATGTCGTCGGTTCTCGCAGCTCTCTTCTTCGCCCCTTTTTCTCGAAAGCTGCGCCCCACGCGCATTCGAAAGGCGAATTCGTAGTTTTCGCGCGAGAAACGAAAACTCACGAACACGAAGTAGATGGATCTGAGTCTGAGTCTGAGTCGAACGTGCAAAGTGTTTCGCAGCTGTACGCGAGCGTGTTTTCACACGTTATTTTCGTGCTAAAGAAGAGACTAAAATATCGACCAGAGTGACTCTCGACCCAGTTTACGTCGATTTTCGGACATATTTATTCGCAGGTTTCGGCGAACGCACGAAATTTGCGCGATTAACGCGCCGCTTCCCGTTTAAGCTCCGTTGTTTCGACTTTTTCGCCAAGAAATATGGCCAGCGGGAATACGTCGTTCTCGAGACAGCTTGCGACGGGTTTCCTTTTTTCCAACGTGAATTTTCGTCGTCGTGGTCGTGTCTCGCTATATAGGTACGTGACCGACCGACTTTCTGTCCGGTCCGAGAAAGAGAACGCAGCCACGGAAAGCTGCGAGAAACAGAAAATAATATTCGATCGCGACGATATTTGCTCGCAAGTCCGAGCTATTTTGGGATAATAAATCGTATAGGCGAGAACGTGTTTTCGTTAAGCCGAAACAAAATACATCGAAGGATGGAAAGCGGCGTTCGAAGATAGCCGCGTATGCGGTTAGAAGCCACGCTCGCTACGTACGAGAACACCACCGGTAACTTTCTAAATTATTGCCAGCGATATATCGCGCGCTTTATTCCACTGCGTTGTTTTCTCACGGATCGGTGCGTGGTTTTCCCGGTATTCCCGATATTCCCGGTAATCGATTAATTTTACTCGGTAGCCGGATTCGGTTGCCGGTAGATCGGCCGCGAACATAGAAAGCGAATCTTTCTAACTGAGAATTTCCCATTTTTACAGGCATGCGACTGTTTGGGCATTAGCAAGGAGTGCGATTACTTTGGCTTGAAATACCAGAACGCGAAGGGCGAGGAACTCTGGTTGAACTTGAGGAATCCCATAGAGAGACAAACGTATGGCGGCGTAGCGCTTTTAAGGTTCGCATTGAGGGTTAAGTTTTGGGTGCCGCCTCACCTGTTGCTGCAGGAAGCCACCAGGTAAAGGATATCTCGAAAAACGTCGCTTCGCTTCACGCAACGCGAAAACGGTCATTCTCCTATTTACCTGGCGATCTCGCGACGCCAAACAAACTCATCGCGCGTATTCCACGCGCTTGGACTTGATCGACGGAGGTAGCGAACGGTAACGGTATCGCAGATTTGCTCGAAACCAGAGCGTTTTCGTAGAATTTCGTAGCGTCCGAGTGGAACGTCGAGCCCGAAAGACCCGAGATCGATAGAAGCGGACGATCGAGCACGTACGAGATTGCATCGCGGAGACTCGAGTGGAAGTCACTGATTACGCCGGATAATACGGTCGGTGAATATATACGCGGATTATGTCGGAAGGGTATTGGTCCGAAACAGGGTAAAGAGAGCGGTGCAAAGTACAGAGACGAAAAACTACGACGAATCGCTGGATGTCGCGAGGAACGGAGCAACGACGCGAACAAAATTTGCGATTGGTTGGCGCGTGAACAGTTCGAAGGGCAAGCGGTCGTGATTAAACGCGAGCGAGCGGAGTCGGGTCGGGGTGGTAATTAATAGAAAGTGGGAGACGGAGGATGGAACGAGTGCGAATCGAGTATGGACTCCGGGTCCAGGAGATTTCAGCGGATCGAAACGTAATTGCGATTTAATCGCGGTAACTCGGAACACCCTTGGAAAAGGTAAACGCGCCAAGAGTAACGCGTTCGATACGCGAATTAATTGGTCGCCGTGTGGCAACGTTCGTTAGCGGTGAACGAGGATAATCGCATCGGCTGACGCGAAAGTTCGCAAACCGTCGCGCGTTTCTACATTCACGCGACCAATCTTGTCAAGATTTATCCTTCTCGAGCGTAGACGACGACGGAGTGCTACGAATTTTCTACGAGAACGACACTTTCGACGATAGCGTAGTTTCGATTAGCCCAAATCGACTAGTAACTGAAAGTAGGTCAGTTTCGAAAGTCCGGTTAAAAAGATCTGTTCGCCTTCCATTATACTTTCTCGCCGTTAATAATCGCGCGAAGAACACCGTTTCCGAACGTTTACGACAAAGCGCTGTACGCACGGAGAACGGCTACTTACCACCACGGCTAATTCGCGGAGTTCGAGGTATCGACGAGTACGTTTCGTTAGCGACGAAACCGTTCCGGATAATGAATCTCTTCTCGCGCAATTGCCACTTTCGGAATAATCGAAATCCGGAAGACGAGATTCGCTGTTTGTTCGGGGTGTAAATCAAAGTTGTTACAACGAAAATTGTCGCGAAATGTACCGAGGTTTCCACGTACGCGCGTCGGCCTTGTTCTCCGAAATTGAATATCACCGATGCCACACCATACACGTAGTTTCGTTCCGACCTCGTAAATCTGAAAACGTCGAAGCAAGATTCGCAGCGTTTCGCGTTTTACCGCCTACCATCTTCGCTCGACGAGCGAATACAAAGCGATACCAAGCGATAAAGCGATAACAAAGAACGGATTTTCGACGTAATTTCCAGTTAGTCGTCCTTTCTTCGAGCGCGAGATCCAACTTCTCACGGGTCACAGGATCCATCGGTTTTCCAAGGCGCGAGCTGACCTGAAACTGCGACGTCGTTCTCGCACGGCGCGGAAAACTAATTGAAATTTACAAGCGATCAGGCTGTAATAAGCGAACTGTCATCGAAATCGAAGCCATGAAACTCGTCGCGTCGACTGTTGCGAACTCGTTAGAGTTTTATACGTATATCTGCGCGCTACGATATATATGTCTACTTTCTGTTAACTTCTTCGGGAGAAGTTTCGCGATATTGAACTATGTACCTTTCGCGCACAGGAGTTGACTCCAAGTTCCCTAAATATCTTTAAATACCCGGAAGCTGTTTGCTCTTCTCGAAAGCCCAGAGTCCATAGGCTAAGCGGCCGATCGGGTTACTATATTTACTTGGTTGTATAAAGTTTTTCCGCGTACAATCGCGTCTTAAACGTCGTTCGTGTTTCTTCGTGTTTCGTAGTTTGACCGAGAGATTGACGACGCGAAACGATCGATCGTTCTCGCGATGTTCCGCGCTCCTTTCGTTAGAACCGATCGTTCGTTGACACACGAGCAGGCAGGAGAATCGCCCGATGGCAACAAAGGCGGATAGTTTGATAGGAAATCGAAGGAATTCTAGCGTTGAATGGATGTAGCTGCGTTGTAGCTGTTGGATAACGAACGTACGAATAAAGCCTGAATTTATAGCTATGGAACGGATTGTTTGTCCACCGAGCGAAAGCGATATCGAGAAACTCGTTTCAGGTATATGTAAATCAACGGCTAGAGAAAATTTCCATAACGTTCGCCGACGCATCGTTCGAAACTTGCGACTTCGTTTGATAGCACGAGGTTCGAATCGCGCGAAGATTCGTCGAAAATTTGCCTTTATCGCGATCAATACGCGAATGACCTGTTAACGGTTAAACGATCGACTGGATATTTATACGTTTGGAAATGCAAAAAAAAAAAAAAAAAAAAAGATAAAAATAAAGCACTTGGTTTACGCTAACTACGATTCACTTCTGAACTCTAGACGCGACTTTTCAAGACCGAAGCTCTTACAACTGTTTGTGACTTTCGGCGGAATCCGATTCTTTTCTTTGTCATCCCTCGATATCATCCCCACTATCCACGCGTTTGTTAAGCGTTCGGCGGAAAGAACCGTTGGGATATCGAGGGTTCGTTAGGCACTTCTTTATTTCCGTGAATCTGACTGAGACGTGGTTGACGATTGTCATTGTCATTGTCGTCGTCGTCGTCGTCGTCGTCGTGACGATCGTAGACCGTCGCGTATCGCGCGGAACCTTGCGATGGAGCGAGGAAAAGCAACGAAATTAGGAAAACCGATATTTGCCGATACGATCGCGTTTCTTCGCGGCCGGCCAAAGTTCGAATCGAAATTCGAACGCGTTGTTCGAAGAAGATCGTTTTCGTTCGAACGTGGGCGATCGATCGTGTCGATAATCGTGCATTAGCGAGCAGAGTAACTGACAAACGTAGCGAACGACCCGTGTCAAAGTTGACCGTCGAACGATACAACTGGAATTTACCAAAGTTGATCGGAATTCCGCCCGTTTCGATCAACCGTTAAATTCGAGCGTGGAAGCAACGATCGTAAACGATCCGTCGTTGGATTTATCGATTTATCGATTTATCGTCGATACGCTGTTAGCGCGTTACGTACGGACGACGTCTGTCGTTACGCTTGTCCGTGAAACTAACGTGGTCGTCACTTTTAAGAAAATTGTACGTCCGGTCTTTAGTTTTCTCAAGCACCGAAGTCATCGACAGCGCATAGACGAAAGACTGCGTCGAAGGCAAACCATAAACGGTACACACGCAACGTTGGCTTCAGTGTTTTTCAGTCATAAATAAGGGTAACGCTGCTAGGCGTGCGGATCTACAGCAGCTCGTACTTTGTACTTACGCTTTAATATCTTCTACCTTACAATTTATCCACGCGTTCCTTTGTATTCGCATACATTCGATAACCTTAACACACATACACACACACACACACACACACACACAATATATATATTTATTAGCATCTACGACGAGCTGCTGGAGATAACGTCACGCTCCGCTGCTAGTTGATAATAATCGTTGCAACGGTGGAATCTGTTTATCTGATTGCAGGCATCAGTTCTACTTGCACTCTCGTTTGGAGTTACTCGAGGGTAGATTGAAAGTGTCGGACTGGGCTTCCGTGGCGCGTTTGGTCGCTTTGATAGCGCAGGCCGACACGGGTGATTACGATTCGATGTCACCACCGAACGCGCTCTACTCGCAATGTTGTCAAATTCAAACGGCGGAACCGCGCGAATCCAGACCTCAGGACTTTCTTCATCGGATAGTTCAACAACACAAGGAGATCAAGGTTTGCGCGTTTCGTCCATTCTCCTCGCGTCGTCGCGATTCATGCTTTTTGCGATTTATGCTTTTTCTTTCTTCTATCCTGCAGGCGATGAAAACCTCCACCGCCGAGTATTGGTTACTGAAGGAGATATCCAACTTGGATACGTTCGGCCAGGAGATGTTTCACAGTAAATTCGGATACAACGGAGTGTCGATGATCGGTGTCGGACCACACGGTATCACGGTTTATCGTAATCACGACGAGGAAACGCAAAAGTACGTGGTAGACGTTGTTGGCTGACTCGATTCCCGATCGGTAAGAAGTTGGCGATCAGCGAGTAAACCGACTCTCTTCAGTTTCTCGAAGCTTTGCTCTCGAGCGTTACCGCTTTCGACGAAGCCGCACTGCCCGTCGTCGCGTGCGAACTCGTCGTTAGCGGTATCTGGTGCGCTTTTACCCGACCAACTTTTTATCCATCCGACTTAACACGGAGTAGCGATTTTACGCAACGCGATTATCGTGCTGTTTGTTTTACAGCATACCATATACGGCGATACAGAGCGCAACCACTCAACGTCGAATGTTTCATTTAGTTTACCTCTCGCTCGACGGCGAGGAGACGTCGTTAAATTTCAAATTAGATTCCAGTCAATCCGCCAGTGGACTTTACCGGGCGATTACCGAGAAGCACGCGTTTTATAGCTGCGAGACGGTCAGGAGCGCGGTTACGGCGCAATTTATACGCGACTTGAAGGTATTTGAAAACAACGACGACGACGACGACGACGACGACGACATTCGCTCCACACCCGCTCATTCCGTTATTCTCTCTGTACGTACAGGGCACCATTATCTCGATATTCAACGAGGATTCCACGTTGGGGAAGAAGTACGTGTTCGATATTCGTAGAACGTGCCGAGAGGTGTACGACAACGCGCGGCGCGCGCTCTACTGCGAAGCTGCGACCATTAGCCTGCCAGAGGAGAAGGAAATTTTGCAGAAGCAGAATTGCGGAGACTGCGAGGATCCGAAATGCAAGGTATTTCGTCGAATCGAGGATATCGATCGAATCGGAAGAACGCGACCGATCGACGAACCAACGACAAAAACAACTGTTTCACGTTGTTCGATTTTCAGGAATCTCGAGAATGTCTAACAAGACTGTTGGACGCGATGCTGTGCCGCATTTGCATGGACCGTAGTTTAGACACCGCCTTGTTCCCGTGCGGACACGCGGTAGCCTGCTTGGATTGCGCCAGACGATGCGAACGTTGTCCTCTCTGTCGAGCCGACATCGACTATTGTCGCACCATATATCTTCCGATCGAGCTAACGCACGTCGACAAGCACAATCCGAAATCACTCTCGGAGTCCATCGAACCTAGTTACGGCAACTCCTCCAGCGAGGAGATTCAAAAGAGAACCTTGACACACGAAAGCTCCGTGGTAAACGCTAACGATATTTAAGAACGTCGTTGCGACAAGTTTCACGTTTCTCCAAACATTCTTCTCTAGAATCTTTGCTCGTCGAATCGAGACAGCGCATTCAGTTTTTCTCCCGTCTCTACTTGTCCTACTATCTCTGTCTTTCCCTCTTCTCCTATTATTCCTTCGATTTAAGCCAAAATCGCACGCATCGACCGTTCTATATCGTCTTTTCCCGTACATTCGTGTTATCCGTACGACGATCGATTCGTTCGTTCGTTCGTTCGTTCGTTCGTTCGTTCGTTCGTTCCAACGTCGCAAAAAAAAAAAAAAAAGAAAAAAAAGAAAAAAGAAAAGCGAACAATTTGTCGCCGCCACCACCGTTGACGAAGAGAAACGCGACGTTGTCCGTAACGTTCGAGAAACCGGAGAATACGACTCTGTTTAACCGAGCCCGTTCAAAGGCGAACAATCTATGTTTACGCTTCCTCGTTCGAATAATAAGCGGCGAAAGTTCGGTCAATCGGGCATTAACTGAAATTTCGTTTCAATGAATCTAGTTCGTATAAACAAACTTTTACTGTACGCGCGTACACACATACTCACTCTCACTCATTCACTCTCTCTCTCTCTCTCTCTCTCTCGTTTAAATACGTATCTACAATGTAATTGTAATAATGTTACACGATACATGTATGTATACTTCTTAATCGAGTAATAACAACATTGTCTTAATCGCGCGACCGAAAAGTGCTATTAGCAGCGTTGATCTTTGAAAAACGATATTGTCATTGTTTCCAAGAGAGAGTAGTATATTTTATTTTATTGAAAAGTTTCATGCATCGTGTATAGATGTGTTTACTTTTATCGACAGTTGGACCAACGAGTTTTCTCATTTTATTTAAGTGTCGTTTATAACGATACTTAAATAATCGATACTTTCGTTCCTCTTAGATATATTATATCCTCTTTTCTTTTCTTTTCTTTTTTTTTTTTTTTTTTTTTTCCTTCGTACGTAATTCAACTTTCTTTTAGTTACCTACGGCGGTAGGCCACTGGGGTTTATTAAAATCGATGACCGTTCGTATTTTCAATATAGCGTATTCGTTATGCATACGCGATATGGTTTATAAAACGACTGCTATAACGCTCCCCTTCTTTCTAGAAGACGTTTCATCCGAGTCACTCGAATCTCGCGTCACTCGATCGTTAGGTCGTCCATTGATCGATCGTTAGCGCGATAAAATTTTCTTCATTGAGGGCGACCCGTGATAATCGTATCAATTTTATTGTCACGAATGGCCTACATAAGTAGAATTTCCACCGTTCGAGAAACGGACGAGTTATCTCTGTTTTGAAACGTCTTGTACAAGAAGGAAACCTTGTTACGGTAATATCTGTTTATATGTACATAAAAAAGTGAGAGATAACCCCTCGATAGGGTCAAGCGAGTAAAAGTCACGAGTTCGCCAAATGTCAAATCTGATTTAACAAACTCGGTGCGAATGTATCATGTTTTAAGTAAGAGAATAAGTAATAAAAGAAATGCGTATGTTAATCGATGTGCTTTGCATGCAAAAGACAATTGACGTGAGATCGATGATAGTTCGTTTCGAAGGAGCACACACGAGAAAAGGCTGTTTCCAATCAAAAGAAGATAGAATGCGAATATCGTAACATATTATTTATATCGTCTACTCGCGAGACATCGTTCTTCCTTCGCGTCCTCGATCGACGACTCTTTCATAGTTCCCGACATCTGCGGCTCTGGCATTTCGACAGACTCGAATGCTCGTCGGAACATAGGATACCAGGGAGAATGAAAGTCAAAGAAATTGTTATAGTCATTCATCAATGCAAAACAGATCTAGTTGGTAATTACTCGTAAGAGAAGAAACAGTAGCATTAAGTCGACGTAGCGTAATCCCTTTTTTCTTGACATTCGTAGCGCTTTACATCTCTCATCTATATGTATGTCGTTTAGTTACCTTTAGTATTTTTCTAACCTATCGTTGTTACGAAAATCGTGATTACGCTGCTTTTCTAAGTCAAATACCGATCCGAAGGGTTCTATGAAAACGCAAATGTAATAGATACACAAGAATAACATTCGAATACAAAGTTAAGCAGACGTATTCGGTGCATCGTGTTTCTTCATGGTCGGAGATAAAAATATTTTCTTCGAAATTCTCCGATCACGTTGTCGACGTTCAACGTTTTTTTTTTTTTTTTTTTTTTTCTTTTTTTTCTTCGTCGGGCTTTTATTCGTTAGAAGATAATTTTCCAAGCACGCGCTATAAACAAACCGTTTTATACGTATACATTGTAATATCGATGGTCCGTGGTCTCGAGGATGGAAACAATTTTTACCACTGCTATGCGTTTACTCGATATATGTAAGTTCAATAATATAATTACAACGATAACATCGTTATGATAAAAAGAAAAAAAAAGAAACAACAACAACAACAAATATTTGTGATTAACTCTCTGTATAAATGCGAAGAAATTTCAAATCATTGTAACTGTTAGATCTGTAAGGTAGAAATGTGAAAGATATACGAGAGAATGGATTTTTTAAGAATTATCATTTGCAAAGAGTATTTTTAAAGTATTTCCAATTATTTTTTAGTATTATATCAGGATTCCACTTTAATCGGTGGTGTATACATATGAGACCGATACACACTATAAAAGATAATTTTTAGCATTATAAAGGTACAGTGTCCCAACCTGTTGATTAAATATTATAAAATATCAACCGCTGTATACCCTTTATTCTCGTTTATTCCACACGCCTTCTCCCAATATTAAAAACGAATGAAAAAAAGTGTACATACATCTCGCGTCTAATTGCAAGTCGATTACTTTCGCGCAACGAAATCACTCGGCCGATATCGGAGTGCAGTTTGTCGTAAACGATTTTTTTTATACCGAATCTTTTTTATAATTTTTTGCGAGTTAAATTCAATGGAAAGTTCAATGAACGTACCCGCTGTATCTTACACGCGAGATAAAACTAATCTCGTACTTTTTTATTTTTCGCTTTAGTCGTTTTACCGTACGTACGGACACGTAAATAAAACTTTGGTGGGTTTAATCGGACGGATAAACCGAATAAAAATGAATTTTGAAACAAATATCTTTACGCGTTACCGAAAACAACAGGTTACAAGTCTAAACGTATCGAGCCAAGGATCAATGCACCAATTGATCGACTAAACTGAAATTAATCGTCTATTTATGTTTAAACTTGTATTTCGTATTTTAATTTTAATTTAATTTCAATTCTAACAGATCCCCTACGATTCAACGATATTCGAACGACGCTTTAAAATCCAACGCTTCGAAAAGCTATCCATCTTTCTCGCGTTTAATGTTCAATTTGAGTCGATCTAATTCGGATTAAACGATTTTTATGATGCGAATAAATCCGGTAACAAAGAGCATATACGTAGATAGAAACGAAAGCACTGTTCAAGTGGAAAAATTTTTAATGTGGCGCCAAATTATGCCGAGCAGCGGTTGAGTTAGGATGTGCGATGTCTGCGCATGCGTCGTACGTTTTAATTGGTTCACGCAGCGGCATTGTCATATGACGAAGCTGCGTGGCATCATGGGAAGCAGGTCGCAATTTTGCAACATGGCGGTGAATTGAGCCAAAGTCGCGGTCCTGTGCCATCAGAAAATGTATTTTTCATAGTCGAGCAACTTCTTTTATTGTACTCTTGATGTATGCGACAGTGTAGTACGGGTTCGGGTCGTGTTAGACGATACACTGTGCATGTAAATATGAGTGTAACGAAGCACAACGTTATTTCGAAGGTGACACCCCGCAACTCGGTGTGGTGTTCGACCACGTATGGCAGAGACTAGAATCCGAGATAAGGAAGCTCTGCTTCGCCTAAGTAATACGTATCGCCAATCAAAATTACCACCACGAAGTAGCGATGTGGTGGTTACCCAATCCGAACTGTGAAAATGTGAGTGTTTTATGTAAAACGTAAAGTGTGCGTACGAAAGTGCCTGTGGGTGCGTATTTCGGTAGCGAGGAGAGTGCACGGGTGCCTTGTCTGCGATATCCAACATCCCTTTTCTACTCTTATTCCGTTTATCTCACCGTTGAAATTCCTGTAATTTTACTTTCAATTATCCTGATTCTCGATCGTTTAATTCGACCGAATCTCAATCACGAAAACCCGAATATACAAATTGGTTCTGTTCGCTGCGCAACCATTACCTCAAACACTTTTAACCGCATTCGTAATTTCTTCCCGTTTGCAAAAAAAAAAAAAAAAGAAAAAAGAAAAAAAAAAGAATGAAAAATATTCGACAAACTTCCCTGTATCTGCTGGTAACTGTGTTCTCGTCATTGAAAAATGCATAATCCGATCGATTTCTTCGATAGTGCTTACCTTTGATCCGTGCGCTCGTGTTTCGTTCTTACCTGTGTGCTTAAATTATATTCTATACGAAATCACCATAAACACGATACAAACGGAACGGCCGTCCCTTAATTTCTTTTACTATTGCCGATATCCGAAAAAGTGTTCTATGGTCGGTGTCGGTAAACGTCGATGTAGCAACGCTCCAAAAATACCACATGTTACGGTATTCTAAAAGCATCGTGCGTTGCAATACTTCTCACAAACGATAAGAGTGTACAACGGTTAACAATACGTCCTATTTACCGTTCGAAATAACCATTTTCCGAGCAATAAAATATAGCATTTGCGAAAATTTAGTTGAATTTATCATGACGGCTTTCAAATATACATTCCAACATTTCTGTTTACTTCTACAACTTTCTCTACCTTCGTACTGTTATGATTGCAATAACGTAGGTTTTAAGACTGTGTCACGGTTGATCTTATCTTATTGGAATCAAACGTAATTAAGAAGATGATAGAGCCAATTTTCTTGATCGTAAAATTCTGTTCTTACAACAGTTGGTTAATCCACAGAGTTATTAATACGTATTATGTAATTAAATAAATCTGCTTCTTCGCGCTTGCAAGAACTGAATTTTTTTACTCTATGCTAGATAAAGAACAGGGTTACGATTATGCTACGATAAACTTATTAATATACAATTGGATCCTGCAAAACATTTTGAAACGACATTCATCTTTGTCCTTTTGTACTCCTTACCTTGTCATCTATATTTCATATGAGGCATCGGTTGTACCAATCGTCGCTACTAAGCTTTTTATTCATACAAAGTAATATAGTAGTAATGGCAATAATACTAATAATAATAACGATGATGATAATAACAGTGAAGGGTTACAGACTAACAAGATGTTTTCTTATTTTACAGATATTTGCAAAATTCAAAAATTTTGTCGGTTATTGTAACTTGTGATCGTATATGTGTGCCAAACAGAGATATATAAGAGGGCATTGAAGAGACCCGATGGTTTCCTGACACGATGGAAGGTAATCTATATGTGAAAAATGAGCCGGGACTTGACGGGCAATCACTCGCAAATCCACAACCAAACTCATCCTCCGAGGATACAGGAGGTGCCAGGGTTTGTTTCGTTTGCGGTACGATAGGCCATGGGGAACAATATTGGTTGAGAGTGAAACCAAGTCCGGGTGGTGCGCCAAACGAACCTTACTTTCCATTTCTTGAATCCCATGAACCACCTAATGGGTATCGTGGTGAGGGAGCTAGAAGCGGAGCGATCAAGGCGTGCAGTCTTTGCTACGCCTTGCTGTTACAACAATGGGAGAGTTACGAACAGGATGCTAGACCTCATAGTCAACGAATTTATTGGTTAAAAAGATGCGACGGTGGTCCATTTACGGGAGCTGAGATGGCCCTTCAAGGGGAGTACGCGGCTCAAGTCCTGGGATTAACCAATGACCAAACTCCGCAGCTCAGACCCGAAAACCGACCGATTGGAATATCTCCGCGACTTCCGCTAAATTCACCATCGCCTAGAGTGGAACAGACAAGGCCATCGTCGAATTCCATTGAACTGCCAAGACCGCATTCTAATACAGCAGAAACGCACAGACACTTGGAACAAGCAAGGCTTGCAATGGAATCTCCCCATCAAAGACTGCAATCGCCGCATCAAAGGTTACAAAGTCCTCGACAGCTTGTAGAAGATTCGAGAATATCGAACGAAGCGGCATTGGATTTAAGACACGCACCTAGGAGTTCACCTGCACCGCAACCAGCTTTACCACCACAACCTCAACGTAAGCTCGAATCTACGTTTGCCGCTCGGCTTTTTCGACGTTTATTCATAATTGTATATCATGATATTTAATTGGGTTTTAATCGGAACGATTACAGCCATATACAGCGGAGGATCGACGTCGAGTGCCGGCACCGATATCTTAGATCTCTCAATGCCGGATAAAAATTCGGTTACGGAAGTCTGCTACGTATGTGGGGACGAGTTCACACGAGGATCGCTTAGTCACATCGCAGCAAAACCACTGCCAACCCCGCCACATCCTTCCGCCAGTCCCTCGCCATTTTTTCCTTCGCTAATGCTTCATCCAAGACCAAGTAGGAGCCGGCCAATGGATAGCGCTGGGCGTGTACAAGTACGTGCATCGTATCCCCTTATTTCTTCCCTTATTTCCCTTATTTCGTTAATCGCCCGTGTAATCCATGTACTTGGGATTTAATTCGTTTCCTTGGTCGTAGGCCTGTTCGGCGTGTCAAAATCATCTTCTGTTACAATGGAAGGAATATACCGATCAAGGAGTACCACACGGTGATCGGAATTACACGCTTCGTAAACGGCAAGCAGCTATAATAGAAGCAACTACTTTTACCTGTTACACTTGCGCGCTTGACTACCCTTCGAAAAATATTAGACTTATTTACTGCTGTCGTAATCCCGAGAAGGAGACGTACTATCCTTTTATTTATTCTCTGAGACCTCCGCAAGGAGCTAGTCCTATCAGTCCTCAGGGACTGGTGCAAATTTGCTCCGTTTGTTATAAAAATTTGCCAGAAAGACAGCAATTATTCGGCGAAGAAAATCGCGAGGGTCAAGCGTGTATGCAGATGGTGGATTTTCGACAGCGGGGTCCCTCTCCGAGACCGGTAGTGTCAAAGTCCCCAGCCAATTCTGCCGGCAGTGATATTCGTTTCAAACCGTACGATTTGAACAAATCGAGCGTTGCTACGAACAAACAACGTAGCGCAACGATCAAAGGATCCACCCCTGGGCAACGAAACTCACCGAACAACGGGCCCGCCGAAAATGGGACCGTTCCTCTCGGCCAAAACTATAGGTGCTATATTTGTGAGAGATTGTATCCTCGTTCTCACATGAAATGGTACGATTTTCAGAGTTTCAGAGTTGCTGTTATTCTTCGTTACGTATGTTAATTTGATTCTTATATGGTTTTTTTTTTAATCGTTACGTCTGTTTGTCGTTGAAAGGTTGTCTACGAGTCCGGAAGGAATGAATTCGCACGCTATGCATTTTCCATGTTTAAGGGGAATGGCACGTACATCGGAAAATGCCTGTATGGATAGTCACGGTAGGGTGTTAGCTTGCACTCACTGCGTGAATCATCTTGCCCAACAATGGGAAAGTATGGATGCCGAACGAGTTCCTTTAGAACGTCGCAGGTTAGTCGCTGTACGAATAAGATCATTCGCGTGTTTCTCTCGGATCTTTATTATCGTCATCTTTTAGGTACGATATTCCTAGTCCACATCCAAACGGCGACGTGAATCGATCGATCGCCACCCCGCCGAGTTCTAGTTCGGATCGAACGTTCGGTAGTAATCCAGGCACATCGAGCAGTTCTATATATTGTTTCTTATGTGGCTTGCATAGTGATTTAACTCTCGCAAGAGTGTTGTATGGTCGGCCTCAGGGTCGTAACGCACCATTTTTCCCCGAATTACTGCGTCATCAGTCCCCGCCGAACGCCGAGCAACTTAGGGAAGACGGTTCTGCGCTGGTATGCACGTTCTGTTATCATTCGCTTTTGGCGCAGTGGCGTCGTTACGAATCTCTTCCGAGTGGTCAACAAGCGAATGCCGCGGAAAGGCAATACAACACGCACGATTACTGCTGTTACGTTTGTGGTATTACGACGTACAGGAAACGCGTCAGAGCGTTACTAGTGAAGGACTTCCCTTTCCTGAGATATCACAGACAACCGGAGAAGAGCCTGTTATTGGAAAACGGAGATTTCGCAGTGGTCTGTTTAGACTGTTACGAAACGTTGCGCACACAAAGCCTCGAATACGAACGATGGGGCCTACCCGTTGAAAAACGCGAATACAATTGGATAGTGCAACCTCCACCGCCGGAAGATAGCCCCGACGCGGCTGTCGCGAGATTGCCATCCGGTGAAAGATCCGAGAAGGTGGTGAGTCGTTTTCTGTTAACTATGATTTCTAAGCTGGATACCCGCCACCGGAATAATATAATTTATTAATATGCTTCGAACGTTCCTATATATTTCGTAGGTGCCACCGACGTTAACGGTTAAACCAGCACGGAAAAACTGTTCACCGAAGGCACCGGATAAGAAGGTTCCGGTGAAAGTTCCAGAAAAAGAACAAGGTAAGTGGGAAATGTTTTCGATCGTACGATTTACGATCGTATAACATGTTTGTAAGGGAAGTTTTAATCGAAGAAAATACAGACAGCAAACTTTTTACGTTGCAACCTTTTAGTTGAATTTCTCGTTTAAAGGGAAAGGGGAAGCCAATGGAACCGAGATGCTTCTTATTTAAGTCGACTACGTTTTTTCTTCGTTTATGATCCCGTATATGCATGCTTATACATACATAGCAGGATTAAGTATACAAGTGTCTTAGATAACGAAAAATATTATGTATGTGGTCAAACATTTGCCAGACACGCTAAGGTTATCGGTTTACGTTGGAACGCTATCTCCTGCGTAAGCATTCGCTTCAGAGTTACTCGAGACGAATACGTTAGATTTTACGTCGCTGTATGTGTACCTATTTTTTCTTTTTGTTTTTATTTTTTATTTTTACTTTTCCTTCACTCTTTCTTTTAACGATATTCTACTCGGACGTTTTTCTTCTATCGAACGATGCTATTTCGTTAAAGTCGATACAACGAATATATCTTCGCACAGATTAAATTTCATCAGATAATGAACATACGTATACATAGATGTACGTACGTATTTGAACGAAGAGATGACGTATAGAAGATGCGAGAGAGTGATCGGTGCGATGAAAAGGATAGAAATAACGGGCGAAGCTCTTAAAAAATCTAACAGTTGCGAATCGCCTAAGAAGATGGCCGCTTCTTTCTTTCTTTCTTTCTTTCTTTCTTTCTTTCTTTCTCTCTTTCTTTCTTTCTTTCTTTCTTTCTTTTGCACTTTATCTCGTTTTTATTCACTCACTTCGATCTTACATCCAAAGAAAGTATTTAAAGCTTAAATTAAAGCTTTTTCTTTTCTTCGTTCATGCTCTAGCATCTCGGGTTTTCGAGTCGCTAGATAGTAGAAAGCTTTCCAATGAAATTTTGACGCGATTGTTCGGTAAATTTCTAAAACGTTTAAGCATTCGCGATTCGCATGTTTTCTCGAAGAACAATAGCTCGCCCAGACAAGCTACTTTCCATCTTCGCTACTGTTAGTCCATAACACCTTCTCCGCTTTCTTTTCTTTTCTTTTTATCGTTCCGACTTGCCAGACACGTACACGCTTTCATACCAGAAGGTAAGTTTCGTCGAGTTCGCGTCGACGATCGTGTAACAGCATCGCGCGGACCTGCTATTTAGCAGTCGTAAAATTCTTGACGAGAGGCTGGAAACAAATTTTTGTTTTCGATACAAACGCGTTAGAAAGCGGTAAACCGGTGAAAATATCGCAACGACGACGATAAATAATATTTTTCACGCAATTCGTTTACTCGACGAAACACTCGTTTACTTCGAGGCTTTCGAGATAAATCGTATAGATCGTATATAAATTATATAGATCGCGACAGATAGTCGGGACAATACGGTTTTTACGGTTAAACATTTGGACGAACCACCGAAGTAAACTAATTGCAGCGTAAATACAGAGGTTACAAGTTGGAAAGAAAATAGCTTTCGAACGAAACACGATCACCGAGATGAAAAGGTCGATTAAGGTCGGTCGATCTGGCTTAGAGGAAGTAGGTGGTTGGAGACGTTGGAGAGACTTAACGCGGTGGTTTGGTAGACAGGGTAGTAGCGCTCGTTGACAGTGACAGGGGTGGGGGGGGGGGGAGGGGGTAAGCGAAGGAGAGCGAAAGCAGGAAGGAGGGTGCGATGGAGAAGTAGAAGGAAGGAAGGAAGGAAGGAAGGAAGGAAGGAAGGAAGGATCGAAGGAGAAAGAGCAAATGCCCGCAGCGCGACACCGCATTGCGCCCACTTGCCAACCCGCCCAACACCTAAATTCGAATTAGGAAACCAGCCTTGTCGTTTCTCGTCAACACCGACTCTCCTGTCCTGGAAAGCGTACAGAGGCAGGACATCGTCGTCTACTTATACCACCGTGTATAGAGAAGGGAGATAAAACGCGGACACGGGAAACAGACACGCAGACTAAAAGGGGGCTAGGCTCGTGTGTATGCGCGCCTGTATTCTACGCGTACGTGTACACGCGTATCTATACGTATATAGGGAAGTTCTATCCTTTACGACCTTCCTTTGCTCTCTCGCTGCTAGGAGTGCAATCAGAGGGAGAGAGGTAAAGTGCTCGTTTTCCTCTTCCTTTGGGAATCGATATCAACGTTATCGACTACTTTTCTCGCTCCTTGTCGCTCGAACTTCTACATCGGGGTTGCTCACGTATTCTCGGCAGGCGCGCAGCCAAAAGGCACGATTTTGGCGCACATTCTCCACCGCCAAATCGCTGCCGAGTCTCGATTCAAGCGATCCCGTTTTCCTTCCTCTTCAATGATACGCGCCCGTGTATTTTTTAACGACGTTCGCGCGTCTTTCCACGCTTGCCTCTTTCCAGACGATCGTTCTCGATCTCATAAAGATCGATCGGAGAAATTTCAGCGTACACGTTGCTCGATGTTGCGTCGATTTCGCAAAGTCGATCGCCTTAATCGGGTTGATGCGACGCAGCTATATATCGGCGCGTTACTCTACACGCGTCCCTCTGTCGGCTCGTGTTAATAATTAACCACCGACTGGCGTGGGAGTAATTTCGCCCACCTCTTGCGGCCGGCTGGTTTTATTTCGAGTAACGTTCTGCTCGCGCTCTTCCCCTTCCACCCCACCCCACCCCCCGCCCTCTCCTGGTTCCCCACTCTGCCGTTTACCGATGCAAAATAACGTGGAATTCCTTTTTCTAAGCTCATCTGCGAATTTTATGGCTTCTTCTGAAACTTTTGTATTCCTTTTGCAAGTCTCGTTTTAATCTACGCTCTTCCTAGCGTTTCGTGACGCAAAAAAGTATGCTCGTAGGAGGCTAGACGTTGGATTATACCTAGAAATCGGGGAGGCGATATAAATGCCAAGATGCGTCAAGTTCGTTCAAGGTGAAAACCTCGATAAAAATAGTTGAGCTTATTAGCCCCGGGGGAGTTAGCGTCTTCGGAGGGTAACGGCGAAGGTGAACGGAAAGGGGAAAGGAGAAGTGGGAAACGAGAAAGGGAACTGGAACGGTAACGCGAATGCGAACGCCAGCGTATTGGATTGAAGCGAGGGTGAGCATGACCAACCGTGTTTGTATATCCGGAGATTCGCAGCAGGGAACGAACTAAAGGCAGAAAGAGAAGAGAGAGAGAGAGAGAGAGAGAGAGAGAGAGAGAGAGAGAGAGAGAAAGGCCGCGAGAGAAGGATAGGCGAACGAAGAGGGTTGGTCACGGCACGAGCAGAGGTGGAAGAGGATAGCGTGCCACGAGGGAAGAAGAAGCGCGATCGGGGGAACTCGGGGGAAGTTCCCTGTCGCCGGCACGCATTGATTTTGCTCGACAGACAGCCGCCTGTTGGGTTCTCTGACTCGGGCATCTAACTTTGCCGTCGCTCGCATACCGTCTTTCCGTCTTCCTCGCCGCCGATTCTCGTGGCTCGTGGCCTCTTGTCTTTTTCCTTCGTCTCGCGCGTACGACCGGTCTTCGCTGCTATACGTACGAACATATTTCGGTCGCGCGACGCCTATCGCGTTCCAAACTTCTCCTTCGCCCGCCGACCAGCCTCTTGCCAATTAGCGAACGTCGACGCCGACGTCGACGTTGATACGGCGTCGCGCTGTACGCGCAACTTTGTCCCACCACGAATTATATTCGAGAAACTCGTTTCTTCTTATCTCGCCCTGTTGATACTCGCGATGCCACCGCAAACACTCTATCGTTCTTACTTACTTGTTCGCGAATACGTTTTAATTCGTTAAAGATTTAATTTAGAAACGATTCGAAAGAATACGGTCTGGCAGTTGTTAGATCGATAATAAACTTTAATAGACGTATCGATCCTTCGATTATTACGTTCTTCCGTTTCTGTCAACCGGACTTTGCCTCGTTTCGCGTTTTGCGTCGCTTCGCGGTAGCAGACTCGCATCGATCGCGCGTCTTACGTAACACGGTTTCGCGATAGATCGATTTCGTCTATCGATGATCCGTTCGTTGTCGAATAGCGATCGCGATCGCTCGCTGTAAAAGTCGAGTACAATTTTCGATTCGAGATCCTGCGAGCAGCGAGGCGGGGGAATTGATCGAGTCGTTTTACGAACGCATCTGTAATTCGATTAACAGTAGTCTGTTCACGAATTCGCTGCGCGTCTCCACCTTGCTCGCGTCTAAACCGGATTTGTTTCGAACCAAGCTGCCATTGTCTCGCCGAGTTCGATGAAACTCGACAGACGTTCGTCGTGCGATTTTTCGCTCGTCAGATAGGTTTGCGCGTTTTCCAGAGTCGAGACACCGCGATAATCACGATCGCGTCATATCGAATATCGAAACGGTGGAATCATTTACAAAGCGAACGATGGAATTATTTACAAAGGTGATCGTGATATGCTCGACTTTGTTCCGCGGTCGGTTCCGTTTATCGGCCATTTCGTTCTCGCCTCTTGCGTTTATAGAGTTTCGCTCGTCTAACGCGTGGCACTCTCGCGTTGAAAGAGCAAGGAAGGGATGACGATCGTGGTATGGTCAGACCGAAGCAAGTAGCCGGATTTGAATGGGGGTTGGCGCGAGCGGACGGCAGAGAGACAGAGAGAAGGAGGGGGGGAGAGAGAGAGAGAGAGAGAGAGAGACCGTGAGCGAGAGAACGAGTACGAGGGTCGAAGGGGGAGAGAGGAACGTAGGATCGGCGGCTAGGAGATGGAAGGGGAGGAAACCGAGCGGCTTGCTGGTTTCACAGCGCGTGCCGCTTCAGCGCCAGATGGCTTACAAAGTGGGAGAGAGATAGCAGCATCTTGCTCCGTATACATGCCCTCTTCTCGCCTATTACCACGAGGCAGCGAGCGGGTGTACGATTACGCAGGCGGCAGGGAAGTGAGGAAACGGAACGTAGTCGACGTTCCCAAATACGCTCCGGTTTGGTCTCTTTCCCTTCCTTCGTATTCTTCTTCTTCTTCGTCTTACGATCTTTTGTCTTTTGCCATTGCCATTTTTCCCAACTCTTTCTCTCCCTTCGAAACCGTCGAAAAAAAAGACATCGTTGTGTCCGCCGAAGCAGGAAAAAGACGCGACGAAATCGTCGACGATCGTACGATTCGAGATCCTTGCTCGAGCTTCGTGCGAACCAACCGGAAAAAACGTTAGCGGCGATGGGCGGTCGCGCGAAAAATTATTTCGGAATCACGACACGGTTGTTCGGTGAAAGTCGTGTACGCGAGTCGAGCGATACCAGGGATGCGTCGTCGACGAAAAGAGAAGAAAGGATTACCATCGGCTCGCGAAACGACTGGCAAAGACGCGTGTAATAACGCGCGACGGGTTCCATTGGCCGAAAAGCAGGCGTAGTCTGGCTTGTCGCACGCTCGTATTCTACTCTCGCTCGAACGGATCGGACGATCTTGCTCGGAGCGCACGGTGGTATCTGTACGATCGCGTTGGCACGGTGGAGGGGCGAAAGGCACACGAAGGCGAACGAAGCGCGTCGAACGCGCGACTCGGCTCTTTAGTCGAGTACCAGCCACCGTTGGTGTCGTTTCATGGTGGTCGATTCGTTCTCGAACACCACGTGAGGGAAAGAGAGAGAGAGAGAGAGAGAGAGAGAAAGAAAGAAAGAGAGAAAACGAGTAACTCGTTAACGATGAATTTTGTCCGTCACAGTGTATAACCGGTCTGTCGCGATTGCTCGTTTATTCGGTCGATCGGTCTGTCCCGTCTATCGGTTCGTTGGTCGGTAGAAGACGCGAGCGCACGCGCAACGCGTGTCGCGAACAAAAGACAGCGATACCGACGCGTTTTAAAAGCGTCTCCTATACTCTCGGCTGACTCGAACTTCCCCCTCTCTTTCACAGCACTAATTCTCCTCTTTCTCGCCTGTCTGTCCCTGTCTCCGTTCCTCTTGACTGTGTACGCTCGGCCTCGGTTGGCTGCGAGGCGCGCGCGTGAAAATATATCCTGGCCGTCTGGCGGTAGCGCCGAAGCATTCAGTCAATTAGCCGTAATGGCACGACCTGCCGCGTCGGTCTCGGCCAATTAAGTGGTGATTAGTGCGCGGAACTCCACCATCGCCCGTATCTCTCTCACACTCTTTCCGCGCGCGCTCTCTTTCTCTCGCAAGCGCGCGTGCGCGTGCGTGCGTGCATGTGTGTGTGTGTGTGTGTGCGCGCGTATGCGCGCGCGTAGGTGTGTGTGTGTGTACTCGGTTCAACGATAGATCGCGCGCGCGAGCGTGGTGCTTCTCGTGCGTAGGTGTTCGCGCTGCTGCCAGTCACGAGCGGAGTGCTGTACGAGTAGCAAGCAACTTTTCTGCTCCGTAACTTTCTCGCGTCGGTCTACGGCCAACGAAACAGCGCGTGGCGACTCGATCTTGTCGATCGGTTATCTTGTACCGTTCGGTAGCCGCACTATCGACTCGCAATAACGTTAACGCAGGAACGCGATCCCGAAAGAAGACCGAAACTGTGTATGCGACGCGGTCGTGTGGAATGCGCGAATTGCGGACGGTAGCGCGATCCGTTCGGAAGCTGTAAATCACGCGTCGACGTCGAACAAGAGCGGCGAGAGTATGCGCGATGAACGATGATACCGGTCGAGTAGCGTTACCGCGCGTTGCGAACCGTTTGGAAAGTGGAACCACGCCGATTCATCGCGAAGTAGCGACGTTTCTCGTCGGACCGTGTTCTCTTCGTTCGTGTTGATCGTCCTATTCTCGACTCGCGGCTACGCGCCTGATCGACCGGTGATTTATTTTTAACTATCGCGGAAAGCCTTCTCGCGCGAAAGAGAAGCTGGTGTGCTGTAATAAAAGTATAAGTGCGTGGAATGCATGCGTTGATCGAGGATCGATGGATCGACGAGTGGTGGATGTAAAAAAATGCAGTTCGATCGATTAAAGGAGGTCACGAAGAAAAAACGGCCTCCTGCCATAGTTTCCTGCTAGCTTCGCAGCATCGCGTGCATTTCCCTCGAGTCTACGCTGTCAGCGAAGCTCTTGTACGACATCAGCCAGAATGGACTTCCGGGCGCCGCATCCACTCGTGCATCCTTCGCACGCCGGACATCCTTATTACTATCCAGGTATATTTTTTTCAGCCACCTTTCCTTTGTCGTCTCCATCTTTCTCTCTCTCTCTCTCTCTCTCTCTCTCTCTCTCTCTCTCTCTGTCTGTCTGTCTGTCTTAATATCGTTCGCTCTATTTTCTCTTTTCTCGAATTTTCTCGTTTGCTCTTATTTATCTGGGCTACTCGATATTCGCGTCTCGTTACGCGAAAATCTTTTCGCGATAGCGAGAGTCGATTCAGCCACCGTTTCCTCGCTTTCACCAAAGTTTCTAGCATCCACGATTGACGCGCGGTGCTCGCGAAAGACTCGTGGAAGGGGGGAAAAAAAGGTCTGGCCGTTGAAAGAAAGAGGCGCGCGAGCCTTCTAACTCGTGTTCGCCACAGAGAGCCGTACACACTCGGCCGAGTACTGGCAATTTTCTTAACTACCTTGCCGTACTTTGCCTCCGGTTGGTCGTCGCGTGTATAATTTTAGTTATCGCCACCACCACCACCACCACCACCACCACCACCACGTACGTACTTATGGGCAGAGTCGCGAGAGAAAGCAACCGTGGTCGTGCATGAATGTTTCGTGCAAGTCCCTGTAAACGTCCGTATAAATCGCTTAACCGTATCGTACTTTTACGTACGGTGCGTCGTCTTCCTTTTTTCCTCGCTTTCTTTTCGTCGGTCGATCTCGAATCTGCGACTGTACAACAACACGCAGCCCATCGAAAGATGGGCACGAGATAATAATGGACGATGGGTGGTGGTGACGAGAGAATCGGTCTCGTCGGTTTGCTTTACTCGAGCCCCAAGAGTCGTAAAACGATCAAATAGTCGAACGATCGATCGTTATTAATCGCGGATCGTAGTTTTTATCGTTCGTCGAGCGTCATTGGCGAATATTAAAACAAAGTACGTTAACCGAGGCTGCGTATCGGTTTGCGCGTGACCATTCAATGCCTATCGTTTCGTGCCTCCCCTACTACCTTGCTCTCCCATCTTGTCCCGTTCCACTTCATTCCCTGTTCGTGTTCTCTTTCATCGTATCGTCGTCTCTCTCGCTCTCCGTCTCTTAATCATGCTCGCTCGTGCAAGCACACTTTCTTTCATCGTCTTTTATCTTCCCTTTGGTTATTCGCTTTCGTCGTGCCAGAAGCGATAAAACCGACTAGACATCCGTAATGCCGAGGACGACGAGTCCGTTTTAATTCCTGCACGTTGTTTCGAACGACGGATATCGGGTATCGTGTCGGCGACCGCACACGAAGCCTCTGGCAACCACGTTTATATTATCGGTTCTCTCTTCCTTTGTCTCTGGGTGTCGAGGCTGTTTTCTTTTCTTTTTTTTTTTTTTTTCTTTTTTTTTTCCCAACGAAAAATTAATTATCTTCCGGTGACGAACGATATAGAAGCGCAGAAGCGTCAAGTGTCGAGCGTTTCTTGCGACGATACGACGAAAAGCACGACGATGTAGCGAAACGAGCACTTACTCCTCCTCCCGTGTACGTATCTGGAATTTCGTTCGATCCATTTCCGAGTTTAAACGTTTTCGAATCTTCGCGTTGGTCTTTCAATCGAAAATCGGCTTTCATCGACGATCAAGTCGATCGAATTCGAATTGCTCGCTCTACGATCTTCGATGTTAGCGACGTTACGCCGGCAGATCGCCGTAACCGATTGATATTTCGCGAAGAAATTTCGGGCAAAGGTGTAAATTACTTTTTTGCGTCTTCGAATCCGATTATATTTTACCTTCGCTCCGTCGACGCACGATTATTTCATCGACCGTAAGGGATTATCTTGTTCCCATTATAAACAGAGTTATCTGAAACTTGTCGTTACGACTGGAAGCAAAGCTCGACCTTCGAATTCGAGGCTTATCGTTCTAACGTATACGCGACGTATATACGTATCGCGTGACATACGAGTAAGGTAAAGAGAAAAACATTTTTTTCGTTTTCGTGGAACGTTTAGCGCGACGTTTCCGAAGAACGATCGAAGCGTCCTATAAATTTATTCTCGAGACGCATTCTCGTCGTTAACCGTCGTCGATGCGTTGATAAATAAAAGCGGATAGTTTGAAGAATGCTGGAACGTGACGATTGGAAATGTACGTGGAACGCGTCACGTTGGAAACGCGTTCGATCGGCAGAGAAGAAGAAGAGGGGACGCGAGAGGTGTAATCGTCGCGGTGGGTAGAGAGCGCGACGACGAGGACGTTTCGACGGTGGTTAGTTGGTAGACGATTTGCTGAAAAATACGGCGTTACGCGACGCACAGTGGAAGCGCGCGCGGCATTAAGTTTTCCGAGAAGTCGCGTTGGTATAGACGCTGGTGGATGTTGGTTCGTCGGTGAGTTTAGCGACCGAGGAGCAGAAGAGGGGAGGGGAGGCTACGCATTTAACGTTCCGGCTGCGGGAGTCTGAAACTACGGCGAAACCCTACTGACAGGCCTCGGGGTTAAATCCAGTTCCATTATGGGATCTCCGATCCGGGTGGTCGCCTAACAGCCTCTAACTTGGCTAATTCTCGTAACCTCTTGGTGACGCGAGCGTTAGCAACGCGCGCGCGCCGCTCCTATAACTACGCTAAATAACGCGCGAACTCCACCGGATTCTCGTTGTTAAATCAAACGCTTTGTAACGAATTGGAAAGTCACGCTCGTTAAAACCGTTTGTTCGTGATTTGTCGTGGCGCGCACCCTCTCTCGTCCTGGCCTGCTTTCGTACAGGCGGCGAATAAATCATACGGTAGGTGCGATAACGAATGAAACGAGAATCGACTTGATCGATAAGGAAGAAGGCTATCTATCGTGGCCGGTGTCTGGCGACGTTCGCGATATACGCGCCAAAACGTTCCGTTTGTTTCCTTATTCTTTTTTTTTTTTTTTTCTTCTTTTTTTCTCTTTTCTTTTTTTCTCTTTCATCCTGTTTGGTTTCTGCCTGTTTTTATCCAGGCCACCCGTGCGGCACTGT
This sequence comes from Bombus dahlbomii, assembly GCA_037178635.1. Classification (NCBI taxonomy): domain Eukaryota; kingdom Metazoa; phylum Arthropoda; class Insecta; order Hymenoptera; family Apidae; genus Bombus; species Bombus dahlbomii. The sequence continues at coordinate 14,531,594 of CM074109.1, read as the reverse complement.
AAATGTCTCGCAAGGCCTGCTCGCTACTCAGACCGTAACGAAGTGGAACGGGCGTAAAAACGAGTGGAAGACAATTAAGGAGGGTCCGCGGACGGTGGGGAGAGAGAGTCGCGCTCAGGTGGTTGAAGAAGGAACGGCAGAAGAGGAAAAAACGGAAGGTCGACCACCTACCGGTCCGATAAAGTCCATTACCTTCGTCTCTCTTGTCTTTCGATTCTCCGTGCAATTTTTCTTCTTCCGTCGTCTCTCGTCCCGAATTCGCGCCTGCCATCGCTCCTCTCCTCTCCCCTCCCATCCGATCCGATTGCAACGAAAATTTTACTCGCGATCGTTTATTCGCGTTTATTCCCGTACCTTTACTACCCGCTGCCAGCTCTCGCAGAAAATCGCTTCGCCCGCTACTCTACCTTCTTCCCTCTTGCCCGTTGTAACAACCGTTCGCGCTTCCCTTTTCTCCGGTGCTTGGCCTCTCGGTCGCTCCACAGTCCACTAAATAATTGCAAGGCAACGGCGTTACTTTTTCTTCTTTCCGTTCTGCCACGCTCGACAAAGGGCTGTTAAAATAACCCTTTGTGTTTCCATTCTACCCCTTTCCTCTGCTCTTCCTCTCTTTCCCTCGAGCTTGCTCGCCGATCCCACCCTTCCTCCTCCTCCTCTCTCTCTCTCTCTCTCTCTCTCTCTCGCTCTCTCGCTCTCTCGCTCTCTCGCTCTCTCTCCTTCCTTCCTTTTCTATTTCCTTGGACCATCGCGCCGTGCTCGTTCTTCTCGTGACTCGTTTCAACCCTTGCCACGCGTTTCTCGCGTATCCTTTGTACCCTCGACGTTTAGCGTATTTATAAGAGGCGATCTTTCTCTCGCCTTTCGCCTTCTTTCTTTCTCTTCTTCTCGTCGTTTGTCGTCTGTCCGTCTCTCGTAACTTTGTCAGAGCCTCGTTCGCTGTGCGTCGCGTTACACGTTCGATAGACTCGAAAAGTCGCACTTTCCTCTTCCTCCGTCTTTTGTATCGTTTAAAACTGGTTTTTTTTTTTCTTCTTCGAGCGCACGCGCTCGTTGACTCGCACGGCAAGGGATCGTCGTCGTCGTCGTCGTCGTCGTCGCCGTCATCGAGGATACCCGCGTACGTGCCTTTAGGTGTTTTACCTTCTATGCCGGAACTCGAGCACGCTCGGTGAAAAGTGCTCCCGATGTTTTTTTCTCTGTTTTTTCTTTTTTTTTTTTTTTTTCTCGAACCAGAGAGTAGCGGCGGCGCACGACGCGCGGTGTCGCGTCGCTTACCACCACTACCAACGCGCTGCGGTTCGCTTTCAACAGCCTCTCTCTCTCTCTGTCTCTCTCTCTCTGATTCTTTCTCTCTGTCTTCCTCTTAGCCTCGCTCGTTCCTCTCTGTCCGTTTTTCCCTTCGGTCCAATCCGCCACTTTCTTCTGGCGCTTGGTGTGCTCGCGCGATTGCTTTCCAAGGTTTCGGAGACGGGTACGCGATAGACCAGGCACGGACAACGAGCGTACGCGTGTAAAGGCACACTAGCGTTTCCTGTTATATAACTACGCGTACGCGTTGACGGAGTAAACGGCTACGAGTAGACGCAGGTAGCCAGGATGAGAGCGAGGGCCCGACCGGTTGAAAAAATACCGAGCTTCGTGTTTTTTCGTGGAAAAAACGTACCTCGCGTCGCACTTACTTTTCCGCTAACTGGAAAGCTCTTTGCTTCCGATTATTAACGTTTTTCGCTTTTTACGTCGTAGATTGACAGCGAGCCGAGCTGCCGAATTCGAAAGGAACGTTATCACACCCGATGTCGTCGATATTTGGAAATTTATGTAATTCGAAATACCGCTCGATTTTCGTCTCTTTTCCGTTCGTTGGTAGATCCAGTTACGTCGACGCGTAGTAGATACACGCTTTAGATATAATACAAGCGTGTACTCGCTTTAGACAAACGGCGAAGAATTACGAGAAGAGGTGTAGTTTGATCGTTAACGACAAAAATCCTAACCACCGAGCGCTATCGATAATTCGATACGTGAAAAAACATGCGTGTAATTCGTGTGATGGGGATAGAGCGCGAGGTAAGGCGAATTTTCTGGATTCGGCGTAGCGCCGCGTGGCGTTCTATAGCCAGCCGGTGCGTTCGACCCCTGTCCGCCGTGAAATAATCACCGAGGAGGGTTGCAAGAACTCAAGGACTATGAATTAGGTATGACCCACCCCAGGCATTGGAAACTCTCCCCTTCGATTTCGATCAATACTCGAAGCGTAGGTGCAAGGAGAAGGGATGAAGGGTCGCACAACGTTTTCTTTCGCCCTTTGCGAGCCTTTGCGAGCCTCCTGTTCGCCTTTTCTCCTATCCCGCTGTTCCTTCTTAGCCGACGAATCTCGATCGTCGACGAGTTAAACATTTGAACGACCGAGAGAGCGCGCGAACCGAACGTCGTCGTTCTCCGATTAATCTTTTGTCCGAAGACTTTTATCCGAAGCGAGAATGGAAAACCGACTCGCGTAAACGACCAGTCGACTTTCTCTCCAACAGAAGCCTCTGTTTCGAGAGCGAACGAGAGAGAGGATCCGCGGGCGAAACGGAGCAGCGTCGCGGCATCTGGTATAAATAGCGCGAACCGTAAGGGTCCGTAAAAGGTATCGGTCGTTTCTGCATCTTTTTTCCGCCCGTGGTTTCCTACCGAGTAAAAGAGAAAAAGTCCTACATCGGTCGTAGCTGCCGTTATAAATTACAACTGGTTTACACGATCGTACAATTTATGGCTAATTCGTAATCATTAGAGTCACGCGAGCCGCTATGGGACGTGTTCGCGTGTTGACTTCTCACTGCCAGTTGATAACACCGCGAAGCGTACGAGGCTATATGGCGGTGGTTGGTGGGGGGGGGTGTGTGTGTGCGTGTGTGTGTGTGTGTGTGGAAGTGGGTGTTTCGGTGGAAGAGCCGTTGGCGTCGGTCGGTGGTTATGGAGGTGGCGCGGAGTCGTGCAACGAGCGCTGTATTTCATAGGATTAACGTAACTGGCGAACGGCGTTTGCGTTTCAATTACTAGGCGAATTTACGATTCAATCGCGCCTGCGCGCCTGATGCTCCGAATGGGCCGGTCGCCAGTTAGCTCTCTGACGAAATGGATCGAAAAAATGGCCAGCGGAAATGGTGGAAACGAAATTACCGGCGACTTTGCCACGCTATGGCTTTCATACAGCCATCGAAGCGATCGGTCGACGCACGATCAAATTACGACACGAAACGTTTCCCGTTTCTCGCACGATCTGTTTGTCCTTCGATTCGACGGACGATCTTCGAAGAACGAGGAACGCGTTGATTGACGAACCGCGTAGGTAGTAGCGTGTTACCCTTTCGTCGATCGTATTTACGCGTCGATAAGCCGCTTACAAGACGCGTTAACGCGTTTGCCCATTGTGTCGCCCTATGGGAAGAGCACACACAGGGTGGTTGACGAGCAGCACCGGAAGACCCCCCTCCCAACTCGAATAGGATTTCGCTCGAAGCGGTAACTTACGACCGAGTCAAGCCGTAGCCCGATACCACCACGTTCCTGCCGTTCCCTGGCCGTACTCCGACCCTATCTCGTTCTCCACCTATCGTTCCCCGATCTCTTCCCTCTTCCCTTTCACGTTATCGAACGGCGATCGTTTTCCATCTTTCGTTGTCGTTGTCCGAACGCGAATCGCTTCAACCCGCAGTGCCAACGACAGAGGGAGGACGCGAGATAAAAAGAAAAAAAGACACTCGTAAAACGTAATCGACGTGGTCTGCTTTTCTCATTCCACCGGAGGGCAAGGTGGAAACTGACGTTTCTTCGAAACTGTTTCGCGGGAAGGGAAATACGGAGAGTGGAAAAGGATGATTCGGCAGGATTAAGCGATCATCGGTAGACGCGCGAAGCGTATCGCCGCGTGCGTGCCTATCGATCGTAACGAAAATCGATGACTCGACTAACCGCGTTTCGCGACAATCGCAGCTGCAGCCCGCGGTTCCTTCTGGCGACTTCTCCTCCACGCTGATCTCATCCAGCGAGCAACTGGTTCGTGTACCTACTTTCGTGGCTGGTTGTGCGCGACGCGCGCAATGATCGTTTGCCCTCTGGTTCGAAGGCTCGCCGCGTAGTTTTTTGCCGCCTCGGCCTCGCGATTATCTCGCTGCGAAGAAACGCGGACGCAGAGCGGATAGCGAACCGGTTACGTTTACGAACGATCGTCCGTCGTCCGTCGTCCGTCGTCGGTCTTCCGACTTCGTGCCGATCTATCCGGCGGATTCCGATGGTCGCGTAAAACGAACGGAGACGATCGACGAATCGCGCTCTCCGTCTTTTCTCGCCTTCGTTTCGTTTCAGAGGCGTCGTTACGCGTCGTCTCACGGTCAGGCAACGGCAACGAAACGATCGTCGTCGGGTTGCGGAAGTAAGTCGGCGAACTCGTTTTTTGCGTTTCTCGCTCCCTCCTTCCTTCTTCGGACTAGTCCGCGCTACCGGTATCATCGTATTCGTCCACCGGTTCGAATCGCCACGAGTAAGAAGACCGCGGAGTCGACCCGATGGCGGCCGGTTGCCAGCGGTCGTATCAACGTGACCCGAAAACCTTCAAACTGGAACCGGCCGGCAAGAGACCGGCAAGAGACCGGCAAGAGAGAACCGGTGGAATTGCGACAACGACGAGTCGGCTCGGTTGGGCGTATCCGTTCGTCGCGCGAAACGTAAACGTAAACTATCGCGATCGCTCGTAATCCCTCGAGAAAATGCATCTTGGTGCTGCTCTTTGCCACGACGATCAAACGAGCTAAGCTACTATCCGCGTTGATCGATGTTTATACGGCCGCGGAAAGAGGTGCGATATCGTTTCGCGAATTTATCAACGAAACGATCTCTCCGTGAAACTTATTCCGTTTGATAGTAACTCGATACTCCTAACGACACGCGATACCGCACGGTACCGTACGACCAACTATACGACGATTCTACTCCCGAATTCGATTGCGACGCGAATTCGGAGACTCTTGGGCAAAGTTCAACGAGAAGCGAGTGGGACGTTGACGGAATCAATTTGTTCGCGGTAAATCAGCGCGCTTTGTAAAACCTGAAAGCAACCGCGAACGTTGAATCTTCGATATTTGCTTTAAAGATATTAAACCGGTTTCTCTTTCTCTTCGTACTTCTCTTCTCTTCTCTTCTCTTCCCTTCCCTTCCCTTCCCTCGCCTCCTCACCGCTCCTTGTTCGCTGCTCGCTCTTATTTTTATCCAGATATATCGGTGCCACGTGTACACGTTTTTGCGATGCAACCAGACACGCGCGCGCGTTCGACGCTGTTAAGAGAAAGCTGCGAACGTTTACGCGAGTCGAGCGGCGAAATTTTAGCTCGAAAATCGTGCGGGCTGTCGCTTTTCGTCGGACGGTTCGTGTGTGGCGCTTTGGCGCGACACGGAGCAAACTGGCGATGAAATTTTCGTCACGTTCGTGGCGCGGACGTGCGCGTGGAGCGCGCGAAGAACTCGCACCAGCGTATTCCTCGATTTTGCTCGAATTGGCGCGTCGCCGCGCGATATCGTCGACGCGAAACCGACGTTGGAACTGGCGCTGCAAAAGTAGCGCGTAGCGTATAAATTCCGGTTAAGAGAACCTCGACGTCGGTAAAGTTGAACATTTTTTTCGTAGTCGTTGGCGAGGAAATTATCGGAATAAGCGAGTAGAAGGAAAGTGGCTGAAGCGCGATTCCCTCGGTAATTTGCTTAAGCCGGCAGCGGATCGCCGCAACTCCGAGTGCAACGAGAGTCGTTAAAATTTGCCCTCTCCCCCCCACCCACCTCACCCCCCCTCACCCCGTCACCGACCTAACGTCCTTTTCGTTACGCTCGCTCGGCCTTGCGCCTTCCGTCTCGCTTCCACTCTATTCCGCCGCGGAGCATTTCGTCTCGCTTCGATTCGAGACGAGAACGCGAACGAGCGCAGCTACGCGCGTATCGCCACGGCCGATACCATCGCGGTTCCACCTGCTAGGGAAACGGCTACCGGTGAAACCATCTTGCGACGCACGGCGACGGACAAACGTCCGTCTTCTCCGAAACTTACTTGTTCCTCTTTGCGCGCGCGTTTCCAACGATTCGACCAGCTTCGTTCCGTGCTTGTTCGCGGCTGGTGAAAGAAACGAGCGATAAGATTATTGGAGCAACAACGAGAGAGAGAGAGAGAGAGAGAGAGAGAGAGAGAGAGAGAGAAGAAAGGACGGGCAGATTCTCTCGGTTCCACGTTCACCGTTCTCGGTCCAACGGTCTCTACAAGAACGGAGATTCCAGCAGAAACCTGTTTCCGGCTTCCCGACACGGCAACGATTCGCGCACAGGTACTCCGATCCTCTGGTTTAGTAGAAGCGGCCCGTACGCTTCGATCGGCTCTTACCGACGAGCGTGATCCCGTCAAGGCGGCGCTCTTCTTACCTTGAAACCGTCTCCCCCCGTCTCGTTCGCCGACTAGTCGTTGCGTCGTTTCGCCGTTGAACGGTGTAAATCCGCGACCGCGTTTATTCCGTTTAACGAGTTGCAGCGAAGCGTTACGATCGGAGAAGCGAGGACGCTGGATGGCGATCGACGACGAACCGAGAATCGAGTTTGAACGCGGTTCGCGCGATCAATTTTCTCCGTTTTAGTGTGTTGGACGAGGCTTGGCGAAGCGCGAGGCCGTGCGAACGCGTATCGGTGGACGACAGTACCCGGTAACCGTGTACCGCTGTCCGAAAGCTGTGTGTACGGGACAACGACAGCGATACGTCCTATAAATCCTAAACGGATTAATTAATAATAATGCACGGTCCCGTGCATGTTAAGCCTCCTTCCCCCCTGTTCGGTTTCCAACACGGCGGGAACGCGCGTGCCCATGATTATTTTAATGTACGGGGGCCGCCGCTATAGCAGCGTGGTCGATCGATTACCCGGCTAGTCGACGAAATTAATAACCCTCTGCTAGGTCCGTTCTACTCGCTCGGCTCTCTCGGCTCGTTCGGTACCCCGGTGCAGCACGTGTGCGTGTACGCTCTTTGCCCAAACTCTGGCGCGGTACAAACGTTTCCACGGGAATCGCCCTCCGTCAATCGTTAACGAGAAAATGTTTTCGATCGGCGCGACGATAACGAGATTCGCTCGTTGAACGCGTCACGCCGCTAAAACGCGTCCTCTCTTCCCCGTCGTCCATTCGTCGATCGCCCGTTCGCGGTTTTCTCTTTCTTTCCTTTTTCTCGCTTGCGCCTTGTCAATTAGATTAGACGAGAGCGAGCGCTTTCTTTTCTCCTTTGTTTCTCGCGTCCTGCAACAACGAAAACGATCGTCGACGATTCTACGTACGAAGAGCAGCGGCTAGTTAAATCCAGGACTGGCTGCCGCGACGCGTTTGGCAATCGCGAAGCGACGCCGCGGCATTAGCGATTCTCGTCGCGGAACTGCCGTGTCTACGAGTCGGCCGAGACACAACCCGAATGCGAAGGACGGTTCTTTCGACGGTGCGCGTTCGTTTTCGACTTGGAGCGACCGCGTGCGTCGTTGCAAAGGCGAGAGAGGATAACGGACAGGGATCGACAACGCCAGCAGCGAAAAAACGGTTGGAAGATGAAAGAGACGAACGCGACTCGCTGTCTCGACGTTGGATTACGACGATTAAGACGATAAAGGCGATTACGCGTTCTTCGTTGCGGAACGGTCGACCGATAGCGGCGCGCGTACGCGTTTAATCGTATCTCCCTCTTACGTTGCCAGGTGTATTTCGTGTAAGGAAATTGCAGACACGGTAGGGAACCGTCGGCTGGACGCCAGAGTAGAACGTCAAAGCGACAAAGATCGCGAGACGCGCGACGTCCACCGACAGCTGTGCGACGCGTTACGACGTTCACGACCAACGATCGGAACTCGCGACGATCCGAGCGCTGCTATTTTCGTTGCTGGTGAGCGCGACGTTCTCTTTTCTCGCGGTGAAAAAAGTTGGGCAGACAAAAGACACGCAGAGGGCAGCTTACGTTTGTTTCCCAACAGCGTATTGGCATCGTTTGACGTTGTTGCCCTCGATTGACACTCGTTGACCCTACTGTACGCGTTGTCATGACTCCGAGTCATCGGCTTACCAGCCCGTTAAACTTGCTCCCTGGCCTCGTCGCCCTCTATAATCATCCGGCAGGCGTTCTCCTCCCGTCCCTCTGCCTCGCTGCCTCCGCCGTTTTTCTTTCTCTCCGCCTCTCGCGTCGCGCGTCTCCGACGTGGAAACCGTCGCGCGGAGAGACCGGATCGCGCGTAGAGCGTCAGCTCGTCTCTCGCGTTTTCGTACGCACGGTGTGCGCGCGCGAGTCGCTCGGTACCGAGCTGCTGGCCTCCGCCGTCGCCGTCGTCGCTTCTTGGCACGAGCGCGTCGAAGGCGCGCGCGCCCTCCCCCCGACTTGCAACGTCAGCCGCGACAGCGTGGATCCGCTAAATTGATTCCAGCTACGACGTTAAGTCGCGCTCTCGACTCTCGTAGCAAAGTCGCGGAAATCGCCCCTACGTTTTTCTTTCGTTTTCCCGTTCTCGCGGTCCATGGCTTTCGCCGCGTCTTCCCGATACCTGCACCGTTGAACGCCGCATAGTACGCCGACCTCGCGATGATCAACCGCCTTTCGGCTTCCAAGTCGAACTTGTCGTGGTCGAGTCGCGTCGCTTCGGTTTTTTAACGCCTCCTCTCGTTTCGGTTCGTTTGGAAACGGCGCGGCCGTGTGGGCTTTGGAAAGCGAGCGTAGGCGCGAAACCGCGTCGAATCGATTTCGACGATCCTCTTTATTCAACGCGTACAGCCGTTTTTAACGTCGCGTTCGACGTTTCCGTCCGCAATCGATCGCAAAGGTTACGGAAGGCGGTCGCTCGTTTCTGTTTCGTCGAATTTCTCGATATCGCGTTCGTCGTCGCATTCACGCGCGCGCATTCACCGGACTGCTTTTTCAATGAAAAGCAGCGCGGGGAATAATCGGCCTCCTCTCCTCCCGTTTCCGCTCGATCGGCCGCTGCCAGCTGCCTGCGATATTTAAGCTTCCGCCGCTTGGCGCGGTCGCGAGTAAATTCAGCCTCTACCCGACTCGAAAGGTATACAAATCGCGTTTGGAAACGCGCGTTGCTCTTCGTTCGATGATGGAAAATCGCCAACGACGAGATCGCGACGACAAAGTTGCAGGAACGCGTGGAGCTCGCGCACGTGCCCTTTCAACGCGAACATCGGCTCTCGACGTCGACGTCGACGTCGACGTGAATGTGGACGTGGACGTGAACGTAGGAGCGGCGAACCGACATCAAAGGCGGAGCGTATAAATCAATTTACCGACGACAAAGCGACGCCAGCGACCGTGCCGGACCGCCGATACGACGACGTTCCGCGCACGCTCGATCGTCGCGATCGTCGCGATCGTCGATACATGTGGAAGCATCGACAAGGGGGAAGAAGAACGCCTACGGCGATCGGCGAACGCCGAAAGCGGAGAAAGCCTGCGCTTATCGTGGCTCGTGCGAACGTTGTCCCTAAGTTTCGGTACGCGAAGACGAGTCGATCGATTCGCCGAGACGCGATTACGCGGATAAACGGTCGTTGCTTAACGCGTTATACGTCGCTCTCGCCTTTGATCGCCTGTGCGCGTACCTACGAGGAATTTTTCATCCGAGAATTCCGAGGTTTCATCGATCGCGCGGGTCAAGTGGCTCGGTGACTCGGTCGGTTAACCCTGGGCGCAACGCGCGTACGATCCGCGTGATACGAATTACGCTGCAGCCTATTTACGTCCTTCGTGGCTCCTCGCTCGATGAATACCGCGTTTGACGAGCCACTTTGATACTCGTCCCCTACGTCGTCGTATTCGCTCGTGCGACGTCGCGCGTACCGTTCGCGTCGCGCTCGGAGAAAGCGAGGAAAACACGAACAACGACAAACCATCTTTCGCGATCGTTTCTCCTTCTTCCTTGATCCTGACGGATCATGCGCTGAGATCGGATTTATATAATAACGACGAATAAGATTGCCGTTGCAACCGCCGTGTGTATTTAAAATAAGCTGAATAGATAATAGTAAATAATAGTAAAAGCTTGTAAAAACCTTCGATAGACGCTCGCAGAATCGTAGTCAGTCGTAGAGGATAGAAAATGAAATGCTCGCAAATGACGATAACTCGGTGATATCTCGGTAATAGCTCGACGATGATAACTGCCCGCTCGCTCGAACGTGTCCGTTTATTTATTTATACTGGTTGAGGTTTGGGGGGAGATTCGAATTTGTCTTAGAACAACGGTCGTCCTCAACGGCGACATAGAGATAATCTAACGCTAATTTCGCGTTCCGAGGCACAACAACAACAACAACAATGACAACAACAACGCGAGTCGCTCTCGCTTCGCCTCGTCATACGATTCGTGCGTCGCTACGCTTCCTTTTCTTTTTCTTTCTTTCTCATCCACGAGATTCAATTCGTATCTACGATTCGTCGATTCCGCTTAACCGCCGCCGCCGCCGCCGCCGCCGCCGCCGCCGCCGCCGCCGCTGCGTATAAATAGCCAAGTTCGTTCGTTAACGCCTTCGGCTTTGACCGATTGATCAATCGGCGATCGCATTTTCAACAGGCTTCTCTTCTCGTCTGTTTCAGGTAAGCTCGCACGTAGGGCGACCGAAACGCACGCTAAAGAATAGGTCGTAAGTTAACGGTTGCTCGTTGCTGGCTTCGCATACCGTGGTGGGACGACGATGCGACTCCAATCGCCTCGTCGAACACGAACAACGACGTCGCCTTTGTCCGCGCGCGTTGACCTGCATAAATTAGCCGCGATGCGCGTGTCCGTCGACGACGCGTGCAACTTTTTCTAAAACGTGTTGTAACGCGCGACATACGGCTGGCGGCGAAGTTGGCGTATAGGGACGGAGTAACGGGGTGAAAAGCGTGTACAAAAGGAAGACGGAGAGACGGACGCCGGGACGCGATGCAGGAAATCGTAACGATTTCACGGGCGGACGATCGTTGGGATGGAAGCTCGTCGCGCGCGGCAAGTGTCGAGTATGTAACGAGGGAAGAGGGGGGAGGGGGGAGAGGGAGGTGTAGCAGCGCGCGGAGGAGCGAGCGCTGCCTGTTCGCTCGCACGCACCACCGCCCCCGTAATCGCGGTTAATTAACGAGCCGGCAGCTGGTAACGAGGCTACCGATTACTTGCCGCGCATCGACCACGATTATTCCGGCTTCTCCTATTCCCTTGCCTTCCGGTTCGTCGAATCCACCATCGATCGTCGTCCTTTTCACCGAAACCTCCTTTTCTCTCCGCCTTGCCCGCGCCATTTCAAATCGTTCGCCGTGTTTTGCCGCGAAAGACCTGGCGTTTTCGCAGCGTCGCGCGCGAAATTAGCCACGAGCGAAATTTCTAGGAAGATAAACGACGACCGGGTGTCGAAAGGACTCGCGCAAGTCGCAGTACGACGTTTTCGGTGGCAAGGATTTCCAGATAAACGTGTTTTCAGTGCGATTAAAAAGCGTTCCCTCTTTTTCACGCTCGCGTTCCTTCTCTCGGTCGTCCTCCCTCTGTTTCTCCTTCCTTTCCGTCAGCGAAGCAACGAAGCGTCTCTATCTTTGCGCTTGAAAAGGATCGCGAACGTCCTTCCCCTCGCTTCAACCAGTCGAGGCGTTTTTTTTTTTCGCGGAAAACGCGGCTTTTAAATCTCGATTCGCTTCGTTCCTCGACGGTGGCCGTCGACCAGCCGCTCTTTTCGCGAGACGCGAACGAGAGAGACAGCAAAGAAAAGCGCGACGGAACTCGGAACTCGGAACTCGAACGGAAACGATCGCCAGCGTAGACGTCGCCGTAGCTGAAGGGGGGAAAGGTGGTTCTCCCTCGGAAGGAAAACGAGGGAGGAACCGTCGTCTCGAGCAGACGAAAGAGGTTAAAATTCTCGACGTTGCATCTGCGCGAAGAAGTTAATCTCGTCCGTCCAATGGACCGAGATCTCTCTCCTCCTTCTTTTCTCCTCCGTGGCTGTTCGAGAAAACCGTATAATTAGTTTTTCGTTTAACGCGATCGCGTTAGGACCCGATAGAACGCGATCGTTGCGGAAATTAGGTTGGCGAAAGAGATTGGTCCGATACGCTGCGGAAGCGAGCAACTTTGCCGCTTTTCCTGCCGGCAAATCCCACCACGGGCGTTCCACGTACGATGTACTTGGCTCGAAAAGTTCTCGCGCCCGTTAATCTTCGCCCTCTTGAAGTTTATCGCGCGTTACGCGTACACCTTTCGGCCAAGTTTTCGCGGCGTGTAGACGGCGAAACGAGCTTTTTCCTCGTCCGCGTTTTCTTACCTTTGCTGCATCGAGGCTCGCGGGCAATCGTACGAAACTTCTCCGGGGCTGCCGAATAAATAACAAGGAGAAGGAAAAAGTCCGACTTTCGCGAGAAATTTGCAGGTTCGAGCCACGTAGAAAGTATCGCGCCCCCTTCTTTTCTACGAGCCGTCCTGCGGCTTTGATATTTCCGTGGGTTTTGCGGCCAATTCAGCGTGTCCGTTTCGTCTCGACGAAGGAGATCGACTCGAGAAATAGCCTCGAAAGATACGGAGCGATCCCGGCAAAGAAAAAGACACAGAGAGAGTGAGAGAGAGAGAGAGAGAGAGAGAGAGAGGAGGAGGTTGACGCGGTCGTCGTATCGATTGCTCGGCGCTCTCTCGAGTCACCCTCGAACGATCCTTTATTCCGCGCGCTTTGTTATCAGCCGTTTAGAGAAGAGCATCGAGGGCGCTGGCCTCTGGTGCTTCTTTTTCGTGTCTCGCGATTCGATCGAGATAAGCGGGATCGAACGCTGACACGACGTTGCCGGACTATCGCTTTCCGCTCCATGTTCCTCCGTGATGTCGATACGTCGCGCGTACGCCGAGTATGCGTATATATGGCGTGCGACGTGATTCGAAAGGGCGCGTATCCGCGATCGATGCGTCCGTCGTCCGGCCCTTATCGGTTCTCCCATCGATCTCGGCGGACGAACCGTTTTCCATCGATCCGTCTTCCGATCGGAGAACGGCCGGGTCTACGCAGAGACCCTTCCACCGCACGGCGACTCGTTGATATTAATTAACGGCGAGGACGTCACCGGTCGTGTAAAACATCGTGGCCGACGATTCGTTAAAACTCGCTTCGAACGACTCGCGGATCGCTGGTTTTTACGATCGGAGCGAAGCATCGCCGCTTCGATTCGGATCGGTCGGGATTATCCGTCGCGGATCATAGGGCGATTTTGGCGTTTCGCGGCGAATCTCGTTTCTTTCTTCGTGTCTTTGGACATTCGTTCGGAGATCTTGGAGAAACGCGCAGCGGAATACGAAAATGTCGAAAGAAAAAGATCGTAGAGTAGCAACAAGAAGAACCTGTAGGGTAGGAGGGATGTAAGAGCAGAGCGTACCACCGTTTTCGTTCCCGTTTCTATTCCCGAAAAAGGGGGTCGCGGCGGGCTTGTGCGAAGGAAATTGGGGGCTTCTCAGAAACATATTGCCCTCTCAATCCTCTCAAACCACCCTGTTGGTTGGCTGGCTGGCTGGCTGGCTGGCTGGCTGGCTGGCTGGCTGGCTGGCTAGCTGGCTGACTGGCACGAAGTGGGAACGGGGTTCTCCCCTCTGGAAAGGTTGGCGGGAAAAGGGGATAAAAGAGGAGGAGGAGAGGTGGGAAGAAGGGAGGAAGGAAAAGGAAACGAGCGGGAGAGCGTGGCAGAGTTTAAAGCCAGGCAACTAGTTTCGCAACTGCTACTATCCCCGTTGCTTGCAACCCTCTTTGGCGAGTAAAGAGACGGCGGAGGGTGTGCCGCCGGATACTAGCTGAGAGGGCGAAGGTGGCGGTAGGGGGTAGGACGAGCCGGTGAAAGAGCAGAAGGAGGAGGAGGAGGAGGAGGAGGAGGAGGAGAAGAAGCAAGAGGAGGTGGAGGACGCGAGAACGCTTAAAGCTGGAAGCTGAAAGCTGGAAAACGCGTGTGGTGGGAGATATACGGCTATAAGCGGGTAACCGGTGGCGGCTGCGGCGGCAGCGCGATGGGTCAAAACGACCCTATCGGAAAAGAGTCGAACCGATCCGGTGTTCCGGCTTTCTCGCGTACGGAAATGAAAGAGCCAATCGTCGGCGTTGCCGTTACCGTTCGACGTCCCATCGTTGCTTCGGTCTTGGATCTCGCGACTCCTCGCACCGACCCATCGATCGCTTCGTCTCGATTTTTTCGCGCCCTCTCGACGATCGTCGAAAGTGGCCAAAGGATAAAACCGATCCCTCTCTTTGGACGCGTCGAGGATTACCGCGGTAACTAACCGACACGCGGACAAAGGTGATATCGATTTTATCCGATCAGGTGCTGATTTCAAAGGTTTTGCGCGTATTTAGCCTCCGTTCCTCCCTTCTCGTCCCGGGGCCCGCAGCTTTCACGCGAATCAACCGCTCTATCCGTATTCGGTGAACCGTCGTTAACGAGCATCCATCCACTCGTTCGTCTGCCGACTTAACAACGCGCGTTACACGATCATCGCTGTAAATCGCGTTCCATCGAACCAGAATATTCTATCGGTTATCGGCGTCGATATCGCCGTTCGTTTCCAATTACCGCGTTATTTTCGCAGGTTGGATCGAAGCTTCCTCGAACGATTTTTGGAGATTTCGCGACGAACCGGACGTTTCGGGCAAATCTAATTTTTGAGGCAGTGTTGTCGCGTTTCGCTCGAAGTCGTCCTCTCGTTTCCGAGGAATCGGGTACGATCCGCGAGACAGCTGGCGTGCAACCACCTCCCGACTCGACGAATATCATCGATACCGCGTCGAAGTCTTGCGAGTTACGCTCGCAATCGCGATCTTTGCGGATCGTTCGTCTATTGGAAAGTTAATGGCGATCAACTGCCGCTAACGTGCGAGAAACGTGTCGTTTCGAAAGACACGCGAGTGGTCTTGCCGAATCGAATGGAAATGAACGCGGCAAAGGTAACGAAGAGCGTAGGACGAACGTAACGCGAAATGAAATAACGAGTAGGTAGGTAGGTAGGTGGTCGTGCGAAATGAAATGAAAATTCACGCAGAAGCGGGTGAGCGAGAACGCGAAAAATTAAACTCCCCTTTTCCACTTCTCTTCCTCCGGTCCGTCCCCTTGCTTGCTGACTGACTCTCTTTTATATTTCCGATTCTCCTCTTTTTGTCCATCGCTGCTTTTTCTTCTCTCTCTCTCTCTCTCTCTCTTTTCCCGCACGTTATCAGAAAGGAGAAACCCGATTGGCGTGCGCGGGGACCGATTGCGATTGAAATGAAAACGTAACGGAGGAGATCGGTCCGCGCGACTCGGCCAATCAACGCCAGCAAAAATAGCTTTTTTTCTACTCGCGGAACGATACGAACGAAAAAGATGATCTCCGGCGATCGAATCGACCGAATCTCGCGTTTATTATGGTCAATGGATCGGTATTAATTTCCACTTGTGTCGGTCGGATTACGTTCGACCAACGTCGTTCCCACGGACGAAATTGCCACGAGGATCGATACACGGCGATGGCGCAAATAACAGAATCGAAAGCAAATAGGAGAAAATAAGCGATTGCCGGCTAGCGTATACGCGATACGTAACACGATCGTCTCGCGTCTTTCGGCTAGCCGCGACCACTTCGAGACGACTACGTGATCGTAGCTTGATAGATAACGGCGGCGGAGCTCTCGCGACGATCGTGACTAGATGCTAGAAACGGCGCGATCGCGCCGCCGTTCGCGTCACCGTCGGATTATCGTCGTCGCGGCGATCCCTCTGATCCTACCTCGATCGAGATTAGGATCGAGAACGACGAAACGGGGCGCGATCGTTTTAGCGATTGGACGCGGGCGTACGCGGCCGCATCAACGAATCGCTTTACCGAGTCACGAGGGTGAGAACACGCGAGCGGAAACGCTCTGTGCGAAGGCCGAGCGAGCGTAGCGGCGGGGGGAGGGGGGGGTTAACAGATGTGGGATCCAGCGGACGAAGCCGTAAAGGAGAAAGGGCAGAAGCAGCGACTCGGGGTTCGAGAAGCATCGGCGCCGGCACCGACGATTAACGCTTTCCGTGGCGAATCGACTTCTAATTCGTAGCTCGTTTTCTAGCCTGCGCTATCGATCACAACGCTATCTCCGCTGGCGACGTAAAAACCACCGAAAGAGACAAATCGTTTCCTTATTGGTTGTTGGCGCGTTCTCCGTACACCCTGTGCCCGCCGTCGTGCGGCCACCGCTCTTCGGCGTAGCTTACGCGTATGCGAATTGACGCGATCGAAACGGCCAGCGGCACGAGCTTAACACGGTGTACGTGCAAAAACAGACGGCGAATATTTTCCATGGCGTGCACATTCGTTATTCGACCGGTCGATGCCGGGTAATTGAATACGTGGCTTTTATACGTGGCCGAGGGTGGTGTACAGCACACGGTTCTCCTCTCTCGACGTATCGCTAGCGCTAGCGGTGGTGGTGGTGATGGTGGTGGTGGTGATGGTGGTGGTGGTGGTGGTGGCGGCGGCGGTGGCGGTGGCGGTGGTGGTGGTAGTGGTAGTGGTCGGGGCCGTGGAGAAAGGGAAGGGTGCGAGTGGGATGCAGAGTACTAGCGCGAAGGGGAGTCGTGGAAGAGGTGTTGACGGGAGGGCAGGCAGAGGCAGCGAGCAAGAGAGAGAGAGCAGCACAGCTTTGGAGACTAGTCTACGCTCGATGTGTTCCGCTGTTCCGGGGTTTTATAGCGGCGGTCGGAATTAATGAGGGGCCGTGTTTTCACGGCGGCCGAGTGGCGGTGCAGATTTCATTTTACTATTTACCTCGGGGAATTTATTCGACAACGACCGACCGGCAGGGTGTGGTGGTGTCGTCGTCGATGGTCGACGGCGAATGAACAGAAGAGAGAGAGAGAGAGAGAGAGAATCGACGGACGAGGATAAGCGTTTGACACGAGATTTGAACAAAGAAACTATCGACGCTAAGTCTCGTTCCAACTACTACGTCGTCTTTCTTACTCTTGAATTTCGGCCCGTTCTATTTCTCTCTCTCTCTCTCTCTCTCTCTTCCGTTCTTCTTTGTCCGTCTGTGCCGCCTTTGACATGCAAATTCCGTGTCTTTCTCCCTTTTCGTAACGTCGACGTTCGGATCGGGAATACCTACCTAACTACCTACGCACACCAGGTCGTTGGATCGAAGGCGGCAACGTTACAGCAGCGAACCATCGACGAAACGCGAATTCCCGTCACGTTCGACGATCTAACGAATTAATATGGAAATTCTAAAGCACCTTACGAACGAACGAATTGCGTCGACGCGAAATCTCCTCCTATACTCCTCTACTCTTATCGAGGTGCGAGGGTGACGAGAAAATCGTCGAGTCGCATTTTTATTTCCTCGCTCTAGCGTCAACTTTCAACTTGTTAAAACCGAAGTTTACGTTACGTCGTTCGATCCTACGTTTACGCGATGTATCTTGGAATAGTCGACGGACCGGACGTTTTTTGCGACCGGACGTTTCGACCAGGGGAATAAAGGTTGTTGGTGGACGCCCATGGCGATGGTTAAGAGAGAGCGGGTACGGTAGGATCGTACTAAAATGAAACGTATATTTGAGGTTAGGACGGATCAGGGGTTGAGCTCGCGAGCCCCCGAGTCGTTTATATGGTGATTCAATGGGAGAGAGGGAGAGCTTGGCAAAATGTCAAAAGGGACTCGTAAGTAAGGGTGGCCCGAGTTTCGCGGAGCTTCGGCTCTCGCTCGGTCGGTCGTTGGAACGAAAATTTCGCTACCGTGCGCCTCTCTCGAACTCACTGAAAACCTCCGAAAACCTCTGAAAATTTGTTCCCTACGTCGCTATAGTTACATCGCGATCGAAATATTCGGCAAGCTTCGGTTACAGGTGAAAACGTAACGGAACCAACCACGCGCCGATCTATACAGAGAGAGATATATATATCGGCCGCTGAAACTGAAACGCGAGCGGCCGTGGTGCTTTAATCGAAACGGAGGGCGGGGGGTAAAGTGGTTACCGTTTATTCGATATCTTTTGCCAGCGTTATCGATACCATGACGGTGAAAATACGATAGCCAGAATCGGAATAAACGCGTATGGCCGGTCGGTGAATCAATTGTATAACTTCCCAATGGGATTTCAGCCAGCAGATAAAACGACTCGTTTTATACCGAGTATACGGCTGCTAACAGAGGTGGTTCGATGACGCTGCGTCCTTCCGACCTCGATTTGACGCCGGCAGAGAATCGATGGCCGTTCGTGCCGGTCATGCGACAGATGTTGATCTAACTGCGTGTGGCAACCCTTTGTAAAAGCTGCAATTTACACGCGCCAGAACCTCGCAACAGAAAAATAACGAGGGCCGGGAGGGCGAGGGGGAGGGGGATGGCGATGGCGATGGCGATGGCGATGAGCGGTTTCCGTCGAAGAGAAATATGCCCGAAGAACGGAGAGCGAACGAACGACAGAGTGAGTACGAGTCGTCGGTTGGACGATTGTTCGTAATCGCACAAAAGCGCACCGTCCGCCGACAAAACGTTTCCAACTCGAGCGAAGTAACGCAACAAACCTCCTGCTACTGTTACCGTTGTGTCAACTATCGCTCGCTCGCTCGCTCGCTCGCATACCGAAAGTCGTTCTTCTACGCTGAATTTTACCTTCTTTTTTTCTTCTCTTCTCCTTCGTTGGTGTCGCCTGATTGTGTAGGTCGTTTCTTTGCCACGCTGTCGAGTTTGCCTTCTTACGCACCAACGATAACGGAGCAGGGATCGTTTCCCCTCGGTTATAATTTGCCGCGACGGTCCTTCCGGCATCGATTTTTCACGCGGAACTTGGCTTCCCGTGGAACGAGCCAGCTTCGAAGGGTTTGCGCGAGGAGTCAGGGGCTCGAACGGGAAAAGGTCAACCACGATCCGACACGAATCCCGGTGGTTGCTCGCTCCCCTCGCCTCTCCCTTCCTATTTCCCTCCTTTCCCTTTCCATATCCTCGCCACGATTCTCGCGCATTTTCTCTGGATCGCGCCCCGTCTCGTCCTTTTGTTGCTTCGACTCGTCGAACAGGCGGCGAAAACGCTTGGACGCGATCAAGAGAATATCGTAAAAACGGATTACGAACGCCCGAAAGGAAGTTTATCCCGCTAAGACGACAGGTTGCGTTGCGAGTTTTCCTTTCCATCGTTTTAACATCGACCGCGGTTGGGGGGGGGGGTTATATTCCGTTCTCTGTTCCGGGCGTGTGCTCTCCTCTTTTTCCGTTTCACCGTCCTCCGTTTGCCGGTCTCCTCTTGTACACGCTACACGCGCGCCCCCGATATTCCTCGTACATCGAACGCGAGAACGTCGAACGTAACGCGTAACCGAAGCGAACATCGCTTCGAATTTACGAGGCTCGAGAACTCGTTGGACCGTCTGTACGTACCGTACGTCGTGCTACGACGCGCGTGTTCGAATTTCAATCGCGCCTGGTCGGCGTCTGAAATTTTCCCCTTCTCTTCTCTTTCATCCTCCTACTTTTTTTCACGCGGTACCAACTAAATTACAAAATTCGCGCGATCGAATAAAGTTTAACGATCGGTGTTTAAACGTTTTACGAGGCACCGCGCAATTTCAAATAAACTGCTTGCATGGAAACGATCGAACGCGGATGAGAGATCACGGACTGCTCGAAAGTTCGGCGGTAGTCGACGTGGCGCGCTCAGCGAGGTAGTTTTTACTCGATTCTTTTTCCTTTTCCTTTTTTCTTTTTTTTTTTTCTTTTCTTTTCTTTTTCTTTTTTCCCCTCGAACAGGCGAAAATCTATACGAGGAAGAAGCAGCGAGGTCGATTTTATCGTGAATTACACGTTGGCCCGATTAATTCTCTCGGAACGAGAGAGAGAGAGAGAGAGAGAGAGAGAGAGATGGCACAGAATCGCGCGGATACGTCGGACGGTGAGTCGGAAGAAACGTTAGGTGGTCGGTTATCGCGACGCGAAAATCGATGAGCGTGCTTACGCGAAAGAAAAAGAATTCCCTCTGCGTGCGTTTACCCGCGTCAGAATCTTGTTCTGGCGTTTACAGCGCGAACGCCTTCCTCCGTTACTTGCTATACTTGCCGGTTTCTCGTACGGTAAAACGACAACGTTCCCACCTGTTGTTGTTTATCATCTTTCGACCAAAGGAAAAAAGATATCGCGTATTCGCGCTTCTCCAAGCGTGTTTTATATCGCCCGTACATTCTTCTTCTTCTTCTTCTTCTTCTTCTTCTTCTTTATTCCTCTTCTTTTTTTCCCTCTTCTTTCTGCAAGTCGAACGATTATTTCGCGCGTTTAATTCCATCCGACAAACGCCGCTCGCCATGCAACTTTGAAGCGTTTTCTCGTTCGACTCGCGCGTCGTTATCGACGCGACTCGACCAGGCGCAACAGGGAAACTCGATTCGGTGACGCGAAATTATTAACTGCGCGGCACTTGGAACGCGGTATTTCGCGTTTGATTTGCCTCCTCTATATAGAGCTTCGAATTCCAATAAACAACGGTTGCTCGTTGTTCGGAGGAACGCGTGAAACGACGAACGAGTCGGTGTAGTCTCGCGACTACGACGATATCTGACGACGATGTCGCGAGTCGGCGAACGATAGAATTTTCAGATAGGGAGGGTGGTACGTTCGTCCGGATTCGGGGCCAGGGCCAACGGGCCGAAGGCTCGAGACTGCAGCGATACAGCGATAGGAGACGCGCGTGTATCGGTTTGGACGAGAGATTGACGAAAGAAGACTTTGGCGTAAAAACCGAGTCAGTGGCGCGTAATCCGTGGCTGTTTATCCGGTCGTAGCTTTGGTTTCGCCTTGCTCCGCAGGATTCGGAAGCGGCTACGAACGGCGTGGATAAAAGGGGGGTATACGCCGTACACGGAGAGGGTCACGGGGACCGTGTAACAGGCTGGATTCCAGGTTCTTCCTGTCTTAGTGGTGTGGCGTTACCATGGTAACAGACTGTAAGCCGCTTAACACCACCCTCTCTACACCCTTTCCACTCGCTGGAATCCTTGTGCTTGCGACGTCGAGTCAACCCACCCTGCTCGGCGCGTCGTTCGCGTTGGCGAATGTCGTTTTCCCTTTGCTCCCTTCGCTCCCTTCGCTCCCTTCGCTCCCTTCGCCCAATTCGATTCCGCTCTATCCGCGCCGGGCCCACGGAGAACCATCCACGCACGTATACCCGTTTCTCGTTTCCTCCCCAACGGCGCCAACAAAGTATCTGCTTCTCCCTTATCGTCAACAACCACTCGAAAACGTTTATCGTTTGGTCGATCGTACGATTCGTTCGGCGCGTAATGCCACGACGATCGAACGAAGCGGAGGTCGAGAGATCGAGAGACGTAGTTATTAAAGAGACTGGTTATTAAAAGACGACGACGACGACGACGACGACGACGAGGACAAGAGAAAAAGGCGCGAGTAACGAGAGTACGAGAATGAAAAGAAATCATCGCGTTCCGAACGTCGAAACAGGGGAAAATGAGAAAGGGAGGCGAGAGCAAAAGGCGACACGACGGGGTGCATGCGATGGCGCGGAGAGGAGAAGAGCGGGAAAGACGAGGGGAAGATTCGCGTGTCCGTTGAGAGGAAACGAAGATGTGTGCGCTCTGCTGACGAGGAATTGAATGGAGGGTGAAAAGCATTCTCGGGAATCATCGCGGAGAGAGCCATCGGATATTCTCTGCCTGTTATTTTCTCGTTTTAACCGGAGGGTTTTTTCGCGCGCACGCGCGTCCCCGCGTGCCAGCGAACGCGGATAAGGGACAGAGAAACATCGTTCGTCGTCCCTTTCTTCGGCAACCATCGTCCGAGACGCAAAGGACCATCCGGACGGACGCTGCCGACGTGTCTTCTAGCTCGTTGTTGATTTTTAAAAAATCGGCCGAGGCAGAGGACGAAGAGCGAGGAGTAGTAAACCGCGAAAGAACGAATTCACGCTTTGACGTCTTCTCGATGTAGATCGATCTGGTTTGAAAGCTCTTTCGAGCCGCTTACTCTTTTCAAAGGGCTTCTCCGTGCAATCCCAGATTCGTATCGCTCGCAAACAGCTCCGAAGGTCGAAGAACCGTTTCCCCCTTCTTTTCACCCTCGATGGAAAACGATAAAACGCGGAAAAATCACACATCGTCTCGATATATCCTATGTACCAAATAATAGCGCGCGACGCGTTCAAAGCTATCGTCGTATTATCGATCGTCGGGCTCGTGCGCCCGATAAAAGCTGTAATGTAATTAACATTCGAAAAAACGGTCGAAGAAAACGATCGACCGTACGACGACGTTTCAACGATTACTTTTGTTATCGTGTTTTATTCGTCTAATTCGTATAGTTGGTAGTAGGTAGGTTGGTTATCGTCGTTATGCGCGTGTACTCTTTACGAAATAAAGGAAAAGCAGAAGGAAAGAAGAGAAAATGTGATGTATTTATCCGACGCGTTTGAGAACGACCGTTCAAAAAGAACCGAGTGACCAACAGCGTACGAATCTTGTACTACGTTTTCAATCGATCCGATAGAAGCAGGGCATTATCGTTCTATGTTATATCGTTATCATATATATATATATATATATATATATATATATATATATATATATATATATATATCGTCTGTATCGTTAATTAGGAATGATTTAAGAATTTGGATAAAGAGGATTTTTCGTCCGATCGTGTCGATCTTTTCGAACGCGGATCCACTGATTCGTCGATTCGTTTCAGGTCTTCAGCCTGCCAGCACCAAAGCGCCACCCACCACGATCAGCAAATCTCACAGACCGAGTTCCGGCGTTTTACCGCAGGGTCATACTCCTGGACCGGGTCCAGGTGGACAACAGAACAGCAGAAGCTTCGCCGCCGCTCTACGAAACCTAGCTAAACAGGCAGGGCCGGCTCCTCAGGAGGAAGAACCTCGTGCGAGTCCTAAGAATCGGGCGCCACCTCCTCTGGTTAGAGGTCCTTCGCCCGCTAAGGTGAGCGATCGTGTTGCGAACCGATCGGAGGACCGGCTTTTTTTCCTCTTCCTTTCTTCCGTTTCTCTTGCTGGACTGGCGCTTGTTGGAATTCGTATCGTCTGGCCGTTATCGACCGTTGCGTGCCCCGAAACGGAACGCAAGTTTCTTTGGAACGGTTTCGTTCGGTTTCGTTATGTTTCGTTATTCGTCCGAACCGAATGGTGTAAAATACGGTTTGGAGGAGAGCGTTTCGTCGATGGGCTGTAAACGGAAAAGGCAAAGGGGAAAGGGGGGACGAGGCAAGGATTAACGAACGAGAAAATGTGTATTTTAGGAACGATCTACGCACGAGAGACGACCAGAGGAGATACCGTCGTTGTACACGAACGCCGCAAGACCCGCGGATACCAGTAAGCACAGCGTGACTGCCGCCGCTTCCGAATTGTTGGCACGTTCGGGTTTTCAACCGTACCGGCCTGAACATCATCCGGCCCACGCTCCACCGGCTTTCGCCCTGGACCCTGCGGCCTACAATCCTTATCATCACGGTCTCTATCCACCACCACACCTCCAACACGCTTATAGGTAATAGCGCGTGATCTATAACGCCGCCTCTCTGCCGTTTACCGATGGAACGCGCAGCTAAACAAGCGTGTTTAACGAAATCGTGGTGTAACGCTCGATTCTCGGTACGCAGATTAGAGGAACAGTTGTACTTGGAACGGTGTGGAATGCTGAGACCGCCGATATTTCCTGGCTTACCTTCGTATCCTCTGTACGGATTGAGATACAGTCCGGACATGCTACCTCCCGCGTCTCTTGGACTGATGTCGCCCGTGATGCACGAGCGGTAAGTGATAGCGTGAGGGAAGCTAAACGGACGGGAAACGGGGGGGAGGGGGGTGCCCGTTGACCGGACGGATCGGTCCGCTTTATTAACGGTCCTACGATTCTCGGTTTCAGGCTGAAACTGGAGGAGGAGCACCGGCTGAGGCAAGCGCGAGAGCAAGCCGCATTGCGGGAGGAGGAGGAGAGGAGAAGAGCGGCGCGAAATTCCGCTCCTGCAGCCCCGGTACCCGCGCCTGCACCTGCATCCGCCGATACTGCAGGTGAGCGAGTCGCTCCACCCCCCACTGCCTTTCATTAAAAAGAAAAGCATCGATTACGAGCGATCGCGAGACTTCTGTCCCGATGGCTTGTTACTCGCGGAAATAACCCTCTTTCCCTTTATTTACATTCTTTTCTCTCTCTCTCTCTCGTACTGTTTTTTTTTTTTTTTTTTTTTCTTTTTTTTTTCACGCGAGCGTGTTTCGCGTTGTCCGCGCGTTCCGACCGATCCTCCCTCCGATCATCAAACTCGACTTGATTTCTTGCTTCTTTCTACCATTACGATGTCGATCACGGTGATTACAATGAAATTGCGATAACGTGCTCGCGTCGTTCCGGCAGCTTCTTCCTTTCTTCTACCTTTCTTTTCTCTCTCTCTCTCTCTCTCTCTCTTTCTCTGTTTATCCTTTTTCGAGCTTTTTATGCACGTGTAAAATTACCGGCGGCGAAAGAACCGTACGTCCTGAAATTATTTTCTAGGGGAATACGAAAATCGATCTTCTCCCTCCGTCTTTGTTCTCGACTTTGGTTTGACAATCGGTGCCAAGCGATCGAACCCTCGACGAGAAACGTCGTTGGTAACGCTATAAGTTAAAAATGATCTGTACTGCGACCGACAGTTCACCGTGAACGTACGAACTGGCGAAAAGCGGCGAACGAGGAGAAGTCGTTGCAGAATATACCTGACTGTGAATGAAATCGAAAGAAAAAGAAAAAAAACATACTACGCTTCTAATTTTAAACTAGATATAATCAAAGTTATAGTCATAGCCAATCGTTTCTTATGAAGGTAGGATCGATATTTTTTAGATAAGTGTATAACTAACTCGATCGTCGAGTTGTTAAGCTTCGCGTTTGTCTCTTCCTTCGATTTTTACTTCGTTTCCTTTCGTTTCGTTTCGTTTCGTTTCGTTTCGTTTCGTTTTGTCCCTCTATCCCCCCCCCACCCACCCACCCACCCACCGCTCTTTCTTTTTTTTTTCTTTTCTTTTCTTTTCTTTTCTTATCTTTTCTTATCTTATTTTCCGTGTTCTTTCTTTGAATGGAACACAGTGCCATTCTGTCACACGCAACTATATATGGGGTAGTACGAGCCTTCGTGGGACCTCTCTGTGTTCGAACGCTTTGTCGTAGTCGAGAAAGCGAAGGTGTACACGCTGCTTGCCCTAAAATTTCCTAGGATAATCGAAACAGTGAAAAATGCAGTTGCGTTTTCGAGATCCGATTTCGCCAATAATTTCGTTGACGCGTAGACCGAAGTCAGACTTATTGGCAACTGCGACTATCCTTTGTTCATATTTAAGAGAATAAGTCGGCCTTCGGTCGGCCGTTTATCCATTTATATCGTATCGTCCGAAGCATATATGTTACAAATGATTTTTGTAGTATTGAAACAAAGTCTCTTAATCATGTACAATGTTCGTTACATAGTTAATCGTTTTATATAGTTAGTGACGTCTTGACAAACAGCGAAACTTCAACATAAGAGTGCACATCTTCAGTGTGGAGAAACTTATTGTCCTCTTATTATCGTTACGACGGACGTCCGTTCAAACGGTAACAATTCCTTCCTCTACAGAATAAATTATGTTTCTTCGATAAATTTAATTTTGTATTCGTATCTTTCGTGTGAAATGTGAAATCGATGTTAACCGTAATTATTATAATCTGAACCGATAGTGGACGTTAGCCATCGTCTCGAATATACCGTTTCTTTCTTCTCTCTTTTTTTTCTTTCTTTTTTTCTTTTTTTTCTTTTTTCTTTTTTCTTTACTTTTCTCTCTCTTCTTCTTGTTTTCTTCTTCCTCGTTCGATTCCGTTTTGTTTCGTTGATTCCTCGTTTTTATTCCTCGTTTATTCGACTCCTCGTTGATTTCTCCTTGATCTCTCTCGTTGAATTTACCTTTGCTGTGTTTCCTCGGTCTCTTTTATTTGAACAATTGGCTCCATAACGCCTGCTGCATAACAAAAATTTGTTTCGTTTCGATGAGTTTATCGCGAAGCGATGAACAGCGAACATATATGGCAGGCCGCGACCGATTTTCAATTCAACGCGCCTTCGTGTCTTTTTCCGAAACGTAGTGCACTCTTGCGTTAGTTCCCGCAACTGTTTTAGAAATTTGCAATTAAACGATCAGTGTCAAAATGATTTTTCTTCTTCAGTGTAGCATACTATATTCTACCCATTATTGACTTGATCCACCGATGTATATAACTTTGTCACACATGTTCTTTTATCAAAATTATACCGTTTTTATATAATTTATTATGTAAACATGTATATTTGGACTATAATTGAAAATAAACATTGCAAAAAAAAAAAAAAAACGTGATCAAAATTCTGATTGACTTGGAATTCTTGACCCTCGATTCATTTTCTGAAACAGTTTTGGGGAAGATTCAGCGATCTCGATCGCTCAAAAGATCAGTTTCCTACGCTGTGTACGATGTACGACGACGTCGTTGTCCGCGGGCGTCCCAATACCAAGCGAGAACTACTTATCTCTTACGGTCGATCCGATCGGTAACCGTTATCCGATTTCATTGATGTTCTATCAGCAATCATCCCCAATACTTGGAATTGAATACATCATCAAGCCTGTCCTTCTAAAAACGACAAAACTTACTTACTTAGCATCGCTCAGGTAAGTTGGAACGCGAACGCGAACGATCCTCGTCTGAAAGAAAAGTTGCCTCTTTCGCGAGCTCTTATCGCCAGCTTATCGGTTGCGTGGCAATTCGGCCGTACGATGCGCCCGATCCGTTCGAATTCGAAAGATACTGGCTATCCTTGTAACTTGTCATCGTATCCGCGTCGCAGAGCTGCAGGCAAGTTACGTGATCGTATGCGAGATTCGAGATCAATCCCCCGTGAAGAACGCTTCTCCTCGCGCTCCCGAACGCGCCAATAGACCACCGAGATGTCGGTTGATCGCGTGACGTGTCTCGTGTTCCTGTTCAAACAAAGATATCGTTTTGCGTATTGCCGTAAAATCACTCTCTGCGACTACTCTCTACAGAGTAGTAAATCGACAAGAGTAGATCAGTGGAAGATTACCAAGCACTGTGTTCGGGATTTGTTCCAGCTAGGAAGCCGACCATAGCGGCTCAGATGCATAGCGAGCGGGAGCGAGAACGCGAGAACAGAGATCGGCCAAGCGGCAGCAGTAGCGGAGGCGGAGGCGGAGGCGGAGGCGGAGGAGGAGGCGGAAACGGCGGATGCGGAGGCGGCAGCGGAGGCGGTGGAAATATCAACAACAACGCTACTAACAGCTGCAACAACGGTAACGGTAACGGTCATCATCCATCGAGAAAAGAAGAACAGTCTTCCGCTCCTCCTCCTCCGCCAACAGTAGCACCGCCACCACCACCACCGCCACCACCACCACCACCACCACCACCACCACCGCCACCACCACCATCACAACAACAACAACAACAACAACAACAACAACCACCACCACCACCACCACCGTCGTCGGATCCAACAGCAACAGCGAACATCTACCACTCTCGTTTGTCAGCGTTTCCGAATCCAGCAGCTGCTCCCATCGGACCACCACCGTCCTTGGGTTCGGCTACCATCTGTTCCGTTAGTTCCGCGGCAATGCCGCCGCCGCCCCCTTTGGCTTCTACTCTACCCCCTTTGAACCTCGGACCACCGCCGGCGATAAGCTCCGCGCCTATCGGCGTCCCTCCGCCGCCTATTCCCTCTATACCCTCTATACCACCCTCTATACCCTCTATACCCTCTATACCCTCTATACCCTCTATACCCTCTATACCCTCTATGTCGTCCTTGACGCCAGCGGTAATCGGACCGCCACCGCCGCCACCTCCATCCCTCGCCATGCCTTTGGCGCCTATCATCTCTATACCTTCTCTCCATTTGCCCTCCGTATCCTCGACTACTATTCATTCTAGTCAGCATACAGCTACGATAATAAGCAGCGCGACAACTACGGTTACAACTTCTATATACCATCAGCAACAACAACAACAACAGCAGCAGCAACAGCAGCAACAGGTGCAACAGTCGTCGCAGGCGTCGCTAGCTGGATCGTCGATACCGTCGCAACAATCGCAGCAGCATCAGCAACGTTGTAACAACGCGGCCGGTACAACGACCAGCGGTGCTGCCAGTTTGTCGAGCAGCGGCACTATGACAACGCACGGGACGCACACTCTAACGACGGCCAACGCGGTTCCCTCGATTATGAATAGCGTCAATCATATGACCACTTTGACCCACAAATCGCCACCGTTGTTGTCTCATGCTATTCATAGCTCGAGAGGCAAAGAATCGTCCGGTACGGTCGCGATAAGCACAACGACGAACGCTTCGAACGCGAGCATCGGCAGCGGCGCGGCGATCACCGCCGCCACCGCCGCTGCCGTCGTCGTCGCAACGACGAACGCGACAATGGCGACAACCTCGCAACAACCGCCTTTCGTCAGACCGTTCGAAGATTCCTTTCGCTCGTCGTCGAAACCACAACAAAGACCCATCATGAACAGTCATAATCATAGTATAGCCAATCAGATCTCTTATCAGGAGTCACCGGTAAAATCGATGGCCGCTTCTTCGACCACGACGCCTCAAACGATCGGCGGACAAATCGCCGAGAATTCCGTTGCGGATAACACGAAGAGCACGAATCTTCAGCAATCGCTGTCGCATCCGATTCCTTACCCGCCTCAACAATTTCATCATCCGCATATACCTGTTTCGCACGTAGCTAATTTGTACAAACCGCCGCCGCATTTCTCTTCTTCGCCTGCTCATCAACATCACTCGCAACCGAAAGCGAGCGTACCAATGACACCGGCCGCCAGCAACGGTGGCAACGCGAATAACGGCAGCGGCGGCATGGCAATAGCTCTGGCTAACAATACTAACAGTGCGAGACAGAGCGCGTATCACGCCAACGAGAACAATCAAACGGTGACAGCGGCAGCGGCTCATCAACGAAACGAGGTTCCTTGTTCGTTGTCGTCGTCACCGCCGTCGTCGTCCCCGTTGTCGTCGTCGTCGCCGCCTTCCACCTCGTCGAACTTTCTGAATTGTAGCGCCGTCGACAAAACGGCGACAAACGCAGCTTACAATAGTAACAACGTCGGCCCTGGTGGTAGTGGGAACAAGATCGCGAATCACGCGAATTCGCATCACAAAAGCGGCACGGATGCATCGACGAAGGAGGGCAAAGTTAATTCGTGCAACGAGAAGATGGAAAATCACGCGAAACAACAAGCAACGGCGAATCAACAGAATAATCATTTAGGGAAGAATTCGCTTCAAGACAAACCGTCGACGCCCCATTTCGCTTACGAGCAACAAGGAAAGGGTCCGCCGCCATCGACTCAACAACCACCGCCACCACTGTCGCAACCATCGTCGCAACCACCGCCACCGCCACCACCGCCGCCACCACCGCCGCCGCCACCACCGCCGCCACCACCACCACCACCACCACCACCGCCGCCGCCGCCGCCGCCGCCGCCGCCGCCACCACCGCCACCGCCACCGCCACCGCCACCACCACCGCCACTACCACAATCCACGTTTCAACCTATAAATTTTAATGTCCTCGAGAAGGAGATTAAACCCGAAGTAGAGTCTAAGATACAGAGCGATCAGAATAGCGTTTTGTCCACATTATCGTTTCAATCGAATTTTAAGTTCAGCATAAACGACATCGCACAGAAGCAGCCTATAGATACGACTCAGTTGATGCAGAGCATCAAGTCTGAGGAAGTTTTGCGTACCTGTCAGAACGTGTCCAATGTTCTCCTGCAGATACCAAAATACCAAGAGAAACTGTTGAATTTCTCGACCGAGCTAAAAACCGCATTTTGTTTCACCGACAAGTGCAATAATTTGACTGAGATTTCCGTGAAGTGCGAACCAGCGGTGTTAAACGTGCCTGACCTGAGCAAGGCTCTAGTCAAACAAGATGTTACGAGCGAAAAGTCTTTTCTTGTACCTGAGAAACCGAAAGAGTTGACGTCCTCGTTGGATCTAGCCGAGAGGAGAAGGAAAAGAAAACGGGAGAGGAACGCAAGCCTTGCGTGTAGTTCGGATTCGGAAGGCGAGGAAGAAACAAAGGACATGGATCTCTGGATTATCAAAGGTCCGCCAGCCAAGTTACAGTATTCGGAGAAGAAGCTCGCGTTTCTCGCCATGTTTGGTCTAACCACTTTAAGTATGAGAAATGGTGAGTAACTCTCTTCGTTGTTCCTATTTCTCTTGCCTACGGTTCTCTACTTTTCTCCTCGTGTTTCGTTCACTCGTCGCCGTGGCACCCACCTCTCGTTAACGCTCATCGGTCGCTTCGTCTTCTTTTCGCCTATAGAGATAGAGCTTTGTAAAGTGGAGAAGCGGTACAGGTTGAATCCAGATCCGCCGGAGGCACCTTTGGAGACGGAGCAAACTGTCGAGTCGGTATTGCCGATACCGCGAGACCATCCCGATGTATTGCTCCATACGCCGGATTTCGAGCCGAAAGTTGGTTTTCTCAGGACCATTGGCCTCGATATAATGCCTCCGGGCAGAAGAGATGGCAAGTATCGGACGATTTTCTCTCTGCTATCGGGTCTGCTGCTGCCCATGGTTATCGATATCGTTGTACGAACTTTCCGTTAATTTATTATTTACAGAGGCAGAAGTAACGTGGCAGTACGTTCTACAAGATCGTAAAAAACGGAAAAGTTCGAATACCGTGACCGCGTACTGCGAGAGAATTGCCAAGGCGTATTCGAAGAATCCACCGACATTGCCGAAACCGCCTCAAAAGATGAGACTACTGGACAGAGTAAAAGTGAAGCAAGTTCCAGAACGACCGCCGCCTCTACCGCCGTTGGTTCCGAACATCGTCTCCGTGGGTTATCCCGCTTTGCCAATGCCCGGTGAAAATGGTGTGAAGCAACATTGCAAGATGATGGATATTAAGATCGTGGACGACAATGTGGACGACCGCGTCGGTGGAAAGAACGAAAGGCCCAACAAGTGGACCGGCATCGAGGACATCGTGCT
The DNA here is from genome assembly GCA_037178635.1 of Bombus dahlbomii. NCBI lineage: Eukaryota > Metazoa > Arthropoda > Insecta > Hymenoptera > Apidae > Bombus > Bombus dahlbomii. The sequence goes on along the minus strand of CM074109.1, from coordinate 14,500,486 downwards.
TGCTTACAGCGAATATTCCAAAGGTAGGTGGTAGGAGGGGAAGATCTTCGCTGGCATTTCTATTTTGTCTATCGTATTAACCGAGGCGTTTTCATTCCTCTCGTTCCCCGTTTATTTTCTTCCGTTTCAGAGAAAGCAACGGAGAAGAAAATTCTGACGAGCGAAACATCAAAATTGGTGGCACAGTCGAACAACTTGCGTTCCGAGACTATTCACCTAGAGCGAAGGATATACGAACTGTTATCCGCGAGAACGGCTCTTGATTCGGAGAGACGAATGCTCAGTGAAAAAATCGAAAGGATCAACGCACTTGTTAGGAACCTTAGGTAGCGATGCGTAACGCACAACACGGAAACTCATTCATCTGTGATATTATCGAAGGGTTAAGGGTCGTTAGCATACAGTACCAAATATAAAATCTTACGACACACACACACACACACACGCGCCCACGCACACACACACACACACGCACACGCACACGCACACAGAGGGCTAGTAATAAAAGTTTCGGTGATACATTGTTTATCGACCAAATGTACAGCAGCCTTTCGTATTGTTTTGCTACTAAGTGTACACCACCACGTGACGATGCTCTATATACAGAATATAAAAGTTCAATGGCAGCAAAATTGAAGCGACGATCGCCAGGGGCAACGCGTACCTTCGTATATTTCGTAAACGACCGATCGTCATCTCAACGAACGAACGAACGAACGAACGAACGAACGAACGAACGAAAACACACACACGCACACACACATGCACATACATACACACATGCACATGCACGCACGCAGGCACGCACGCAGGCACGCACACGCGCAATATGAAAACAAGTGTAAGAACCACTGTATAAAACGAAATTATACCTATATGTGTGTGTGTATATATATATATATATATGTATGTATGTATGTATGTATGTATGTATGTATATAGACGCACTTCTTAGTTAACACTAAAGTGATTAATAAAGATTTTATAGTTTCAACTAACGGCTCTTAGACCCTAAACTATAAATAATTGTAATTTGTATCATAATATTTTAATGAAAAATAGACAAATCGTATAACTTATTTTATTCTGCGTAATGTGGACTCTATGTCAGATAATAACTTGAAACAATATGATATGTCACAATTTGTATATGACTCGATCGTTAATATTATCTCGTGTAAAAGAAAAGCGAACATCTAATCGCAACGTTCGTCGAATCGGTTCGATGACGATCGAAAAGTTACTCTCGTCGAATGTATAGACTGTGACTTTCTTTTTCGTTTTGCGTCGTAAATGGGGATAGTGTATGTGAGCTCTGTGTTAATGGAAATTTTCAAACTATGAACGACAGACTGCGATTACAGTAAATCCGGATGCAAAAAAAAAAAAAAAAAAAAAAAAAAGAAAAAAGAAAAAAATATGGTCGAAACCGTAGAACCGTAACGATTACTTTTAACGTAAAAGATGTTTCGAGATAGAAGCGACTCTAGTCTACGGACATTCGTAGAATACAGGAAAATCACGTCTGATTTCAAGAAATCGGAATAGTGATCGATCTTTCCTTTCGATGTCCACTGTTCACAATAATGAACGCAAAGGCCAGTGAATACAAGAGAAATTAATGTAACAACAGCAGTGAGGTACTTACGTAGGTAAAGTGACTTAATTTAAATTGTCTTAATTTAAAACGTGAGACATCGCGCGAGCACATTCCACATAAAAAAAAAAAAAAAAAAAAGAAAAAAAAACAACACATGCTTGTTACCCAACCTCCAACATTCCACGTTCGAATAGTAATCGGATCGCAAACAACATTAAAAAGCGAAGGGAAATCGTTCTGCTGCAAAAGGAAAAAGATTTTTTACGTTCAACTAAATCAGTGCTATATTATGCTAATTTCAATCTCCTAGTACTTGTATCTCACTCTACTCTCCGAGTATATCGTTCAACTATTCATCGTAATACCTCCAGTATGTATAATATGAAATCCATTTATAATTTCACCGTTTTGTTCATTGAGTGCCTAACGTTATCCTACATTTGTAAATATCATTATTTTTATGTATTGTATAACAAAATAAGACCACAAGAGAGATTTGTTGGTCTCTAATCTGGCCAAACCAAGAGCCTAGGAGTAAATTGTTGAAAATATGAATTTTCAGAGTGTCGTCTCTATTCCTACACCTCTTTCGCGTCTTCGCGCGAACACTTTTTCCTACTTACAATCGATGATTGACCGTAATCGTTCTTATATCTCGATTTTCATTCCACGGTGAACTACGTGTTAGTCATTTTCAAAATATTTTGCAAGTTCAACGTCATGGTTTTGTCTCGTCAACCGTTAAAGTAAATTACAAGTTTCAGTTACTTTCGTCGTTACCGCCCTCTATGCCCAGACACGCTTATTTTCTACAGACTGTACAATTCATATAATAACGTTAAATGCTACGAGGAAGATAAGATGCAAAAACTAGCAAATAATCGTTAGATAAATCGCATTAGTCGGGAAAAATAATATTCTTTTGGTCGTTATATATTATGCTCGCGAATTATATGTTTAGGAAATACAAAAAGGACATTTTCTAAAATAAACTTCAATTTCACATCTAGGGATTTTAACGCTAGGCCAGCGGCGCCACAAGTATAATTGAGATAGAAATAAGGTTCCCGCGCAAACGAGCACCGACCTAACTGTCGCCGCCAAAATATCTGACGTACATACGCATAACCGTCGTCGGGCAAGGTAGACTTTCATTCGCTGTTTGGTACTCCGAGGAGAAGCATTGACCGTTGCTCGTGTTTAAGAAAACTTTTAATAAAATATTATAAAAGATGTCAGGACGCGGTAAAGGTGGTAAGTATCGTGTCTATTTTGTTGCAATGTAACATTGTAGTTTATTGAGAAACGTCGAAAACCGTTTATATGCGTCCTTTCAGGAAAGGCTAAGGGAAAGGCGAAGACCCGCAGTAGTAGGGCAGGGCTGCAGTTCCCTGTCGGAAGAATCCATCGTCTTTTAAGAAAAGGAAATTATGCGGAACGAGTTGGAGCTGGAGCACCAGTTTATTTGGCCGCTGTGATGGAATATTTGGCGGCTGAAGTACTCGAGTTAGCCGGGAACGCAGCAAGAGACAACAAGAAAACGAGGTTGGTGAAGCAAAGCCCTTCTTCCCCTCTTCCCCTCTCTACTTATCTATCTATTTATCTATCGGTATCTTCCTTCTCTCCGTAATTGTACAAATATTCTTTTTCTTTTCACTTTAGTTTCTGTAGCTGAAAGGATAATTAAAAAAAAAAAAAAAAAAAAAAGAAAAAAAAAAGTAAGAAAAATTGTGTTTCATTAAATTTCACTTATATTTGAATATAATATCCAGTTTCGTATAGAATTTGCAAAAATCGATCTTACAGTTATTTCTTTGTAGCATTGTACACTGTTTATTGTCCTGATTCCAAGAGGGAAACTTTCAAATGTTAGTGAACTGATACGATAGATTGTTTTCTTCTACATGCTTCTAATGGGAATCACGTAAATTTCATACTTGCTACATGTTCATATTTGTATATACCTACGGTTAAAGTTAATTGACCTTTCCATACTGAATAAGCTTTCAAATACACATGTTCATACTCTTATTTCAGGATAATTCCACGTCACCTACAATTAGCTATTCGCAATGACGAAGAATTAAATAAACTGCTCTCGGGTGTAACAATCGCTCAAGGTGGTGTCCTGCCTAACATTCAAGCAGTCCTTCTGCCGAAGAAAACCGGTACTGGTGGATCTGGAAAGGGAGACAAAACATCCCAGGAATATTAATAATCATTAGAGTAACCTTTCTAACTTAACAGTACTTTAGGGCTATATCTTTGTTTCTTGAGCCATTAAAGAAAAACAAAATAATCTCTGGAACCTATCAAATTACCATCGCTTCGTCAAACATTCGTTGTAAAATTATTTTAGTTAACAGTATAATCTACTATTTTATTACCGAGTAACATCCTTCATTTAGCTAATGTAATAGCAAATTGTTTTATCACTTAAGAGAAGTCTTTTACCTATGCTTAGATCTATTGTCTAAGTATCAACCAAACTGTCAATAACTGTACTATGTATTTTGTTTTCCTCCTTTCGATTTTGTATTAAAAATTCTTAGTGACTTGTATGATTTATAAACTGTAACAACAAGTGTAACACATTTTTATGTTTTTGTTGACTGTAAACAATACTTAGAGTGAAAATAAAACGTCATTACTCTTCAGTTTACAATATTTCTTTAAAATTTTGAACCTCTGTATTGTAATCATGTTTTCTGTATTCTTCGGAATTCTAAATAAATAAAACGTTATTTAAACATGACAGTTGTAATTTCAAAATTTAACCGCATGTGACTTCCGGTAAAGTGATTCTACCAGTAGACTTTTGCAACGTACAACATCGCATAGGTAGCGCGTCGGTTGAACGTGACGTTAAGTTTTTGATCGCGTGGCTGTCGAATTCTCTTGGTGAATTGGTGAAAAATATTCGTTTAAGACTTAAGGCAAACATAGAGAAAAATGTCGTCGAGTGATATAAATATGTTAGTCGATATGGGCTTCAGCATATCTAAAGCGTAAGTACTTTAAGTAACTCTTTTATTAATATAATATAACCTTTATCATCTGAATGTGTATTTTATTGTAGAGAAAAAGCTTTAGAAATTACTGGAAACAAAGGTGTTGTTCCGGCAATGGAATGGTACGAGAAAGGCCGTGGCTTCATTCTCATCGTCCGATGACGATCTTAATTTTTATTTTAGGCTCTTGGCTCATTCAAATGATGCTGAACCATCACCTGACCCACCTACCGCTGAAAGTGCTACGCTGTCTAATCTTCAAACGTCAATCCATGAAGATACTGCCGATGCTAGCGGTCAGGTGTCTACTACTGAAGTTGCTAAATCTATGAAATGTGATATGTAAATATATACTAATGTTTTATGTAGGTTAATATCAATGAAGTATTTACTTTCGTTCTTTATTTTTATAGTTGTGGAAAACTGTTTAAATCTAACTTGGAGGTCGAATTCCATGCAACAAAGTCCGGACATGATAGATTCTCTGAAAGCACGGAAGAGAAGAAACCTCTTACGGAAGAGGAAAAGAAGGAACAATTACGAATTCTAACAGAAAAGTTAAAACAGAAAAACAAGGAGCGAGAGGAGCAGGAAAAGAAAGATGCACAGGAAAGGGAAAAGAATAGAATAAAATCAGGGAAAGAGATGGCTCAGGCTAGAAGAAAGTGGGTTGCCTTTTCTTTTTTCACAAAAGTGAACATAGTATATTTTTAGTTGTCTATCTCAATTATAGGTTAGAGGAGTTAGAAATGAGAAAGTTGTTAGAGGAGAGGAAACGTGAAAAAGAAGAAGAGAAATTAGCGCGTCAAAAAGTTAAAGAACAAATTGAAGCTGATAAAGCTGCTAGACGTGCCAAAGCTAATGCCAAAAGAGCATTAACAGAATCTCCACCTACACCGTCGTCCTCTACTAGTACTTACAGAAAGGAATATAACGATACAAGGTTGCAGGTAATAAGTTGCATATTAATTATTTACCTGTTTCTAATTTTAATGTCTAAATATCATTATATTTAGATGACATGATAGTAACATTTTAGATTAGGCTTACTAATGGACAAACATTAACACAAAGCTTTGGAAGTAAGGAGAAGTTATCTGCTGTGAGATTGTTTATAGAAATTAATCGAACAGATCCATCCGGTCCATTTAATTTAATGACAGCTTTCCCAAAGAAAATTTTCATGGAAGATGATTATGAAGCTCCGTTGAATGCTTTAGGTATGCTGGAATTTATAATACGTAATACAATATTACTGGTATATAGTAGTTGTTTCTTCGTCCAGTCGCGGGGAGACGCGATCGCGTTGAAGCGCGTCAACGGGAGTCGTTACGATTCCCGTTACTCTTATAAGAATCGACACCGCGAGCAGGGCGATCCCCTTATTTCTTCTGGGATAATAGGAGGTGTTTGTTTTTGAATACAACCTGTAGTCTACAGTTATATAATATGTATATATTTACATCAGCATACAATACGTGTTACAGGAATTGTTTGACTTCGTCGTGTCGAAAACTACAGTAATTGATTGACCCGAAGGTCGATAGATTTGATATGTTAGGAACAGTAGATTGATTCGACTGCCCGAATTGTGATTGAACAGTAGACTTGATTGCGCGATGAGTGAGAGAACAGTAACGAACACGTCTCGTACTATTAAGGAGGAAAGCTCGGTGCGGGTGTGCCCTTCGTGAACTAAGAACGCGGATTCGTTGTTCACACTTTTCGGTAGAAAAGCGAGGGTAACGAACCGCGATGCCCATTGGTTATAGCCAATGTTAATAAACAAAATACGAGGAGAAAGTCTCTCGCGGATGTGGTTCGTGGTTGTTCTTGTTCCTGGGAAAAATCAGCTATTTCGCTGGGCACATCCGCTTTCTCCGTAATTAGTAAGAGCGTGCAATAATCCCAAGGACTGTTTAAAGGACCGTCCATAAACCGAAAATACTTGGATGAATAGAAATTAATGGCTAACGGATGTGGTTTATGCGGTGGCTCCTTGGGTTTATTACGGGTCAGTGTGACGGGGTGTAGGCCTTGGCGGCAAGGCCGTGAGGGACGTCGCACGGACCATCTCGCGCGACGTAACAGTAACATTTATTAGGATATTCTGAATTAGCTACGATTTTCTTATAATAACATAAAGATAAAAGGGTACAAGGCTCAATTATTTAATTATTATTATTGTTGTACTTCCAGGCCTGACACCATCTGCAGTTTTAATTGTTCAGAAAAAAGTAGAATGATCATAATAATTATCAGCTATTATTTACCATGCAGTCAACCATATAACTTTTAAGGTACTATACCATTGTAAAATATTCTACAAATTGTTTATAAGAGGTCAGCATTTCAAAACATTCTGTGTTTGTAATTAATAATGGTAAAAGAAAAGATATACATTTGAAAATATAATCATGTTCCAAATTTGTAATTTCTGTAAGGATATTAAATAAAGAATTTAGAATATATCGATTCGTAAGATATCATCTTACGAACTTAATTTATACTAGAATCATACTTGTGCGACGTTGTGTACTTGCGGCACTTTATCAGGATATGTTACATGTCCGTGAAGATCACAGTTCGTAGGATATTCATAAGTTCTATCACAGTCAATTAATTGTAACGTCTTATTAAAACATATTCGTATTTCAAATATGTATGATTCTCCGGTGTCCTAAAATAATTTTTATACTAATAAGTTTAAGTATCAAACATCGATATTATATGATGTATAAATAAATTCTTACCTTGTTTCGTCTGCAGATTAATGTGCCTCGTTTACCTAATATTCGTTCAATAGCATTCAAAATATCGGTCGTGTTATATGTTTTTCCAGGTACGATATTGCCTTTACTTAATACAGTTTTCATATTGTACATTGTTAATAAATTCAGACCTCCCTTGAAATACTTGACCTCGCTATTTAGATATTCCAGGGTCGCCGCACAAGTACCGTGTTTGTCCCATTCATGTTTCCAAAGGGAGTAAGATTTTTTTCCACATTCTATATCTATCCATTTTTCTTGTAATTCTCTTTCTATTGATTTTAAAGCTAAATGGTCAAAAGGTATTGATTTATTACAAAACTGTGGACCGACTTTATTGTATTGAGAAGGCCAAATGCCATGAATTGTCCACTCATCATCTTCTGTCGGTAATGAACACGTGTGCGATGCTGCGCTTTCCTTCCACGTATAACAAACAGTTTGAGGCCAATGTTGTGTAAAAATTAAAACATCGAAGTCAGTTGATCCTGTTGTGGTCTTCAAATAGTTCTCATCACTGCGAAAACCGTGTTTTATATATAAAGAATATTCTCTCTCTCTCACACACACACAGAGGATGCGTTATGTTACGAGTAATGGGAAACGAAAGAAAGTTGAAAAACATCTTTTCATTGTATCACTTTATATATATCACAAAACAGGAATACACATATATTGTAGCAAATAACACTTTTTACTCACCTATTTGTTTTAGCGATAAAAAACAAAAATAAAACAATTATCTTGCAACTAAACATACTTAAAGTGCTAAAATTCTTACAGTGTAAAGTTCTTAAAGCGTGCAGAGAAAATCTAAATTAATATAGATTCATTGACTACACGGTTGGCACTTGGCACAGATATCTCTGCTGATAAATGCCTTCAAGGTAAACTTCGTCTTACAATCTCTAATCAGGTAGCAGATGGTACAAGAGTGGACGCTTGTACTTTCAAGAAGTACAAAATATGCACATAAGATGTGAAACCAGTTAATGCGCTATATTTTTTACGATAAGATAAGTGAGATTATCCTACTAAGATAAAAACATTACTTGCGATTACTTTTCATCTTTTGATCTTTTGATAAGGTAGAGTATCCGGACTGCAAAATTATTTATTTGTACATGTCTTTTCGGTCACTAAATTTTAGGTCTCTAAAGCCAAAGATTAGGGTCATTTTTCGTGAAATTTGAATTTATTTTTTTCCTTGATTTTACAAAGAGTTATTGGTAGTAATTTATCAAACGTTATCTACCTTTATTTTACTCAACAAAAAACATTACTCGCTCACGTCGTTTCTTAGTTATATTTCATTTTCATTTTCATTCTTTTTCTTTTTTTTTTTTTTCTCATTCCTTTTTCCTCTCTTCAGTTCCAATTTACGGACAAAATTATGCTCTTTTTTTTTTGGCTTACAACCGTCTCTAGCTCTGTTCACTTCCTTTTCTTTATTTTATTACTATTCAAAGTATAATTTGAAAATCCATGTTATTTCTATCCTCTGTCACATTTTCTAGTCTTCAAATATTTCTCAATCCTATTTTGTGCTGACTATTATTAATTCCTTACATATATAGTTTCGTCATTGCATCCATAAATGTATTACATCGTTATATTATAACTTATTTCTATCGTCATTGAATCTTCTTGCTCAGATCCTCGGGACTCTATTTTTCATATATAATATAACTGGAAGTGTCTCCTATCTGGTCTTTCTCGAGCTCTTTATCCTGTTTTCTACTCTTATTTTCTTCTTTTACTTTCTTCGCTTGCTTCGTTAATTAATTTCCTCTATTATTATTCCTATGATCTTTGTACGTGATTACTCCTCTTCATACTGTCTATGCGTATGTGTCAACCAATAGGATGCCCTCAATCACCATATCGTCACTTTCTTGCCCATTTACTAATTTTTTCATTGGTTGTTTGTTTCGCCATGTTTCATGTTTCACAGCTCTCTTCCTCTCCTTGAATTTCGTCTGCTTTCGCGTTCGGCATGCGGGTTCAGCAATCGTTCAACTTTTGGTGGTAAAGCATATCGTCGCAGAGCGGCGTAATGATCGTCGAACATTCACGCGCATTGAGGAATTTTCTAATAGCGCCATACGGCTAATAAGAGAATTAATACACATCAAAATGATGACATCCCCCACCACCAAAAATTGGACGAGTGTTGAACCTATGTATACGATCGTGGTTGACGGTTGATATTAATCTGTTTTCACATTTATTTTACTTTCATTATTAACATGAACTTACATTTTTCAATAATGCATTGCTATATTCATACATTGTTAAGAGTAACATACGGATGCACGTTATATCTATAAATAACACTTAACGGTGAAAGATATAAAAATTATGAATTTAATTTTATCCGCATAAGTAACATCAACCAATCATAGTGGTTTATATTAGACGTTAAAAGCCAGTAAAAAGAAAAGTATAATCGGCGTCAGTATAATTATCGAACTGGTATTACCTTAATGTCAAATATCAATATTTATCGCAACTTCATAGATTGATTTGATTTCCTTATCTCGTATTGATAGTTAGTCATTTCCTGTAAAACATTGAAGAATGTTGGAATGTAAGTGATTCTTTGAGTCAACGAAAGTCGATGGTAGTGTATTGTTGAAATTATGAAAAAAATTTTTTATTTATACCGGTACATAAATTAGTTTCTTTTCTTTTATCATTAATTTACATTTGTTTGTTGTTGCGGGCAATGAATCGAGAAATCCTTCTTTTTAACGGTATATCACAATAATATTTGGCTACACAAAGAAAGGTATATAAATAAAATAACATTTTAATAAATTAATTGAATATTATTGGTAAACATTAATATTATTGCATCTTTATGAAAATTTACGCAATAATTTTGTTGTTTATTTGAACCTAAAACTGAAATTATTCCATCTGTATCTAAATTTCATTTCGAATATTAACGTATAATAATGTGATAATAACATATTAATGTATTATGAATAGAAACGTTACACTGCTCTTGTATACTTTTGATATCCTTAGATCGTGATAAATTTATCATATTATACAAATATGATATCAAGTAGAAATGTAGAAATAGTGGAAAGCACAGGGCAATATGAAATGTTAAGTACTTTTTAGAGGACAGTATTTCATATTTTCAATCTACTATCACTAGATTACAGATTATATATAAGATTTGTCAGTTATATACATGTGACGAGATTATAAGTTTGATAAAATTATATAGAACTTAAAGTCTTGCTATCTTTTTTAATCAGCTAATATGCAGTACTCAAAGCGATTAGAAGATCATTTTTCATGTCATTTTGATTTTTATTATAGTATTGTATTATAAATAACATTTTACTTTATTCAGTTTATAAAATCTTTCATTTACATTCGCTAATAGAATTGATTGTTTTAAGCAGTGAGTTTACATATTTTCGAAATTTTGTTATTAATTATGCATAAACAAAAGTCGTATGTTATAATTTATGAACATAAATAACATACATAAAATTATATATATATAGAATGTTTATTTACTAATTCTTATCTTTATTTTTGAGAAACTCTTATCTTTATTTTTCAGAAATAATGTTGAACAGTGTAACAAAACATATTTTACACTGTTGTTTACTACTTATTGTTATAATCATATTTGAATTGATTACCGGAGGACTTAGTTGGAATAATAATAAAAAGGAAACATTTGATCCATGGATTGAATATGGATTTCTTGGCGCACTTATATTATATATCCTGCGAACGCTTACATTTCTTTCCTTTCCACAAGTTTTATTTAACTTTGTAGGACTAGTGATATACAATGCATTCCCAGATAAAGTTGTTTTAAAAGGTTCGCCATTACTTGCACCGTTTATTTGTATTAGAATAGTAACACGTGGAGATTATCCACAATTAGTGAGAGCAAATGTAATAAGGAATTTAAACAGATGTCTAGAAACTGGTTTAGAAAACTTTCAAATTGAAGTAGTTAGTGATAAGCCAATTGGATTAAGCCCTCATAGAAGAATCAGAGAGGTTGTTGTGCCACCAAACTATCGTACAAGTAGTGGTGCTTTGTTCAAAGCCCGTGCTTTACAATATTGCTTAGAAAATTCAGTCAATGAGTTAGCAGATAACGATTGGATTGTACATCTCGATGAAGAAACTTTACTGACTGAAAATTCTGTTCGTGGGATATTGAATTTTGTACTGGATGGAAAGCATCAATTTGGTCAAGGGTTAATAACATATGCAAATGAAGATGTTGTTAATTGGATTACTACGTTAGCAGACAGTTTTAGAGTAGCAGATGACATGGGAAAGTTACGATTACAATTCACAATGTTTCATAAACCTTTCTTTAGTATGAAAGGTTCTTATGTTGTTACTCAAGTAAATTGTTTATTACGTTATGCATGAATAATGTCCTTATAATTATAATGGTATTATATCATACAAAAACATTTTTATTATTATAGATGGGTGCGGAAAGACAAGTTTCCTTCAACAATGGACTAGATGGATCCGTTGCAGAAGATTGTTTTTTTGCAATGAAAGCGTTTACCCAAGGGTACACATTTAATTTTGTGGATGGCGAAATGTGGGAAAAGTCACCATTTACATTATGGGACTTTGTACAACAAAGAAAAAGATGGTTACAAGGTATATTACTTGTTGTACATTCCAAAGCTATTCCATTAAATAAAAAGCTGCTTCTAGGCATATCCTGTTACTCGTGGGTAACACTGCCGCTTTCTACTTCGAATATTGTATTAGCTGGAATTTATCCCATTACTTGCCCACCATATATAGATTTTCTATGTGCTTTTATTGGTGCGGTAAATATTTATATGTATGTTTTCGGTGTAGTTAAATCATTTTCTTTATACCGATTTGGTATTGCTCGATTTATACTATGTATATGCGGGGCATTATCAACAATTCCTTTTAATTTGATCATTGAAAATGTTGCCGTTATATGGGGTTTATTCGGAACAAAGCATAAATTTTATGTAGTTAATAAAGAGTACAAACCACCAGTGACAATATAAAAAAGTATTAAAAGATTCCTTTCAAATAGTATCATATACTTACAGAAATGTTTATGTACACTTTTAGAAATTCTTGTGTATTTTAGAAAAATAATATGATTTTATATCTTAGAATTTGAAATATTAATAATCTTTTATGTGCTATAGATACATACATATAATATATATAATGTGTATTATATATATATATAGTGTGGATGGTAGGCGTGTTTGGAACAAACATAGTTTATTTGTCTTATCTAATACTATATAATAGATAGCCAAAGTAATAATTTAAATATCTTAGTTAATTAATGTCTTATATAATTATATAAAGTAATAAATATAATATTATGTTTGTAGAGTGTAGTTTAGGAAAATTTTAATTTAAACATTCAATTCAGTACTCAGAAGAGTTACAATCAGTTACAATATCTCTCAGATAAATAATTATGGTGAATAGTTTAAACATTATCATTTGTTCGAAATAAAATACTCTTCCTTATCAGATTTTATGTAACGAAGAAAATAATAAATAAAATAATAATAAACAATAAATAATAAATAAATCATCTATCAGTAACAATTTTAATATCTATATTTTCAATTAGATTTTCATAAAATTCGTGTCAATGAATTGCTAAATTCCCTTAATCGAAATACAATTTTATTGGCATTATATATAATTAATTAGGTCTTCTTTTATCAACACTAATAATAAAATAAAGTTTGAGATAAAGATAAAAATCTTGATAAAGCAATTCAATAATAATAGCTCTATAAAATTCTGATTATAAGTATAAACGTTCAAAATTTGTTGAAAAATGATTAATCAAATAATTGAAATTATCTCTTTGATTGATTACTAAGTAATACATGAAACTTAATGTACCACTTATTAGATATCACTTATTATTTACGTTAAATTTATGTTAAAAAAAACAAAGATAATAGGATTTTTTAAACTTGCAAAAACATGCAATCACTTATTCAAATGTTGTTGTACATGCAATGGAATAATCCCTCTTTATCTTTGAACTTGCAGAACAGTACAGCATAATATAAAAAGTCAATTTGTACAATTAACTACTTTGCTTTTATGCTTTTATTTTAATTATCATCATTCGTAATAATTAGGAAAATTGAATCTTGTATACCTAATATGATATGTTTATTATCTATTATTATCACCTATCTAACGATGATATTTTTAATTAAACAAAATATATTTTTTTTGGTATATCAATAATAGATTATTTTCAAATTTATGTATATAAATCTAATTTTAATTGATAAAAATTCAACAGAATGTCGATTCATATCCCTAAAATTATAAGAAATGTAGGGTATCATTACATTTATACGCTAGAATGAAATTTTCATATTTTTTTATATGGTATCATATTTATATTATACAGTAACTTCTGATATAAAACCTATGTTAACAAAAATTAACCAACTACGAGTTGCTCAAAATAGTAATATTTATAAATTATATCCAGTCAAAGTACGTGGAAGTTTGAATGTTAATACGCAATTTATTCCTCCTTTTGTTTTGCAAAATTTGATGACTCATTTTCATTTCTACAAATCTACAGAAAATTTTTTCAAAATGTTTTCAAATGTTGCATAAAATAGTAGGAAGCAGAACTATAAGTATACAACATAATAATGAGAAAATATACCTAAAAATTTTTAAAAATAATGTCTAATATCATCAATTCTATATGCAGTTACTAAAATAATTATATCCAACTGCATGTAAGATTTACTGTGATACAAATCCATTTTAACCATATGACAATTCAAATTGAAAAATTATGAAGATTTTATTTTATAACATTTAATTTAGAGTAAGATACATGTATATATATAATGCGTGTAATGCATAGGTATTATATAATTGGTGGTTTAATTCCTAAATATTATTATAGTAGAAAAATATTTGTGTTTCTAAATTATAAAATAAACTCATGCAATTTTTTAATTTAAAAAGAAGGCTATAAACAGTATACAGCATCCATAAATGCTAACTTACATACAATAACGGTAGATAACACATAATAAGCTTAATGTATACAATAATAAGCTTAATGTATAAATTATAAACAAAATTAATAGTATTTTAAATGTTTTTCATTTGTGAGACTTTATTTGTAAAATAAATTTTATTTATTAAAATACAAATACACTGACTTCTAAGTAAATTTAATATATAAAATTTATATAAAATTATTTACTATTTAGAAACATATGTTCATTTTATGATCATAATATGCAATATATTTAAATTATAATTTCGTATAACAATAATTTTTGTATAATAATCCATAATTTAGAAATGAAAATTATATACAGCACAAATATTGAAAATACTATAAATATATATTTATTTTTTTGGTGATAATTTTCATTTAATAAAATTTGATGATAATTTGAATTTTATGTAATGAAATTATGAAAGTATTAATGTGACTATGTAGAATACATGTAGTAATCGACAAACTTATTAATCAAAATTTTATATATATAGATCTCGTTTTAATCAATGCACATAAATATCATTAAAATTATTAGTGATAGAATCATTAGGTACATAGCTCACTTTATGTTTAGCTTACTCTCTAACTGATTTCTGGCATATGAATTTTCCGAAAGTATCCGAAGTTATTCTTTAAAATTGAGTAGAAAATCTTTCAGTGATATTTATGTATATTAATTTAAGTAGCACACAGTGCTGCATATACGTACTTAAAATATCCTGATCAATTATATTCAATAAGATTTACATTATCTAGTCAAGAAAGTATGAATAAGGTATATAACAACATTGTTTAATATTATAAAGATGGAAATTGAAATATATTATAATGATATATCATTTTATGAATAATATAAACATCTGTAAAATTTGATAATGAATTAGAAAAGTTTAATAAAATACCATTGTAGAAGATAAAGAAATATATTTCAATGATTTGCGTTAAATAAATTGTTCTATTTGACCCTGTTTTGAAGAGATAGAAATACTTGCATTATTTATACAATTTCTGCTGTTGGTTTGGTGTGAAAAGATGAAAAATGTATTATATGATTGAATACGAAACTGATACAAGTAATTTGTACAAATTAGCTTAATAATAAAAACAATAAATATACAATAGTCCATGCCAGCATGTGAAGTTTTATACATATGACTTGTTCACCCATTGTGAATAGCACATATTGTGTCATTAGTACTTCAAGATATCAGATGAGGATGCATGCTCTGATGATGGATGGTTTATTTAAAGTGTCAGCAAGGATATCTCTGTATGCCACAGGCCATTGGTCCTGCAGTATAATTATAATATTGCTTTATTTATACTAGGTGCGATGAACTTTTATGGGTGTATCATGAATATTAAATCTCTAAGTAATTATGTTTATGATTAAAATAATTATGTATAAGTATATATCTTCCTAAGGAATTTCGTTTATTAAATATATACAAACATATATAACAAATTTTGTGAATAGTTATATGAGTAAATGTCTGTAATTTCAAACTTGCAATATCCTTAAATATACAACATATTTCCAATAGGTATAATAGTTTTTAATTAAAATAACTCTTCCTTCTATAATAATAATTTATTGTCTACACTAATATTTTCAAAGAGTTTTTTTTAGAAAAGACTTGTTCAATCCATTACCAGATATTGTAGAAATATTACCAATATACATGCACTGGTGTGAAAAATTAAAGAATCACTCAATTTTTAATGAAAAATTGTCGATATTTAAATTTGAAACTTTGTGAAAAAAAATTGTCCCATAATCCGACTGGGCTCATTTCAAAGCATGAAGTTTCAATTTTCACAATCCTGAGTTCATTTTTTTCTCGGATGATTTTACATTACTTAGCGGATAGGAAAGTGAAAATGGATTTTCTTTCTTAAAATTTTAGAAGTTCAAATGTCCCTACGGGTGCTCTCAGACTATTAATAATATTGTCAGTATTTCAAGGTTCTCAATAAATATTAACAATATTGTATTGACAATACATATTGATACTTCTAGTTGAGAACCCTGAAATATTGACGGTATACATATATTGATAGTCTGAAGGCGCACTACTGGCATTGAAAAAATATTTTTATGCGCAAAGTCATGGATTTGAAAATCGTACCTCCACTTTACAATGACCTCTTAAAACTTGATGTACCATTTCTTGTCGCTGCTTTTCTGACAGCTAGGAGTCTTACCCTTTCCATCGATGTTTCCAAACCTAGTATAAACCTGCATATATATGATATTATCGTGCACGTGCACGTATTAACTTAACCTCAATTATTTATGTCCAAATATATGAAACTTCATATATTTGTATAACAAAAGTATAACGAAGACTTTTATAGTAATTGGAGAAAGAAGAAAGGTAAATATGATTTTTAAACTCGTACTTTATTTTATCTTATTTATTATAACTTCTGCCTTTTAGCTAGGGATAGCTTCCGGATTACATCTTCAAATTCACATTTAAATTAATTAATCTATAATATCTATAATTGATTATCTATAATTATAATAATTAAATTATGATATCTATAATTGATCACAAAGAAATTAGATATTTGAAAAAGTCGATTATAATTTAAGTCACAGTAAAGCAAGAATATAAAATATTAAAATCGATGTAACTGATGAAATATATTAATAAGCCAAATTACGAATACTTTTTTTAGGCAAAATGGCAAAGTCACATGTAATAAACAAAGCTCCTCGGAAAGAGGGATTTAAACGTTCTGGGCACAGCATGAATCCTGAACGACCTACAGAAGGATTAAGAGGTGTAGCGAAGGTCCGAACGAAAGCAACAATTAAAAGGTTACAAATGTACCGTAATCAAAAACCAAAGCGTGATCGTAAAGGACGTATCATTAGTCCAGCTCCATTCCAAGGATGGGAACCATCTGGTACTATGTCTCGTGTAGAACCTTCGCAGAGATGGTTTGGCAATTCGAGAGTTATTTCTCAAAATGCTTTACAAAAATTTCAAACTGAATTAGGGAAAGCAATGAAAGATCCTTACAATGTAATTATGAAGTCTACGCAATTGCCGATAACATTACTTCAACAGAAGGCTGCAAATGCAAGAGTGCATTTATTAGATACAGAAAGTTTTGAAAGCGTTTTTGGTCCAAAAAAAGTACGAAAAAGACCAAATTTATCACTATCATCATACGATGAACTGCAAAAATTAACAGAAGAAAAGCAAGAAACGTACAATTTGGAAAAGGATTCTAAGGATGTTGATCTTATACGTCCAGATACAGGTATTAAAGAAGCTCAAAGAGACTGGGTTATGTCTGCAGGACAAAGCAAGAGAATTTGGAATGAATTGTACAAAGTTATAGATTCTTCTGATGTTGTTTTACAAGTATTGGATGCCAGGGATCCTTTAGGAACTAGATCACCGCCAATAGAAAAATATCTCAGAACAGAAAAATCTCATAAGCATTTAATGTTTATTTTAAACAAAGTAGATCTTGTTCCAACTTGGGTAACACAAAGATGGGTTGCAATATTAAGTGCAGAATATCCAACAGTGGCCTTTCATGCTTCTATGACGCATCCATTTGGTAAAGGTTCTTTGATTAATTTGTTACGCCAGTTTGCAAAACTACATATTGATAAGAAACAAATCAGTGTAGGTTTTATAGGATATCCTAATACAGGTAAAAGTTCAATTATAAATACCTTGAGATCAAAGAAAGTATGTAGTGTTGCACCAATAGCAGGAGAGACAAAAGTATGGCAATATATTACTTTGATGAGACGTATTTACTTGATAGATTGTCCAGGCGTTGTTTATCCATCAGCAGAAACTGACACAGAAAAAGTGTTGAAAGGCGTAGTAAGAGTAGAACTTATTCAAAATCCTGAAGATTACATTTCAGAAGTATTATTACGAGTAAAAGAAGACTATATACGTAAGACATATAAAATTATGGAATGGGATGATCACATTGATTTTCTGGAAAAGTTTGCACGTAGAAGTGGCAAATTATTAAAGAAAGGCGAACCAGATATCACTATCGTCTCACGAATGGTTTTGAATGACTGGCAACGTGGTAAATTACCATTTTATGTTCCGCCTCCTGGTTTTGAAGAACCATTGACAAAGACAACAGATGAAATTCCTGTTGAAAATAACAATTCTAGAAAAGAGAATGTTGACATGGATAAAACTGAGGATACATCAAATAAAGATCTACCAAATCTTCAGTTATCTGTAATACAAGATTTTCGAAAAATTAGGGTTGGTTTACCATATTCAGGTGATGATATTAAAAATGACTTATACATTGAACCCAATGCATCTAATGAAAATGATCTGACAGAAGAAACTGATTCAGTTGTGTCTGATTTGAATAATGACGACGTCAATGAAATTCAAAATGATGAAAATATACAACATGAAGAAACATCAGTAATAAATGAAGAAATTGTTGAATCCAATCAAAATTTAAAAAATGGAAATGAAAAAGAAATAAATGAAGAAAATTCTGATGGTGAAATTCATTTGCCATTAGAAAAAGATACTTTATTGCAAAGTGTGTATAATGAGGTGGAAACGGAATATGATTCTAGTGATACTGAAATGTTAAATACAAATACTACATCAAGTAGTGGAGTATTTAAAGTTTCTTCAACATCTTCTAAGATGGAATCGCTAATAGAAAAAGAAAAAAGGTTAACAAGCAAACAACGACGAGCCATAGAAAGAGCTAGTAAAAGGAAGAAAGTTGGTAGTAATTTTTATGAAATTACAAATGTAAAAAATAGAAATAGAAACAGAAGAATACCTAAAATTAAACGTAAATAATTCATAACTAAGGAAATAAAACAATTAAGGAAATAATAAACAGTTATTTATGTAATTAAAATTCAAAAATAAAAACTAATCTAAATAAGAATAGTAAATTTTAATATGTATAGTAAATTTTAACATATAAATACATTTTTTTATTATCCTCATTTATGTTATAAATAAATTGATTTATACTAACAATCAACTCATTGAATATGAAGTTATGTAAAAATTATTTTGTTACTATGTCAAATTTGTATATATTTTAACAGATTCATAAAAGAAGTATTTAAAGTTTATATATAGAGTAATTTCCTGTTGATTGTTCATTCATACCTAGTCGATAATTAATGATGTTCAAGTGCACTTGATAAATTTTCAAATACGATTTTCTCTAAAACAAAGCCTCGGACAAAAAGGATTTTATTCTACATCTTCTTCATGCTTTTCCATAAGGAATCACCTCATGCCCGCTTGTACATGTTATTCGACTTCATCCTGTATATCGATAATATACATAGCTATTATAGCGCGATTGATATTTTAGCATTTGTGAAACTACTTCTTATCAAGTAGGTAGTATTTATAAAGAAGAAGTTTCATTTTTCATAGTGATTGACATAGTGCACCTTATGATCAATTGCATATTACAGAAATTTAAGTAACTAATTAACGAAATTAATGTAATTTGCATCCATTTTCGAAATATATCATAAGTTTCGATTAATGAAAAAATTCGTTCGATTGTTACTGAGTAATTGTTTATGATAAGAAAATTTAGACAGATTCAGGTAATTTATTTCAAAATTTATAGAGATTCAAATTTGGGCAGATTCAGATAATCTATTGCTCGTATATTAATATAGTAATGCTTATAATTTAAACAAAAAAGGTTGCCATTTTCGTGAAACTGTTTTTGTTAAATGCCGCTTTTCGGCTTCCGGGTATATTATCTTACTACCACATGGTCACGTGATGTTTTGGGACAGCATTGGTCATTGGTCGCCAACTTAGTGATGTATATTAGAAAAAGAAAATAAACCAGTTAACCAATTATACCAGAGAGAGTATACTACTCAATAAAAATAATATTGCATTTGCGTGACCAATCACCAATGCGAGTTCCAAAGTATTACGTTGCCCGCTTCCCGGAAATAACTTCACCCCTTCCCTTATTGTTCGGTCACTATATTCCTATGATTATGATATATACATGTGTACATATATTGTACATATATTGAACACATTGTAGTTATTTAATGATGGTGTAAAATATAGAGGTCCGCTGTGTTTGACATTCGTTTCACATTGTAGCTATGTAAAATGTTCACATGTGAAGTTTTACAATTTGTACAGATGTTATGAAATATACATGTAACGAACTTTTATAGTTTCTGTGTGACAATTTACTTACATATATATTTATATTATATTTTTATTAATCAAATAATTTAATTATTAATCAAATCAAATAAGGATATCAAGAAATTATTGCAAAGGTGTTTTAGAGAAATAATTCAAATCCAACCTCAAAATGCAATGAGAGATAATAAGCATACTATAAAATTATAAGAATCTAAAGCGTTTTTTTAAGAAAATAGATTCAAAAATATTTCCAAAATTTCGACACACATATTCCAAATGCGTAGTCGTAGTAATTCTGGTGTCCGTTTGGACTATTACCAACGGATTGTACATAAAATTATTATGAAACATCAGAATGTTGTCACAGGGCTTTTCCCTGCTAGTCCAGAAAATGACCATGCATGGGTTCGTGACAATGTGTACTGTATTCTCGCTGTTTGGGGTCTTTCAATGGCATATAAAAAGATAGCTGATGCGGATGAAGATAGAGCTAAAACATATGAACTGGAACAAAGCTGCGTAAAATTAATGAGAGGTTTATTGATGGCAATGATGCAACAGAAAGAAAAAGTTGAACGATTTAAGTCCACTCAAAATCCATATGATGCTTTACATGCTAAATACAGTTCTGTTAACGAACAAACTGTTGTGGGTGATACAGAATGGGGTCATCTTCAAATAGATGCCATATCTCTTTATTTATTAATTCTGGCCCAAATGACTGCATCTGGTTTACAAATTGTTTTCAACTTGGATGAGGTACATACATTATAACATATATTGTAACTAATATGCATTATATATGAAATAATTTTTGGCATAGTAATTATAAATATATATAATTTAACTTCAGGTTGCATTCATTCAAAATTTAGTATTCTATATTGAATCAGCTTATTGTACTCCTGATTATGGAATTTGGGAGAGAGGAGATAAAACAAATCATGGATTGCCAGAACTAAATGCTAGCAGTATTGGAATGGCAAAAGCTGCGATGGAAGCAATGAATGAATTGGACTTATTTGGTGCAAGAGGTGGACCTACCTCTGTAATTCATGTATTAGCAGATGAAGCACAGAAATGTCAAGCTGTTCTACAATCTATGTTACCACGTGAATCCAATTCGAAAGAATTAGACAGTGGTTTATTATCTGTTATAAGTTTTCCAGCATTCGCTGTAGATGAACCTAATTTAATTCAATTAACAAGAGATGCTATTACTAAGAAGCTACAGGGTCATTATGGATGTAAGAGATTTTTGAGAGATGGATATAAAACGCCAAAAGAGGATCCTAATAGGTAAAGTATATTAAAGAAAAATTAATTCTATGCATATTGTTAGCATTTTCTAACCAATTTACTATACTTTTAATAGGCTCTATTATGAACCATGGGAATTACGTATGTTTGAAAATATAGAATGTGAATGGCCTTTATTCTTTTGTTACTTAATCGTGGATTATTGTTTCCAAGGCAATAAAGAGGCAGTAGCAGATTATACAAAACAATTAGAACAAATTATGATCAAAGCAGAAGATGGAATAAAGTTAGTACCTGAATTGTATTCTGTAGAAACTGCAAATGTATCGGCAGAATATGCTGAACCAGGTAGCCAAAAGCGTGTTGCATTAGGCAGATGCCCATTTATGTGGGCTCAATCTCTTTACATATTAGGAAAATTATTACAAGAAGTAGGTGTATAACTATAGAAAAATTAAATACGGAGAAGTTAAGCTATTTTCTTTTTTAATTTATATTTTCAATTAATAGGGTTTCCTTGCTGTGGGTGAATTGGATCCGTTAAATAGACGTTTGTGTAGCGAGAAAAAGCCGGATGTTGTAGTACAAGTTGTTATTTTAGCAGAAGATGCTGAAATTAGAGAAAAAATAGCTCAACATGATATTCATGTACAAACAATTGCAGAGGTTGCTCCAATTGAAGTGCAACCTGCAAAAGTCCTCAGTCATTTGTATACATATTTAGGTATATACGAAATATATTTATTAAATAATTTGTTGTGTATTTAAATCATTTTCGTTAATCTAAAATAATTACTTTTAGGTCGAAATAAAAAATTAGGATTGTCTGGACGCAAATCAAGAGACGTAGGAATTTTAAGCACCAGTAAATTATATTCTTTGAATGATAAAATATTTGCATTCACTCCACAGGTAAGGAAGCTGATGCTCATCGAACTGTCTGCTTTCTATACTTTTATTTCTTTTCTTACGTTGCCTCTTGTTCTTGCATCAAACATTAGTTGACAGACATGACCCGCTTCTACATCGCATCGGACTATGAACTCATGATTGACATATTCAAAGGCGAAATTAATTTCTTGAAGTCTAGCTGGCAGAACATGTTAGGCCGGCCTCTTGTGGTCATGCCCCTCAAGAACATTCATCTAGGTATAGTAACTTAATATTTAAAAACTATAATTTTCATCTGTGTTACTTTTTATTATCTAATACGTGGGAAGTTGTGATAATAAAATTTCAAAGCTTAAAAGTAACAGAGATAAAATATATAGCTTTTAAACAAAGCAGTTCCTTTTTGGAGTTTAATTTCTTATTGAAATTATGCAAGTACATTATCCGAAAAACATCTAACATGTCTGCCTGCATGCGTGCATTTGTTTTTGTTATTAGTTTTGCTTTTGTGGTTATGGAAAGTTTTAATGCAATTTTATTATCCATCGTTAATATTTTGCTAATTATTAATTTCTACTATATGATATTTAAATGTCATTGTCTTCATCATAAGCGAAATCAATTAATGTTATAAAATAGTTAAACATAAAAGAAAGAGGAATTGAGGAAAGGCCGTTTTCTTTTCGATATAAAATCTAACATTCTAAGAAGATAACAGCTTATATGTGCGGTGGTGTGCGCGTTTGTTGCATGTCTTAGAACTTTGATGCGGAGGAGTACTACACGACAAATGATGCAGCCCTCCTTGCCAACACTTTTACAACCAACTTGGCCTTCCTCACCATCAACTGGAAGCAAATGCTCGGCAGACCAACTATAACACTTGTTGCTACTCATAATCATCTAGGTATGCCATAGGCAGCTTTAGATCATCATTCAGGACAAAAATTTATTTAAGATGTGTGCTAAAAATAGGATAGAATTCTCTCAATAGTGATACATCCTACAAGTAATATAGAAAATATTGCTTTCTTTATTCTTAGATAACAATAAGAACAATCTTTTCATTTTATATAGCACAATTATTATTTCAGACCAAGGAAAGATACCATTGGCAATGATAACTACTATGAAGAAATTAAAAAGTGGTTATATCAATGGTACAAGAGTTTCATTAGGGAACTTAAATGAGTTTTTAAGTACTTCTTGCATTACAAATCTAAGCTTCTTAGGAAGTTCTGAAGATGGTAGGCCAGATAAATTAAATCCTCAGGTAAACAAATATTTTTGTTGCAAATTAATATGCATAATTTCATATTTTATATATATTTATACATATTTGATAAGGTCCAACAATATTTAGAAGAACATCTGATGCGTGCATTCCCACATCGTACAGGTCTTCTGAATAGACCGATAACTAAAACTGGAAAAAATTTAAGACGCAGAATGTCAGTTAAAGGTGCTATAAAGAAAACAAGATCAATTGCTGTAGAACGTAAGTTACATTTATTTCGTACATTAATTAGATATAAATTACTTAAATTCTTAACATTTTGATTGCGAACGATTTAAAGTGGATCTTTAAACGCTTGTACAATGTGATCCTATATACTATGGTTCCTACCATCCTACAAGAACGTAAGTGTACATACTAACATTTGATAAGTAATTTCCAAATTATAATGAAAATCAATATTTTAACACGTCCATTCTGTTTATAAACATAAATTATAATTAATATCAAGAATTTAACATGTCCATTTTGTTTTTAAACACATATAATTTTAAATGAATTTAATAATCAAACAGTTGAATGAGTTGAAAATAATTTTTGAGAAAAGTGAAAAAATGTAAGTATATAATTTGTAGCTGAAATTCTTGGGGTGGCAGGAGAAGATAGAAGACCTTCTGCTGTTCTAAATACAAATCCATTTATTGAAGTGACAGATACAACGTTAACTCCTAATTCTACACAGTCGGCTCCTATGGATCGAACACCGTCCCCTACAGATGAATTATTATCTTGGACGAATTCTCCAAAGTTACATAGACACAGAGGTATAGGTGAAACTCAGTACGCAGATACAGAAGTCGAGGAATTGTTAACCATGCTTCGAGAAACTGAAAGTTTAGAAGAACAAGGGGATATTTTACAATATCTTGTAAGTACAAGCAAGAAAACATTTCTATATAATGAATTTAAATTTAATTTCATTCAGTACTATAAAATTCGTTATTCAAAATTTTATTGATAGGTTACTTATTGGTAAACATTAAAAATTTTTAATTTTTGTTATAAAGTATAGCAGAAAAATAATATGATAATGAAAAATAGGGAGAATAATATCTTTTTCTATATAATACATGATTAATCCTATAATACATGATTAAACAGTTAGTTTCAAAAACAAGTATTATTATGCATATGCGACTATTCATCATTGAAGAATTAAAGTTGTTTCTAACATTTTTGAAAAATATTTTCTATTGATTTAACAAAAATTTTCAATTTAAATACTTAGGTTGATTCTCAAGGTCTGTATTTCAATACTGGTATGGTAGAAGAAGGTCATCCAGTTTTGATAAAAGATTTACTGAAAGATCTCTACGAAAAGGCTTGTCAACAAAAAATGTGGGGTATTGTACGTCACACAGCTGGCATGTTAGGAAAACGAGTAGAAGATTTAGCCAAAGCAGTCACTGATTTATTAGTTCGTCAGAAACAAGTTACAGTTGGAATGCCGCCAACTAACGAGCACACTATTGTCGCACCATTGCCAGAAAATGAATTACGAGCTTTAATTCATCAAGCGTATGGAGATGATGAATCTACTGCTATGCTAACGCAAGAATTACTTGTTTATTTAGCAATGTTTATTAGAACGGAACCGCAATTGTTTCTTGAGATGCTCAGACTTAGAGTAGGTTTAATTATTCAAGTAATGGCTACGGAATTATCAAGAACTCTAATATGTACAGGAGAAGAAGCATCCGAGCATTTGCTTAACTTATCGCCATTCGAAATGAAAAATCTTTTACACCATATTATAAGCGGGAAGGAATTTGCTATTAGCAGTGGTATGTTTAACATGTTAATGAAATAAAACACGAATTTTATTTTTATGTAAAAATAATTTTTTCTGATTTTAGTTGGTCGGGGAAATTTTTCTGTTATCAGTTGCAAATCTAGTAAAGTTAGCAAGGTAATAGTCATTAAAGTATATTGATACACATGATCATTGGATTTTAATACTTTTATTGTAATCCTAATACCTTATTTTAGAAATCACAAATTGGAGGCTTCTTAAGTCCTGATCAAACTGATGGTAACGAAGTAGAACCAGACCGACAAGGTCAATGGTTACGACGACGAAGGTTGGACGGTGCATTAAACAGAGTGCCGCGAGATTTTTATCCTCGAGTATGGCAAGTGCTCGAACGAGTAAGTATACACGTGTGCAAAGTATTTCAGGTATTAACGGACAAGCTTTGGAAACAGAAGCGATAAAGATTAAAAAAAAAAAAACGTTAGTATAAATATATGTTCATTATTGTTTTGTTTAAAACATAATGTTCAAAACATAAAAATCTAAAAGGCAAATTTAGAAAAAAATTCAATGTAAAAACCAACAGTTATAGATTTTCAATTTAAAGGAAATATTTCTATTTAAAATAAATTTTATTGGTTTATAAAACACAATTAATTCAACAAATTCTTGAAATAGACCATTTTACTATATGCATAATATCGATCAATCTATTATTATGTATGTACTTTTAATATATCTCTGGTTTTAACACGCAGAAATAATTTTTCATTAAAGTAATTCCAAAAATTGTGTTAGAATTAGAACTAAACTTATGCTCCTTAACTTATAATAATAATATTATTCTTTCTTGGAAATAATACATATACAATTTTTTCTTTACTTTAAACAATTTTGCTTGTTTTGCTGGGATCCTGAAGTTCGTTCATTAAAACTTGTGATTTTCCTGTATTTAAAATTTATCATTTGCTAACATTTTAACTGTTACAGTGCCAAGGTTTGGCAATCGAAGGTAGAATTCTACCTCAAAATCTTACACAGGAAATGACACCAGGGGAATTAAAATTCGCACTAGCAGTAGAAACTGTATTAAATACTATACCACAACCAGAATATCGTCAGTTAGTAGTCGAAGCTTTAATGGTATTAACTTTAGTAACTGAATATAATGTGGCAACATCTTTGGGAGGACTTATTGCTGTTGAACAGTTAGTTCATAAGGCTAATGCCATCTTTTTAGATGATCAGGTATAGTATTAATATATAATACAATATAATATCTATCAAGTATATAATATACATATGTATTATATATACTGAGTTCATTTAAAATAATTAGATGAAAATTGATGGTGATGCTACTCTGTGTTGTGCTAAACCAAAAGAGCAACGTGAAACAACCGCAATGGGAAATCTTCTTTGTGGTGGAGCAGCGTATGTTTGTCAACATTTTTATGATAGTGCTCCAAGTGGTAGTTTTGGAACAATGACATACATTACAAGAGCCATAGCCTCACTATTAAATTGTTTACCAAAGGATGGTGATTTGGAGTGTTCAATATCGTAGTTATTTATTTCTTAGAAACAAACAATTTTTAGTTAATTATGTCTAGAAGTCATAATTTACGTTTGTGCTAGTTGTTCAATATTCGCTTGTGAAATATAAGAAATTTAACCCGTTATTCAGTTTTCTACATTGAGATTACCATATAAAAATGAAAATCAAACTCCACTGTGAATTAACTACCTCATATTTTTTATTTATAATGTACAACAATATAATATACTTATTAATTCGATTTTGAAGAAGTGAAAGAATTCCAGGGTAGCTTCCATACTAAAGATCTGTAAAAATAATATGCTATTATATCCTCTTGCAAACACAAAAAATAAAAAAAACGTAATTTATTATAAACATACTTCTCTGCAGTTTCTTGAGCTATCCGACTTTCTTCTTCCTTAAGCTGGGCAATTAACTCAGACCTGTATTGAAGTTTTAAAGGTTTCACTTCGTTTTTTCCTTCATTTTGTTTTATGAATTTCTGACAAGCTTCTTTAAATGTTAAACCATACCATTCAATTTCATCTCGTGTATACTGGGAATATATATTAATATAATAATTATATTAATCATATGATAATTAAAGTAATTAATTTCAAAGTTAAAAAATATTAAAATTATATTAAAGGAACTTACAGCTGTTAAATATTCTTTATATTTATTATAAATTTCTTCTTTTTTAACAGGATCATCTGGATATAATGTTTTATCAAGCAATGACAAAAGTATCTGACGTTTTATTTTTAGTGCAAGCTCAGACTTTAAATCACAGGCAGGGGTCTATAAGTATTAAAGAAGCATTAAATGATAAAAGACAATATCTACAATGTTTAAAAGTATTTTATAATTTATCTATGTACCTTTAATAAATAGTGATCAAAACCATAATGTTCATTTATTAAATCAATAGTCCTATTGGTAACAACAACACTCATGTATTTATCTAGAACTTCACTATAAACTACAGAATTTTTAAGAACAGGAAACCAAAAGTGAGGGGCTCTGCGAGCATATCTGTGCTTCTTTGTAAAACCTTGTATGATAGCTTCACCACCCCATATTCCTTTATGAAATTCCTTAGGATATAATAAGGGTAATGGTACATTTTGAACTGGATATCTAAAAGTAAATTTCATTTAATAATATTGAAGATATTAAACATTATTACAGAGAAAAATGTGGTTACTGATAATTGAACTAATATTTCAATATTAAATTTTTAAGTATCAAATAAGGACATTTGAAAATATATTATTAAATATTTACACTTCTCCTGTTTCTTCATTTTTTACATATCTGCCCTTTTGCTCTATATAGTGAACAGCAGATGGTGTTTGCATTTTCCATTCTTTCCAAAACTTTTTATATTCATCTGGTAATGTTGCACCAATTCCTTTTATCCATCGTGTAGGTTTTGGTATGTAATATAATTTCTAAAAATTTACATATATGATCATTAGTATTATAATGTAAAACAATTTTTAAATCAAATCTTTTCCTAAACGAGAACAATAAATACAGACGTATATGTAAAATTATAATGGTATAATAAAATTTATTGGAGGTTAAGTTTTATAAATGTATTATTTTTTAATGCAGTATAATATATTACCTTGCCCAGATGTTTCATTGACATGTTTTATATTTTCGAAAATTTGTAATAAAATAACAGAATAATTCTCTTGATGTGTTTAGATTATTAGACTACAGCAGAGATAATAAATAATATTGAGTTATAAACAGTTCTCCACACTCACTAGGGAAAACCGTCCGAAAATTGAATCGTGTTTAGTAATGAGAAATCAATATAGAAGGTCAATAAAGCCCGCGTTTTTGCGAAACAAACAGAGATGAGTAGAGTGTCTCTATCTTTGTTTAAGACGTTTATAATATGTCACATATGCACAAAACGAGAACCTTTCTACCTTCTATGTTGATTTTCACAATTCAATTTTCGGACGATTTCTTCAATGTTATTTATATGATCTATGTGATTTGAACCAACTCTGGACACTCGTTACCGGAACCTAGGGAAAATCGTCTATACGACCAGAAACCGTGATCTGTTTAGATGTGATGTATGATCGTATCCAGGACATTATTCTTGAACTATATTAATATCTTGATTGATTACATCAGTAACAAAAAACGGAAGTATATATTTACATTATTTAAGTTTTAAGTATATATATGGGAACTAATTTTGTACTTGAAACGATATTGAAACACACAGTTGAAGGTTCTTAATAAACAATATTGTCCAATATTTCATAACCTATAATGAATACCTTGTATGAATTGCTTTAAGGATTATAAAAAGCTCAAATAAAACAAAATGGCTACAAAAATGGAGAAGAAACAAATTATACAGGCTGTAGTTCTTGCAGATGATTTTACAACGAGCTTGACACCTGTACAAGATATATTTCCAACTATATTAATGCCTGTAATAAATATTCCATTGTTAGATTATTTGGTGGAAACACTGATTAAATCCAGAGTACAAGAATTATTCCTTTATTGTAGCAATCATGTTGACTTGATAAGAGCATACATCAAACAGAAAAAATGGTTTAAAATATCAGTTTCTTTAATTGTATCAGATACTTGTACTTCTCTTGGAGATGCTCTTAGAGATATTGATACAAAAGGTTCAATTCGTGGTAATTTTATACTTATAAGAGGAGATGCATTTATCAATGCTGATCTTACCAATCTTTTAATCAATCATTGTGCAAAACTGAAAGAGGATAAAGGTGCATCCATGACCATGGTGCTAAGAAATATTGGATCTATGAATGAATCTTTCTTGAAGCATGAATCATGTTTGGTAGTTTCTGACAAAAGTAGCAGAAAGATTCTATATTATAATATAATACGGAAAGATTTGAAGAAAGTTAAGTTAGAATTAAATTGGTTTTTGGATCATAGTGAGATTGAAATTAACACTTGTTTTATGGATACCCATGTTTATTTATGTTCTCCTTCTGTGTTACCATTATTCTCTGACAATTTTGATTTCCAAGTAAGTAATATATAATATAACTAAAAATACAAAATTAAATTTCTTCATATTTAAAAATGTATATTTTTTGTGTTACATTAAATAAATGTTTTTTAAATAGTTTTTTATGACATAGATAATTAAGTAATTAATCTTTTTAACAATTAAAAGTAAGAAATGAACAATATATTAAGTAATAACCTTTATATGTTATTAACAGACAATGGAAGATTTCATTCGAGGAGTGTTGATGAATGAAGAAATTTTAAATTCTCGAATTTATTGGCAACAATTAAATCATCAGGATTATAGTCTGCCAATTGTATCATGGAATGCATATCATACTCTTAACCGAGACATTCTGAACAGATATAGTTTCCCACTTACACCAAATGCTATTCCATTTTTAAAAGATTTTATTTATATGCCAAGAAGCACGTATAAACATTATGATGCTACCCTTGCTAAAGGTTGTGTATTAGAGAAAGATAGTATATTGTGCCAATATAGTATTCTTGGGAATAATACGTTTGTTACAAGATCAGTTATAGGAAATCATTGTTTGATAGGGTCTAATGTAACAATTAAGAATTCTTATATTTTGTCAGATAGTAAAATCGAAGATAATTGTACTATTTTAAATAGTATAGTATTTCCAAATTGTTTTATTAAAGAAAACACACAAATAATCGGATGTATATTATGTCCTAAAACAATTATTCGTACTCCAAAGGAGTATATTGATTCTATCATAGAATCAGAAAATGATGAAATTTCTATAAAAACAATATCAGAAATTGACCCATGTAATGAATTTCAACTCTTTAAGATTTATGATACACTAGAAAATGATAATCACGTGCCTATAAATACAGATACATCAAGTATTGATGAAGGTTCTGAATGTAATTTTATTCCAGATGACACAAGCTTGTTCTTATCTGAGGTTATTGATAGCTTATTAAGAGGTTTTCAAGATAAACTTAAATGTGAAAACTTAATTTTAGAAATAAATTCATCAAGATACGCGTACAATGTCACTATGAACAAAGTAACATATAATGTTATTAAAGCCATATTAAGTTTACCTTTCCATTATCTATCAGAAGAAAAGGAAGTTCTAACTAATCAAGATTATCATAAAAATTTAAAACGTGTGGTAACGTATTTTTATCCAATTATCTTGAATTATGTTAAAACAGAAGATGCACAAGATGATTGTTTACATGCAATAGAAGAGGTTGCAAGTACAACTCAAGAACTGTTACCATTTTTGAAACTTCTGTTGCATATGCTTTATGATAGAGATGTATTATCAGAAGAAAAAATTTTAGAATGGTATGAATCTAAAGATAAAGATATAGATTCACATAAGAAGAATAAAGTGAGAGCAGCAGTACAGCCATTCATTAAATGGTTAGAAGAAGCTGAAGAAGGTTCTAGTGACAGTGAAAGTGATTAATCACATATTAACCTCTTCAACAATTTTGGAAAGGTATACTTAAAATTTTTCACATATGATTATTGTAAAAATTTCTTTTAAAATACGACATTAAATAAAATAAGAAAAGAGATGAGTAAGATAATAACGTTTCCTATATGTAATATAATGTCTTTATTTTTCTGTCACTTTTTTTGTAGAATAGTACATTTTGAGCAATTGTACGAATCGCATGTAAATAAATTATATTTTGTAGATTATTATGCATACCGAATATATAGATCTTATTAAAACATGTTGAATAACACAATAACAAAAGTAAAAATATAAATTATCATTCTATAGGCAAAATAGTATCAATTAAGTTATGCCAAGCTCGATGACGGTGGTCTGGAAATTTGATTACGTCTATCCAATGTCGTAATCGTGCTCCTTTGCTATTACAACTTAGTTCAAGTCCACCTAAATAAAAATAAGGAAGATATTGCTATAATATATATACGTAAACTTCTCCAATACAACATACAGTAATATAATTATTAAATTTGAAAAAGTTAATGCATTACCAAGGTAGTCATTACTTTTGCCAAAATCCTTATCCCATACTGTGAGATATAATGTAAATTTCATAAGATCTGTTAATCGAGTAGCAAAAGCAAACTCTTCGTTCCACTCTGGATTTAAAGTTTTCCATTTGATTGTTGTACTTTGCGCATTGCGATTTGTGGTTTTCTTTGATACTAGTTTTTTAGCAGTAATACGTGCGATTGAATAGTCGAAGACACGTTGTCGATGATTGTTTGTCACGTTCTCTATAAGGCACAGCTTGACGAATGGATCAGAAAATCCGTTACTGTCCATAGGAAGAAGATTTGTAGCTCGATGAATTGTGACCGTCAATGCTCGCCGTCTTGTACAGTAACTTAGACTCACTTGAATCTGTCCTCGTCCACTGGAAATCACGCCCCAAGCTGCTTCTTCGTTGTCCACCTATGCCAACGTCGAGCTCTTATATCTTAGTGTCTGCAATAATGTAAGTAAAGTCGGCCGTCGCGAAAAATTTTAAACGCGGGAAATGATTATCTTTATAAAGATTAGTAATTAAAGATCAGTAGAATTCTTGAACGATAGTGAAACGTTAAATGCACAAGGGGAAATAATGAACGATATGCAGATTTGATAGTATAAGATTAAGAAAACATTCGCGTCCAAAAGGTTAAAAAATTCGAGTTTTGGACTTTCGCATTTATATTTTCTTTTTTAAGATATCAAAATAAAATTTATAACGTTGCTAGAGTTATGTGTCACTGCTCACTATTTTATAAGTATTTAAAATATGAATACATATATATATAGAAACGAATGAATCTTGACTCTTTAATAACTGTTTGTTTTTCTTTTTATACACGTATTTTTATGTACATATTTATTTATGACAAAAATCGACTCGAAAAACCATCTTTTAGACTAAAACACTCCTCGAAATAGAACAGTATAATTAAAATAATATAATAATATGCTTATATCACTTGTAATTGTTATTACTTAATATTAAAAAGAAATAAAAAGATTAGAGTTCTAATTATACATACTGCATAGTGATCTTGTAATGGAACATTGTAATGTTTTGTTTGATGTGATTGTAATTCGTGCAGAGGAAATTTTGCTTCTCCCAGGAAATCTTGACCTGCTGGATCATCCTGAAGGATTAAGATGTGTAGTGCCTTGCCATTCCATATCTATCATAAATTATTAATTTTTTCAATTAATTTTGCGATATTTTACATCATTATCATTTAAGGAGGGATATACCTTTATGAGTCTCATAAAATCAATTCTCTTTTATTCATTTATTTAAAAACTCAAAGGTACAATGTCTCACAAAAGTATTTGATTATTTACCATAGAAAACTTTTATGTATATGTATATTGTATATGTTACATAAAACATTTTAAAATTCTATTAGCACTGTAATGAGGCATGACTATTATGATTATATTGGTTAAATTTAAAACCAATCTGTTTACCACAAACATATATTTCATATGTACAACAAATTAATATATAGCATGAACAATCATTTCAAGCCTACATATATATATATATATATATATATACATATACACATATAGTATTAAAATCCCATTGAATATTGAGACTTACTACTGTGATGGATAACTGATTGTTTAAATACTTTTGTTATGTCTGTAAAATATATGCTTGTATTAAATATCTTGTAGTTTTTATGTACATTTTTAGATGTTTCAGACTTTACTGATATGGCCATGATAAGCAGGTTTTATTATAGTGCTAATGACATTTCAAAATGCGTTCTATAACACATACAATAGTGGTTTTCTACAAGTGTTTGAATATTTTCGTGAGCTATTGTATCCTTCCTTAATCATTTAAAGAACCTGTTTTTATTCATACATCAGATTCCGTTGTTCCATAGAAATTTAGAGTCTCATTGAATTCCGGATCTCGTGTTTTGTGGACCGTTTTTGTTCGAAGTCGCTTCGTGGTCCCAACTATGTCAACTGGTAATATGTTGAGTTTGCAGAACGGATCGGCAAGACCATGAATATCCATTGGTTGCAGACCTCGTGCTCGTTCCACTTTGCACTGGAGACATTGAGTTGTTGGGTCGTATCGCAAAGTGACTTCTAGAGTTCCATAATTTTGTCTCGTTTCTATTTTGAAAAATATAGTTTGATTACATAAATTTAAACCTCAGATCTCAGATGTTTAGATCCCAGATTTTAGATACTTCTTAGTAACTTCCAATATCATGAATTAATGTTTGGGTCATGTCATGAGTATTTGATATTATCAATAAGTTGATTTTGGATATGTAAAATGATTACATTTCAAAGAATTTTATTGGATATAATTGTAGATCAGAAATGTTTATATCATATCTATATATTAGCTTTTTTAATTTAATTATATATAGAATTTGAAATTACTTCAAAGCTCACAATGCTATGTCTTTGGTCATATCAAATAAAGTTTATACCTATGCAATCATACCATACATAATGTGTGAAATTCTAGAAAGCCTGATATTCTTATACATGTATATCATTATCCAATTTCTGGACTATTAAAAATTCTTGACTCAATATTCTTAAGCATTCACAAATTTCTAATAGATTTCTAACACATCAATCTTTTAATGATATTTTTTAAATATGTTTTTGTTTTAATTATTCTTGTACTATTAGATATTAGATTGTATACCTACCATATTCTGGTATTTGTTGTCGTACTAAATCAATTTGATTGTTGCTATGAAGATTCCCTTGTTCTGAGGAAGATCGGTTCCTTTCCTGATCTATACATTTCTCATAGACCTGAGGTTGTTCTGGACCTTGTTCCATTGACACAATTGTCATTGTCGTTGTTGGTATCATTGGAACTGTTGTAAAATTCGATCTGTAAGATATCAACTAATATCAGCTAAACTTCCACTCTTTCATCAGATTGTATAATAATAAGTTCATTAGCATTTCTTTAAACAAGCATCAGGTTTTTTAATACATGCAGGCATGCTGCTTGTTTAGGATTGCCATTTGTATTTAAATAATATGAAAATAAACTGTGTATCTATGTGTGGAAAATAACTTTATGTTATCACAGACTCATAGCTGAAAATATATTATAGTTCTGAAACTAATGATATTTGGACTCATATTTATTAAGGAATTTTAAAATTTGACTCCTTAAAACTTCAATTTCTTAAAACACCTTAAAATGTAATATCAGAAAACAAATGAACTTATTATATAATCTAATATTTATCATTCTTATCTACCTGAAAGATAGTATCTGAGAGCTTTTTGGTTGATCACATAAATTAATCTCTAATTTACAAGTAGCTTCATTAATATCCTCGAGCTTTTTGTTCTTGTCATCGATAATTTCATCTTCAAACGAAACATGCTGTTCAGTTTGAGAATCATTGCTGCTAGCTCTTAGAGATATTCGTGAACGAGGGCTTGTAGGAGATGGAGAAAGACGACTACATTGAGAAGTAATAGAAAGGGTAGATCTGTCTAACTGATCTAAACATTCCTCACGGCTATTTAATGGTGAGAGGCGTTGTCCTCGCGATTTAGATGTACTACTAGTTGGTTGAGCAGAATTCGATGATGATGAATAAGTTTTAGTAGTAATATTATCTTGATTTCTTTGTAAGCTTGACAGTGAATCAGATTGCCCTCGAGCTAAAGCTAGGCGTCGTGTTACTTCTTCATCAGAAGAAGAATCTTGAGGCTCTGCAGATTCAAGGGATTTATTACCTCCGATTGTCCAAGTGGATGTCTTGTGAATAGACCTTGACCATCCACGTTCCTGTAATTATAAGAAAGCTGCGTTGTACATACATTATGCAAAAATCTACTATGTACATGCCTTAAATTTAAACTATTATAACACTATTATAACGCAACCTTTGTTCTAGCAATATCTTTAGTATAAAATTTTAATTGAATTTAATCACAAATTAAAATGAAGTAAAAAGGTATAAAATATAATTTCTATACATACTTTTTTCTCTGGTAAAATATATTTTGGCATTCCTTTGAGAAACCAAGCGCCACTTTTCTTCCACATTTCTCTACTCTCGGCGCAGATTCGGCAAAGAAATTGCCTCTGACCACTACTAGATCTACTAACAATTCGTTGCATAGCTGTTCTTCCTTGTGTTCTTTCTCTTGTTGTAGAGACATTCGTAAGTATTGAATTTAATTCATTAGTCTCGATACCACATTTCTGACATATGTATTTTCGACAATCTTTACAGAGATTTGCTGATGCACCTAATACTGCACCAAATTTTTCACCACAAAGTGCACAAGAACATACACAGTGTGCACTGTTTAAGCATCTGCTACTGCATCTTCTCCTTTCATTTAATCTTGTTGCAGTGACTATACAGACATTGCGTTTCATATTCTCTAATCTTTCTACTAATCTACCGATTCTTTCCTGTTCTGATAAATTTAAAGCTTCTGCTCTCTGGATGACCTAAAATATTGAAAGTAATGGAAAGAGGATAAATAAGTGAGCTGTTTACTTCGATTGACATCTAATCCTTATGTCTTAATTAATAATATATTTATTATTTTATAGAATAATCATTCTTCTAAGGAAATTACTGTGTAGGAAATGGGACAATGGAATTATTGTACACATGCAACTTACATAATATAAAACTAGAAATCCATTTAAGGGTCAAAAGCTTAAGTAAGAAAGAAAAAGAAAAGTTATATTTGTATTTGTTCGAAATTTTACCTGTATAATCGTCTGTTGTTCCTCCTCAGTAAGTACAAATGATTGTGCACATCGATTTGTGCCACTTGAGTAAGAATTGGAGTAAGTACCCCATTTTGAATCTAGAGAGCCAGTCTTTACAGACCAACCTGTTTGCAACCTAATTATTGATATTTTAGTAAAAATGTATGTGTCTTATTGACAAAAGGAATATATAAGAATTCAAATCACAATGATAGGCAACTCATATTATAGAATAAATTATTCATCTAATTATCATATATACATACATAATGCATAAATAAGTATAATAAGTAATTCTGAAACTGTCTTTTAACTTTGAGCAGCATGAAAGATGATTAAGCTTAAAACATTGATTAAATTAAATTTCTTTTAATTGTGACATGAATTTTGTAAATTTCTCAAAATTTTCTCTCTCTCTCTCTTTCTCCCTCTCTCTCTCCCTCCCTCCCTCCCTCCCTCCCTCTCTCTCTCTCTCTCTCCTTCTCTTAGAACTTTTTACTTACTTTTAAGCTGAATTTTTAGATTAAAAATTTCTTTTTGACTGTTAGAGTACAAAAAAAATCTTAAACAAATATTAAAAGCGAAATAATTCTCTTTTTAGATATCTAACTTTGACAATATTTTAACTAATTGTTCTATGAAAAATTCTACTTCTCTTGTTTTTCTATAATATAAGATTTGAAAATACATTTTTTGTACTCTGACTATATCTAAATGTAGAACAACTTCCAAACTTTCATTCTGATACTTATTCATTCTATTTCATTCTAATACTTATAAATTAAATTAAATTTCATAGAAAGACTCTCTGTTTTCCTATATGCTTATAAAGAGGTGTTGAAATTTATGCTTACTTTGCTCTCAATGACAAATGTCTATCATTTGGACAGACCCATCTGGTTCCTCCACTTATATCCTTTACTGTCATGTCCATTGTTTATCTTAGTAGAATTTTGAAATCATTTGAAATATATCAAAAACATTTTGTAATGTACATTAGCCTATAAAAAAATAGACATTTAATTAATTAAATTTTATGATTGATAATCAAAAACATCTTTTGATTGATTTTTTATTGAAAAAAAATTTTTTCGAAATCTTTAATTCTCAGATGTGTCGCGGTCCGAAACTTGACTTACACAGCTTTTATTCGAAACATTTCTTTGTCAGGTTATTCGAATTGCCTAATGAATGATGTTTAATCTTAAAGGATACACCCTATATATAAACATCTCAAGTTTTAACGAATGAACTTCAAGATTGTGTAGAATTAGTTCAAATAAGAATGATGTACGTGTATGTATATAAACATGAAAAACGGTAATATTACTGTCAATTGCTTATAATTTAAAATATCCCAATTTTTTAAAATTACATTAATGAAACTACGATTTTTTTCTAAATTATTACACTAAGAGGTGAATTTATTAATAGAATTGGAATTTTTTTTGTTTCTTAGAATTTGAAAAAGAAAAATAGAAAAATATTGAAAGTAATAATCGATTCAATAGAAAGTTTTGCGAACTACGTATATAATGAGATGGCCTTTATTTCGAAAATTTATGAAGATAAATCTGTTCTAAAACTATAAACTTCTGACGATATGTATCATCAACAGTATTTACTTCTACTGTACTGTTTATATTCTGAAGCCATAGTTTTAATTTTATTCGTTTGTGTCTGACAGATTTTGTTAACAAATACTGCTCTTTCACTCATCAGGGTCCAGTTCAATGACTGTTTTCTTTTCTCGTTATTATTAATGATCATGCAAGTCAACTGTCTGATGAAATATTTAAATTTTCAGTTGTGTTAAGACCGAATAATTTATAATAATTAAGATGTCTATTACGTTAACGAAAAAATGTTATTTCTTACTTTGCGTTATTATTTGAAATTATCATTTGGAAATAATTCATTTTTCGAATAAGATATTAGAAATTTATTTATATTAATTATTATTATTATTATTATTATTAATTATTTGAATTAATTATTTAATCAGATAAATATTGAAAAACCAAAAGAGAAGCTAAAATTTAAAAGAACAATTTTCGTCGAAGATAGATGCGCAACAAGTATTCGTTATACTTCCGCTCTTATATTATTTAAGTAGCTAAAGGGAGACTATATTTGGACCTAAATCGATATTTCAATGGTTCACACTTACATCGACTCTTACTTTCTTAATGCACCGCTTCAATATGATTAAGTTGGAAAAGAAAAGCCGTCTTTATAAAACCAACATCTTCTAAATTAAAGATAACAAAGAAAGTTAAGTAAAACTTAATTAAGAATTTTTGAAAATTATTTAAAATATAATTAAAAACTAAAAAGAGAAAAAATATTTTTCAATCCAACAAGATCTTATGAATTAAGGAAAGTCGAAAAGCAGAAATAATATTACTTATAATATCGTTAATACTTTAAATCACCTAAAATATATAATTAATATTTTAAAATATAATACTGCACTATTTTAAAAAAGAAAATTACTACGAAAAGTAAAATTATAGTATAGTTAATACTTTAAAATGTAGTACTACTCTGCTCTCATTGTAAAATGTAGCTATTATTGAAAATTAAATTACTTAAAATTTAAATTATTATATCGGAATGTTATCTGAAACAAATCATATGAAGCAAAACATATGTACGCAAATAAAAAACCATAATCGATATAATACATTGAAAGGAATTAGACTTGATAAATATAACGTAGTATTGACTATAGCGATATATTTGCCGGAAAAAAAGAGAGGCACGAGAAGTGAAACAAGAGAAGAGATTCGTGACGCGTGGCAATCGTATCGTTAACTGAAAAAAAAAAGAATGAGCGCGAAAGTCCTACGTTGAAGGGCGATCAATCGAAAGCTCGTGACGCATGCCATCATTCCTCACAGGACTGCATTGATAGCAATTTCATTACTTTTACACGAATAGCAAAAACACATGTAACTCACTAACAATATATTAAACTATATACAGCTTTAATATTCTATTCAACATTATTCAGGCATTTAACATACAAAATTCTACCAAATATCTCAATTAAATTAGAATTCCAACTTGTAAACTTAAATATGCATAAAAGATACGAAAATTTTAAATAATACGATAAAAATAAAAATAAAAATTCCACCCACTTTCTCAAAAGCCAATTGATTAGAATCCACATAATTTCAAAAGCGTAAAAATAGAAAACAAAGCAAATGTAACTTAAACATATGACACCCAATATTATAAATGAACCTAACTAATATATCAATTTAGATATACAGCCGTAATAAATAGACAAAATATGATATTTTTTAAGTCGTTAAAAAAATTTTAAACCATATGAATTTATATATGTATACTTACGTAAATATGCACAAACGTGTAGCGTTTAATTTGAAAGTAGATAACCGCTTTGGATTGACATAACTATAAACAATTAGATGATTCGTAATGATTTGTAAATTTTGTAATGTAGAATGTTAATGTCTATAGTATTTTTTAGAATGGTATTGTCTCATGGAATACAGAATTGAACTTGCCACGGTATCAGCTAGCCGACAAGTGGCTGCTATTATCGCTGAAACTGGCCTACAACTCCGCTTCGCTTCTGATACAGGCGCAGAAGGGTGCGAGTCATGCGTGAGATTCACAGGGATGTACCTAAGAAATTCACCTATAGAGCGTCTCGATTGAATTAGCTGAAACAACAAAACAAAAAACAGCAGGCATGCTGTCCTTCGTCCTTTTCCTTTTATCCAATTTTATATCATAATATATAAGGACCTTTATGTCGTTCCACTTTATGTCATTTGTAAAAATTATTTAAAACTTACTATTTGATTTGATAATATTGAAATTATATTAGTCCATAGAAAGCATAGTAAATAAGGTACAAAAATATTCGTATAAAAATATCCATTTCATTACGTTATTATATGTTATTCGTAAAACTTAAAGATATTATACATAAAATTTATTATTTAGTTTAAGTTAATAGGATTTATATTGGATAGGCTGTACAATGGATTGATTCACATAAAGTAAGAAGATAAGTTGCTCTTTATGAAGAAATATATTATGTATCATATAAAAATCTTCCTTTCATTTTACTTTACGTCGTTTGTAAAAATTAGATTCAGTTACGTGTGAAACTTATGTCATTAGAATTACGTTGTAAATGTAAATTGAAGTTATATTGGTCCATATGTGTAAGAGGATATGTTACTGTTTAAACAGCAATCTATTATTTTTAATCGTTGTCATAAAATAAGATGAGAGAAGGTAAAGGCTTTGAAAGGTTAAATACAAAATCGCATCTTTAATACTTAACAGAATATAGTACACGAAGTTATATATAGAATCCCTCATTCAGTATCCATTCCTTCATCGTGGTTGCGCGTGCGTATTGCGTGTTATGTGTATACATTGTACCTGATTATACATATAAGTGTACATTATCCTACTTGTAGTTGTGTATATAATTCTGTTCTCTATGTATTTCATCCTTGTATATCCTATACAATACATGTAAAGATAAAATATTTTTCTTTTATGTATAAAATGAAAATAATATATAACACAAATTGTAATAATAAAATTCCTATATTAGTAATATGTAACATAAATGGAATAATCATATATTATATAGAAGTGATTTTTTACATTATTTTCATTACACAATTTATATTAGACTATTATTTCTACAATATTAAGCATAACATACATATTTTAGATATCATATACATTATTATTACATATTTTCGACTTTCATATTACAATTTTTACATTGAGTAGAAAATAGAAATATTGTAGATTTAAGTAGGAAAAATTTTATCAAGAAACTTCATTTGCATTTGTAATTAAGAATAAAAGAAATCGAACATTTATAATTTTTAAAATTTTACATTAATTAAATGTTAATAATTATGAATGTAATGGGAGGTAAAATATTATAGTAAACAGGTGTCCTTGTTCTACATTGCAATTATTGACCAGTTGCATTTTGCAGCTACTGACTTTCTTAAGTAAATGTCGAAAATTTATTCTATAATTAAATTCATAGTAGAATTTAATAATAATAGATGAATAAGTAATAATAGAATTTTTCAGCTGAAATTTAATGAAACTATTTTTTTATTTTTTACTTGGAAAAATATTTATTTTATGTAAAAATTTATTTGCACTCCCTTAGCCTCCTATTTTTTCTTTTTTCAAAGAGTAATTTTTTATTTTATAATTTAGTATTAATCAACTGAAATAATATTCTATTAACATAATTATGTACCAAAAAACGTGGATGGAGGAAAGAAATGCCAAACAAATGATATATGTATGTAATCGTGAAATAAAATAATGTAATTGTAGTATTAAATTAGCCAACAATTAATAACAACATTATAAACAAATATATTAACATAAATAAACACCACACGATTCTAAAGTTTAACTTCGCAAAAGTATAAATTTTATTTATAATATGTATTTATCTTTTTACAATTAAATACAATATAGATAATAGCAATTACTATTACATTAATTTAGACCTTATAAATGCAATTATAGATATTAAATTATGAAAAATATCTGTTGATGTAATGTAATATTTCAAAAACAACTTCCACCATGATAAGAACAATGATCATCCACTCTAAACGAATATGATGGCGATCACTTAAACGCATTGCTAAAATTCCCACGAGTTCAACACAATGATTTAATTTTTCGTTTATAACCTACAAAATAAAATTAATTATATATTTACATATCATACATAGAATATTGAAAATCAAGTGATTCGTTATACAAAAGTAATGTAAAATTAGTAAAATAAATAGTTTAAATATGTATTTATCTAGTTTAATAGGTATCTAAAATATTATAATTATATCCCACATTCACATAATAAAAATTTGTATGTTTTAACAATGTCATCATGTTTAATAATTTTTCCAATAGTGCAATTGTAAAGAAATAAGTAAATTAGTATATATAGTAACAAATAAACATATACTATGTATTATATCTTTATTTTTAAAATTCTTTAAAAAATTGTAATAAAAATTTCATTCTATATTCTTGATTATTTCTTGACTATTACTTTTCTATGAGGAACAACTTACTTTTAATACCATTATACACTCTGTATATAAGCTTATAATATATAATATAAATCAATGACCTTTTCCAACTTACTCTTGTGCGTTTTGCAATGTTAAAATACGAGCAAGTTTCTTGGTAAAGACGTTCTAAATCATCTCTTTCCCAATAGAAATCTGGAGTGTCTAATAAATCTGAGCTTAAATTAATTGAATGTCGCAAAGCAAATAGTTCCCCTTGTTTTCTTAATACTTCACGTTGAGTCATTCTAAGCCTTTTACCAGACTTTAAATCTTCAGTAACAAATGCTATGGAATCTATATAATGGTCTAAAGATGCTTCCCATATACCTAACTTGACTGATTGTGCCATTGCATTTGAGAATGTGTATTTATCTGAATTTGTTGCGTTTAAAGCTAAAATAATGTTACCATCCTTTATATGATTCTTTTTTCTGTAAAGTATGTAAAGAGCAAAGAACTAAAACTATTGAAAAAATAACGAAATTTAAATCTCTTAAATTTTAATAGATATTACCCATAATCCGCGTAACTGTAACACATTACTTCACTTTCAGATTTTACAACACATTCCATATAACGATTTTGTTCGTATTTTTTTAAAAATTCCAATATATTTTCACATTCGAGTTCAGAGATATTCCACATCACTATAGTGCCTTCTCGGAAAAAGAAAACTTCTCTTTGTACCTGGTTGATTTCGTACTTTGCCACAGCATGTATAACATCTGGTAAAGCTGCAAAAAAATAATCTAAATAAAGTACAACCTATTTTACTTATTTGGGAATATGGAATTATGAAAAATATAAAGTAAATAAGTATCGCATATAAAAATATTATTTATTCATATTGAAATATTTGTATACGTATGCATTTTATAAAAATGTATTGTATAAAAGTTATAATACTTAAGATACCAATAAATTAAAGATTCTCAGAAGTTTAAAACTTTTTGCATATAAAATATTTTTAAATGCAAAATACATTTAATTTACAATTTACATATAAAATATTTTACTTCAAAACTTCATTTGATTATTATCATTGTATAAATTGGGAACATTTTTCAGATAATACAATCTTAATTATATACCTTTCAATTACATTATAATTTTTTAAAGTTTTTTATTATAATTTTTATATAAATTTGTAATTTTAACATATATTTTATTATCAATAGTTCACAATAGTTGCTGTATCAATAGTTGCTGTAATATATATAATGCTACAAATACTTACTATAATTATTTATTTCATTAAAATATAATAACACCATTGCATATAAATAAATGGAAGATGTCAATTATCTTAAATACACACTGGCAGTAAGTATGTTCATTTTGGTTCATTTTATACGTATATAAAATAAACATTATGTACGAAACATATATTCGAATAAAGAAATTTTAGTTTCACATTTAAAAATAAAGAAAAGAAATAAAAAATAATTCAATTGTTTTATATTATATTATATAGATAATTATTTATGATAATGTATATTAAAAAATATTATGTATATGCTGCATAACTTATTAAATTTGACTTTGAGAAATAATACTCAGTACGCTGTTTTAGTATATCCCTATAACAAATTAAAATTTCATCTCATGCATATTATTATTTCATATC
Organism: Bombus dahlbomii; assembly: GCA_037178635.1. Taxonomy (NCBI): domain Eukaryota; kingdom Metazoa; phylum Arthropoda; class Insecta; order Hymenoptera; family Apidae; genus Bombus; species Bombus dahlbomii. The sequence goes on along the minus strand of CM074109.1, from coordinate 14,455,595 downwards.
TTATTAAAAGTATATGTCTTTCAATTTATGTATGTGTCTTCAATTTATTAGAAATGGACTGTCACATGCACCCAATCCTGATGCAACACCGCCTTCATTAGCAGTAGCTAACTTTGTCCGTAACATATGACCACTCTGTTTATTAAGATATACATTATTTTCATCTGCTATTATAACACCAAATATTCCTAATTCAGAAACTAATTCTTGGGATTCTGTACTCATATTATTTTCAGGTCTGATCATATAACTCTTATGAATTGGAGGATGAATTTTGTCCATAAGAATCCAAGCTACTCTGTCTTGCTTATTCTTTACAGACTCTAAAAAATATTTTATATCTAATCCATATTTGTTATTGCAACCTCCTTCTCGCTGAGGTTTTAGTACAAAACAATGTGGATTTGTAATTCCCATTTCTATAGCGGCATCTCCATGTTTATCAAAATCTAATGCATAAAGTTCTATACAAAACAACATAATGTTTCAATTAATATCTCAATTTGATATACTACTAGTAAAATAATTCACTTACCAGTAAATATTTCTTTGATCTCTGCACATGTTTTTTCATTTTTTAAAAATCTACTAATTGCACCTGGCTTTGCAAGTGCTTGTTGAACTTTTTTAGTTCCTGCTAAATGATACTGTATGGTAGGACACTTAATTGCCAATGATCTTTCTATTAATAATCTTACATCCCATTCTTTCTGTGTATGATATTGTCCAGGTTCGTACCCACATCGATAGTACACTACAGATATAATATAATTGTCTACTATCAATTCTTTATTAGAACCCAATTTGGCAGTAGCTGCCAATTTTGTTAAATTTCTACGAATGACTCTAACATTTGGATTCTGTTTCTTAATTTCAAATTCGTGAAAGCGTTGATCACATATGTTATATGTAACATCTTCAACAACAAATAAAATTACCGCTCTGCAAATAATTAAATATATGTTTAATTAAATTTTCTTAACCTGTAAGATACAGCAACTTTAACATTAAAAAAAAATTTGTTTAGAAACATACTGTTCATTTCCATATATCTTCCATGCTTTAATCATACTTGAACATATTATTTCCAATGCATTATTTTCTGGAAGATTTTTTATTTCTTTGTAATATCCAAGCTCTCTTAATACAAATTTGTGTAATTCAGTTGAAGCAGGTCCTAACCAACCAAAGCCAGATGCAATTGTATTTATTTCAACTTGTTTCCAACAACAATATGGTATACATTTCTTATTTGTATCTTCTTGTGGACAAGATGTATCCAACATTAAGTCTGAACGCAATATACCAAGAGAAATTTTTTGTGCTGATCCCCCTTCTTTGTTTATAATTTTACAGATTTCAAATAACTTTTTGGTAAAATTGTCAACTTTAATTGTTTCTTCTAAAGTTGCTTTTAAGAAATTGTAGTCCTGGGCAACTCTATGTATAAGTATATTTAATATTATTTGAATCGAACAAGCGTTCTCGAACTCTTTTCTAGGAAATGGAGATGGCATCAGAATAAACGGTGCAAATTGTAGGAAGTTTTCATTAAAATTTTGTTTTGATCTCATACACATTCCATGCATAAGTGCCCAATCTTTTGCTTTTTCTATTAATTCTTCGAGCTCTTGTTTAGAAGAAGGTAAACTAAGTTCTGTGTCCATAGTTATCCCTTCCTTAACATAGATGTTTATATAAAACCTTTTAAACCGCAGATTTTATGTAAATTTTGATAATTTAAAAAATTTTCAAAATATATATATATAATTATATATAATTCTGTATATAATTTCAAGAGTACCTTGTTGCACAAAGTCAAGAAGAGATTGCAGTAGCGTATCGCAATAATACGGCTACACTACCTTGATGATAAGTATACTTTTTAATTCTGTATAGATAATACATGGCGTCGTAATTTCTAAACTAAACGAAACTACAAATAGTCATATTTCTCATTTTATTGAACTGTGTATTATATATAGATAATATTTCATATATATAATTTTAATACACTCTATCATTTTAATACTTTTATACAGCATTTATAAATATTAAAATATTAAAATAAATAAATATGAACATGATATTGTACTTTTATTATATATTATTATTATATATTACTAACTAATTATATGTTAGTTTGAGATTATACAAATAAAAGATATTGAAGAATATTTATTCGTTCTACGTAAGTAAATTTTTTACATTCCTGTTATTGCATAAATATAGTTATAAAACATATACATATTTATAGGCTAGAGAAACATTCAAAAATCTCATTATCGAATATAATAACATTTACACTTATATTTTCATCCATATAAATAAAAAGAATATTTTACTTTACATTTTTAACCTCAAATTAGAATTTTTATTTGACTGAAATCGATCTGAACTACATAACAAACATAATATACAATAGAATTAATTATATTTATCCATTAATCTAATTTGTAAAAGCAAACTACTTTTTTCAAAATTATATTAAAACTTAAATAACCTGTTCAATATTTGATATTTTAAAGATATATTATACAGATAAAAAATATCATTTTAATGAAAATATGTATTCAGATAAAAAATTATTCTAATAATACAATCTAAAAATATATATATATATATAATCTGTGATTAAATAAATTGCTGTACTAATAAAGAGGTTTCAATCTAAAAGTATAATTCATTAATTCAGTAAATCTATTATTTGTCCTATTTCTATTTTAGCATAATGTAATTTAGTTCCCTTTATAGTTGTTTATATAAATACATATGACAAACAAAATGACAAACATGTCATTCAAATAATTATCACTCAAATAACGTGATAAAATATATTCATATTGCTATAAAATGTGTTTATTAATAATTTTTTCACTTTTAACTTCATTATGTAAATATATCATCAATAATTTAAAATGGAATTAAATAACTGTATTACAATAATGATTAATATTTTGCAATCTTTAAATATACATATCTTATATTAATATAAATATTTTTTGTTTTCATTATTTTACGCATTGTTTATTTTAGTAATTATCAATTTTAATTTTAAACTTTATATCTTATCATCAAAGAACAGTTTCACAAATTAAATTATACAAATTTTGCGAAAATAATGCATATCAAACAATTTATAATTTCCGATTATATTGTTTATTTTATTGCAATAAACTATGAATGGCCAAAGGCACAATACATATGTATATCAAACATGTAGACATCAAATTTGTTATTGCTAAGCTATAGATGTTTATGCATTTATGAAAAATTGCATATATAAAATGTATATAATTTGCAAAAATATATAAAATTTTCAAAGTATTACTGACATTGTTATATCTAATGTGTGAAATAAAGCTATGTTCAAGTTGTTGCTTTTTGCGGCCTATGCAAATTTAAATGTGCATAAGCACTTATAGTTTAGTTATCACTAAAGGCATACTGTGTTCATGTAAGACTAATTATGTATAGTATATATAAAAAATATGTAAAATAGATATTGCATAATTTCTTAATAAAATAATTTAAGATTTGAATAGTGTTAATTAAAATATTCTGAAGTTTATTTTTTAGTAATTTACTGTTCTATGTTTATAAAGCATCCTTTGGTTTTATTATATTCTATTAAATTATTTAGTTCTTCTTATATTATTCAATTATTAATATAATAGAATAATTAATATAAAATAGGTATGAAATAATGAACTTAATATTCTAATATACATTATCGTCTATATATATATACACACACATCTTAAAAGATGAAAATTTTTATAAAATGCTTTTTGTCTATTAAAATACAATAGTTAGATTCATATACAGAGTGTTTCAGAGTTTGATCTTGAGTGCCAGAATGAAACCTTGTAAATGCATTCTGCAGGTACAATTAAATAAAAAATGTTATATATAAATTTATTATTTAAAGCTTCATTAAAAAATTATAATATGAAAGTATGAAATACAACAGAAACAACAACAGATATCAATTACTATGCTATAAGACAAAATTAGGTTTACAAAGATAGTCATTAACTGTTACTGTCCATTTTAAAATCTATACTATGGTTACCGATATTTTTACAAAATTTATAACGATAATTTATTACCTTATTTTGCTTATTTATTTATGTATTTATTACCTTATGATGCTTATTTTGAATTCATTTCATTTCACTGAATCAATCTAATACTTCTTTGACGTACCTCTCTTTTTTAAAGTTAGTCTATACATAATAGTCCAATGGCATAAAATTAAGGGCAGTATTGAAACTTAAAGTATTGCTATTTTTGTATTTTGTATCTTTATTATAAATTTTAAATAAAACTTTACAAATACTATATTTACTACCCCTAATACTTATAAATCCTTATAACTCTAAAATAATTCCATATCATGAATGAAATCTAATAATTCTAGTACACTTACAGTTAGTTGATGTTTTTATATTGCTAGGCTCATATAGCTTTTGTTCAATAAGACCTTGCGCTAAAGCTTCCAAATTATATTCTTCCGAAGTAGCCAATGCTTTTACATTATATGCCTGTAAACAAACAGAATTTTTAATTTAAATGTATAGTTTTTGCTTATATAAATTTTATAAAAATTACTTTCTAATTAATTTCTACTTTCTTTCTCCTTCTTCCTAGTTAATTTCTTACTTGTTAATTTAATACAAATATAAAATAAGTAAAATACCTTTTCTGAGAAAATTAAATTTTATTTCTTTCATTCTCAGATTTTATCTTACTATGATAATTGAAATATTCTATATCTCTATAATTATAATTACTTACAGTTTTCATTTCATCATTGGTAAAAACAGCTGTCCTTTTTTTGGTCCTTTTTTTCATTTGAACAGAAGAATAATTATTTGCATCTTTATTCGTGAGTAATTTCAAATTAGATTTATCTTTTTCAAACTGAACTTTAGTAGTGTGTAACATGTTATTATGATGTAATTGTAAGCTGAATTTTGTCATAAATACACTTGTTGTTAACGCATGGTTGTATGATGCAAAAACAGTATTTATTTTTCTAGAAATATTAAAATTAATGTTGCTTCTGCACGTTAATACAACAAATCTCTGTATCGTGTAATTCATTTTATTCAATATTATGTATAAAAATTATGTTTTCTATTTGGTTAACAAACATAAAATAAGAAATATTTCATTAAATTTTTTCTATATTTTAATCAGATACGTATGTTTTATTTTTAATGAGAGAATCAGTAATATTACGAGTAATATTTATAAACTTGCAACACACAACGTAATGTATGTTTATATACACATATACAACTTTATATTATGATTGCTGGTACATCCTGTATATAATATGTCGTTCGTATCTCGTATCCTCGTACTTATAGTCGTATACGATCCTGTTCGCACGTACCGTACCGATGAATAGCAGAAAAAAATGTGTATACAGCTCGGGTCGATGACAGAATAAATATAGATAAAATCTTTTCCTATTCTTTTACATAATGTAACAATGTTTGAGAAAAACGCAATTTGAAAAAAGGAGCGCACGATTTTGTTTTACTACTTCGAAGCAGCAGGGACCATTTTCTTACAATGAATATATTTATAAACGAAATATGTGCAATGTACGACATGCGAACGAAAAAGAACAATATTTAAACACTAAAAGGATTTTTAAAATCTTATTTTATGTTTCGAATTCGTGATCCATATGGATATGAGAATGCGCCTTTTTTTTAAGGTGCGTATCTAAACAGAACATATGATCCTCGTTGGTAGTCGTAACGTAGTAAAAAGCTACCAAAATGTCAAGAAGGCATTATTATGTATTTTCGATCCAGTATCTTACGGTCTAAACTAAAAATTGTACCTTATTAAGAACACTTCTTAAAAAAGCATGGAACTAGCTCGAAATCTTGTTACTTGTAAATTAAAATGCTATCTTCTCAAAGCGCCGAAAAAATATAGTTTGCATCATGTAAGACATATCAGGTAATATAAACATCATAACAAATTAAATATGTATATTAATTTAATAAAGTAAATTATTTATTTATTTTTCTATTTCAAGACACATATGAGTGTGAAGGCTTCTAATTAAATTAATAATTACATTGTCTTCAATGTTGTACATTTTTAACAATGTTTTTTCTAATTTAAAATCTTAACTATATAAAAAGAGCATGATATATGAAATGTATTAAAACATTCTAGTAAATAGTTAATAATAGAATGAGATATCAATGAATATGTATTTTTTATAAATATATAGTGTTCAAAAATAAGAAATATAAATTTTTGATTATTATATACTTTAATAAGAAGTTGATTAATAGACCGTGGGACAGTTATATGGAAACAAATATGGAATAATATTTAAAATACAATATTTTGTATAATACTTGATACACATAAATCTTTATTTAAGCTCTATTTCTTTAGTTGTGCTCATAAAAATATATATTTGCATAAAAATCTGTAATCTGAACCAAATACTATAATAACCTTCTTTTACAGATTGGCAGAAGTAGGAAAATTAGAAACACCAAAATTACAAGGAAAGTATGAAGCTGGTCAATTAATTCTGCATAGAGTATTTGGTTACCGAGGTGTAATATTGTTTCCTTGGACAGCAAGAGTTTATGACAGAGATATTCCAAATAAAAGAGAAGGGTAAAGTAATCTTATAATTGCAAAATAAATAATTAATAAATTACTTAAAAATTCCATTTGTTTTTAGAAATACAGATAATCACTATAATAGTGTGGGAAAAGAAGTAAAAGGTAGAACTCATACCTTTTATCAGGTACTAATTGACCAAAGAGATTATCCTTTTATAGTAAGTATGAAAGGATGAGTAAAATATCACAGGGATATTTTAGTCTAGGCAACTATGTTTGAGTCATGTTTTGCTACATGAAAGGAAACCTAAAACTTTTATAAATCTGGTAATTTTGTGACTTTTATATTAGTAACATATGTATATACATATAAATTGAGTTGTTTATATGTATATAAAAAATTCATAATGAAAAAGTTAAAGGCAATTTATTTCCATAGAATTAAAATTTTATTTTATGTGCAGATATAATATTTTTAGTAAGCTTTGTGATTTCTTTAAAAAGTCTTTATTCAATTTCATCATATACAGTAGAAGTTTGTATCGATTGTTAGAAATGCTACAAACATTCCAAATCAATATTTTAGAAATATATTCTTATGATAGTAAAAAAGAAAAATGTGACAAACTCCAGAAATGAAATTTGTTAATCTTCTAGAGCAAAATATTCCCTTAAATATATAGAGAAAAAAAAATTAACATTATAAATCAATCTTATATATTTATATGTAGCGTGCTCAGACAGAAGCTGTAACATTTTTGAGTAATCATGAAAGTAGTCATAGCTTATATACAGTCCCAGGATTAGATTATGTTGCTCATGAAGATGTTTTGCCTTATACTACAAATGAAAAAACTGCATTGCAACATGAACTATTTGACAAGTTCCTAGCATATAATTCAAATCGGGATCCATGTTTTGTTGCACAAGAAACCTTAAGAGCATGGCAGAAAAAGAATCATCCATGGTTGGAGTTATCAGATGTACATAAAGAAACTACTGAAAATGTTCGTGTTACTGTAATTCCGTTTTATATGGGTTATAGAGGAAATCAAGCTACAGCTGCACACTGGGTAATTATTAAAACATACTTGTTACAAATTGCAAGTTAGTATAACTTCAAATAAATAATTCCATACTAATTACAGTGGCGCTACTGTATTCGATTGGAAAATTTGGGTGATATGAGTGTGCAATTACGTGAAAGACACTGGAGAATATTTAGTCTTTCTGGCACATTGGAAACTGTACGAGGACGAGGTGTTGTTGGTCAGGAACCTGTCTTATCAAAAATTTTACCTGCTTTTCAATATAGTAGTCATGTGAGTTTGCAAGCTACAAGTGGTCATATGTGGTATGTATTATTATTTTATGTTCAATATATTTCAGTAAAAGTTATTTTGTATATATTAATTCAATAATTAAAGAAATTACAATATTCTTTTATTCTTTAATAAAATTATAGTGTTCAATAATATTTGAATTACATGTATCCTTAGCTTTTAATGTAGATTTAACAAAATACAAATTTTTTGGAACTTATATAAGATACAATAAATGATGCAACTGGAAATAGAAAATTCAAAGGTGAATTCTTAAAAGTATGAAAGATATTAATAAATAAAAGTGTGAAATAAAATCATATAATTAAAGGAATCGAATGTTCTTTGGTTATGCGTGCATCTAACCGAATTTTAATTATGTAGAGTTCTTAAAGAGCAAAGATTTTTTTGTTACTAATGTTTTTCAATGTTGAGAAAGTAATTGTTGTTTTTATTATCTTTTTCTACTATAGGTTTGATGAGAGTTCTATATAATAAGAACTTGAATGCACATATAATCAAAGAATCTTCAAATGCAATATCTTAGTCTTGTGCTGAAAAATTTGTCCTGTATTTTCGAATTTTTTCTTTTATGTAAAATTACTGCTTTTTCAATTGCATTATCAATTGGATGACACAGTCTAAAAATGTTTTAATATTATTGATTGTAATGTGTATAAAGGTAAGTGTTACGGCATAGTAAATATGTCATATTATATTATATTTTAGGGGTACATTCAGAATGGAAAGGGAAGATGGATATGCATTTGATTGTAGGATTCCACCATTTTCTTTGGAATCTAAAATAGAGAAACCACCAACAGATATGAATATCAATTCTTAAACAAACTATGTAATGCCGTGTGGAAAGTGATGGAAAATAAATAACACTAAAAATTGATGAACAATATAAACTTGCTATAATACATGTGATCTTTACTTATATAATAATACTTATATCGATTGTAATATTTGATTATAAATATTATGAGTAGAATTTAAGCCGTGTAGTTTTTGGTATATAGTAAATTTATAACAAATATTTTATCATGTTATTTTAAATATAATAAGATCTGTTACAAATAGATATATGAATAAAATATAATTGTATAGTTGTAAATATAGTTGTTCTCTATCTCGTAATTAAATTAATAATAAACAAATATGTTATCTCTTGAAATAATTAAAAGCCACCAATAAGATTGATAATTTCGTGTACTGAACTTAAATACTGAATATATATATTTTATAAAATGCACATACAAATATTATTATATAAAAAATTCTCGAATTTTTAAATGTTAATTGATAATGTTTTCAAAAATTAAATATAATCCTAGATACTTTACTATTCTATTTTATTATATATTTTATTATTAAATTATTATTTTATGAACAGAGAAATTTAAACATATCTTGAAAAATAATGCCAAAAGTCTTCTCCTACTAACGTTAATGTTCGCTTTTTAATTCGTTTACGATATGATGTTTTGAGTTGAATTCCAGACATATTTTTGTTTAAATATCTTCATTCCAACTATGAGAAACAGCGAGTAATTATATAATATAAGAGTTAACAACCACCAAAACCCGTTAGTTACACAATTACTTGACACGACGGATCAGATCCGCAGACTAAAAGGACAATACCCTTTAGATTGAAGCATTAGATTCAACTACAATCAAACATACTATAAACTCTTATAATCCGAATTACAGTACCGCGCCAAAATAATTTACTTATAATTCTCTATGAGAGTTGATTGTAAATAGTCTACAAGAAAAAAAGAAAAAAATCTTCATTTACTTTAAAGAAAAAATACGAATTAGTAAGAAATATAGATAAGATTATCTTTCTATAATTCTATCAAATGAATTAAATGCATGTACGGTCACTCAAAAAAAGTGTTCGTTCATCCTTTAAAACAGAATACGTTTTCTAAAATAGAGCCAAACGACTTGAGCTTTTTTGTAAAGTTAGGAAGAAAGGATTAGTTTACTAGGTGATATGTAAACCAATTTTGGGAAAATTGCAATTGGTTGAAATTACGAAGAAAATTGTAAAAGTGGCTTTTTACAATTATTTTATCTGAGTTTGTAATGAAAATTTGAAAAATACATTTTGTAGAGTTATGTCAGCTATGTATGTATATGGTGAAAATTTAATCAAAATCAATTGATGCAGAAACAAGCGACAGGCATCGAAAGATATAAGAATCTTTAAGTTTATTACATTTACAGGTCAAATATCGTAAAAAATTGCGATTTTCATCGTTTTTAACTATTTGTAGTCTATAGCAACGTTTAGTCTATAGTAACTGATTTCAATGAAATTTTACACAAACTTTTTTAGATTAAATACACATATATAACTGACAAATCTACAAAACGTATTTTTCAAAGACTTAGATACAAAAGTTGCAAAAGGCGATCTTTATTATTTTCTCCGCAATTTCAATAAATAATAATTTTCTCAAAATTTTTTTACACATCATCTAGTAAACTAATGCTTCTAACTTCTCAAAACAGACTCGAGTCATTTGGAACAATACTAAAGAAGTTATTCTATTTTAAAAAGTGTATGGAAGCTTTTATGACTGACTGTATGTAACAAAAATTATATCAGGAGTGAGTACATAGCTGGGTGGGTGATGAATGGATGATGAATAAGTAATTAGAGTGATGTAGTTATCACTTAATATCGGAGATCTATTCATTTCTGGTGCTACATATTCGTGACTTTTCAACTTCGCATAATATTCATTGGAAACTTTTGAATCCATTCCAGTTACACCATCATGAGAACTTGTCTTTAATGTAGTAGAATGAATTTAGCTTCGATGATTGTATCTAAAAACTAGAGACATTCTGTATAAACCGAGAACGAAATTAACTGATTATATACGCAAATAGAAAACTTTATACCACTCAAATATTCATTAAGCCAGCCTATTAGGAGGAGAAAATGACTCAGAACTTTAGACTATTTATTACTGTACCAAATTAACAAATCTACCCTCTTAATATAATTTCTCGGTATCTTATCCTCGACAATTCACGTAAATTTTTCTTTCTCGCCGCGCATATGCATTCTTTTCCTGGAAGAACGATGCAATACTTCCACTTCCATCCACTCAAGAAAACGAAAACCGATCGGCGAGATGAGACTCACCCCTTATTGGACCAGCAGGATCAAGGAAGGGAACCTAGGGCTTGAGAAGGTGCAGGAGTCGAAAATCGAAAACGAGAACGAATTTTGTCAGATTATTTCTGTCGACTTTCGAGAGATAGTCTTGTTATATTCTTGATTAACCAATTTCTAAAGCAAAGTACAAGCTTTGAATAAAGTTTAGATTTATTAAAGTGTGCACTTATAAAAGTCTTTTCAATCACCGCGCACTCCAAGGAACAGAGCGGTTCAGTATTCCACGAGCACCAACCCACTCATCTTTTCCCTAAAACCACGTAACTTAACGTAATAGCAGTTACAGCAAGAAGAATTCATACATCACGATGGTTGCCTGTAAGTTACGTTTTTATTTACATTCATATATTTAGTTTTCATCCTTCTTTTCAATACAATATTCGTGCAATGCGATTATAGAAGAATTTAAGTTTTTATTGTAGTAAATATTAAATTCTGTTAAATTCTCTGTTTAGCCACTCCCCGCCCTTATTAACTCTTATTGTATTGATACTTGCTGTTAATAAAATATTTACTTTCTAAAAAAATTAATTAGCTCCAATTAGTTCACGGCAACGCCTTAATTATTCTACGAAACAATTAGTTATATATATTTTTTTAAATAAGCAGTTAAGTTCTTTGGAATGTTTGATATTTCAGAATTTCAGCTGAACTAAAAACATATGTATGTATTTACATAGAAATGTCTTCGCACGGATATTTCCTGTTAATTTAAGAATACGGCGTATTATATTTTATTCAAAAAAGGAGTAATGTTACAATTATTTGGAAAATATTGAATATTATGAATTATAACTGATTCGAATTTTCATGAATTGTTAATATTTGTTAGTATTATGATAATATTAATTTTACAACTAATTCTAATATACATTTCTTTAGATATACTGTTTAATATATATATATATTTTTATTTTAATAAACTGTAGTTTAGTCTAGATTTAAATTAATTATTATAATAATTTAAATGTATTTTAACAAGATTTAATGAAAAGTATTGCTCATGAACAATTATGATCATAAGTATAATAGTTTGGTGTATTTATTCTTAGTATTACAGACTTGAACTCTCACTCATTTCCATAATTCTTTTGAAGTACTTGAATCTGAAATCTTACAGTTGTTTATATTTTTACTTTAAATATATGTATACATCTTATCTTATATCTAAACTAAATCTTAAACATATATGTCTTTATTTCTCTTAACCTATATGCAACATCATATATATGTCAGGTTCTATGTTCTCCTTTTCTTTTTTCTAAAACTCTTAATCAAATTATTTCTGTTTCATTTATCATGCCTTCTATTATGTCTTTCTTTCTTAATATGCTTGTCCTATAGCAGTCTTCTAATAGATGTTTGTTAAGGTATCAAGGTTTATTAATTTCTACATTACTTAGAAATACATTTTCTTTCTTCCTTGTTCAACCAGTGTTGATATAACTGTACTTTCTATTATATTTGGATTTCTAAATTTTATTATATTGCACTTGGTCTTGCAATTCTTTGTCTCTTTCTGTTAAAATTTTAATTATATCTACTTCCTGCTGTCTTAGATTTTTTACATCTAACTGGTTGCAACCATTTCTTCATAAGTATTCTTCTCTTTTTCTACTATCCTTTGTCCTTTCAATTTTCCTTTCTTTTTCTTCTAAGCATTTTTTAACCAACATGCTTGCACTTTTACCTTTTTTTTTTTATCTTTTCCAGTTTAATATAGTTTCTGTCCTGTCATTCTATTAAAAAATCTGGTATCGTCTATTAGTTGGCCTCTATTTTGCTCTATCAGTCCATTTTATCCATTTTCCACACACCTTTAGTTTCTGATATCCTAGCTTAGCTCCTCTGTCTTTTTTTCTCTATACCCTTGCAGATTCTAGTATTTTATATTTATCCTTCAATATTTTGTTTATTCCGCCAGCTTCCCATGCCAGCTATTATTACTTATTTTCTTTGAACACTTTCTACTCTTGCTTACATTATGTCATCATTTATAATCTCTTTAAAGAAACTTTCCATTTGTTGTTTTATTTTTTCCTTATTTAGAGTTAATCCTCTAATTATCATATTATCTTTCTTGTCTTTTCTGTTTTGTAATTCAATCGTTCTTCTCATTCTTTCCACTTCTGCATTCAGTTGGCTTTCTGAATTTCCTTTAACTTTCCTTAGCACCCTTCCTTCCACTTCTCCTATGTTCTATTCAATGATTTTATTATTATTGTGACCTTTTCTCTCCTTAATTTGAATCATCTTGTCTTCAAGGTGTTTAATTCTTCCAACATTTCTTTCTTCTTATCCTCCTACCAAATTTCTTTCTCCATCATCTATTTTACATTTTTCTTGCTCCATTGAAAAATTGTTTTGCCTTACTTCACCACTTAGGCCTTGAACTTTTTCAACAAAACCTGCTAGGGATCCTAATATTGCTGCAATGTCTCTGTTCTGATTTTTATTTCTTACAATTCCTTTGTTATTTTTATCTCCTGTGCTCTCCTTTCCCTTCTCTGCTATCTTCTCTCCTCCATTTTGTCTATGTACATTGTTTTTCACCGATCGTTCACTTCTTTTGCAATTCTATTCAAGAAATCATTTACTGTGCCTTTTTTCTTGCCAGTTTTCGCTGCGTTATCATTTTTTATAGAATGTCCACATTAAGCACATATAGTATTTTAGATTAAAATAAATCAATAGTAGTTAACTTTCTTGACCTATAAACGATTCTAATTAATTAATTTTTCTTTTAATTCAATTATTTTTATCCTTATATTCTATTGCATATGATATTGTGCATATTATTACAATAATGTTATATTGATGACATTTAGATAAACATTGTATTATATTATTAAGTTTTAAATTCCATATAGATACATAAAATTTTAATAAATTTCTAAGAAACAATAATGTCCATGTGTAATTCATAAAATAATCATGCATGTATCATATAAAATGTTATAAATATTAAAGTTTTCATATACTATTTTTGAAGAAAGAGATCGAATGTTATTTTATTTTTAAGTAGCAGGTCTTTTGACGACAGAAGTTCTGGATCAACTACGTGCAAAATTCTATGAAGATAATCGCAACACTTTGGCACAAAATGTGTGTACAAGAACCAATCCCTTGGAAGCTTGCATTTCGCGAAAGGTTTTGCAAGAAACACAGCATGTGTTTAGTCACAAGGTTGCAATGGAAGGAAAACCTATAACTAATCAAAAAAATTCTGGCAGATGTTGGATATTTTCCACTTTAAATGTTATGAGGAGTGCCTTTATGAAGCAATATAATTTGGATGAGTTTGAATTCAGCCAAGCTTATTTGTTCTTCTGGGACAAGGTTAATATTATATACAAATAATATCTCATGGTACATATGACTTCTATTTTTTATTTATTAAATAATATATTTTTCACTATACAGATCGAAAGGTGCAATTATTTCTTACATAATATTGTAAAAACTGCTAAACGAAATGAACCTGTAGAAGGTCGGTTAGTGTCATTCTTACTACATGATCCTATTTGTGATGGCGGACAATGGGATATGGTCGTTAATCTTATAAATAGACACGGTCTTGTTCCTAAAATTTGTTTCCCAGAATCATACAATTGCGAATCTAGTTCGCGCATGAATACTCTTTTGAAGAGTAAACTTAGAGAATATTCCAAAGTTTTAAGAGATTTAGTATCTAATGGAGCAACAGACGAACAATTAGAAGCTCAGATTCTAGAACAAATGGTTGTAATCTATCGAATAATTGGTATTTGTTTAGGCATACCTTCAAAAACAATCACCTGGGAATATTATGACAAATCAAAGAATTATAATTGTATTGGGCCTATTACACCAGTAGAATTCTATGAGAAATATGTAAAACCCTACTATAATGTAGATGATAAAGTATGTTTAGTAACAGATCCTAGGCCATCTAATCCATATGGAAAGCTTTATACCATAGACTGTTTAGGAAATGTTTTGGGAGGAAGACCTACACTCTATAATAATCAACCACCTGAATTATTAATGAAATTATGCGCGGAAAGTATAAAACAAAATGAACCTGTATGGTTTGGATGTGATGTGAACAAACGATTAATAGCTAAACAAGGAATACAGGATTTGAGAGCGTATGATTTTGAATTAATGTTTGGGACTGATATCCAAGTTAATCTTACAAAAGCTGACAGATTACTTTATGGAGATTCTATGATGGTTCATGCAATGACACTTACAGCTGTTTCAATTGATGTAAGTTAGTAGTGATTTTTTAAAAATTAAAGAAAAATGTGTAAAGAATTTGTTTCTCATACTGCAGTCCGCTTTTAAGATTACATATTAAAAATTTCTTGGTATCATTAAAAGCAAGAGAGATATATACGTGTTTGTATTTATATTATGAATTGTATAATATAAATTGTTATAATTCTTTACTTTTTCAGAATGATGGTAAAATTAAACAGTTCCGAGTAGAGAATTCTTGGGGAGACGATCAAGGACAAAAAGGATATCTATTACTAACAGCCGACTGGTTTTCCGAATTTGTTTTTGAAGCAGTCATTGATAAAAAATTGGTACCTGCAGATGTTTTAGATGTATTTAAACAAGAACCCATTACCTTACCTGCATGGGATCCTATGGGTACACTTGCTCACTGATAATAATGTAAGCTAAAAACTATTTCAAGATAAAATATTTTAGTTAACAAAAGTGTATATATAACATAAAAAATTAAACATCAAATACAGTTTTGAGCGCATTAGTACAGCAAAGTACAATAAATTAAGACTTTAACACTTTTATAGCTCATTAACAACAATTAAGGAACAATTCTAGAAAGTTGAATTATGATATTTCAATTATTTAATGCCTATTCAGGTTTAAAATAATATATATTGCTATAATTAATAAAATATTAAGATTGTATATTTAACATAGTTCCTAAAATTTAAGATAATCACATGTATAATTTTGTTTCTAATTTATAGTTTGTGTTTACTTAAGAATAATTGCTTTTGTTTCTTTCTTTTTTTTTTTTTTTATTATATTTTAAATGTCACTTAAGTATATAAGTTACATGTAACTTAATTATATGAAGAAACCAAAAGAAGTTAGGAATTAAAAGATGTACTATTATATATGTTCTAAATATGCGTACTTCATAAAGTATTGCTTCAATAAGTTTATTTAAAAAGCTTCGAAAATATAGTATTTGAATTCTCATTTACATATTATATCTCTATTTTAAATGTTTATAAATTGAAAAGAAACTTAACAATTGTATGAAGATTAATAAAAATGTTGCAACAATTTATATGTTTAGTCATTACTTTTGATTTAACAAATATCTTTTAGTAACATTCGTTTAATAATTACAAAAAATACATCTTTGGAAACAATATTTTACACAAATTATTTGTTTCTAAACATAAATATCAAATCTAATTAGCCTAATCTTAAACTATGTTTAGAAATTTTATATATCACTAATATTAAACAGTTCTATGCGGTTCTTTTTGTATTTTATAACAATATTGAAGTTTTGCCCATACACCTTGACACATATTTTGCAAACGTGTATCATTCCGACTTATAGAAAATTTGTAAATACACCTTATCATTCTTTTTGGTTTTTTTAATTGGCCTTGTTGAATTAAGCTTAAGGCAGCATATAGTTTACAACGAGCAATTAAAAAGGGATCTCTGAGACGAAGTGCTAATTCAAATTGTTTCATGGAAATTTTTCCAGCCATCTGTGCCTGGATAGAAAAATACACTTAAATATAAATTATTCAAAGAAATAATGGTATAAAACAATCAAATGTAATATTTACTAGTTTTTAATATATAGTAGATACATATTAATAAAATGTATAAACCTACATATTGTTGAAATTCTTCTCCTAAAGCAGAAAATGCTCCACCCAAAGTAGACAACCAAGACATAGCATGATCAATTTCTCTTCTTTCCATTGTCATTTGCGTCATTCTCTCATTCCTAAAATTAGAAAACTGTATTGTATAGTCTTATGAAGCAATAATGAAAAAAGACTTTAATTAACTGAGCAGTTAGAATCTTGCCATTTGTAATCTAAAAACTGTTTCCTTGGTATTTGTAATTTTATTAAGATCATTTCTACATTCACTCTGTTTGACGTTCTGTATACTAAATATTGTAATAATTTTTTAAGCGCAGCTTTCCGATATGTTTGTGAATTTTCTAATGTTATAATATATGCTGATACAACATAGGCATTAAGTCCTTTCTTGTTTAGGCAAATTCTGTTTACTTGTATCTTGTTACTTTCATTGACTTTGTTTATGTCAACATTTGTCTGACATGTACTTTTAGTTTCTCTTATTTTCTGCTCATATTTAATTACAGAATAAGGTGTAACAATAATGCTATCGAAAATTGTGCCACCTTTATGTACAATCAATTTTACAGAACTATCCATTTTTCTAATTCCGCAAGATAGACGCTTCTTTAAACATATGAGAATGTTGTTTCGTTGTATGTAGAACCATTACAATATTACAGTATAAATAATACATATTAAGAATTTTTATCACATACACTGCTTTGATCAACTTTTATAAATATTAGTGATAAACTTTATATCTGTAAAGCATTAATAACTGTATTCAACATGTAAAAAAATTATACTACTTTATGTAAAAATCCTTCTGCCTTTAACATTTCAAAGATATCTCATACGAAATATTTTCTACGTAAGGTTTTCAGTTGACAATTTGAGGTTAAAAGTTTAGTTCATCCTATATATATACGCGTGGTAAAGATGAGAAAGTGGAAGGGATGATAACATTGAAATCATAATAAGTTAACATAATAAGTTATTTATCAAAGTTAATAAGAAAGCGTTCCTTTAATTTTTTTAACTTAATATTTAACTTTTGAACTTACATATAAACTTTATAACATACATTGTATAATATTTTAGGTAAAATATGAATTACTACTTAAAATTAATCTCATATTAAGTTTCAATACGATTAAATAATATTTTTAATGTACTTTTGAGTAGGAGTAATTATAGAAAAAATAATATTAATTCTATTTATAACTTTAGTAAAATTTAAACGTTTCCATTGATAAATAATGTGTTCGTTATGGTAAACATTAATTGTTGGTATTTTAGTTATTTACATATAGATTACATGGTCTTTATATGCAATAGATTGTAATGTATGATTGTAGATAAAATTTGGATTACAAAATTTTATTTTGCTTAAAATGTAATTTAAATATATATCGTAGAATATAATGCAAAGAATGGCGATAAAACTAAAATAAAAAATATCACGTGGTATTTATGACAAAATGATTTAAGAAATTTATTACCTGAAGAGTTCGATTATTACAACTACATATTTTGAACGAAGCATTCTTATTGGTCATTCGATATTATATATAATGTATAAATATAACAACAAAGTACATGCAATTGATAACATGAAATATAATTGAAACTTAAAATTATTATCAAAATAGTAAACTCTTTTGTATTTTTTACAAATGAAAACATATTTCGATTAGTAATCATGTATGCATATTGTTACATAAATTGCAGTATATATGGTCCATAAAATTTCTATAATAGATTTAAATTTGTAAATTTTGACTGAAATAAACAATAAAAAATAATATTAACATTTAATAATTATGTTTTTTTTAATTTAATATTATATATTTTTTGTACCAAAAATTTGTACCAAAAATTTTCAAATATATTTATTTAATAATTCATAATTCTAAACAATATTTTTATATACATATTTTAACTATTCTAATGTATAATAATCGATTAAAAACATGTGAATATTATTGAAACATGTATATTTTTAAATTTGTGATTTATGAACGAAAAGGTCATTTACTAAATATCTGTTTGCTTTTAAGTATATTCTGCAAATAATCCATACTTTAAATCAACTAACTATTTACGTAACATGCGACTTTTAAGAGAGATTGATTATTGTGAATATTTTGACATAAATACGAGTGAAAGATCTATACAAGATATTATTTCATATATCATTGGTAATTTAAATAAATGAACATTAAGATATGTGTTAGAATAAATGAAATAAAATAATGTTCGGCAGTTCGGGGCAATGTAAAGCACGTTTTGCGCCACTGTGCGCGTGGTACGACGGCGCAGTTATTGGCATTTCCCAAAATTTCGTCGACCAGTCACACCGAGCAATGCGAACACACCTCTCGTAGGAACCAATCAGAGTCTCAGCATCTATTGCTACTGTATAGTAATTGGGGCAACGTACAACAATTGAAATTCGTTGTGCCGGTTAATATTAGCAATAAATTGAAAAAGAACCTTAACAAAAAAATTCGTTTGCTTTTTAAAGTCGGTTTTCAACGGGTGTTTTGCATAGATAAGTTATAATAGACGGTATCATGGTAAGGTGAGCGCTTGACTCGTACGTCGCTGGATGTCTACGAGTACCCCACCTTGTGATTCGGCCTAAGCTTTGACGAGATACCTCTATTGGTATTGGGGTCTCCGACTCGATCGTGGCAGGTTGGATTTACCCCGTTTGTCACTGCGAAAAATCGCCTTGGTCGATCTACGTTCTCGAATCTTAACGTTCATTGCTACTGTTACTTTTTTCAGTGAGACTCTCATAGGGCGGAGGAGATCGCGCAGTTCACGGTTTTTCTTTCCGCTAAATAGTGCGTCCTGATTGCTGACATTTCTTGCATTAGAGCTACGGCAAGGTATGGCGTTTTTGAGAACGGTGCCGCGTTGCAGTGCCGGTAAAAAGCTGAGGAAGTGTTTACCACTTCCTGTCGGCCTCCTCGAGAACGTAACGAAGCCATCGGTGCAGTTGGTGCAGGTGCACGATCGCGAATACACCGGCACTACCGCTGACGTGAAGCCGGCTCCTCCGCGACAGATCGATCCTCTGGATTTGAAGTTTAACGATCCCATCGCCGCTTTTAAAAGCAAAACCACGAAAGAATTGCTTCGTGCCTACATCGTTTATCAACTATGTTCCATCGAGTACATCGCCGAGAACAATATGAAGGTAAGTTCAAATCAGACTCGATGACGTTACTTTGTATATTACGTGTTATTATAGATTTGTTATATACCTACAAATTATCCCTATGACGTACGAAATAGCATGACATGTGCTCTCACAGCGTCCTCTCTCTCGCTCTTTTCCCTAGCCTGCCTTTTCTGTTTCAGCCACATTATAAAGTCGTTTGCTTGATTTCTCTTTTTCTCAGATTCATTCATATATATATATATATATATATATATTTTTTTTTTTAAATTCGAAAAAATATTCTTATGTATCAATCATCTACAATTCTAAAACTTTAGTTCTATAACGTGTATCTAACAATTATTTAATACATGGAGTATAACTAGAATACAATACACGTAATATATACGATACATACGTATGTATAAGTATAATAGATATGCGATATGAGTTGCTATTGTATATACATAAAATTTGAAGTATTTTATTGCCATTTTCATATAAAACAGCGATTCATTCATACATAAAATTCTACTAAAACCGAGAATTTTTTCTCATATCAAAGTCAGTTGTACGACGTTAATTACGTTAGTTGGATCTTTCAGGTAAATAATTGGTGTTCTGTGCCTGTGTATGAATTACATATATTTAAAGCAATCGATGAAATTATAGCATAATTGTGTGTATATATATATATATATATATATATATATATATATATATATATATATATATACATCGATACACATAATATACAATAATATTTGTTCTTTAACAGAATTTTATAAAGTTCCGTTTAATAGAATTTTACTCATAGGCTAAGAATAAGGAATTTGTCGTGAAAAAATCATAGAAATAAGATTTATGCATTGTTTTGTAACACCGAAAGGAAGTCGTTTGTTACGCAATAGCGTTAGAGGATGGCAAAATTAATTAATTGTCGATTTTTCTGTGCGAAGTTTTTTAAATATTGAAGGAAGGTGGAGATTTTTGAAGATTTTTTATATTAAATATGAAACAGCAACCTTTTATCGATAGCGTCGGGATTCGTAGCCGATTTATACAACGACGTGGCATGGCGCGTTATTGATTTTAGTAATACTTAATAGTATATTGAATCGACCTAGCAATTTTGTCGCAAACTTATAGTGCTGGCCAATTACGTAACTAGGAAGGAAGGAATGACCAGAGGATCGTAAAAATTCTGTACGATCTCATTGGCTAGCTAGGGGTGTTATTATAGTACTATTTAATTCTTACGGAAGTACTGTTTAATTTCCTACGACGTGTCGTCATCTTTATGTCGTTAAGTGAAATAATTTGTAGTTTTAAATTTGTTAAGTTTCGTTCGTATCAATATTTTATTGATATGTACATAATATTTTTGATACTACAGTAATGCTATTGTGTTTAATTGAATTTAATCTAATTTATTATTTAATTTGTTCTGTTTATAGAAAGTTTCGAATGAAATATACAAGAATAATTTTTTAATTTATGGTTCCTTTTTATGATTAAAGATTCGGTAGATCAATAATAATTATGGAAAATAATTAGGTAAGGTGCCTAGTCTATCATAGGAAGTGAATTTAGGTAAAATATATCTAAAGTAAGTAGGTATTTTTGGAGCAATATTATTATAATTTATATAATTATAATATATAAAATATTTTATTGATACTTGTAAATATTATCCTTTTAACCAAATCAAGCGTTTTTCTACGTCAATTACTTAAAATTATGATATAGAGTAATTTAACAATATGTACAAAATGTATTCATCTGCAATTATTTTACTTAATTGATTATTGATTTGTAGATATCTAACTGCTCATAATTACAATTTTTTTTGTACGCACGCGTATATATATTCTTACCATTATTCTTCTCATTATTTTAAATTATCTAAAACTATATGGCAAAGTAAAATTCGCAAATTGGAAGATCTAAAAGTTCGATCCGTTTGAATATATGAAAACAATTTTAACTAGATTTACAAAATTCGCGAGTATTCGTTCCAAAGTTTGAAGCTAGTTTATGAAGATCGTATATTTGACAAGTGCAATGAACGAACCATTATAGTGGTTATAAGCTTACATAAAAGGTATCTATTTGCACATACCTTTATTTTTCAATGAAGTGTTCTTTTTTATTAGTCTCTATATTAGTCTGTATATATCTCATTTTCATAGTATCAAATTTTTATAGTCATATGAAATTTAATATAATTTGGGCTAATTAATTAATACATTGGTACATTGTACATAAATGATATAATAAATACAACGGCGTGCCAATATTTTTTGTAATCACTTACTAATGAAGCGTATCTTAGGTATTGGTTTTGATTAAGGTTTATAAATATACTTGCATATATTGAATTTGTTTCCATCATTAACTCGTGAGCACAGAGGTTTCCACCGTCTTGGTTTTATTTCTAACAACATCATTCATTGTTGCATTCATTAGATATGCATATGACTGCCGCGAATAAGGAAAATTAACTTGTTCACATTTAATTATATAATAATGTAGCTTTCGTCGAGTACTTAAATAGAAGAAGGTGTATATACATACGTAGTTGGTGATTCACATCCGATCCTGAATGTATAAACCTTGCTACACCGTATTGATTATTATTGATTTTTAAAGTGCGACATGACTCCGTAGTGTCTTCGTTTTAGACTGTTGGCAGACGGTGCCAAGAATTGCATTTTGCTGTGTAATATTTTGTGAAACATTTGTTCTCGTCGTATTCAGTTCTCAAATATTATAATAATATTATTTATAAATACATAATAATAAATGGAAATATAGATTAAAATTAAATATATTAATAAATAGAATTACGCGATATAATAATCGATATTACACACATTTCAAATAAATATCTTATCTAAAAAATAATACCTATATATTTCAGGGTTAAAAGAGTTTTTATTTCTGCTATTTCGTGGAAATACATAAATAATAAATGACCAATACTGATTTTAATGGTTTCATGTATCGAAATAATTTTATCGTAAGATTAAAAGATTCAGTGAAAAAATAATATTATCGTATTTTTTCAAAAACCAGAGATACATTTATAGGGAATAATATAGAATCTTTTTAAATGCGAATATTTTTAAATTTATTGAAGATTTTCCTATTATTTCCAGTTCATATTTTATTCATCATTTCTTCAAATTAAAAGTTCATTAGACACTTGTTCTTACATCATTTCTCTTCTTCAAGCTTGATGGAGAAGTAAAACTCATTTTCGTAAGAAACAATAGAAGTAAAGGAAATTCGAAAATCCTTCGGCTTTTTTTCTTTTTTTTTTTTTTTTTTTTTTTGAAATTAAAACATGGATATTTCTTGCCTATAATTAAAAAAAAGTTTCTACGAGCACTTAGATGCTTTATCATTGATTATAATGGAAACGTTCCATTTTCTCCTTTATCTCTGAATTAACATAGTTATCGTCGACTAATTACATGGACACTTGAAATTCTTGGTCGATATATGTACTATATATATTTATCGGTTAGATAAAAGTTGTGCAAGTTCTATAATCACATCCTATCTGTCTCGTAGACATTTTAAATCTTTTGGTTTAATTCTGGGAAATCCACAAATACAGACGTAAGTTCTTGAAAGTGATTTAAATCCCTTGAAATTCTCGATCGTGATCTGCAATTATTTTGATCAAACTTTTATCAAATCTTTGAAGATTGAAAGAGTTAAAGAGAAATCAGTTTCATCGTTGAGATTGTGACAATCTGTCCACGTTTCTTTATTAGAATTTTTGTTCAGGCTATCGATCTTATCTGTATTTCGATTATTCAGTAAGGTACAAATTTGATAAATTACGTGATTATTCGGTAGTGATTGATTCGGTACTCATTATTCATGCCATTCGGCTTATTTGAGATACGGTAAATGATTCATATTTTGAAGAAATTAATTTTTTGCATAATAATGTACAAGATTTACTTCTTTACGAGAAATGTTCCGCTTTTCACATATTTTCTTATAGATAGCACTAATGCTGCATTTATATTTATATGACATAATAATGTTTTTTTTTCTTTTATATGCAATTATTATTTTTGTTGTAATATGTATTTGTTTTATACGGATTAATTAATAAAACTGATAAAAACGAAATATTTAAAAAGATTTATTACATTTGTTGCAAGTGTTAAAATATCATAATATTTAGGACCTATTGATAACGGAGAATTCTTATAAATTAGAAGTTGTTGGAAATAGAAGCTAGTAATTTCTAAAAATGCTCTTAATGTTTCAATATAGCACGCTCCGAAGAAAACTGAATAGAAAGGATTATTATTAGCATAGAGGGAAGGTGTAGTTTCATGGCATTAAATCACACGTGTCTTTGATATCATTGAAAATTAAAGGCGCGGGATCAAGTGGAGTTTAGTATGGTACTGTAATCTAGAAACACTGCGTCTTCTGATTTCTATCTTTGTTTCAGATTTCATTGAACGTTGTTCAAGAAATTTTATCGAAATGGCGACGCTTAATCACTCTTAGTCGACATTGAAAGTAAATATAATATTTTGAAAAGATTTTACTTTGAAATTAATTGATTCTTTTATATGTATATAAATATCTTAATCGATTTAATAATTAAATTACCTATTGTAACACTGTTCGAAATTTGAAGCGTAAAAACATTTTAAATAATGTCAGAATTAATTTTTATGAATTTTTATCTGGAACAAATAAAATGTTTCTTATTAGTATCGTATGGGCATGATAAAAATATTTGATTAAAAAATTAATTAGATTTTGAATTTAAATAAGAATAAAATAAGAATGCAACTAATTTAAGGAATAAAAGAAGAAGAAGCAGATGTTACCTTCAGATCACCCAAGGAACCGGGTGTTGATGTATTCATCTGTGAAGCTTATAGCACGACCGTAGAGAGGAGAGGGCTACTTTTCACTTGAAATCTTAAAGCTTATTAGCGAGCATTTACAATTTTAGTTTATTTTGCATTCACTGGCCAACGTGAACGCGTTATGAACTCGCTACCTCTAAAAGGTACTTTGAAACCACATTGTAACGATCCAAGTTGCTATGGTTTCAAACTTGGAGAAGTATCACAACCTTTTCGGAAAATCGAACACTTCGCATTAATTCCGCTACCACTGCATCCTTACCAGGAGGAGGTGCGTTAAGGACGCTCGAAAGGATGATCGTGATACTCAGGTCGCCGTTGATCGGAAAACTAATTTTTGACAACAAGCAATCAACGCGTGTCCTGGATAAACGAGGGACGCGTGTCCGAGTGGAACAGATATACATATCATAACATTCAATCAGTATAGACATATTCTAGTATTTTATCAGCATAGATATTTTTTCTTCTAACATTCTATCAGCACAGACATCATATACAAACAACGGAAATGCAAACATATACCGTACTCGTTTACATTTTTCATTACTTTTTCATTCAAGTACGACAAGTACCCCGCTGCTATTCAATCTAAAAGGTGTACAAGTTCGGTTCTTATCCAAAACACTTACGCGAATACATCGTGACTGATGACTCTAATATTTGTTCAGCGCAGCACGTTCGCTACTAAGCCAGTAAATTAGAAACAGAATATATTAATTTATATCGCGTTTAATTTAATTTTAATTCTTTAAGCTAAACTAATAAAGTTTCTTTTTTAACGCTGTTGGAACGAAAAATAAAATATACAATAATGGTACTGATTTATATTGTTACAAAAAAATTTTTAATCGCTAAATTTAAATCATTCAGTAAAAATTGAATTTTACATTTTACATAATAAAATAATTAAATTATTAATCGTATATCTTATCCGCCTCAATATGGAGATATAAATAAACGAAAGCTGGAGACAGCTGAATTGCGCGTGAATCCGTTGAAACGAAATGTTAAATATAGTTCGGATTGCAAAGGGTTGGAAAGAATCATCGTCGGTACCATTAATAATTTGGCAGATATAGCGATTTGTTTGATCAATTAATCTGAAAATTACTCGACATTTGTCGCTTTTATTAACGCTATCCTCTTCATTCGTTCTATTAACATCCCGGATTTTTTCATAAAATTTTACAGACATTCTTTTCCAATTTAAAACATAAGTTAAAAAACTTTAACTTATTAATTTTAACTAATAATTTCGATAATAACTATAAATGTATAACAGCAACTTGTATTATACACTTATATACAATACAATCAGTAAAATTAAATAAACTACAATGGAATCGTAATACGCACTTATACAACTATAATATACTTATCATACGATACAATTATTAATTAATTAATATCGTACAAGCTATTACGAAAAATAGTGTAAAACATTCATAATACAACTAATTTTCTCGTAAGATACCATCAATTTTTCAATATACAAAGTTACATAACAAATTCATTTATTATCATAGCAATTCATTCATCTCCCACGTTGCGCTGCAAGTTTATGCGTCGCCATATTAGACGCATTTTAGCGGTGAAATGCTGAGTCAAAGCGGAGTGTGTCTCGCCTCGAGGGTGAGGCACTCGTCTGTCGTAGACTCGCTTCAGACGGTTGCCAGACGATAGAGCACTGTTTCGAAATCTTTCCATAAACATCGCGTCTACGGTCGCGTTGCACATACTACATACTGATCGGGTCGCGTGTTAGCCGCACGCTTGCATCGCTATGCGGCTGACATAAATGCGACGGATGCATAGAGGCGCGCGCGCATGCGCGTTCCCTGCGTCGCCCGAATAATCTTTCTTTTATTGGACGTAATGCGAATTTTAATCTACAGTGGTTCACAAAAGTATTTGAACACATCGTAGAAAATTTTGGTGTATACAAGATGTCTCACGCAACTGGGCGCAAGTTGTAGGCTCCGAAACGGTAGAAGATATTCAACAACAAAGCTAAACGATAGTTTCGAGCGATGTGTGATCCAATATGGATGCCCATGGCGAAAGTAGTAGGGTATTTTGAATATTTAAAAATTACCTCAATTTTTTAAAATAGAACTACCAATTTTTTCTTATACATCAATCGATAGATCATTTATATTTTCTATACAAAAGTATTAGGGCACTTAGAGTGAAAATCGATTAATTCGAAAGATATTTGTACTTGCCCTATTGTAAAGTTATATATTGTGAAAGAAAAGTATTGTATAAGGAAAGACAACGTAGTACTTTTATGTCTATTCCTCGTGTTTTATCCATTCAATTTGGTGAAATGAAAATTGAAATATCTTTTAAAATAAGCATTTTCAACCGATATATAAACTTTATCGATATAATCACGATAGTCGAGACTTATCATAGTAATTACAGTGTTAATAAAATTTCGAAATGTTTCGTATCACACACGTAATACATTCATAAAAGATTTATACAAGTGTTCGAACACTTTCGCATGGTATATTCGCGTGTGCAACTGTTTGAGCATTTATGTTGCTTTTTGGAATAATCATTTTATGAAATGATGATCTTGGTTTTGTAGTTGGTATTTTATGTACTAAAAAGGTATTGTATTTGTATTTCATGTATTGTAGATGGATCGAGTTATCAAGTTATCAAGTTATTATTTGATCAAGTTCATCTTGTACACTTGATTCGATTTTATTTTCAAGATACTTAATCTCTATTAATTCATATAGTTAATAAAATTTTATAACGATAAATCAAATATAAATTTTATAAGAAATTGTATAAAAATTTTATGATACCATATAAATATAATATAATTCCATGTTATAACATTTTATTATATATTTTATTGTTAATAAAATTCACTATCTATTCGAAACTCTGGAACGTGCGGAAATATCTGTCAATTAGAAATTTCCTCAGAAAGTATATGTTTTTTTATTTATTGCGTATCGCTAAATATATGAATATTTAAATCGTATTTATACGCATTTTATCTACTACTAATTCGTATTTTTACGCTAATTTGGTACAGTTACCTTAGCGCTGTTAATTAATAAGCAATTAGTTTGTTATTAGTTAGTTAACAAATTAGCACTTGGAGCGAGAAAATATTATTTTAGCAATTTGAAATGAAACAAGAGGAACTACTAGTACATTTATAAAGTGTAATCTTCTTGTTACTTCTTCGTACTTAGATGATTCTATTTTATTTCCAGGATGCTTGATTTCTTAATAATTTCATAATTTCACGGTTTAGGAACTTTACTTACGACACCCTATAGATACAGATACACTCGAATGTAAACGAATGAAAGAGAGAAAGGGGACCAATGTTCCTCATTCGATTCGACTGTAATGACACAGTGATAAGTAGTCTCAAGGCCGAGTAGTTCGTCCGAAGTTTACAACGCATTTACAACGGGACACCTTTGTGCAAAAGGAATCGTGAATTACGATTCTCATGCAAAGAAGTCATTACCAGTGTAGAGTGCACCTCATTAGTAATCTAGAGAAATCAAGCGGACACGTGGATGGAATTATCCGATCGATATTTCCTTCTTCCTTAAATTTTCCATTAACTCTTCGATGTATACCGAACTACCTTAAGGGATATCATAACACGCGTTCTAGATCGTTTGTGCGATCTTTCTTTACAAAGAGTCTACATGTATCTATGATTTCTTTTGTTCATGGTGCAGTAAAATTCACACATTTTTTAAACCCTTAATCGATATCACAGAGAAAAGAGTTAAATTAGAAGGTTTAAAGGTCTTTAAAAATCTAAAAAATTTGGAAATTTGAAAACTTTGTCGCTTGAATCGTGGATATTGATTTGCTAATGTAAAAGAATTTATAGTTTCATAATTTATAATTATGAAAAGAGAAGAACTTTTGAACTTAAGCTATATTTGAGATTATTTTCCTGTTTATGTATATCTTTAATATTACTTAGATAATAATGGCACGATACTTATCACGACAGAGCGTGATATTTACATAGTGTATCATTTTAGAGACTGTCTTTCTTTCTTTATATTGGATGAACATATTACATAAGACTGAATTCTATTGATTTAGGTTAGAATGGTTCTACGACATGTCTCTACTTATACGTATCAGATCACGATTCTTATCATTTTCATTAATAAGATTTACTATGTACTAACAAGTGTATAAGCGTATAGACCGTTGTTGCATAATCATAGGATAGAAGCTAGATTTTTTGGCGATGAACAGAAATCTTATACATCATACGAATTTTATTATATTATTATAATAACTATGTTATAAGGACAGTAGTATTCACAGTAGCATGATAAACATAACGTGACAAACTTTTTTTTTTTAAATTATGAACATTTTTTAGAGCTCCTGTAAAACACGTATGCCTATTGCCTTAATATTTGTTTTTATCTTAATGAAATGACACGTGTGTTACTTTATTTTTTACTTAAATTAAATGATGTTTGTTACCAAAAAGAGATCAAGCAAGAAGTTGATGTTACCTAAATAAAAAAATATCATTTGTTTATCGTTATTCGTTAACGTTATATCATTGCGATAAGCGATTGTTATTATTGTTATTATTATTATTATTATTATTATTATTATTATTATTATTATTATTATTATTGTTATTATTATTATATTATGTATACTGTTATATGGTATAATCTTAATAGCATATTTCAGTACAATTCTTATTATTGAGAGATAATACATATCGTTGTCGAATTCCTAAGAATAGTGATTAGCTACTGTTGATTACATTAGTAATACATACCTGTATTCGTAAGAGCTTACGCTTTGAAGCAAAAATTGAGCATACTTACAAACAAAACCTTGGAAACTACTTATTACGAAGAGATTATTAGGCATATTGACTAAAGATAAACAGCGTGTCGACTGAACTAACAATTCTAGATGTCCTACAATAGAACGGTTGCAAAGTTTATAGACTGTTTAAATATTATTTTCTTAAGAAAGAGTACTTGAGCAGGTAGTATACTGAAATTTTATCGACAATTTTGTTGGACGTACGATATAACGATGTATCGTAAATTAAATCGTTACTAAAAGCAAGCACACGTAATACTATTTGCAATAACATTGACTCCTTCGTTGTACAAATTGTACAAATTGTGGATATTTCTCTAGTAACGGATTCTCCGTAAGAATAAAGAGAAAGAAATAAGGATAACGATAAATAACGTCACTGGTGTGATTTCGATTTCTGTTTGCAACCGAATCGACGCGACACTCCTTTAAATCGAACCTTGAGGATGTTCAAGAACGAAGCTTTGAACGGCGATAAATGACTTTGAACGACTTTGGAACATCAATTTGAATCATCAAATATATTATATATGTTCTGTATACGAAAACAAAGCTCCTCTCGAAATCTCGGAACCACGTCCATCTAGAGACGATTCACGAACATCGTAAAATCCGCCCTCCTGAAATAGTTTGATTTGAAACATCTTCTGAAACGAGCTATAGCTTCAAATGTGGCATCCTGTATACAGATTTCAATTTTTACTTTCTACAGTTTTTATATATTTATATGTTACAAATAATATTGCCAATGGTATTACTATTATTAGAAAATTTTTTATAGATGATAATTCAAGTTGAACAATTAAAAATAGTATGCCCAAAATTAAATTTTCGTAATTTTCGAGCTTTATAAAAACGGTAAAAAATTGGGTTATTATTTTACAGATAAAAAATCACGTTGAAGAAGATATACAAAAAAATGTTCCATAGATCGTTCTTCATAATGTTTGTTGTGTAGCGATACGAATCGTTCAAATATATTTTCAAGGAAAAAGTACAATTGTGAAATACGTATCGCGATATAAATGTATGTATACATATATGTACGTATGTACATATCAATTATTCGAAAAACAAGAATTATTTGTCTTATATGTGTGACTCATCCTGCAGAAATCTCTGTGAATAATTTGCATACGTATGCTTATATATTTTATAATTTTTTTAAAGTGCTTAAATGCTTGTTACCTTGCACAAAATAAATTAACGCGATATTTAATTTGCTGTATCTCGAGTGTCTTTAAATACGAATATGAAATGAAACGATCGATGAATGAATATGAGAATACGAAATCAAATTGAGTCGATTATTTATTTATCAATCTGTGCAGGGAAATCTCTCTTATTATAGCTCCTATAAAACGAACAATGCATCAAATGTATCACGATAGAAAACTGTCGTGATTAACGACGAACATTAAACTTAATATCTATCATGGAATGTTTAATCAACAATAGCGTTGGAAGTCAGAAAGAGATTAAGTAGAATATTCTATTTTTCATCGTTATTTATCATGATATAAGATATATTTAGAAATTTATGGCAGTTACGTTAAAACAGGTTTTATTCATTATTTTTATTTAAAAGTTACATTACAATAAAAATCGTTCTATATAAAATTCATAATACAATAATAATACATAATAAATCCACTTTCTATAAAGTCTGCTAATAATATTTTATTAATTAACACTATACTACTTGCCATTCGTTTCAATGTTACTTTACAAAATGACGGTACACCCTATCACGAGAGAAAATTTCAAAGAGAACCTACCATTGATACATTTGGAGCAAACCATTTAAACTTAATAATCTTCATAGCAGACTGTGAAGTATGCGACTATATTTGTCAATTGCGAATATGCGTGATAGCGTTACAATGTATCAAAGTACTTACGTTATGTGATTAATTCCATCCTTCAACGAAAACGCGAGCACACGATAACGAAGTTATATCAAACACATGCTACATAGTGCGTTTGCACTTTAACAACAAGCATTATCGATGATCAATTAACCGTAAAAAACAGTTTTCTATATTTGGTGTTGAGTGTCAACTTCTTTGAAAAAATATAATAGACATCGTTGCCAATAAATATTATCTTAGTGAATCAATTCAAGAACCATCAACAACAACAAATCAATTTATAGAACTACTCTTGGCTTGGATACACTGTCTTGATTAAAAAATAAAAAATTTTCTTCTTATACATGGTATTCTAGGGGTGATCCATATACCAGTTATGGTAGCAATTCCGAATCCTGCATTAGGAAGGATGAGCGTATTAAACCACAAACTAGGGTCACTTCCGCTTCGATAAAGGCCTGATGAGAGAGTGTTCTCTTTGAGTGAAAAGTGAAACTGTAACTGTTCGGAGCGGATTACCTGGCCTTTGTAACTTTGGCTGTTAGAAAGTGAAAGCGAAGACAGTTGGAGATGCCGTAAATTAATCCCTCTTTCATACTGTATCGTGGATTAGCGGGATCTAGCGGTTTTGCGACTGTAACTTCTAAAATACTGCGCCATTCTTTAGTTTTTTATTTATTTAACGACTTAACGAGAATATTATCGATGGTTGATTATCTGTGAAACGGTTTTTCGCACTTTGTATCGATATCACTCTATTATAGTTATATAATATAATCACGATACGTATAATTTCGTATTTGGAAAATATGGGAAATTTAGAAAGAAGAAGAAGTAGAATAGAAGGATCATAGGAATACGACAAACCTATAACAAGTAACATTAAT
Source organism: Bombus dahlbomii (assembly GCA_037178635.1). Classification (NCBI taxonomy): domain Eukaryota; kingdom Metazoa; phylum Arthropoda; class Insecta; order Hymenoptera; family Apidae; genus Bombus; species Bombus dahlbomii. The sequence goes on along the minus strand of CM074109.1, from coordinate 14,422,883 downwards.
CAAAGACTTGTGTTCGAGCGTTTCAATGACATTTGAAATCAAAGTTCGTTCGTTTGGTCGCATCGAAAACGATTATCTGTGAGAGCTACACCCGAGATTCTTATTTTAATCCGTATCATGAAATGGAAGCTGCCATCTAAGCTTTGGATTCATGGAACGGTTTGAATTACCGTAAATTGATGGGGTCATTCCGAGAATGCATGTCACGGATCTGAATGAAACGATGTGATATGCATGTTTTTTCTCTTGTAATTAATACGAAGTTTGTCGCTATATCTTTCTGGATAAAATGGAGAATTTGTTCAGCAAATGGTGTATAATATTTTGTACTTTTCGATATGTGTCTCGATCTTTAATCGATAGATGATAGATAAAGAAATAAAAATTTGTTAAACTGTTAGGATGGCGATCCCTTTGATCTTTATACTTTCGTTGCTTGATAAATTCACTCGATCGGTCATTACCGTATTATTCCTTTTGGTAACACGTCGAAATCACTGTTCGATATCCCATTCGTAGATCGGAAATTTCACGTCTGATATCATTCTCTGTTCGTTAAATCTTTTGATTGCCATTCGATCGGAATATTTTCGTCGACAACTTCTTCTGTTCAATATCCCGTTCGTTATAGCTCTTGATTGCAATATTCCAATACATTCCCCTTCACGAGTATTAGAACACTTACAAAATGTAAGGTTTTTAGATTTTAGAATGTAGGATATTAGAAACGATTAAAATATTATTGAGATATATAAGAATTGTTATTTTAAATTTATGTATATTATTCATATACATGCGCAATGTTATGATAAAAATTTCATCTTTCTCAATAAAAATGTCCAATTTCTTCTTGTTTATATGCAGCATGTCTCTCGTTCGTCGCTTTAAATCGATTTCGTGCGTGAATTTTATACAATTGCTTCGACAAATCACGCTGGTCTTGTTACGTTCGTGTCAAATAATTTCCTTATTTGGATGATCGTACTTCCGGCTTGGAAGTTTCGAAATCATCGCGGGAACAAGAATCCCGAAGAACCGCGTAATGTATAATTTCCTCTATCCCTGTTACTCCTTTCTTTCTTATTTTTGCGAATAAAATGTTAAGAGCTGCACAGGTTCGGTCGAGAAAGAGCCGTTGTACGAGGAAACTCGTGGAGATCGACTACTGAAATCCTAATCAAGTTTACAATCATATTCCACTTAAAAATCAATGAAAAAGCTCATGGGGTATTGATGTCAAATCTTTTTTAATTTTTATTTGGCGATAACTTTTGTTTGATAGCTATTTTCCTATGGCTGCCGGTATTAATCATGGGTCGATGTTGGTTCAATAATCAACTTTCTGGCGCTCTCGGCGTTACCGCGTCTAATTCTTTGGCTGCCAATCTAAATCACAACATTAGATCGTACGAACAATTCAGCCGGGGTAAACTGATATTATTCCGGCTACGTAACCGTCCTCTTCATCTCGTAACAGCCTCAAGTTCAATACGCTCATTGTGCTTCGAATCGTTTAAATCTACGAGTTTCAAAATTTCCAGATTTTCTATCCTTGGAACTTTCGAATTTCCATTTTACAGATTCCCAAGTCTCTTTTGAAATCTTTGAATTTTTCAAGAGCGTTAGAATGCTTTTTTCATACCGCATTCGATCAAAATCATAAATAGATAGAAATAGAAATGATCGTGATGTTATGAAATCACGTAGGAAATTCATAATTCCATATATGTAATCATCGAATTTGTGAAGTGTGCCACTTGAGAAACGTCCCTCTTCTTGGTACTCCGAATGACTGGATATTGTGTACTTATCAGTGAGTATATATAACGTTGGTAAACTTTAATAATCTTGATAAAACTTTCTTATCGGTGTTACATAAACAAAACATTAACTCATATGTTTTGCTGCTCGTTTCGTGTTAGTATCCCTAATCCCAATCATAGTGTCTGAATTGGTGATAATTAAAATATTGAAAATTAATATCATTTATGAAAAACTATCGTTCACTATATCGTTCACTAAGTATAAGAGTGAAACAATATATTAAAACGATACGTATATATTCTATAGAAAGTATTTATTAAATAGTTATTTTCATATTATGAAATAACACAAGGGGCCAGTAGCTGATACGTAATTATTTGCAATGAAAGGTTTGAAACAATTATGATCGAAGGAAATAACGTGGAACGGAGTATTTTCTAGTCTATTCATCGACTGGGAAATTCCTCTCCGATATTTGATTCCTACGATTTCAACGGTGAATTATCCCGTGAAACCTAGCGAGATCAGATCGATGTGGAAACGCCATCGCAATCACGTTCAACCCTTTTTGTTTGCATCACAACCATTAACTGTCTTGTTCTCAGTTCGTGAGTAATTACGTCTCTTGTTATTCAATTATATTGTACAAATTTTATTCAATATCTGTTTAATTGGTTATTATTTAATTGCTTCTTCGTTAGTTTCCTCCCTTTGAAAGAGGATAATGTCAAAAATAAAGGAAGTATGGTATGAAAGGCTGGGAAGGATAATTTTTTTATTCGTTCTTTTATTAACAATTGCTACGATAAATATATTTACATTTTAAAATTCCAATTTTTCCTTTTCAATTTAAATCTCAATTAAAAATGTTTTAAATTACCGACATAACATGAAATAAATATCTCCGATTTATTTTTACCAATTATTGAAGTTTGTTGAACAATTTCTGTATCTATTTCAATATTTATTCGTTATTAGTGGAATTTTTAATCCTTATTTTACGATAAAATAATGAGTTCTTTCTTTCAACGCAATAATTGAGTAGGAGAATTAATCAAATTATTTGCTATTTTATAGAAGATGATTTACTTGATCTTAATACAAAATAAAGTTACATTTTTTATATTATTTCTAAAACAAAAATAACAAAAGACATTTGATTTGATTTTGTTTTGATGCCAATTTTCAAATTAAAATGCATTAGGTTTAATCATTATTCTTCAAATACTTTTGTTGATCTATATTTTTATCTGCGAAATTTCCACTGAAATTTGCCTTCGCATATTTCAATTTTCTAGTCTCAGTTCGCGCTTTATTTCATATCTTTGTAAGAGGAGGTCGCAGAATTAAATCTAATTTTGGAAGGTGTTCTACACGTTGAATATTTTGGGATCGCTAGCTGAGGTTCCTCTGTTGTTCTCGCAGATAAAATAGGGAAATCTGAAATATAAAATCCGCCGGGACGAGCAACACAATCTTAAAAACATTTTATTCAGAATTTTTACCATTTCGATATTTTTTCAAATGAAAATTCCTATCCCTCGAGTCACTTAGAAGCAATTAAAACGACATAGCAGACAATTACAGATATTATTTTTCTTAATTTTCATTGGGATTTATAGACGTCTAATTTCTGTATATTCCCTAAGATTTTAAAGAGCAATAATAAATAAAATTATTTTTACTTGCAAATTTCTGCAAAGAAGATTCTCCTTCCATTTGTAAATTTTTCACATCTGTGCACATTTGTGTACATTTGCTATTGCCTGCGCATAATTTCAAGCACCAAAGAAAGTATACATACGTAATATACGCAAAATTGTATAAATGATTTCTCTTTTAATATAAAATATTAAAATAAGAAGATTTTGCATTTTAATTGTCGTAAATTATTTTACGTACGTATGTATGTACGTATGTGTGTGAATATAGGCGTGGTCTCTTATGAAAGATTCTATAAATAAAATACTTAAGCCCTTTGCTATTTGCTTTCAAGGTTAAAATGTAGTGTTATACTAGTTAAGCAAGAATGGTAACAGTTACCGACTAACAGAGTTGATGTCTAAGGACGAGCATTTTTGCCAAGACCGTATCGATCCTGGCAGAATTGCTACATCCAGTTTACACAGTTGCCATATTACATACTCCCCTAATCAATGGTTTATGAACATCGCATTGCATACCAGACACACACCGTTCAAAAGTTACGTATCATCCACTTCAAACGTAGACTGTACCTGCGCTATAAATGTCAGTTAGGTGAGATACGTACTTTGGATTTCGTATGTCTGCAGCTCCAAATTAAAATTAATAAAAATCCGTAGTCTTGTTAATAGTGATTTTCATTAAAGGTAATCACTACGAATGGCGGGATTTTTTGTCTTGGTTTGATTCTACAATTTTCGTTAATATCACTGATAGTTAGACTGCGGATTCTCAAATACGATCTTAAGTAGAAATGTATCTCATCTGTTGAATATTACAACGAGTGCTATACTTTGGATATTTTGTATATTTCAATTTTTAATCTCTTACAGGTGCACAAAAATTCGCAGCCTACTGACAATACGAGTAATTAGAAATAATCGTTAGAGTATTTAATATATTTTTATATTTAAAATTATTTGTATTGATATATTTAATATTTCTAGGAATTTAATTATTTGTTTTCGTATTTCGTTTCGTCGCTATTGCATTTCTTACGAGTGATGAGAAGGCAATGAGCCTTCATTGAGAATGACAAGATGATTACACTATGCGAGGAATTCAACCGGCGAATAAACCTGGTGCAGAACCTTCGGCGCCACATGTTTAGGTTTATATCAGCGGGCAATGAATGGATAAAATTGGCTGTATATACACTTGGGAAAACAATGTCTGCATTTTTATGCTTATTAACAGTGTTGTCGCACAGTGGCGGATCTAGGATCCAGCAAATGTATAAAAGGTTTAACCTTTTGAATTTTGGAAGCATCGCTATTTTAAAAACACTCTTTCATATAATCTGAAAATTATTATACATGGACGAAATATAACGGTTTCGATAGTCGAAATCCATTGCTTCTAAAGCTACGCGTCATTAAAATTAAGGGTTAAACTTCGTTTTGGGGCATTGATCTGTTTCTGTCGAATCATCCTATTCGACGAATAAATACGAAATATAGCAGTTTTGAGTCTGCGAATGCATTGGTTCGAAAGTTATGGCTGATTTATGAATCGATTTGGCGAATATCATTTTGTGCATGAGTTACCAACTGCCGGAAGCGGCCAAAAAATATATAGCCCAGCTATAACGTTCATAGTGTCGACAAAGACCAACGCTTTAACGGCCTACCTCCAATGTATAAGATTAATTTGGTATCAAAAATATCAAATTTTAACGACGCGTACTTTTTGAGCCGATGGATTTCGATACTTGAAACCCTCGTATTTTGGGTCTATCATCGGCTACTCAGATTATGGGAAGAAAGTTTAAAAAGGAGCGATGCTGCCAAACGAAGCTTAGTTTGTAAAAATACACAAGTATATTTCTTGACCTTCTTTTAAAAGATTTAAAATTTGCTCTTAATTTATATTTGAATATCTTTAATTAAATTCGCGTTAATCGTACACTTAACAGGTCTTCCAGAAAGTGACATAGTATTTTTATGTTTTATTATTTTTGGAAAGGAGGCGATAACCCTATCGCATGCTGAATAAAACATTAGCAAATAGCTCGAAAGATGCATTGCGTTCTAACTACAAATTACAAAATTAATTGCGTTCTAATTAGAATAATTGAGTACAACAAGAACAAGAAATTTTGTTGTAACTTAAACAGATACAAAGATAGTAAAATTATTCTAATAAAATATTGCTTAAATACCTGATATTATTAATATTTTATTAATGAAATTCTTGAACTTTTCATATATATCAAACGTATTAATTTTCAGTAAACTATTTCTTTAAAATAGTGGAATATATTATCGTGTTACTATCTTTTATACCTATTATATATTATAATTTCTTATTATCGTAATTGAGAAATTTTTAAACATCGTTAAAATTGTAAATAAATGCGTTGAGAAAATTTAAAAAGGAAATACTTTAATAAGATAGGAATGACTAAGCAGATATAAAAATGCTTTTTATGTTAATATATACGTATATATATGTGCGTGTATGTGTTGAATGTGTCGACTGTGATATTAATTATCAGATAATTGAAATATCTAAAGTATTGCTTAAATTATCAAATATTCCAATCACTTTAATTGAACAAGTTTCGTACGACCCGAATTTCGAATACTTCGATTACTCAATCAGCTATATCATTCATAGGTCTCGAAGACTATTTTTATTCTGTATATTTTATACGCCTTGGCAGGTGGACAAAAGTATTACATATTTCATGCACAATTGGCATGTTCGTCTCGTAAGATTAATTTTATTTCTTATTAATTTAACGATAATCTATTTGATAAGTGATTACTGATACTTGATATTTATCAGCAGATTGCGCGTATATACGCAAATTCATACTTTTACGCGTAATTAAAGAAATGAAACACAAGCTGACATTTGTTTCGTCTACCAAATATTATAATCTCTTCTTTATATTTATTATAGTAATATATTAATAGTAATCTACTCTAATTACTTTATATACTTTCGCATACTATGCTCGTTCTGTATATTTTTGTACCTTGGAAATTCTCGCGAATGCCTAAAAATCCACAGTCTAGTCACCATTATAATATAATATAACAATAGCTCTTGATTTTTTCGTAAATTAAATCGTAAATTAAATTAACAAATTTTGGTTACCATCAAGAGAAATATGTCTGACATGTGGGACTTCAAAACTAAGAATTTTTGTTCAAATATTATTGAATTAAACAGTTTTATAAATTAAAAATCAAAGGGTCGAGTAATATGTAAAAGTTGTATAAGTAAAATATTATTGAAAATCGTGAAAAAATCGTGCAATGTTCGTCTTTAATAGGTTTAATTGGGTTACTGTCATATGACCTTTGGTATAGTTGCTGAGGATTGATTGCTTCATGATTGCACTCTTAAATTAAATTTTGTAAGTGCACGTGTTAAAAGTTGAACCTTCGAATCTTTAAGTTAAATTTTATACGCACTGAAAAATAATTTAATTATTAGAAAGTTAAATCCTTAAATTTTTTAACGAAATTTTATGTGTTAACACACATTTCTTCCCAACAAAACGGATTTAAATCTTAAAATTTTCCAATTAAATTTCATATAACTTAAGAAAGAGCTATATTAAACATAAGAGAGCAAAATGTACTTTTGATGTCTATTCCGTTATATTAAAGGCCTACGATATTTTCAAAATCATAGTCCCCGGGTGAATAGTTCGTTTCGTTACTAATTTGAATATGCAAATTTTCACATCTTCTGCCTATAAATTAATTTATTCAGATAAGTAACATAGACTCATATAGATTAGATTTGTATAAGAATGTTATAACATATACAGTGTGCCTCAGTTAACTCGAGCACTTTGAATAATGTTTTCTAGAGTATGCGTTGTATGAAAAAATCTTTTATGCAAAAGTTGCTTGGCTTAAACGGGCCATTACGTTGCGCATATTTTCTTTTTTATACATTTCAAGCTGAAGGCGTTCTGGAGCTTCCAAGGTTATTTTAAATGAAATGCTGTATCTTTTATATGAAAAAAAAATATATATATATATATACATATAGCTTCTTGAAAATTTACTTTATGTAATGTCAATTTGGAGTTTCAATATCATCAAATATTTCCATAATATAGCGGTGTTTCTTCGTGGTACGCATCTTTCTTCATCACACTCGTCTATCTTCATTCACTGCCGGTGTGTTGTAAGATCGCAGGTGATCGACATGGTATAGATCTTCCATTGACGTTAATACAATGGTGCAATCTATTAACCGACGATGAAACTGAATTGTTTCTACACTGAGCGTAACGTTTCGCGAATTCTTTCATTCATATTCTTTGGTGTTGTTGTTGGTTCACGGTACGCTGTGCTTTTTAATCATTTCGCTAACACGCGTCACACAATGTGACTACGCGCTAATTGTTTTCCACAGATCCAGCGTTACATTATGACGCGTTCTGAAAGACGCTTATCATTTTTTATTATGACATATATGTAAAAATACGTACATGTGACATATTGTGTAACATGTTGAAAATTCGAAACTCGGACTGTGAACCGCGACTTTTTCCTCAAACGGCGGTAGCGAAAGGATTAATGTCCCTCGCAGAAAGTAGTCTAGCAGCTTTAGATCTGGTGAACGTGGTAGCCACAGAAATTCTTAACCACGATCGATCCATCGATTGGGAAATTGTTTATTCAGCATTTACTTGCTGCTTATGGTAATGTACAGGGCAACATTTAAACACCGCTGTTTCACGGAAATACCTGATGATATCGAATCTTCGACTTGACGTTACACAAAGTAAATTTGCAATTAGCAGAGCGAAATTATTCGTTAAATATTAAGTTAATTATTTAGGATTAACAAAGGTCAATATCATTTTACTCAGAATTCAAGATTCTTCCATGTTTTCGCATAAAAGATATAGCATTACGTTTAAGATAAGGAAATTGACGTTGGAATCACCGAAATGTAAAAAAAAAGACACGCGTCGTATAACGTGCCCCTCCAATCCAAGCAACTTTTGTACAAAAATATTTTCCCTATAGCGTACATCTACATTGAAAGTTGTCCAGGATGATCAAATTAGCTGAAACACTTTGTGCGTGTTTTCCGTAGAATATATTTGAAAGCATTAATCCTCGTTAGGACATCGTGCAATCACAATTAATTATAATGCAATTAATATCGCTTGATCTTTGAAACATTCATAATTGGCAATTCAGAACGCCATATAATGTAAAGTAATTTGCGCTAATCTAATTGCAAATTACTATGTTGCATTTTATTGTTGCTGTAGGTACGATAGATGCTTATCGAATTAATACATAATTAATTATTATCGGATCAATACCATCATTTGTACGCGCAATTAGATCATTTGAAGTACAATTTTAATAAATTAAACTTACACGTCTGTACTAACAGATAGAATAATAACGACGATTTAAACTTTGTTTACTACAAGTTGTCGTAATGTTTACAATTTTAATCTTTAATTTTTGATGTTTGTAAAGAGTATTTTTTAAAAATTTCATTTAATAAACGGACTAGTAGAGAGACAAAAGAAAGAGGAGCTATCCTCGCTAGTTCTAACTTGAATATTCTTCGATGATCTAGAAACAATATCGTGGAGGCTGTCGGATCTCAATTCAAACCCCTAAAGCCCATTCCCTCTTGCGTAGTCGGTAATTAGTAATTAGTAAAAGTAAATAATGCTGACATAAAAGTGTAGTATCCATGAAAAAGATCGATAGTACATGCTTAAATCTCTAAGATTCTAAACCCTTAAAACCTTTGATTCCGTAGAAGGTCATTCAGAGATCCCAGCACGTCATTGTTCGATGATGCCCTAGAATTTCTGTGTCAAGTACTTGATTTGCCAGCTATTGTGCTCGTTTAAAAGAATTCACTTTTTAACATATTCCATCGTTTCTTAAACGAGCTTAAAAAGCTTAATCTGGTAAATAAGAAAAGTTGATAAATGCAAAATTTAACAGCAGAAGGTAGCTAATAAATTCGTGTAAAATGCTAATTATTCGTATTAAGGAGGAATTAAAAAGTAATAAACAAAATGGAAAGTTTAACATCGTTTATGCAAAATAAATATTATTTACTTTAACCTTAGCTGTATTTTGCGTAGTTCGTAAGCTATATCTGATTAATCGGTAATGATAAGCGGAAGTTTCGTTACACTACAGGAGGAAATAGTAAATTAAACTACTATCACTCAGGTGCTTTAACCCAAAGAATCTTGTTTAGACCTCAGTCGATCCTTGGCTATCTATGTTTAACAGAACTTACATAAGATACGTAAATTATATCCTTCTTTTACATTGGAATTCTAGGATTGCTGGCAATGAGGCGTGTGTCTGAATTTTTAGAATACATTTTAGGTGTGTCTCTGTGTATATAATAGGTCGAACGGAAAGTTCGTACGTTTTTATTCCACAACATTCCATTGTATTGTCGAGTTTTGTATTCGTCGGAGGGTTTCGACTCTATACGTTTGAGAAACATTAAGCTACGATGCAAATGTCCTAGTGATAATTCGACGATTTTCGTCAATTGTTACCATCGAATTATCCTCATCTACTGTTTTTGGTCGTCCAGAACGCGATGAATCGCGTATAAGCCAAAATCTGTTGATCGGGATCTTCTCAATTAATTTTGATATAAACGAATCTGCTTCTGATACGTTACAAATGTCTTTTACAATTTCCGAAGTTGTCCTTCCCCTGCGAAACTCGTACATTTTATCAATTTTATCAATAGACATTTTCCGTTCATAGAGTGACGTTTAAAGTATGTGTAAATTATACTTTGTTATGGTAACTTGGATTATCTCATTTGATATTTCAATAGTTATTCAGCAGAGTGACAATTTAAATAAATAATATTTAAGGGTTAAACAATTTCCAACGATGAGTAGTTATATGCAATAGAAAGATTGATAATTATATTTAATTGTTAATTAATTTACAGTGAAAGCGAGTAGAATCTGATTTCTCGATTCGATTTCGATTCGATTTCGATTCGATTTCGATTCGAAGAAAGACATACGCTGACGATTATAACACAATTGCTATAAACTTTATAGACGTAGTACTATAAATAACCGTGTGTATATATATATATATATATATATATATATGTATACACATAGATTAAAGTAGATGTTTCGCAACGAAGAATCACCTATGCGATTGTTCTATCGTAGTGAATGAAATGCATTTATCTCTGACAATCGAGAATTGGCAATAACATGAGTCATAGATGTAAATCATTAGACGTCATCGCGCGTTAACAATTCATTTATGTAAATGCGTATAAGTGATATATGGCGTCATAGCTGTAACGGAAATATTCCGGTTTATTAATTGTAAACTTCGGCAGATGTCTCGTATAAATAGCATATATACTTCTGTGTTCATAGCGTATATATACTTCTTGCAATTCTTTAGATATCGAAGAAGTAGATGATGGTATGCAAATATTGGGAATAGACACGATGTCTTAACCCTCTGAACAACTTTTTCCCTATACGTGGCTCCAGGCTTTAGTTTTCCACTTATCGACCAATTTATGTTTATTACCGTTACGTATATATTATTACTCTTAGTATTTTATACTAAGTACTACTACTACAGTAGTTATTATTATACTTAGATGTGTAAACAATTTTTTGACGACGGTATATCTACATTTTGATTTTTGAACAATCAAAGATTAGAATAAAGTACAATGTATGGATCCATGGAAGCGAAAATTATTTTACGCTTGCCGACTATCTAGTAGCCGGATACCACTATGGTCCGACCTATGAACCATTCATTAGTTTTTCGTTTTCATTTATACAATTCTAAATTAAACCTTACAAATTAAATGTAAGAAGAAAGACGCAACTTATGTAACTTACTATATTACATCGGTGAACGTGAGCTTTGCAAAATATACAAGCCGGAGATTCGCATAATTCACATACCGCTTGGGAAAAATTCCAAATTTTTTTCTTTGTTGAAAAAATACACACATTGAGTTCCATCAACGCCTTAAAACGACCGCTACTGACACAATTCCCGAACCTAGTGGCCATAATAATAATTTTTGCGGTAATTGAACGAGCTGAGACTCGAATTTTTATTTCGAAAGCGACCACAGTGGGGTAATCATAGTAGATTATACGTATATTCATAATGTGATTTCATATGGCCATTACGTGACAACTGAACAACGTTTTATAGCGACCTATAGAGTGTATTATAAGGTTTACTTTTTATTAGAAAAATCTTAATATCTATCTAAAATTATATCGTAAAATTAAAATTCTAACTTTCAATGCCGTTACATTTTTTATTCTTTTTAATATCAAAATGAAACGAAAGTTTGAAAAAAGTATAAATTCTATAAAATTTCACAATGAACAACTGTGCTACTGTTCCACGATCTTGTCCCCTTTCGAAGAACAATTCGAATCATTAAATTTATCGTTACATTCTCTGTTTCACATCTAAAATCTTTTTTGACTGTATTTGCTTTCACAATTCTATCCGCGCATTCGTAAAATAAAATAACAAATTTATCGGCACAATGCAGAAGCAAAACGCGTGCACTGCTATTTCATATGGCAAACCGGATCAGCAGGCTTTTTTTTTTATTTTTTAGCAAATAAAAGCCTGACAGAAAGTATTTCTGTTTTTCGATTTAATTAAACTTACTACATTTTATAATCTTCTTCACGCATCTAGCGATTCGTTTGTAAAATCAAATTTTAATTCTCTATATTTTTTTAATATTTCTATAAAAATTCTCCGTTGTAAGAATCGATTTTTCTATCGATGAAATATTAAATCAAAATTTTGGAAAGTAAATACTACACGGCGTACGATAACGAGCAAAAATATTAGCACAGACCAGATGTCTCTGTAAAAATCCAGTAAAACTGCACAACTTACGATTTATTCTTCGACCGTCGTCAAGCAACTATAAAACGAGAACAGACAATAAAGGATACAACGTTAAAATCTTTTCCTTGAATTAAAAAAGAAAAAAATTTCAACCGGTTAAATGCTATATGTATACAATAGTATGAAGGTTAAAAATGTTACAGTTTATTGTTTCCTAGGTATTCATCTTTGTCAGGTAGAAGCCAAGTCAAGTATAATAAAAGATTATATTTACCTACAATGGATTTGAGACTTTTGGTCAGCTAAGTTAAACAAATACCTCAATTTTTCGACCAGGTTCGACCAGGCGAGCAAGTAATAAAGTCATAATGCACATTGGGTCTCGGAAACATACTAATTTCCAGAAAATATTCTCTACAGCTTCCTAGTCATCTGAGACGTAATCGTAGAAGGCAGCTATTGGTTACTTAAAATATTTCGATGGACTTTGGTAGACTCGACGGAATGCGCGTAATATAGAGAAATAAATAAAACATCCAAAGTGGAGCGTCCGTTCATAATATTCGTTAGAAATAAATTTCTACTTACGTTCTATTTGCACAAATAACCGCGGTGTCTTCGAAACGCATAATTTTGTATAACACTGTTACGCTTTGTCAATAACTTATTGCTAAGTGCCAGTATTACGGTGGATGTTGAGGCGGAGTTAAAAATTATGCATAGATTTTCAATTAGACGAATTAATCGAAGTCGAAAACTTTATTGATATTTTATTAATATTTTTGTTAATGCAGGTGTTGAATTTCGTTTCAGTTAATGAAATTAACCAAGCAAATACTTGGCGAGAAACTTTTCACGAAGCTTATGAAGGCTACATTTTACGGTCACTTTGTCGCCGGCGAAGACGAGGTGCAGATCACTCCTGTCCTGGATAGGTTGCGGCAATTTGGTGTAAAGCCCATTCTTGATTATTCCGTTGAAGAGGATATTTCTCAAGAGGAAGCAGAACGACGTGAAATACAGTACGTATCGATCATAATAAAACTTTTTGCTCCATAAAATCTTCTTTTTTTTTTTTTTTTTTTTTTTTTTTGAAAAATCGAACTCGTTAACTCCGCCCCTTACGCAGGTACGCATCGCAGTGTTGTAAATCTGTGCACACTCATGCTTGGCGTTTATTCACAATTTCATCGAATTATATACTTTGTACTTGAAGAAAATGTTCGCTTTAATAAATGAAAACGTCGTTTTTGCTTGATATAGAAATTACGTATTAAATATGAATACATACGAGGAAGAGGATCGATATCTCGACGACCTTAGTACTGCAGATTTCCTTAAATTTTATCTACATATACGTGGTATCCTTAACGCGTAGCTAAAACTTGAAGAAATTCCTAGGAAACTCATTTTCTCGAAGAAATACGAACGAGAGATACTTTAAGAAAAAGATGATAAATGAAGGCTCAACAGAAAAGTTGTAAACGAAAGCTTATTAGAAGAATTGCGAATGAAAACTTAACGGAGAAATTGTCGATAAGAACTGAGTAGAAAAATTGAGAAAGTTTTTTGATAAAAGATAAACTGATTAATGGAGTAAATTGCATTGGAAGCTTTAATTACAAGATTTTTTTAATATCACTTACGTTCGAATTAATAATTATAACGGTGTTAAAGAACTTTCTTCTTTTCATATTTACGTAAGTACGTAAAAATTTCATAATAATTCGTCTATTTGAATAGAAAATACACTCGACGTTTACAACATTTGCGATAAATCTATAGGTCGATAGATAGCGACGAAGCTTTCTTTTATGTTTATAAGCTGATAACGAGCCGAGCAATTTTTAATACAACAACAACAACAACAAGTTTAAAAATTAACGTAGAATTTCATAGAGACGAACTTGTAACTTGATGTAACACGTAACATACACTTGTAATTGTTGGAGAATCTTAAAATCAGCTGTGATTTTCAACGGCTTTGTCGTTGTGCTGCCACAAACAAAATTAATTACATACGTACTGTAACGATTAAGAGAGAATTTTCAATAATTTACAAGCGTATAAAATGATATTACCTAAAGATTGTTGACGTGCCGGCAAAATTTTCGTTCGCGCTACTCGGGACGCGTGCCACAGGTTCGCCATACCGGGCTAAGCTCTTTGCTCGAAAAGCTTCTCAATTGCAAATGAAAATGAAATATAATGTAACATAAACGATCTCAATTTCCAGGAGTTCCGTGTCAGAAGCTGGAGACGAGAAAAGGGAAGGTCCCTTGAAGAAGTACCATGTCGCGAAACCATTCGCGGATCGTCGATACAAGGTATCCTCGGCAAGAACGTACTTCTACCTTAACGAAGCTAGTTGTGAACGAAACATGGATATATTTATCAGATGCCTCGAGTCTGTAGCCGGTGAGTGGGTTATCAGAATAAAAAACTTGTAACTCCTTCGCAAGTTCCAATGGGCTACGTGTCTCGCTATGTGTCGTCGTTTATGCAACATCACCAGCGAAACATATTATACGTAGAATCGATTATTTATTTATGCTACTTTGTTAGTGAGTTTACCGTACCTCATCCATTTTTATATCGCTCTTTGAAAAACTCTGTTATTTCAGATAGCTTGATGTGGCTCTCATCCTTCTTATCATTCTTTGGTTCTAATACGATGCACTATCGTTTTGAATCGATAGAGCAACTCAAGGTGTATATAATAATAATATTTTCATAATTTTAATAAAGAGTCGAATAACATCCTCTTGTGCTCATAATTCGCGATAGTAAACTTCGACATTACGAAGCACTCGTTTGATTCCATCACGATGCACTATCGTTTTGAATCGATAGAGCAACTCAAGGTGTATATTCTTCATGGTTTTAATAAAGAGTCGGATAACATCCTCTTGTGCTCATAATTCGCGATAGTAAACTTCGACATTACGAAGCACTCGTTTGATTCCATCACGATGCACTATCGTTTTGAATCGATAGAGCAACTCAAGGTGTATATTCTTCATGGTTTTAATAAAGAGTCGAATAACATCCTCTTGTGCTCATAATTCGCGATAGTAAACTTCGACATTACGAAGCACTCGTTTGATTCCATCACGATGCACTATCGTTTTGAATCGATAGAGCAACTCAAGGTGTATATTCTTCATGGTTTTAATAAAGAGTCGGATAACATCCTCTTGTGCTCATAATTCGCGATAGTAAACTTCGACATTACGAAGCACTCGTTTGATTCCATCACGATGCACTATCGTTTTGAATCGATAGAGCAACTCAAGGTGTATATTCTTCATGGTTTTAATAAAGAGTCGGATAACATCCTCTTGTGCTCATAATTCGCGATAGTAAACTTCGACATTACGAAGCACTCGTTTGATTCCATCACGATGCACTATCGTTTTGAATCGATAGAGCAACTCAAGGTGTATATTCTTCATGGTTTTAATAAAGAGTCGGATAACATCCTCTTGTGCTCATAATTCGCGATAGTAAACTTCGACATTACGAAGCACTCGTTTGATTCCATCACGATGCACTATCGTTTTGAATCGATAGAGCAACTCAAGGTGTATATTCTTCATGGTTTTAATAAAGAGTCGGATAACATCCTCTTGTGCTCACAATTCGCGATAGTAAACTTCGACATTACGAAGCACTCGTTTGATTCCATCACGATGCACTATCGTTTTGAATCGATAGAGCAACTCAAGGTGTATATTCTTCATGGTTTTAATAAAGAGTCGGATAACATCCTCTTGTGCTCATAATTCGCGATAGTAAACTTCGACATTACGAAGCACTCGTTTGATTCCATCACGATGCACTATCGTTTTGAATCGATAGAGCAACTCAAGGTGTATATTCTTCATGGTTTTAATAAAGAGTCGAATAACATCCTCTTGTGCTCATAATTCGCGATAGTAAACTTCGACATTACGAAGCACTCGTTTGATTCCATCACGATGTACTATCGTTTTGAATCGATAGAGCAACTCAAGGTGTATATTCTTCATGGTTTTAATAAAGAGTCGGATAACATCCCCTTGTGCTCACAATTCGCGATAGTAAACTTCGACATTACGAAGCACTCGTTATAAAAAAAAAATATCTCGCGTCGCAATATGCAAAATGTCGTTTATGCGATGCTGTGGACGAGATATCTCGCATTTAATAATAAAATATCTGTCTCATCGCGTTTCGTTTCGGAACAAGATAAGATTTCGTCGTTGATTCGTAGATGTAAAAGCGCCATGAATGGTAAAATAAAGTATACGCTGTGTTCTTGTAAATAAATGCAACTATGAGCGTAATTATAGGAACCAGGAACTTAGGAACCAAGAAAGACGTAGAATAGAATATGTTGTCCAAAGCAATCGATGAGTAATATTCGATGGTATGTAAACACCGGAGAATGGAAATAAAATATTTGATCTATAGCATCGCGTAAACGATACTGCGATGCAAGATTACATAATCGACGCAATACGCATACGTATGTCATCAAAACTCGCGAAAGAAATCTAGAACTAAAAATAGTTGTGTAAACGATTATTCATCCAAAGCGACATTTTTTTTTTTTTTTTTTCAATTTTCTTGACACATGTTTCCGATTTTCCAAGATCGATCGGTCAAATTGACTCGCGTTATAAATTCTCCAGCTTATCGGGAATTCGTAAATCATTGTTTGGTTTAAGAAATTGGGCGTAAAATATCGAATGTTCCACGTTTGGTAATTCAGGATATGACTAATAAGAACGTATGATGTAGCTTTGGAAATTTGAAAATAAACTTCTGATCGATGGCAAGTACTTAAATATTGAAACATGGTCGGTTTTATCGCATAATTCGAGTAAACCGTTGTTGCTAATTTCTCTAAGAGTTCTTTTGTACCATGAGAGAGACTAGTTTATGTAATAGTGTAACGTTATTATGTATGTATAACGTTAGCAGTATCGGTAGTATTATGTACGTTACTATGTAGTATAACTTTTGCCATAGAACCATATGCCATAGGCCATTGGGAACCGTAACAATTTAAAGCCAGATTACTTAATTTAGGAATTTTTTATTTAATTTTTATCATCAATCTTTATCACGGAGACTGTAAACTACAAAATAAAATTGATGCTTCTAGTTAGATTGCTTTATAATGAAGAAGATTTCACGTCGTAAAGGTCTCGTAATTAACATATCGTTAGGTAAATTTTTTTATTTATATCTTTAGATGAATTCAAAATTTTTGAATAAATTTTTCAATTAATCCCTTGCGTTGCTGCGGATTACGTGGTTTGAAAAATTCTGATTAAACTAACATAAAGATTATTTTCCGCTTCGCGTTGGAAATTTAGATCAATGAAATTATTTAAAATTTAATATTATAACCTGGAGAACTTTCAGCGACGGAATTCAGAAATTCTGCAAGAAGATAAGACCTTGAAAACGAATTCCACCTATAAATAAAGATCTCTAGAGAATCTTTTATTTAGTCATGCAACCAAACAACGTGACATAACGGTGTTTCGTTTCGCTGAAAAGATTTTCTATTTATCCGAATAGCGAAGTCTCCCTTTGGATACAGATAATTGGATTATTTGCATGCTAGAATAGAAACTGCATAAATCCACGTCATTTCTGTTTTTTTATTTTTTTATTTTTTTTTTTTTTTAATTGAAAATTGGTCATTTAGAGAATAATCGTCCTATATTTTTCCAATATATAAAATTATTTAATCCTTTCAGGATCGAATTTTCTTTCCTTTAATCGTTAATAGCGAAAACTCATATTTTCTGATGTTTTTGCGAAGGAAAAATAATATGGAACAACAACGAAACGAATATCAGCGTATCCACAAGGTCTACAGATTTAGAAAGTATCCAGAAAATCTACAGATGTAAACAGGAGTTGAATATCTTTTATAGT
Organism: Bombus dahlbomii; assembly: GCA_037178635.1. Taxonomy (NCBI): domain Eukaryota; kingdom Metazoa; phylum Arthropoda; class Insecta; order Hymenoptera; family Apidae; genus Bombus; species Bombus dahlbomii. Next base: position 14,404,617 of record CM074109.1, on the reverse strand, counting down.
TACGCTTTTATAGTTGCGCTCTTATAGTATAGTTCGTTTAAATGTAGAAAATATGAATTTTTATCAAAATCGAATTTCTCAAAAGATAGACATGCTGAGGAAAAATTTGTGGATTTGCGGATTCGTAGTTAGTACCAGAAACGCTATAAGAAAAGTATAGTAACGATCGGAAAGCTGACTAATCCTTGAGCAATGTTATTAGCACAATTTTTGGTTAATCAGAGAACTAACAACATGTAGAAACGTTACATAAAGAAATGCCTGCTTTTGCTAGCATAAAAAGCAATGTAATGGTGTTTGTACTGCATCAGTGATGAAGATGACGAATGCAACATAATCTTTTAATTGCTCCAAAATACTTAAAATTTCACCCTTATGATGTTCACGTTGAAAAACACCGATTTGGATTAAAGTACGATATTCTTTTTAATATTTTACTTCTTGAAAATATTTCAAACATTACACATCACGCATGTATTAAAAAATTATCATTCTGTTTCTTCTGGCCATTTTAGCATAAACGTTAAAGTTTAGTTAAAGCTAATAACGTTTGACGTTTTACAGGGTCAAATGAAAGCCTTGAGTCTGAAAATTCTTGAATTCCGAGTTTCAACTGTGATTCAAATTAATGAAATTGGTAAGAAGAACAAGTCCTGTCTCTCCTTCCTTATTTTATCCTTTGTCTGTCTTTCCTGGAAGACTGATCTTCTTACTGTCAACTTTAATGCTTACATTTGTTCTAATTGTTATTTATTTATTTTTGTACAGCTGCTTCGATGGGTGTTGGCTTCACCGCTATTAAATTAACCGCTCTTGGCCGTCCACAACTTTTGGTAAGTGAATATTCTTAAATGAAGTATTAACAAATTTAGGAAATAACTTTTTACGATTGTCTAAACATTAACTGATTAAGTTATCGATTGAGCGAATATTTGTATTTCTATAAGTATTTCTGATAGTTTTACGATATTTTTCTTCTTTATTTTAATTTTTCTTATTCTAATATACTAGTAATATTTAAACAATAAAGAGAATATAGTAGCTTCTGTATATTAATATTTGAGATAAGATGTAATCTTTGAACAATAATCAAATTTGTCAATCTTATACATATGTGTAGGATAAACTAGTAAGTAGTTAAGTAAGTAAAGTATTTATTATACCTATACATAGTATAAGTCTAATAATAATTCAGTAATCTATAAAATATGCAAAAAGGATCCATAACGTTATTCGGTTTAGAATAAACTAGTAATAATTTTGTTTTTTTTACATATCTACAGTTACATAAATAGTTATATGTTTTGTTATTTATAGCTCCAACTATCGGAAGTAATTATGCGTGCACGACAATATATGTCGGATGTAGTTGGTGGTGAAGGCGCTGTTTTAACTCATCATGCTACGGCTGATGATTTCATGAAAAAGTTCGAAGAGGCTCACATTAAAGATGAAGCGCCAGTACAAAAGTTTCTACAAAAAATTCAATCAGATAAAGAAGGGTAATAATTTATGAAAATTTATCATCGGTTACAAAAACATTTTAATCAATTATCATTTTTCCCATTTCTTCTTACTTTCAAGTCGTATCTTCGTATTAACTTTTTCAATAAGTTATAATCTCTACTCGTTATTTTCTTTCTATTGCTGCCTATTCTATCTTTGCTTGCTCTCTTTATTTAGTAATAACACTTTGCACACATTTTACAATTTTTTTTTTTTTTTTTTTTGTTTTATTTGCACATTAATATTTTCCCATCAGTATAAAGTTAAGAAATTCATTTCTCCCTATAGTGTTATTCACTTGTTCCCATGGAGTGGTATTCTGGATGAGAACTACGAGCTGAGCGAAACGTTCCAAGTTCCAGACATTAAAACGGGAAAGATGGTGAGGCTTATGTCGCAGCTCACGTCCAAGGAAGAAGAAATGTTCAGAAACATGATAAGACGTCTGAATAACATTGTCTCGGTATGAATACTTACAAATGAAAACAGTGAATAAAGAATGCAGGGTGTCTCATATAATTGGCTATATTTTTGGAATAATTAATAATAGAAAAATGTACTTTGTGGCAAAATTCGATGATTTTTAAGTCATTATTACATGTATGTTCTCATAAGTATGGTTTCATGTAAAACGTGAAATGGTCAATTAATCATGATCTTATATCTTGCAAGATATTTGCAGGATAACGGTCCAAAAAATTGGTAAACTCTATTTGCAAGTAGTTCAAAGTTATATGCTAACTTTGGCATAAGACAGCCTGTGTTCGATAAAATGGAAAGCTTTCGATACTTCCATTATTTATTGTAGAAAATACAATGAGGAGATTTAGAAGAGTTTAGTTTTCGTTAGCAAAGATAGAATTGCTAACTTTCATTACAGGTGGCCGATAAATTAGACGTACGTATAATGATAGACGCCGAACAAACGTATTTCCAACCTGCGATATCGCGGTTAACGTTGGAGATGATGCGCAAGTACAATACACATAAGGTAAACGTTTTGTTTCCGTAGATGAGATATTATCACTTAGTAAATTTTCAGTGGTCTAAACCCAAATGGTCTACTCCCTAGGCCGTGGTGTTCAACACATACCAGACATACTTGCAAGAAGCTTTTAATGAAGTGAAAACGGATCTGGAACAAGCTGAACGTCAGAATTTCTACTTCGGTGCTAAACTCGTCCGTGGCGCTTACATTGAACAGGTAATCCTTTATTGACTGATTTACACCGATAATTTTGCAGCTGACAATTTTTTCTGCGTACAATTACTGTATAAGATAGAAAAATTAAATTCAATTGCCGCAGGATTTACCGGGACAAGGGCATAAACCACGACGATCCGTTTTAAAGTATTATTTCTCTAATTAATCATATATTTAAAATTTGTGTTATGATTTATAAATTTTATTTTGTAAAATTATAATTTATTTAAAAAAAAAAAAAAAAAAAAGAAGAAAAGAAAACATGTTGAAGGCTATACAGTGGTTTACGAAAGTATTTAAACGCTTGTAGAAATTAAATTGTCGTGTACTGTAAATAGCAAATTTTGTGTTTTCAATTTCTTGAACAGTAATTTTTGCAGGTCCGATAAAACTTACAAATGGTAATGTATTTATCTATCTGTGAATATATATGACAGAAACATAATCGATTGTAACTTAGGAAAAGACGTAATTTTAAATCAGTGATTGTGAGTAGGTTAAAGTGACTGTATTGTACTGATTAAAAACTTGGGATAAATTTCTTCAAATTATAAATGTAGGAAAGAGCCAGAGCAGCAGCAATGGGTTATCCTGATCCAACGAATCCTACATTCGAAGCTACAACCGAGTCTTATCACAGGACTCTAATGGAGTGCTTAAGGCGAATGAAACAGTACAAAGACAAAGGAGAGGATCCAAAGAAAATTGGTATTATGGTTGCATCTCACAATGAGGATACAGTACGTTTCGCAATAGAAAAGTACGTATTACAGGATATTTTCTATGAATTTTTAAAATATACAGTATATGTTTGATTTAAATACATATACACACAATTATTTTCATTCAAATTCCAATGTCTTTTAATAGTTTGAATAATAATTACATACATTATCATTCATAAGTATTTGGACACTTATTGGTCCAATTTGATCAAAAAGTTGATACTTCTATTGTACATATTATCATAGTTATGACTGAAGAACATTTCTCTGCTTTCTAGACTCTACTTCTGTAATATTGTTCTTTAACTTTCGTCGTAACGGGGACCAAATGATCTGCTAAACTTAAACTTAAACAGGGAACATACTTACGTTGCTCGAGTTTCATATTTCGCTAATAGATCGCTAATAGATAGTTGACGTTTCATAAAATCTGTATAAACTTTTAAGTTTAAGTGCTCAAAGACGCATATTTCAATCACTCTAATATTCCGATTTTGAAGTCATTTAACTCAGGTATCGCCGTAGGATAGCAATTTTTATCCATTTTCGATTATTATGTATGTATGTATGTAGTTTTTCCGTTTATATTATATAAATACTAACCATTGCTCTTATCAGTATGTAATAACTATATATGTAGTTCCCTAAGATAAGATTAGAAGCCAAAATTAGATTAAAGAGTTTCGTTTGCGGTATATTTTGTTTATTAGCAATAATTAGAAATGTGTATGCGTGCCCAAATATATACTTGTGGATGATAGCGTATATGTATATGTAGACATAAATTGGACATACTGTTTATTATGTAATTATTTAGGCTACTATTATTTACTAAGGTATTCTAAATGTGTTATAAAATAGAATGAAGGAGATAGGAATCTCACCGGAGGATAAGGTGATTTGTTTTGGCCAATTATTGGGAATGTGTGATTACATAACTTTCCCACTCGGTATGTATCTTTATTTCTTCTGCGCTTAATGGATTGTCGATATTTATACATTCATTGAAAATGTTTAAGGCGCAACAGTACAATAGTAGAATGCGTATAATGTGCAAAAATATGTAACATGTCTAAAGTATAATCTTTATGTAATGGGCATCGACTCTACTTATAATATTTAAAAATTGAAACAAACGTTCGCTTACGTTACATATTTCCAACTGTATCTATAAAAGTGTGAATTTATATAAAGATCTGCAGTCTTTAATAATAAAGATTTAAGAAAGCTTTTATAACTCTCTAGAATAAAATATTACTGATATTATGAATTTTGAATGTTTAATAATAAAACTCAAATTTTAGGTCAGTCTGGATACTCAGCATACAAATACATCCCTTACGGTCCAGTGAAAGAAGTATTACCATATTTGTCTCGGCGTGCACAAGAGAACCGAGGCATACTTAAGAAAATCAAGAAAGAGAAACGCCTGCTGTTAGCCGAAATTATGAGGCGTTTCGTGAGTGGGCAGATATTTTACAAACCGAAGGGAAATTATACTCCCGTCTGAGCAGCTGGTCGTTTTATTTGCACAGACAGATTTTAAATATCAAACTTAAGTAGTGATTGTAAATTATTCAAAAGGAAAAAAAGACTTTTGTGGTACGCAGAACAAACGCGCGCGCGTGAGAGTGACTGGAAGAAATATGCAGTGTTATTCATTATACAAAATTGCCTTAGTGTGAATATTATCAAGTGCAAAACTGCTCAATATCGCACCATATGGTAGAACTATGTTCATTGCTCGTTATGTTTATATTAATTGAAAGAAGAAGGCTCTTCTCAGCGATGCGTTATTACTTTTATAAATAGGGAGCACATTTTACGCTTTATTAATAAATATCATGTTCGATATCACATAACCGGGTATATGTTATATTGAATATGTACATTTTTAATAACGATCTTTTTATAAAAAAGCAAGAAAAAAATTGAGAAAGATACTTGAGACATTAGTATCGAACAATCTCATTTGCAAAGACACTTTAGTATTTTTCTTTTCTTTTTTTTTTTTTTTTTTTTTTTTATATATGAAGTTTCTACAGAGTAGTTTTTAAAGCTCAATCGATAAATTGCAAACCGAAACAAGATATGTCTTTTTTGCCTGAAACATATTATAGTCCTATATTTTATATTTTATTTAAGAATCTCGTAGTGCGTGTGTGCACGATTATTTATAGCGAATGTGTTTGAATATATGTTGACATACTTTATTATTCATTTGATGCTACATATATACATATATAGATATATATGATTTTCCATATGAAAGTATAGAACGATCATCAAATGAAATTGATATAGCGTGTGCTGTATTTAATTAAGTTAAAATACTCGCGTGGAATGAACATTCGCTACTATATAGTTCCATAATATTTTATGCGTAGTTACCAGGAACAGATATTACCAAAGTTGTTAGTATTGGCAAATTACGAGTCATAAATGTTTTCTATTTGATCACAAAGTGTTTGCATATTATTAAGAAAAAAAAAAAAATAAATAAAAATAAAAATAGCTCCCGTAATTTGTTGATAAGTAAATATTTGGAAATATTTGGCAAAATTTTATTAAGTTTCTGGTACGAATGAATATTGATGTAAGAGCCATTTTATTTGTGCAATTACTACGCATGTTGAAAGAAAGTTAAGTGATATTGGGCCGAAATAGCGATGAACTGCGAAACTTGGAATTGAAGAAAAATATATAAATAATTAATGACGTTGTATAAGTTTTTAATTCGTTATGGTTCAGCCTAATGTTACTTTCCTCAGCAGACGAGATAAATAATATTCATGAATATTGATATAGCTTATACACAATTCTTAATCAATTTTCCTTTTAAGAAAACTAAATACCAAGAAAGCTTTATAATTTATAAACAATAAATTTTTGTCGAGTTTCAATTCATTGTTTTACATGTCAAATGACGAATCCTGTGCTTTCGCTCAGTTCGAATTTATTTATAAAAAAAGAACGTACAATAGCGTTCGCACAAATTGAGTAGTAAATTTTTTTGTTCCATAACATTTCAACGTTCGAACGGAACATAATTGTCGCTAGCAATGAAAATAATTCGACATGTGGTGGATAATTTTCCACGCAGTTGAATAACACTTCAATATTTTCTCATCAGTATTTTTTTTTTTTTTTTTTTCTTTTTTTTTTTTTTTTTTTTTCTTCGTAGAGATCAAAATAGTATGTTTTTGTCCTGTAGCATTTCCTTTTTGCTAAACTTTACGTCTGTTTTCAACAGATCCTATCTCTCATTTTTATAATATATACGAACGTACAATTTTTCATGATCTCTTGTGTTTATCACGCTTGTGTCGTAATTGCGTTCGAAACTGTGTATATGTAGTCTGTATTTTCCAAACATTTAAGAGAAGTATTATGTTTTGTAGGGCAGTTATTTCTTCAAGGTGTGGCAGTTCTTTTAATTAAGATTAAGCAAAAAGTCTCGAAGAAACCATGTTACATTTACACACCTAAGAGAATGAAATTGAATCGATGAATAAAGGGGCATTGTTAAAGTTATACATGCTATAGCTAAATGTTTTTATGTGGCTAATGGTATGTTGGATGCGAGTGACTTAGGTATAATTCTATTTGTTATTATATTTTAGTGTTCGGCTGTCACGTCGATACATTAATTGATTTCTATATGTCTCGTGATGATGACAATAATTTAGATAGTTAATGTTATTAAAGAAACTTGTATGCTATAAATATAAAACTATAATGCCATGATGGATCGCATTTGTCATCACCATTGAAGTAGAATTTATACGGGGCAATGACACGAGACTAATAAAAGAGAGACGAGTAGTGAAGAAAGTGAATAAATATATATAGTTATTATCCTCGTGTGTGATAAATATTACACGAGTCAATACATAATTATACGAAGCAACGTTCATTACCAAGGATATGCATTTTACTGCCAGAACGAACTTATAAAAGATACTTTCTCTTGGCTGAATATTATGAAAAATAACTAACTGTGTGTGTGAATAATATATTTATGATGAAAGTAATACAATATAGTGTTTACTATGTCGTTTTTAACAGTAAATGTTGTTAGCATCTATTTATGTGTAGCTCACATAAATGTAATCTAAAAAGCAGAAATAATATTCTCTCTAATAATGTTCTCATGCAATTTACCTTTATTCGGAGAGAGACTTTATTACATATATATATATATATATATATATATATATATATATACGTATGTGTATATAAATCGAAATCTTGTTTTGGGATTATAAACCTGTCAAAGAAGAAGATTGATTGAAACATCGATCGATATAAAATAAGATAATATTTATTATTTCACGAAATACAGTTAATATATGCCTCTCCAGTACCATTTCTAAATCCATGCTTGTATACTAGGACAGGAACATTTCGCTTCCATTTGTTCTCTTCTGTTATAGAATTCATCGTAACGCAAGTTCGGTTCAAATATTTAGGATTTCTTATTTAAATCAAAATGAGCAAATTTATTGCTAAAGTTTTTTATATCGAATATCTCATTGGTTGTGGAAGTGGCGTTTCTTGTCCTAGTCTTTGCAACAATTAACAAATCTTTTTCTTTTGTATCTTTTCAACACTTTCCAAAGTGTTCTTTTGTTCTTATATCTCTGCTTATACGGATTCTTAATTAATTATATAATTTATTTCAAGATTGCAAAATATATTGGTATACATATAAATACGATACTATTGTATGAATTAATTTGGTTATGTTTTGGTTTGAATGCGTTACGCATGAATTAATACAAATTATCAGTCGTACAATCGGAAATTATGGCAACAAGAAAAGCGACTTTGCGCTTGAAAATCTTTCATGGTAAACTTACAAATAGTCCGGCTATTCGTGTCTCTTCTTAATTTTATAAATTATGAAATATTCTCATATAAATACCTATCTGCTAAATTACCATCAAACATGTGTCGATGTTTTACTTTTGTAACAATTATTCAATATAACATGTGTTAATTTGTATTTAAAGTTCCTCTCATATATCAATATTACAATGTTCTTAGTTTAAAATTTATCAATAAAATGCAACTCTGTATTATTTCATGGAATTATACAAGTTATAGCTTTTATACACAAAAGATACCTATAAGAAGCGTAACTAAATGTACATTCATGATATGGTGAATACGTTGAAAGATAACCTGGTAAAAAATACGATAAATATCGAGCATTTTACGTATTACACTTATTTGGTCGTTATGTACAGGACAGAATGGATCGCGTGTGCTACAATTTCATCCTTTCGAATATAATTGGCGAAGTAACAAATAACATTTTTATAATACAGAAAAATAGAACAAATTTTTTATGTTGGAAAAAAGTTTCATTAACATTTATCTTTTTAACGTTATTAATTAATTAATTATTGACTTAGGATTATTCGATTCCCTTTGAAGTTCATAATCAATGATACTTCATGCTTTAGCTTGATAAATAGAGTAATATTGGCTTTTTCGTTGAAGCATTATTTTTTTTTTTTTTTTTTTTCTAAATTAAAATATTCCTTTTTAATAAAAAAAAGAAAAAAAAAAAAAACGTTTCATTTGTACAACGAATTCTTATGTTAATTTATTTTCTCGTGTGAATGATAAACTTTGGTATTGATTGTAGTAATATAGAATTAGAATCGAACTATGTTACAACTGTACTTACGTTCAAGTATCTTATAGCTAGATTTTTATTTCGATTCTGTGACACAGGGCAGACGTGGTTTACAATCTCGTATCTTTCTATTTTCGCAAGATTAAAATTAATTTGGTTTTTTTTTTTTTTTTTTTTTTTTGAAAGACATCAGGTACGTTTCGACGGTTAAACGTCAGTTATAATGATTTGTCAGAGAGATACTATTATGATTAGTATATTCGATCGTTAACTATTTATATTCTGCTATCGCTCAGTCTTGTACGATACCGGTTTATCGATCGTACCGTGGCGGATTAAGAAATTGTCCGCAAGAGTGTTTATTTACTTATATCTTTTGCTACATGAAAAAATTTCACGTATAATATGTTCTTCGTTCCATTCAACTTGAAGAAAGACTTTAATTTACCCAGTATTTGATACATTGTATTTGAAATACAATTTAACTAGGTACACAGATTCGTTATTGTTTGTTATCAATACATATTGTAAAATGATTGAAATGTACCCCGATTTGAACTTAAATTAAAAACTGTAAGGCGTAAATTTACCTTTTTTTCGAATCTTTTTGATTACGTTTTTGATAAATACATTCTTACTAATTTTTCTTGTGTTTTCCTTAATTTTTGTGTTACATATAACGTTATAATAATCCTTTGCAGGAACATATAATATGTTTCAAACGTTTTGTCTAAACTGTGATATCTGCGTATATAAAAACTCATCGTACATTCATCTCTATTGCAAATTATAGTTAAAATTTATGGTTACACTACAGAGTTAAAATTGTAAAGAACGCTTGAAGAAAAGAAACACACAAGAAAATAGTTAAACTTGTAAAATTCAGAATTGTGATCGTTCCTTTAGATCAGATTATAAAATTGAAATGAAAGATACTGCAAACTTCCAAGAGGTTTATCCTTAAGAGACAGGAAGAACGCTGCTTTCCTCGTTCGCGATACTCGCTCTGTGATTATCTGCGATCGAAGAAGAAGGTTGAGGCTCAGTATCTTTTGCGCCTACACTTTGTTTAGTATTACAAGTAAAAGCAACGCTGCTTGCTCTTCGTCGCGTGCGCAATTTTGTCATAGTTGCAGCATGTTCTATGAAAGGATTTCTGTTTCTGTTGTGTCTTCTCGTCCTTCTTAAGCCGAATGGAACGAACTTGTCTCAATCTCTATGACGTGCCTCTGTCTTGATATTCGATCCATGATCGTTGGTAGTCGGATCTCCCAGTCACAATGGTGCCAAACTTTTCCCTCTTTTGGCCAATCTAATCTCTAACCATCCGTAAGGAAGCACCGAGAGAATTAGCACACCGGAAAGGCCAAGTACTCTAAATTGTGTGCAGACCAGTCCGTGTAAACCAAGGGTAAGTGCGAGACCAAGCCATTTCCAGAAGAGGGACGTCGACAGAGGTCCTTGCCAAGAGTTTGGGTATAAACCCATTACCAGAGCTAAAAATTGAACAAGATGATATTGATACTTGTATTATGCAATTAAAAAAAAAAAAAAAAAAAAAAAAAAAAAAAACTTACTGTATATCAGAGTCTCCCAAATAGAGTTGCAAACTCCCCAGGCAGCAGATATAACGTGAAAAAGTGCTGGGTCATCGCCAGATGGTCTCCAGGTGGTCAAGACCAGCAGTAAACACGCATGGAATACAAATCCTACAACTGTTGAACAAAATACCGTGAATACAATTTACTATGACAATGAGATGGATTTTTACGCATTTAAACGAGAAATTTAGATGCATAATAACGTGAAGAGGGTACATAACACGCAAAGATGTATAAAATTTTCAAAATAATCTTCTTATCACGAAACGAATCTCTACCTCGTTTTCCATTTGTTCTATGATTGTTCGATCTTTGTTTCTAGTTATAATCATAAAAATATGAATTTTCATAAAGATCCGCAATTTGATTACAACACGTTACTCACCTACGACGAAATATCTTTTAATATGTCGCAGTAACATCGATAGGGTGACATCAGCAAGAGCTTGTAAGGAAGCTAGCGCTAAAAAACTGATCGTTACTGTGCTAGCTCCACCCAGGGCGCAGACTACGTATGCCTGTTAAGAAATAATCAAATATTCATCGTGTATCGTAATATAATATATAAATATATCTCATATAAATAACGATCATAAAGTAACAGCGTTCTATGACAACTTTCAAGCAATCGATATTATGAACCAAGTTGAAAGGAAAAAATTGAGATATATTATACTCACTTCTATAAAATCGGCATAGATGAAACCCTGTTCGAGTCCGATAAAAAGTGTCAATGGTGCAGCTAACTGTAACTTAGGATCTAGGAACGCGGCTTTCACAGATTGCAGAATATTTTGAACGCTGTGCTTTTCATTTACGCTCTGTGGTTCTTTCATTCGAGAGTCGAGAAAAGCGCACGATATACCTAATCCTAATACAGCAAGACCCAGCCATATGCCGACCAATATTTGCGATGTACCGGACGATAACGTAGGTAAATTAATTGTGCTATTGTATAGATAAATTTCTTCTGGACAGTACTCTGCTCCGCACTTGTCATTTATCTCACTGCTTACTGTATTAAGAGGTACCAAGTCTGTTAATTTTACAAGTATGGCAGCGATTAAACAACCTAAAAATATAAAATTTTACTTGTATTTAATCGTAGTACACCGGTAGTCGACTAAATGGAATATCCAGATGTCTGTCTTATTTTATTTATCGTTGTACGAAAACGTTTTTCAGGGGAAAGTTACGTTATTTCAAGGAGCACGGTAATTTGGATAAAAGAAGAAGACACAAAACTATCCCTTACCGTCTTTCCTCGCTTCTCATACGTTTCGTAAGTTTTATAAAATTAACGTTGAAACATCCTTTGAACTACGCATTTTTGGACACAAGCGCTCTAACGCTTTTACATAGAGATTAAAAAAAGGCTCGTCGATTGGTGTGTAAAAAAAAAAAAAAAAAAAAAAAAAAAAAAAAAAAAAAAAATTCCATTGAAATCTGCTTAAAAAATCGATATGAAAAAGACATTGTATAATAAAACAGATATTTCGTGATATGGTCTGGCTGGTCTTATACGTATGAGGTGTTTAAAGGGGAAAAAGAAAATATTTATTCGTTTTGGATATTCATCGTTAGCGATACGACGTATCGAATTAATTATCTTACATAGATTTTAAATACGTAATGCTATGGTATGTTTAAATTTGTACGTTTTAATATACGCAATATAGTTGCACGACTAGCATAGAAAAGTCTTGTGTAATATGTATTTAATTCGGATAATGTTCATACCCAGTGCGAGACCAATGTCTTCCGCTAATTTGATTCCTCGATTAAGTCTTCTTAGAAGGCACTCGCGTCTTGTTTCGTCAGGATCCTCGGGATCGACGCACACCAGAGCTAAACTCGTCGCTGAAGCATTTACATGTGAAACTCTTGCTATGAAATTTGGACTCATACAAGCACCGAGCATCGCGTAACTAGGTAATAATATGTACCTATTAACAAACAAATAAAATATAAAAGACGATACTTTTCCTACAATGTTGTGACGTTACTGGACCATGGATGTTTACGCAGATTCGTATCTTTGTGAATATAATCTAAAAAATGGAATTTATGTAAAGAGCCGTTTTATCTGACAAGAACGATAAATATTAATTATATATCGTTGATATTTTATATATTTTCCCAATGTAAATAAACGCATAAAAATCCGTAGTTCTTCGAAACTACATTTCCATGGTGTTCGACTATACGTACCACTTTGGATAAAAATGCAATCCCACGAAAATAGTGGTGGCCACGTGACTAGAGCTTATGGCGAGGTTCGTCCCGAATCTCTGTACGAGGATTGGCGCGAAGCAACTGGTAATCGTCGCGATTGCGTAAAGTAGAGCGAGCAACATCGGTCCTAGTTGAGGATTAAAGGTGCCGAGGCCGGCTTGTAATGGGAATATCGGCAGCGTAGCGGCTGAACAGGTCGCGTGTCCTAACAGAAGAGCAGCGCAGTGCCTCAAAATGGCTTTCTTCGGTGGTCTAGGACCGGAAGGAGCTGCCCTTACGGCGGCGATCAATCGACGAACGGACGACGCTCCTGCCGATGAATTCATCGAGTCTCGTCGACGCCACGATAATGCCGATGTCCTCGTTGACCGACAGGAGATGGGAGAATATGCTGCCATATGCTGTAAATCGGAATTTCAATAATAAATAAACCCGCTTTAGAGGAGGAGGAGGAGGAGGAGGAGAGCGTGGAAATTATATTTGCCGAGGATAGGATCAAGAATATGATATATCGTGGTTATATTTTCTATATCCTGTATTACGATTTTCAGATACGTTTAACAGATTGTTAGGTATTTACCTCTAACATAGCATCATTGTCCCACAAGGCATGATGGTGACCACTGCTTCTAGCGCGTCTATGTGTGTGTGCTAAAGGCGGAGGCTGAGCTGGCAGTCGTATAGGTCCCAAACCACCGATCGGAGCCGGTCTATAAGCAGGACTTTCGAGTTTGTCCTTCGACAACTCGTGAAGATTCGGCAACGAGCCCATGATGATCGTAAAATCACGTCCGTTTTTTTTTCACTTCTACTCCGTTCGTCTCCGTTTATCTCTTTAAAATCGCATCAACGCGTTTTCGATTCTCTAGAGAATCATTGCCAAGGAAACACGCGATCGTTACCATCGTTGGAATTCCTTTTTTCCTCTTTCGCCTTCCATTTGTTCACCCGCTGGTTACCTGTACCTGAAACGATAGAAAATCTCGTCGAGTAACAGTGGCTGCAAAATGTGTATTTGCACATCGTTCTATCTGCCACAGCAACGACATATTAAGTTTCGTATCGAGTGCAAGTAGCGCGTAGGTTTATACAGACCTTGATAAAATGGCGCTGAATTGGAAATTAAGGGTACGTGGAAACTCGTCTTTTAACAGCTGGTATGTTGGATACGCGGGGATTCGAATGAAAGTATTCGAACGTTCGGCCAATTTAGAGAAAATTCCGATTTATCTTACGAATGCATTAACGCGTGTTCTACGAAACTGTATATGGTAAGAGGAATTGCAAAAAATACTTGAGTTAAACTCGATATTATTATTTGATAAATTCAGAGTAATTCGCATAACAAATTAATCACGATGAAATTATCTTTCGTTACGTTATGATATCTTGAAAGCCTTTAATTTTGTCGTTTTACGAATCAAACGCCTTACGATCGGGCAAAATCCAGTCACAAAAGTATTTGAACGCATTGAACGTATTTGAATATTGTCAGCATATTATCTACGAAACATATTATATACGAAACCTTTTAAAATTGTATCGGTAGCGTAATGGGACACGATTATCACGGTTGTACGACTAAAACATAAAACCAACTTGGAAACGTATGTAGAAAATACATGCAAAACAACTTGTTAATACATACCTGATAAAAAGGAAAATAGTACATGTAGCGTGAGTAGTCGCTTGAAACGCGCGATAAGTGCGAAATGTTATCGCATTAAATATTAAGGCTTGATAATACAATGAACTCTAGAAAATGCCACAAAATATGTGCTTGCGATGAATGTCTTGTAACACGGTCTAATTGAATACCTTGACGTTTCGTGTGAAATACACGGTATATTCGCTAGAAATTTCTATAAGTATTCGACTATGCATCCTCGTGTGTTGCGAATAAAATAAAATAAAATAAAATGAAACAAGACGAAACAAGATGAAGCAATATGAAACAAGATGAAACAAGATGAAACCAAATGAAACAGGATAAAACAAGATAATGATAAAAACAAGATAAAAGCAAGATGAAGATGAAGCAAGATGAAACAAGATGAAACAATATGAAACAAGATGAAGCAAGATAAAACAAGATACTGATAAAAACAAGATAAAAGCAAGATGAAGATGAAGCAAGGTGAAACAAGATGAAACAATATGAAACAAGATGAAACAAGATAAAACAAGATAACGATAAAAACAAGATAAACCAAGATGAAGATGAAGCAAGATGAAATAAGATAAAACAAGATAAACCAAGATGAAGATGAAACAAGATGAAACAAAATGAAACAGGATAAAACAAGATAATGATAAAAACAAGATAAAAGCAAGATGAAGATGAAGCAAGATGAAACAAGATGAAACAATATGAAACAAGATGAAGCAAGATAAAACAAGATACTGATAAAAACAAGATAAAAGCAAGATGAAGATGAAGCAAGGTGAAACAAGATGAAACAATATGAAACAAGATGAAACAAGATAAAACAAGATAACGATCAAAACAAGATAAACCAAGATGAAGATGAAGCAAGATGAAATAAGATAAAACAAGATAAACCAAGATGAAGATGAAACAAGATGAAACAAAATGAAACAGGATAAAACAAGATAATGATAAAAACAAGATAAACCAAGATGAAGATGAAGCAAGATGAAACAAGATGAAACAAAATGAAACAAGATGAAACAATATGAAACAATATGAAACAAGATGAAACAAGATAAAACAAAATAATGATAAAAACAAGATAAACCAAGGTGAAGGTGAAACAAGATGAGACAATATGAAATAAGATGAAACAAGATAATGATAAAAACAAGATAAACCAAGATGAAGATGAAACAAGATAAAACAAGATTAAACAAGATAATGCAAGATGAAACAAGAAGAAACAAGATGCAATAAGATAAAGCAAGATAATGATAAAAACAGGATAAACCAAGATGAAGATGAGGCAAGATGAAACAAAATGAAACAAGATAAAGCAAGATGAAGCAAGATAAGATAAAATAAAATAAAATAAAGCAAGCATGAAGATGAAACAAGATGAAACAAAATGAAACAGGATAAAACAAGATAATGATAAAAACAAGATAAACCAAGATGAAGATGAAGCAAGATGAAACAAGATGAAACAAGATGAAACAAGATAAAACAAAATAATGATAAAAACAAGCAAGATAAGATAAAATAAAATAAAATAAAGGTCGTGAAATTATATACATACCTCTGCTAAAATAAGAAACGATAAGTTTGTTCAAATTTCATCGAGTGTCCGAGTATTGATACGATTTACTATATGTTAAAAGGTATTTTTTAAAAGACATATTTGTTCTAAATAATTTCATTAGATTTTGGGTGAAAAGAATCAATATACGTCTTAATGCTCTGCGGGTCGTTGCAGATGTTCGTTCGTAAAACGATCAGCCGTTTCGCGTTTCTCGTTTCATGGCGATACACTGCAGGATTTTGCATGATTTATCTGGCAATTCTTGGAGTGTAGACTCGTCAATTATGTAAGGGATGGGAAGAGAACAGAGAGCAGAGGCAAAGATGAAACGAACGGAGATAGAAATGCCGTAGTTGCTAACGGAACCTTGAACGAGAACTTACAACGAAGGAACTGCTAGTATAACGAGCGTATTCTCGTTGACCTTGATATATCGGTCTGTGGAAGGATTTCGACGAATCGTGACGACGCGTCGATCGATGGATCGTTAGATGAAAAATGCAAAACAATGTAAATTACGTAGTTCGATAAATCTGTTTTATGTATGTTGAGGTACGTGTAACAGTGGCATATATATTTTTTGTTTAACAAGCGACGAATTGAACAACGTTCAACGGAGGACGATTGAAATTGACCGATTTTGGATCTCGATGTCAACGAAAAATTTGAACGAAACGTGTTTCGATGCTTCTCAAGAAGCGCGCAATGTATGATTATTTATCTGCGAGGAAACTTATAAAATATTATTATTAGCGAACATTACTTTTACGTTACTTTTACGATTACTATTGGCAAAATAATCGTTGCAAATCAGTAACAGACAAGTTCCTCGTAGATTGGTATCGAGCACGTTTGAAAAATTATGTTTCTATCGTCGCGACACAGCAACGAACAACGTCGTTATGTTGGCCGTAGAAAGTGACGCTTCGAAAGTTACAGAAATATCGGAACGACGAATTATCCACCGTACTGTGTATCAACAAGTAGAGTCCGCACGTTTTTGTTCGTTTATGGAAAATATAAAACCGTAAAAACTGTACGGAATACACGTATAACACGGAGGAACGTATAAAATACCTAAAGTGAAGCAGCGATCGTGGTAATATTTAAATGGAAAATGAAATATTAGAGAAAAGCTGTATATAAATTCCAACTTTTTAGCTACGTTCATAGAAATATGAAATCGCGTAAAAATCCGCGATCTATCCGTTAGACTCGAGAGCGAAACCATGCGTTTGTTTAAAAGATAAAAATTTCATTTTTTCGCCAGATACATATTGCCATTTTTATTCGAATAAACAGACGAATATAACGATCAGGCGTAATTGCTGGTCGCAATTTTGCAATTTTCACTGTATCGTATATAATTTGTAATATGAAAAGTTTCCACGTGTTCGTCGTACAGCACCGACTAGTCTAATCGCCTTTCAGTAACCAAACAATCAGCGCGAACGAAATACATTTTTTTTTTTTTTTTTTTTTTTATCTGTAAGTTCGATCAGTTTGCAACAAAAGTTAAATCAAAAAGACGTTTGTTCGGTCCTTGTTCTACTTTTTCTGACAAAACGTCTGAAATTTCAAAGCAGGAAGAAGGAAGATGGTGAACGCGAATGCGGCCTTGAGGCTGCTTATCTAAAATAAAATGAGCCAGAGACAAGCCGCCGAGGCTACCGATGTTTCAAAAACGCGGAAGCCGAGCACACGTTCAATGCACAGACCAAGAAAATATTATTTATTATACTCGTGACGTACGTGACGGTCAAATTCGAACAGAGATGCGTCTTCTGACATCTGAGCGCTTTTTTCTTTTTTTATCGTTATCAATCATTTAGATCGAAAAATCTACCAGTGAAACGATTGGTCGATCCTGAACGACAATTTTTCCTACAAATCGCAACGTTTCTATTCTTGAGAATAAACAATTGTTATCGTTGAATTTCAGGAAATTAATTTCACTCTATCAAGTTTCAAGAGTTTTGATCTCTGCCGATTCCGCTTCGAGGTACGAGGAAGAAGCTTACAGCCATCGATACCGCGCGACTCTGCCCTGCTGTTCAATTTCGCATCATTTGATAGTAATCAAAATGTCGTACTATGAAAACGGGTGGAGGGAGGGGGGAGGAGGAGGAGGAGGAGGGGGGAAACGAAGGGAAGAAATTGAAAAAAATCATGCAACACTTACTTTTCCACGGACGTGTCGCTCCATCGACCAACGTTCGCCATGGTTCTTCACCTACGAACCGATCAGCAGCTGAACCTCCGTCAAACTCATGCTCGATCCTCGAACCACCATACAATTGCTAATACGAAACACCAACTATCAATATTTTTCCACTATAAAACCAGAAAACCAGTCCGTAAACCGACTCGTCTCCTTCCAACGCATATACTTTAATCGTCCGCTTAATTTTCTCCATAAAAATGTTTTATCGAATATCCAGTTGTCCCAGGTTTTCACTTCACTGTTCAAACCGAGTAGACGCAGATTAATTTTTAGAATTTAAATTCGAACGTCTCGAAGACACGTATTCGAGTTTATCGGAGATCGGTTAAGATTATTTTCAATATCGTTTGCTCGATGCCTCGATTCTTCTTTTCTATACTTTATCGGATCAACGTTGTTACAGTAATTTTTGCGATTCGTTATCTTTTTCACTAACACTGGAGAAGAAACGCAATTTCCATGAAAATTGGTTCAAATCGTACCGATTAGTCTTTAAGGGAACAGTCCGTGGTCTATTCGAGTTCTTTGAATCGTCTCCTTCTTATCGTTACGACAATTTTTATCTTCCACTTTTAACCAACGCGATCGGAGATTCTCGATCGCTCTTTCAACGGCACCTTGGAACAAGACAAATTTCGTTAAGTATATTCTCGATTACGTTGCGTCTTATAATATCGTTATATAAATATAAATATCCTTTTGAACATTAATTTGTATAATTACAAATACGATCTTTATTTCTCCGATGGAATTCTGAAAATGAAATTCTACCGTGTTTCAAATATCTCGCGAATCGACGTTTCGTTTTGGACAGACAAATTAGCGAATACGATGGCGAATATCGTTTAAAGGAGCAATTTACGGTGTGCTCGGTTCGTCGAATCATCCACGTTGCAACGATGATTTTTACTGTTCGATTCGAGCAATTCAAAATAGAAGATGCCCACGTTTCGAAATGGAGCGTTCGAATAACAAAAATGTCGATCTCTTTTGTAGATTAATTTAAAATCCATCCGTTTCGAAGAGATTTTCAATAACGATATTCGAATATTCGTTAAAGTCGAAAGTTAAAATCGAAATTCGTTCGAACGAAGCTTGCTTCGTCGTGTTACAACGATGCTTATTTTCTACTATTTTACGAACGTAAATAAGAAAGAAATTTCGCGACATCCATCCGATAGAGATTGCAACGAACAATTTTTTAAAGGAGAAAAATTCCGATGTATTTTATGGGATATTCTCTTCTCGTCGTTCACCGTGTATTTATATCACTTCCGTTGTGTATCGTAGCGATGATCGATAACCACATTAACGCGAGAAACCGCAACATCGAGCGAACGCAAACCAGGCAAATCGTTAGGAAAATCTGATACTATTCACGCATTAATTGAATTAACACTGTCAAGCGTTAAACTTCTCTACGATCTTCGATTTTCCCCTCGAATCGTCCACGCTCTAACGACGACGTCTATTTTATAATATATCTTTTTAACGATACGACGCGCGTTCGAGTATCGTTTAAATCGCTTAATCAGATCCGCCCCTTATAACGATCATTTTTATTTTTATTACTCTCCAAGTAACGAATCGTCGCTTCGTTATATTCGTCTTGTCTACGATCTTTTTATAAATCTGTTCGAATAAGAGAAATTCCGGATGTAATTTTAATTTCATATCAAACGCGTTTAATTTTCGTTGAGATTATCTTAAACATTGTTACGAACGAACCAGTTCCATCTCTTTAAATCGTCCCATTCTTCAATTACATAACAATTTTCGATAACAATTTTTATTTTCCGTTTAAGAAATCCTTTAAGAAATCACCTTTCAAACGGGGTATCGCGAATTTTCGACAAGACCATCTTCGAACGAGAATTGATCAAATTTTTCACCTATGCTGACAATTAATTTCGAATAATTTAGCTTAATTTAAATAAAGATAGTTTACGTTATAGAACTATCGACGTATCGTATCCAGCTTATTTGAATTTTTTCAATAACGTTAAATCGGATCGTCGATTACGCTACCAACGAATACCTTCGAATAATCTTCGAATTTCACGAGTAAGATTCTTACGTTTAACTTTTAATGAATTACTTGGACGCGTATTTAATTTGTCCAACGATTAATTCACCGTTATATGGAACATCGTTAAAGATGGTTTACGAATCCTCGAACGATTAACAATTTTCATTTATCATTTATCCTTTAACCGACACGCTAAGAAATCCCTGATCACTGTCGCCGGAATTTTCCAATTACATAAATTACTTTAAAGTACTTTGCCGAACACGTATTTCACTTTGGCGCAGATTAATCGAGATTCCCTGGAATATCGATTCGAACGATTGAAATTAATTTAAATAATTCAAAGTAAGAAAATAATTTCTGGTGTACCTGATTCCTTGAACGTATTATCACTTTACTATATCCACGTTACGACGATTCTTACTGTCCGTGTAACACTAAAGAAATGAAATACTCTATCACGTTTCCGATAGCGTGGTTCTCAAGACGAATAATCTTCCAATAAGATTATTATAATTGCCATCTATCGTTGTATCTCAAATTTTTCTCCACACTCGATTGAACGTTAATTTACTCTTATATCCGATATTATTAAAGATACTAGTTCGCGGTGTGCTGAGGTCGTGCGAAGGGGTTGCAGTATTATTCGTCCAGGGAAAGTAAAACACGGAGCGCGACTCACCCCTCGGCTGGACTCGGTGTTGCTCGCCATCGTTCGTTCTCCCTTGATTCTCGCTATACTCTTGATATGGTCGATAACAGGGAGAGTGCGTATTGCATCCTTCCGTTTCTCGATTCTCCTGCGAATTTTTCAGGCGAATCTCGAGGCACGAGCCGCGGCAACCATTATTTTACACGGATTCGATTACGTTTCAACGGAGAGAGAACGTGGAACAGGCATCGATCCGTTTTATTTATTTACGTTGACAAAGATGTAAATTTGCTAGGAGATGCTGCTAGCCTAAGGAATAACAACGTATACGTTGTATCGGTATTCGTCGTCATCGGTATGTTGGTATATCGGTGGTAGAATAGCGGTATCGACGTTATCGTAGAAATTTCTTGAGAAGATCTTCGGAACGAGAACGAGTCAGAAGTAGATCATCTTCGAGATCCGACGTTACGAATTATTGAAAAAATTAAGTTTTTATTGTAAAAGGTAATGTTACGATCGATCTTTAAACGATACATTTACCTTTGTTGCAGCTTCTTTCCATTCGAATGCTTTCGCAAGAGAGCGTCAAAGTGGTCACCACCTCTAAGAAAATATCTGATTTTTAGTTTTCTCAAGCACCGAAGTCACCGATAGCGCGCATAGACGAAAGACTGCGTCGAAGGCAAACCATAAACGGTACACGCGCAACGTTGGCTTCAGGGTTTTTCAATAATAGGGTAACTCTGCAAGCGCGCGGATCTGCAACCAGCTCGTATCGTATTCCAAAAACTTTGTACTTACGCTTAATATTCAGAATAAATATATATTTTCTACAATTACGATTTATCCATGCGTTCCTTTGTATTCACATACATCCGATACTCTTAACAGAAAGAAATAACGCGTTAAAATTTATCGTTTTGTCTAGTCAACGATTCCTCGAGAGAAAAATGTTATCCGAGTAACCATTTTTAGTATTATACGTAGAATTGTTTAATATTTTTGCGATCGCTGATACGTGGACAAGTTCTATTTTTTTTTTTTTTTTTTTTTTTTTTTTTTTTTTTAATACAAATAGCAAAGTTGTTGAAATGTTTTCGAGCGTACAATTGTGGTTCTTATATTTTATATCTTCTCTATTTTTATATCCCCTGGATACAAAATTAATCTTTCAATCGATTACGATGAATTTTTGCTGTCGTTGGCAAAAGTTATCTGAGAATTTTATACAAATTTTCAACACAATTAAAACGATATCGTTCCACGTTCTTTTAATATCTGGAATAAACGAAGATCGATCGTTGTCGCAGCCTACGATCTGCGTGTTCTATAAATTTTTAATAACGCCCGAATCAAATGACGCTTTGATACTTATTAACCTGTTTTTTTATCGTAAAAGGATCACTTAGAAAATTGTAATTAGAATCATTAAAATTTATAATAAGAATTGGAGTTTTCCAAAAATAACGAAACTCGACCTGCAATTTCCATCGAGTTACTGACAAATTATCATAGTGGACGACACAACTGTAAACGATCGATTAAAAAATAATATAAATAATAACGTTAAAAAATTACTGTCGACCTTTATTCGACTGGTACTGTGGAGTCATAAAAGACGTTGACAAGATGCTCCGTACGCGTATCATAAAACTGATATACCTATATTCTCAGTTCATTCCCAATAGATTTATTTATAAATAATACTTCTTTATAAGTTACCCCTTTCTCACGCCTTTTTTACACCATTTTATACTTTCTTTTTTTTTATGCTATATTATATTATAATATATCGTGGCACTTTTTACCATAATCGTAGACTAATTCTCTATGGTATAATTCTACTATAACGTTACAGTCATAATATTCGAATATGTGAAAGAAAGAATTTCGTTAATAATCTTAGAATCTAACACACACACACACACACACACACTGTAATATATTGTTCTGTTATTAATTGTAATTCACAGAGACAAATTATTGTTTCAATATTTTATCGATAAGACAGGCGTTGTTAATTACGGGGAAGTAGATTCGCGTAACGCGCGGTCTTGCTCCGTTGAAAACTTGCTTCGCTAAAAAATGCTCTAAAATAACTCTAAATAACACTGCGATCTATAATTCGAAAATATTCCAATTTTCGTAACAACGAGATCGATAGTTTCGTTGTAATAAATTTCTTAATCGACGATCTTTCTCCTCTTCGTTTTCCATTTCGATGATTAATCGTAAATAACGTTACGTAAGATCGAAATGAGACGAGTAGCCTAACGAAAGATAGCTCGATCGTCGAAACGTTAATGTACGTTCGTCTATGAATCGAATTCTTTTTAGCTTTGGCTCAATGTCACTTAGTTGCTGTTCAAACGGCACGATATTGCGAACAATTTGACCCGAATGTGTATTTCGCAACTATCGATCTTCGATAGTCTGGATACTCTCGGTTGACAGGAGATACGAAACGAAACGAGAAATAAATTATCATTTCACGGAATAATGTTTCGAAGAAATCGACGAATATAAAACCGTGCGATTAATCGAGAATACTCGAAGATATTTGGCTGATAGAAAGGTAACGTTATTGAACGAAGAAAATTTTTCTGCTCGTTACTTTCAAGCAGAAAATAATTAATTACACCGAATCATTTAGAGGTAAAGCGATCTTTCGTCTTTTACGATTTACTGTGTTTGATCTTCTTTCCGTATTCTATAGCGTAATATTTCATATCGTACAATGTCTATTCGGTATTGCGATACTTGTATCATCAACTATTCTAAACAGGTGGAGTAGAACGTCGAGACTTAGAACGAGCGAGAGTACGAGAGAGGATGAAGGAGCAGGACAAATTTAGAGTAGGGTGCTGCTACGAATCGCAATCGTGGCACACGTGCTGAAAGGGGGTGAAAGGGGGTGAAAGAGAGGGTGAAACGAATATTAGAGGAGCATGGACGAGGAAAAAAATAGTCGAGGAACATGGAGGAGTTGTCGAGAGGCAATCGAACGGTAGGGGGTTAAACGATAAATAAGGGATATAATGAAAATAACGATAAGTAAGTATAGTCAGGATCGGCACGAAATACTAGAGGGTAAGAGGAAATTGTAATTTTGAAAACGCTCGAAGCTCGTAGAATTTCCAGCGATTCGAAATAGGACAAACAACTTGTCGATTATACTGCTTTGTACGCGACCGATAGTCCGAGGATCAACTACGACGAATTTAGAGGCGAGATGGTTGACAAGTAGATGGGATAATACGGCGAGAGAAACTAAGTAAGTGGATAAGATAGTTTAAGGAAACTGTAAAAACTGTCGGCATCCTTTCTAAAGAACAGGGGAGAATAGTGAAGTAACTATGCTACTAAAACGATCCTTTAAATTATCTTTCGTGATCGCTTTGATATTAATACTTCTTTGACCGTTTAATTTCGAAGCGTTACGTTCCCTGTAATTTCCTCGGGTTTCATCGAACACGCGAATAACGATGTATCTGCGTATAAGTACAGTATACGTACACCGTATGACAATGAAATTCTCCGACTCTTTATGTCCGCGTAAAGAATTGCAGTAGTTAGCATAATATGTACTTAATAGCGTTACCTTCTTGTTTTACTGTAAATTATAGCAAGACAAAGTTACCCGATCGTGAGTCACCTAAGCTTCGACATCTTCGAACGCGACGTTGAATTTTCAACTTTTCAACGGAATCGTCGTATAACTAGTCGTATATTACGAGATACGATTAGTCTTTGATACAATAACGAGAGAACGAACAAGTATCGCGTGCCTTGAGTCTACGAGGAGAAGATTGTACGATTTACAGCAGAGTACATGTACTTCGAGTTCGGTGCCTACTATCGAAACTCTTGTATCGCGGTAACACGTTTCAAGGAGAGTCTTCGAACTCCCTTTGTTACATATTACAGCGTTACCTGGCACGAGAATCGGTTGGATAAGTATGTCAATGTTACAACGATAATGCACCGACTAGAAACCCATACATGTCGTTTTAATCGTGCGGGTTAATCACCTCGAAAATGAACATCAGGCCTTTGTCTCTCATTAAAAAGATAATCGTCGTTGTTCAAGGATCGTCTAATCGTAATAATAACGTTCCATACGTGATTCGTTACACGATTTCATATTGATTTCAATTGATTTCATCTCGAACTTTTTTCATTTCTCGTCATTGTCTTTACCTTTTCATCGAATTATATGCATTTCAACTTAAATGTACAGTCGTGTATAATTAATTCTTCGAAAGTAGTGACGATAAGAGCGAAGAAAAATTCCGAGTTTCTTCATATTCTCGCTGTCACGTGCAAAAATTACGGGCACGCACATTTTCAATATTTCGTAGATTATATATTGCTATTGGAGAAAACGTAAGTTTTATTTATTATTTTTCAGTGACAAATATCAATCCCTCGTTCTTAATGCCGCAGCATGCTGCTATACCTACACGATACCTAGCCGTATATCGATAGTCTCCGCCTGAACTTTCGACTCTAAAGGAACAAGATACAAGCGATCGATAGAACGAACCTTGGAAATCAAAGATCAAGAGTATCGCGTACTCCCACCATAGGCAAGTACTGCCAGTACTTGCCTGTTAATATACGAGCTCGTGGTGCCCCTTCCTCGATAGAGTCCGCGGAAGGCTCGATCCTTGGACACTTTCTTATAAATAAAGGTTGTCCACTGGCTCGTTTCTCATTCAGTCCTCCATCCCTCGTATTCGGAGGGATCGATCTCCGTGTACACGATCGGTCACGTACAAGCATATTTTTTACTCTGTTAAATCGTCTCAGTGTGTCTGTGCATCGAATCGATAGTGATACACTAATTATATTATTTCTTTTTTCTCTTCGAGCTTCGTACCGGCAATTTCAGCTGAAAAACGAGCAGAACGAATAAGTAAGTAAGAAGCGATAATAGACGATTTATTTTAGTGGTTGATCTCGAGTCTCGGTAACTGGAATTCCAAGGGAACGATCAAAATCTTCGAAACGTGCGCACAGTCATATTTTCAATACGATCAACGAATCCAACGTATCCGCTTCGATTGTTAATTATAACCAGTACTATACCTTTAACATTTTATATATTTATCATTGTGAAATTTATTATCGATATGATTTAATAAATTTATTATTATCGTGAAATTCTTCATAAATGCGAAAATGCGCGTCGTGTTCTTCGAGTAGGCCAAGTTTGATAGACGGAAACGGCTTAACGTAGATGCACGAAGAGAAAACAAATTTGACTTTTGAAATACGACGTGGAACATTTAGACGTGGAAAAATAAATGACAGTTTACGCATCGTAGCGTTTATTATAGCACTCACGTACTCAACGTTAACGAACATTCGTAGAACTAGACAAATTCGATATGACGGAAGTGAAACGTACATAGAATCTAACGGAAAAACGCTTTATTGAAACATAAGGATACGAAGGATATGTGCAAATATTTTTTTGTAGCCGCTGTAAATTGCGCGCGAGGGACACGCACGCGCGCGGTGCAAGGATCAGAAGCATAACGACTTTGAGATTTTTCATTGTAAGCTTTACGTATATACCTGTTATTTTCTAATTGTAAATTTTTTTAATTGTAAATTTTTTAATTGCAAGCCAGGCCAAACGAGTCCCTCTTTTCAAGTCGCGTCGAAAGACAAAATATAATAATAAAAATAACAACAACGTTGCAATGCAGACGAAGTGGGTTTATATTTCGATTTACAGAGGTTCCCACGGCGGACCAAGAGAACGAACAAAGTTGTAGTTTTCGAATTACAGAGAGGCTCGAGTTATCAAGATCCGACCGCGTATCCAAATTATGTTCCTTTGTGTTCATAAAAATAACTTGTAATAAATAAATTGCATAAATATTCGCAGTACGGAATATTATATTAATTACATATAGCGATAGCGGTATTGTTCTTTCATATTTAACGAACAGTTCTGCAAGTTATAAAGTATTTTTACGATAAAGTATCTTCACACGTTCGCGTAACGGAAGGTTGAAAACTGAGAGATTCGATGTTGAACGAGAGATAACATTATGAAAATCGGGGAAAGAGATATGATTTAATTGTGTAATTCTATTTTGACGAGACGCTATCGAACTCGTATTGTTTGATACCGAGATTGATACTGTGACCAAAGATTTATAATTGAACGGAAGTTATTACGTATTTATCAAGTACTCGAGTGTGCGATAACTTGCATAAAATGTTGTTTTCCTTAGAGGCTGCAAAAATTTTATTCACCGTACACACCGTACGCGAATCTGTGTAATTTCTTTTTTGAATTTTCGTACGCTTGACTCTATAATAGTATACTATATTCGTATACCTTCAAGTACATCATAAATAGTCGTAATCCATAATCTAACGTACAAATAATTAAAGTTAATAGCAGCAAAGTTATTAATAGCAATTAGCTTCGATGTTTGTTTCCTGCCCATTAAATACGATGTATAACGTGTAGATCGAATAAATCGAATCAGTTTGGACGATCGTTTGCACGATTCGACGCAGAAACTCTTCGATATTATGGAAAATTCTTTTACGGCAGTGATAATTAATTACAAAAGGACAACAAACGCCTCCGTGCACATAATAACTACGTGTACAACTACATAATCACGAACATGACCGTTTTGCATTCCGGAACTCATTCCAAACGGTACGACTCACGCACGGATTTCTTGCAGAAAGCTCCGCGTTTCGTGTTTCAGCTTAACTCTGAATCGCGCCTATATTTTAACGGAATAAACATCGTGTGCCGTAATCTCTGAATAATACGACTGACGCGTGTATTTCGAAAGTAACGCAACGCAAATAAGTTTTAGAAAAAGCGAAAAATCTACTTGGAAGCTTATAAAATACGTTGTTTACTAGAGGTAGAACGTTGACAAAGAGAAACGAGTATCGAATATTATCCTTGTAATTTTCGGTTCTTGGCTCTCGAGATCTCCTTTTAACAGATTCGACGATAGACTTTCTAACGCGGGATTTAAATGTTGGAAGCTGCGATACTCTTGAAACACGCGCGAGGATCGAGATATATTTTTGTCGATTTTCCGATTTTAATGTCGCTCTATGACGAAACGACGGAATTTTAAATACGACGTAATTGAAAAACGAAAACAAACTGTCAGGGATGCAAAGATTCGGGAAGTAAAATATAGAAATTGAAACGGAGCATCGAAATACTGAAATACAGATCTCGAAAACAAATGTTACAAAATTTAATGTAATCGCGCCTAACTGACTACATACGTAAATATAATAAACACGATGGTATGTCGGTATCTTTTATAGCCACCGTACAACGCATCAGTTTTCTACGTTAAATCTTCGAACATTTTCGCGAGTCACTGTATATGTCACTGGAAATCCAGCGAACGCCAAGTAGATCGGACCTCGATCGCAATATGGTTCTACATTATTTGCGCAACGGTTGTTACGAAAGTGTAAACAGATATAACTGGCGTGTGCTGTCAAATAACTATCATTCGAGCGATATTTCCCGAACGAGTGTTTGTCGAGTCGAATCTACTTTGATTCTTTCGTGTCAGCGACCGTTAGCTATGTCATTGTACGGTTCAGTCAACACCGTATCCTGAGAAAATCGCGAATCCCGATTATTAACGCAAATAAGCGAAATTTTATTATATTTCATCCTTAAACGCTTATATAATATCGTCATTTGCTAATACGACTTACATCTCAACAGGCGCGCGCGATACCTATCGGAGTAATTTACTAGATCAACTTAATAAAGAACGTACGTGGCGTGGTGAAAGAGACGTTAAGAGATCGCGTTTCAGAAAATTTATACCTAACAGCCTGATTTAAACGCGAATAAGAAATTCCGAGAGATTCGTCGATAAAAATCGTCACGAATTTATCGAACGATATCGAACACCTATATGATTCCTTTCAAACGAGACGATAATTGTTAGAACGTTAACGATGCTCCAAATGATTTGTCAACTTTATTTAGATTCGTGAATATTCCCGCACGAAAGTCTCAGGGTAAAGTCTTGTTCCATGATTATCGTAACACCCTGTATAACTTGTATCCGTAGAGTATCAGGAACACGCCTTCGTCTCCCGACGATATTCTCGTTCATTCAATGGCTAAACATCTTCTAGCCTACATCTACAAACGATAGCCAGACTAATAATAAGATTGATCGTTATTATCGAAATCGTTATGAATACCGGTAACTTTGTACACCTGAAGAAGTATAGCAGGTGATTTGATCGAGAGGGCCCGCTATCGATATCCAATCAGCGTACTCGACTACCGAGCATACGCCCATAAGGCTCGTCCAACGACGATTCCATCTATCATCGGTGAATAATTATAGGAAACTACGGCGGCTACGAGAGACATCGATGCGCAGCCTTGCGTTGCGATGAAATTTTCCTCGGATTTTATGTTTCTCATTTTCGTAGAATCAAAGTTTTGTGGTCGTACGAAAGTACTGTCGGACTCTGCGTGGGCAAACTGATTAGTAATACCGAATATTTCTGAAATCGAACTTTCGCTTTCGAAGAATTCTCAGATTTAGAAACTTAGAAACAGATCTCGGATGGGACGAGATTTCGGAAAAACCGAAAAACCGTTTAAAGTTTCTCATTTTCGTAGAATCAAAGTTTTGTGGTCGTACGAAAGTACTGTCGGACTCTGCGTGGGCAAACTGATTAGTAATACCGAATATTTCTGAAATCGAACTTTCGCTTTCGAAGAATTCTCAGATTTAGAAACTGAGAAACAGATCTCGGATGGGACGAGATTTCGGAAAATCGGAAGAACCGTTTAATTCTTCCGCTGGAAAACTGAATGCGCAATGTGCTCGATGTACGTACAATACGTTAAAGACTCGAACAAACAGACTGCGGATTATTATGCATTTGAAACTGCAGAAAATGTGCACGATACGAAAAGATATATAAAATGTCCGAAATATTTCGCTTTCTATGAAATGCTTGGTACGCGAGACGATCTTCTGCCCAGGAGGTTCTAATTTTCTAATTATATTCTCAAAGATTATTAGATTGGAAAAATTACGAATTCGCGTAAAAATTCGCGGTCTACGGATAAGCGGTCTACGGAAATACTTCCGACACGCCTAAGGTGTGCACGGTATGAAAGAATGAAATACGGTCGTGTACACGACTCGGTTTATCCACGGAAAATGCAACAATATGCTGCTTGCCCATGAATATACCTGAATGCAATTAAGCAGTACTTAGCCGATATGTAAACGTTACGTTAAACAGGAAGATGTGTCGATACTTTTTATAGCCACCGTATACTGCATCGTCATCCACTGCCGTCGCTATCGCTCTTGTTTCTTATCTTTCTTCGGTTCCCCGTTACGATTCCATGTTCGCAAAAAAAAAAAATCTAATACATCCGGCTGTTTCATTGCAAATCGATTCTCGTTCTATCCTCCTTGGTTTGCGGCTATTATAACGTCGTTAACTAATTGTTTCGGTATGAATAGATGAAAAACCATACAAACGAGGATAGCGGATTGATGTTTCGTCGATGATAATGTCTGGATGTAGATTTCTGGGATTTCCGATACATATTTTTTGATTATCAACGGATTATGCATGGTCGGTGGATACGGTGGTCGAAATGGTTAGGAAACCGACGCGATTGCGAACCATTCTGTCGCGTTATTTTCGCTATTGTTAATTAAAATATCATTAATTCGAGTATCGTCTTTGTCGTATTATTCGTCGTTATTATAAAATATTGTACTATTTAAATTAAAATGTACGAAACTTTACAGTAGCGAACTTACCGTCGATGGAATACAGTCTCTTCCACTGTTCCATTTTTACGATCTTTGCCGGCACTGTTGACAAACAACTATTCTATTTTATTTCAAAACACATTGGATACATATAGTTACGACATAGCGCACAAAGATTTTCAATCCGTATGCGGATATTTATGTTACGCTACATCGAAGAAATTTTACTTTTAAACGATTCTCAAATTCTCGACCGTTGACTAACACTATCGGCTCGCGAGTAACCGAAATAGTTCGAGCTGGATTTGTATTCTAAATAATGGATAAATCGATGATTTTTACAGTCAATCTCTGTTAAAAAAAAAAAAGAAGAAAAAATAAACGAAGGGAAGATGAACGAAGAAATTTCAATTAGATTAATAATATTTTCATTCGATGTTAAGCGATAAATCGACGCGCTCCTTTCGATAAAAAGGAATTAAAAAAATTACCTAATCCTTTTTAGCTTTTTAATCTCGATCCAATTGATAATGTAACAAATTAATTTATGTTAATTTAATAATCGTGCGATATTATGTTTTTATCTTCTTTTCACGATTATTCGCATAATTGCGAATCAGCATCTTCACGAAACTACGTAATATGTATCAACAATTAGCTAAAAGAACGTGGTTGCGGAACGCGTTGATATATAATAACGACTGGAAAAAGTATTCGCGCACCATTGTATTTATCATAGTATTTGCATTTATATTAGTATTTATCATTACATAGAACCCGATAGAAGACGCTCGATCGGAAGATAAGGGCACGTGGAAGTAATTTTTATAGCCAATTTGTATATCGCTTATGTATCGGAATGTTTAATTGCCGTGAAGTCGTAAACGTGGCAAATAACAGCTTCTTAAGCGAAACCATAATCATTTTGGCATTGTAGCACAGACACACGATGGAAAAATGGAATACTCGTACGCATTGCAAATACGATTTCACGCTGAATTACAGTGGTGTTCGAAAAAGTAGCATTATTTTTTTCCTACTCGTACAATTATTGGTTTCTATGCTGTTTAACGACTACTGATAGATATTATCTGCAATTATTAATGGTATTGCTCGCTAGTTGCACCATCGTTTATATTATTGCAGCATTATGACTGAAATGGAATCGGTATTGTAATTAGAGCGCAGATTTCTACGTCTTTATATGGGGAATTTAAAAGTCGAAAAAACATGTAAACGATGCAAAATAGAGTGTTTATTATGATATTTGGTCTGATTAGCTTCCACTATTTTAATCGTATTTATAAAAATATAATTTTGCATAAATATCTGCAATTGGAATGTAATTATTTCTATTTAGTAATAAAAATAAATATACAAAACTGTTGTATTACCGAGCTAAACGTGTAGATTGATATACGGATAACGCGATTATTACGCGATGCAAATAAACGACTTTACGGTGTGGTTTCAGGTTTTCAGTAATAGAAATTATTCGATATTAATCGTTGTCAAACTTGGAAACATCGATCAACGAACGTAATATAAAAATAAAACAAAAAAACGATCGATCAATTTGTATTATATTCAAGAAACTTGCTTCAAGGTTTCCTGTTACATACTTGCACACATCATTGGGTGGAGTTCATGGCAAAAAATTGTACTAATGAATAACGAAACTTGATGTGGAAATATACTGACTGTTATTTGCATACTAACAGAGTAGGAATGATGTATTTTTATGTTCCCTTGTTATTACGTTTTGCATCTCCTTATAATAATTACGATCCTTTTACTTTTACTCGATATATTCCGCTTCTACTTTTATCGTTATTCTCTAACGATTATCCTTATCGTTTTATTAGAAATTTGATAATAGAAACGAACGATATCTCGTAAATTATCGTGCAGTTATATGTACAATGTATATTTATCGAGAAAGATCGTTAGAAAAGGACAATTATTTGTTCGATTATTTGAAAAAAACACATATTATTCGATGAGAGATTAAAATGTCTAGGAATGACCGTTTAAAAAATACGAAAGAAAGCAGATGAGTGTTAAATATTGAAATTCAAATTTATTTAATAAACATTTAAATTGCACAACATATACATCCTGTAAACTAAACGCAATTATACTTTATGATTCTTTCTAATTTCCAAGTTAAAACGATAAAGTTTCAGATATTTCGAACAAAAAGATCGTATATTACGGCAACGGAGTTGCGACTATTTCTAGCAACTATGTATTTACGTCAAGTGTTGTTACAATGATAAATCCTAAATCGTCATACGCGACAACATCGTTAACAACGAGTATATTTTTCTAATTATCTCGTTATACATACTACCGTTTCTTTTACGTCACCATTATTTCTAGATATCGTGTGATCTCGCAAAAGATGCGATATAAATGTGCCTCGTAAGAAACGTACAATTATACGAATCGATCGCGGATATAGTTACCAACGATTGATCGATTCAGTGCTCCATTACGATTAGTAAACTCCTATTTTACCGATTAGTATTTAATTATCAGCTGTACTATGGCACGAACTTATTCACAAGCGGCACGTCCGATCTCCTTTGGTAAATATCGTCGCGACGAATTTCGTATGAATTAAAAAAATTATTTTTTATGTCGCGACTATACATCTCTGATACTTTTTTAACGAATTCTTAGAAAGATAGAGGAGTGTACTTTATGATTCGTGTTTCGTAATAACGTTGGTAATGCGAAAATCCATCTCAATTAGATCAATTAATCGATATGAAAAGCTTATTTTTCCAGCAAATTTTTATATCGTCGTTATTTTCGAGCTGACTTTCAGGCAGGTTCATAAATATTTAAACAGGGAAAAAAAGAACTTTACATACCAGTCGTAACAAGATCCGCGAAAGATAAAATAATTCATCGGACAGCTGCGTCAACGATCACGCTGCTATTTCTATAAATTTTCAATTTTGTATAAATGAAAATAAAATATCCAACGATCTCGATATCGAATGCTGCATGGACTATTAACTATCCGTGTGACTCGTACTACGGTTGTTAATAATCTATTTATAACGATAACTTATTAATAAATGCATAAAAGGATACTCGTAAATCGCATGAAAAACGTGACAATCGAGTGAAATTATCGAGGAAAGAACGAACCGATCATGATTCTGCGTTTATGCAAGATGAAGATTCGAGATACACGCGGAGAAAACAATGATCGGAGTCATTTGGCAGAGTTGTAATAAAAAACATAAACGGTTCTTCTATTTTAAACTTCCTTGAGAAAATGCTCGACGAATTAGATACGGAATTCAAAGGAATCCGCTGAAAGTCGGACTCTGACTCGTGAAATTCGTAGAAAAATCTAACGAGTAAAAATATCAAAACGAATGAAAGGAATCTTTAATTATGCTAATCGGAATTCGTAAATCCTTCATGTTCCATGGTCGCAAACGAAATATTAAAATATATATTAATCGTCGATATGTATTGACAACGCTTTAAATATCAACTTGAAAGGTGGATGAATTTACAATGGAGACGAGATTGTGAATGAACACGTGCGACGTGAGCGAGAGTAATTTTTAAAGAAACGAATAGAGGGGAGAAAGCCTAAGAGTTGAAAGGTCAAAGAGAATGGACGTATAAATTTCAAGTATTATTAAGTAATTATATTTACATGTTGAATATTATCTTTCATGTATATTATTAACTATATGTGTATATCTTTCGTACATCAAACCGTCAAAGTATAAATTAAACGAGAAAACGGGTGTAGATTTTAAACAAAAGTCGTAAACAAATTTTCGAAAAGGAAATTCACTGGTGTTTTCTTGTAAATCTGGTGTCAACGACTCCAGATTGTCGCGTACGATGGAATTAATATTATTAAAGCGATAATTCTCGTTACGTCTCAATGATTTTGGCTCAAGGTGACCAAGTCGCACGCGTTAGAAACCTACGGACATGCGAATTCACGTTTCTACCCAACATTTGCCATTCATCGCTACGTAATAATCGACTCATTAGCTCGTTCTCACTGTCCTTGTAGGGTAAAGCGTTAAATTCGCCGTGGCATCGCCATAAATTGCGATACAAATTGCGAAAGAAATTCGCTTATTTGCAACGGAGTGCGTTCTTAACGACAACAGACATAAACGTAATATAGTAATCGATGTTTTTGCGTGTCTACGATGTTTTGCCGCATAGTATTTAATTAGACAGACGATGACAAATCGTTTATTAGCATCTTGTTAAATTACACCCAGCCACTTGAGATATTTTCAATCGATCTATTTATTTATTTCGAATTTATTATGTATTTCACGAATTAAGAAGGTTAATTGAAAATTATTGGTCGACGTTTTAATTCGAGAACCAAAATCTCTACGCTTTGATGTTTCCCGACTACGATCTCGTTGCATCGTTTATAAATTTTGCATAAATAATGACACTCAAGTTTCGTACTTTTACTCTAAGCAATTATTTGCATAGGAAATCGGCTTGAATAAAAATTACGCGAGCCTTGAATAAATAACCCTGTTTAATAGAATGGTATTTACTGGCTGTGCTATCTTTGTGAATTTAAATTGCAATTTAAATGCATTTCTAATTACAGTCTATGAATATTAAATTTATTAATATTTACCAACAGGAATTTATGAATATTAAAATTATCTAAATCTGCTAGATCGGAAGACCATCTATTGTATTATCCTATTTTATTACCAAAATAATTATTACAACGACAATGTTTAATTTCCTTTATCGTAGTTAGACCGTACATTTTAAACATTTATACCGACAATATACGATACTATAATAATTATATTATAGTTGTAATATATGAAAAGAAACGAAGAATGAGAAAGACATATAACATGTTTAGGTATCGCGATATTAAAATTATGTAAATCTGTTAGATCGAAAGACCACCTATTGTATTATCGTATTTTGTTATCAAAATAATTATTACAACGACAATGTTTAATTTCCTTTATCGCAGTTAAACCGGACATTTTAAACATTTATACCGACAATATACGATACTATAATAATTATATTATAGTTGTAACATATGAAAAGAAACGAAGAATGGGAAAGACATATAACATGTTTAGGTATCGCGATATTAAAATTATCTAAATCTGTTAGATCGAAAGACCACCTATTGTATTATCGTATTTTGTTATCAAGATAATTATTACAACGACAATGTTTAATTTCCTTTATCGTAGTCAAACCGGACATTTTAAACATTTATACCGACAATATACGATATTATAATAATTATATTATAGTTGTAATATACGAAAAGAAACGAAGAATGGGAAAGACACATAACATGTTTAGGTATCGCGATATTAAAATTATCTAAATCTGTTAGATCGAAAGACCACCTATTGTATTATCGTATTTTGTTATCAAAATAATTATTACAACGACAATGTTTAATTTCCTTTATCGTAGTTAAACCGGACATTTTAAACATTTATACCGACAATATACGATATTATAATAATTATATTATAGTTGTAATATATGAAAAGAAACGAAGAATGGGAAAGACACATAACATGTTTAGGTATCGCGATATTAAAATTATCTAAATCTGTTAGATCGAAAGACCACCTATTGTATTATCGTATTTTGTTATCAAAATAATTATTACAACGACAATGTTTAATTTCCTTTATCGTAGTTAAACCGGACATTTTAAACATTTATACCGACAATATACGATATTATAATAATTATATTATAGTTGTAATATATGAAAAGAAACGAAGAATGGGAAAGACACATAACATGTTTAGGTATCGCGATATTAAAATTATCTAAATCTGTTAGATCGAAAGACCACCTATTGTATTATCGTATTTTGTTATCAAAATAATTATTACAACGACAATGTTTAATTTCCTTTATCGTAGTTAAACCGGACATTTTAAACATTTATACCGACAATATACGATATTATAATAATTATATTATAGTTGTAATATATGAAAAGAAACGAAGAATGGGAAAGACACATAACATGTTTAGGTATCGCGATATTAAAATTATCTAAATCTGTTAGATCGAAAGACCACCTATTGTATTATCGTATTTTGTTATCAAAATAATTATTACAACGACAATGTTTAATTTCCTTTATCGTAGTTAAACCGGACATTTTAAACATTTATACCGACAATATACGATATTATAATAATTATATTATAGTTGTAATATATGAAAAGAAACGAAGAATGGGAAAGACACATAACATGTTTAGGTATCGCGATATTAAAATTATCTAAATCTGTTAGATCGAAAGACCACCTATTGTATTATCGTATTTTGTTATCAAGATAATTATTACAACGACAATGTTTAATTTCCTTTATCGTAGTTAAACCGGACATTTTAAACATTTATACCGACAATATACGATACTATAATAATTATATTATAGTTGTAATATACGAAAAGAAACGAAGAATGGGAAAGACACATAACATATTTAGGTATCGCGATATTTAGAAAATAATAAATAAATCTTATTGCATTTTCACTTTTTTGCCAGTTTCTGTAAAAAAAGATGAATTTAAAAGTCTCGTAAAGATGTACGGTCCAATAATTTGTGCCAATTAGTGTCCTATAACGGCGAAAGTACAGGGAATGCGTACGTGGGAAGGATGCATTCGCGGTATTAATTACCTCACGGGTTTCAACAATGTGGAACAAGGTGGATGTAGCGGTTTCAAATTTCTACGATGCGTTCGACAAGGACTCGTGCTGGTTCTAAGGACGTGAAGTAGAAAATTTATTAAGAATCGTCGTAAATATTTACAAGAAGAGAACCACCTGCGATCGCGATACTTTTTTATTACATTGTCAAGGTCATTATTCTGAGCGGTGTTGCGAAGGTTTCAACCGACGGTCGTCAGTGTAGCAAAAAAAATGATTATTATCGGGAAGAGTTTACTCGAAAGTACGTAATTTTCCGACCACCATTTGTATTCGATCGAATGCAATTATTTTCCTCTTTTACCGAAATACCTTTATTACGAATGTTTGTTTATTTACTATTTATTATTGCTATTAATTATGCGAACGTTATGAAATAAAAGCGAGGGATACGGCGCACGCCAACTCGAACATGTCTAAGCTAACTGAAATCGATTTAAACGGAAAGTTTAAACGGAGTTTGGGTGAAGTTTGACGCTTTACGAGGTCGGCGTACAGCTAAAGAAGCAGAAACTCCGCCTACGCATTTGATACGCTTATATTGTATTAAAACTTTATTTATATCAAAAACTTCACAATGCAATTGAGAATGAGGATTTC
Source organism: Bombus dahlbomii (assembly GCA_037178635.1). Classification (NCBI taxonomy): domain Eukaryota; kingdom Metazoa; phylum Arthropoda; class Insecta; order Hymenoptera; family Apidae; genus Bombus; species Bombus dahlbomii. The sequence goes on along the minus strand of CM074109.1, from coordinate 14,366,429 downwards.
GACAACGCGTATAAATTATCCTCTTTATTCGCAATCTATATCGCGAGTTCTTACTTCCACGTTAAATGAAATTTACGCGATTAAACTACTCTATAGTGCTTATGCAATAGTAAATACGTATTCATAAAGTAATTATCGCTAAAAAGTAACGCCGCTATTTCATCGTATTTCTCAACCTTCCACCTCTTGCAGAAACCATAATTTATCGTACTAGCTATATTATAGGATACGAAAACCGCAATCGATATTCGGCATGCATATGCAAGAGAATAACGTAGGATACAAACTACATATTCAGAGATAGCATCGACAACCATATATTTACGATCGGGTAAAATGTTCAGGAGTACGTAAGCGTACAATGGAAATATAATTTTCGCGATAATCGACGCAAAATTATACCCGTCCGTTATATAATCCGTATTATGATTTAATGATAATCCGTTGTGTCATTCTATATACATATGTAAAATTATATGTCTGTACGATTATAGTTAAACGATTGATTGACTCAAAGGCGGATATACTGAATTTGACAGTTTTACGGAATTAAAATTTTTCACTGGCGAAAACCATCGGTGAGAAGTACGACGAGCCGCATTTTCATAGAATTTTAAAGTTCGATACGTCGGCCATAGAAAACGAAAAGACGCGCGTGTTGTATTAAGAAAACAAAGAAAAATACGTGGGCAACTCTCGAATCTCGAAGAAATCTAGAAACTTGACTTATAATTCTTGGGAAGATACTGGAAGACACAATCGCGCGGGGTAAAGTAATCGCGCGAGAGATCGTATTCCGTGTCCGATTGCTCATAAACTACAATTTAATCTTTTGACAGTAACAGTTAAGGAACAAACGTCGACGAACGAAAAGAAGGATCAACCTGGAAGAAATAATAATGAAAATGACTCGATGATTTTCGATAGGGTTGTCCGTTTAGATCAGCAGCGGTATCGTGTCACAGTGTACGATGGTTAGCCAACCTATGGCTGAAGATCAAAGAGATTTTGCATCGTCGTTCATTCTACTTTTCCTATTTTACGTTTACGACGAAAGCCCTAAATCTCGATTTACAATTTTACTTCGTAGATTAACACAATCCGTTTGACGAATTAAAAAGTTGCAGACGTGGAATCCAAAGTGTACGACTTTGCGCGTATTTTTCATATAGATAGATCCTGGATACATCGGAGAGGCATAAAGCGATAAATTGTTCGCGATAACAAGATGCAGTGACTGGTTTCATTCAGTCTTTGTCTTTATGTTAATTTCGTTCTCGATTAATTATAAAATTATTAGGTCGTTTCACGACTCTGAACGAAGAAGATAACGATTTAATCTAATTTTACGTTTAACAGGATACAATGCTGAGCACGGCGACTCAGAAATTGCAGTTCTTGTACAAGCCGTACGCGTTGGCCATTGTTTCAGTCGGATACGTACTTGGGGAGCTAGGTCACTATTTAATTGGTAAGCGATGCACATTCAATTGCGCGCGTTTATGCTTCCTCTTCCTTAAATCGCCACTCAATTATCCTCGTAAACTCGCTTATTCGAGTAATTACGCGCTCGTCGCAATTACAGACGCCTATCTCTGTCCTTTTCTCTCGAACGTGGATCTCGTGACGCGCGGTAATTAAAAATTAAAAATTTGGAGTTTTGCGATTGGAAACTATAACGTTTAACTGAAATGTTGCTTTTTGCATTTCAATCTTGAAATGCTGTAAGATCGAACTGAATCGCGATGTTTCGCGTTTGCGAATTCCTATTGCGATTTGCCATTTAAAGATAAATTCTTGTTTCTTTAATTTCGTCAAATTCTACGATCCCGTCGTTCTTTTCGCATCATCTTTCGTAAGACTCGGACTACTGTCCACCGAGTGTCGCTTCATAGACGGGTATTAGACGCGTCGATGCTAACAGCACGTTGCAAAACGACGTGCACTTGTCTACGAAATGGCAGCGAATGGTTTTCGTCGCTACGCGTTCTCGTCGTTCTCGTCACCGTCGTTGAACATCGTCGATAGCGAGGCGTACGTTGCAGCTATAAACAAACGTAGCGATACAGCATGAAAGCGTCTTCCGCGTTGCTCGATCGTATCGTCAGACGTGTATGGTCGTCTGTCCAACGGGCTATGTACGTGGAAGCTTGCGCTTGTACGAAGCGACGCTCCTTGGACGGTGGGCTCACTTGTTTCAACTTTATTTTTTTATATATCTATTTCATTCTAAATTATTTTGTAAACTCTTTGGATTAGGATAGACTCGCGGTAAGATTCTGTTTCTTTCGTAATAATCGATTCGATGAAATATAAATAAATAGGAATAATAGCGCGACCTATCTCCTTATTCGCGAGAGTGTCTCTTCGTTCTCCTAAAGTTTTCCGTTTCGCTCGATCATCTTCTTATTTTTATCTTGTTTACCGTTAACGTCTTCCTCGCGGCAGCTTTAATATCGATAATTTATTTCTGTACGTATTTTCACGTAATACGTCCACGCAATATACGGATACAATTAGATAACTAAACCACGGAACGCTCATTGTCGATGTAATTTTCTTACACGTGTTTTCAAGGTGTCACGAGCAAGGCGACAGCGGAGGATTTGCACTACGGCGACATTTCCTGTCAATTAAATACAACTACGTTAGCCATCGTGGATTTACCAATCCAGTGTGAAGTGGCCAAAAATGAAAGTTTGTAAGTATCTTCGTTTACTTTGCGTCTATTTAAATTAGCGATAAACTATTTTTCTATTGTTTTATTCAACGTTATATAACTCCAATTAGTATTTAGTTATATCTTATATTCGATAATATCGTTCACGTTTTTCATTTTGAGATGGCAGACAGACAATCGTTCAATCACAGCACTTATGCAATTGGTATTGTGGTAACGCTTAACAAAACGATGCGATGTATAAACAAATCTTATTTGATATTTCTATTCCATCTGTATTATTATTATATTTTTATAATATATAACTTTTAAACGAGTCCTTCAACCTCCAACAAATCATAAATCGTTCTACATAATTTCAATTACACGTGTACTTTTTTTCTCTATCTCTTACGTAAGATTAAAAAAATTAATATTACAACTCACGAAACAAGCATTTGGACATTTACCATAGAAAATAATCGGTCGATAAAACATAGAAAATAAAACTGCCAATTGTCAAGGCCTTAATTAGACCTTTCTTAAATTATTACAAATTGTTAGATTACAAGTATAACGCGCGATCTCTGTCGAATTATCGTTTATAATTACAAAGGTAAAACTACAATATATCGCTAAAAGTTATTTCTACGAGATACTTTCACAAGCCGTTGCATACGCGTTGGGCCAAATATATTCGTGAGCTCATATATCCGCTTAGACAAAGATCGAATTAGAACGATGTATTGGAATGTATCTTATTTCATAGTTGCGTGTCCCTGGAATTGAACGGGTCCCGCTATTGCGAATGGAACTACAACGGCCTTGGTCTCGACTATCAAATCCTAGCAGGGCCGAGTTTCATCGCCGTGTTCACGATCGTTGGCGTTATTCTAGGTATCGCAGCTGACAAGTACAACAGGTAATACTTCTCTGATAACTACACTCTGTGTATTTATGCGTTTATAGGAAATTTGAAATTTGCGAAAATGCGCAAGATGCGCGCGTGATCCGCGGTCGACCAATAACGACAGAGGTGGAACGTAGAACACGGTTAACGCTGTTATCGGTGTTACGCGTTGCGGTGATTCGCGTTGCTGCGATCAACGCAATTTGAGGCGCAGAGATAAATTCCTAACGTTTCACTGGCGTTGCAATTAGCTTGGTCGGGAATCGAGGGACGCGACGATGCTGATTTCAATCGCAATACAAGCAACCACCGATAACGATAGGCGATATATCCTTTGTAGAATAGATACATTTTAATGGAAGATTAAAATCGTAGTTTAAATTTGTTAAGGTTATTTGATGGTATGTGGAATCGAAGAAACGCGTGGGTAAATTCTAAGGTATTGTAAGTATACATATATATATACTTATAATGTATACTTACATTGTATTCCAATATAATATATTTATATATATTGTGAATATTAAAGTACAAAGTGTACAATACAATGTAAGCTGGTCCAGATCCGCACGCTAGTGTCGCGTAATTTTAAAACGATTACAAATTAGTTCAGTAAAAGGCTGACTTTATCGGTAGCGCAGTTAGGTTTTTGTTACAAAAGGATTACAAGAAGAACTGTCCGGACCCGTCTCGTACCATCGAGAAGGAAAGCTCGGTGTGGGTGTGCCCTTTTGAACTTTGAACGCGGATTCGTCGTCCACGCTTTTCGGTGGAAAAGCGAGGGTAACGATCCGCGATGCCCATTGGTTAATAAATAAAACTGTAGAGACAAAGAGAAGCAGATGTGGCTCGTGGGCATCCTTGTTCGTGAGAAAAGTCCGTTATCTCGTCGGACACCCGCTTTCTCCGTAACAGGTGAGAGTGTACAACAAACATAAGGATTATCCGTAAACTGAAAATGTTTATGCGAAGAGACTCGAAACTGAACAGATTCGGTTTATGGTATCTCCTTAGATCCGTTGCGGGTCAGTCCGGTGACAATGCGTAGGTCTTGGCGCCCAGACCATGAGGAAAACCTCGCAAGGACCATCGCATCTGGCGTGACACGTGCCAAGCAGAAATTCGATCCGTGACACTAGCAATGTTATCCGGAGACTAAAAGAACCGCCGAAGCCAACGTCGCGCATGTACCGCTTATGGTCTGTCATCGACGCGTTCTTTTGTCTATGCGCTATCGATGGCCTCGGCGCTTGAGAAAACCAAAGACCAGATGTAGAGTTTTTTTAAAAGTAGCGATCACTTCAATAAAATTCAATTCGCATAGTGTGCGAGTGGTTTATACCAACTTTCCAATTATCATTTGTAGATACAATATATTCGTGAAAGAATTAAAACAACGCAACGATATCGACGAATATCCGGAAGCCTCGAACAGCGTTGAACGCAGAATTTTCAAGTATAGCGGGACGAAGTTTAAAAGTTTCGAGGCTCTCGTATTCGCATTCCTCTTTAATATTTTCGTACTCAAGATACCCACAGTCAAAGAAGAAATATCAAAATTCAGTAATAGACATAGCACAAGAGTTAACAACCACCGAAACCCTCTAATTACTCAATTACTCGACACGTCGGAACAGATCCGCAGACTAAAAAGACGTTACACGTTAGACCTAAGCACCAGATTCAAATAGAATCAAACGTACTATAAACGCGTATTAATCATAGTAGTTAGTCAGATAAATTTACTTAAAATTCTCTAACGAGAATCGATTGTAAAATAAACGCAAAGAAAAAAAGAAGAAAAAAATATTTTCGTACTTGATATTCCTCGCGTTCAAATGTTAATATAGCAGTTTTATTGAAAATATGCGTAACAATTACCACCATCGTGCTTGCGTAGAAAGACCCCCGCCCCCGGCGTAGTCGTTTGTATGCCACGGGCCCGAGAAGCTTTAGACGCGGCCCTAATTACCACTACTGTTACCGTTTACGAAGAACAATGATGGAATATCGTATACCGTTAGGGTAATGCTAGGTATTTTTATAGTCTTATTATGCAATTGTTTTTTGCTTCATTTCGTATTCTTGGAACACGATCGAAGCGCAATATTAAAAAGAGAAGCTGGACTAATTTCATATAATCATACTTATAATCGCGTAGGAACTATGAAATTGTTGTGTTAAAGCAAATTTAGTAAAATATCGAAGATTACAGGAAATGAACGCGACAAGTTTATTTTATTGTCTGATCTTAACGCTAGAACTACCGCACCAGATAAGTTGACTGGTTTTATAATTTTATTTTAAAATTTCTACTTCGCGTTAATTAAGTTTTTTTTTTGTCACGATGATGTAATGACTTTCGCAACGATAACTAAAAGAATAATATAACGAATTTTATTTTTCTTTGAAAACAATTTTGTATCAAGGCCACTTGTACCAATACCGGTGAAAATGACTGGCGTTTGTCAAAGTGTAAAAGAATCCTGCGATCCGTTTATCGAACCCCAATTAACCAGTTTCCTCGTTCTCTACAACTTGCCACACGTTTTTCAAATTTTTACCGCGTATCATTCAGCATGATGATTTCAGTTATCAGGAAAATTCCGGATCGATCGCTAGATCGCTAGATGCTAACGCTAGAAATACCACAACGGTCAAAATGACTGGTTCTGCAATTTTATAAATGTATCGAGCCTCGTTTAGACATCATGATCTCAGATGGATTAATAATACCAAAAATGTACTGCGTAACATGGATTTCCTTCTGTAAAAAAGTAATAAATCGATAAATATAAAAATATTCTATTATTACGCATTTTTTGGTAGAAATAGCTTCGCCTTAACTATCGGTAGTTCTAGCGTTAATGTTATAAAAATGTCTAAGAAGGAGTACTTGGAATAATACAGCAGAATGCCGTATCGAATCCAGCAAATTAAGAGATTAAAGATATTTGATAAATTCACAATGAAATTTTGTAGAAAAAAGACAGAGAAAAATTATTGTAGCGAGGCTTAAAGCCTTTTTTTTCCATGGAGGAAACCTCCCGAGAGAGGGCGCCGGGTAATGCCGGATTCGTACCGGCTAAAACCTTCACGGTGGCCATCGTCACGCTTTGATGGAGATGCCCCGGGCCCTCTTGCGAACTACTCTACCAGGGGGCATCCCTCGGAGGCTTAAAGCCTAGAATGCTTACAATCTCTGTTACGAACGTGCAGATTAAAATCTGTACTTTTTAAAATGTTCAAGATATATCAAAGATGTTTCGTGCAAAAATCAAATAAGCATGTATTTCTTTGAAAACGTGAACAAAGCGTGACTTATGCACGCGTCGTGCATTTCCATGACAGTGGTTACAGGTAATAAAAAAAGGAAAAACTCCAAGTCCCATAATGGTTACCGGTTAAAAGAAATTAAATCGTCATCGAAGAATGATTATCGGTAGCCAAAAAAATTCCATCGTCGATAATTAGTTATCTGTGTTAACGAGTTACCTATCGGTTACTAAATATTTGATTAATTGAAAATGAGATTGTTCGAACATCTGACCCTTTCGCCTCGAAGAACCTTTTTAACAGTTAAATTACACGTTCTTTCTCACCTATAAATACATAGTAGCGAAATTTATTTTTATTTACAGAGTAAGACTACTAACCATATGCACGTTGGTGTTCAGTATCGCCATAGTTCTAATGGGAGCAGTTAAGAAATATTGGCAACTAGTCATTCTACGTATGGTACTAGCGGCAGGGTAAGAGCTTCATCGATGTAATTGCTTCTCGGTTTTCTAATCGATCGACTGTTATGTTATAAAACATTAAATAAATGTACAGAGAGGCGGGATGCAACCCCTTGGCCACGGGTTTACTCTCCGATTGGTTCCCAGAGGAACAACGAGGGCTCGTTATGTCAATTTTCAATTGGGGCATCTACGGAGGCTACGGTATCGCTTTCCCCGTTGGTCGTTACATTCCAGGACTAAATATTGGAGATTTGGTGCGTATAACTTGCGCTTGAAAATATCGAGAAACGTTAATTAAAATAAAAGACCGCATAGCGTATTGGAAATTTCCGCTTATTTGTCCAAATGCGCGGTGAATATATTTTACAGAATTACCAAAGCTGATTTGGTAGGCTTGATCTGTAAGAGAAAAATTTAGAAAAAGCTTCCAAAATAGCACGGTTGTTTGAAAGAAATTTCGCATTAAAATCTGCTTCCTGTTCCTTCGAAGAAACGATAGTAATCAAAAAAAAAAAAAAAAAAAAAAAAAAGAATTGGATTATCTATAACAAAAGTACGACAAGTCGATAGTCGTCCAAATCGAGTGATCAAGGGGATTCGAAGCGAAGCAAAGTTTCTTCTTAGCAAAGATCAAGCGACTGGATTAATAGATGAATCGTGTGAGTAGAGGATGAAGAAAAAACAACTAGTAAAAGGATTAGGTAAGACGATTGTCCGGAGCAGTCAACCAGAAAATGAAAGATTTCGGACGCGACATTTTGTTCGCTAAATCGTGCGATTATCGTTTTATTTTGTTTTTTCGTATTACAGCGTGAAGGTTACTTTATCGATATCTGATTGGACGCGTTTTCTGTTAATTGTACTTTATGGTATATAAAAAGAACGACCGTGAAATCTTAGAACGGATGGGAGAAGAAATTCAACGAGATTGAAAAATAAAAATATTGTATCGAGTACTTGCTACGCTCAATAAAGATTCTTTCGAAATCAAAGAATCAAAATCGTAAAATGCTTTGAATACTACAATAACGAATAAAGTATTAAGTTCGTTACAAGAGGTTCATATCTTATTACTATTAGTATCTCTATCACGATCTTTCAATAGATTTGTAATATTCCACGATACTTTTCTTAGTATATTCTGTAATTATTATTACAATTATTATACACATTATTATTACACAATAATAATTACGGAATATACTAATATTCATGTTCAACTGGAAGAACATCGACTCCTCTCTATACATGATGAATCATGTTGAGGTTATGAGATGTATGTGAATACAAAGGAACGCGCGGATAAATTGTAAGGTAGAAAATATATATTTTAAATACTGAAGTGTAAATACAAAGTTCGGAATATAATATAAGCTGATGTAGATCCGCACGCTAGCAGTGTTAACCTATGACTGAAAACCCTGAAGCTGTCATAGATAGAAGAGATATAAAAAAAGAGATTAGCACTTGCTTTACATTAACTACGATTCACTTCCGAACTCCAGACGCGACTTTTCGAGACTGAAGCTCTTACGCTACTTGAGTTTCGGCGGAATCCGATTCTTTTTCTTTGTCATCTCTCGATATCCCCACTATCCACGCGTTTGTTTACGCGTTCTCGAACATTCGGCGAAAGAACCGTTAGAATATCGAGAGTTCGTTAGGCACCTCGCTTCGGCGACGTACATTGTCGCCGAGCGCCGCCACATCTCTATTTCCGTTATCGACCCATCGATTACGAAACGCGGCCTGGTCCCCGATACGAACTGAGGTGTTACAAAGCCAACGTTGCCTGTGTACAGGTTATGGTTTGCCTTCGACGCGGTCTTTCGTCTATACGCTATCGATAGCTTCGGTGCTTGAGAAAACTAAAGACCAAATGTAGAGTTTTCTTAGAAGCGATGACCGCTTCAACAAATCGTAATAATCAAAAGATGTTAATATTTGTCATTTAAATAATCCGATTCGATAAATTTCATCGATCATCGATCTGGCGGGATTTAATAATGACGATGAATGATCTTTATCGTGTTTAGGGATGGAGAGCGTGTTACTATGGAGCTGGTATAATCGGACTGATTATGGCTGCTCTTACTTTTACACTTTCCGAACCACAACGAAAAACAATCGGCGAGGAGGAAACGAATACCGATGGAAAGAAAGTGCCAGTTTGGAAAGTAATCCTACAACCGAGGATTATAGTATTATGCTTGGCTGCCAGCATCAGACATTGCGGTAAAAGGCAATACCTTGATGCAAAGGATTGAAAAATGCATTCGAAGGGTATATTAGCGTCTACCAGCCTGGTTTATTCCAGCAAAATTTCTAATTCTCAGAGATATTTATTTATTTACATTCGCCTTTAGTATCGATGGATCGTGTATAGTAAATTTGTTGGTATTTTATATGACTTGCGTTCAAATTTATTTAATTAATTATTTGTTTAAATGTTTATATTTCTAATGTACGTCTATAAGGAAATATTTATTTATATTCCTTATTGATATTCACGAATCTTAATTTGAAAATTTCTTTTGTAGTTTACATTCTCTGTGTCTAAATTTACGACATCTATATATATTTATTTAATCGTGTTCCTTTTTAATATCGATGAATCGTGCAGAGTAAAAGTTTTCCGTGTTTGGAGTCATTCAAGCATTGTATGAATTAATATGCAGTTTAAACTATTTCTTGCGTGTTACAAAAAGCGTCGAGCTTTTCAAGATTTCAATTCCTCTCGTTTTTAAACGAAGAGGTATACAAAGAAAAATATTAGATCTCCTTCAATCCTATAAATATTATCTTCAAAATACTTCTACAAATTCTTCTTCGTATAAATTAACTCTTAACTACTACCGATGATGAACACAACAATTTAAGATCAGATTACTTGATTTTCGAATTTTTTATTTAATTGAATTTCATTACTAAACTTTATCATGGAGAATGTAAAATAGAAAATAAAATGAAATAATACCCTGAATTTTAATAATCTAACGTATACGATAAAATTGGCCTTTCAATAAAATAAAAAAAAAAAAAAAAAAAAAAAAAAAAAAAAAAAAAAGACTCTTTTACAATTCGCATTTACAACAATTCGGTTCACATGCATATACATTTGAAACATATTTGAAATTATTTAAAAACAATTCTCTTGCTTTCAGGTGGAATGTGCTTCGCTTACAATTGCGACCTCTATTACAGAGATTACTTCCCCGACTACGATCTAGGCTGGTGGCTGTTCGCGGTGACTATAGTGATCGGTAGCATCGGTGTTGTGGTCGGTGGAGTAATTAGCGATAAGTTTGTTGCGAAAATGGGTATTAGATCGCGAGTTGCTGTCTTAGCCATCAGCCAAATAATTGCTACACCGTTTGCATTTGGCTCGGTATACTTCAATCCTTTATGGGCTATGATCACGCTTGGTATTTCATATTTCTTTGGTAAGTAAACTTAAATATGCTTTTTGTAAAGTATAATTTGGATTTGCTGTGCTTCCGAAAGGTACAGGTGTGCAAGTCCCTATATATGTATAAATAGATGTTCGCTGTTATCAGACGCATTGTTCGGCAATTAGTATAACAATCGATAAAAAGTAAGCTCAGGTTGGGACAAGCTAGGACAAGTAATTTCGTCAGAAACCCCGAACAGAGTATCTGATAGTAGCGAAGATTACGTATATGTACATAGGACGCATAACGCGATCAAAAGTTGAAACTCTATTTCGTTGAAAATGAAGCCTTAAGTGGAAAGATTCTGTTCCACATTTTGGACTTATTTTCGCATATACAGAATAATCTGCTGCTAATTGTTCTCTCATACCTAGTTGATGATTAGATAAAAAGCCTTGGACAAAATTTTATTCTATATTTTCTGCTTATCTTCGCACGTAGAATCAGTCTGTGATCGGTTGGCCATGTATGTATGAGGCTTTATACCTCGAGACTACTATCTCGTCCAATGATCTCGATCAACAGTGGCATTCGAAAGAATATCATCCTTTATATTTACTTACTATTATATTTATTAAACGTTCGACTTTTAAATATACTTTTGTATATAGGTAATGTATGTTAATACCGGGTGTTCCATTTACATCGATCCCCGAGAACATTACCAAAATAATTCATGAAATGTTTCGAGCGAAAGTTAAATGATTTTCATGCTGGACATAATTCTACGTCATTAATTTTTCTAAATGCACAGATAGAATTCAATCTTTTCCTTAAACTTTTTGCTATACATGTTACCGGTGATTGGCCTTAGTTTCCGAGATATTTGCGAAAAACTGTAGTTACTACTACGACGAATCCTACGTAGAATCGAGCGTTTGCAGCAACGTATGCGTCTGTATTAGTTGCCAGCGATTGGATTAAACGACCCGTAGCCATTGGATTAAATTCTACGTAGGATTCCCAGTAGTAGTAACTGTAGTTTTTCGCAAATATCTCGGAAACTAAGGCCGAACGGCAATAACAGTAAGTATAACGTTTCGCAAAAAAGTGCATTGTCATGTGGCATATGCCAATGTAAATGTATAAAATTCTTTTTTATCTATGAACGATATTCTGGGAAATAATGCAATAAAAAATAGAAGAGAATATATAAATATTTATCAATGAAAAATGATATGTTTCTTATCCGTGAAACGCACTGTCATAAACTTATATTTCTCTAAAAAATTACGAATTGGTCATTTTGACTACTCTGGTAGTTTTAACGTTAAAATTCAAACTAAGCAAATATTTTATCGAGTTAACGCGTACCTTGTTCTGATTGCAGCTGAAATGTGGTTTGGAATCGTGTTTGCAGTGGTCGTAGAAATAGTTCCTTTGCACCTCAGGTCAACTACTATTGGTGCCTTTTTGTTCGTGATGAACAACATCGGTGGAAATTTACCAATACTGGTGGAACCAACCAGAATGGCAATCGGATTTCGAGAATCTCTTTATATTTATTATGCCGGTTTCTATGGTATTAGTAAGTATTTCACATTAATATTTAAGTATCGATTTATATGTATCATTTTATTAATTTATAATCAATTACCTTGTAATCCTTTTTTTATCCTTATTTTTTTATTTTCCAATTTATTCATTTATATCCATATTTTATATGCCGTAAGTTGTAGTTCGAGATCCAAATGAAATCAGGCAGACTCTACGGTACAAGATAAGACGAAAGTTAAAAGTAACAAAATTCCTTTGGAGATCTCGTATTTAACAGGATAGGAGTATGCAGTTGGCAAAAATATATTCTACGTATGAGTATAAATAACAAGAGTGGAATAAATATTTTCTCTTTAATGTCCCGTTTTTTGAAAAAATTGAATTTGAAAATACATTGTGAATATTGGAATTTATTGGAATTTTTAATTACTTACGTACAAATATCAATTTTAAAAAAAACAGAGTTTCCAATACAATTCTATTACTTTGATTTCCACCTTATTTTAAACTATAGAATCTCTTTAATAACAAATTACGATCTGTATTGTACATGAATATGTACAATGTATATTTTCATGGCTAAGTTTCGAATTATGCGAAATAATATTCTGAACGCGTAGTTAATTAATATTTAATACTTGAATTATTAGATTATTATTGTATATTATTATTAATATTTAGGTTCTATTATGTTCTTCCTAACCATGTTCTTGATGGACGGAGCCAAGAAAGAAGAATCGAAAACGGAAATTAGTAGGAAACCAGAATTTGGATATGACAATAATACCTTCACTAACGACGAAGGACGAGTACCAACTTTAGAACTTCCTCGATTATATCCACCACCCCTACATCGATTCGAAAATTCTAGGTTATAGAAGATCGTAACTTCATAATAACCATCAAAGATTCGTTGTAAATACATAATATCAGAATTGAAATACAAAACTATTTTAAAGGTATCCATGTAAGAAGCCACGTTTCACGAAATGTAATATCGTCTACATCAGTCGATTCGTTTTAACGCGTAGATTACAAAAATACCAAAGTTATTCCGCGAAAAGCTGTTATTAGTGAAATATTTCATTGCGAAAATCTCCATATTGTAATTCGATTTTTTGATGCAGATAATATCGATCTCATTTTAAGCAACGATATATCGTTTAACGCATTAATCGATTTCTAATCGTTATTATCGAGAAAAGATAGAAGAAGAAAGGAAATGGCGTAACAAGTAGAAAAGCAAAGTGTCTTAATTTAAGATTCTCAATTTTATATAAAACGTTGCGTGTAATTTAGATCGAACTCCACAGTCCCTACTTTGCCCTACTTGTACCACCCTGTCCCATCTAATCGTCCTTCCATTTAAGAAATTGAAAATCATCCTCGTTTCTCGAGAAATATTGTCGAGTTGTATTTATCGAGGTTCACCCTTATGGAAAACATACTTTTATTCACTTCGCCCTTACTGCTCACAATATCTCATATGTATGCTGTATTTACACTACCGTGTAGAGAAGAATAGATATAAGGATGTAAAAACCAAAGCTCCTCAAGATCCGAAAGGCCAAATAACGTATCGATAAACAAATAAATAGACAAGCTATGGGAATAATTAATAAAATTATTTATTTTAACTAATAACATTCTTAAGTGTTAAAAATTTTTCATTGTTTATTCTTGCAATAAAATTGTCTTTGTAGGGTAATTTTAATATTTTTATATACTACGTATCAAAATAAATCGATTAATTAATATATAACATAATGTGTATTTCGCGAAACGTGGCTTTACCAGCAATGTGTCGAACTTCGACTTTCACGACAGTTATTCAGATACGTATGACGTTTTGTTTCTTCTTTCGCCGCGAAAAGTATGACAATAGGATAATTAATTTCTAATCAAATTTAATAATTAAATCGAAATTACATCTCGACAGATTAAATTATACAAAATCTTCAACAATCGAAATTAAAATATCCTCTTGATTAAAAAATTCAATTTTTCATTGATGTTGGAAAATTTTGAATTACTATTACGTCTTTTTAATAAATTTCTAGTTAATTTCCTAGATCCTGTAAATATTATAATAAAATAATGTTTTGTCTTGCACCTTAATTAATACGGTGAGTATGATAAAATCAACGGTTAAGTCAACAGTTATTTGCCCAGAACAAAGCAACATCTGGAAATAGTATTAATATACACACACTACTGGATTAAGATAATTATAACTAAGAATGTCAACAACTTTTGATTGATTAGTTGAAACACAACAATCCATTATAATATAAATGGAAATTTGAATAAATAGTTTAATTCAACAATTACAAGAATACGGATACTTTTATTATTGCAAATTACTCAAAAATCGCTCATAATCAAATATAATGAATGACAAAATTGCTTAGTTTGACTAAAATAACTCTAGCTTATTCAATGGGGAGATGTAAGTACTTTTACAGTTTATACTTGATAAAAATAATAAGCCAAAAAGAATAATTTTTATTTTTCACTGTATTTTAAAAACAGCCTATTGAATATACATACATGTATTTACGCATCTCGACAGATATATAAAAATACATATTTCGAAAACACACACATCGCACCAACTGTGTAACACACGATACACAACAAATATACTTATACCAAGATTCATCAACAAATCATTTCTTTTATGTACAGATTATTTAATATAAATAAAAAATTATCCTTTATTTGTAATGTACAAAATAGTTGAGAGAAACTATCCTCGATTACTTCAAGGCTCGAAAAACATGTCATGAAATATTATTGTTGCGTGTGTTGAAGGTGTGTATATTACATATTTACATATGTACACGTTTACTGGCGAAAATACTTCGAAATTTGAAAACCACAAGGGGAAAACATACTAAAGTCACGCTTTCATTTTAAATTCAATACGCTGTTAATCAAACGCATGTTACCATACAAATCCATATTTATCTTGTGGATATTTATGCATTTATATGAAAATAATACAATACAAAATAGACAAAATATGCAGAAATATATAATAAATCCAAAGTAAAGCGCTAATCATGATATTTAGTGGATAGAACAATTTTCTATTTAATTTCCATTCTTTCGGTTGAATTGATAAAAATATGATTTGCATAAAAATCTACATTCTACACATATTATATACCTAGAACTGTTTAATATAGTCAAACTTCGATACCTCGAACTTCTATAACTCAAAAACCTTCATAAAATAGATAAAAATGGGATCTATAAGTAAAAATTTGATTACAACTCGAAGTAATAGATATATACGTAATAGGTATTACGTATCTTATAATGAAATACCGTAACCTAATCAACCTGCATTCACCATGCTCCTGGACTCTTGCACCACCTGTACACGTCCCGCAAATGCAACCTATATAAGTTAAATTGTTGCTATTCACTTTTCAAAATTCCAAATAGGTAATCCATCTTTGAAAGATGAATTCGTTTTCTTCGAGCCTCTACAATTCGAAAAATATTAATCAAAGCATTTTTAAACCGTTTTCGCTCGTTAAATTTCTCTTAAATTTCTCGAAAAATACAATTCGACAGAGTTTCCATATAGGTCGAAGATTTCAGCTTTTCCCTTGAAATTCGAGTTCCTGAAGTTCGACTGTATTAAAATATTTTCAGTTACTCTATAAGTAACATTCAAATTATGCATTTATAGGAAATTTAAAAGTGCAAAATACAGAGAAATAAAATATTCAAAATACAGTATAATTATAGTACTCAAAAGTCAAAACGAATGTCTAGATTCCATTTTCTAAATCGAATTTGCGAAAGTATGAGTCATGGACATAAGTGTCCGCAATTTAAAAATCATGAAATCAACAAAAATGAATTTGTCATATTTTTCCTATGTGATCTTCGTTTATATTGGTAATAAACACGTATAGAATTTATTCAACAAGTATTGCATATTGTACATCACTGAATAGTTCTGTAATAACAAAACATGTTACAGTGAACATTTTACGCGAAGTGTCATTGGATACACAAGAGATGTAAAAAGTGTCTTGTGTATAACACTTCACCTGACAACTTCGTTATTGTATGACTGTGAAACGATTCAATCATATGATCTGTGCTATGAGATATAGTAGAGATCACAAGTATCGTACTGGCAATGAGATTTGAAGAGAGAAAATTGAAAGATTCAGAAACCTATAGAATGAACATAATATACAAGTATACAGAAAACATACAAGACAAAGTACCTATAATAATATTTAGTGAATGCAATAAATGCCTATATTTATATTGCAATTCATAAAAATATGAATTTGTCGTCCAGTCATAACTTTCTATGTATCTGCGGATCTCTATTTAGTAATCAAAACATTCAATTTCAACAATTTCTCCATTCCTGAATGATTTAAATTTTAATTTCATTGGTTAACCAATTCAGGTTAATAAATCCAATGAATAAAAATATAGATTTCTTACCGATACAAATTTAGGTATCATTAATAGTATGTGATAAGTTACAATTAGTTATTGTATTATTTAATTAATAGCTATGATCTCTGCTATATATGTGGATTGTACATATGATATATATACATATGTATAATTATGATTGTGAACAGAACAACGCATATAACTCCTGATATTTTACAGATATCATGGCGCAAAATGTGGATATCATCGCTTGAACAAACATAAGAATGAATCTATATACCTTCTGTACAGCCTCGTTGACAGTATCATTAATTTACTCCTATAAATTACATAATCCAATGTTACATAAATACCTTACATGTATGTATGTATACGTACATACATACCTAGATAATACTATTGACATCTCATTGAAAAAGTAGTATGGATAATTAGTGGAACAATCATAGTGTTATGCCTTATACATATTCGTCTCTGTGTATTAAAGGAATCATATATAACTGACAAGTATGATTTTGTGTATACTGACTAATTCACGTTTTTTATCTTATAACTAGCTTATTATTATTTATAGGCTCGTTACAGGAATTAGGAATTAGTCAGAAATTTCAATTTTAGAAAAGTACAATCAGTCACAAGAGTTCTCACACGCCCTAATAACAAAGATGTATATTTAATATAGTATCATTTTTAAATATAATATATTAAATATAGTTTGTTTTTATTAATTTAACGAAGTATTTTGATTCCAATAAAATTCCATGAAAATTTGTATCTCTTATATGAGAAGATTAATTAAGAACTATTTTAATATACAGAACTATAAAATGTAAACGTGAATGTAAATCATATAAATCATATCCATAAATAAGAATGCGATGAAGATGTCTTATTTTAATAAAAACTAGTCCTTTTATAGAGCATACCAAGAATTTTGTAACTGACTGTATATCATTTTCACGCTTAATTGTTTTAACATGTACTTATGTATATTTATTTGTTTCATTCCCTGAATTTTCATGTTGATTCTTCCAAATACTAATTGTGCATGATCTGTATTCATTTATAGATACTCCATCCTAATATTCCTGTCACCAGTTATTTCCTAATTTCGAAAGAAATGTTTATTGATATTGATTGCATCTGTAGAAAGACTGTATACTTTAATTTCCCTTTCTCAATGGAATAATACATTTCTTTTGTTTTCATTTATAATTCTGTTACAAAATAACTTATAATTATTTTACTATACTTTTATGGTTTATGTACAGAAATAATTTACAGTTATTTATAGTTAACATATAGAGAAATTACAAGCATATGTTACTTTTGTAAAGATTTGATAAGTAGATACAACGTTAAGAACATTTCTCTATTATTTGGCTATTTGCATAGATCTGAATTTAAATTATATTTTACATTTAATTTTACTTTTCATTGGAGAAAAATATTCTCTAAAAAAAAAAGTGAGATTTTTTATATTATATAAAGTTAGTTATTTAAAATGTTTCTGAAGAGTTAAATACATCTAAGAAGAAGATATTTGTTATTATAAGCAAAATAACATTTATTTTACGACCTTTCTTTTAGAAAAATATTTCCTAAAGATCAAAGCACGAATGCAGTTTTTCTTTCTTTCTTTCTTTCTTTCTTTCTTTCTTGTAATAAATTGTAGACTTTAACCATTACCTCGTTCAAACTTCATTTGCAACAAAGAGTATTGAATATATATTTTTATAATTTTTATAGTTTTAGATAATATATTTTTATAGTTTTGAGACAAATGGTTGCAATGACTGCGGTTTATATCTTGTTTAAAAATTAAAGTTATTTCTGCACAGTATATCAACGACCACTGTTGTTCTGTCACTAGCACCAATGTTCTATCGAATCAATCATTTTTCAACGTGAGTATAATTTCTTTCTATGAAGAGAGTTTCTTGCAAAGTATTAAAATTGTATATAGATAGACAGAACCATTGTTTATTTAAAAAGAAAAAGCTAAACAGATATCCGTCTTGAAATAAAATCTCTATACATCTCAATCTCCTTCAAGATCAATCCTTAATTACAGACTCTTACTTGAGAACTTAATCTCTATACTATTAAAATTTAATACAGTTCTCCGTCAAATTGTAGAAACTAGATAAAAACTCAAGCTTTTTCCAGATCCTGTAAGTTAAAGATTTCTTTCTTTTCCAACCTATCATTATTATTAAAATATTTGTGGTTCTATTTCTCTAAATCACTTGACTGTTTCTTCAAATCACTCGATATAACCGATTCTACTTGTTCACTCAAAACCTATGAATATCTCATCTAAAACCAACTGAAACACCTACACACAGTTAACTGCGCATTAAGTACTCCACAAGAACCATCTCCAATATAAAAAGAAGCCTATGAACGTGATTAAGTCAGGAACATCATGGATCTCAACAGTCCTCCGTCGAGGTGCTGGAGATCTGAGTACTGGCTCCACTAGAGAAGCTACTCCTGCAAGTTTCCACAGCCAATGCTGTGTCCGGTACTTGGACAAATTGAACCTTCTCCTTGGGCCATCGATTCTTCCCATACATGCAACTGAATATATTATACTTATGATCCATCTCAAAGTGACTGAGATTACTACTGTGTCTCCTCCTCAACACTTTTTTAGCCATTAAGCTTCTATTGTTCTTATAAGATAATTCTCTCCTGAAGCAGAAGAACCTTCTCAACTCGCGTTTCACTCTTTTTGATCTATAGCCGAACAACAGTGGGCTGATATACGCGGCCAAGATCAAGAGGCTGGAGGCCAACACGTCGTATTTATGGGGCAAATGTTGGTCAGTGGATCGAGGTAGATTCTTCATTACCAGTAATATCACGTACGGCGACCAGCAGATCAGACCCATCACGATCACCAGAGCACTTATTCGCGCCGCCCTCGTCTCCTCTCTGTGCCTAAATATAGAACCATTGCTTATCCTGTCCTTTAGAGAGTGTATGTAGCTCGAGGTGCTTCTCACGCTCGAAACACGATGCAGGTTGTCGTTCTTGCTTGGCGCTGGGGTTATCGTCACTATTGGTGTTAGCAAACACGAGGACGATTCTGTAACGTTGCTACCGTTAATCTTTTCAGTCTTGTTACTATTTTCATATGTGTGAGATAGAGAAGCGTCTTTATTCAAGGACGACGATAACCTACGGTTGGGTCTCGTTTCTGAAAGATTCACTGATAATTCAGAGTCTCCTTGACTCAATGATATTTGGTTCTTCGACTCGACTTCTTCAACTTGTACCAAATGTTCTTCTTTTCGATCGTTGTTAATATCGTTCTGTTTGGTTTCGTTATTTTCTTCTTTGATAATTTCAGAGACTTGTAGTGATTTTTGGAATAAATTCGAGGAATAGTTACAGAGAGGTGAGAATTTTTTATCGAAGCAGTCAAAGTGAGCTTCTTCCTCAGAATCACTGCTCTCGTCGATAAAACTTTTTGAGATCCAATTATTCACCTGTTTGTTGTGTTCTTTTAGATCTCTAGACGATTCGTTCGTCTCTTTGTATGCCGAAATTTGCAAATCTTGCTTCTGCAAATCCTGACACTTACTCTCCCCAGCATCCTTCTCCATTACTGAATTAGAATTGCTTAAATTATCATTAATATAGTTTTCTTCGTTCGTAGATTGAGAGACTTCAACTCTCTGTGGACCAACCGTAAAAACAATTCTAGAAGGCTTTTTATCCTCCGATTCTTCAGGCGGAGAAGATACATCCAAATCTATAGAAGAAGCAAAGGATCGCCTTCTAGACAACTGACCAGTGGGTTGCATAGTCTCGCTTGTCTCGTCAATCGAAGACAGACTTGATATCTTAGGTAACTTTCTAAAATCCTCTATAGTCTCCGCCTGAAGACGTTGGATCCTCGAAGGGCCATTCTGCTCTTCGGTAAAGCTTGCTGAAGATAATATAGGCCTAGAGCCACTTCTTCTGGCTCTTTCTGAATTTCTATGTGCAGCTACGTAAATAGTGACATAGATCCAGCAGACGGCAATGAATGGGATGAAATAAGCAAATATGAAATAAACAATGGCATAGATAAAGCCATAAGTGATTGTATCGTCTATAAGCGTATCAAAGATCACAGTAGTATTCTCTATGAGATCTATGTTGTCATTGAGACTGATAGTTTCTACTATTTCAGGGATCGCACTGATATTCAGCTCGTTGTTGTTGGTTTTGTTCTCCAATACTATGAGAGTCGATTCTGTGGAGAAATTTAAGGAATTTTGTTCTTTGGAGATGCAGAAAAGCCAAAGGCTTTGAGGATTTGAGTTGAAGAAAGCGAGAAAGCCGAAAACTATGGAGATCATCCAGGTGGAGAGGATTAGAATCCCGCATTTCAGTTTGTCCACACGAGCACGGTAACGTAGAGGGTCCATCACGGCAAAGTATTGATCCACAGCGATCAACAGGACTGAGAAGACCGAAGATGTCGTTACTACCGCCATTGCGCCTTCTGACATTGAACAAATATTTAGTACAGATGCAGAGTCGAGTATGGAGGAGTCGGAAGATGTTGAAACAGCGTCCATTATTAGCAGGGGGTTCATGATGGCACAGACCAACAGGTTTGACACGGTTAGGTTCATGACAAACCTGAAAACAGAAACAATGTGTTTCTTGTCACGTAATAACATTGTTGTAATACATCCAACTCTATTTTTATATGGACCTTGACGCGATATGGTGTAATTAAGAAATATGTATTTTTCTTTTTGCATGATTATCTGCAGTCTAATAATATGATGTTACAATATAATATAACATGGTTCTGTTGTATCAGTATGATAATAAAATGAAGAGAATAACCTGTTGGAAATTGTCCGTAGCGACGGACGTATAAGGAATGCCAGTAGAAGTATGACATTGAGTAAGAAACAGCCAAAAAGGGCGAAACTCCAGACTACTATCGCATGATTATTCCACCATCCCTCTAGATCTCCTAGATCTGAAATCGATCCTTCTCCGACGATGTCTGGCGAATCTCCAACCATTCATGTATAATAAATGTGACGCAATTCTGAAACGATAAGAAAGAAACGAAATTTATAATTAATTTTACAAACGAGCTTCGTAAAGTTTCATTATTCTATGTTATTAATAAACAACGAATATTTAAGCAAATTCACATTGTTATGAACATAATTAAGAAGATGGAACCTAGGTAATAAAAATTTTTATCTCGGTCAATGGTTTTTCAAAATTACCCTGTAAATTGTTTATTACTATTGACGTGATAATATATATTTATTGTTATATTAATATTTGAAACGTAGGAATAATCGAGCACAAGGTACGGTCTACTCGTGCGTTGCATGGATATTTTCACAGAATGCGCATACGGGAAAATCCGTTAAGTCTAAATATACTCTTGATGGTAACACTGTGCCGCAATATGTATGTATATTGAGAGATTACGCGGCATAATTTCAAGAAAAATTGCCCTATTTCGCCAGTTCATTCAATTCCAGTTCTTATTCCTTGTTCCAGTCGTTCTCCTCGTTCAGCTATCGGTAGTCGAGATGCAGTTATTTTCGTTCGAAATACACTATGATTTCGATCATTTTAAAACGTTTGATCAATCTACCAGACGTTTATGAGAGAAGTTAAACAGACCGTTACCCGCATAGATCAACAAGTTTAATAAAGAAACCAATCGTCCAAACTCGAGCTTGATTTCTGCTTTTGCAGTAAATGCAAACCTTGTTAATGTTTTGGAAACTCCAGCGAATATCTACGGTGACTCGCGCATATATTCATACAGCTACCATAGATTATATACATATACGTAGAATTCGCTCTAGCGGTATCGACAACTTTTTTGCAAATATCTCGGAAACCAAGGTCAAGCGCCGGTTACACGTATAAGAAAAAGTTGTTTAAAATATTAATTTCTACAACATATTCAAAAATCATCGAAATCGGTCAAGAGATACCGATAAATATCCGTTAGATCGATAGAACTCTTTATTTAATCGTGCGATACTTTCTAAATCCTTTTCGAAACAGCGCGAATAATCTACAACGAGGTTAAATATATTATGCGTAATCTTTATCTAAGGTATTTATCATTCGGTGTTCTGATCCCGTGTTAAGTTTCTCTTAATCTCTGACACTCGGAAATTCGACACGTGGTGATTCATAGATATCCTGTTACGCGTTTGAAAACGAGAATTAATAGCAAAAAGCGCTGCGCTTATTGCGATTCCTTTGTCTGGAACTAAGGAGCGTGAACTTTCATTGTCTATGGTCGATGGTTAGACACGTGATTACGCGAAAGAAATTTTATACAAATATAAGCAATTCGAACCAAGGGCGTGATAAAAATAAAAGACACAACGTGTAACAAACAGACACGATCAAATTAAATTACTATGAAAAATTAATTTTTCCGTTAATTCTTCGTAACGCTAATCATTTGATTAACTAACTACAAGCTCGATTGTATCTAGGTTTTTATTATTCAAAATATTCCATTTTCAATAAAAACCAATAATTGTATCGTTGCATCGTAAATCCACAAATACACCTATAAACAAAAAATACAACGTATATACATAGTATATACAAGTTTCACGATTTTCGGAGAATGAATTAAGATGCTGGGGGTAAATTACGCAGTAATTTATTAGTAAATTATATTGAACGATAAGTTTAAGTAAAATGCTGTATCATTTATGGAGTTTTTTTCTAGGATATATGATATGTAATTACCATATGATGTAAATCTTGCATTATTTATCGTCATAGCAATTATACGATCATTCGATAAAGTTAAAAGGCAGTAATTAAAGATATCAGAAATGTAAATGTCCATGTGAAAAGGTATAATTAATAACAACAATAACCGTGACTCTAAGTTAAATATAATTAATAAAAAGTAACTTGAACGAACATAGATTATTGAAATTTAAGACGTTTAACTTTATTTTATATCTTTTCCGTGATAGAGATTAATAATAAAATTCAAGGAAATAAAAGATTACAAAATCAAGTAATCCAATGCTAAGATGCTATGGTGTCCAATGATACCGGTTTTAAAATAGAATATATGGAGTGTTCTTTTATTTATCGTGCAACCATACATCCCGATATACGTCTCAACGACGTCAGACAAATTATGATAAAAGTTACTTGGAAATCTATCTTTTACGCACCGGTTAGCCTCGAAAAAGTTAAACTAAGGCGAGATCGAGATACAAAAGAAAAAAGTCGAAAACTGCAACAGAACAGGGATCGTATTTATTTTGAGAAAAAAACATGGACGTTCATCTATCGACAGCAAGTTGTGAGAATGAATCGCTGCTAGTGACGCAGATGCGGGGTGACTTTAGTATTTTGCGAGCAAAATGCATTAACATATCAGCAAACAGCTTGCTCGAAACGCAACAAACAAAAGAAAAGTTAAAACGTCTTAAGTTTTGGCAATAAAAATAAATATACACGGTTGAAGCAGCGTCTATATCGCTTGACGTCATAGGCGAGGTTTTTTAACACATTTTAAAATATGTAATTGACTTGCTAGTTTTCTTGTTGCTATTACGCGCTTATTGCAATTCTCTCTCGTTAACTGCGAGATTTACAGAGAGGAGAGTCTTCATAGAGAAATAGTTACGTGGCCTAAATCCGACTAAATATATTTCGAAAAATTTGGCTTCCCTAATATAGGATAACAGACTTTGAAATTTTTATGTTAATCGTAATCTAAATTAAGTTGAATCTGATGTTTCTGTAATACAGAATTTAAAAATACATTGCATGGATACGTATAGAATTTTATACAAATTTTGACGAAGATAAAATTCGAACGAAAAGTTGTTGCTACAATTGGAGGAATCGGAGATCGTCTTGCAAAAGTCTTTGATAAGTTTAACAAAACAATGAAACTAAAAAAACCGCTGTAACAATTTCTTTGTTCTTAAAAAAAAAAAAAAAAAAAAAACACCTTTCTTTGAGCAACAAATCCTAGAAATTAGCCAGTTTTTTCTAATTTTTACGCTCAAGGATTGAAAAATCGCATTGCATTGCATCGCAAAAATACGAGGCCACTGCGAAACAATTTTTTTTATTTCTGCAACTTGTACGAGTTACTTGGTTGAAATAAAACTACTTTTCCCATCAAAGACAAAAGAACACGTGCAAAAGATGTTACACTTTTTAAATTGTCATCTTAAACATACATATCGATGATCCATTTCCTGAGAAATCATAATTTCCCGTATTTATCAGCTTTCAACCACAATTACAAGACAGTAATTGAATATAAAAAAATACGCAGGAACGAAATTTAATTATGGTTTGAAACGGAAACCACGATTTCTCTAGAGAAATAGGCTATAGAAACTTTTTCCTATAAGAAGTAAACTCGCGACATCCTCCTCTTCCTGGTATCGGTAATGTTGTTGTAAAAATAATTTTTAAAGCTGCAGGACCAAAATATTCGCTCCTACTATTGATAATGTTTCATATATTGTTACATCGTTTTGCATAATTTCTGAGAGATTTCTTTCGATTTTTCAAATTCACCTAGATAATAAATAAATATTTTCAATTTTCAAAAATTTGATTTTCGCGCGATTACAATTATCAATTATTAAAAGAAGATTAAAAATACCATGTTATTAGTAATACCAAATCAAATACTCTTCTTACAAAAATTCGGTTAACAACTTCGTTCGGTTATTAAAAAAAAAAAAGAAAAAAACTGATCTATTAAAAAAAAAAAAAGGGAGAAACCGAAAGTTGCTCAATTTGTCAGGAAAAATATGCTGGAACGCGTAACGGAAGATTATTTTTCGCTGCTTCCGACGCGACGTTCCAAACATCATAACTCAACGATGAGTAGTTACGGGTTATTTGCATGTTGCGAGATACCTAAGATCAAAGATCTCGAAAAATGAATAGCTTCCACTAACGATATTTCGCTCTTTCTTTATAGCCTACCACCACCAGTCATTTGTTCAGTTTCCTACACCTTTCTATCATCTTGTGACCTACGTATGTATTACGGACGCAGTCCGCGGGGTATCTCTGCGTATACAGAGACGGCGGCGTTACATACCGTTGCCTGGCAAAGTCCAAAGAAATGCTTGAACAGCGAACGTGTCAACATGCTACGATATCACACAATAACTGTAAGGATACAGCGAGCGGCATCTTTGATCGTACACGATGCCTCGTCCCTTTAAATCCATTAAATTCGATATCTTCACGATCGATTCACCTTAACCTCTAAATAATTAACGATGTGTTTGCATTATTCTCTGTAATGGCGGGACGCTTACGATTACGTACCTTGCTCTTAGTATCGAATCCCCGCATAGTCTTACGAATGATTCAATCATAGTCTTATTACCGTAAACTGATGCAGTTCGTGGGTGCGTTCCTCTTGAACGAGCGTTTTCAAAACATCGAAAAAGCGGGAAAGCGCGACAGACCGCGTCGTCGTCAACGGGATTTTCAATTCGCATCGTCGTTACGTACGAAACTACAACGATACTAGTTATCTAAACAGAAAAGCGTGAAGCTAAGTGACCTTCTACAAGTACATTCCATCGTTTTATATGGCTTCGATACGTAAATAGATATTACCTTCTAGCCGACCCTCGTATATAATTACGAGAAGTATATGGTCTTATCCAATAATAAGTTTGATCGGAGATTAGTTTTATTAATAGACAGAATAATGAATGTATTTTAATTGCATGACTGTCGCGAAACGTATTTTAGTTTCTGTTCGATGTTCGTCACTGTAAAATGTTTCTTCCGTTATTGCGTATTTCCTTAAGAAACGTTTCGTTTCTATTCTTATTTTTCAAATTATGTCATCGCGAGGCCGCGATAGCAATTTCCTCGTCGCGTTAGACAGGATGCTACGGTACATGCTGAACTTGCTTCTATCGCTATATAGCGTTAGCGAGATTGACCAGAGGAAATTATCGTCGCACGAAGCAATTTCGTATCGCACACGCGATTCACGTGCAGCGTTCTTTGGCTCGCGTGACAGACCGTTGAAAACGATCGTCAACGACGTTTAACGTTTAGTGTGACATCTGCTTCGAATCCGCGTTGGTCGTTGTCGCGCATGTGCATCGATCTACGCTACGAGTTTCAAACGCTTCTTAAAGCTTCGTTCAGAATGGTCAAGTTATTGGAACTTGAGGCGATTTAAGGTCCGATGCGGACCAGCGACTTTTCTCTGGGCGATATCGCTGCGATTATAATGTGTCCGTCCTCGGTGTTCTTAAACTGAGAAAACAAACGAAGACATATAGCTACAGCGATATCGCGCAGGCAAAAATCGCTCGCCTATATCTGACACTAAATTTCAATAATTTGAAACATCTCTACCACCGTGAAATTTGTCATTCACTTTACTTGAATATTACGTAAAATTGTATTAACGAAAATGATAGTTTTTCAAGTTTTTGTTGCTTATTCAAATTAAATCACTAGATTTGCGTAATAATTAATTTCATATATTCTCGATTATTTGTTATATATATTCTCAAATTTTCTACGAATAATAACGAGAATAATTTGAAATATTTACTAACACGTATCGGTCATCTTACTTGGTTTAAGATATTCTTTTGAGCTTTCAAATGAAACCAAGATTTCTTCGATTATTCTCTGACTCGAAAGAAGCAGTAGTAGCTGCTACGTTACGTTACGTTACGTTACGTTATTTTCAATTTTCCACTTATCGATATCGTACCGACCTAAACCAGCTTAGTTAATCGGTCGAGTTTCAAGCAACTTAGTAAACCGAGTCGATCGACTGATTACTCAATTTTTCAGTAACAAACTCGACCGTGTTAAATAACGATATAACGACAGTGTAAAACGTACGTACTGAATATTTCAACGATCGATCATTTTTATGATATTCACGTAGAAACATCCCTTTTCGATCGTGCCACGATTACCGATACACCTTGCATTTTGATATTTACTGGCATACACAATCTCTTTCCTTTTTACTTTCTATCGGATAGCCTTTCAAAATTAGGTTACTCAAATTTAAATGACTCTTACTCGAGTATCTCGACTAATGTGAACGAAGCTTAACCTCGACTCTCTGCCGCAGCTTTTCAGCTATATTTAGAGGTACGGTTGTAGCTTTTGCTCGGCAACGGTAATAAAAGCGATCGTGACGGGTGATTTACCGGCGCTAATCTTACAGCTTATGCGCACGCGTCTCAAACGAACAAGCACTCGCAAATTTTATGGAACCGTGGCACCTCTTCTTTCGTTATAAAACGAATTCTCAAATGAATTTTACCGATGCGAAAAGTCACGTATTTCGTGCGACCGTGAATAACGAGTTTCGAAATATTTATAGTCTTCGGATATGTAGTCTGCTTTTATGATATCTAAGGTATGAAGAAATTGCCCGTGAAGCTTTTCAAATTCACGAGTCTAATTATATTAGATACGGACATCGTGTATGGTTATTAATGATCAACCAGTAGATAACGAACGTTCGTTTAAAGGCAGTTCAAAAGTATCTGACTAAACGTGATCGTTTGACGATTACAAATATCCCAAGTTGGTAGGTCAGATTTAAAGATTATTTGTCACTTGCGGTGAAAATTTTCAGCGATTAGATCTTTGTTGAAAAATTCATCGTTGTCTCTTAACGTGTACAGAGCCACAGAACTATTTCCTTACATTTGTAGGAAATTCCGTGAATACAAAAATGCATAGAATACGCACAATACTCGTGTTACTTGGTTTTATCATATATTTCTTTCGGCTACTTCTTCGCGTAATAAATATAAAAATTGAACGATACTGAAAGATTATTTAGAAATTGATAATCACATAGAACTCTTTTTATTCGATCAATTATACGTGATCGACTCTCAAGTATGACAAATAAATGAAAAAAAAAAAAAGTATGTGGAACGCGATAAGAAGATAATTAAGCGTAGAACAGAAAGATAATTAAAAGATTAATTGAAATTCATTACGATCTATATATAATATACCTCGATGCAGACGGAGTTTGCGGGTATACAGAGATTTAAAGACACGTGTGTTCTTAAGCGTGACTTGCAGATAGTCTCGAGATTACTTTATAGCTACACGTGTGAACTAAGAATCAATAAAAATAAACAAGGAACTATGTTTCTTCTTAGACTTTATTGAAAGAATCGTTCAGTCATAAATGTTTATATTTATCGTAGTAAAATTTGGAATTTAGTGTCAAATTGATTTACGATTGTGAGTGTATAGATAAGGAAATATTTACTCGTAAATTCAACTAGTAACTGTATTACCAAAGGTTTTGTATTCTACATAGAGACGAGATAGGATATATAAATTGAAAGATAGAAATAATAACAACTTAGAAGAATTATAGAGATAATTATAAAAAGAAACAGCCAAGATCAAAGTCACTATTTCGTAATTGTTACGTGCATTTTCACATGGCTTTTAAATTTCACCAAAATAATCACGATAATCGAGTCTCGTTAAAGTGCTGATGAAATTTTTAAATGTTTCGTATAACGCACAGAATATACGGGCATAAAAAGTTTCTGTGGCAAGTGGTCAAATACATTAGCGAGCCAATGTCTGTATTGCGTGAATTTTATCATCATAAATCATATCTCTTTCCTGGTTACAAGTAAAAAAAAAAAGAAAAAAACGTGTTAATTGTCTTGACGATCTTTGCACGATTTGAACGCTTTCTTTTAATTAAGATTATGAAAGTTACTGACAGATTGGAGTATGTATACCTTCTTCTTGCCTCTGTTTAACAACTGCAAATATTAATTTGTGTATTTTGAAATTTCTTCGAATGACTGGACACAATGTCAAACAGTCTTAAATTTTGCCAAGACAAAAAGACGAAAATCATAATATTCAACCGGACATTCGTTGAAAATCCAAATCAAACAGACTAATTTTTCATTGTTTATTTCTTTATTTCTTGCAATTATTCTCTTCCTTCTCCTTTTCCTTTTATCAAACAGTATAAAACCGATTAAATTCTATTTTACGTAAAAAATAATTTCTTTTCTCGTAGAGTTCTATGAAAGTGATATACTTATATAACTTTTATATTACAAATATTTGTAATCGATTAAACCTCATTTTTTATAAGAAAACCATTTTTCATTTTGTAAAGTTCAGTAGAACCAAAATGTATTTATAAAAGTTGTATAAGTTCGATAAAATATACATTTTTTTATTATTTTTTACTATTGCATTTAATAGTTAATCGTTTAATCATTCTGTTGAATTATTATTATACAATAAAATAAATCCAACTAACTATCGCTAAAAGTAAAAAGCTAAGTGAAATATTATTAAAAAATTTAATGGAACATTGGAATTAATACAGAATAGGTGAATATACGTGTATGTTCCCAGTTCGATACATCTATTATGTCTTAGTACATGCTTGTATGAATTAACGTTGGAAACAACGTTATATATTTTTAGAACTTACATAATCTCTATCGTTACAACTTTTGCATTTCTTGTTCTATCACTTTAAAGACTAAAGTCTAGATTATTAAACAAGATTTGCTGGCTTCCATTTCATTATATAACGTCTCATATCTCTTTTTTCTACTTGTCTACCTTATCTTACATTGAAACTACTCGAACATATGACAAAATATTCTTCACTATGTCATCCTTTGTAAGATACTAATACTAAAATTCATTAACATTAAGCGCTTAGATAACAGGATTGTATCGTAGTTTGAGCTATAAGAATTGCAAGTTAAGAAACGAAAAGAATATTTTAATAGTTTTAATAGTGTTATTTACAAAATTTAAATAAAATTTCACGACGTACGTAGGTTGATTACTGTATATACATGGAAGCTATAAACCGGAAGTTATCCTAACCTATCGGACAAATATATCGCGTGTGGTACATAAATAAAAAATAAGTAAATAAGTAGATAAATATATATATGTAAATAGATACGATAGGAATCTTGAATACTGTGAATGCATTTAAAAAGCAGGCTCAGACGGAAAAAGAATGGTATTCTCTATCTTAAAAAAAAAAAAAAAAAAAAAGCATCTATGTGTCATTAAATAAAGAAAAATGACGGTTTAATTGATAGACTAAACACTCCGGTCTTTAGTCGCTAAAGGGTCTCAAGGTGAACTTTTTTCTTTTTAGAACGGGATACTGTAGTATATTTCCGTGCCCTTTCTTTTTTAAGTATCCTGCAGTGGATCTAGGTCACAAAAGTAAGAAAGGTCGGGAACACGTAATGAAACGAGGTTAGAAAAATATCGCGTTGCCCCTAAATCTTTCTCTGTAACAGATTTTCTCAGTTTTGACCTTCGACTGTAATACTGTAACATTGAGTTTCATGCTCTGATAGTTCCAAAAGTATCTTTCATTGGATACACTACTGGTTTTTAATCGTGTTACAGTTAACTTCGGTTCCCACGAAATACATAGCAGCGCGAAATGGCGATTGCACAACGATACGCTACAAGATTATCTTGTTTTGGTATATGTTTGCGACAGGAAATGATCTTATAGCAGAGGTCGTTAAGCGCGGCTTAACAGCAATTGAAACACTAGAATGGGGCATAATATTTTGCTCGAAAGAATGATATTAACGGTAGAATCAATGTTTCGTAATATTGGCATACATTTCGCTTTTAATATTTGTTACTATATCTAATATTCAATAATTATCTGTGATAGTCAACTAGGTAATATTTAATAATATATGCATACTTTGTATTTACGATATTTATATGTTTTTTTATTTGTTTCTGTATATTATACCTTATGTCTTCTATTTATTCTGATAATTTTCCCGTTCACGAAATTAATATTAATATTGGGAGCTATCTTTTTTAACGTCTTTTTTTCAAATTCGCAAGGAGAAAACAGAGGAGGTCGAAAGTTTTACGTTCGATAAAAACGGAAGTACTAGGAACCACTTAGCCAACTTAGGCAAGAAAAAAAAAACTGGATTAACGGTAAGGCAAGTACGAGGTTTGAGGAAGAAAGCATTCAGGGATAATTTTAAGATAAAAATGTGGTTGTATGAATTATGGAATTGACCCACGAGGCAAAAGTAAGATGTATAGATCACTCGATACACAGGGATTTGACAGACGGACATCTAATTACATAAGGTGATCCGTTTAGTGAATGAACGTTTCCCAGTGAATGAACGTTACTCGTGTACGAAAAATTAACACCTATCGTATTCTCTTCTCTTTGAAATTTACACAGTGCATAGTGTCCAGAGGAAACCCACAGATGTCTCGCAAAAGCGTCCTCCATTTACAATCTGTACCGCATTGCGTTCCATTTGTTTAACTGTAGTCTTCGTGGCGTCCTACGAGTCGAAGGTAAAACCTGATCCA
This sequence comes from Bombus dahlbomii, assembly GCA_037178635.1. Classification (NCBI taxonomy): domain Eukaryota; kingdom Metazoa; phylum Arthropoda; class Insecta; order Hymenoptera; family Apidae; genus Bombus; species Bombus dahlbomii. The sequence continues at coordinate 14,334,320 of CM074109.1, read as the reverse complement.
CGTTGGATTCGGTAGGGACACGGTCCGTTTGGCGACGGTCACGTTTTTATAAAGATAGATTACAACGATTCGTGTGTTTCGTCTCAAACACATCCTCGACTGATCAACACCCAGGTATAATATCCGACACAGTCCTAGTAGACAAATGACATTGTCTACAGGCAGTTTTGTGAACTATCGGCGAACGATGTATATAGACGATATATCAGTGTAGACACGTTCTAAGTGTTGTCGTTTTACGCCTACGATTTATATTTTGAGGTGTTTTTAGTGGTTCTACGATAAATTTGTTCTTATAATTACATCGTTTAGATCGAAAGATACTGTATAAATAACGGATTTTTAAGAATTTGTCGATTTTGTCAGGTTAGATTTCCATGCATCGAATGGGGTTAGGTTGGGGTTAAGTTACACAACAATGTAAGAGAAAGATCGTTGAATGAAATTTAATTTTGGAAAATGGGTCGAGACGCGACAAAGAGATTGAGAACGTCGCTTTTTTAGAAACTGTCGTCCTGCCTGAAGTACTCAAAAATTAGCACAACTCGTGCGTACTTCGAGATTATGTTAGGTTAGCGAGCAAGTATCGAGAAAATTATCGTGGATGAGATTGTAAAAAACATTTATATCGTTTAAAAAACAGGCGTCGTATGCAAGAAGCAGAAGATTATTTTCCATCGAGAGGAGTGATTTACGATGATAATATTTGGTGTGTACCTTTCGTGTTTAAGCTTATGCGTTATTTAGTGAAATGAAAGCGTGTTTTACCAACAACGTTTGAAAATATTCGATCGAATATTCTTAGTGTGCTGTTTTAAACGAAAGTACAAAAATAGCAAAAATGTCGGTGTACAGTCATAAGTTTTACATATTATCCTGTTTTTCATATAAAATGATACCTATAGCACATTCTTCCTACTTTGTCTCTTCGATAGAATAGGACAATAAAATAATTTTCATTTTCTTGTTTTCTTCCACTACAGATACATAAATATAAATGTACATTATACAAATTTTCTATTTATTTTAAAGCTTAAAAATCGTCAAAAATATTATCCTATAGTGTAATTTGTAAATAATTCATAATATAATTCATAATATAATTCATAACAGGATTTACTATGTAATTTCATATTCGATACAAATAAATATTGATATATTGATAATTATTAAATATAAAATAAATACAAATATTTAAAATCAATGATTTGAGAATTTTATTATAAAATTGCATTGTATAAATAATTAAATAAAAATATATGAATGAGATTTATCTGCAGCAGATAGTGATATACCTAAATCTACAAAATTTCGGAGGGGGGGGGGGGGGGAAAGGTTAAAGATAATAAAGAATCAGGAATTTTAGATATTTTTTTATTTCTTTCCATCATTCAGTTATTGCAATCGTTCATATGGTATGGTAAGTTCATACAATATGATAAGTATGTTGCGCGAATAGTTCTTTTTTTTTTTTTTTTTTTTTTAAGAAAATTTTCTTATCTCGAGTTAGAGTCAACTTTCTTATCATACCTAACCCATCACTCATGCAGAATCATAATTACACAATTTCAATGATATATCATCGTCAACAGAAGTGTCCAAATATTTTCTCTTGGCTAAAACGTAAATTATTATCAACGTACAATGATTAATGACGAATATAAATTACCATCTTGCAAACGATCCATATTTGAATTAATCTATTTGATCATTTCACTTGAAAACTATATACAAAAATGCACGGCGATCATTTTCGTTTCTCGTTCTTTTTTGAGAACAACTAAAAAATTATTAAAATTATTTCTCTGTCTTCTCGAAATTAAAATTCTAAATTGCACCAAAAATTACCTATTAACTTCTCAAACGTCGCTTTCCTACCTTTTTACGCCTTTCCCGTCTTTTCCGCGACGAGAAGGATACGAAAGAAAAGAAAAGCGAATCTCTAATAAATTACGAGTAGCAAATGTTTCCCGCATCTTTCGTACGCCCGCAAAAGCAACCATAAATTTTCTCGGACTATCCTTATGTGTTGGACCAACTAATCGTTGACATAGACACGATGCTCAACAAATCGTAGCAGATTGCTTAAAGTACAACTAAGTAGGTTTACTGTTATAATCTGAAATAAAGATTTGGAATTGAATTTAAATTCGAAATTAATTCGAACTGCAGGAAATGTTCTCCCAAATCGCGTATCGTAGGAAATAAACCCAAATGAAGCTTTTTATGCTACGACTAGTTGAATTTACAAATTTTTCATATGTTTTTCATATGTTCCACGCTATACTATTTAATATTTTTAAAAGCTACTATCGCAGTTTTAATATTTTCTTATAGTTACGTTTTCCTCAAAGCAAAGAACACATTTTTTTAGATTATTATCTACAGTGACGGACACTGTGGCTCTGTTGTCGCCCATTCAAACGGTATATATATCTCTAAATAAAAGTTTGCGAGTCTCAAGCTTGTGCTACCTCAAGGTAGGTATTATAAGAGATACATGTACGTATTTTTAAATCCTACATCAAAGACGCGACGATTTTCCATCGAAAAGGAAAACGGAAATCAAACTTTTCTTAATACAATTACATAGTTGGATTTACGATTTAAATATTTCTCTATATCTGTTCGAATTCGGGCAATTTTATGCCAATTAACTCGATTTGTACGAGTAAAAGCTTGAAGTTTAAGAAAATGTAAATCCTTTATCTGAATTGACTTTCAACAATTTTGAAAATTTTCCTCTAACATTTGCGTAAAAACCTGGTTCGCTCATACGCGCAAGACACAGGATATTTATAAATGGAACAGGTTATAGTAGGTACTTCTTTGAATATAAATAGAAAAGTAGAGGAAAGTATTGTGTACTTTGGTAAACTTCCATTTTTTTTTTTTTTTTTTGCGTGGTTATTCTTGTGGTTTTCGTATTTTTTATACAACGACGCGTTCTCTAAAAGATTGGATTTTTCGTAAAACTATCGTACACGTATTTTTCTCGATGATTAATTTATACAAGGAATTAAATAATTTGAGAAACAATCGCAAATATTATTACTAAGTAAAATAGTACTTAACGTATACTATGTTATCGTATTATTATTCACTTTAATAATATTTAACCTGTTTCTAAAACATTCAATGCGTTATATATTTTACGCAAAATATTAACTCTTGCGAATAAAGATACATATACACTAGATTAATTACACGCTTTTGTTGTAAAAAGTACACTGTAAAAGAAAAGTACCATAATTTTCTTACAAAATAACAGCGTCTTATTGGTTGGAACATTTTGAATTGTAATTTCACACGACAAAAGCTTCGATATTGATTCGTAATTCTCTATAGCGATGTAAGAAAATTGTTTAACCGAATTGCTCGATATCTGAAATTTATTCGCCATCTAATTTATCATTCGTTTGGACACTTACGACTTCTGCAGCAAACTCAACAAAGCGTGCGGATATTTATGAGTACTATAAAATTATTCAAGTAAGTAGGATGAATAATCGTGGGATATTAAGACGAATGGTCGATCGAGGAAAATTGAACGGCGTTTTAAATGACAAAAAGCGAGGAAAATTTATACCATCGTATTATAAACATACCTATTTAAAAAAAAAAAACGTAATCTAAGTAGAAAATTGTTGTACTTACCAAACATCATAGAGAGTACTATACTCTCGATCCTTTATACACAAAATTAAAAGTCCAGTTATAAAAAATACAAATACAGTTGTATGCAAATACTTTTTATAATCACTGCAGCTATATCTAGAATTAATATGCACCAAAGATTACGAAACGTTAGTTCGAACGGTTATTTTTCATCGGCACCGATGGAACACGTGCAAATCGTTACAGCTAAAATTACTTCGTACGATAAGTCGTGCAAAATTGCACGTCACGTGCATCACTCGATGCATAATGGAATTTTTGCATATATTATATCTTCATATTCGAATATTAAAGAGTATACATTAGCACTTGTAATTATTATTCGAACGATTTTTAAAGTCGATAAATGGCGTATGAATAATACAGATCGATGATACGTACAATAGCAGATGGCTATGAGGGTGGGAGTTAAACATAAAGGAAGATATTTAAAAGTCATCAAATTATTCTCAAAATAAAATCTCACTGTGAACGACGTATTTTGCAATTTTTTCCACGAATAAACGTATCTCTGTTTACCAGGTAGTCTAAAGGAAACTAAATGGCAGATCGTAACAATTCGAAACTGGACAGAATAGCAGCTTAACGTCATAATATGCGGCAACTGTAACACCCCGATTTAGTAGTAATTCGATATCAGCTTTGTTCAAAAAACGAGCCGGAGTCGAGTCTCTTCTTTCGCGAAAAGATTTTTCTAGACACTCTACTCAACGTAGAAGTTTCTTTAACAACTTCGTAAGAACGACTTTCCCGTAATTAATGAAAAAGTTGTGTAGCGGCTTGCTACAGAGATTACGTGTTAGAATTTCCAAATTTGAAGATCGATATCTCCGCTTCGGTAAGGTTAGACTCTCTAACTATCGGATCACGTGTAGGTAATATACCGGCGAGGCACCGTCACAATTTCAAAAGATTTCAAACACAATTTACGCTACAAATATCTTATAGAGGCTCTGTAGAAAATTACTAGTGACCAACGATGGAAAAGAGGGCGCTGCGCCGTAGGTATACGATGACGTTCGAATAACACAACCCAACGAGATAAAAAACCAGAAGAAAAAAAAAATTACGAATTATATAAATCTAGTAAGCTATAAAAAAAAAAAGAAAGAATAAAAAAGGATGAAAAGCAGATTAAACAAATTGTTGTTAAATGTAAATCTTCCTGGAATTTAGAGATTAAAATACTTAAAATGCAAGTCGGTCCCGCGAATGATTTACTGCGCTATTATCCGATGAGCGCAAAGTATCCTCGAGTATACTGAAATCTTATCTGAGTTTCAAGTTTTCGTACCACAGGCATATTGTATTATACTAAAATACCGCTGCCTGGCACGAAACCAAAATTTTAATCAATTGCCATGTTTGAAACACTAACGTAAACAAAATAATATTTAACTTCTTTCTTACATGACATTTAGTTTAAAACCATTTGCAAAGTTTCTTTATGAAATTAAATATTTACAGAACGCTATTTTCATGTACAATGTGTTCGTTTCGATTATTAAAAAAAAAAAAAAGAAAAAAAAAGGAATAGCTCGTACGACATGAAATGAGTCGTCTCCTTACGCAGGAAGATATTATACGATTTAAATAATATTTTCGCGTATGAAAGAGTCGGGTAGAGTCCACGACTTTTCTAAAGTAGAGATTATGTCCTTCCATTTCTATACGCAAACACGAAAATGCTGCCTATTTGTACCGTTCTATGCTTTTATGCGATAAATTTGACAAAATTAAGATTAGAATATCTTTTCGATTAGTCACCGAACGTATAAAATTAAAGATAGAGTCATTTTTAAACTAGTCACCGAGTTTACAAAATTAAAGTTGAAGCGTCTCTTCTTTTAAACTAATTATCCAATTTTCAAAAATTCAAATAGAAAGAGAATAGATTATATGTATGTAAATACGCGCGAGTGTGAAAATTTGTAAAAGAATGGCCATGAGTCGTCGTTCTGAAGCAACTAATACTGTTTCCACATAATTGTTTATATCAGCGAAAATATGCAACCAAGATATTAACGACTGCAAGACGAAGGAAACATCGAGTATATAGTAAGTTTCGCGAAGAGGAGTTCAACAAAGTGTCATTTCGTGGAAGGTCAGTATCCGCCATTGTTCTATTAATTTTCTTCTCTTCTATTTTTGTATCCTTTGTACCACGTTTTTTTACTTTGGTTTTTTTTCGTTTACTAATTAATTCGGTTTACTAATTCGATTTACAAAAAGTTCATTCGAGTACTTTGTTCGTTGTCGAATTTTCCAAAGCAATTGCGAAGCAATTTATTGACAAATAAATTATTTATAACAAAAAATGTAATAAGCGTTGGACGTTAAATCAGATACGAAATAAAATGAACGATTTATAGAAAAGTTGGTTATTCAAGTTTCCAAACGTATTTCGACAAATAAATAACGTCTTCGTCATACTAAAGCCAATTTACAGGGTAACGTCATTATCCTTGTCGGTCGTATAAGGCAACCTATCTTCCTTGAATTCGAAAAGTATAAAACCTACGTTAATTTCGTTAATCGATTCACCAATGATAAGCAAAAACACGTAAAACAATACCGATAAATATTTTCCCGTGCCAACCATGGTCGTACAAACGTTTTCGGTTCTAATTAACGATCCTATCGAATCTGTTCTCAAGAACAAACTGCAACAAAGTATTTCTCGTGACGTCGATCCAGTAAAATTCGTAAAATCGTCAAGGATATTGCGTTCGCACCGATTGCGTTATGCAGAAGAAACAATCGAGCAGATAAGAGAAGCACGCGAATCGAGAAGACAACCTTCGGGAAGAACTTTTCCATCGGACAACCAAAATGAGAAAGAAAGAAATCGCTTCCTTGGAAATTTATATTCCTCGGATTTCTCATTTTCAATGATACATAATATCGATACGATACGATGCTGTGGATCTTATTAACAAAAGACGAGAAAGAACGATACGAAGCCGAGATATACAGGGTGTCTCGGTAATAAATTACCATGCAACCGACAAGAGGACGATCGAAACGACAAAATACCGAGAACAAAGGGAGAGGGTGGTATCGACAGCAACTTATTCAATGTATGAAAATACGTCGAAAATGTAGAATAAGATGCTTATTCTCGCATAAAGTTGCAATATATACACACACAATGTTATAAATGTTCCTTTGATGATTTTACGAGAAGGCCTGATTTAACCCTTAAACCCTTGAACTTTCAGCAAAAAAAAAAAAAAAAAAAAAAAAAAAAAAAAAAAAAAAAAACCTTCGGTACTCAAAAGTCGATATACGTACCAATGTATCTCCTACTATACGGAGAAGACAATACCAATTCGCAGCGTGGACTAGAAATGGTAAATATCCTTCCAAAATCGATAAATTTCCAGAGATAAAGACACCGGCTCTGACGCTTTTAAAACTTTACGTGCCAGTTATCTAACGAATGTGCAAACCACAAACGAATACGCGGTTTCCCGACACCTCGAAATTAATGCAAGGGGTTGGATGCGCGGTACGCGCTACAGATACGAATAAGCTGCTACGCCGATCACCAGAAGCGTTTACCGTTTTCACTAACTTTGAAATGTACAGGGTGTTGAGCGAAATCGCGCGCACGAGTTTCGAGGCATTCGCGATAATGTAACAAAGAAAATGTTTCAAACGAAAGTCTCGTTTCGAATCAACTACAAATTGCGATACTTAAAATCGCAAAAAAATATTTCTACAAAAGAGTCTGGTTGGCCTTGACATTTTTAAGTAGGCACGACATATCTTTGATTTCATAGAATCGTAGCTGATGTGAAGACAAGCCCGATGATGTAAATACTACGACCATAAGAGCTCAGAAAAATCTTGAATTCGTCGATATACTTGTAGCTTAATTTATGATTTATAATTTATATTTTATATCCACTGTCGATCGTTGCTTCGCAATAATACTGCGTCGAAGCATTGTGCTTTTAAAAATTATTTCACCGCTTCGCCTCTTAATAAGTTAAATACGTAGCGATAAGTATAGCAAGCATAATGAATAGCGAATAATTAAGAAACTTCGATGTGCGTATTATAGACTATATACAAGCTAATGCTATTTAATATGCACCGTGATGTCGTCAACTTTGCTTATTCGAAGAAGTAAGCATACATCGTCTTGGGAGGAATTTATAATTAATACAAATAGAATTGTATGTATACATAGCGGTATAGGAAAATTACGGACGTTGAAGAAAGACGTAGAACAATCGAATTGCTTCGGTTAATATAGTTAATTAAAAATGCTTGGAAAGAAAAAGGAACAACGTTTTAGACGATATAGAGCGCTTAATGTAATTACTTTTTAATTAAAACAATTTAGCGATTATCTTATGCGACGGTTTCAGAAACATTTAACGAAGGATAAACGTCTAATAATTCTCTGTTGCGGCGCAGTTTATCATACAGACAAAAAGATATATATGATAATTTATAACACGAACGTTCAATTATTTTATTAGTGCCAAGATAGCAATTAAGTTCGCAAGTTCGACGATAAGTACCTATACGTATGTACGTATGTGTATAATATAACATATAAGTAGATAATATATCACGCATATGGGATGTTTCACGCATCTGGGATAAGCTGTATCTTCCAAACGGTTTCACACAGAAAGAAATGTTATAGGCCAAAGGTAAATGGTACACGACGAAGCATAATCCGGAAATAATTTTATACAATTGCGCCTGGAAAACGCAATCGCCCCTCTTTTTCTCGCACGGAACGCGTCTTTTTATTCTCTGCGTACAAGTATTAACATATTTATACCCGAAATCGACTACTTTACAAGTTAAAGTTTGCTAAATTATTTTGATGTCGTGGGATACTCGCGCTGTAACAAATACCAATCTAGCGATTCTCCGTTCCAATCTCAACATCGTTTCGTCGTTCTTTTCCTTCGTTACGTGTTACTTAATACTTTCTCTCATTTTTGATATTTCTAACGGAATACGTTATTGGATATCTCGAACGCTAATAATGGGACGAAAATACCTCTGGTCTTTCGAGTATCCAACTGTCTCGATAATTTCTATTCAAATATTTGGTGACAACTCGAGAAAACGGGGGCTATGTGCCGATGCACCGTCTTGTTGGAAGTATTCTATTTCTTTGCCGTGCAGATAACGGAATATCTGTATCGTGTAAATTAGTGTACAAGAACTGGTAGATCGAAATCTAAAAAAGATTGCCTTCTCTTTGTTCGCTCAAAATTCCATAAAGAAGATAAGATCCGATAATCCATTTATCAGATACGTCGCAACAAACATTTACACTGTATCGTACTTGATTATTAGTATATTTCTTCTGGAATGTGAATTTTCTCTACATCGTGTGTAGCCCCCGTTTTGTCGACCGTTGCACCGTTGGTGAACGTCGTCGTCTCGTCTGTCCACGAAACTTGCCAAATAAAATTAGCATTTTCTCGAATACGCCGTAAAGAATATATCGGCGACGGTTTATTTTTTCAATTTCGTCCCTAGACCGCAATGTTTGTCCACTGGAAAGTCGATAGGTAAGGACGAAACTTGCGCATTTTCAGAATACGTTGAATCGATGTATGTATATACATATGTACACCGTATATACGTATACGTATATTTATCATCGAACTTGTAAACTTAATTGTTAAGGTTATTGGATGTATGTGAATACAAAGGAACGCGCGGATAAATTGTAAGGTAGAAAATATATATATTTATATTATGAATATTAAAGTGAAAGTACAAAGTGTGGAATACGATGCGAGCTGGTTCAGATCCGCGCGCTAACGTTACCCTATGATTGAAAAATCCTGAAGCCAACGTTGCGTGTGTGTACAGGTTATGGTTTGCCTTCGACGCAGTCTTTCGTCTATGCGCTGTCGATGGCTTCGGTGCTTGAGGAAACTAAAGACCAGATATGTAGAGTTTTCTTAGAAGTGACGACCACTTCAACGTTAATAATTAACTTTGCAATAACAATTGCGACAACAATTCTATGTTCATCGTATAAAATACACCACGAAGGAAATTATAATTATAATACATATGTATTTGAGCTGCGTTAAATGCTGGTGAATCCGTGGGATGAGATAATCAGATATGTAAATATATTATATATATATGTAATGTCGTTAATCTCAGGGTAATTCGAGTGATCGATTCTGAAGTCTGAAAATCGAGTTTATCGTGAAAATACGTAAATGAAATACAGGAGTAAAGAACAATTAATACCAATATATAAACAATAAATAACGAGTTCTGTGCAATGTCTACCTGACATCGTCCCGAGCTACCGATCTTTCTCAGTCGATCAATGTTTTAAATAATTATTCTGTCATCTTGTCTATCTCCGATGTTGCTGCTCTCTGTCCGTCCGTTTGGGAAACGAGCGTCTCTCAAAATGGTTGTCCGTAAAACAAAAGAAAGTCGCTCTGTCCGTGAAACAATGAAAGTGCCTATTATCACATTTGAACTCTAGGAAATTTACATATATGTGATATACATTTATTAATATTCTATAAATGAGAAGTTTCCGAATGCTAATGTACAAATAATTGAAATCTATTTTCCAAAGTACGCGTATTTGGAATTTCTTAACGTGTTTTATGTTCAAACGTGGTTCCGAAACGAGACGCTTTTCTCAGATCGTATGGAAAGAAGCTTTGCGACAAGAAAATAAATAAAAATTAATTAAGAAATATGCTTATTATTAAAAAGAAATATACGTACACTTAACGTGTTAACATATTTTACTGGACGACGACGTTGTATTGTATTTTCTCTCGTCAGATTTACGTTGACGTAACTGTCGAAAAATATGTTTAGTCAGTGTGAGATCGTACGTTAGTGGTACGCACTGTCTCTAGCATCTATATCAGCTCGTGATAATTAAGCACAAGACAGCTGTATTCTAAGAAAATTATTTAATTGTGAGTGACGCACTTGAATCATTTCAGAGAAATGACATTAACGTTAGGTTCGATGCATTTTTTGATTGGCTTAATTAATTGAAAAACTGAAACGCACAGCAGTCGTTGAGTAACGTTGCTTTTCAACGTACTACGGTCTCTGCTACCTGCTTTTAAACATTTTCAACCCAATTACGACGTGTACGTATTTTTCCAAACTTTAAAAAATATCTTTTCGAATAAAATCTGCAAAAAATCTTATTGGAAAATTTTTAGATCTCTAAGCAATTTATCGTTAGTACCTCTTCGTCGAGTAAATTATTTTCAAATATGCTCGTTGATTTTTAATAAAATATCACGCTTGTTAAATGCTGCTCGGATAGTTCGTTGCGATTCTCAACTGTTTGGTCGACGTAACAAAACATATCGAAAGGTTCTTCGCCGAGAAGCCTGAGAGGTTCTGGAAGGACGGAGGAATATTCAAGTTGCGTGACAGATAGAGAAAGGTCGTGGAACGGTAACTATGTAACTCGATAAATGTATATCGAAACTTAAATCAAAACAAACTTTGCGAGCGACCGTTTGAATTGACCGTTTGAAAAATACGCGGACTATACTTGAGGCTATACGCTTACCAGAGCTTATGGTTACGAGAGTGTTAAAACGTTACAAATCTCGTTCGTTCATTAAAAAATGAGATCAGGATTCGAAATACCAATCTCTCTACGAATGCAGACAAAAATAATATTCGTAACAGAAGAAAGCATTTGCTACTAGGAAATTTAAAAAAAATAAATATTAAGGCTGTTGGAATAACGAAGATTCGGATATAGGAGACTCTACTGTAGTTAAAAATTCTAACTTCCGACTACGTGTATTACTGTAAATCAGGCACGTAACAAATGAAAAGGAAGAAAAACGAGGAGAAAAATAGCACGTGCAAACATCATGCTATTATGCCTCATGCGGGTTCCTGGTTCCTCGCGCGATTAATGACGCAAATTTCTCCGTTTAGAAGGCTCTGACGTTACAAATCAGTTGAAACAAGAGTTTTACACCTTATATCCAATTCTAACGTACGTTTAGCAAATGAAAAGTTATATTTACTCGCGACAAATATTAGTAAGAATTTGTACTTTGACTGAACACTCGTGTCTCGAATACGGAAATAACTTGAAGTAGAAAAGAATTTTAAATTTAATGGAAATAGTATTGTTCTCTGATAGAATACAACTCAAAACGTTAACCCGTGTAATACGGTAATTCCTTTAAAACAGTATCAAAGACTTATTTTTATTCTACGTAAGATAGATAATTACACGGTTTAATATGCTTTTCTTACGGATAGAAAAAAAAATCATAGACATTAATTACGTCAATAAACAAGTGCTATACCTACTTTAAAGTTTAAAAGATTTAGGAAGGTATAGGAGATAGTTTCGAATAACACGTGATACGATATTCTCATCAGATTTTAATTTAAAGTACAATCGCCCATATACAACCTGCGTACGACTTTTCGTATACTTCGTAAGAAGACAATCTTTATTAAAATAAAATGCTACAAACTTTCACTGCAAACCTAGCGTGTTCTATGTGAAAATAATGAAGTTTAATTTTGGTTTAGATGAAAAAAAAAAAAAAAAAAAAAAAATAATTCGGATGTTGTGTATATATTTATTTTACTATTGCTAAGAGCTTGTAACATCAAAGGAGCATAAACTGACATTCAGTTTTATGCAAATCATTGTACGAGCAAACAAGTATAAGTATTTAGCTATGGAATTTGATACGTTCAAACGAACATGTCGCAAGTTCCAATCTGATAGTTCATTAGAATGGAAGAATGGAAAGGATTTAGAAATATCGTCTATTTCGTTGCTTGCTAGTACATTTATATATTGGATGCCAAAAATGATGCGATCTCTCGTTCTGAATGCGAATTTGTAGAGTATAATGCCGCTTCAGTTCTTCGGATTTCATTTCCAGCTCGTTAACTTGTCTATCGAATTTCCATTTGATCGACTGTTTCGGAAATATGTTACGTAACGTCCGACTCGTCCAGTTAAATAATGCAATACATAGTTTTAAGAATTCAAGGCCTACAAAGCAATAGCAATTGAATCAGAAAGAAATCCACTTGCCTCGAGGAAAATAAATCGAATACGTGGAACAAAACTTTGTTTTACAAACTTTCATTTTATGAAGTTACCAATGAAAGCCTCTGATGATATCGGTCGTAAGAAGCGAGATTGTTAATTTTCTTACAAATCTCTAACAGATTTATGCACACATCGAATCAAATCATCGATATTTATAAGACATAATTGGCATTATGTCAAAGCAAGAAATAATTTTTTATCTTGTCGATGAATATTACAAACGATTATAAAAAAATGAAAAAAGAATTTACCGATATATTAGTTTTCATATTTTTTCAATTAAATATTATACATCTAATATTTATCAGTATTAGGTATGTATATCATTTTACAGGTATTTAATTTTTTATTTTTTATTCAAATAATTTGATTACAATTTATTTATACATCTAAATTTTATTTACATATCAATATTTTTAATATTTACCACCATTTACAAAAGTTCCATTACGCATCCAGTGTCGTATCCGATATATTAAATTTTTTACGATCAATTAGAATAAAATTTAGTATTATTCCATTTTAAACGCCACGTACACTTTCAAAAATTATATCTGCTGATCGGTTCCCCAATAATTTCGATTAATATTTCTCCCGCAAGTATCGTTATGCCATCTATTTTCGCACATCCTGTATAATATGCGTCCAGTAACTTTAATATCGTATAACCAACTTGCTGGTATGCCAACTCATCGCTACACACGTGCGGTTACAAAGTCCTTTCCTTCTGCCGAAAGATATGGAGGGGCATGAATTAATCATTCGGACACAATTGCTAATTTTAATGTGATTTCGATCCTATGAGTCGAAACTAACAACGTATCGACTTCCAAGCCATAGAGCATATCTCGATATATTATTATATCACTAATTATGGAAATACATTCAGGACTAGACTTTATGTAACTAGACAAATTTTTATAAATAAATTCAAACAATTGTATTCCCTATAATGCAAGATTTAAAAATGCATTTCTTGTACCTTGTAACACTTCTCGGATTTGTATTTCTAATAATATTTACTAAGTAAATCAAGTACCTATAACTTGGTATAGAAACTGTCTCTAATTATATACCCGCCATTGTAACTGTTTTCATATCTTAGTAAAATATATGACTATGACCTATTTTCACTCGTACTAATTTTAACTTTAGAATCGAAAGTTACTGTTATTACTACCAAATAATGTTTAATTTCTTATTAAAACTTTCCCTATTTATATATGTTCATATGCTCATCGCTGTAATTATTTTCACGTATACCGTAGAAAAATTGATATCTTTGCTTCATTTTTACGCGAATGTTTTACTCCTTTTATATTTATTACAGGAAAGTGCACAAGCTACATCAATAAAGAAGAGAATTTCATATACTTACAACCTACTTACTATCGATAACTAAACTTACGATCTAATACTTAGCAAAACGCGACGTATGTATTCCGTTAAATAATAATTCGCAAGTAATCCAAGAAATGAACCGTCTTCCATTTGTTTTATCCATGGATGTTTAATGGAAATTACGTTACCTAATCACATTTTCAACCAACAATTACTGCATCAGTCAGAATGACTAACTTGCCAACCAACTATAATAATTTCAACGAATGTACACTTGAAAACAACAAAGATTCCCAATAACCATAAACGAAATTTACAAAAACATGTCACTCATCGACTAAAAAAGAACCTGTCGATGCTTTTCTGAAAAGAATCAAACCTAACCTCAAAGGTCTGGCTGCACAATGCGTGCTTCTCACGCGCATTGGATCCGATTTCTGGATCCATTCGAAATCGAATATCAACGTTCCGGTAATTATGGTACAATCGACGAGGATTCTACGTGAAAAGATAGATCGAAAACATAGAATAGAATAAAATTTTTTCATACACACCTCGCTAATAATTTTATTCAGTATATATAAATTTAACTAATTACCGAATGGGTTAAAGTAAGTAATCAGCTGGGCGTGATCCTGCAAGCGAAAATAAAAAAAGTCAAGCGAGAATAAAATTTGTTCGTTCAAGTCCTTGTTTTCAAGAATATGATATTTGAACGTGTTCAGTTAAGAATTAGCTTGATACATGCGTACTTGATTCAAATTTCATTTTCTCGGAAGCATCTATGAGCAAATTTGATCTCCAACACATCTTCAACTTATTTTCGTACGTAGTATATTCTTATCGACTATTCACTTCTGTCCAATCCGGAATTGGCCAAGTTCAAGTATACGAGACAAGTTTTCGTACTCGGTTCTCTCGAAAATGAAACGTCACGTTTTCTTCTATATTTCCAAATTGTTGTTCATGTAGAATCGCCCCCTTACCGACTGTACCGCGATTGCTGAGGTACCCTATACATTATTGCGTTCGAAATTTCGAAGTGAATCACACTAAAAGCAAACTATCGAAGAATTAACGATGTATCTCGAAAATGCGATAGTTTACTATCTAGCGAAGTTTATATGAGATAAGGAAAATAAATAGAAACGGAATTTACAAAGGATGTGAGTATTTTGCCACGGAATCATTTATCTGAATTTATCACGGAATAAGTTATCTGAAAGTGGCGAATTATATATATAAATTTATGAACTATTCTAAGTAGAGACAAAGGTTAAACGGAACAATTCTTTGTAGAGACATTTCCCTGCGGCAAACGATACGTAAATGTGCAACGAAAATCTAGCGTTCGTCTAACTGTATGTTTCTCGACGAAATTAGGAAAAATGTACGAGCGAAAAAGACAGAAATTAAAAAATTGTTTATTAATAAGCTTTTTATCGTCATCTCTTATCCCTTATTTCGCGTTTATTTATAAAATCCGATATTAAAATTTAACATCTGAAACTACGAAACCGGACAAAATAACTGGTACTAAATTTTTTGTTCTTGCAATTATTAGAACACTCAAAAAATGAACATTTCCTACATTATGTAATATATAATATGTACAATATTTAAATGTACGCATTTGTCGATCGATTGCATACAAAATACTTCCATACATATTAATGATGAATACCAAAGTTGTCATTCTTTGCAGGTAATTCTTTCGTATATTTGCATAAATTCCTGAATAATTATTGCTAAACGATTACCAAAGGCCACCTTATTTTTAAATAATTATCTTTCCTAAATTTTCAATCAAAATGCTTTTAAAAAAGGTTTTACAAAAAAAAAAAAAAAAAAATGGAGGAATTAGATCGATTGGTATTTGATAGCAAATACTAAGAGACCAGACATAATACAAACACGATACGGATTTTCCACGCAATAACAGGCTGATTGTCACAGGTTTAATCTCATTATGCCCGTCTGATATAAAAAATAAACTAAGTCGACACTTGTTTCTGTACATTTGACCAACAGCAACCTACGTTAGTTTCCATTATGTAATCAAACCCATAATGTGAAATATACGCAATACAAATTTATAATTTATTATTACTGATTAATTTACATTCGTAAAAATATACACGCAAATATTTCTATCTGAAAAATTCTTTCAGTTTGATACATCGTCGACTTTTGATAACTTCCGATATCGCTGACATATTTTCAACGAATCCCTCGATTTGTACATACTTTTATCTGTGCCAGCCTGTGGAAATTCTCACTTCCAGTCGGCCAATGTATATACACTTCCACTTATAGATATTAGGTCATTTATGGCTTATGAGAAATCAGCACGGAGACGTATACTTAAGGTTTATAATTTTTTATTTTACCAATATGTACGATACAACGTAACCAGGAGACGTGTTTCTCAGAAAGATTTTCCAGAAAGATAAATGTGTTTTATGATTTTTCGAACAATACCTCTACGATGGCTTTCCATTTAATTCCAAGTGCCTTAGTTATAAATTTTTGTAATTCTTAATATTCAAAATTTAATAACAAGCTCAGGTACATTTTCAAAAGTTCGAGTTCCAATTTCAGATGGATGAGGTTGAACGGTGATCGAATTAGATACGGACGTCAATTATGTTACTCTTTAAAAAATGGCATATATCTTTTTCATGACATCAGTAGGATGAAAAACGAGAACGATTCCAAGCATTGAATGTCAAAGTTCCACCTTTTTCATTTTTCTGCTATTTCTGCGATATTCTAAGGAACGGCTGAACATATACAAGCGTCTTTCAATTAGTTCTAATTAAAGCAATTTGTAAGTCCTTTTTCCATGAACGTTTCTTAAGAATTCTATTTTTGAGAGTAAAATAAACGTAAAAATATTTGAGAACCGAAAATGGACAAGAATATTTATTACTCAAAAAATATAAACATTAATTTTTTTGGTTAGTTTCGTTCGTGTCCTTAGGCGTAAAAAATTAATTTTGTCAAAAGTTTCTAATATTTTATATATATATATAATAATAAGAACATATAATAGTATTTATAAATACAAAAATTGTTTCATTTTATTATTACGTTTTATTCTATTGCTATATTTTTCCTCGATAGTATCCTGTCGATATGCAAATTAACTTATTCAGTGCTTTCAGAATAACATTTATAATTATTATTTATCTTATTTCTATTAATAAAACAAATATATGTTATAATAATCTTTTACTATTTTTAACCGACTTGCAATTAAGTTTAAATTAAAAATTAATTTCTCATGCATATAAAATCAATTTTCCTTGTCCTTCATTATTTTTCCTATTATTACTGAGTTTATCGTACTTAATATTCACATTTACATATATGGAATTTAAAAATACTACCTCTATGTTCGTATGAACACCTAATTCTCGTCGCCTGATTCGTTTTCGCAATATTTATTTTAAGTATTGTAAAAGCGAAGCACTCGAAATACCTCATTTATCGCTTAAACCCTAAAATATTCTGCTTGAGATATTCATATAATTATTAAAACAATGTCACAACAGTTGGGAACGTTGAACTGTGGCCAACGATACACGCAAATCAATTCAACACGACAGCTACCCATATAATATCATGGTTACGTTGTACATTTAGCTCGATACTTGATTAATTTATTCGAATAATAAATTGTTCGTTATTTCCAAATAATTTCGTTCGTTTGTAACCTTCATTGAAAAATTATTCGGCTTAGAATTAAATCGAAGTTGTGTTTCAATGATTTACTTAAAAGTATTAGAAAATTGCTACTAAAAAATGTTTTTGGAATAATTTTTAAAAAATTATTCGGAAATTTGTATTCGAATAACGCCCAACTCTGCAATAAGCATTTCATATATACATGCAACAGGCTTCACTTCCGCCCCATTCGATTCAAATGCAATCTTACGACTTAACGAGGAGACCGTGATATTTTCAAAACAAATATTTCTACATAAGTTTATTCTTTTAATGCGCGAAAAGCAAGCGGAATATCAACTTTTAACCAGTCGGTTACTTTAAATATATACGTAACAAACACTGGTCACGATCTTCGGTCACGAGGAAGTGAATCAGTGAATTTTATTCGTTTTTCAGTATGCTCAACAGATTCGCGAGTTCAACTACGATAATTGTTTTTTCCACTTTGAAAGCACGTGGTTCGTGCGAAGAAAGGAAAATAACAGTCTTATGACTGTAACGCTAGAAGATCAGCAAAAAGTTCTTGGTTGAGTAGAAAGGCTTCGACCGACGATTAATGCAGAAACAACTTGAAATTTTCTACGATTTGAAGAATGTCAACAGTCTACAAAAGCCTTTATTATCGAAAAACTTGATTAGACATAATCTCCGCAACTTGAAGACTTCGGCTCTTCGCTTGAGATTCGATTTACCGAGGTTCAATTGTAAAAAGCAAATAATGGCCCCTGTTATACCGTTTGAACAACAAAATTTTTCATGACGGGAGGATAATACGCGCAAGCTCTAATGGTAAAACAGGCATCGAGGTTGGTTAAGGAATCAGGATATTTATAAACATAACCTCAAAAGCTATAAATGAAAGCATTGAAAATGACGTTACCCAAATGTTGAAGCAACATTATCGTAAAATTTAACTGTTATTAAAGAATTCCGTATTCGCTACATAACTCAAAGTTAGAAAATGTGGGTGTTTGACAAACAGCCAATAATGTACTTTAAGATATTCTAATGTATCAAATTTATTATATAAAGAATGAAAAATAATAATGATAATGAATCAAAGAGGGAAGATTAGTCGAAAACAACTCGTGAAATTACAGAAATTACTGTTTATTGAAACGTTCAAAGTACGTTTACGTTGCTGATATATCGTTATTTAATACGTTCGAATTTATTATTGAAATTTTCTGTATCCTCAAACGGGATCGATCCAGAAACTAGAAAGAAAGTTAATAGAACTGAAATGGTGACTTAATCGTTCATATCTTGGATTTTGACAAACAATTGAAATTTAAACCAAAAATTCGATTTTTTGTAAGTACATATTATGTAATATAAAATTTCGAACTTATGAATAATATAGTAAAATCTCGTTGCTTAGCTGGAACGGATCGAATTTCTTCAAGCAGTTCAAACAATTGATTCAACGAATCACACAACGCCCACTTAAATTTCGACTAGATATATTCGCCCATCTCTTTCTTTGAAGTACCACATGGAAAATTTTTAAAAAGCGAAGAAGCCCTCTATGGATACTTCCGACATCTGATGTCACCATCATGGTATGTACTACATCGTTAAAGATTTACAGCTAATCCTTCCTTTATTATTATATTTTCTAAAACACGGAACTATATTCGTAGCAAAATATTATTTAATTAGATACTTTGTAAAGTTCCATTTAAGTTATATAGCCAACGATAAGCGAAATATATTCTATTAATCTCAGTTAACAAAAATATACATGTAATCTCAAATTTTTTGGTGCCACATAACGTATAAGAACCATTAAGAAGAACCAAAGGTCATCAATATGCTTGAATATGAATTACGTAATCCGGCAAAAATTTATACTTTCTAAACGTATACTATATGTAGTTAGTGATATATACTACCGCCCATAAGTTGTTATACACATAGTTAGATAGGTTTCTAGTAAAATGGCGAAAAATCGTCATATATAATTTAATTTATAATTTAATATAAATGATCAGAAATAGAAAAAATATGATCATCGTTAGAAATAAGTTTATACAAAATAATATTGTACAACTTAAGAAACCTTTTTATAAAAATGCATGAAAAAAAATATCATGTAATAAGTAAATAAATCATACCCTCTCGACAAATATAAAAGAAAGTAAAGCAAAAGTAAAAAGCAATTCTATGAAATAATCGAATATTTTCGCAATCGAATGACATAACAAATAAGATATAATGTTTCGGTCTATGTTGTATAATAATTAAAAATACAATATTATAAAACTATTATAAAAATTACATAAGATAAAAAAATTTATATATACATATATATGCAAATAAAAAATCTTTTCTATACAAATTATTAATATTAAATTTTTAAATAAATATAAACATTTACAAAAACTTATTTTCTCAATATATTAATCCGACCGATTGGAACTAGAATTTTCGGTTTGGTCGATTTTTTTGCTCGAGTCCGATGACTTATGGCTGGCAATGTAGGGGCATAACAGGATGCTCGTGCTTCTCCGACGAGTACGAAAACGTTTACCGTACACGCTGCGACAAACCTCTATTATGCACGCGTGGCAATAGAATGAAAGTCATTGTTCGCAAGGAAAGACGTCAACGACAGGAATACAAATTACATATTTTCACCGATAATAAAATATTAAATCGGAAGCTTATTTAATGTTGATGGAAAACTACCAAATCGCTAATTCATACAATAAAATGCATTCTTAAGCTATGTTTCATTAAATGCACCTTCTATAATGCATGTTTCATCCAATTAAATATATTTCCTAATTTAAACAATTCCTATAGTTTTCACAGAATTACACATAGCTAATGCTAAGTAATTAATTCAGTTAAAAATATTTCCTAATTTGCACTAACTGTAGCTTCTATACTATGCAATATAAAATTACGTATAGTTAATGCTCAACGAGTGATTCGATTAAATACATTTTCTAATTTCACCTATTAGAATTATTTACTTTAATACTTATATAACTATAAAAAGGCAACTTATTGATATAGTTACGCTAAGTATGTATATTTTCGTGTTAAATTGAAATACAGAAATGCGATACAAGAAGAAAAACACGATGGAATCATGTTATAAATTTTATAAAAAAAATTTCGCAAAGCGTACATATTATCATTTCTTTCGTTATATAACCTGAAACTAAAAATATTCATTCCAGCATACTAAAGAACCATTTGTGTCATTCTTCGTGTGTCATATACAAAAGGTGACCCAACAATCATGGTTCAATAGGTAGAGAAGCATTCTACATAAAAAAAAAAAAAACAGGTCGAAGATATAAAATGAAATTTGTTCATACGATGCTTAGTTTTGAAGAAAATTAAGTTTGAAAATTTGTCAAGTACAATTTGAACTTGGCTAATTGGCTTGAACTGGACAAAAGTAAATAATCAATAGGACGTTGTTCTACAAACTATTGTGTGAAAGTAGTTTCCGAGGAAACGAAATTTGAAAATTGATCGAGTACGCGTGTATCAAGCGAATTCTTAATCAAACTTTCAAATCCTATATTCTTGTAAATGGTATATTAAACCTTAAACGGGAAAATTTTATTCCACACTTTTTATTTATTCTCGCGTGTAGTATAACTCCCTGCTGGTTCTTTATTTTAATCCAGTCAATAATTAGCCAAATTGTACGCTAAACGAATTTTAAAATTCGATTTTAATAAAAATAGAATTTGAAATAAAAAATTTTATTCTATATATATTTTCGATTTATTTTTTCACGTTGAACCACCCCTTTGTGGATTGTATCACGATTTCTGGGACACCTTATACAATTGAGAAGTCTAACTGAAAAGTAAAAGTAGACACTTACCAAACAAAATTTCTTCGGTAGTAAAGAAGATCAATCCATTTGGACGAAGCAGGTTTCGGTCGGCATGCAGCTTGCGGATTGCTTCACGAGGATTCGTTTGGAAAACTGTCAAACAACTCCGCCAAGCACAAACTTTGGAAACCTGACGCACCACTTCACATATTTTCGTGTGAAATGTATCGAGTCATGTATTTGAGGTTATATTTTGAAAATTTTTTTAAAAATTTCGCGTGTTAACCCGCCTAAAGCTGCCTATATACAGTAGATATAAACTGCAGCGTGAAGAACATCGTCGCGGAACGAGCGTTGCTTCTCTGCTGGACGAACTGAAGCGAATTGCGAAAGATTCACGAAGTCAGTCGTGCTTACCTCGTCCCAGCCGAACTCTCCCGAACCCCGAACCACCGAGCCGCTGTGATTGGCCCATTTTCTCCCTAGTTCACTGGACGAAATCCTGTCTCCCTGTCCCCTCCCTTTCTTATAGGAACTCAAAGATAACAAGCGCGAGTGACTCCTAGTTAGTAATGGAATTGATACGATACGTACCGATGATACTCGAACAATTCACGTAAATTAGAACATTTACCACAAAAGACTTTTATACGTATAGTGTGTTTGTTATATAATGCATTTTGAAATTTTATTATCAATGAGATGAGAATCGGCTATCTTCATTATGTAGGTTAAATTTGAAATCAATCTAAAAATGCATACAGAGTATATAAGAATTACGGGATATTCATATTCATCGTAAACGTATATTTAGTGAAAAATTAGTATATACCATGAAGAACTATCTCAAACATATCATTTTCAAAAATGGTCCCATCGAATATTGAAGTTTATACATTATTAATAAAATGGATAATTGAAATACCTTGAATACTTTTGCGATCTGTGCGAAATATGTATTTACATACTTGCTGTAAATACATATCCTGTAGCTTCTATATGCACTTTCAAATTAATTTCAAATTCGATCGATATAATCACGACAGTCTGATAGTTGAATCTCATTTTTTACTAATTTTTTCACATAGAATCATTCTCTTATCATTCGTGCCATGATTATTAGAATACCCTGTAGATTTCTATTTTGCGAGTATAATATTTAGTATTAATATTTTCATGCAGTATCAATTTTTATATTAAATAGGTAATTAAATATTGAAAAGGTATCGACTATTCTTGATACCTACGATCTTACGATGTAGAATCAAAATTCGTAAATTAATATCGATACGGTATTATTCCCAACACTAACAAAGCACGAGTGACTTGTATGTTGAACAATTTCTAGTTAATGTCTTTCAGGGAATCCCCGTGCGATTTTACCTGGCCTTTTTTCTTGAGCTAGTCAGTGTGTATAAATAGAAGGTGAAGTATAAATATTGATATACGGAAAGAATGCAAGTGTATTAAGAGAATTATCTTATTAGAAAAATTGTTGTAATTCTATTCGTTTCATTCGATCAATCAATGTTCTTATCGTTCTTTTATCTTTTTTTAAGTTTCGTTTATTGTTCAGGATGATTGTGACTGTTGATATGATCTTTATACCTACGAAAAAGAAGAACATTTCACATTTTGTTTGGATATCGTTGAAGCGCAAAAGAGAATCCATTATTTTAATTAATACTCATTTTATTTTGTATTATCATCGACTTTAAATTATATACAGTACTCGCATTTAGAAAGCTAGAATCATTTAATCATAAAAAATAAAAGAATCATCCACTCTATTTATTATATCCTTATACAGGGTGGTCGGGTAATTAATGGTACAATTAGGTACAAAATGATTCTATGAAAAAATAAGTAAAAAATGTGGAATAAAATTCTTTCATACGACGCTTCGTTTCTTAGACAATCAAGTTTGAAAATTGATCGGTACACGTAAACTTGACTAAGTATGGACTAAATCTGGATGGAGGTTATTATATATGCAAAAATAAGTCAAAATTGTAAAATAAAATTTTCCTGGTTAATCCCTCATTTTCAAGAATCTAATGTTTGAACATGTTAGTTAAGAACTAATCTGATGATACACATAAATTTTTAAACTTATTTTTCTCGAAAAGAAAGCATCTTAAGAAAAAATTGTATTCTAAACTCGATTTATTTTCGCACGTAGTTTACTTATCTTTACGCGTAGCTTATACTGTTGATTATTTACTCTTGTTCAGTCCGGAATTAGCCAAGTTTTAAGTACGCTTATCAAATTTTCAATCTCGACTTTCTCGGAAATGAAACGTAAAAATTGTTTAT
Source organism: Bombus dahlbomii (assembly GCA_037178635.1). NCBI lineage: Eukaryota > Metazoa > Arthropoda > Insecta > Hymenoptera > Apidae > Bombus > Bombus dahlbomii. The sequence goes on along the minus strand of CM074109.1, from coordinate 14,310,360 downwards.
TCCATTTTCTCGCCTTACTTTTACTCATAGAATCACCATATACCCAATTGTGTCAACAGTTTCAGGTCACCCTGTATATACCTACTCTAAATATTTTCTAAACCTTCTATGAAAATAAATGAAATATGACATATAAGCTACTTTCACTTGACTGCATTTGGATTAAGAAATATCATAATTAGTTTATCATGGATAATACCAATTAGAAGAAATAGAATAAAAATCGTCTCAATTTATGATAAATGATAAAATAACAACAAAGTATACACACCTTGCAAGTAAGTATTTACACATTTTTAAAAGTTGTTGATCAGTTAGAAGAAACTGGTGCAGGTTGTGTGAATTAGAATCTCATTAAGATTTTGTTTGTTTTAGCAACATCACGCGGGTTAGTACTATGTGCATTGGCAATTAGTGCTAGAAACGTTCAATACAAAAACTGCAAACACAAAACGGTCACGATGTATATTTTTTCAGTTGTTTAAACATAAAATAACAATTCTACTTAGTAGTTTATGAAAAAATGAAAGTACATATTACATATATGAATATTGAAACGTAATGCAAATCTCAAAGGAATAAATCATATTTAAACTTCTAATAGCCTAATAAAATAGGTTTTATCATGTGCCACGCGACAAACAGGAAACATGTTAAAATAAATGGTTTTATTTTAGGTGATAGACTGGCACGTGTATTCTTACAATTTCTCTCAATTTCTTCCTCCACGTGGACTCCTTTTATCCGTGTTCTCCCACATAGAATTACACGTGTCGAGATGAACAAAGAAGTCTCATGTGACGACTAACGAACGTATAACACATATGTACGTACACATATGCATATGTATAATATAATATAAATCGTACAAATTAGGATGATCAAGATAGCAAAAGTAAACACATTAACTAGCGATAGTTATCAAAATTAAAACTTTCAACGAATACATTATTATAAAAAGGACTTTTTTATTCTTTATGCAAATAGAACTGGGAATTCGAAAATCCAACAATTCAATACACTCAAGGCGGATCATAACAAATCAAGGTGTTTTTCTTTATGAGAGGAGAGGGGGGAGTGACAGAGACAAAGACAGAGAGAGGCAAAATGTATAAGAGTCAAGTATATATAAGTATATTTTCGAACTTTCTTTTACAAGATTTAAAATTTGCCTAATTAAATTCACATTAATTATAAGGGTGACTCGGCTGAAATTACCATCAAAATCTCCTCCTCTGTTCCTCTATTGAAGAATATGTGGCACCATTAGGTACGGCTATCGTATTACCTCGAAGAAGTAATCGAGGTAATTAATAACATATTTTATTTCAGGACGAATTTCCTCAGTCGCACAATTTTTCCTCTTCGTCCCTCTTTTTCGGGCATGTATTTTCACTTGATACAAATGTTTCAAAGCTGCTACTCGATATGCTTCTCCTTTGGTGCATAACGTGCACAATAAATTTTTGCCATCTCCGAAAGTTCTCCCAGCATTCCTGCTATAAATTTGGGATTGAAGCGTAATGATGTTAACGAATTCTTTGAAATGCCGTTCTTATATTATACATTGAGATTCACCTCCGTACCGTCAGCAGATAAATGACGACCGCTTTTTCTTAATTCATTAAAAGTCGTTACAGAATCGCTAAATATCATTTTAACTAACTCTTGTTCTTCCATTGTATACAAGAATTCTTGCAACGTTACTTTTTCACCTATATCTATATAAAATTCATTCATAGTTTCTACTTTGCGTAACATGTTACCGTTGAATGACTAATTAACTCCATCAATCTCAATAAACGTTGGCTCAGCGTTTATATTGATTCAAAATGTCTTCAACATAAATTCTTACAAAAGAATCTTATTCTTCCTACGTCGAACCCAAAGTTGAATTTTAACATCACCTTCGGGTTGTTTCCCTCATCAATTCCATCGAGTCAATTTTACTATTGGCAAAAGTATAATATATGGCAAAAATAAAGCTATAAGAATTCCTATAGACAATCGGTAAACTCGTCATTCCACTTCGTGGAAGCGTTCTCCCTCTCTCGTGTATTCCTTCGCCGACCGCTAATTCGACTATTTTTTGAGTACGACTACCATCACTACTTGCAGTTAAATCATCGAAGTCTAACATAATCGAAATTTAACGCAAATCTAATTCAAATTCGAATAGCAATGGAAATCTAACCTAAACCAGACTCGAACTCACGTATCTATACATAGACTTATTTCTCTAAATGATATCGTGCGTTTAACCGTTTTAACGCCAAGCAGCGCGATCGCGCTGTCCGCGTACACTGGTGAAATGTGTCGCGATGTTTGGTCACGATCGTCAATTCGAAGCGCTATCGCGTAGCATGGCACAATCCGACACGTATTCTTAAAAACCCTTGACACTAAAACGGTTAAGGTTCTGGGGTAAGCGCCGAGCTGCTCGATTCAGTTCTTCTGCCAGAAGGTGGTTCATCGCCTAACCTACTCCGTGGACAGATCCTTTGAGGGCATTCTTATCACCTTACGCTCGCCGTAGGGCATCATGACGTCTGTACATTAGCGCCTCTTACAATTTGTCGGCGAAAAATCATACATTCGCGACGCTTATAATTCATCGCCAAACCAAAATTCGTGATTTTCGATAGTTCGATGAATCTTAAAAGCAATCGCGACGAATCTCGTTGCCGGCATAGCACATAATTGCAGTATATAAACTTATTACGTTTCATATAATTTAATCAGTGTTTGATGAATAAGGGAATGTTTATTTATTTGTAAAAGTCCATGTTTCCGAATCCGAGTAATAGCCACTTACTTTGAATTGGGTAAATTGGATAGATTCCATTTTAAAGATACCATAAGATGAAGATTCCTAAAATTAGAGAGAGAAAGGGAGGGGAATAAAAGGAATAAAATATTTTTTACACATGCAAGCGCTCCTTGCCACGTGTCGGTTTCTTCCACGTGTCGTCAAGATAAAAGAAATGGGATATCGCAGGATAAGCAAGGAGTATAAGAAAGCGCGAAGGTTAGAAAACACCGTGCTAGTCGCGCTACGACGAATCATTCCATGATCGGTGACCGAATTGTAAACGCGTGTAACACGTGATTCGAGATAACTGAAATCGCGTAGGATACATACTTCTTCGTTCGTTAGACACTTAACGTTCGTCTGACGTTAATGATTGTACAAAGAATGGACGAATGTCTTAGACGTTACAATCGTAAAACCGTTGGGACCCGCCAACTTGTGACGCAGTAAAAATGAGGGCCTAACTTATGGCACCTTCGAGTGTTTTCGCGTTCTCTTCTTAAAAAGCACAAAGTGACAAAGGCCAGCCGACCGTTCCAGACTTTCGAGCTACACGTTTTCTTACACGCGCAAGTCAATATAAAACAGAGTACAAAATAAAATAAAACGAGAACAAAGAAAACGAGAAAGAGCTGGTGTATTTGTCGAAAGACTATTTTCTCGTGGATTTGAACGGGACTTTTCTTAAATTATTTTCTTATGGCATCCAGGTAGTGAAAAGAAAAAAAAAAATAGAAAAGGATTGGCGAATATCAGTGATCTTGAAGAAAATAAAATACTGTAGACATTAGTAGGATGTCAGGCGGATTATGCACAACATGTATACGTGCTGCATGCGCGCGCACGCGTGTGTGTGTATATGTGCAATTTGACTCACGAATATTACATTAGGATTCGATTAGTTTACGCTAGTACAATTTTTGGCGAATGTATTCGCGTAATATTATGACTCATGAGTGTGCTAACAACTTATTCGGATTATTCCTTCTCTTATTCGTATGTCATAACAAAGTGGTTAAAAGTAAATCTCTTTAAAACCGTGAAAGTGTAGGTTTTCGATAAGGAACGTGTACGATGAGATATTTTTGAGAGTCAACCAATGACTGTCTCTATCCACTCATATGTGTATGCTTTACCAAACACACTTGGTAAGGATGTACGATACACCATGGATGTGGAATACAAAGGCATAAGACAATGGACAAGGGACGACGGAGTGTTACTTTTGTAAGAGGAGCATTTCTTTCCGTGATCGCAAATGGATAATATCGAATCGAACGGAGATCAGTTGAGCATATAGAAATAACAACAGTGAAACAAAGTTCAATCGTGTAATTGAGAAATATAAATTATTGTAAAACGTACGATATATTACGAACATAAAATAAAAAGGTACTTTGTATACGTTACCATGTAATGTTTATAGAAGTGGAAACTATCTCAAAAGAATTTTTTTAAATATTTGTAGAAATCACTACCCAAAAGAATTTGCAAATCATAATGAAAGTGAAAGTACAAATATTTAGAAAATTAAAATAAATCTTGTCAAATTAAACCTTTACCTTTTGAGAATATTCTATCATTATATTATACCTGTTTCCAAAAGAAAAAAAAAAACGGATAAAATTTCTTTACATATTGCCAATAAATGTTATGAACAGAAATAAAAAATAACAATTATTTTTCAAATTTTTAGGAAAAATATTAGCGAGAAAAAGTTAACTTTTGTTTAAATAAGAAATAGTGATTAGTAAAATCTAAAGATTTCTTCCTTCTGAAAAATGAAATTAGTAAAAAATATAAATATTATTATATATTTTGGTTACGAATAAGCATACAAAGAAAAAAATCTATCTAATACATTTTAAAAACATTGGGGTTAATTAATTCCTACAAATTAAAGAAACGTACAATATATATTTAACTGAATCAAAAATTTTACATATGGTTTAGTACATTATCGTGTGATGTGAAAATGTACTGCATTTTAATTCTGAATAATTACAAATTTATCTCTCTTACGATGTATGGAATATTACAAAATATTTCTTATCGTTGTCATAAATGTTAATCCATTTGGACCGATGAAGATTTGTAAAACAAAACTGTCGCGCATAATTCATCTTGATTTTGAAATTCAAAATCTACGTTGCCCTTCAGTTATGTATTTAGTTATTAACTATTAAAATCCTTCAAATATTTACCACATCGACGATATCAACGTGATTTTATATACAATAAAGAATCGAATACGCACAAAGTTCTAAAATATTTTCTATGGCCTTCTTAAGATAGCTTTCGTAATAAAGCAATACATTTGTATAAAAGATACAAAAAAAAAACATTTTTACAAAAAATATCTCGGTTGATATCGACATCTCACACATCTCACCGATATGGATGATTTTTGAATTTATAGAAATTAAAACTTTTTCCTATACATAAAACCGCCGCTCGGTTACTGCTTAAACCAAACTTAATTCTTATCTTTTTTTATAGCTTATCTTATAACATATCTTCTTGTTAGATTTGGATGTTATTCTATCCGGCAACAAATACTGACGCGTACTTTGCAGCGAATGCACAATCATAGACACAATAATTCGCTCTAATGGTATCGACAGTTCTTTGCGAATATCTCGGAAATTAAGATCAAACGCAGGTTTAACGTACAGGAAAAAGTTGTCAAAAATTTTAATTTCTACAATATATTAAAAAATCATCGAAATCGGATAGGTGGATTAAATAACGATGATTATCAATTTCATTCGTTCTTGCAATAAAATGAATATAAACTCGGTAATTTTTTGTTATACAGATTGTAAATTAACAATATTCCATCATACATAGACGTCCGCTTTAAAGATTAAGTTATTCTAAATGAATAATCAACAGTAATTAACAATTTCCCCGGAAAAAATTAATGTGATGGAAATTCATGGAACATTGAAATCTTTTAATATTTTATTACATATTACGATTTAAATACAAAACTTTATCTTAGTCTAATATTAAAATATCGATTTATCAAAAGAAACAAATTCTACGACATACGTTGAAGACAAACTTAAAAAAGATGACTCTTCGTATGAGTTCAAAATATTTAAAGTCTGTAGTAAGATTTCATTTTATATAACCTAAGAAATCTCTTTGCCTTAGTTAGCTGGTGATATAACAATATGTAATTTGAGCATATCTTTATTTGGACCTACTAGAAAAGGAGATGTATTTTCCGAGACGGAACCCTGCTGCGGGTTAAGTTCCTCAAACGGTAAAAGATCGTCCAAATTAAGAACACGTTCTTTTTTACTAAATCTGTGAATAATTTCTGTTACTCTAGCAATATGCTCAACACCATCCTGTAAACCATATATTAAAACACCTATTTTTACACGCATATCAGCATTACTATTTACAGATGGATCTTTACAAGTGAGTGATAATCTAACTGAACGTTTCACATGTTCGGGCATTTCTACGGTTCCTTGCCACACTATTAAGAAAAACTTTTTAAACCAAACGCCTTTTGGATATATATCTACAACCCATTCACACGCGCGGTCACCAGCATACTCTGCTAAACACGAATGACTTGAAAACACGAGCGTTCTAGTGTGGTAAGAGGGTAAACCATGAAAATTTTCTATCGTAAGTAATGAACTACAGGTGTCTATAGTGTATAATCTTGGTTCGAAAAGTAATGCACCATCTTCTTCGTTTAAACTTACTTCTTTAACTTTATCTAGCTGACCAGAATGAAATGACATTCCTATAGACATTCGTTCTACAAAGAATTCTTTGTATTTTTTCGTCAAAGGAAATAAAAGTAATTCTGCTAATTGTCGAGGAGACATCATTGGAAATCTAACAGGAGACATCACAGCTATTACCAATTGTTCTAACGTAGCTTCTAATTCGTCGTGCGACAATTGAGTTTTCAACCGATTTGTTTGATGATCCAACCAAGATTCTAAACATTTATATAACGTCATTTCATCCTTTATCACTAAACTACTTTGATGTAGCAATGATACTAAAATATCTAAATCAAAATTTCCAAAGTCTCCAGTCCTGGCCACCAATTCCAAATTCCACTTAATAAAATTTTGACATGCTTGAGTAATATTGTGATGACCACAATTTGACGTATACTGTAACCATGATACTAGAGTGCCATGTATGGCAGCTAATGCAATATGATTTTGCATATAATCAAGGCACAATGATATTAAATCCTTAACATTATACTTATCGGCTAAAGATAATATTGGTAGAACAACTCCGTAATTAATTCTTATTTGACCAGTATAAAAGTACCGCAAAAACTCACTAAATATAGGTACACATTGTGGTGTTTCTTGGAGGGTTACTCTACTTTCCTGCGACTCACTCCACTGTGGACTCATTAACATTACCTGCAATAAGAAAAGTTAGAGTATGTGTTGAAATGTTACCTATACTAAAAAAGATAATAATAAATGTAACGTTAGGTAATTATGTAGAATTTTATCAGCTTCGATGACTTTGAAATATATTGTCAACATTTTGACTAACTTTTTTCTATATATACATATAACTATTGCTCAATTTCCGAGACGTTTACAAAAAACTTCAGTTAAATTTAGATTTGGGTTACACTACGTTCTTATGAAGACAATTGTGTGGCGGTGACCGCATTTTTAAAATATAAGCGACCCGCGGGTAGCGACCAATAATGATGCTGTCACAGATATAAAACTATGCTCGGAATTCAATTAGTACGGACAGATTTCGCGAATATCTCGGAAAGTAAGGTCGACCGACGTTTATATGTATAAAAAGATGTTCTGAATGTTGATTTCTATAACATATTCAAAAAATTCCGAACTCGGAGAGAATGGAAATCGTCAAAAATCTATAAACACCACAACCGTGACACAATGTTAGCGGTGATCACTAACATGCAATTCCAACTAGATGCTACTGAAAATATCTGTATTTTGGTCAAATCACCTATATAACCATTTTTTATTATTATTCGTTTTGGGAATAAAAAGTCAGAATATTTATTAAAACAATGAGAACCCAAAGGAACTTTTACGTACGTATCATACGTATGTATCATACTGAAAAGGATATGAACTGTAGCAAATACAAAGAAGGAAAACACAAATTATTAATATGTACAATATAATGTATAAATGAATATATCTCCACAGCAAAAGAAATTTGCAGCTGTCTTTGGCATATCTCTTTTAGCAATTTGAAACCATGCCTTTTCCTAGGTTACTATCTTTAGGAACGGATACAAATCTTCTTTCTGATATTTTTACTGAATCATTCTGACATTGTGGAGCAGAATGCCATTTATAGTTTCTTCTTTCATAAACTTCCATAGCATTTATTAGATTTACAATCAGGAAATCATTCTTCACTTGGTGTTGACTTGTACATATTGCAGACGACGCGATGGACTTGTGACGTCACGCGTTCTTCGAGCAAATTCGGTAAGCGATCGAAAATGTTCGGTTTTATTAATTTTTAATTGCTTATAACTCTTTTATTTGTAATCATTTAAAAAAAGGATACGAGTTTAAAATTTTTGCTTTCTGAATCCATTTACATAATAAATCAAATTTTCATAATCTTTATTTTGCTACAATGTAAAGGTTGTTAATGAATTAGTTGAATCTTTTTGATTTTAATGAGCCTAAACATACTATCAGTTGGTCTATTTTAAATGAGGTGACTTTCTGGTGATCTTTTTTTCATAATGTTCCCAAGACATTTTGAATGCAAATAAAGTCAGATAAAAAAACATAGTAGTGCGATATAAAAAGTAATTTTTTCTCAAGTCAGTTGTATTTTGAAAATTCTTGTTAGATATACCAAAGTTCAATGTTAATCATTTTTAATATATGAGTGAAATAAGAAATGTGTCAACCTATCATTATTTGGCATAATATACGTATTTTATAAGTAAATTAAATTCCACTACATAATATTTACTTTACTGCTAAAATTTAATTACATGGATAAGTATTTATATCATATGTACAAAATATGTTATTAAATTAGTTTTATCACCTAAAAGAAAGTAACTATACACAAAGAAGAAAATCAACAAATTATAATAATATCTTGCCATAAAAAGCTTTGTTTTCAAATAAAATGATAAATATACATTGAATATATGTATATAACACCATTGTACTTATGTCTGAATTAAGTTGTATCTATAAATTACTTTTATTACTTTATCATACTAGATGATGAAGAATGAATAATAAAACAGAAGTATCTTTCACTTAAAAACTTACTGTTTATTAATACAAAAATTTGCTAGAAAAAATTCTGCTGGTCTACCAACATAATTATATTAAATACGTTTATATCTTTTAGAATATACTAAATATACTGAATGAATTATTAATATCAATTTACATGAGGAAAATGTTACTTTATACTAATTTACTTTTTTTAATAAAATCATATTCTTTTAAGTTACATTACCAGTTTAATGACATCCTGTATAATGAACAATTACGTGTTTTATTTTATCTTATTTTATATTCTACCTTAAAATTTACTTACTTGGAAAACATCACTTGAAGCACAAAGTATAAGGCGATGTGCTGGATATTCTATACCATCAACAACAAGACAAATATCATTCATAAGACGTTCTGCATATAATGTTGCTATTTTTAAAAGAACTGTACGTGAATTATCCACCTAAATAGAAAATATAATAAATTCAGTTCTTCAAATAAAATTTTGTTAATCTTTCTTTTGTTTAAATGACGATTTATATTCCTTAATAACAACCTCTATCGAATCTGGACTTCCAGAATTTCCAACATTATTTGGAACATTATTAGATTCTTCCGTTTCTTTGTTTGCATCCATCCTTGAAGAACCTGTCATACTTGATCATCACTGTTTCCTTTGGGCTAACTTTTAATTCCACCTCTATAGCATAGTACTCAAATTTGTTTCATAATCAGTATAATGGCCTCAATAAATATTCATCTTTTCTTTATAAATTTTAATATTTCAATACTCTTATATTACAACTATAAGAAAGAATATATAATATATAGTGCATATGTATCTTTATTAACTAACTTAATAATAATTATTAAAAGGTAAACTAATATATATATTGCAATATTCTGTATAATATAAAAGTATACATCATATCCTCAAAAAAGAAAGTAAATTGAAAAATACCAATGGATTTTAATAAAATTGTTGATTATTTATATGTTACTTAAGATCATTAATGTATGTAATGCATATGTTTTATAAACAGAAACGTCATATGTTTAACAGTGGTTATGTTTACCTTATATAAAGACATTGAATAAAATAGTAATTGATAAATTTTAATTTGTCAAAGACTGTATACGATTGTAATGAATTAAAAAGATTTTGCTAATTAAATACGAAGGAGGTAAATTGTAAAACCTCAGTTGTCTATTTTAATATTAAATCACGAAGATATATGAACTGTTTTATTAAACTATGAAAGAGTTGTCACTGTTTTTATTTTTTATACATACGTTCATATTCAACTATTATTTATTTATTTCATATACAATTTCGAAACGCCCAAAGCTTGTAAAATCACATCGACGTGAGATAGTAACTGAACTGATTTGAAAGTCGATTGTATAAATACATACAAGACTAGTGATAAAGTAAACTAAGCGCTGTAGTATATTCAGCGCGAATTTTGATACAAGTTTTAGAATTACTTGATTTCTAAAGGAAATTTCAAATATACTAAATGATTTAGTTTACGAAATAATACATGCATAAATAATTGTCTAATATGACTATGGTTAATCGATATAAGATATATTTATTTGATAAATTTAAATTGATCGATACATATTACGACTATCGAATTTGAAAATTTCAATTTCCATGTAGTTTTATATATATTTTATATATTTATAATTTTATTTATATATTTTTATTAACAAACAAGATTTTTATTCAAAAACTGAACAAATGATTTACAATGGAAATAATCTGTATCATTGTATTATATGTTTAAGATTCGAACAATAAAAAAAGATACAAATCCAGATATTATGAACAAAATAATAGGGCAAAAGAATTGTATATCATGATTTCTCTCTTGATATTTTATTTATATCCAATAAGGGTATTTCTCTGGAGTTCCCTTATAATATATTTATTGTAATCTAGTTTTTATGTTATAAAATATTTTTATGTTACAAAATAAATTTAATTTTGTAACTTTACTTAATTATCATTCTATAATACTTGAGTGTACTTTCTATAAGTATAAATAAAAGAATATTAGACCATTAAGTTCATAGCAATATATATTTATTAACATTTATTTTTTATAAAAAATACTTACAAAAAGTTATATAATATATAAAACTTTACATTTAATTGTAGGTAACTAAAATTTGATAGGTTATTTGAATTAATAGTCTTAATAAGTCAACTTTCGTATTTTCTTAATAAATTACAAATATCTGTATAGACTAGTTAGAATATAATTTGAAATTAACGAGTATATATTATTTAACATACTCTTATTTCACTAGATTTTAATATCACATCTTCAATGGTACTTCCATATTGTCTTAACTGTAATATTAGCTTTTGTGCTATCCACAAATATAAATCAATAGATTCGTGAATTTTAATTTTATGTTCAAGTGCTTGAAAATTGTGTTCAAAGTTTATATTACACAATAAGCACATTGTATCATGATATTTTAAGTAATGAACTTTGTACTGCTGAGTATTTGAGAATTGTTTTGGACATGTCATACAACTGAAACATTTGTTTTCTACATTAGTATCAAACCTTTGATATTCGTAAAGTGACACTAATCGTTTTATACCAAGGATTTCTATTATATCATTCTGAGAATTTATATTTCCTTGTGTTATTTCAATACTAGCATCGTTTTCTCTAAAACACACATTATTTGAGACTATGTGATCAGATATTAAATGTTCTATTAATTCATCTGTAAAATATAAGCTATTACAAATTCGACATATCTCTTTTTTATGCCTTTCTTCCGGAAGAAGTTTAAATTGCAATGCTGTAGCACATAATGTATTAGAGTGCAGTATATTTTTATCATTGTGTGGTATATTAGATGTGATGTGCATTTTTGAATATTGTTCACTTAATTCATCTAATTCTTTAATTTCCACATTTTCATTCCTATAAGGAATAGCCTTGTCATTCAATTGTTTTCTATTGAATTCAGAATTAACATTTATATTATCTACAGTATAAGGTAAATAGTCTTTCGCAGGTACAGATAAATCTATGGAAGTTTCTGTAATATTGGAATTGTTACTTATAGAATGTGTTGTTTCATGTCTTGTTAGCATGTACATTGTAAGAAAATTCAATTTACATATTTTGCATACATGTGGACCTACTTTTTCTAGATGGTAATTCATATTATGTTGTGTTAAAGATATACCGTTGGAAAAAGTGAGACTACATCTCTTGCAATTCCAGGAAGTAACATTAGTGCACATATGAATGTTCACCATTGCAACTGAAGTAATGATTTTGTTACAATTATCACAAATATGAACTACAGATTCATCATTATGACAGAAGTACTTATGTCGTAAGTAGTTTCTAAGTAATGCAAAATTTTCTTTACATGCGTTACAACGCCACTTTCTATATTTTTGTTTATTTTCCTTTTGCAAAACTTCCTCTGATTCTTTTATTTTACATGTCATATTGCGTTTCATTTTAGATACACAAGTACCTTGTGTAGACAGATTTTTTATATTGTATGGTACCATTGGTAAATTTAGTGATTTTGGATCTTCAAACAATGAATCATGCAAAAAGAACATATGTTCCTTAAATATTGTCGAAGAACTAAATTTTTTGTCACATATAACGCAATGCAGTTCCTTTAAACCATAACTTACATTTTCTTTACTTGCATCCATTATTGAATTAGTATTTGTAGTAAAATTTGTTGGAAACATGTCTCCAACTTCATTTTCTGTACTTTGCTGCTCATTAATACTTGTTTTATGTTTTTTTGTAATATTTATATTGAATTTAATTAATTTTTGCCTTTTTGCACCATTTCTTGTTTTTTGTGTGTGTGTAAGGTTTATATGCAATGCTAAATTACAATCATCTGTTTTAGTTGCTACACTATCTTCTTTAATATCATATTCTACATTTCCATTTTCACCACTATCAACTTCATTACCAATTGTTTTTGATATTAAAGTATTTTGGTCTGATTCTGCCAAATTTATAGTAGAATTTAGTACATTATTATCTTTGATACTTTTACTATCGTCTTGAGAAGTTTTAGTATGTGCATTTAATACTACATCATTTTCATGTCTGATGAGATCATTATTTTCTTCTGCTTTTTGTTGCTCATGTACATTAGTATGAAAATTTGTTATATGTGTAGACATATGAGATAAAAATGCTTGTTTTCTTTTATATTTTTTAAAACAAACATTACAAATAAAAGAAAAGCTTCTTTTACATTTCCAATATTCTTTAAATCTTCGATCAATTTTAATAGATACATTAGAAAGTTTTAATTTTGAAATATTATTTGAATATTTTTCATCATTTAATTTTTCTATATCTTGCCTAAATTGTTGGTTTTCTTTTCTTATTTGAGTAACATCTGAATTATTTATATCATTTATCTGTTCGTCTTTTGCTTCCACCTCCAATAATAAATTTTTATCATTTGAATCAGTATGGTATATATTATTTTTAAGAATTATTTCTTTTGTGTTAATATTATATTCATTTATATGATTATTTTGTATGTTAATTTCATTTTCTGAATTAGAAATTTCATCTATATTAGTTGAAGCATCAAAAATATAATTCTTATTTAAAACACGAGTTTCGTTAAATATTTGTGCATTTCTAAATGTTGTATATGATTCAGAAGTTACAGCCATTTGTCCTGCCTCACATTTTTTAACATCATCTGTATGATAATTGAAGCCTTGATGCATATTTTTAATATGTTCCTCAAAATTTGTTCTATGATCAAATATTTTTGAACAGCAACAGCATTCAAATATAAATTGGTTATTGATATCTAAATCTAATTGATCACTGAAGTTAATAATAGCAACTGCAAATTTCTTTTGTTTATGTAATGATTTTCTTTCACATTGTAAATGTATATCCATTAGATGTTGTTGAAAATGAAATAGAGAATTAATTTGTAAATTACATAGCGTACATTCAATGCATATTTTTTCATTTTGTACAAAGTTTACTTTACCTGAAAATTGTCCTAAAAGATTAAAGACTTCTGTACATTTACTGCACATAGCTACACTTTTTCTTATATAATATTCATGGATATTTCTAATACTTGATCTCAGTCTTGTTCTTATATCTGTATCTCTTCTGTTTTTTAGAAAAAATTGTAAAATATTCTCTGGAGATATTTTACATGTCTCTTCTACAAATTTTATATTTCTTATATTTTCATCAATTTTATCCACTACATTTTCCTTAAATTCTGTACATCTTTCCTCAATCACTGATTCATATAATATACTTATTTCCTCTTCTTGTTTGAGTTTAGTAGTTCTGTATTTTTTATATGCAGAATGCTGTATTTTTGCGATATTTTTTGTTTTATTACGTATATTCTCATGTTTTTGTATATTCTCTTTATTTTCGATAGATTTGGTGCTCTGCATTAATTTAGATAATTCAGATATAGAAAGATCATCTATTTTAATCAAAGGTATTATCAAATTTTTGATATCTATACAATTTTTATGCCTTGCTATATCTTTGTTTATTTTGGTGTCAATCTTGCTTGATGGTATTATGGTAACTGTGGAAAAATTACTTGTATCTTTTCTTTTTCCTATTACTTTATAATAATTATTTTTGGTGACTTTATTACATTGTTTATATTTATGTACTGTAGTGTATATCCTCTTTTGTTTGTTTTTCTTTATTTGTAAATGGCAAGTTGATTTTATTGTTCTTTGTCTTCTACCTTTTGTATAAACACCTTTCCCTGATTCTTTAGTTGTAATAGATTTACTAATATCACAGCTATTTTCTCTTTTAGCTTTTTGTATCGAGATATCGCAATTTGTTTCATTAGTAGCATTAGATTGATTTCTCTTCCTACGTGTTTTTGCTTCTAGAGACCTTTGTTGTGATAGGATAGGTAAACTTTTCTGTTGAAATTTCACATTTTGCTCAAAGTGAATTTCGTTCTTATTGTATAAATTGCAATTTGTATTAGATTTATTGCAAAAGCACATTGTATTTTGTAAATCATGATTTAATACTGCTTTATGGTCGTCTTGTATTATATTTGGTGTTTTAGTCATATCTAATTTCTTGTTATTCCTACAGTTTCCCAATAAGAAAACAGAGGTATTTTTATCAGACTTGTTTAAAACTCGGTTCACAATACTTGTAGATTTTAAAGTATTTTTTGTTGAAATACTTAAATCTTCTTGGTATTTTTTACAGTTCCTTCTGTTTAATGTAGATCTGATTGTTGAATTCATTAATATATCCTGATTCTCGTTTGCACAATTAGCTAAAGTAGTATTATAATTCTGATTTTCTTTATAAATTATATTAACAATCGGTTGCCTTTCTCTTTTATAATCTTTACAAGAGAATCGCTTCTTATTAGAAATATTTTGAAACCTAGTATGTGATGAAAAATTATTTGCGTTCATTTTCTAATTGCATTTGCTTCTTAATAATATTAATTGTAATAAAATTAATGTTAATATTTTTATTAATTGTAATAAAAATAATATTAATTTTTACCCTTCTGATAAAATATTGTACAATCTTTTATCGATTCTCATGTAATTTCCAATTATCTTCTTTGGTAAATAGTTTCATTATGGTCCTGATTATAAATGTTCATTTTCTGCTGTAAAAAATGTATTAAATTATTATTATTATTATATTTTCATATCTGATGAGATCATTATTAAAAATAATATATTTTATATAATTCACTTTTAATTTGTTTTTTTAAAATATAATTAATGTAAAAAATATCACACTTAATAACAAATAATTTACTCTTATAAAATTCCAATAGAATAAAAACTCGCTTTATTTTTGGGAAACCTTTGTTCAATTAAAAAAATTTCTTACTTACCTATTTATAACACTCGTCTCAGAAGAACAATTTTGTATAAAATGTTTACGAATATTGCTGTAAGTGCTTTGGTACTAAATGATCATTGGTTATGTACTCTAAAGGCTCTAGTCAAGAGCCTAGAGCATGATCGTATAAACACGATGTACACATGTGTTCTAGACCTTCCTTACTCTTTACCATTTTAGTGTCATTCACGAGATTACATAGGATAAGATTTGTTAAAATGAATGATTTTATTTTAGGTTTTATAAACAGATACGTGTATCCGTGAAATTGCGTATGATTCATGCAATTTATCTCAATTTTCTTCTTCGCGTGGATTTCTTTTTTTAAAATTACACATGTCAAGGGATGAACAAAGATGCTGTACATATATTCTGGAGAATTATTAATTAGATAATATATGATATGTATTAGCAGAGAAGAATTTCCTTTCTGGTATTATAAAATAAAAATTGTATAACCTATATATATATATATATATATCAATTAATAACAAAGTAAACAATGATAAATGATTTTCATTTAAAGAAATTTCTCTTTATATGATAGTTTCGCTATCAATTCTTCAGGACTAAACTACTAATCATAAAAAATTTTTAAGGATTACATTTGTTTTTAATGGAGACATTCATGAAGCAGGATAGAACAATTTTTTCAACTTTTTATTTTTTAATAATAAGTTGTAACATATCAACATGCAAAGTAACATACCATATTTTATTCATTCGTATAACACATAAAAGTTTTTCATTAAGAACATAATCTTATTCGGAACTGTTATTGAACATTATCTTAAATATGTTTTCTATTCCTCAATTTCATCAATTTAACTGTTTGAATATACAAAATTTGCGCGTGGTCGTATATACAAAAATCGAGTGTTCCTATTGGCGCTATATTCACGTCACGTCAAATTGAGCATTCCTACTGGATATATTATGAATATGATATGGAAATATTAGAAAAGGTTTAGTTTTGAGGAGAAACGTATCGTGGGGTGACACTGTACTCTTGAAAATTTGTCCCGTAGAGCGTACCCTCTCATTATTAGTACTTTCATTTCGACTTTATTAACATTTCTACACTTCTCTCTGTTTCATTTAAACAGTATGTTTTTATTTAATCACTTATTGATTATCATTTTAGTAAAATTAAGTAGTATTTGGGAACTTTTTTTTCTTTTATCGTTAACTATATTTGACAATTTACAGTCATCGATAGTTTATATTATCGATCTTTAAGACCGAATTTGAATTCGATTATCGTTTCATTTCATTATAATTAGTTCCATTCTTGTAAATTATTAGGAGGATTTGAATTCTATTGTTGCTTTATCCTACTGTAATTTGTTCTGTTATTGCAAATTATTGGTTTTGTCATACATTTATTTGAAATTGTTGATTTTCTTTTGTACGGATTATTGGCTGGTCACCTGATTGAAAGAGTAGGGGTTAACGGCACCATACGTCACGGACGATTAATAATCGATGGTTCGAACTGGTAGGAAATGAACGCCACAGATGATTAATAACCATTTGATTTCCCATGCAGATTTGGTAAAGGTTAAGTTATTATAACAAAGCAGACGTATGTACACGACTATTTTTTCTTTTTACTGGATCAATGGTAATCAATATATGCTATATAATTGTTATACTAGTTACAATTGATATATAATGATATCATTCCATAAAATAATTGCATAATTTGTTAAAGATATTAAGATTTAAAAAAGGGGATTAAAAAAGTCACTTTTTAAAAGTATTTCGAATATACAGATTATCATTAATAATCGAATATATTATTAGATAAATAATGTTTTTATATCAATATATAGCAAATTATACGAATCATTCGATTGTTGTTAGACAATAATCTATCACTAAGTTATTATATTTTTATATATTTGTACGAAAAAATCAGTTTATTATTTTATCGAAAGAATCTGCATAGCACGTGTTCAGACACATTTCAGAGCAAGATTATATTATGTTGTTTGTTATGTTTATGTTATTATTATCTTTAGTTAAGAAAGTTTAATTTATTACAAGCATTGTCGAATTTTTATAAAGTGCAACATAATACGTTAGTAAAAATCATATTTCAAACTCTGATAACGAACGTTCACGATTGAATTCTTCCTAAAGAAAGTATTGATTTTACGTTTTAGGATATTAATATGTCATTTCCTATTATCCTATATCCTATTATCATTAGGATTAGGGGCGTGTAACGGATCTTTCTTTGGATTAGACATTGTTGTTATGCAATATCGAAGATATTTACTAGTACAATTATGATTATGACAGAATTTGACAAGTAACCGTGGTAATTAGATACTCGAAATGTGAATGGCAATGATTTTAGACTCAATAACGAATGCACGGTCAACGGGATGACGAATGCGATTTCTTCCACAGTTTAAGTCGAACTCAACTGACTCATCCACGATTCGCGTGTGGCTCAACGTACTTGTCCACAGTACAAGTAAAACTTATCTGACCGAATCTCAGTCCAAATGGAACTGCCCTTATATGCTCCTCTCCGTATCTCTCTGTATTCCTCGGGTCAATCTTTGTTTTTAAGGAGAGCTGTTTAAGTACTCCATATCTCTGTTAGGTACACGTCACTCCCGTGACCGTGGCTACGTTCAGCGACCTATTATGTTTATTCGAGCCCAGGCACCCATACTCAGATTAAATCATAAACAACTATTTTTCAGTTTTATTATTTAAATACAACTATAATAAAAAGTCTGGACTAAATTATCGGGGACCTTCCCAAACATTCCAAGAGAAAGGCCCCGATATCCTTTCATCTCCGACAAATAAATATTTGCAATTATATCAGAAGATATCTCACGACCTATAAACAGTGTTTGAAATATTACACGTATATTCCATTTTCGTAGTATTTGTATGTGATACCTGTTTGTCCGTGAAAAATGAATATACGTTTCGAGAAACAGCAGTATTTCCTAACAAACACTCTGCCCCTGTCCCTCCCTGTCCGCCGGTCTGCTAATACAACTTTTTTTTCCAGAGAATGTTTTTGACCGCGCGCAATGCGGTGAATAGAGTCAGTGTTTGCTGTGTAATAACATTTGTTCTAATTTTCTAGAGCACAATAGCTCTTAATAGTTATAAATTCAATTACAATATTTATACGCGAAATTAGAGTCAGTGTGTAAATGGATGCGTTAATAATCTTTTTTTTTTCTCCTTTTTTTATACGTCTTTGTTTTAAACATTCGCTCTTGGTAGTGGAATCGCGAGTTTCGCAAGAGGATATAACCTCTGCTGGAATCTGCCCAAGAATGTAGGTATTTCTGTATGTTGCATTTTAATTATTATTAATTAAATTATTATTATTAATTTCCATTGACGTAAGATCTAAAACTTGTAATATTGAAATAACAATAAAAATGTTCAGCATGCTTCAGAAATGATTGGATTCTCATCATTTCTAGGTTAAAAATTGTTATTTTAGTTTTTCGATTGTTATAGTAATTAGAGTTTACTAGCAATTTAGCTTTTTTGTTATTGTGGTATTATTTCGATGGATGTAATCGTTTGTTCCTCATCTTTTAATTTGAGCGTTAATGTAAAATACGCATATAAAGATATTAAAATTCTAATCCGACTGAATAAAAATGTATCGAATTTTATGTGCAAGAAGAATTTCGCAAATTTTGGAATCAAAGCAACAAGTTTTGAACACTGCTTTTGCGCTTTGATGAAGAAATTGCCTGAGGTTGTCTGCGTTAGCATTTAACTTTGAGTCAATTATTAAATAAATTTCTTGTTCATTGTCAATTTGTCTCTTTTGTAATGGAATCTCAAGAACTCATAGAGTCAATTATTCGAACGATATATTACATTATATCGATC
The DNA here is from genome assembly GCA_037178635.1 of Bombus dahlbomii. Classification (NCBI taxonomy): domain Eukaryota; kingdom Metazoa; phylum Arthropoda; class Insecta; order Hymenoptera; family Apidae; genus Bombus; species Bombus dahlbomii. The sequence goes on along the minus strand of CM074109.1, from coordinate 14,290,486 downwards.
TCATTTGTGCTGTTTTCTATAAATAAATTCAATATTAATATTTTGATAATTTATTAAATTAGCAAAGTAGAGTACAGAGTGTTAGTAACTGTGATAAAATTCGAAAGTGCAAAATGAAGAAAGATTAGCCCGTTAGAGACTAATATCTTCTTTCAGTTAGGATTTTCAGGTTTAACTCTTTCCGTGTTCATTGCCAGGACCTCGCTCACGTGCCCAGGTGCTACTTGACCGAGAGAAAGGCAATGGGTACGACGATCATTGATTTTATAATAATTTGCGAGCGACTGACGATGCGTTAGCGTATCGTGCACCACCTACTTCCCCCATAGTGTGTGTGGTTAGGCTGTGGAATTGCGTCCTTTTAGTACTTATTTCATTTGCTATAAATTTAAATTATAAAGAATAAATTCACACTTTTATATCATTTCGATTACAACATAACAGAATTATAGATATCGGTATTACTAATCTTGTTGTTAAATTATAACGAATGCTACCAAATTTCCTACCATCTATAATTTCTATGAAAAATGGATACACCCTTTGAAGTATGAATATTTGTAATTAAAAGTGAGATTGACTTTCATCGCGTTATACGCAATGGTCGCCAACCTTCGTCGGTCGATTTCAGGAAAACGGTACGTAATATTAGAGTGTGCATGGTGTGTGCCAAACATGAGGTGTCTCTTCTCTCTAGCGTAGGTCCTTGCGCCCGAGTCTTACGCGTGAGAATCGTGGAGCGATTGCGTTGGTGTGCCTGTTTTGTCATGTTTTAAATATAGAGCTAGATAAGATAGGTAGTGTATACTTTCTGGTGTGCCTGTTCATTAATTATAAGTAGGTAGGGCCGAGCAGGTTGGCACAGTCTCTGGTTTCAGGAAATTTCGTTTGAGAAGTCGACGGCGAAGCCTTTCCTTTTTTTTCTTTTTATTTGGTAGAATTTTTATGATCAATTCTTATTGAGAATTATAAGTAAATTATTTTGGCGTGGATTATAAGCGTTATAGTATGTTTGATTCTAGGACGACGAAGTTAGCCACGAGTGAAACATACCATCCGTCTCTCTGGCTTCGCCTATCGACTTTTCGAATTCCACGAACGTTGTTTACGTATTGCTCGAGCGTGCACGCGCGAACGGACAACGATAATCGTCGTTCATCCATGCGCACTTGGATCAGCTTTCACGACTTGCGTTTTTATCTCATCTTTATAGGTTATTTGTTTGGTTTGCTATTTAGATAGTCTCGAGCTTAGATGTAAGTTTCAGCGGGCATCGCGCCCGAAGAAAGAAGAGGCTACGAGTCGAAGAGGCCCGGCAAATTGCTATAGATTACTAATTACTAATTGCTAAATTACTAATGGCTTTCCATCTTCTGTATCACCCAGACGATGAAAAGTCATTCTCGTTATTATTTCGTCACTGTGCTCGCCTTTAGTATCTGTAGTAGTAGTAGTAGTAGTAGTAGTAGTAGTAGTAGTAATACAATAGTTGTGATTTGTTTGGTTGCTGACCTACGTGTCAGCCCATGGTCGTGTTGGGCTAATCGCGCTCTTTGCCATTAGCGTTGCGAAGTTATTAATTACGGTTTGAATTAGAGTTGCGAATGTAAATTGCGCGTTATCAGTTAGAGTTGCGAATGCGACGAAGTATCGACTTCGGTTTGGATTAGCGTTACGATGATCTCGTTTGTTTTAGCGATGCGAATTAGAAGATGTCGCGATTCTTCTTAGTATTTTCTATCGTGAATAATTATTAGAATTTGTCGAAGAGTAGAATTTGTTAATAATTATAATAATTGTAAATAATCATTAAAATGACGTTAATTTTAAATCAATTTCGTAGCGTTGCGATTCGTGACTATCGCGCATAGTTGAAATAGTTTTCTTTTTCATTTATAGCTAGTAACTTTAAATTGAACTCGTTTTAAGATCCAGCGTTGCGATATATTTCATCGGGATTGTTTTTTATCATTTTTACAATTAGCGCCCAAATTCCACTGGAATTGTGGAAATTTCTTATACTTGTGTATATGGAATAGAAAAATAAATATGAACTTTCCCGTAGAACCGTACAATTAAGTAGGTTCTTGTCTATGCTAGTGTGTAACCAAACAGGGCAGGTTCCTACTTTTATGGGTTCTTGTATATGCTAACTTTAGTTCACTCGAGCACTTTGCCGCATGGTGCGGTACCTGTACTGTGAACAAATAGAACTACGGGCGTGAGCACTCTCGTTTCTTCTCGGATGTTATGTATTTGTCAATAGTTTTATTTAACCTTGGTTGTGTGTGTATACGATAGTGTTTCGTTCTCTTAGTGTATGTTTATAACCTAAATTTCGCATTCTGTAGCTGTCAATATAATATTTGTTATTAAATTTACATAAACAACTATTTATCTCCGTAAGATTTGCAAAAATTATAAATATTTATTTACATACTGTCTCGAATATATTTATATTGAATTTATGGGGACTAACAAAGAATTGATTATTAATTACATATTTTAATCTAATATATGCGTAATGTACAAAGTACGAAAATTTTAAGAAATCAAATCGATTGATAAGTTACTATTGTAAATAAGAGATAGCTACATTTTTATCTTTGGATCACCCATATTAATCATACTATAGATAGATGGTACTTATACAATTAAATATATAATTAAGTATTGTTATATGTAATATATAGAATAATAATACAGTAGTGTTTATATATATGTGAAGTAATACATATATACGTATGTGCACATTAACATGTTATTAAGTGTAGCAAATGTATGCATTGTTTAATGAATTAATAAAATATATGTAGTAAATCTAAGAATGTTATACATTTTTATAATTTTCAATACTTTTGGAGTAAAATCTCATGTAAATGCATACATTGACTAATTGAAATATTATTTTTTAGAACCTTTTTTTATTAAATTTTATGTTTTCGTGACATATATATGTAATAATTAACGATTCATTCTGTTTTGGCTTATCTAAAGCAGCTTCATGGATTGATCATTTAAATTTAAATTGTTACAGGTTATACTACAAAAATGTATGTGATATATTACTTTTCTATTTGTATAATTGTTTGTACGATAATCATTGCAAGAGTATATTTTGTAATGTTTCCTATACATAAAACGAGCGGAAGGAAATCAATTCGAAATAAACCAGTTAAGACAATGATCGTATTAGGATCTGGAGGACATACCGCAGAAATGATAAGAATACTTAATTATTTAAGCTTTAAAAATTACTCACCGAGAGTGTATGTGTATGCTGATACAGATTCAATGAGCAGTGAAAAAGTTAAATATTTAGAAAAGGACAATATAGATTATAAGATAATTAAAATTCGTAGAAGCAGAGAAATTCATCAGTCATATTATACGTCTATTTATAGTACTATTTACGCAACTCTGGAATCAATTCCTTACTTGTGGAGAGAATGTCCAGAGTTACTTCTATGTAATGGTCCAGGAACTTGTGTCCCTTTATGTATAGTAGCATTCTTGTTTAAAGTATTTTGTATCGCGCAAACTACTATAATATTTGTTGAAAGTTTTTGCAGAGTCAAAACATTGTCATTAACGGGAAAAATTTTATATTATATAGCAGATTATCAAATAGTACAATGGCCATATTTACAAGAACCAGATGACAAAAGTAGTAAAATATTTTATTTCTAAGTAAAATAACTTTAATTTATACGTATGATTTATTTTCTAGTTTCATACATCATTTTTAAAAAATGTCTAATTGCACGATTATTGCCAACTTTATATCTTGGAATCTGTTAGCTGAAAATATAGAAAATTATTTACCTATTGAAATGAAGATACACTTGTCATCGGTAGAAAGCAATTTAAAAACATCCATTGAAGATAAAATGTAAATAGAAATTTTTATATAATTGTATAGAGTAATTATAAAAATAAAAAAAATCAAATTTTATTTCATGATTTTTTATTACACATATATAATTATAATTACATGGATATATATAAACTTTTAAACTAAATAAAAGGAAACAAGATTAGCACGAGTTAGAAAAACAGAAGCAATGCTTATAACTTTCTTGGAGATCATTTTATAGTTATCAAATTGAATTAAATCTATACTACATTTTATAGAGACATATATTGTTTATTTATTACAAGAGTATTATAGCTATATTATTGTAGCTATATTGTAGTAGTATAGCTATAATGTGATTTCTAAAAGTAATTTTAAAGTAACGAATTTTTATTAATTTAATTCCTTCCTTTAAGGCTTCAAATTTCTCTGATAATAAACAGTAATATATAAACGTTTATCTAATATTGTTAATATTATATTCAGAAATAAAATTAATGTAATTTCTTTTTCTCTTTCTAATGTAATTTCTAAAGATCTTTAAATGATATTGGGTCCGTTTATATTGTTTTATGTTACTTATTTAACTATAATTATGGGACAGTATATACAATAAATAAACTGTTATGTGATATTTAATCCTTATCTTTTTTATGGAAGGATTCCATCGATAAAATGGATAAAAAATTCGTTAATAGTAGTTGAAGCTTGTATGGATAAAACGTGGGAAGTATTAAATTCTGGTCACTGGCAATTTGTTCCAATTGAATATCGATACTGTTACACATTATGTACTATCTTAAAGGTAATATTAATCGTTCTGTTGAATGTATCTTATACTATACGTTATATCATATTTATGTAAGTGGTTGTAATTTGATACTTTATATCTACAGGCAGTTCTACTGGAGCTTCAGTACAATAATGATACTACAAAATTTACAAAGAATACAATTTTGTTGAGGAACGTTATTCAGCTGATTGATAAAGGTATTCTATTAGGAGCACCACTTCCAAATGTAATTGATTTATTACCAAAAGTTGCTTCAACGTTGAATAGTTGCATCAGTAAGTCTTACTTATTATAATACCATATGTGTATATATATCGTATGTATCAATAGCTGTTGTACTTTCACGTGATTATTTATTATACTTCTTCAGCAGAGTCATTGGGAGAGTTAGGTGTAGAAGAATTAATTATTGATTCTGAAAGTTTATATAATTTTATATTGCCGGGATTTACTGAAATTGTTCAGTATGTCGAACCTTCGATGGAATTATTTTACACAAAAATATTTATGCCAAAAGTACCAGCGATAATGAAAGGTAACATTTCTTTTATGTTTGAATATGTTCTTGTTATATCATGTCAATTTTAAAACAGGAAAGAAGATAATTTCTAAGCTGTATTAGTGTATATATACAGTTGATATCTTTTTTTTTTATTAATTTCTGTTGTAATTTAATTTGAAATATATGTAATATGTTTTAGGTTGTATCAAACATTGGAAAGCTCTAGAACGGTGGAAAGATCTAAAGTATTTAATTAGCGTAGCTGGAAGTAGAACGGTTCCTGTTGAAATTGGTTCACGTTATACAGATGAAAATTGGTCGCAACAACTTCTTGGTTTTTCAGAATTTCTACAAAAATATGTATTAACGAAAGGTGATCAAGTTGGTTACTTAGCTCAACATCAATTATTTGAACAGGTTTTGTTTTTTATCTCTCGATATTTGTTACAGTTTTAACGTTTCTAACGAAAATCTAAATATTAATTATGCCAAAATGATTTTAGATTCCTGAATTGAAAGATGATTTTACAATTCCTGAATATTGTAACTTTACAGACAATGATGATGTGGAACAACCAGATATAAATGCTTGGTTTGGACCTAGTGGAACTGTTTCACCTCTACATTTTGATCCTAAAAATAATCTTTTGTGCCAAGTATGAAAATTAATTGTCATTCTATGATAAGATATAAGTTAAATTATTTGCGAAAAAAAAATAATATATTATAGTTTATTGTACATACTAAATCTCAAATTCTCCTATTTTGGGGAAGTAAATTATAATCTAATACCTCTGTATCGTTATATTATATAATTATAATCTAATAGCTTTGTGTTAGATCAGTATATGATTTAGTATGTTAACTTATAGCATTGACTTTTTACTAAATTTTAGATATTTGGACATAAGCGGGTCATTTTATACCACCCAAATGATTCATCTAATTTGTATCCATATGATACAAGATTATTGAATAACACTGCACAAGTCGATCCTTTGAATCCAAATTATGAGAAATGGCCGAATTTTAACAAAGCTAAAGGTTTAATGACCTATTTGAGACCTGGAGAAATACTTTACATTCCTCCAAAATGGTGGCATCATGTAACTTCTTTGACTCCGAGCTTTTCGATTAGTTTCTGGTGGAGTTAAGTACCAAAGAATATATTTATAAATTATCGACGTGCTTGTAACGCTCTCCATGTACAATGATTTACTAAAGTATTTGAAAGTTTTAATAAATACAGTATATATGTATGTTAAATTGAAGTTTTCTAAATAATAGAAGATAAAAAGTAAATGGCATAAATATTAACATTGAAGAGATAAAAGAAAATATGTATTTTCAATACATATATATTTATCTACGATCATAAAAATAATTTATACGGTAGATAGAAACTAATTAAGAAAGGCAAAGAGAGAAACGAGAATTAAAGAAATATTGTCTAATACACGCGTAAGTATGAGAAATTATGGGGGCGTAATGAAAGAAGAAATACATGAAATCATTCCCTCAAATCTTGCACAAATTTTCAATTAATATTCGATAAAATTGATCGAATAATAAGAAGAAAGAGTTGGAGTCAATAAAAATGACTAGGATAAATAAGCAAGTAATAAACAAGAAATCAATGCAAAGAAGATAAAAAGAAAAGAAATGTTTATCAACATAAAAAAGATGAATTATATTGGTATTCTGTATATTTGTGATTGCTTGATTGGTTTACATGTATTATAGGACAAATAATTATTTAATTTTATGTTAGATCGCATAGATGACGAAGGGAAGGACAGAAAATTTGAGAATAGAGATGAAAACAATATAAACACGGATATTCAAATTTTAATACAGAAATATAAACGAAGAGAAACAAAAATCGTATATCGAAAAACTGGACTAACAAAGTATCGAAATCTTATAATGCTTTAATATTTCAGCAAAAGAGATTTCTAATATTTTGTATAATTTTCTTCTAATGAAATGTATTAAAAATTGATAATCCTTATACTTTTTTACTACTTTGTCATAAATAACTCCTAATCCATGAATCATTACTGTATAAAAATTTTACATTTGTTTCATACGTACTTATATAACATATAACTATGTACGAAATGAAACGATATTTAATTTTTTAGAATTATTTTTTGTTATTTGCTATTAATATAAATAACGTACTTATCATAATGATTTCTATTTCAATAATGTTACATTTTGTCTTATTCTTCCTAATGGTGTTAATAAAATAACATCAAATTGTTGAATGTAAATTAAACTTTTTAAAGGCTTATTCTAAAAAAAAATAATCAGAGATAATTTTGATACAAGGAAGGCATGCATATCCTTCGATTTGATTTAATAGCGATAACGATACAAAACAAACACCTTAGGAATATTACAATTGATAAAGTAAGTCAATTATGAATAATTTTCTTAACGTCAGCGAAAAAAGAAACGGAGCTTTTTAATTCAGCTATTTTCTATTTTGGGTGCCAGAAAATAATATTATTACGTTAAAGTAACGATTAGTAAAACAGAACAGTGCCAATTATGTTGCATTGGTTTAAATAAAATATGTATATGCAAATCATTGAAGCAGATGCACCACAAAGGCGTTCATGAGAATAAAACGGAATGCTATAAATACCCTCTGACCTACGTTTTCAGTATAGAGTGTAGAAAATATACGTATACGTAAAGTCTGTCAAACGAAATACACAGTTTATTATTTGGTAATGACGACAGAGGAGGCATTTCCACCGATCATTAAGTTCCAGGTAAAAATGTGTGAAAATAACATACGTCAAAGGATGTGCAACGTATTTGTGTTAAAGCTTATACCACAATGTATATGACGCATTTAAAAAATTTCTTTCCTCTTTTCAGTGCACATCGAGCTAAATATATTTCCGGGTTTTCGAAACAAATATTACAGTAATAACATCCCACGAATAATAATCGCAGCATACTATTTCCTAATAGAATTTTGATTCTCATACCTATATCAAAGAGATATCGACTGCCTCGTTATTCTAATTACATCCATATTTACGTTGTAATATTGGCGAAAATCCAGTGTTTAAGAAGGTGAAAGATATTTTTAGAAAATTCATATAATTATCGTATTGTTGGTTCACGAAACGATATGTGTTAGTTATGACGAAATAGGAAGTCAAAGCAGTTTAGCTTTACATACCTAAATACTATAAACTTTACATCATTTTTTAACATAAAGTATATATAAGAATGCAATTTTTTTATAATCATATCGCAAACTTTAATTTGAAAACAGAGACGTTATTAATATTTAGAGAGATGCAAGTGACATTAAAATAATTCGATTTTATTAAACGTATTCTATGATTCTTTTTGTCAAGATAAGTAGCCTCTCAACATCTTTTTTCTGACTTAATCATCAACAACAAAGACAGTGCAAAACATGTACAAAGTAAAACATGATCTCTCATATTCTAACAGTCGCAGCATTCACGATTTCAAAGCTCTTTTTTTTTTTTTTTTTTTTTTTACTTATGATACATATTCTTTCGTTTTCTAAGATATAATAATATTATTTTATAAAATGTAATAACACTAATAAACGATTACTTATTTACTACATTTTATAATTCTCTTTAACCCGCCACAATTCAATTTTCATTATATCTGCAATCTATGTATGTTATTTTCTACGATGTAAAATGCAGAGGTGATTATGTTTCGAAATTAAACGTAATGATGAATGAATTACACGTTGTTGGTTGCAGAGAATTTTACATAATTTGGAAATGTAAGATTATTGTCAAGTCGGTTAACGTTCGTACGATAAAATAATGATAAACAGTTTGAAACGACGTTTAAAAGTATCAGTAAACTCGATATATAAATATCAGTAAATTATACGTTATAGAATGTATTATTCTATTCATCGTGTGCATAAATGCAAGTGCAGGAAATGCATATATTAATGGAAGAATTAAATGGGTTAAATACTGGATTTTTTTGAAGAAAATTTAATGTTTTAGAATATTATTTTGAAAAGTTGTATGATCATTTAATATGTCATATTGATCGTAAGCTTTCCTTTGACTTTGTTCAACTTACTTTTACTACATTTACCACGTATCATAAAACAACGAGAAAGTTGGTTGATAGTCATTTTTGAATTCGTTCGATTATCGCACATGCGTAGAATCTCTCGAACGTATTATGTATTGCGTTTTCATTGCTATAGTTCCCTATATATATATATATATATATATAATACATGTACCGCATAAAAAAAAATAACCTATCTTTATCTTTTATTTCTTTCTTAGAACGTACGTTGATCAAATTATCGGGAATGACTAATTTGCAATTTGATATCGTATATAAGGTATTTACCTAAATGTAAGTAGATTTGTTCGAAGATAGAAACAATATAGAACCAGCTGTTAAAATTCTCGCCATGTTCCATCGAATTTTTGTTGTTGATGTAATAAGAAATTGCATCCCACGATACATCGATGTATGTAATATCGGTGGTAATATTTGTTCGGCCGATATTCGCATGTTGAGAAACCTGGTTAATTTTCCTAGGCTGTTATAGCCCTAGAGAGAGAGAGAGAGAGAGAGAGAGAGAGAGGGAGAGAAAGTACGCGTACGCGTAGGTGTGTGATCAGATTTGATAAGCGCGTGCGCATAGCGTCGGGAACCGATACACCGCATGAGTTGGTGGGAGAAAAACAAGGACAGGTATAAGAAGGGGTGAGAAAGGCAACGATGCAACCCCTGTTTTTCCCGTAATCGTTGCCGCTCGATTCTGCGCCTTAGTTTCGTACGCGGGGCGGCTCCTATATTCCTATTCATCTATCGCCGCGTTACCTCAGGAGTGCATGAATGGTGATTTAACGCGTGCCTAGAAAAAGAACCTTCGTGTTCGGCAGTTGCTGGACGAGTGAAAGAATTAGGAGGATAGTGTCTAGTCTTTTATAAAGCACGATGGTTACGGATAGTACGAGTCAGGTATGGTTCTATATATTTTGCGTAGCGAGAGGCGCCGGAACGTCGCCGGTATTTCTTCCACCCTCGACTGATCGAAGGGTGTGAACGTTGACAATCGTCGATAATATCGAAATAATATGATTTCCTTCGTTGCTAGACAATAGCCACATCGACTTTCTGAACATCCGTTTTCCCTTACTTCGCGAATTTTCTTCGCCCCGGCATTAAATGTACCGAAACGAACGGAACTTTAAAATTCTGTCTGATAACCATAGATAAAGCAGAAGGCGGTCGTGAGAGGGGATGATGTAAGCAAGGTATACGTACGTACGTACGTACGTACGTACATACGATAAAGGTAGACGTTTTATAAGCCGGTTGTTGCCGTGTCGTTACCACTTTGCAGATATTAATTTAGAAATAACCAAAGCAACGTAACTTGCTATAAACGTTCTAGCAGACAAAATTTATCAAGCGGAATACGTCGAAGTTGTTGGTAGGATAAAGGTCATGGTCAAATCATAGCGTATAATGTAACCAATTGCATTACTCGGATCGAGTACTTGAATCAAAAGTAATAGCGTTTCTATGTTTCAAAATGAAGAAGACGGATAAAAGTTCTACGATAATATCAATCTATTAAAAAGTTTCTCAATTATTTGTCACCTGAATATATCTATTATCGTATTTTGTAAACGTTAGTTGAAAATCAAATTGAATCTGAAATTAATTTTATCGCTGATATAAGGGATTCGAACGTGAATTTTATATCATATTAATGAAATCATTACGATCTTGATATGACAACATCCGTATCATTTTTACAGATAGGGTTTTTTTCTCAGACGAAAGTATATTTTTATACTGCGTAATATAATAAACGTTATTTATTCATACCGTTTATCGTTTATCGATAATTTATGTAACTCGTTTAGATAAACGTTTTATCAAGCTGTTTCCTTAAGCAATTGGTAATGTACGCAGTAGGACAAAGTATCCTAATATCGAATAGTATTATACAATTGGTACTTGTACTATAAGTATTAATTTTGCTGCATCGACCAAAGGTTAACTAACGATTGATCATTTGAATACGCTTTGATCTCGAACGAAGCAACTTTTTCTTTCGATTATTTCCTCTATCGTCCGAAATTTAATTCTTCGAAAACCGAGCGTTATTTATTTATCCACACGAACCCGTTTTTCCGCATATTTTTCAAATAGAACGATTAAACTGCCTGATCTTGGTGCTCTTTTTGTGATTGGTCCGATAAAAGATATTAAAATTTATAAAGCCATGTAATTTATAAAGCCATGTAAAAAGTCGATGGAAGTTAATTATATTAATTACAAAAGGTCCTCTCTATAAATTCATTTAGGTATTTTAAATACAATTCCTCCTATTTATTCAGTTTTATTCTTCCCATTTTCTTACTTCTCATTTAAATACAAATTACCATTACGAACTACTATGAAATTTCGTATACCGTTGTTAAATATTATAAGGATAGAATTGTATTTTGCAGCTGATCCACAGGCTAAAAATATTTAAGAAACGTTCCATTTTGCGATACCGTTGCTACGTTCGCTTACAAAGTCCTATAATATTTAATAAACATATTTATATTTAAGAACTTCGAAATAACGATTACTTTATGTTATTGGAAAAAGTCATTAATCATGAAACGCGTAAAAAGACTAATATTCAGGTGAAAATTATCGATAATTATTCCAACTTACTATCGAAAATTTTCTATCGTAAAATTCTTCTTGTTGAATGAATTTTTCTTTAAGGATCCTTTAGATGCACATAAATTTGATATATTTAGAACGATTAATACCAATCGCGAAGTAAGCGAAGGAGAAATAATCGGGGAACATTACGTTACGATCGATAATCGTAATTGCGATTCTAGAATTTATTATAAATTAATAGAATAAAATAAATATCAATATCGTATTTAATGCTGATGTGTTTCTCTGATTTAGGCTGACGACACGACAGCATTTCTTCGTGCTGCTCGGTCCGGAAACCTTGAAAAAGTGATCGAGTTCCTCGATACCGATTTAGATATTAATACAGCTAATTCGGTAAGTATCGAGCTCTAATTTTATAAATCGTTCCAATTAGTACATGTTACGTACAGATTCGTTAGACGGTATTATATCGGTTCTGTATTAAATGGAAAAACTTTGTGTTACGTGTTACGTTTCAGAATGGTTTAAACGCTTTACATTTAGCATCGAAAGATGGTCATGTTGAAATAGTGACAGAATTATTAAAAAGAGGCGCTAAAGTGGACGCAGCTACGAAAAAGGGCAACACCGCGTTGCACATAGCTTCACTGGGTAAATATAATTGTTTATTACTAATTCGCTATAAATAAATAAATAAATAAATAAATATATATATATATATATTTACTGAATAAAATTTATAACACGTTTTTTAGCCGGCCAAGTGGAAATAGTAAATATTCTTATTCAGTATGGTGCTGCAGTTAATATTCAATCTCAAAATGGTTTTACACCTTTATATATGGCCGCTCAAGAAAATCACGATCAAGTGGTTAAATTATTGCTCGGCAATGGAGCCAATCAGAGTCTTGCTACAGAGGTGAATATTATCGAAAACTTTGCATATCAATATTTATTAAAACGCCATTATTTATTAAAGCGTTTACTTGCTTCTCTATTCAAACGACTCTATCTATATTCATGAAACGTTTTATGTATCTCGTAATTGGAACGGTGAAAAATAAAGATAATTCTTCAGGATGGATTTACACCTCTCGCAGTAGCGATGCAACAAGGACACGATAAAGTCGTCAGCGTTCTTTTAGAAAATGATTCTAAAGGAAAAGTTAGACTACCGGCACTTCATATCGCGGCTAAGAAAGACGATTGCAAAGCTGCGGATCTGTTATTACAGGTGAACAACGATACAAGTAGCTGATCGTTATTGAAATTGTACTATATTTCTTATTCACGATTGTCACGATTAGTTTGTATCGTCTTTTAATATCGACGTATCAAAGATGATTAATTCTTCATTTTCCTTTCTTCAGAACGATCACAAGCCCGATGTTACATCAAAAAGTGGTTTTACACCTTTGCATATCGCCGCCCATTACGGAAACGAAGAGATAGCACGTTTATTGATAAAGCGTGGAGCTGATGTTAATTATTTGGCAAAGGTGCGAATACATTGACACGGACGAGAGTAGTTGTAAGCCTGTACTGATATTTTTCATTTCTTTTATCAGCATAATATAAGCCCTTTACATGTAGCGGCGAAGTGGGGTAAAAACAACATGGTTAAAGTATTATTAGAAAATTCTGCGCAAATCGATGCTAAAACCAGGGATGGTTTAACACCGCTTCATTGTGCAGCGAGATCTGGTCATGAACAAGTGATTACCACACTTCTTGAACATTCTGCACCAATTAGTGCACGAACGAAAGTACGTAAACGACGTTAACCGCTCATTGTATCAACAATTTTATTGGCGTATACGTTTGAACGATACACGTACATGTAAATTAATCGACATTTCGACTTTATCGATGAACATGTCGATTCATTTCACGCACGTTTCACAGAATGGACTTGCACCGTTACACATGGCATCGCAAGGCGATCATGTGGATGCAGCGAGAGTATTATTGTATCACCGAGCGCCAGTCGACGAAGTTACGATCGATTATTTAACGTCTCTTCACGTTGCCGCGCACTGCGGTCACGTTAGAGTCGCAAAACTACTTTTGGATCGCAAAGCTGATCCGAATGCACGCGCTTTAAATGGCTTCACACCATTGCATATTGCTTGCAAGAAAAATCGAATAAAAGTTGTCGAACTCTTATTGAAACACGGAGCATCGATCGAATCTACTACCGAGGTAATTACCGTATAACGATTTTCCCCATAATTACAAGTTAATTATTGCTTATAAATCATATTCGCTCGCAAAATATAATTCCTTTCGTTCAAGTTTATTTTCTCTCTATCTCTTTTTTTTTTTTTTTTTTTTTTTTTTTTTTTAAGTTATTCACCTGTTCGTCGTTAATTTTCATTCTGAGTTAGTCATCTAAACGACAGACTTTAGAATATAATTAGAATAAAAGATGATCGAAATGATATATTCTACTATATAAAGACGAAGTACTTGCGTCGTTTGTCCCGTTTGCGCTCAAATCTTGGAAATGAAAAATATCGCATAGTTTCTGTCAGATTATTTTACCTTTTCTTCGATTACCTTTTAGCCAAGGATCGATAACTGTCCCTTTCAACTACTTTATCGTCATGTTTCTTCGTGTAAGAGACGTGCGTTTATAAGAAGAATTTATTTTAATTAAATTAACGCGATTCGCAAGAGATGGCGAATGGTTTTGAAATTGGTCGATCGTTGAGAAGATACTTAAAATTTCTCATGTTTTTAGCGTTTGACTCAAGAACTAAGTAAAAAATACTCATCGGTCACTCGGCTACGCTATTTATAAATGTATGCCTATAATTAAGATAATGAAAAAGAAACGCGTTATAGAAAGGGAAATACATCAGGTTTGTTTGTTATAGAACGCTTTATAGTTCCTTGGTTACGAAAAGACTGGTTAACGGCTATTAATACTATCATGATCAATACAGATGATCATTTCTATGTATTCTATGTATGTTGATAAATATATATCTACCGAAGAAGAAAGTGTTGGTACGAAAGTCATGGAGTCATAGTAGCAAAATGTTAATAGAAAATACATATATTTTACAGTCTGGACTGACTCCATTACATGTGGCCAGTTTTATGGGATGTATGAATATCGTGATATTTCTACTGCAACACGAAGCCAATCCTGACGTGCCAACTGTTAGGGGTGAAACACCTCTACATCTGGCAGCTAGAGCTAATCAGACAGACATTATTCGAATTTTATTACGAAACGGAGCCAAAGTTGATGCTCGTGCAAGGGTAAGTAAACAAAGAATCTTGCTTGAAGACCATATTTCCGGACGTGATCAGGTTTCCTTAATATTTTGGCAAATATTGCACTTTGCAACAAAACGATACATATAAATGGTCACATGCGCATTCCTTGTTAACAAATGTCTCGCACATTCCATTAACCAGTCTCATTATGTTTTCTATGTTTATATCATTATCGTTATTATACTTATTCTTTATAATACGTACGCATTACGCCGTTAATTTATTATAAGAGTTATTATTATAAGAGTTATGAGCTATAACGATTGTACATGTGTATACGATATATATATATATATATATATATATATATATATATCAACAATATGGTAATTTAGTGCATGTTCCGATTTTTTAGGAACAACAAACACCTCTTCATATCGCGTCGCGATTAAGAAATATCGATATTGTTATGTTACTTTTGCAACATGGTGCAGCAGTTGATACTACCACAAAAGATATGTACACAGCGTTGCATATCGCGGCGAAGGAAGGCCAGGAGGAGGTAATGTACAAAGAAATTTCAAAGATAGCGGATCACATCGGTACGCAAAGTAGATTATTTTTATTTTGGACAAGATATCGTGAATACTTTATATAGGTTCTGTAATAAAAAAAATTTCTTATTTTCCGTTGTTCTTTACAGATTTTTCTCTTTATCATTTACATTTCATTTCATATTCTGTCAATTAAGTTTTGTTTACACTTGTTATATTTTATGTTAAGTTATTTATCTGTAATGAATTTTAATAAAATTTTTCACCATATTAATTTATTTTTTACGTTGCCTTCTTTCAACGTTACGTCGCGTAAGTCATTATTAATATCTTAAAAATTCATAATTTCATCTTATTATTTTCATTCTGCATTCGTATTTACGTTGCCATTTAGATTCACCTGTAAACTGATTTTTGCAAGGTAAGAAGGTAAGAGATAATCCTCTTCCCATTATAAGGTAATTTCAACAACCTGATCAGCGAATGTGGTGATAAAAGACGATTATCAGGTCATCCAATAATGCGATTTTTCTAAGAGTTTAAAACAATGCAACAGGTCACGATTGGAATTTTTATATTAGAAGAGGAGTAGGAAACTTGATAGAAAAATGGCAAAAAAATTGTAGAGAATGGCAGAATACGTACAATGCGTCACTTCCACTCGTCAACTGTTATTTCTGAAAAAAAACTTACATCACTTACATGGTACGATCTAATATACCGGATGAATCACTTAAGACTGGAGGCTGAAACATCTTTCAAAAGTATCAATTATATGGAAAAGTGTTTTAAACTGCTCGATATGATTAGCATTTTCGTAAATGAATCGTACGAAGATTGGTATGTATTTAGGTAAAATACGTTTTTCGATGGATAAATCGATCCATTTCGTTATATCCAATAGACAAGGATTAACTTCTTTATGTGAGAAAACCATTAGTTTACGAGACATCTTAATTATAATTTCGTGCAACTTAACGTATGAAAAATAAGAAAATACGCGAAGCGATATCTTTGAGTTTATGTTACTCTTGTTCAGAGGCAGATCGATCGTATACTGTGCACAGACTCAAAGAATTCCTCCGGAAGAAACGCGTGCCCTACCGTATTGATAGAAAGTGTCGCGTACTAAGGTCTAACTAAAACCCTATTTAATAACATTTATTTAACACGTATTACATAAATATATTTTATTTATCTATTTCAAGTGTTATCCCTAGAGGGAATTGTCAGATGTTCGATATATATATTCTTGATATTTTATATTTCGGTTCTTAACGTTATCGTATACGTATAAAGGGATGCTCGGACGATCGATACATATTGCCACAAAATATAAACCTTACGAGGAAAATATGGTTCGTCAATATTATTTACCGACAAATCGCTACGATATTGGGAATCTCGAAATATTGACAACGTTATCGATCGTCCGAGGATACCCTTATATCCTTTTTGAAGTATTTTTCATCTGCTTAGTTATGCAAAGAAAAAAGAATGGAAAGAAAGTGGAATCGATTGGCTCCCAATATATATTTTGTACTTTGATCATATTTATTCAAGAAGAGTGATATATTACTTACGGAAGAACATTACGAAACTATGATGACATTTTGAAAAATAGTCCATTGAAAGGAGATAACAAGCAATATTCCATTTTTTGAAATAATTATTACTCGTAAAAGTTAAGGCTCAAGTGAATATTTCAGTTTGTTGATACAGGCAATAATTTTCTGATACAACTTTCATGATATTTTTTAAAGACGTTAAACGTGCAAAGTGATTTTCGTAAAAGCAGAATCGTTTGAGAAATCCAATGTCACGATGCAAAAGTGTTTGTGTCGAACATATTCAGTTTGGAGAAAAATTAATTTCTTATCTATGCATAAAGATATAAAGTAGGTATACTTAAAAATTAATTTCTTGCTTATATGTATACGTATGTGTATAAGCAAATGCTACGTCGTTTATCTCACGATATGTCAAATCAGAATGAAACGAACGATATACGATGTACGTTTGCTGCTCGAAAACGCATAGGAACAAAGCGTTGGTAATACGAGGTCATCGATCGGATATTTATAAATATCATATCTGATGCTGTATGCGTTTAATCAAAGTTATTATATTATATTTAGTTTATTAAACGTAATACAAGAATTTAGCATCTAAATTATTATTTGTAGCTTCTAGCTTAGAAGACTAATTATAATTTCGTTCGATGTTTTACTTAATGTAATTATATGTATACAGGTTGCAACTATTCTCGTGGAAAACAATGCTTCTCTTAAGGCTACAACTAAAAACGGCTTTACTCCTTTACATATCGCGGCTAAATATGGCAACATGAGCGTTGCTAAGATACTTTTGCAAAGGGATAGCAAATTAGACGCGCAAGGAAAGGTACGTATCAATTGTTACATTTTTATTTTATATGTATGTTATCTACATTTTTATATATATATATATATATATGTTTCATTTAATAAAAGTTACGATCACATGTAACACGAGTACAAACGGAAAATCACGTGCCTCTTAACAATTTGATTTTATTTCTTGTCAACCTAGATACCACAATACTCTTACAAATTTTATCTTACAAACAAAATTTATTTCAGATCTCTGTCTATCGTAGTGTTGTATAATAATTGACGTGTCGTTATCTTATATAAATAAACGTTCAATTATTTAGTTACACGTAACTCGTGGGATCTTTACTAAGGCGTTAAAACGTGTTTCAGAATGATATTTCTCCTCTACATTTGGCATGTCACTATGACCATCCAAACGTAGCAAATCTTTTATTGGAAAAAGGCGCATCCCCCCATTTAGCTTCGCAAAATGGACATACTCCTTTACATATCGCTGCTCGTAAAAATCAGGTAATACTTACGATATAGTACGCGATCGTTATAAATCGTTTTGGTGACCACTTCGCCCAGACACGTCCCCCCCCTTCCCCTCCTCCTCATCCCTTCCCCCTCCCCGCCCAAATCTCCCAGTACACAAAAAACCAGATTACCGTAGCGTCCTGTTTTGCGGCCAAGTTTTTCAGGACAAAAGCAACAACAAAAAAAAAAAAAAAAAAAAAAAAATTACACAAATTACTTAAATACAAAAACTCAATCCAATAATATAAATACAAAAATTGTAAAAACTCCGACACACAATGTAATAAGGCTACGTCGTACCGTCGCGCATCGGTACTCCTGCCTAACTTATCTTATTAATAAAAAAAAAAAAAAAAAAAGTCATTGTTTATTATGATTAGTAAAATGTAACAACGATCTTGGCATAAACAAACATATATGAAAAAAAAAAAAAAAAAAAATTCACCCAGACACGTAACTTTTGTCGACGAAAGCGAGTTCTAATACGATCTTTTTCTTTTTCTTTCTTTTTTTTTCCTCCCCTCCCCCCCCCCCATTTCTTTCACATCGCAGTCTGTCGTCGATTTATTATTGATTTCGATATTTATGAAATTCGATCACAATTCTGTCAAGAAGTTATTTGTACGATTTAAGCAATTCTAGAAAAAGATCTCAAGCATCATATAATTTTAATTGATTCGAAATTCTTTAGATGGACATCGCTTCGACTCTGTTAGAAAATGGGGCGAATGCGAACGCCGAATCGAAAGCAGGATTCACGCCTCTACATTTAAGTGCGCAAAAAGGTCACTACGATATGACGAATTTGTTGATCGAACACGGAGCTGATCCGAATCACAAGTCGAAGGTAGGAGCATTGTTTGGTAATCAAATAAAGAGAGAGGAACGAATCAATTTACATTTGTATATTATCATATTTCTAGAGTCGATAGTCGATTATCTGCAATTATTTTTAACGATTATATTATAGCGTAAAAATGCGACCAGTTAGAAAATTTCTGTTTCGAATTCTTTTGTATCACGCTACAAACAACGGTATTGCTATCAGTACTCTGTGAGTCGAAGAATTCAGCTTGGAGTTGTGTTGCTAAACGTTATTAAAATTGCAGTTAAATTACCTTATACGTAGATATTATTCTTTTCATTATTCTTGTTTATTTTTCAACGACGTTGTTTTATCGCATTGTTTTATCGACAAACGCGTGTTTAGCGATATTTCATCGTTAAAGGATAACGATCGTTTTGTTTAGAACGGTCTCACCGCGTTGCATCTATGCGCTCAAGAAGATTTCATTAAAGTGGCTTCTATTCTGGTGAAAAATGGCGCGAATGTGGAGAGCGAGACGGAAACTGGCTATCGACCGATACACGTCGCCGCACATTTTGGAAACCTCTCTATGATTCGATTTCTCTTAAAACATAGTGCAACTATCGACGTAAAATCTAATCAAAATTACACTCCGTTGCATCAGGCTGCTCAACAAGGTCATGCGCATATTGTCAGCGCTTTGTTGGAAGGAAATGCTTCGCATAAAGCACGAACCAATGTGAGTAACGATATCTCGTTACGTTTTCCTTCGACTGTATACACACGTATATCGTTTGTAATTGCGGAACATTATTAATTTACGATAACGTAGAAACACGTATGCTACGTACCGAAATTGTTCCAGGATGGACTAACCGCGTTAAATATAGCTCAAAAATTAGGATACATATCTGTAATGGAGGTATTGAAAGGATTGTCTTACGATACATTGGCACCCGATAACAAAAATTGGGACGAGAAGTACAAAGTGATCGCTCCTGAAAGTCTGCAAGAAACCAACTTTATGTCCGATTCCGAAGACGAAGGAGGTACGATGTTTACACGTGATAGAACGTTGTTACGCTAGTATTATTGTCTTTGTTTCCTGTAAAATAAGTAATTTTGTAGGCATGCGTCGTAAATCATGTTATAGCGTTGCATTTTACGTCTTATAGACAAGAAAATAAACATACAGATTTAAAGAAAGCTAAATCATAGGTATTGGAATGTACGAGCAAAGTCGAATATAAATATAAACGTGAGAGTAATAAAACGCGAAAGAAATGAAATATCTTTGTAAAACAAAACTCGATCGAGATATTTGTTTACAGGCTCGGATGCGTTGATCAGCGAGCAGCCGTATCGATATCTCACAGCAGATTTGATGAAAAGTTTAAGAGACGATTCTCTGCCGATCGATGTCACACGAGATGATCCAATACACAGACAAGGTAAAACACTGATTACTTGTTTTTAAACGTCACGATCGTTTTTACGTAATCTGGTGCGTTGTTTTCGACTAGTCACAAAAGAAGAAAAACAGGATTTCACTCAAAGCAATAATTATTGTCTAGCAGAAAACTTTGATACCGATGGATTTAATTTGGGGTATGTAAACACGATTTTATACAGTAGTCGCTAAAGTAAATTACTTGGAAATATATCATTCAATGACGTATGAAGCATTTGTAGCGTAAAATCTTGTACCACAATTACCATTAATGAAAATCAAATATTTTCATTTTAGCCGACTTCATTTCAGATCGTAAGTAACTTTTATCGCTAAAGTTCGTACGTTTGATTGTACAATGTAACGTCACGCTACGTTATTATACATTTAACCTTTTATTCTAAAGAGAAATCACAGCAACGCGTGCTAACTTCGCTTTTTATTTCGCTCGTCTGTCTACCTGTTTCGATAAATATATATTTTTATAGATACACATATTTCAAATGTAAATTTTGATAAACGAAAGACGCACCTTGTGCGAGCATTCGTTTCAGACTACAGTATTCGCAAAAATAACATGTAAAACGTTTGAAAAGTTACGAAAAGAAAAACATTTAACAGTGAGTTTATTTGATTTACTTGTATATTTATCAATACTTTTCTTATTAATGTCATATGTCCTGTACGTTTGTCAGGACAATTTAAATTGTAATTTCAATTGATTACTGTGATCTTTCTTGATGAAACTAAAACTAAGATACACATATATATTCCAATACGTCGTTCAAGTTGATAATTTCTGGATTAATCGTTATTTTTGTTTCACAATCCTTTCCTTTTCTATCGGACTGTTCGTCGTAAGGTGTAGTGGATTTATTAAACGTGGCCTTGTATCATTCTAGCAAGAGATTTTATCAATTAGCGTCAATCGACGTATTAGTTTTTAATCATACTCTCGATTTGAGCTTCCTTATACGCTATCCGATCGCAGATTTCACAGTTTCGAGCGAATCGAAAAATACGCGCACTTTTATACAAGTAATTATCTTTTTACGGCAAGCCGGTACTACATAATATTTGCAATGAAAATTTCAATTTTTAGATTTTTAGTAAGTTTCTTGGTGGATGCGCGTGGAGGTGCTATGAAAGGATGTAGACACAGCGGTGTACGTATCATCGTACCACCACGCAGAGCAACGATGCCGATTCGCGTTACGTGTAGATTGATAAAACCTAATAAAATTGCGAATCCTCCTCCTTTGATGGAAGGAGAGGCTTTAGCAACTCGTATTATGGAGATGGGACCGGTCGGTGCAACGTTTCTAGGGTAAATATCATTCTATGAATCGTTTTATACGACGATATATCCTTTTTGTTATCGAGAACTGGATGTACCTTGTTTCAGGCCTGTTCTAATCGATATACCCCATTTCGCGTCTATTCGAGGCAAAGAGAGGGAAATCATTATTCTCAGAAGTGAAAATGGAGAAACCTGGAAAGAGCATGATAATTCTGTTGACAACGATACTACCTTGTTAAATACTCCATATGGTATTTCTGAAACGTGGCTTACGTATTTCGTTTAGAGATGGGAACGTGACAAGATCTCACCGGTTTCTTATTTTGCAGATCCTCAAATGAGCGCTGCTCATTCCGGTAGAATCACTCGAATAATAACGACCGATTTTCCCCAATACTTTGCCATTATCACGAGAATTAAACAGGAAGTTCACGTAATCGGTGCCGAAGGTGGAATTTTGACTTCGAGCGTGGCCAACGACGTTCAAGCCGTTTTCCCACCGGGAGCATTAACGAAGAAGATCAAAGTCGGATTACAAGTAAGTTACACCGTGATATGTCGTATCTCTGCGAATCGTATTATCGCGTAAATTGACGATAATCGAAAAAAAAAAAAAAAAAAAAAAAAAAAGAAAAACGCGCGTATTACTTTTTATAGGCTCACGTGATTCCGGCAGAACTTACAGCAAAACTACTAGGAAATTGCGTAGCCGTTTCACCCGTGATAACAATCGAGCCGAGAAGACGAAAGTTTCACAAACCAATTACTCTTACAATACCCGTACCTCAAGCTGCGAATAAAGGAATGATCAATCAATACGGTGGTGAAACGCCAACGCTACGTCTCTTGTGCAGTATCGCAGGTAACGTAATCGTAGTTAAAATTTATTAATTATCTATCTCTTAATTTTTTATTTTCGGTAATACGTCTTGGAACGTTACTGTCAATATTTCCGATATTTCCAACTCTTTTCTCCACATTCATCCTCTAACGAGGAATTGTAATATATAATCTACTTTGATTTTCGCGAATCATCGTCGAGTTACCCGATCTCCTTGACAACGACGGTTTAACAAATTTTTTATAATAAATCCTGTCGATATTCTCTAGACGTACGTACTTTCGTATATCGCAGCAAATTTCATCTTTCACGGTGTGATCGATGATAATTGATAATACGAGAAAATTGAATACATGGCATGGAAAATTGGAAACGAAAATTGGACGAGCGAATCCAGTGACGCTTTTTAACGCGATGTCCCTCTATTTCATTTTACATCTAGGTGGGACGAGTGAATCACAATGGGAAGATGTTACTGGTTCGACACCGTTGACTTTTATGAATGACACGGTATCCTTTACTACGACTGTATCCGCCCGATTTTGGCTAATGGATTGCCGAAATATAAGCGCAGTTCCGAAAATGGCAACCGAGTTGTACGAAGAGTCGTTGTTTGTGCCATATATTACAAAGTACGTGTCAATGCCGGCATCGTTTTAATTGCGTTAGCCGTATGTCTAAAATGTTGATATCTTTCTCATACAGTTTCGTAATATATTCGAAACGAATGGACGTGCTCGAAGCAACGTTAAGAATATTGTGTATGACCGATGGAAAGGAAGGAATGCATACCTTGGAAAGGCAAGAGGAATTTGTCGAAATTGTAAAAAGCCGCGACGTTGAAGTAAATATCGTTCGTTACATAATTTTATTTTATTGCACTCGTAAGAATCGAAGAACGCGTGTATTCGCGTTTTTCGTTTTCCTTTCTTTCGTGTATTTCGCTCGACTGTCTTATAACGTGATACTTTTACAGCACGGTTTCCACAACAGACTTGGACAGCCCTTCTGCAACGCGATATTTTTAGAAACGCGGTTTCTATGTTTCTACGCGGTTTTTCTACACGGAACGAATTAATCGCGTTATAGGAGGGTCGATTGTAGTTAGTTTTATTTTATTCCACTTTGAAGGAAGCTGATCGACGAGTACCGTCTGTCTCTTTCAAAGATCTCAAAGATTTATTCTTCTATCATAATATGCACTCTTTATTTTTACGCACAACAAATTCCATTTATTTCCTGTTCCATAATTCTGCTACGGATTTCGAATATTTTCTATTCAATTTTGCAACACTGAGGAACCTTTGCAGGATTAACATGGTAACGTTATATTCAACGTTATGTTATATATCGTTTTATACTTTAATCTGTTGCGTTATGTGCGATGTACGATGTGCAATTTTTACGTATGAATCACTTTTCGAAAAATGATAATTTTCCAGATATTTCATGAAACGTATCACCAAGCCTCGACTTTAGGGGTTGTTTTTTGAATCCTTCGACACAACTGCCAGCACGTATTTTTTTTACGTGTGAAATATTTTATCGAAAACTACGTCGTGCGTAAGTTTACGTCAGGGGATATTCCTTTGTAAGATTAAAAATAGACGATATAATACATATAAAGAATGTACTTGTAAAAAATGTATTACGTATATTTGAACATTTTACAAGTAACATTATCAAGTATTATCGTATAATTTAAAAAAAAAATTATACGATAAGCAGCTGAAAGCGATCAATATCCAACGAGTTACTCATTCGATGATAAAATAACGAAAGAAATATTTGATCAACGCAATTTGCATATTTTCTACTTGTCGGTGAAATTTAGGGAAATTTAACTGACATAACCTGCACGTAGCTATATTCTGCGTTACGGTTGAACGAAATTCCTCCAATCCAAAGATCATGGAAAACATCTAAAAATAAATACGACTGATATCGCGCCATTTTTCAATTACGAACGTTGTTACACCGCGCGGCCCAGGATAGATCCAACCGTATTTCCAACCGTTACTCGCGACCCATTTTTTTATTTTTTTTTATATATATGTTTATTTATGCCAAGATCGTTGTTACATTTTACTAATCACAATAAACAATGATTTTCTTTTTTTTTATTAATAAGATACGTTAGGCAGAAGTACCGATGCGCGACGGTACGACGTAGCCTTATAATATTATGTGTCGGAGTTTTTACAATTTTTGTATTTATACTATTGGATTGGGTTTTTGTATTTAAGTAATTTGTGTAATTTTTTTTTTTTTTTCTGTTGTTGCTTTTGTCCTGAAAAACTTGGCCGCAAAACAGGACGCTACGATAGTCTGTTTTTTCGTGTACTGGGAGATTTGGGCGGGGAGGGGGAAGGGATGAGAAGGAGGGGAAGGGGGTATGTTACATGGGTTTATTTACAATATTTATAATATTTACAATATTTACAATATTAACAAGGTTCTCTCCCGAGTTACTCAGGGGCAGTGTTGAATTTTCTTTTTTTTTTTTTTTTTATTGTTGCTTTTGTCCTGAAAAACTTGGCCGCAAAACAGGACGCTACGTAGTCTGATTTTTTTTGTGTATTGGGAGATTTGGGGGGGGAAGGGATGAGAAGGAGGGGAAGGGGGGATGTTACACGGGTTTATTTATAATATTTACAATATTTACAATACTTACAATATTTACAATACTTACAATATTTACAATACTTACAATATTTACAATGTTTACAATATTTACAATGTTTACAATATTTACAGTGTTTACAATATTTACAATGTTTACAATATTTACAATGTTCACAATATTTACAATGTTCACAATATTTACAATGTTCACAATATTTACAATGTTCACAATATTTACAATGTTCACAATATTTACAATGTTCACAATATTTACAATGTTCACAATATTTACAATGTTCACAATATTTACAATGTTTACAATATTTACAATGTTTACAATATTTACAATATTTACAATATTTACAATGTTTACAATATTTACAATATTTACAATATTAACAAGGTTCTCTCCCGAGTTACTCAGGGGCAGTGTTGAATTTTCTTTTTTTTTTTTTTTTTGTTGTTGCTTTTGTCCTGAAAAACTTGGCCGCAAAACAGGACGCTACGATAGTCTGATTTTTTTTGTGTATTGGCAGATTTGGGGGGGGGTAGGAATGAGAAGGAGGGGAAGGGGGGATGTTACACGGGTTTATTTATAATATTTACAATATTTACAATACTTACAATATTTACAATACTTACAATATTTACAATGTTTACAATATTTACAATGTTTACAATATTTACAGTGTTTACAATATTTACAATGTTTACAATATTTACAATGTTCACAATATTTACAATGTTCACAATATTTACAATGTTCACAATATTTACAATGTTTACAATATTTACAATGTTTACAATATTTACACTGTTTACAATATTTACAATGTTTACAATATTTACAATGTTCACAATATTTACAATGTTCACAATATTTACAATGTTCACAATATTTACAATGTTCACAATATTTACAATGTTCACAATATTTACAATGTTCACAATATTTACAATGTTTACAATATTTACAATGTTTACAATATTTACAATATTTACAATATTTACAATGTTTACAATATTTACAATATTTACAATATTAACAAGGTTCTCTCCCGAGTTACTCAGGGGCAGTGTTGAATTTTCTTTTTTTTCTTTTTTTGTTGTTGCTTTTGTCCTGAAAAACTTGGCCGCAAAACGGGACGCTACGGTAATCTGGTTTTTTGTGTACTGGGAGATTTGGGCGGGGAAGGGATAAGGAGGAGGGTAGAGGGGTTGTTACATGGGTTTATTTACAATATTTACAATATTTACAATATTAACAAGGTTTTCTCCCGAGTTACTCAGGGACAGTGTTGAATTTTTTTTTTTTTTTCCTCTTGGATTTTTTATTATGGGTTTGGTATCCACCAATATTTTTTTATGTTTTTTCTGTGATTGTCTTTGATGTCTTTTTGATGGGGGAGGGCCATGTTGTATCTCCATCTGCTGTCTGCGGTTTGTCCGTTTAAGTTTTCCTCGTATAGTATCGTTTTGGTCCCTATTTTTCTTTTTATATGGTAAATTATCGGGATGTCGTTTTGGTCTTGGATATAGTTTTGTTTGTCCAGGTATAAGAACGCTTCTGGGGGGATGTGGCCGGTTGTGAGTGTATTTTTGTAGTATATGTCGTTTGGGTATAGGGCACTGAATATTAGACTATTTTCTTTTATTTTTGCTGCTTGCGCGAAGTGGTTTCTTATTAGTTTTACGATATGGCAGTCTATGCGGTGGATGTTGGCTAGGTCGTAGATCTTTTTATTTTTTACGTATTTCCTGAATCCTCTGTGTGCAGATCTGTAGGTATTCAGGCAAGCTCTTATGCATTTTCTTTCGAATGTTCTCATTTTCTCCATTAGTACGGTTGGTACGTTGTACCAGATTGGACAACCGTACGATATGAGCGGCCTGATTAGGGTTAGGTAGCAAAGTATTTTTACTCTGCTTTTGAGGTGTTTAGAATAGAATAACCTTTTTGCTCTCCAGAATGCTTTATTGGCCTTGGAGAGTTAGGTTTCGATATGTCGTTTGCAGTTGAGCTTGTTGTCTATGTATATGCCTAAGTATTTCACGCAGTTTTCGTGCGGTATTGATGCTCCTTCGTTTGCTCTTTCTCTTATTTCGAATTTTTTGCAGTGTTCTCTTTCTGCTGGGCCGATTTTGCTTGTTTTGTTTTTAGTTTCCATGTGTTGTAGTAGTCGTTGATTTTAGTGAAAAGTTCTTGCATTTCTGTTGTTATCGTTTTGGTTTCGCGGCCTGTTACGTAGATGATGGGGTCATCTGCGAAGGCTATGGAGCGTTTGTGGATGGATTTGTCAAGGTCAAAGAGGTTTAATAGGTCGCTGTTATAGATGCCGAAGAGTAATGGAGAATTGACTGTGCCTTGTTGGAGTTCATTTTTTATAACGAATTCTTTGTTCGATGTGTGGGTACCTTCGGACATTGTAAATGTTCTGTTTGTGATCATGTCCCAGATAGATTATTTTGATTAAGTATCTCGGGAATTTTTTTTTTTTTTTTTTTTTTTTTTTTTTTGATCAATTTGTAAATGAGACCTGGGATCCAGACTGTGTCGAAAGCTTTTTCGAGGTCTATTGAGCAGGCGGCGACTCGTTGTTTTGCATTTAGTGCCCAGCAGATGTCTGACGTTAGTCTGTTTATTGCGTGAATTGTGCAGTGTTTATGTCTAAAGCCAAATTGGTTTTCTGGTATTATTTGGTTTTTTATGCATTTTTGGGGAAAGCATGTGTTGTTCAGCGCGTTGTTGCAGAGTACTGTGTAGTACCATTTTATTTTGTTCGCTAGGTGTTTGAGAAGTATGTTTGGAATGTACTCGCGGCCCTCCAACGTCGCCAGAAAGGCCCTATTATCTGCCCGACGAAAAACAGACAATGTCTCGCCGAGCGCATAGTTGTCACAAAGCGGCGAGTTCCGGAACCGTCGACCGTTTCTGACCGTTATGTTATTTTTACGGTACCTTTTGAAAACTCACACGGCAAACAACGAGAGCTCCAACGAGCAAAGTCGCCTAGTCTAAATCCAGTCGAGTCACATTTCTGTAACGCGTTAATCGCATCCGTCGCCAAATGATTGTGACATTTATATCGTTATTGCATAATTATTTGTTTAATATATACACTATACATTAACCTGTTAACGCAGTGTTAGATTCATCGAACCACCCCTGTTATTCTAACCGAAACAAGGGGAACGACTACTTCGCGGCGTCGATTAACCGAATCGTAGCGAGAATTTACGCCTCTGGCTGACGCGTTTTCATCGCGACCGCGTACGGTCCGCGAACGGTCGTAACATTTTGTTGGAGGGCCGCGAGTGAAGATTGGAAATACGATCTAATACTGGGCCGCGCTACGTGACGAACGTTTATTAATAAGCATACGTGCAGGTTCGATTTTCCGATTTTTCGATCCGATAACGCGGTAGGACGACGTGTTCAAGATGAAATAAGCGAAATTTCGTAGCAATGAAAAAATGAAATTCTTTTGCGACTTCTGTCTGTCGTTGTCGCGAGACGTCCTCTTCCAGATAGAATAAGTTTTATTTTAGCGATAACGAATAATCGAAGAACAGTCGACGGATGGAGGATATTTTGTACAGATTTATGTATGTAAGAGCGAGAAATTTTCCGTTCGTAACCAGCAGCACGATTCTTGTACTGGTAACAATGTTGAAATAACTTTGGTACGTTTCGACGATCTTTGAAGAAAAAGAGACGTATTATTTGCGATTTAGATTTAAGATTTACATTTATAATACTTAATTACTTCAATTTTTTAAGTATTATTCTCTCTGAAGAATACCGACATTCACATGGTCGAAAATAATTTGTTTTTGCAATGTTGCTGGATGAATAATCATATTTTTGCCCGGCTAAAGTTGCACGTGCGTTGGTTGACAATTTCTTTGTACGAATTAATTGCAGTAATAACGAGTAGCGTTTGAGCCTCGTACTGACGACTAGTGGCAAACAAAATATGCGTTCGATATAAATTCGACCAAAGAGAATGATTTCGCATACGATATTGTTTGATTACTAATTACTATTTATCAAGATCGTCAGCCAAGAAGGGGAAGAAGAAACGAATAGAAAGACGGCGAAGGAGCAGCAACCCGAATTTACCGATCTGTAACCTGAATTTACCAACAGAATAAGTGACACGACTCAAAAAGTGATAATTTTACGAGAAAGAACGGGCTGACTTTTTATTTCAAATCTCAGTCTCCAGTAAATCAGCGTGACGCATTTGCGTGTCGTTTGTTCTTTGCGAAGACGATATCTTCTTATCGCCTGATAGAGCCTATTAAACTTTTTTGTACACGTATAAAAGAGCTTGCTGTAAGGTAGCGTAATGTCTTTATAGAAACATGTTAACGAGTATATTTCTTTTGTAGGCGCTCGATGGGAAAGATCTTTATATCGAATTCAGTGGGAATTTAGTACCCGTGACGAAATCCGGTGTACAATTGAAATTTACATTCAAAGCGTTTCGTCAGAATCGTTTGTCTTTTCACGTAAAGGTGAAAGATCCGTTGTTAGATCCAGTCGCCAGGATGCTGTTTATGCGAGAACCAAAAGTTGCGAAAGGAGAGCCACCCCAACAACCGATTTGCGTATTAAATATCGTTCTTCCAGAAATAACAACCAAAGTGGAAGTACAGAAGAAATTGAAAGGTAAAATCTGTCGAATGTTTGAACGTCGGACAAGAGGTCCGGTGCAAAAGGGATTTATCACGCGAAAGATCGAAAAGCGAGAGTCTTTATTGATTCCGAAATCTCTTAGTTATTATCCTTTAATTGATAACTACGTAAGAAAATTCCTGATTTTATCGCGAATGTTTATAAACGTAAAGTAACTTCCAAAGTAGTTACTTACCTTCTCTTTAATCGAATTTTCAGATTCGAGCATACAGGAAATAGATACGTTACGTTCGTTTAGGATTAATAAGTTTAAGTAAAAACATAGTAGTCTCAACGATTATGCGAGTTTTATCAAGTCTTCCTCTCGCGCTGGACCTCGATGATCCTCGTACACGTGCTACACACGATATGTATGTTTGATCACGTTGTTCGTTCTTTCGTTATAGATTACGAGGATTCAAATATTATCGATCAAAAATTGGATTCTTACGAATCGAAATACAAGATGGAACAAAAAGAGAAAGGCGACGAACCTAAAGATACTTCGCCTTCCGAACAGAAATTTATTACCGACACCTTACAAAAAGAACGAACAGGTATGATATTCGTTTCTATCTATTCACTTTATATTAGACAAATGATAAATGTTAGAGCGATGAAGGAAAATTTGACGTATAGTATCCTCTGCTTTGTCATAACTCTACTTTGTATATAAAAATGATTAAGACGCGAGGTTTCTAAGGCACCGAGTGGTGTCGTCGAATGTTCGAATGCAAGATGCAAAGAAAGGAAATCTATATATATATATATATATATATATATCATTTGAAATTTGAAATTTGAGACAATGAGACTTAGAGGCTGGAGGCGACAACCGATTGCCGAGCGTAGCCACGGGATGAACGTTCCACCTAACAGAGAAGTGTCAAAATATTACGAGACACGCGTTGTGTCAACGATCAAACCCCGAGCTGAAACAATGTCGCAGCTACGCGAGTCTGTCTAGCAACGGCGGCTACGATCTCGTTGGTATCCCCGACCAATGTAAAACGCGTCGTCTTTATGCGCGGTATATATAAGGTAGCGTCACAGCGAACGTTACTTTGTGTTTCAAAAATCTATTCCAAGTTTAACAAAGAGTTAGCCCGTGGATTCGTCATATCGGACCTAAGGTCATTGTCATTAGCGTCTAATTACCGCGGCGGTCTCTTGTGTCGATCTTCTATCATCTATATCCGTGATAATAAACGCTATTTCGATCGTACAACAACGACGAACAACCCAGGCAAAGATTCGTTATACGCTCCTAATCCAAGCCCTAACGTCAACCCGACATATATATATATATATGTATGTATATGTATATGTATATGTATATTGAAATACGACAAGGAATTATGTCTATTTTTAATATGCAAATCGTTTTAACGACCGCAATGAAACAAACGACGATCGATTTTTATACTGATTCAGGCGAATTTGCTGCTATTACATTGAAAAAGACAAGTAATTTTCAAAACAATTACGCTCCATACGGTAAGAAAATTCCACCACTGTAATTCTATTTTCATTTAAG
This sequence comes from Bombus dahlbomii, assembly GCA_037178635.1. Lineage (NCBI taxonomy): Eukaryota > Metazoa > Arthropoda > Insecta > Hymenoptera > Apidae > Bombus > Bombus dahlbomii. The sequence goes on along the minus strand of CM074109.1, from coordinate 14,258,730 downwards.
AGGAAAAGTTAATCCGCTTATGGCTCGACCGTTGAGTGAGGCTTCTTTAATTTAATTATGCGTAACAGTATCAACAAACGCTCGACGTAGCTATGACGAACCTTGTTTTAGTTTGATTCGAACCACTACTGGAAGCAGTATCTTTAAAAGTTATCTTCTTTCGAGTATCGCCCTACCACAATTTTACACATGTGAGTTTATTTTACTTAAATCCAGTGTACTCGAGTATCCGTTACACTTTTTCGTTTTACTTTATTTATCCATAACGCACGCCAGTTTTGTATTATTCTCGTATTTTTTGTTCGTTTCGAGCATTAATTTCCTCTTTCTTTCGCAATTTTCAGTTTCAGGTTTTTTTAAGTTCTTTAGTAATTTGCACTTAAGATCTACTCGCTAAATAAATAAAAAAGACCAAGAAAGAAACTTATTGCCGAGAGTCGCTTCTCGTCATGGAGGAATCAAACGATAAACAGGAGGAAAATTGCACGTTAGAATCTGCGAACGAGAAGAAAATATCGAACGTCATCGATAAGATTGTAACCGGTACAGATTCCGTAGATCCTGATCGAGTTGACGATCGATCAGAGACGGGGAAAAATGCAGGAAAGACCGTGGAATGTCCGCGGATGGTCGATGGAAACTCAAGTCCTTCGAAATCGAAGGAAAGTGTTACAGGCGGGAAAGTAAAGCGTAAATTGAGATCGACGCGTAGAAAACTGAATGCCATGATGAACAATACGTCGTTACATTTCTCCGACACCGATTCTGAAGGAGAGTTAACGTGCATTAATTCTCAGATCAGATCATTGAGTTACACGACGGACGAACGACAAGGGCCGATCATCTCTGTAACATCGGACGATGCGAAGGCCGAAGGCTCCGAGCTTCTATCACCCGATGACAAAGGCTCGTCTCGGCTGAATAATTTCATCGAGGATCTTACGGACGTCGACGAAATTTATCCGAGCGAGCCAGAAAACGAACGAAAGGAGGAGGAGGAGGAGGAGGAGGGGGGGAACCTCAGGGTTGTGAAAACTCCGTGTCAAGGTGATACGGATCTCGAGGATTTCGAAGGTGAAGACGAAGTACACTCGACGATTTACGTAAAACCGAGGTCCGATATATTTCGCGATTATAGCGGAGAAACGATAACGACGAAGGAAGGTGACGGGCCATTTTCCGTAGAAGTGCGAAATAAAATGTATCGAGAGGAAGAGCCGCGAAACGGGTTGAGCGGTAGCGTGCCAGACATTCTGGTTGTGTCGAATACCGACGAGGAATATATGGATATATCCGAGGAGGAAGATACGCGAGAAGCCTGTTGCGGTCAGAAAGAGTTACTCGAGGATTTGGACGTTCTGGCAGCGTCTCAAATTATTATGAGAAATATCAATAAAACGGAGAAAACGTTAACCGTGAAAGACAATGGCGATGACGCGATCAGCGATTGTCATACAGACATCGAAGAAGTCGATCCGAACGAATAAGTTAATTTGAAATGCGTCGATGGTAAGGACACGAATATAGAGAATACGCTTTCTAGCGAGAAATATTGTGCTATTTGAACTCTGGTAAAAACTCTCTGATATACGTGTTAAAAGCTAGTTTGACCAATTGTGCATCGAATGTATCGCAAGAGTTGCACTGCGTATTGTCCCTTGTGTTATCTACTCTTTACTCGTTATATATGTTATACAATTATGAAACATATACGGTAAATATCACATGACTCGATATTACGTTAAACATAATGTTTATCGAGAAATTTAGAATATTCTGTGAATCACGACGGATTACTCGTCACTGACCGTGAGGTAGGACGTTCTCCTGGAAATCGTTGGAATGATCTTATCGATTATACTACGCTTTTCTTCGGAGTAGAATCAAATATTGTTACAATTTTGTTCGACAAATTGGCTTATTTCGTGACGCGTGTTAAATTAAAAATACGGATAATATACGTAGGAATATGTTAAACTTTCGCTTATATATATATTTTGATATCGTTTAAAATTATTTAATTACGTATATTATGTCTTTCGTTGATTTTATGTAGAACAAAGTAAGAGTCTTGTTCTATACATTTACAAAGTAACTGCGTCGTGTAAGTTTTTACGTCTTGATCGTTATCTTCGTTTTCGAGCTGTAAAAATACGTTGTAATTCACTATGATGTCGAATATGTTGGTTTAAAAGAACGTCGTACTATAAAAGCATACTTTAACGTCTCCTTTCTTCGATATTTTCATTTTTTCTACGAATCTCGGATTTTAAATATTTTTCCACTTTAATCACGCGTCTCGTAAGATAATTTAGAAAATAATCGAATTTTTACTTTTAACGTTATACCATATTTCACGTCCACGCTTTGGAAATTTCTCTTTACTTTACCGATGCATTTTCATCTTCGCACGATCGCTACCTTTTGAAAGTATTAACAGGTTGACTCAACTTCGTCGTTGTAATTACGCATTCGATCGTCGCTTACACAGTAAACGCGTATTCAACGACTAGACTTCAGAGTCAAAAGATAACAGAAATAACTTTCTGTTACAAGATTTTCCAAATTTATTTTACATAGAATGTTTTTTCGTCCAGTCGCGGGGAGACGCGATCGCTAGGAAGCGCGTCAACGGGAGTCGTAAATTCCCGTTACGATTATAAGAATCGACACCGCGAGCTGGGCGATCCCCTTATTTCTTCCGGGATAACAGGGCTGTTTGTTTTTGAATACAACTGCAGTCCACAGTTGTATAATACGTATATATTTACAGCAGCTTGAAATACGTGTTACAGGAATAGTTTGACTTCGTCGTGTCGCAAAAGTACAGTGATTGATTGACCCGAGGGTCGATAGATTTGACATGTTAGGAACAGTAGACTCGACTGTCCGATGTGCGAGAGAACAGTGACGAACGCGTCTCGTACTATTAAGGAGGAAAGCTCGGTGCGGATGTGCCCTTCGTGAACTAAGAACGCGGATTCGTTGTTCAGACTTTTCGGTAGAAAAGCGAGGATAACGATCCGCGATGCCCATTGGTTATGATGGCCAATGTTAATAAACAAAATACGAGGAGAAAGTCTCCCGCGGATGTGTGGTTCGTGGGTGTTCTTGTTCCAAAAAACGAAAAACCAGCTGTTTCGTTGGGCATATCCGCTTTCTCCGTAATTGGCAAGGAGCGTGCGATAATCCCAAGGACTGTTCAAAGGACCGTCCATAAACCGAAGGATACTTATATGAATAGAAATTAATGGCTAATAAGATGTGGTTTATGGTGGTTCCTTGGGTTTATTACGTGTCACAGTGTGACGTAGGTAGGTAGGTAGACCTTGGCGGCCAGACCGCGAGGAACGTCGCACCTAATGCGCTCCTAATGCGTGTGGATTTTCACGTGTCCAGAAATATTCGTTACGTATTGGAACTACGGGAAATCGGAATTGCGTTGGATTTTTATTATTTGCAGAAATTGTTTCTTCTTGAATTTTCCTGAATACCCTGTAATATTCCATCTCCCAGATCCGCTTCGTCGTGTTAAATTTGACCGCGAGATTTTGCGCGTTTTAACGTACCGATATTCCGCAATCGTTGCTCTATTTTGCAAGATATCTTTGCGCTGAATATAGTTCTACTGGGATATTTTCCGACGTATAAACGTGGCGCTTTCACGCAATTATCGTCCGTCGCATCGTAACCGAAGTACATGTCCGAAAGTTCTTCAAATGTTATACCGTTTGTGATAAATACGACGATATAAATAATGGACAACGTATAGTACCGTTACACTGCATAAAACACTCACTACGCGCGTTGCGCATGCAATATAATCTTATACATGTGTTGAATGTAACGATTCGGACGAGAAATCAGGATGAAGATCTCTGCGTGTTGCTTTAGGTCGGAGAACATCGTAGTAGTTCGACAAGATATTCTCATCCTTGTCATCGTGTTTGTAGAATTAATTTACCGTAATGCAAACCTTTTCTTTCTCTTTTGCACCATGCTTTGAGTACAGTTTCTATTATTTTTATTCCAAGTTGAACTTATCGGTGTAACGTAATTAGGTATAATCAGAAATTTGGTTCGATTCGCGCGAACTTCGTTCGGACAAGGAACATCGACGCGGAAAATCATCGTGATAATATAAAAATACGAATTACACTTAGACTCGCGTTACAAGAATTTATCGATAGAAAATATTTCCGCTTGATTGTTATCGCTTAGTATTAACGCAATCTTCTGTACTTCTAATTGCAGACAAAACTGCCGTCCTCGACATTATCATAGACAACCGTATGGGATATTAATTTTAAGTCTCGAAGGATACTAATAATCTACGGATATTAATAGAAAAGAGCAATTATAATTTATAAAGGGACTTAGAGTTATATGCATATCAATGCTTATGTACTGTGCGCATGTTACAAGTTTAAAGAGATTAACGATACCTCGGTGACGAAATTTATTTTTCAAATTGTATTTGTTTTTGTAAAAGAAGTTGTTATATGTACAGTAACAGAGTTTACGATAGTGTTGTGTCTGATAACGTTTTAAAAAGAACGCTGTAAAGTATAAAAATCGTGTTTACGCGTTATGTTTGTAAAAGTTTGATCGTGTAATCCCTTAAGAGTTAGTTATATGTGAAACTGTAAATATACGCAATGTATTTCGTGCATATGTATTTACCTAATAAAAAGTAATGTGAGCATAATTCTTGGTTGTTCTAGATGCTGTTACTATCCACGAATTCCTTGCGCAAAAAGCGGCTTGTTCCTTAGAATCTGTAGATGCTAGTTATCCCAGTAAAGTAGTCGGACAAGAGCAAGACTTGTCGCCCAGTGTCGAGAGACAAACCTATTCGGAGAAGAGAAAATTCTGGGAGGATATTTCGAGGAAACGAGAAAGTTATCAACGATCGGAGTCCGAAATATCGAGAACGTCGCAGTTGACGATAAACGAGAGCGACAGTGAGTATATACAGAATATCACGACAGAGGACACGACAGATATCGTCCAACGGATGGACAAGTCTGAAACGTTGGAAGATTTGAACGTACCCGATATTTCCGAGTGTTCGGTGGCGGAGAAGGCTCAGTATTTCGAGGAACAGATACAGAAGGAAACCACGAAAATTCCACCTAAGTTGATTCAGCAAGACTCGTTAAAGTCCGAGAAAGAGAAGCTAACGAAAACTAAGATAAGCGAGAAAGAAAAGTTGGACAAAGATGAGAAGTACGTAACCGAATCGAAGCAAGTTACAAAGGTGGAGGAAAGAAGAGAGATCGTTACCTTGCAAACGGAACAGCGGAAAGAGATGGAAACGAAGGAAACGAAGGAAACGATGAAACTGTCTTCTGAAGATGAGAAAGAAAAAGACGAGAGTAAACCGATTTACGCGGATGTGAGTGTTAAAGTAGAATTAGCCAAAGCGAAACTCGATGAAACGACTGAAAAGGAAGGTAAACCCGAAAGATCGAGGGAAGATATCGAGAAGATAGATGCCGCGCCTTCTGTGCTGAAATCTCTAGAAACGAAGCAAAAGCGTTTAGAAAAAGCGGCGGAGCCATCGACGCTGACCGAAGAGAGGTCGCTCGATACGACGCAGAAGACGGAAGAAAGCGTCGCGATGGTGGAAGATCGATTGATCGAATTAAAGGTCGAACGTGTTACGAAGCAGGAACATGAAACGATTGTTATCACCGAAGTACCTGTACGACATATTGCGAAAGACGTAAAGGTAGAGAAAGAGGATACGAAACAGTCAATTATGGAATTAAGCGCGAAGGAAATGAAGGAAATGAAGGATATAGAAGAGAAACACAAGGATGTTGTGGAATCTGTGGAAGTAAGTGTGCCGCGTGAAAGCATAAAGATAAGAGTAGAATCAAAAGAGAAAGTGGAAGAACCGATCAAATTAACGACAAAGGAAGAAGATATAAGAGAGAGGGTCGAAATAGGTACGGAAGGAGAGAGAATAATAGAAAGTATGGAAGAAAAGCGTGAAATCGTTAGCAAAGTAATTTCGCGAGAAGACGCTGAGCAAAGTCCAAAACGAGGAGAGCAGAAGGACGTTATCATCGCGGAGGTAACTGTAAAGGAAGACAGTACGAAGGAAAAGGAAGAATACGAAGAGGAAGAGGAAGCTATCGCAGAAGTGGCTGCGGAGAAAGAGAGTGCAAAGGAGAAGGAGGAGAAATACAAGGAAGAAACGATGGAAGAACAGGAGGTCGCGAAAGTAACTGCGAAGGTAGTAGAGAGCACGGAAGAGAAGAAGGAAGATAAACGAGAAGCGATGGAGAAAGTTAGCGTAGAAATAAGTGGCGAGGAAAAAGTAAAGGATATCGAGGAGAAAGAAATGGAAGATGAGAAAATAGCTGACACGCGAGAGAAGGAGGAGGAGTTGCGCGTGATAAGAGAAGCCCCGGTGGAAAGAAAATTAGAACGCGAGGAAAGGGAGACGAAAGGGAAAGAGATGGAGGACGAGGTTGTTGAACACGTAGAAGAAGAGAAAAGAGAAAGTGAAAAAGTTGTTACGGATGTAATCGTACGGGAAAGAGTTAAAACGCCGGAGATAAAAGAGGAAGATGTGGTTAAAGAAAAATCGACTGGAAGACGTATTATAACGGAAGAAACTACCATCATCTACAAGGTGCAGAAGGATGGTACTCTGGTTCAAGAACAGGTGTTAAAATCGGTTCAAGTAGAAGGAGGAAGCGAGGCTTTGGCTGCCGCGCTGGTTCAACTTCCCGAAAGTGGTAAAATCGAAACGAAAAGTGTCTACGAAGTGGAATCTGTTGGCGAAGTTACGCCAGAAATTACGTTTACGACGGATATTAGAAGAGAGATGCAAAAATTTCTGGAAACCGGGGAAAGGGCAACGGAAGTCGAACTCGAGGATAAGATCAAGAAGGGGATAACGTCGATGGAAGAAGAAAGATCGGTTGCAGAATCGATCCGAGAGGTCGAAGACGGAACAATGAAAGAAAAAAGAGAAGAATCGAGAAAAGAGGAGAAGGAAGAAATTACGCTGGATAAGAAGGCAGTTACCGAGATGGAGACGAAGCACGTTAGGAAGGAATTCGAGTCGCGTATTCCTGTTTCCACGGCAAAGATAGATAAGGAGAAAATACAAAAGGAAACGAAACCAAAGAGTATAACGGAACTGAAACAGCTAGCGAGTAAACTCGAAAGCGACAAGGAATTAAGCACGGAGGAAGAAGAAATTTCGCCGACGACTAAAAAGAAAGAGTTCGAATCTCGAATTCCCAAACGCGTTATAGACGTCAAGCCAACGTCGGATAAAGCTGGAAAGAAGGATACGCATGTTAAAAAAGAAAGCGAATCGTATACGATAACGGAAAAAAAATCGAGCGAAGAGGTGACTTCGAAATTGGAGGAGCATCTAACTACGAAGAGCGAAACGCAAACGTTTTCCAAATCGTTCATCGATCCGCGAGAAGCTTTCAAAATGTTCGAGGATATGGAAAGCGCGAAGGGGGAATTTGCGACCGTCACTTCGAAGATCGATCATAAAACTTCCACCATGACGGAAAAGAAAGAAGTGGTGTCCTCGGAGATTTCCAATGGTAGGGACAAGGTAATCACGCTGGAGGAGAAGGAACGCGTGGAGAGGAAGAAATCGTCGGAGTCGCGATTAAAGAAAGAATCGCCAACCGAGACGTTGGAGGAGAAGAAGAGTAAACACGAGGAATTAGATAAAACAGCGATTCAAAAGTTGTCGATGAATTTGACGGATACGCAGGAAATAATAGACGCAGCTGCCTCCGAATCGAGAACTGAAACGAAGAAGGAAGAGATGTTCAAAAAGTTATCCGACAAGGAGGGAGTTACGACTCGCGAGACGGGTAGCAGCCTGTTAAGGGAAAGCGATGCCGACGTAGCCATTCGGATAAAGAAAGATATCGGTGAAAAAAGGGAGGAGAAGGATGAGGTGAAAACGGTGGAAGGGAAACCGGCGACGGAAAGGATATGGAAGCCGGTTGCCGACTCGGATCACGTCGAAACGCTCGCACAAGGGGAATCGCGTAAGGAAAGCAAAGAAAGTTTCGACGTTGTTCGATTTGTTCCAAGCGAGAGGAAAACGGAGGAGAAAGGATTATCGAGGGAAGAAGAGGCGAGCAGCGAAGCAACGGAAGAACAAGTGACAACACCGAGAGAAAGTTTAGAGGAAAAGCAACGGTTAAAGTTTAAAGAGATCGAGGCGCGTACCATAGCGGAGACTTTGATTCAATCGATCGAAAGGGAAATCGAAGCAAAATCGGCAGCCGATTTGAAAGCGGAGCTACTTAACAAAGGATATCTGGAGCAAATTATAAGCGAAAGCGTCGAAACGGATCACGAGAAATTGGCTGATGATTTGACGCGCAAGTTCGAAAGTATTATGAGGAAAACGATGGACAAGCAAACGGCGCAAATGAAAATCGATCAAAGTTTAATGGAATCACCGAGACCGAGGTCGTCGATACAGGAAGAATCCCTGGACAAAAGTTCTACGAGAGACAGTATAAGCGTCAGCGAAGATATAACTAGAGACGAGGAATCGTCTCCGCAGGAGAAGGAAGAAAGTTTTCCTCTTTCGTCGTTTCAGGCCAAGCTGCAAGATAGGGACATTACCATGAGCCCTAGCAGCATATCGGAGCAAATAGATTTCGAAGAAAGCATCGACGTCGACACGAACGAGTTGGAAAGCGTGTCGAAACCAACCTCGAGTCCACGATCCGAGAAACAACGATTCACCAAGTCGAGCAGTCAAATGGAATTACAAAGAGATTTGCAGAGTGACGTTAGTTTGCCCCGGGATAAGATCGTATCGGAAATATCAGGTGCCAGAGTTTTGGAAATTCTCGAACCTGGCGTAGACAGTCAATCCAGAGAAGATTCCGTTGACGTGCCTTCTTTAGAAATGGACGAGCATAAAATATCCGAGCAGACAAGCAGGGGAATTCCGTCGTTGCGCGAGAGTGCCGAAATGGATTCGTTCGATAAGTTGGATCAAGAACGGGATATAACGATAAGTCCTAGTACCGTATCCGAGGATACCAATATAGATTATTCCTTGGTACAGGAATCTTCTCAGCCTATCCCGATCCCGCAAAAAGATCTCCCGACGATAAGTACGAGAAGAGCGGACAGCTTCGAGATCGAAAGTCCTCCACTGGTCTCACCGAAACCGAAGGTTCGCGGGCTTGAAATTAAACCTGTCGATTGGATGATCGGCGACGAGAAAATTGAAATATCAGAAACGCTACAACCGTCTCAGATCTTCAACCAGGAGTTGGAGGCTTACGAATCGATGAAGAACAAGGAACGATTATCTTCGTTGGATGGATCGACGGATCATGAACAGGAATCCGGTACTAAATCTTCGGAAGAGATCAGCGTGATAGAATCGACGAAAGAGACAGTCGCGGACCATGGTCGCGATAAAAGTATCGCTTCCTCGATCGGTGAAACGAAATTAACGGCGATTCCTGTCAGCGAGCAAGATTTCGAAAGCGAACTGGTGGAAAACAAATTGGACGTTAGTTGTCAGGAGTTGGTGGACACGTTGCAGCGAGAATACGACGCGAAGACGCCTATCGAAGAATACATCGAGAGTATTCAACGAGAGATATCTAGCGAACGGATCGTGGAAGCGAAAGAGCGAGAGGTTTCGCAAGTAGACGAGTCCGTTTCGAAGGAACGTACGGAGATTCTAACAGCAACTACGACAGAGAAATCTTTGGAGGAAGAAACTCGAGAGGAAAGGACCAAAGAAGAAGACGCGTCTTCGGTTATCGAAACTTCTAAACGCGAGGAAATCCTTTCGAAGTCAGGGATTGAACTGAAATTGGAAAAAACAACGACGAGATCGTTGAAGGAGAGCGAGAGATCCGCGGAGGAAGTATCGCAAGAAACGACGGACTCTGAGAAATCGGTACGCGTGGACGACGTATTAAAGGAATGGACGGAAGCTTATTTGTCGAAGATAAAACCCTTGGGCGACGACTATAAAAGGCATATGGAGAAAGCTACGGAGAAACACGATAAGCCTGGAAGATCGACGACAGTTCCTTCCGACACTTGTGCCTTTAAAATAAAAAAAGACGATCTCCCTAGCGTCGATTTAAGTGCACGATACGCTATAACCGTTCTAGATCAGGTAGTTAAAAAAGAAATAGCCGAAGTGAAAGAATCTTTAGAAGCAGCGAGACAAGACCTGATTGAGGAATTAAGCGAAAATAGCGAAACTGTGATTCAAATTAAAGATTCCCCTTCAGAGTTTCGATTTAAATTACAACCCGAGTCCATTCCGAACGATTTACCATTTTTATACACACCGTCGTTCCCTGAACAACAACCGCACGAATCAGACACCGAAGCTGTAAAGAGCGAATCTCCTATTGATAAATCGATGCCGTACGAAACGAAAGATGGTACAGAAAGTAAAATGGAATTAGAGGAATCTACATCTAGTAGTATCGAAGAGCCGATCCATCTACGAGGAGACACACCTGTGATTAAAACCGAAAAGTCTGACGTAGAGACTGCTGCGGTAACCGTCCACGAAGATACGAAAGACGACGAAGAAGAGCATCCTAGTCCTGTACCAGCTAGCAGGTCAGGCTCGGACATAGACAATAAAGACGAAAGTTCTTCTTTGGCTTTGCCACGGCCGGTACTCAGAAGACGGCAGAAACCCGGTAGAAGTTCTAAACGCGTGGCGTCTGACAGCGACGCGGATCTCGGTTCTAGTTCCGGCGAGAGTAGTAATTACCAATCTTGCGATTACGAGATCGGTAGCGGCAGCCGACCTAGTTCTTCCGACGTAGAGGCTCTGCAATCCTGCGGCGTACCTTCCGCGACGGCTTCGGAATACGAAACCGCGATGATGTCCATCGAGCATTCTTCCTCCTCGAAACCAACCTCACAGGAGTACCATACCGCAGCCACCACGATGAGCTCGCGCGAGTCCATGAAATCTCTGACGTCTTTGAGTTCGGGCCATCTCGGCAGCATCGACAGTACCAGTGAATTGTCGGAAACGTTGGTGCCTTCTGAGACTGATGCGGATAAAGAGGAAGCGGAAGAACGTCTGGACGGTGCTCTGGAAGAAGAACACACCGAACAGTCGGATTCTTCGGGCAGCGATATACCGATCGACGAACCAATAGACAACATCTACAGCAGTATACCTTGCCGTATGAAACGATCTTCCGAAATGATTTTCCCACAGGTTCTCGATAACGCCGCCCTCGAGGTTGAATCCACGGAGGAATCGTCGACGAAAGACGCCAAGGGAATTGATTTCGCTACGTCTACCTTGACCACGACACCCGGTACTCTTCGATCTGTAGATATAATGACATCGCGGGTCTCCGAAGACGGTGTACAGAGCGTATGCACTCAGGTGATTTCGACTCAAACTACGACCGAGGCCGAATCATCCTTCGAAAAGGTGGAGAGCGAGACTTTTGACGCGAGAACAGCGGAAAAGGACACGGAGGAGGTGACGTTGGACGTGCCGACGACGACAGAGACCGAACTCCTAGAACAGAAATACGTCGCGACAACGGTAACCAGCGAAAGTCCTGAAATGTCCATGCAGACGTCTACGCCATCGATAATACAGCAGACAAGTATGTCGACGTCCTCGACATCGGGCGTGTCGATCGATACGGTCGTAGGAAAGGAGAAATCAGACCGTCATTCACCGGACAGCGATTCCTTCGAGATGGTTGACAAGCCTGATATCATCGATGACTTTGTAGTTATAGAAGAAGTCGGCAAAGAGGCCGAAGAATACGATTCCGAAGGTAAAAGTATACGCATTAGTTCCATACCGCAAGCGAGTAGCAAACAGTACGATCGGGATCTTGAAAATCTTATAACCGAAAACAAGCAGGACTCGCAAGTGTCGACCAGTCAAACATCGAAAAACAACGAATTATTCGATTTCGATTCGGAGGAGAGTCCACCGCAAGTTTCGAACGACGATCAGTATTCGCAGTCGTATTCGGACGAAGAGCAATACGAAGGGGGGAAGAAATGGATAGAAATGCAATTTCACGCCGATCCTCGAGTCTACGATATCGAATACGATCGAGGACCTCTGGAAGATATCAAAGAGGAGGAAATTACCGACTTTGAAGCTGGCAGTAGTAGATTTGGAAGCTTAGGTAGCCACAAAGAGTCGATAGGAAGCGTGGGTAGTATGCGCGGCAGCTTTGGAAGTACTCCCGATTACGACGTCTTAACGGGTAAAAAGTATTTCGCTAGACCATCGGATCACGATAACGTATCGTTGAGCTCGTTGCAAGAATTCGAACACTTGGAGAGCGCGGTCGCTGCTGAAAATTCTAAAAGATTGCAATGCGGTTCGCACGATTCCGTTAATAACGGTAGTCTTCCAAGAAGGTACATGACCAGCCGATCCGGTCACGGTGACGATATTTCACTGTCCTCGTTGAAGGATTTCGAGGGATTGGAGAAAGCGTGCAGGGAAGCGCACTTAATCGAATTGCGCGCCAGAGAGGAAGAGGACCTGCTGGAACACGAAAGCCCCGAGAACAAGTACAAATTGGAAAGTCTACCGCGAACGAGGATCGATACAAGCACAGCTGGCTCGTTCAACGCGAGCACGTCGGGATCGGACGATTACGAGAAGAGAATAAAAGAGATCGACGAGATCATACGAATAGCTCAGTCGAACGTGGAAAAATTCGATCGGCAGGACGACACGACGGAGGACATTTCGCAAATCGAAATTACGGACGTTGAGAAAATCGGAACTCAAGCTGGTGCGCAATCTGTCTCGAAGCCAGAGGAACCGGAAACCTCTCCACTGCCTCTCCAAAGGGAGAGCAACGTTATGGAAACGAGTACGGATTCTCTCGAGCTGGAAGATAATATGGATAAAAAGCATCATCCGTTATGTCGAAGCTCCGATTCGTTAGAAATGAAAACCACGCTAGACTTTCCTTCGTTAAGTTCTGACTCGTTGAACAACGTGCGAGATGCAAAGGAAATGCAGTCGGATGTAGCGGAACATGCGAGCAACGTTAGGCGTATTTCCTCGGATTCTCTGGATATGCCTCTGTTGGAACCACAAGACGCCGAAAGTCGCGAGAGGCCGGTCAACGAAGATGATCATTCGGATGGCGTGACGTCGGACAACTCTCTAGAGCAAAGGTCAGAAACGATGGACACCGATAAAAGTGATAAAATGAGGACAACACCAAGCACTAATACATAGGAATATTTTCGTAGGTATGTATCGTACGTAGATATAATCATGTTCGACAACGTAGTCACCGTTACGACGTTATGGTTCTATCGCGTAGCTCTTTACTTTGCCTCGTCGTCGATAAAATTGCGCGAATTCTAATCCTTGACGCGGTAGCAACGCTCGCTGCATAAGCGTACAACTAACGTTAGCCACACAGAGCTACGCTAAATTTTTATCGCGACTGTTGCTCGTCGAGATATTGGATAATTGTTTCGATAATAAAAAGTACACGTACGATCTTTATTCGTTCGTTTAGTTCCGTTAAACTTCGTTGTCGCGTTATGGCGGCCAATTTCGTATGATTATTCGAACTAATTATTATTAATTACCACTAATTATCACCGAAGAACCACTTCGTACGACTATTGTTACGACTGTCTTAGATCCGTAGAAGATCCTTAAAACATTCTGAAAAATTCGAACGCTTACTTTTTTAAGAATTTTCGTAATATAAATATAAATATTTCGAATATTTATAGCTCGATACAATCCGTTCTATTTTTTTTTTTTTTTTTTTTTTTTTTTCTAATATATATATATATTTCACATATCATTCGAAGACACGTTTTTTTTTTCCTATGTGAAGGAGAAACGATGTGTAGAATCGTTTTTAATAACATTCAGCTACGCTTGCTCATGGACGATCTGTAATGAAAAATATTTGAGAAAATTTGTCCTTCTATCGTAGTATATCTATATCCATAGACGTTGCTCGTTACATATCGTGCGCTTGAATATTAAACTGGTTATCTCGTTACAGATAGTGGACCATCAAAGTGAATTTGTTACAACATTGGTTCTTAAGGCTACAACGATGTATTATCGAGCCAGTTCAAATGCTTTACGTATACAGCATAATATGAAAAACGATGTACTAAAGAAATACTTGCGCGCTGTGCATATGCAAGACATTCATGCATTTACCTTTATTTTATGACATGTTTCATATATAAGAATACGTAACTTGTTTTACGATGCTTAAGTCGAATAGTTATGATCTTTAAAATATAGGATTGTTATCAAAATGAGATAGGAATACGAATGACGCTTACTTATTTCATATTAAATCCGTACTAGAATGTAATTGCTTTCGATCTACTTGTTTAAATAATTACCAATATCTTGCTTCGTTGTTCACGTTTGTTTGTAGCAATTGAGTTTTTATTGCAAAATTGTACTTTTAAATGTTATTCATATTGTCCTATTTGTATGATAATACTATTTACATAAAGTGTCATGTTTTGTAAATTTTCGATTATAACGTGTCTTTGTGACTACGCTTTCTTAAGGTGTTGACAGTTACGAACACTTTATATCGCATACTGATTTTCGGAAACGTTTACGAGCTCTGATACTCGTTAATCTTAATTGCAAGTGTTCACGAAAGAACAAATATATTAATTAAATAGAAAATTTTATATACGAACCGTAATATTTAAGGTTTTAGGAGAAAACTATCAAGAGAATGCATTCTCTGCGTAATATATGATGCATATGTGCAAATGTTGTAGACATTTTTTGTATGCGAAATTTTAAACGATTACGAAATTTTGCTTTCATCTATTTGCTGACGATAAATTTGATGTATTTTATCGGTCATGCGAATCTTATGTTACGACAAAATTTTAACGATGTCTTTCATTTGTCTTCATAATCTGTTTATTTCTTCATCGATGAAAATATAAATCTATATGAACCAAATAATATCATCATTTATTGAAACCCCAATATCCATCGCAATCGATAGTTGCTTGGATAACATACTTGATAGAACTTTGATCATAATAGAGCAATAACTTTGTCTGTACGTAAGCTAATTAACAAACGCAGAATCATACGCGCAAATAACAAAATATTGTAAAATAAAATGAAGAAAACAATGAGGAAATACAAAATACATTGAACATTCACGAAGGCCTTTTCTCGGTAGTTCCTTGCATCCTTTATTTAAAAATGAATCATCGCTCTCAGAAGCATTCATACGTCTTCTCTCGCCTGACTGTCTCGCACGCTACATACGTACATAGGTTTTTGTATTTTCTGCAAGTATGTCTGTGAATATGTTCTCGATTTTAAAGAGCTATAACAAAAACTGATTGATAGTTAGAAAGTGAAGCGAAATAAAAAAGCAAAATAATGGAAGTAACTTACTTGCCTGTAAAATTCATAACGATATTTGTTGCGTGTGATTGTCAAAAAAAAAAAAAAGAAAAAAAAAAAAAAAAGAAGAAGAAGAAAAGAAACAAAAACATACATTTGAAATTTCTAAAATTTTAAGAATATATTTGTTAATTTTGTTACATAACATTAGCAAGTCAATTTATTGTATCATTTAGGAAAGGAATAAGAGAAAGTATCGTATTAACTAATCGTATTAAATATAGAAACTATGCAAACTATTGTACGGTTTGAGCGTCTAGACCCAAATGGGATATTTCTACTGTAGAATAGTACTATAGGATAATACTACTTACATTAACTTCCTAACAATAGCTACGGTTTCATTACTAAACGACTAATGGCTTTATGTGTTTTTAACTCGATTTCTAAATATAATTTTTATCCATATTAGTTTCAGCAGAAATCAATCGTTACACAATGTTTACATTCATTTCCTTAATCACGATTCATGACTTACTTGATGTTGATACTCTTTAGCCTGACGTGATCTCGCTTATGGTATACGTCGACACATCGAGAGTGCATAATATCAAAGATAATGATAAAAATCACAAGACTGTCGATATTTATGTTCCTCGGAGATTATTTACGCGATTGTATGTGTGTTACGCTATTTCATCGTTTCTTTGAATGATGTATCGAAGTTCGTTAACTTGGAGCGTCTTTTGTAATAAGCAAGTATCAAGTATTCTAGCAAACGGAGTGAATTATGAACTTTGTTGAATTTTCACATTGTTTTACCCAACATGAACATAAATATGAATCGAAAGATGTGATTTTTTATATTTAGGATCATTTGAAAACCATAAGATTTTAGGCAATTGAATGTATTCTAACGTTTTTGTAACTTGGAATCTTGTAATTTCGTAAAAAATAAACATAACAAAAATTATAATCTACCCTATTTGGAATTGTATAATCCCATTTACCTAATCGTAAGTGGTTTCACTCTACTTTTAAATACATACAGCAGATATATTTTTGTTGAAGTGATCGCCACTTTTAAAAAAACTCTACATCTGGTTTTTGGTTTTCTCAAGCGCCGAGGCCATCGATAGCGCATAGACAAAAGAACGCGTCGATGACAGACCATAAGCGGTACATGCGCGACGTTGGCTTCGGCGGTTCTTTTAGTCTCCGGATAACATTGCTAGTGTCACGGATCGAATTTCTGCTTGGCACGTGTCACGCCAGATGCGATGGTCCTTGCGAGGTTCCTCATGGTCCGGGCGCCAAGACCTACGCATTGTCACCGGACTCACCCGCAACGGATCTAAGGAGATACCATAAACCGAATCTGTTCAGTTTCGATTCTCTTCGCATAAACATTTTCAGTTTACGGATAGTCCTTATGTTTGTTGTACGCTCTCACCTGTTACGGAGAAAGCGGGTGTCCGACGAGATAACGGACTTTTCTCACGAACAAGGATGCCCACGAGCCACATCTGCTTCTCTTTGTCTCTACAGTTTTATTTATTAACCAATGGGCATCGCGGATCGTTACCCTCGCTTTTCCACCGAAAAGCGTGGACGACGAATCCGCGTTCAAAGTTCAAAAGGGCACACCCACACCGAGCTTTCCTTCTCGATGGTACGAGACGGGTCCGGACAGTTCTTCTTGTAATCCTTTTGTAACAAAAAACCTAACTGCGCTACCGATAAAGTCAGCCTTTTACTGAACTATAATTTGTAATCGTTTTAAAATTACACTACGACACTAGCGTGCGGATCTGCACCAGCTTACATTGTATTCCACACTTTGTACTTTAATATTCACAATATACGTATATACTTACGATACCTTAGAATTTACCCACGCGTTTCTTTTATTCCACATACATTTCAAATTACATTACAACTTCCAAATTGATTCTGCACAAAACAGGACCGACGATTACTCTAAATTCGCAAAATCTTGTAACTTTTTCCCTGTAACATCCTGTACAATACTTGCATATACCTAAGTAAGCGCATAAAACTATTTATAAATTTTATCTGCGAAACAATCTGCTGCAAGGCATATATTCAGGTTAACAATGCCGTTTAAACACTTGACATCCCGCATTCTGAACATACTTTGAACAACGGGTATCTAAACCTGTTACACACGTAAAAGAAGGAATAATTCAGGAATGTTTAAGGCTTCCAATTTTTTTAATCCAATCAAATACTTTGTCATAAAAGTTCGTATAAAAAATATTTATAAGGAGCTCACCTCGCCGATTTCGATGATTTTTGAATATGTTGTAGAAATTAACATTTTGAACATTATACATTCGCGTTATAAACAAAAGATAAGAGCTAGACTTCGGTTGGTTTTTGTATTTGTTGGTTCGGTTATCGTACTCGCCCGCTTCAAGGCTACCGGCAACACTTACGCCTAGACCGCCACAGATGCACAATTACACGCGCAATTACACGCGCGATTCACTGCAGCGATACCGACAATGTTTTTGTCAATGTATATTTCAGAAACTAAGGCCGAGTGGGGGTTGTATGCATAGGGAAAAGTCGTTCAAAACGTCGATATCTAGAACATATTCGGAAATCATCGAAATTGGTGAGTCGCTTTGTTAATAATTGCCAAATGTTTTCAATGTTACGCAATGATGAAACAAGTATATCGAGTGTAAGAAAAAATTCTATTTTTTTTTTTTTTTTTTTTTTGTGTGTGTAGTTTCTATAGAATTCGAAAGGAGGATCGAAGATTTAAAGGAGGCCAATGACGTAAGTTCAGGTAGAAACCTGATTATTATAAATCAAAATTTTATAGATCTTGTTCGCGATCTTTTTCATATATAATATATATGAAGCAGTATATATATATAGTAGTATATACATGATAGTTTTGATCACTATATCAATCGTATTCAAAAATTTATGTTATTTTCTTATTGCTTGTAGAATAATTTATTCAACTTTTTTATATAACGATTATATAACACTCCGAAATGAACGAATACTGAATACGAAAGACGCTTCGTTTATCTATATATTTCTATATTAATTGCGAAAACGTTTTGTAGAGTTGCGACTATGCCTATGTACAGAATATAGCTAGTTTTTTACTCAAACGAGGATAACTATGGATAAACCCTCACGGTCATATCAATAAATAGTTAATTTCTATGTTCCACGATATTTATTGTTTGTGAAACGCGTACAACAGTGATATCGAATAATGTATTACTTATCACATAAATATCAATGTGATAAAATAATCATATATAGTGTAAATACGCAATTCATCTGCAAATATTGTCATCATGCTCCGTAACATTACTTCAATTCCTATATCTTGCTACATTTATAAAATTTGATTTTACTGTATGAAGAAAATATAAAATCCAAATGCAAAACGAAGTTACATATACATAATAGATATATAGATTTATTGAACAATATATTCTGGAGAAACTTAAATAAATAAGGCATCGAATGAATTCCAAAATTCCGGCGTATTTTGATTTATCAAATAGTAAGCCAATAGTGGTAAGAGCAAGCAAATTATTAATAACGATAAATCCCGATGACGTGGTCCTTAAATCCTATATAGAAAAGTATTTAATATTTTAAAAATAGGCAAGTACACGTTTGAGCTTATAACAAAACAAAGATAATTGAATTATTACGATCCTCACCTGTGTTTCCTCGTATATTTGAAGATGATGGTAAACAACTAGGCAAAAGTGTATAATTACGTAAATGTTTTGCCACTGCGGTATATAATTATCATATTTAATCCTAGATGTAACCTATTGGAAATAACGACAATGATATTATTACCATAAACGTGCTTTGAAAAAAATGTATTTATGGTTATGAGATTCAGCGATGATGTGGTGAAGAATACCCATAGTAAAACCAAACCGGTTTATGTGGTCTTGTTGGTGATTCAAACTAGTACCTGTGTCATATCGGCATTCGCTGTTATATACCAATTACATAAATCCATTGGTGTTCTTAAAAGCGAATTATATATTCGTAAATATTATTTAATGATGCGTCCGAACGTTTACAGCGAGCTCGTTTTACTTTCATACAAGTACTTTCATACAATCTAATTCACTTTTTATCGGTTGAATTATTCATAAAATATCGTAATATGGTAACGTATCAGAAAATAACGCAGTGTACAACAGGTGATAGTACTTTTTTCAAATACATTTGTGAGTCGAGTCTAATAATAACAGTAACGATATGTAATACCGATGACAATGCGGTGACAACAACGTAAAAGTGTACAAAATACAAAACTCACGTTAATTTTATATTTATCCAGACCTAAGCGAGGAATACCTGGAAACCAACTAGGACCTTTCCAGATAACACCTAACTTGTCCATAAAAGTTGACATCCGTATAATCTTTTTAATTAATTCTGCAGTGTAAAATGTCTGTAACAATACAAAATTATTATATTTTATATTAGCAAATGAAATCGTTATGCTATATACGAATGTGTTACATATACTGGACTAAATATATCTGAACGTATATTGAACAAACATGCATTAGTATATTAGAGGCAAAATTATATCGGTGCGATTGAAAATATTCGACATACGAACAAATTAATCTATAAATGAACGAATTAAAGTATGGATTACTACGATTCGTTAAAATATAAATTAGCTATGAAATCAATAATGTCAATCGAACGCATGTTTGCATAACTGATTGTTAGTTTATGTAACAGAATGACCGTTCGTTTCATTAACGGTTAGGTAAAGATATATAGTCTAAACAAGCATGGCCTTACCTGTAAATACAGTGGATTGAAGGATTTAGCACTAACAACTAAGCCATAAATTATCTCTTCCTTTTCTTTTTCTCGCATGAATGTTCCAAATAATTTATCCCATATAATGAGAACGCCACCGTAATTTTTGTCCAGGCAATATAAGTTGCAACCTATCCACGATATATAATAATTGTAATTGATAATAATCGTAATAATGATTATTAACAATATCATTTAATATAATATAAAACCAATCTGTCTTTTACCATGATGTACACGATGGTGTTTTGGTGTGTTGAATATTAACTCGAACGGTCCAAGATCATCAATGACAGTCGTATGAATCCATAATTGATAAATTAAATTAAACTGATTATGTACGATGAAATGCGATGGCGGTATAAACAGTGCAAGTGGTAAATATAACATCTGTAAACAGATTACACACACGTGTCTCTGTAATATAACGTGGAATAACATTTTTGCACATTTGCTAATTTCTGAAGATATGTCATATTTCGATTCTCATATTCTAATATCAACGCATGTCCTCTCATACTCGATACTTTATTATTATATTGTGTGTGTATATATATATATATATATATATATATATATACTCGGTATTTTATCTTTAGAGAAAGTTTATGCTATAACGTTATAACGTTTATATACAACGATATAAGTAATATAAATAACAAAATACATTTAACGAAAGTAAATTCGCTTTCTTGTTTTTTTTTTTTTTTTTTTTTTTTTTTTTTTTTTTTTTTTTTAGTGTTACAACAATTCAGAGATCCATACCCTCCACGGCAAAAATTTCGAGATCTTTCAATTTTGCTGCCAAATGTATCTTTGAAATCGTTTGGTAAATTCTTCCTTTCATTGTTGGTTCATTTACATATGAATCAAAAAAAAAAAGCGCAACGTGTACGCAGATATGCAAAACATCGAATTTCCTTTCTTTTTTTCATTTCGTAGCGTGGAACATATCTGTATGTAACACGAGCGATACTTACGAAATTACACCAGTGTTGCAAGATGGATTGCCGCAGACCAACCGCGAGATTGAATTCTTCGCTGCTATGATGTACTTGATGCTGAGCCCATAAAAAGTGTATCTCTGTAAACGGGCGAGAAACACTATAAATTTGTCAAGTAGAGGATGGACAATCACACACACATGGTTGGATAGGAATTTAACCGTGGTTACTGCGGTGAACCCAATAGTAACAGAAATCCACCCCCACGGCAGTGATACACCAAGTCCATAGAGAGTTCCAAGGTAGATTCCACCAGCGACATCTCTCGTAAATTACGATGTACGCGTAATATTCGGCACCACGGAAGAGAGTACTGGAAGGTATCGTTGAAGATATTAGAGACGGATCACCAACTTCATCGTCGAGACGTTAATTAGCAGATAATTCATTTGCAAAAAATAGTCCAACTTATTTCGGTGTTGTTATTAATTTGCAATGTTTGATCGCGATTTTCGATCGAAGGATATACGATGATACTTCGGATAAGATGACAGGTAATATATGTTGATGCGATTACTAGATCATATAAAAGTATATATTGTTTTGTAACGCACATCAACCACGGAATGCACCACGTGCCGCGTCAATTAATTCAGTATTAAGATCAGTAGGGCGTATATTTAAACGATCATATTCGCCATTAAGAAAATCTAATTTTTGTTTCATTGCACTGGATAAGCAAACCGACTTTACATCGTTTGTGTGAAAACGGAATTTGTGCCTTTTTTCGTATCTTATACCGTGCTACTATATCCGCGTTTAAGTAAATATAAAATTAAATTGTACGATTGCTAAAGGTTTCTGATTGTCACGTTCTATTTAGTCGCCGACGAGAAGGTAACGTCAATTGACGTTTAATGCAACTGGCGATAAGCTCCACTTTCGGCTAACCTGCTATGTGCGGGAATACTGGCACGGGAGAGGATTGAAGTTGTTCGAAAGTAAATTATCGATATAAAATGATTTATTGAAATCTTACTCGATTTCGATATTGACAATTGACTGACGGATATGAAATTCTTCGGTTGACAAGTGATGATTATTCGATAGACAAAGTGATAACTAATTCTTCGATAGACAAAACGATAACTGACTCTTCGATGGACGAACGTTAATTAATTTACTCGATAACCTAACGGTAAATATCCTGACTTCTCTGATCTGTTACATTTATATCCGTCGGAGATGAAAAAACGTCGGTGTCTCTCTTTTGAAAATGTTTAGGAAGATCCCCAACGCTTGTTCAACTGCCGATTTTGTTTACAATTTAAGTTGTCTTAATATCGTTAATATCGTTATAAAGACAATTATAAATTAAAAAGAAAGTAATAGATGAGTTTTCGCAAGATATAGCTTTTAGCGGCTTTAACTGCCTTTCACTTCAAATACTGTAAACGCGGTTTCGAATAAACGTTTTAAATTACCTCGGTTTAAGGGGATTTATCAATTTTACTTTCGCGCTACGGATCTCGTTTTAAACTTGAATTATTCGCGTTTATCTTGAAGAATCGTATTCGATGATGTACTTGTGGAACAATAGAAAAGTTGTTATCGAAAAGTTGTAAATCGGTATGTTTTATATATGAAGCAATAATTATGAAGCAATTCGTAATTCCTAAAACGATATACGTAAATATAACAGGACTGTTCTTTTATCATCATTGAAATTCATAAAGAAAGATTTTATTTTATCGTTGCACTTTATTTTCATAATATCGTACCAATGTTTAAAATTTGTTTTTCTTAATTGCAACGGGCGGTAATCGCGGATACATTAAAAAAATTACCTATGCTTACCGGCTAGTTTCTTGCAATATCCATTGAGACAAGGAAGTCACTTGATCGTTCAAGCGGAATCTTTTCTTCTTAAAGGCCAGTATAATATGCTCAAATACGATAAGGACCAAAAATGGTAACCATACCTATACATTTATCTTATCTTAATTGATGCAACGTTTATGTTTGTACAGTGTTATCGATAATGTATGTATCTACATGTTATTTCGTAAACATCATAACATACGAAATTTTATCTTCTTTACCGAATAGCGTATTAAAATTTAACGCAAAAATATGCAAAACTTACTTACTATTCGTTAATTATATAAATAATTTTGCGGCAGCAACGATAAAAAGAGACGCGTTTCGCGCTTTATATTATTATAAAATATAAATGTGGTTACCTGCTGCTGATAATCGGGAACTTCGTGTGGGAATTCGAAAATCGTCTCATAGGGGTTAACAAGATACCAGAGTTTGCCTGTGTGTTTTAACTGATCGATCAGATCAGCCTTGGAAATATTCATTTCGTTCGTTGCTATAGTACGTTGCACTTTGACGTTCAGATAATTTCTGTTGAACGACGAAACAAAGTAAACCCAGTGAAGCGCTATAACTCCATCCGATTCTGTTTTAGTCATCGAACTGAGTGCACGTATCGTTTATATATGTAAGTTCGAGCTAACCGAGGACACGTGAGTATGTATGTACGCGCGATGTTTCTTTCACGGCCGTATGTGGTAAAGGCGCGACAATGAAGATAGCATCTTATTCGAATTAAACTATGCTAAATAGATCGATGGTTGCTAAAAATAAAGATTAAATGGAATTAAAGTGCACTCTGCGACACGTCGTAATTTCACAACAAGTCGCATCTTAATCGCAAGCTCTTCGTATTATTAACGAAGTGATCAACAAACGTTTATCTATTGGACGTTCGTGTCATCTATTGGATTGGTCATCTAAAAGCAAGCATTACCAATAGAGTAATGTAATTTAAACATGTATCGATTTCTTTTTTTATCGTATTCTTTGATACAAACATTATTTTAATTTTCGTCGAAAGCTATGGTGTCGGCACATTGGTAGCTAATCTATTATAAGCCAATTGAATTTAATTTAATTTTAATTAATTTACAGCTTAAATTTCACTTGAATCAAATTTAAACTGTAATTAAAATCGTTGAACGTTGATTAAAAGATACACGCGATTTAAGAGAAAAAAATTAATCGCTGAAAAATTTTTTGCCATATTTTCTGGAGATCATAATCGACATACAGACAATAATTAACTAATATAAGTTTACGTGCACGTTGTATATTTTGAAAACGTAACGAAGACGATAAGAGACTTTACGGATTGTTATAAATCGCTGTCTTCTCCCATTTTTGTCGATATTACATGGTTTTCTCGATATTACAGATAAACAATGATGTCATAAAAGATACGTTGGAAGAACGTTTATAAGAGTAGGAAAACGCATGATACACCACTGTATGTAAACCTTCGGTGTGTCAGACGCTGCATTGGCGGCAGACAGGGTGTTTCATAACGCGCATTAATTATCTTCGCAAGAGTGGGCAAACCAATAAATTATACTACTGCCGTATGCAAGATTGTTTGTGCATTTCGTATGCCAAATTTAATATTTCGGTTTATTGCACATAACGTATAAAGTTGCTATGAGATGTTATTCTCATTTTGAACTCGACGCCAAAATTGATTTTTAAACAGAAAATGATATCCGTACGTATAATGGAATGTAAAATAGATTTACGTTTTTCAAACGGCTTTTGAAAATCAATATTTGCTACGTACATGTGTATCTAGTTTCTCTTAGTTTTATGTTTCAGCTACATTTGTCACGTTCGTTGCAAAACAACGAAAGATTTATATCTTATAAAATATATATTTTTGAATAAATGTAACAAACTTTTGTC
The DNA here is from genome assembly GCA_037178635.1 of Bombus dahlbomii. NCBI lineage: Eukaryota > Metazoa > Arthropoda > Insecta > Hymenoptera > Apidae > Bombus > Bombus dahlbomii. Next base: position 14,233,758 of record CM074109.1, on the reverse strand, counting down.
TTTCGATTCAAGTGAAACAACTTCCAGTCGTTTCGCGAATCTTTTCTCTTATTCATTTTTCTGTCAGAGCGAGCGAATCGCCGCATTAAGTGAATTCTTTCGTATGAAAATTTTAAGAAGCAATCGATTTTCTATAGATGTCGTTTAATTCTGTGTCCTACACATCCATAACATCATTACGTACTTTAATCGCAATAGGAGCTCCAAGCGGCGGTTTCATACTAATTTCTTACTTAACGATAACGCTGTAGATTCAACTATCTCTCTGGCAAACATTGCATATATTTTAACGACGCGGTTCTTCTATTATCTATCGTCGATACGCTTTATTTTTCAGCGTGCTATGGGACGTGACGTCGAATGAACGTCAAATTTATGGACCGTAATGACGATATAAGAATTGTTTGTCGCTTTCTTTATTTAGTCGATTAGATGCCTACACAAAAATCAGCAAAGGTTATCTAGGTTATTTACTATAATTAAAGTAAATAATTATTTAAATAAATACCGTAGTAAGATCATGAACAGCACTTTCGAAGATATTTCGTCAACTGCTTGGGATGAACGAAGCTTGACGCTTTTCGATAGTAAATTAGCTTCTGTTCCAAATTTTGGCATAAAGGACTACTATTTTATTTACAAAATTTAATGTCAATTTGATATTTCGCGAAACATACATTATACTAATGTACGACATCTTAATTATCGATATAATAATTCGAACATTTAGTAGTAATTTTCTTAATTTTTAATTCAAATATTATTAAATTTATTAACTATTATACGAGTATTATGTAACTATAAATGCATCTGCATTAGGCGAACACAGATGGAATAATAATTTTACAAGTGCAAAGAGGTAATAAATAATTACTTCCGGTCCTTCGAAAAATGAATTTATTTATTTCTTCTATTGTTTATTCGTATTGAAGATGTATTATTAGATATCTTTGTTGCGATGATAATTTTAGAAAAAAGATTTTTTGAAAAGATACCTCCTCGTCCAATCGATGAAGATCACTGTACTTGATGATAGTACTTGATGATAGGGATGGTTTCTATTTTATCAACAACAAAAGTTATGCCAGGTACATACAGTTACCAACATTAAATGTTGTGTTATTGATTGACCAAGGTAAGCACGTGGGAAGATGAAGTAATGTTTAAAACGAGCTAGAATCGTGAACATTTTAATCTAAAAACCAATAATATAATATAACATAAATAAACAGTATTCTCATTTTCCTTTTATTTTTATATGGTACGTATCATATATTTTATAAAAACATAATATCAAACTAAGAAAATAGAAGTAAAAGTTTTATAGGTTAAATTAATTGTATCAATATTATTTCTTGAAATTTATTTGTACATATGTATAAACTTATGTTTAGCTCGTTTCTGCTTGCAGTTAAATCATGAAAATAGAAAAGGAAAAATCTGTAAAGGGGAAAACAAAGAAGCTTGTTACAAAGAAGAGAAAGCAATTAAAAGATGCAACTATGGATGACTTCTTTAATCAAATTTTAAACGACGAAATAAGTGACAATGATAATAATGAACAAGGTACTAATGAATGAAAGAAACAATTAATTAAAGTAAATAGTCAACAGCGTTTTTATATCATTTTGGTTCAAAATATCCAAAATCATACGTTAACCTCAAAGATACATTTGTAATTTCGGCACTGGTGAAACAATTACTTTTTAAGACGTTGATAAATATTTTTATTTACAATTGTGAATAATTCATGAAAATTAAATATATCAAAATATGTGGGATTAAAGGGAATTTGAATTTAAATTATGCAAGGACGATACGTGTGTGACACGTGTATAATTTGCGTATATTAAATTATAAATATTGTATCAATTTTTTAATAGTAATTTTGCAACGGTGCTTTATTTTGTGGTTATGATTCTGATTGAATGTTTGTGCAAGTTAAGTAATTTTAAAGAAGGAACAAGTAAAAATTTTCTGTGTTGTAGGTAATTAACTATAAAGACATAGCGTGTGTATCTTTTATACTTAAGTATTCTTAGTAATGTGCAAAAAGAACTTTTTTTTTTATATATGTATAACATCTCTGAAAAATGTAACATACTATAATTCAGTTTAATTGTAATCATTAACATAGATTTAAAAAAGATATTATTTTATTTTCTTCAGAAGTCACAAAAAATTATGTTTTATTTATACAGAACTTTATATATTATGCAATAGGTCAAAATACTTATGAAGATGATGCTAGAAGTAGCGAAAGTGACATGGATCCAGTAGAACATAAGAAATCTTTAATGAGATTGAAGGATACAGATCCTGAGTTTTATAAATATTTAAAAGAAAATGATAAAAGTCTTTTAGAATTTAATATATCAGACGAGGATGATGATATTAATGATGACGATACATCTTCATTAAATGAATTAGATACAAAACATATACCCAGTAGTCGTTTAGAGGTATGAAAATGAAATATCTTCATATATTAGTGAAACCAGAACTATTTGATATAAAAAATAAGAGGGGATAGAAAAATATTATTTTATATGTATAAAATTTCAGGTTGCTAGCGATGAGAGTGATTATGAAATGGATCAAGGTAGTGAATTAAGGGACAAACGAAAAGTCACATTGAAATTATTAAAAACATGGCAAGAAGACATTCAAAAAGACAAGTACTGTTTTATATTAGTAATTCATTTTATACCACTATTAATTAAACTGGTTACATTAGTTTGTATATATGTACTATATGCGTCTGTGTATATATATAACTTTCCAGATCATCTAAAACGATTAAATGTGCTGTAGAAGCTTTCCATGCCGCGTTAGAGACCATAGCTGAATCTGCTGATCCGAAATTCTTACAATATAAAGTAGAGGGTGGTGCAGGTTGGTTTTTTTTAACATTCAATATTAATATTGAATAAATGTATTTTCTACTACAGCAATTAAAATATTTTTTAGTGTTTAATGAAGTTGTACAACTGTGTGTACTGTATTTACCGGATGCATTTAAGCGTTATTTAAAACTGAGTTCGGAAACTCAATCTCAAATTCATAAGCTTAAACGGTTTGGAAAAGTAAAAGGTATTCTCAAGTCATATTTAACAGATTTAATTAAGGTAAATACCATTACTAATATTTAAATATTGAGCATGATGGATTTCAATCATTGTAGCTATATATGTGTATTTATTTATAGATTTTACAAAATGTAACATCGTCTAATATTCTCACAATCCTTTTAAAACATTTACATCAAATGTTACCATATACACAGTCATTTTCATCACTAACTAAGCCATTATTGAAGATTTTGTTGAAATTTTGGTCAACTGGAGAAGAAACTGTTCGTGTTGTTTCTTTTTTGAGCATGTTACGTATTGCGACCAGCAATCAAAAATCTGTTTTAGAAACATTATTTAAGGTAAAAATAGAATTTTAATACTATATCGATATTTATAATATATATAATAAAAATATAACGAGGTACAGTTAATATTTTTAAATTAATATGTTGCAGGCGATGTATGTAAAATATGTTGAAAATTCTAAATTTGTATCCCTTACAACTTTACCTGCAATAAATTTTATGAGACATTCTTTAGCTGAAATATATCTGCTTGATAGTAATTTAGCTTACAATCACGCTTTCTTATATATCAGACAGTTAGCTATTCATTTAAGAAATGCTATGACTTTAAAAAAAAAGGTAATATTATTTACAGTAAAATACTACGTATACTTTTCTGTTAATATTATGTTTTATTAACAAATCAAGCTATATCTAATGCTTTGCAGGAACATTTTCAAGCTGTGTACAATTGGCAGTACATAAATTCATTGAGATTTTGGTCAGAATTGATAAATTTATCAAAAAGTGATTCCATGTTACATTCACTTTTATATCCTCTTGTACAAGTGTGTATTCTTATTTTCAATGTTATAATTTTTTTTATCAATCAAATATTTAACATGTATTATGTATTTACAGATTATTACAGGAACTATCAAAGTAATACCAACGCAACAATATTATCCCCTGAGATTTCACTGTTTACAAATGTTAATAGATATTTCTAGAGCAACTGGAACATTTATACCTATATTACCATTCTTATTAGAGGTATGATGTGTTAAAGTTTTTTGTCAGAAAAATAAAAAATAATTTTAGAAATCAATTGTAGTATTTTGATAAATAACGCAAATATTTAGTTAGAAGCACCAATTTCGTCGTTTAACAAAAACATTTTCCATTTTTTTCATTTAAAACCCTTATTTAAATGTATATGAATCCATTTACAATTGACGTCACTATAACAATATTTAAATCTTTTGTGTATTATAAGATTCTTTATGTTTGCAGATATTAAATTCCTACGATTTTAATAAGAAACATAAGTCAGTATCAATGAAGCCAACGCCCTTCATTTGTATCTTAAGGATGTCCAAGAGCCAATTACAGGAAAATGGTTTTAAAGACAATGTTATTGATTCAATATATAAGCTTATCTTAGAGAACGCTGCGAAAGATAGTCATACAGTATATTTTCCGGATTTATATATACCATGTATAATACAGGTAAGTCAATTATTTATATTTGAATAGATGATATAAATTAAATAAACGAAATTATACTATTATACTATAAATAAGTTAAAATTAATATTGTCCGTTGTTAATTATGGATGTTTTCATTTGATAAAGTGATAAAGTATAATTATAGTATATATACTATATACATAATAGACAATAAAGATATTAAAAGCTTGAAGCACTGATTTGATACTCATATTGAAATTTATGAATTACATAGACACAACATTGTAATATCCATAAACATTTCAGAACTTAATAATACGTACTGTATCTATATGTTATTTTTATCGAACGAACGTTGACAGTATTAATCTTAATTCATTCGTTATAATCGGATTTTTTTTATATTAATGCAAATATGACACTTCGAACGAAGGTTTTACACGCTTACTCGTTTTTGTTTCTAGCTAAAGGCATTTTTAAAGAGATGTCACATAGCGAACTATTGTAGAAAAATGAAACAGCTGTTAGATAAAATTGAGGAAAATAGGAAATATATCGAAACAGAACGTAATAAAACCGTAATTGACTTAAAAAATATGCAGGAGATAAAGAACTGGGAGAACAAGATAAAAGTGCAAGGTACATCGTTATCGAAATTCTATGAATCTTGGATAAAAATCCATCAATCTCAGAAACTTAAACTACTTACGAAGAACGAAGATATCGCCGAATATAGTTTACCAACTATAAGAAAATTAAAGAAAGGCAAAGAGGATAAGGAAGAAAGCAGCGATGAGAGTGATCTTGATATGAGGATAAAATCCGACGAGGGAAAGCCTGAGAAACGTTCTAGACCAAAAAGGAAAAAACTGAAAGTTAGCAAAAACGTTAAGGATATTGACTTACCTAATGAAAATACAGATATCGTGCAAGATATCAATAGTGACGATTGGGACTAAATATAATTAATTTTACATTGTATATGACAATAAATAGATATCAGTTTTAATTTTATAAACGAAGCAATACTTTCTCAGAATTCGATGTATCGTATAATAAATGTTTTTATAGTTCTAAATAACGGAAAAAAAAAAATTATGTAATTATTGATCTAAAGTTAAAAACAATATACTTTTATTAATTTAAATGTGTATCATTTCAAGGATATATTTCAATCTTCTAGGTATAGATTTTATTATGAGATAGATATTTGACGTTTAACATACGGCCGTTTCAAATAGAAAAACAGATTATCATTTATCTTAGATATCTCTCGTTAGACAATTTTTCGGCTTCTATCGTTTGTTGCATGTCGATAATGTTTATTATGATAAAATGATAAAGTTGTTTAAGAGAAATTGTGACGGCATTGAATAGGTGCTATAACTTATGTGGTGTACAGCAACAGCCACTGATTTCTAAGGTGTCGCTTTCTGATAGTCTATTTTTACCGAAGACGACTCAAGGCAGTCGGGAAGTTGGTATAGCGACGGCTAGGCGCTATTATAAAGCATCCTGTGCTTATGCAGTAATTCATTCAAGTGAACGTTACAGATAAGAAAAAAAAATTCGAGGGAAGAAGAATCATAGTGTTTCGATTGTTAAGAAATAAAGGTAGAAGCAACGAGGGAAGCTTGACCAAGCATCGAGCTTGTCCTTCGAACGATCGAGCATTTGGGCGACTCCATTGGAAGAGGATTCGGTTACGTATGTAGGTGAATCGAAAAAAAAAAGCAAATGTTTGTCGAACGATGTAGCTGGAGCATGAAATTTTCCGTCACGTTTGCAAGAAATTTATGATAATCTGTTTGATATAAAAATAAATATCTATTCTGCGTTCGATTTCTTTGCCATGAGTCTCGGGCATGAATGAGCCAGTACCGGACGATGCTGGTGACCGCTAGCCACTAAGTGCCGCGCTGACGAAGTTGCCGCGGTTGTGTGTGCCTAACCGGCCAAGTCCGTGCGTGCCAGGGAACATTTTGTAAGATGCGATTTTGTCTTTCATGGCGAGGGAGCCTTCGTCGTGAGATTCGTTCACTTTCCGTACAGTCCACTTCGTTCGGAGTATAGTACGCTCGCGGGTTACGTAAATTCGCGAAAGAATTGTCGCGAAAAGGGAAACCGCCTCAACATAAGTAGGAAAGGAACTGTGCGAACTGTGCATAGAACGTCGAAATGAGGAGGGCACCGTTCGATAAGTAAATTTTCATTTCCTTCTTTCTTTTCGAAAGGCGATTACGAAGAAATTGAAAATTAGCGAGAAAAAAGGTTTCTCACCGCGTTCTTCCTTTTTGTGAAAGTTTTGGGTTATATCCTGCGACGAAAATGTAATTTCAGTCAAACTGTGCTTAATCGTGCGATGCTTCGATGATTAAACAGGCAACGTATCGCTTGAGACACTTCTTTCGAGTCTTTAAAGTCTGAAGTATACGGAATTTTAAATAATATTACTTTAAATATCAATGGTTAACGTCAACCATTGGTAAATTTCTTTATATTCCCGAGGATAGTGGAGAAATATTTTAATTACATAATATTAGGAAACGATAAGTAATAGCGTTAATCGTAGAAAATTTGTTCTTCGCGTACAATTGAGAATAAACAATTTTTTGAATTAGACATTAGCATTATTTTTGATCGGTGGGGATATTCCCTTCGATAATTCGTTCAGTTTTAAAACACTCGAACTTCTGCCGAATAATCTATTTAAAGCAACAGATCGATCACGTTATTCGTAGTTAGAATGTTAACACGGTAATATTGCTTTAAGTTATAAAAGATGTTAAATTGGAAAAATTTTCTAAAGCGTCTCAAATACATTTTTACATGATTCCGGAGAATCTGACGTTAATTGAGAATAATTCGTGGATTTTGAGAATAATTAATTATAGGATTTATAGACATACAGTAATTCGTTTTAATTATTTCCGATCGTATCGATATTGTAAAAAGATACAAGTCGGAATTAAAATTATACGATATTATTCAAACACGAAATATAATAAAAGTTCGACGAGAAATGAAACAATCGAACAGAAGTACTTTATCGATCATTCGTTGATATTAATAAATTCTAATTAATATTTATATTTACGAATGCAACGTTGATAAAACTATTTTTCTCACGACTAAATTATCTACAATCTTCTACTAACAACTTTCTTTCGACTCTTACCTTATATTTTATACTACGATATTTGAGCTTTTATAAATATTAATTGATTCACTTCTTCTAAATTTACAATTAGTCCTGATTTGTCTAAATATTTTCTCGATTAACTTGCTTTCTAATAAATACAGCACTGGTAGTATACCCCGAACGCAAACGCTCGAACTGTTACTGCGTATTACGTTACAACAGATAAATTTAGCATTTCTTTTGCACAGAACCTTATTGTACCGCTGCCAATACTGCAACGCGGAATTAATTGGCTGCTTGGAAGAGAACCAATTTCCTTCGATAAGAAATTGGTTTTATCCGATGTCATGTATATATATATATATACATCGGATTTGTTGTCGATACTTATTTTTACATTTGTATACATTATTTATCTTCTATTAAAGTTTTATTTTTGTCGGATGATAAAACAAATAAAGATACAATATTTTTTATGCGTTCAATTTCTAGAAACACGTTTCGTTCAAATAATATCATTTACGAGATGAATTTTCGTTGAATTTTGCACAGTTTCGCTCTTCTTCCTTCTTTTATAAATACGTATTACGCATAATTTTACTAACTATACGCTGTGTCTTGATTAATTGGAACCATCGAGCCGATCTTCGTACTAAAATGTTTCAAGTTAAGTAACATTTTAAGTAGAAAGTGCTATTACGTTCGTTTTAAATATACGTACAAATTATACTGTGGTATTTATGATTTGTATAATCTTTTATACGTTATTATATTTTTCAATTGTCGAAATAATATCATTTAAAATTTACGTTAGCACTCGTTATGGAAAAAAAGAAACGATTGTTTATTTCGTACCAGAAATGGAATTTTAAAATTTAATCTCATCCATTTAACGGTGAAATTACGTTAAAAATAGTTACGGCAGTAATATCAATATATTTTTTATTCTATTGATTTTCAAAGATCGATTTATTATAAGAAAGCAAAGTATATAGCGAAGATTGAACGGTTTGCGCGAAAACATAGACTAAACAGTTACCATTTCGGCAGACACAATAACACGAAGCGGAACGTTTTGAGCAACACGTACAGTTCGTACAGAGTCGCGTCCGAAAATTCAAATGATGCAGAGTACCAGTACAGTGTGAATTACGGTAATTTACAAGAAAACAATTACCTGCAACGAAGCGTCTCTGCGGACAATGTTGTAATACGTTCCCGTGGTTTTAAGCCCTCTGATAGGCACGATCCTGTGAAGAGGAACTTTCTCGAGCATCTTACTTCAAAAATACTGCATTTCGATATGGTGAGTATGTATATTGTATTTACTTTATGATCGCTGAAACTAAATCTTTGGTATGTTTGCGATACGGATAGGATTGTTAAGATTAATAGTAGTAATTAATATTTGATTCTTTAAACATGACTTAGCTTCGTGTTGAGCACAGTGACGATAATCGATACATTTACAAATATTTACGTTGAATTCTCTTTCTTCTCTGTCCCTCGTTCTTTCTCTATTACAAAGGTACGTTATTTAAGCGATTAACACGGTTTTAGTAATTCAGTTTAGGAAACAAATCATTTACACTTTTCCATTGACAAATTGCGTTTTATACCCTGATCATAAAAGCAATCGAGATTTTACGACCCATAAATTGCCTTATTTAATGTAAAATTAAACTAGATTTTTTCGAAAAGTTTATTTATTTAAAATTGAGAATATTCACTTGTTATTTAAACAGACGCGTTTGTCTCTTTATACTCTCTTTGTGTTAACTTTATATTCGCTTTATCTTGTATTACAAAACTAAAATGATCGGCCAACGATTAACATTTCAAGATAAATGAGATTCTCTCGTACCTGCGAAACATTTGATGGTTACTTTTCCGGACAATAGAAATATTTATACATGTACATGTATGTATTATTTAGTGAATATGGGATTAACCTATAATAACTTCGTGACCGTGGCTCTGTAAACTTACCCAGTTTGTATTAGTCAGCTTGTTTACATCCATCTTATCTCTTTAAAATTACTCTATTACAAATGCAGTTCATTTCATCAGATATGTACGTTTTAAGATGCACAGCTCTGGAATAACGAATATACAATATATATGTGGTTTCATTTAGGCTATTAAAATTACAAATAATTAATTAATCTCTTAGAAAGGAATAACTCTATGTATCAAACTTTAGTTGTAATATTTCTAAACGTAATATCATTTACTCTTATAAATTTTGATATTAATCATACACTTTATTATACATATATTCAAAGTATTAATTTCTTATGAGTAACTTTTATTAAAATATTATATGAAATACATATTAAACTAGAATAATTTCGCTGAAGTAAAAATTGCGAAAACAATAATATGTGTACTATGCAAAAATCTGTTTGCAACGAGGTTTCACGAAAAATACCAACAATGCATTCACTTAACTAAAACGCATTCAACTGTCAACAATGCGAAGCTTCTATTAAATAGGCGGGACAGTAATTTAAAGTAGAAAAACGAACGTTTGCTTTCGTTGTAATTTATTCGATATAATCCGATGATAAGAATTCCAAATAATTAGCGATCATCGCAATCAAAATAAACGTCACAGCTCTATATGCTAACATACTATATATATAATACTATTGTAACGTATTATATTGTAGGTTACTTTCATTGTATTTATATATTCCCAGTACTTCTTAAACCATTTTTAGATTTATATAAACTTTCTTATTTCTCAATATTTTTATTAAACCGATTTATTTTTATTTCGAAGGAGAGCAATGGAAGTACACCGGTCAATTTGCAGAAATTACTCACACCCGCCGCAGATTCTCAGGGAATTATGCAATCCAAAAATAGTAAGTTGCCAATACAAAATATTCGTATATTAAATTTTAACAGATAACGTTTATACCGTACATAATATCTTTACGTCGTCGTGTTATTATAATTGATAACAAATATAACAAATTTTCTGCACGTAGGAAAAATGTTTGCGTCTTCGTATTTCTATGCGCCATCCCATCCGACAGTTGAGGATCAAGTTGAGCTCGCCCGACGAATTTCGCATTCGTTGAGCGATGTAAAAAATATGAAAAGTAAAGGTCAATCTATGTATGTGAACAGAAAAAAACGATCGGTCAAATGGATTCACGACGGCAATGGTAAGTACGTGTATACTGTACGTATATGCGTGTAACGATTAATAAGTTGAATTTGATGAACAACACCCCCTTTCAGCCCACGCCTATGCGCGATACGTTGCGAATATCTATAGATCTTATTAAAATTTGTTTCAATTGTCTAAATCGATGAATTACAGGTGTAGAAGACGCAGAAGAGCCTTTGATACCTGTTCATAGAGTAAGTGGTGTGTGTTCGAAATTGCAGTGCGTATTTTTTACATACATACTTTTCGTGACGTTCATGGCGAAATAACGAATGTCATTTTGATAGATATATTTTTTTAATCTTTTTATTACGAATTTTAATCTTTTCTTATTACCGTTAAATACCTATATACCTTGAATATTTATTACTGTTTATGTCGTCAGTAAATTCTTATATTTCAGAAATGTAAAAAATTACGTTGCACATTCGGTAATTTAAAAACGTGAAAAGCAACGAAATAACTTCCATTTGGTTTCCGTAGCACTAGCACGAATCTACTGTACAAATATAATATTCGATCGTCGATAATTCATAATTACAAGCAAGCGTATTACAAATTTAAAGATTATATTGGATTGTTTAAATTTATCTTTAGCGCAAAGTTTGACTTTATACCTACTTGATTAATGTATCTTGATTCGTCTATCTGTCGAGAGATGAACTTTCTTGTTTGTAATATTTGTACAACTCGGTTTATGTGACTTACTGTTTTATGTGATTTATTGTAAATTGTGTTTCAAATATCTATCGAAATGAAACTGGTTAGCGAGATATAGATATGCAAGGGAACGCTCGTTTCTACGATTTCGATATATTCCTTGCAAAAGTACTCCTTTCTGTTTTCTCTCATTAACAAACTGTAATCGTATATGTATATGTGTACCATAATATCATCGTACTCGTTAATATATCAATACTGTGCACAACTGTATCTAATTGAAAATGTTGTTTCGATAGGAGAAAATTCCTCTAAAATGCATGATGAACCCACATGGTAAAGTGTTGGATATACACGGTATTCAAGCTTTGGGAGAAGAAGTGAATATCGAACCAGTACCGAAGAATCCTGAGAAACTCTTTGATATCGTTCGCGATTTAAACAATCAAAGAGGCCGTGGTAATTTACACCGTATTAACGGTTTTATATCGTTACATCTGGCCGAATCAACGATATTCTATTACGCTTTCGAAGAAACATCGTTTTTCAATATGTATAATCGATTTACAGGTGCTGAAATATTTGCGAAACGCAGGAAAAGATCTGAAAAATGGGTCGTAGACAAAGATCAACCACAGATACCAAGCACTCCTGGTATGCCGAAAATGTATCCTGGTAAATCGGTAAGGTTTATACTTTTGCAAACAACATAGCGCGTTAAAATAAACGAAACGGGCGTTAAACGAAATTGAATTTCGATTAATAGGAGATGAATGGCAGTTCGAAGTTTACAACTCTACCTCCTCTTACATCTATAGTACCTGAGCCAGCCGTTGAAAAATCATTTTATAATCCTTTTACCGTGGACTTGTCTTTAGATGATACAAATCCAGCTGCAACAGGTACGCAATTTTCGAACAAAGATATATCTTTTTTATCCTACTACGCAATCTAGTTGGCTCGTTTCTATTTGGCAACGCTCCACGCTATTTTCTCGTTTGTTCGAATTGTTTTCGCATCATGAGCAAATATCTAACAATTTCCAAGGACTTAAGTTCGAGGTAAACTACTCCGTATCTATTTCTGGTCTGTCTAAGCTCTTCTACTCTCTCGATCTTGTTTTACTTTCCATGCAATTCTACAGATTAAATTACGATATAGCCGGCTAAAAAAATCGTTCGAAGACATTAAAATGATCAACGTGTTCTATACATACCTACGAGTCGATGTTAGACACGTCTGCTTGAGATTTATCTAAGGTTCAACAACCTGGATGACTTCAATTGGCAAACGACATCGATGTTATTCAATCGATGCGAAAGTACCGCCAGCGTTCTTTTTAGTTGTATATCTAAAATAAACAACTATTTGTACATCGGTGCCAACCGATATCTTTGCACCTATGAAAGTTAACTAGACGCGAGTTAAAGCGCGTTTACGTTCAATTTCTTGACCTGAACTTTTCTAAACGGTTATAGTTACGTGTCAAACGATCGATTCACGATAACGTTAAGTCGTCGAATCTAATTAACCGGAAATGTCTTAGAAATCGAAAAAACGAAACAGAGTTTTGTACGTTTTAACCATCAGAATTTCCTGCAAACGTTCCAGGCCGAAATCAATATCGATGTAACGGTAAAGAGTGCAACCACCAGACCGAAGTGAAAAAGATTTATCTGAGAGAAGTAGCCGTTGGCACTGACAATGACTTCCCTCTTGACAAATCTCGATCGTCGATAGTTGAGAAATCACGTCGAATCACTTTCGAACCTGATACCGAACAACGTAACATTTATCACAGCAGAAATGGCGTTAACGAGAATACCGCATCATCATCGATGACTACTAACAGACGCAATCACAATTATAGCAAAGCTTCGCTGAATAAATCTAATTTTTCTAACACGCAGCACGCTACTAACAAAGAGATGAAAAATTATATGAAAGAACAACGGATCACAGAGTGTGTGAAGAGTACGATTAGCGACAAGGGGAAGTTGGTGAATAATCGGCAAGATATCGATAACGAAGAGAGCGAGTACACGCCAGTTCCGGTCAAACAGTTGATACAAGAGTTCGAGAAAACATGTAGACCGGTTCTGCAATACAAACAATTCAGTCCTAAGGTTATTCCAATTGTACGACAATCTCCTCTCGATAACGATATAACGCGATTTTTTGAGACGCAAAATTCCGTTAAATACAACAACGAGGAAGAACACAGGAGGTGAGACACAATGCCATTTAAATTTCGTTGCTCTTTCCTTTTATTTTCTGTACATTTTATTTTCTGTTTTTTTTATTTTGTTTTCGATTCGCGCGTTATGTGCTTTCTCGTTATCTTTGAACTTGATGCCATTCTCATAGTTTTAATCGTTCTTGTAATATCCTATATTGAAATATGATTGCACACGTGTATACGTAAAAATAAGCAAATGCTTGCAAGCATCAAGTATAAGTAAAATACTAGAATAATACCTATGCATAATGTTCTACCGGTAGTAAATTATCAATCCGTTCAAAGGTATAAGCGATTCTTAATTCTTTAATTTAATTGTGTTTTATCGGAATAGAGTTTCGTTTATTGAATTTTAATTGAACATTGGTCGCACGGGATTGCAATATCAATTTAATTGATTACAACGCAGAATAACCGAGCGACAAAGATACGAGGAACTCGTAAAGCTTCAAGACCACTGTAACAATGGTTACGTGTCTACCGATGATACAGAGTACACGACCGACGAAACCGATTCCCAGATGAACGATTACAGCGAAGAAATAATCTACCGAGAAAAATCGGAGTCCTCGAGTATGATGAACGGCGACCAAGAATATTCGTCGACGTATCGCGAAGAGTGTTCCAGTCGACGTCGATCTGTTACTTCCGAGGAAGTAGAAAATTTCTGCAACAACGGTGACGGGAAATTTGTGAATACAGAGTCGGAAGTGCCTGTGGAAGCGAAGTCGTTGTTACTCTCGATGATAGCTTCCCAAGAAGATATTTTGGAAACTATTAAGCATTTGCGCAGCACACCTGTCCTCGACAACTTATTGCATGGCGTTTCACCGGACTGTAAATTCACTGACATCTGTCCGGATGTAGGCAAGTTTAACTCGCATGCGCTTCTATTTTCTTCTAACAACTAACTATTTACATTTTACGCCTGTTTCACGAATATTCATCCTACCTGGGCTACCAACGCTAGATAAAATACTATTCCAGGTAGTAAATAGCGAATAGTCGGTTTTACTTTAGATCGTACGTGTAATTGTAAAAGTGGAATATTTTATTTGTCGAGGAAAGCTTCTAGAATAACGTTTAAAGCTTGTGTTCTATTCGAAGAATACTAAAAACATGGGGAATTTATTTCAAAGTATTTCATTAATTCTAGTTTATTCTCTATCCATTCACGGGCATTGAATATTTGTATTATCTCTGGAAATATCAATGTACATTCGATATCTTTGGTAGTGTAAATATTTTTTCAGTTTCTTGGTATTTGACTCGTGGAAAAATCCAATGACGATATTGCTGACAGCGATCGAAAAGTTTTGCCTCCGCTTGAATAAAAGGAATGAACGTGAGGACACGTCTTGACGGAACAACAGTGGAAAGGAGCTTTTACTTTTTACCTTTGAAGTCCACCTGTTCGTCACAGCTGAAACGCGGATCTTTCAAGCGTTGCTTTAGTTTCGAAAACAGTGAAGATCATTAGGTGTCAAGTCTTGATTGTATGATGCACGCGGAAGCACTGAAAAACGAACACGCATTCACGTCGAGATAAACTAACAAAAATGCTTAATAATGTACATGCCAGCACAGCTACGATGAAATGGAGATATCGTACGATTAGAAAGAAGTTGTTTCATCTGGATTCTGAAACATCACAACGGAGGCAAAACTTTGTTGGTCTATCCTCGTGTGTAGCTCAAACTGCTTCGTAGTTACATGTTTGGTACAAGAGCGATCGAAGAGGAATGTATAATTTTTGTAAATTTAATCTATTCATTTTCAGGTAAAAAGCTTTATGAAAGCGATACCTATACAGGACCAAAACTCGCTAGCGTTCACAACTTAGCCAATTATAATACGGCACCCCGAGGCTGGGATCAATCGTTGACATATTATCGGCCGATTAAATTCGAGAAACCGCAAGAAATTGTTTATTCTGATTTTTAGTGATAACCTGAGTAATTACAACGTTATATATACGGGTACGTATCAACTTTACAACTTAAATTCCAATTTTATTTAAAGGAGCAGCCAATTTTTAATTCAAAGAATCTAATTGAATATTATTTTCTCTTTTACAGAAAGCAAATATACAAAGATTGTAGAACTGATTTTCAAATTTCACGTTACACATCATTTGAACTTTTTTCCCTTGTTTATAACAAAGTTACTGTTTCTTTTCATTTTCTCTTTTTTTCTTTTTTCGTTTTTGATTTTATCAGATGCAAGATAACGTTGATGAAAATGATTGTCGTAAATAATGATAGAAATTCTGCACTATAAAACTGTGCGGTACAGACATATTGCATACGTATATATATGTGTGTGTGTGTATATATATATATATATGTATATATACACACACATATATATATATACGTACTTGAAGCTTTGTTTTGCTTGATATAGCTATACATACACATATATATATATGTCCCATTATTCAGATGTTGATCCTTATTTATGCTTCCAGCAGTGTTATTGCATTTTACTTTATAATATTGCGTAAATAAATGTTGTTTTCATAACAGTAAGGTGTATTTTGAATATTTCACATACTTTTTTTCGATAATGATTTGTAATTTTGAAAAATCTCAAATACCTTGTATTACTTTCTAATTAT
Organism: Bombus dahlbomii; assembly: GCA_037178635.1. Lineage (NCBI taxonomy): Eukaryota > Metazoa > Arthropoda > Insecta > Hymenoptera > Apidae > Bombus > Bombus dahlbomii. The sequence continues at coordinate 14,217,367 of CM074109.1, read as the reverse complement.
TTGACCAACCGACTGTTATAATAAAATTATTTTGTACAAGATTTTCTGTGTTTTGTCTAAATATCTCATCAACATATGAGAATACCGAATAATACAAGATTATCGTAGTCGTAATCATAAAGTAGGTAAATTCATTAATTTTCAATTATCTTCTTATAGGAACGAATATACGATTTTTCTGTTTTACTGCGAGATGATTGACTTTTCTAACCTTATTCCCATTCCATGTGTTCTTGCGAAGATCAAATTTATAACGTTCTTATTAATTTTATAATTTGAAGAAACAAAGATATTTCGTTTACACGGGCTTGGCTAACTTGAAAATTTCAAGTCAAATAATTTTTCTAATAAATCGATACGAGTTTGTCGATTACATTCGTCTTTATTTCACTGTTTGCTTTAATCGAAATATCAGTGAGTAAAGAAATCGATAGATGTGTCCTTGTAAGATATATTTTGGTAAACACCGTACATTTGATAGCCGCGTTTACATCTATAACAAAATTTCAAGTACTTGTTATTATTTAATGTTATGTATAGTGTAATGTTATGAAATTCTGATTTTCTTGTTTAAGTATATAACGTCCTGTAATTTTTATCGATATCATTGATAAAACGTACATAGTGTATGATAGAATTGTATGCTCGTTGTAACGACAGCTGCGCTGATTTTTGCATAAGTACAATTGGAACGAACGTTACTGGTAACGCTGCAATTAATTATAATACTATTTATAACATTTATTATGGACAGTATGCATGTATCTGAAAGATAAGATACACGTATAGCGATACATTTAAATATATTCCTATACACGTATAAAATTGTTTATTCTTATTGCGGTAAATTTTATAAAAGTTAAAAAATACTGAGAAAAATGTGACAAGACTAAGAAACAGAACATCAAAATTGACTAAATTTGAAGCGTAAACTCATATACGTATATAGTGATAAATATGTACGTATATAGTACCATTTCCACTCCGCTTTTCTAAATCGTGTTGTTACCGCTTACTATGGTAATTTTACAATTTTTGTCCCCCTTTTATCTCGCTGAGCCACATACAGTAAGTTGTTTCTAGTACATTTACATAATTGTACCCTAACTGCAATGAACGAAGCAAAGTTTTCAAGTTTTAATTAATTCTGCGAAAAGGAGTAAGCTACCGAGGGTTGAAAAATCCGTGATATTCAATATTAAGACTCGAAATAATATATTGTAGTGCGGGACACTTTATTAGATATTATACTTACGTTTATCTTTATCCTCGTAGATTAGAATTAAATATTGTTAGATAACGAAACACGATATAATATGTATGCGCGATACGAATTTATAATTTTCAAACGCAGACGCGAAACAGATATCAAGATGTCGATCTTAATCGAGTACGAAAATATTCTGTTTATCGTTGTTTAGCTAGTAAACACTTGAAGCATCCGCGAGTTTTACATGATAGATTATTTGTACTTCACTTTTTTCATAGTAGTTATATAAAACAACGTAAAACTAAAATATCCAACAACAGATACTAAATATGCTGCGTTATATCTACAGGTATAATGAAAAGTATCGTTTAAGAGGCTACGCGATTACAGGAAAATAATTTATGGATAACCGAAAAGAAAATTCTAGAAACCACAATTTGGAAATATTCTTTTCGATTTAAAATTACGCGTATTTCGATATTTATGCACTCGCAGCACCACTCGTGGTACACTCATGCACCAGACAAGCAACTTATTGTACGAATCAAACAAGTACTTACGGTATTTGTACGCTTGAATGGTAAAAGAGATTTCTTCTTTCAATACGTGTTAAACACTAGCAACAGGTTTCCTTGCAACATTTCTATTACAATAAACGATTACATTGTACATTACGTTGATATAGAACTGTATCGCGCTTCTGTATCATTTATTTATTGCTACGTGAACGTAACACAGATAGTTGCTGGAAAAGCTGAGACTCGTTGGATATTTTCGTTGTTTTATATGTGTGTAGAAGCCAACGAACGATCGGCGGTAGCAGACTGTATCTCGTATGTTTGACGCAATCGCAGTAACGGCAGCGTAGAGAAACGATATAAATAGAAGAAGAGAGGACGATTATTTCATTAGTTGTGACTGCAAGCATCCAGCGACATGTCGATTATGTCGTGGTCCGAATTTTTGCTACCACTGATCTCGCTCTTGTTATTGTCCGTTCACGGCGATGCAGCTAGGATTCCGAGAACTGTTACCGAAACCTGCGGTTACGAGGTACACATGAAACGAATTCTTTATTTCAAATTCTCTTCGAGCCGATAGAACAATGGTCTATTCGGTTTCTTAGTCTTCCTTTTCGAACGTTGGGAGAAATTTTATCTTACCCTATCTCGAATTTATATTAAAAGCATCGGTTGAATTTAGAGAAACGTACAAATACCTCATACTCGTATGTGTGCACTTGTTACACGTTCTTCCTGCAATATTATGATTAGCTATACGTATAACATCATGTCTACAGTATAATACCACATAGAGAATATCAATTAACCTGAGAGCGGACCCGTTCGAATTTCAGGAACGTACATAACCGCGATAAAATAATTCTGCACGTGTCATACAAGAATATTTAAGAATCCTGTTAGATTATGTTACATGCAAGTTATTATCTTATTTGAAGAAATGATTATAAATTTTCCTGTGACAACGTAACGTCTATCAAATTTTACAGTTTTTAATTTAAAGCAGTTGTTATGTTTCGAGAAACTGATCGCAACGAACTGTCACGTTACTATCTCGTCTTCTGTGTTTACGATCAGCTTAAAAAATAACTATCATTCCCAGTTTAAGAATAAATAACAAACCAGCCTCTCGAGCAGTTTAACAGGTACAGTGTATTCCTTTGTATAAGAATCGAGCGGCGTGAAGTTTTAATGAAAGAATCTTCTTAGAAACGAATAGCAGGAATGGAATAGCGTTGTTGTGTGTTTTTGGTATCGTTTATTTATGTTCCAAGTATTAGAAGAGTGTACTACGTACATTTTCCAACGCGTTTCATGACGAAGGTAATAGGATGAACAAAATCAACTATCTCAGAAACGGTCAATTTCGGGATAAACGCATCTTCGTACTTCTGAATATACTCGGAATTCGCTATTGTATCAATCTCAAGCGTAAAAAGTTGAATATTTCATTAAAAAAAAAAAAAAAAAAAAAAACAAAAAAAAACAAAATTGATCTCTATTTCTTTTACGAATCCACTTGTCAAGAAACCATTATTACCAGATGTATAGAATTCGTGGGATACACCGTATATCAACGTCGAATAAAAGTCACTTTATTTTGACTATTATGTTCATTAATTTATATATAGTAATTTGTAAGCTTTCAACCTGAATGAATTTCATTTGGCATCCCATTTCGTATAGTAATCCATTCGAATTACAGGTAAAGTTAGGTATATGTGTAATGTAAGGTACGCAAGACATCGTACACCCTGTTTCGTGTTACAATTACGTACACTTCTCGAAATGCAAAAACTGAAAATGTGAAACAATTTAGAATCATAAAAATCGGAACAGGGATTGATATTAAAATCCGACGAAGAAGAAACATATTGCAAAGAAGTGTCCGATATTCTCGGTAGAAATAAATCCGAAATCCATAGATATTACGATAATGTAGAGGTTATTTATATGCATGGCAGGATATTGTATTAATATTTGGCTGAAAACTGAAACTCTGTAGACGGATGCTATATCTTTTAATATGTCATATGCTCTGTTCGGTAATTTAATTATGTAAAAACAAAATATCAGATTGTTGTTAGTTTTAGTTTTACGAATGGAGAAAGAGAATTTTCTGAATATTTTCGAATAGGTTACTACCTATTCGAAAAAATTCGATCGGTTTTGATTAATTGGTAAAAAATTATTTTGCAAAATGTTGTGTCTAAATTGAATATTTCGATTGATCGATGATAGTAGTTTTATCGAAGTTCAATATTCCAATTGAAATCACTGAAATAAAATATTCTTTATCTAATATGATATGCGCAAGTACTTTATCAAATTATGTAAACACTTTGAAAGCTATTTATTAAACACACTGCCAGAAAAAATATACATAGGACGTTCGATAAGTTCCTGTTTTTCTGTTGACAGGAATGTTCTATGAACTGAAGTTAATCAGTGATCGATCGACAGCAAACTGCGATATTAAAAGTCACGCTTATTTAAATAATACCGTGTAACTTTCCCTATTCAGTGCTATTATGTATATAGTGAGACTCAACAAATTCAATCATTTTTATCTGATAAATCTCTTCGGATAACTTGTTTAGAAAGTCGTTCTTACATGTGATAATACGTCGTTCATGTTGTAGATCAGTTCGTTCTTCGACTAATCTCTATTGAATCAAATTGTTTGATCGCCGGTATTTTATTCTTATCTAAAATTTTGTGTAATATTTTTTTTGGGGGGGGGGGTAAATCCTATTATATGACATAATTTAAAATAACGATACAAAAATATAATATAAAGTACAGTAGTTGTCTACATTGATAAGAACAGTCCACCATGTTGTAACGCATCAATCAGAAAATTATAAACATTGTAAAATTTGAGCTGTTTTTTTGAAAAATTTACTGATAAAATACAAAGAATAACGTGGAACTAACAAACACGTTATATTTAATCTTTAATTCCTTGTATTATATTAAAGATTTTCATTAAGGATTTGATACTTCGGAACGTATTTTCTACAGTTGCGTAAGATTATTATTATTACATAGAGATATTGTTCAGAGAATAAGATGCAACGGTGTGACATAATTCAGATTCTTGTTCGTTACAGGCGTGTCCCGTGACAGATCCAAAGAAATTAAATATTCATCTGGTTGCTCATACTCATGACGACGTTGGTTGGTTGAAAACAGTGGACCAGTATTACTTTGGAAGTAAGTACTTTGAAAAAGATCAGCGCAGCATCGCGTTACGATTAATTATCGTTATGGGGTATTTATTAAACGAGGCCATCGAATGTTATCTTTTTGTTTATTTTTCTTAAACAAAGGTAACTCAAGAATTCAGAAGGCAGGAGTACAGTATATTCTAGACAGCGTTATTCAAGCGTTGCTGGCTAATCCTGAAAGAAAGTAATTACCACAGTTTTACTACGTTAATTTGTTAAACGATAATTAATTACTATATAAATTATTCGTCAATTATTGATAAAATCTCGTATGTACTTATTTTATCAGGTTTATTTACGTGGAGACTTCTTTCTTGTGGAAATGGTGGTTGCATCAAAACGACAAGGTGAAAGAAGATGTGCAAAGTTTAATCAATCAAGGCAGATTAGAGATTATCGGTGGTGGATGGAGCATGAACGACGAGGCAGTCACTCACTATCACTCCCTTGTCGATCAATATACTTGGGGTTTCAGGTAACTTGACTCGGGGTCCGAGCGCTAATTTTTATTCCTCTGCTTGTAGTTTATATGCACAAACGAAACGAACAACAAGTTAAACAAGTCCCACGAAATTAGCGACAAGGCAAAGTGCCTTTCCGGCACGTTATTCGGCTCGATTGCCATCGTTTTTAAGTTCTCCAATTTTTCTAACTTGTCTAGACGTCTTAACGATACCTTCGGAAGATGTGCCACGCCACGTATAGGATGGCAGATAGATCCTTTCGGCCATTCCAGAGAACAAGCATCTTTATTCGCTCAATTGGGATTCGATGGGATGTTCTTCGGTCGTCTCGATTATCAAGACAAGAACAAACGACTCAAGAACAAGACGATGGAATTCATTTGGGAAGGAAGTCCAAATCTAGGTAATGACTGGAACATCAATTTAAAATTTAGGAAACATACTTTTAGCGATAACACATGTGATAGTCACTCGAAGACATAAATCCAACGCTTACGCGTTGTTACAGGAGCTCGTGCAAACTTGTTCACGGTTGCGTTGTACAACACGTATTCTCCACCACCTGGTTTTTGTTACGATATTTTGTGCAACGACCAACCAATAATCGACGATCCTGATAGTCCGGATTACAACGTCAAAGAGAGGGTACGTGTCGTTTGTAGCGGTGTTTTCCAACCTTTTCCGAGTCGCGACTTCCTCTTTTAGCCATTTAAATAACCTGTAACCTCATCCATTCTGATTAACGTAGAAAAGCATTTCTAATAGGTTAGAGAACGCGTTAAAAATATATTTAACAACTTGACCAACCATATTGTAATTGACAAGTGCAGAAAATCTTCAAAGCGAGAAACGTCTTTGGAAGTCGCGACCCGAAGATTGGGAATCCAGGATTTATAATTCATTTTCGAATCATTCTTTGTAAACTAACGCTTAAAGTCGAGTTCAAAGTAAAACTTAATCCGTTTATGCGTTTCGTTAAGTTTGTTATTCGCATGCTTCTTATTAATATCGTGGTGTTCAGTGTGCAAGGAATTGGGTTAAATTGGGGTTAGGTTTTTTTTCTATTCTATAGCTTCTATTCTATAGCTTTTACAGTTTCTAAGAAAATTATCTTCGTTGCTATAAAATAACGCAGCTTGCTTGCAAAAGCCTGTATTATTTATCTACTAATTATCGATAAGCCTATGATATTTATTGTCATGTCTTATGACCCCTGAATATAGACCACATCAAATATCTCTTTCGTATTATTCAGAAGTATGTGCGAATGAGAATAGATTTCTGCTTATAAAAGACGTATTGCTGTCGCACCAAGTAGCTTAAAAATACCATACAGGAAGTTGTACAAATTTTTATAACGTTTATAACGTCAGTATATACATGTGCACTGCAAAAGTTACTTTGCCTGTTTGGAAATACAAATAATCAACGATGAACGATTTAAGAAGATTATTTATTCCCATTTAAAAGAACAATTTACAAGAAATGATTCGAAAATCCAAAAAATACGTACGTACATCGACCTTGTACTTCCCTCCTTTCTACTAACTCTGTCAAAATAAACTTTAGACTTTTAACATACATGCGTTTCTTGTTGCTAACAACAATGTTAAAAGTTGTAATTTTAGCGAATTGCTTGTTCCGTCAACGTCCTTAAGGCATATTTTAATAGCGTGTTATCGTTCGATCCGAGGTCGTTACTTTCCGATCATATTTCGAACGAAAAGCTTTGACTCGTTTTTAACTGATATCAGTGTCTCTTGTAAAACAGATCGATATATTTTTGCAATACGTGGCTCACCAAGCTGAAGTATATCGTACAAATAACGTCGTATTAACAATGGGCGGAGATTTCACTTATCAGCAAGCGGAGATGTACTTCGCTAATATGGACAAACTAATAAGGTAGCTTTAAATTATTATTTTCCTTTCGCGTACACAAAGAGTATAGAAGGAAGAGGATAGGAAAGGTCTTGTAATCCTAATCATTTTTAATGTATTATGTTGGTAAGTAAAGTATATTGCGATATTAACAGGTTGAACAATTAGTGCGTTACGCGCATCTCCAAGCAACTTCCTACAACACTAATAACGTTATCTTTACGATGGGCGAAGATTTTAATTATCAACACGCTGAAATGTGGTTCACTAATTTGGATAGGTTGATCAGGTAAAATATAATCGATAACGTTCGACGCTTGCTTTGACAATATTCTGTTACGATATATTTATATACAGGGTGTCCAAATAGAAACATATATTTATATACAGGGTGTCCAGAAAACATACACTACGTATTAATGAGGTGAAATAGGTAAAAGAAGATAATATAAACTTATGTCGAAGAATTATAAGAGCTGAAAGATTTCCGGAAGAGTTGTTCTTAAGACTCGTACAGAATCGCAGACAGACACAAATTTATTTACTGCTACGTATTTCTACAATAGCTGGAATATTCGAAAGAATTTGACGATCGTCAGTTCGACGATTGCCTGTATGCCTGCAGAAGGAAGACATTTCGAACATTTGTTACAATTACCAAAAGAACTGATACAAATTTTTCAACATAAGTTTATGCCAACTTTTTTTACGTACATATTTCATGTACATACTCACGAGTTATGTGCATCGTTTCGAATGATTGACTAGAGAAATTTGACGAAATAATATAGAAATAATGAAATAATTTTTTTTTAACAAAAATTTAACGAAATCAATTTGTTGAAACTTAACGTGTAACGAAAACGGTATTTCCTAATATTTCAAATTAATTTGAACATTGCGTGGTACATTAGCATCTTTCTTATTTACGTAGCTTAAAAAATTAAACTTTGAAATTACTTAATATTTATGGAACATCCTGATACATGTAATAGAAATTACGATTTGCGATACTTTTAAACGAGATATTTTATTGATCGTGTTATTTTTCTTTACAAATGTGGATAACATTATCGAGACCAGAGTTAAGTAAATATTTGTAACGACAGTTGCGACAATCAAATCATTTTGATACTTTCAATATTTGCAATATTCCACTACTTTTGCCGTTTCGTATTTCATAGATACGTAAAGGAAGAAAAAGGATCCGAAGTGAATATATTTTATTCGACGCCGTCGTGTTATTTGAAAGCAGTAAACGATGCAGAACTTCAGTGGTCGACGAAAAGCGATGACTTCTTCCCTTACGCGAGTGATCCGCATTCATATTGGACCGGCTACTTCTCCTCCAGACCGGCGATCAAATTCTTCGAAAGAATGGGAAACAATTTGTTGCAGGTAAAAATTGCGATCGTCCCGAAGAATTTGCAGTAACGTTTTTGCACACATTCGAGATTATCAAATCTTACTATACGAGTATGTAAAATGATCTTGTGAAACCACGACGTTTTCAAGATCTCGACGACTCTGATTGTAAAACCCACTCGTTCGTTACTTTCCCTTTAAGTCGATATCAGTTTTTGTTTTCACGTGTCTTATCCTACTAATTCGTTTTGTACGATTTCCGTGAATAGAACAGCGTCGAATAGAGAACGAACCTTAACTTTAACTTTCTACCAAATATTCATGCAAAATCTAAGGTTCGTGAATTTTATTTACGTTTGCTGTGAGCCTTCAATTCGTGGTACACGTAAACTCAAGCAGATTCTACGACTCGTAGCAAAATAAAAAATCGAGACTAAGGAAATTGTGTGTGTAACAATTGTATTTCGATTCCAGATATCCAAACAGTTATCTGTATTGACAAGCTTGGAAGGCTACGAAAAGCAATTGGAACATTTTAGAGAAGCTATGGGTGTAATGCAACATCATGATGCCATTACTGGAACAGAAAAACAACTAGTTGCCTATGATTACGCACGTATATTGTACGATGGTATGCAACAAGGAACGAACATTGCTGCTGACGCCATAAGGTAATGCGTCTCTTTCAACGATTTTCACGTTTTTCATTGTTTTTTGGATTATCGCTTACGTGAGTACGATGCCCATCGTTTCTCGGATTAAGCGTTTTCTTGATACTGCTGGTCGATAATCACACGTCTGTATGCGTAGCCCGGATTGAATTCATTCGGAGAAATGTATAATTAAATTAAATAATTAAATATCTTTTTTCTATGATCGTTCATTCCACAGAAAATGGAGATCAAGCGGAAATTCGAATTTTGCACCAGAACGAATGCACACGTGCATGCAATTGAATATTAGTACGTGCTTGTACACAGAAGACAAAGACTTCGTCCTAGCAATTTACAATCCATTGAGCCAGAAAGTGGTATCACCGATCCGTGTTCCTGTTCAGAATGGCAAATACAATGTCATCGATCTTACGGGTACGCATTTTACAATATCAGGTTCGCTGGAAAGTTCTGTCCATTTTCTGATCCATAGATTTTACAAACATAAAACTATCTAAAACTTTCTCATAAACCCTTTTGTATTAGGAACTTCTTCATTGATTTGATTATCTCAAGAGCAGAGATTAGGAATTGAAACTGAAAACTTAGTAATCGATAATTCGTTACTACCGATTAATTGATTATTATGACTTTAATATTGACGGTTGATTCATTACAACGTATTCCAAATGAACACTAATCAACACCTATCTAAGAGTTGTAAACACGGCGATATTATAATCTTCAAATAGTTTTTTTCAAGTACGAATTTTTCTAAATCTTCTAATGATTATCTTCGACCTTTGATAATCGCGCAATAGTCAAATTATTGGCTGCGTGTCATTAATTTCACATGCAGCGTCTCAAGGAATTGCTAAATTATATAATTGCTGCAGGGTATCGATATTACGTATCAAAAATTTTGTCACGAAGAGAGATACAAATTAACTTTCATACTACATCTGTAATATACTATTTTATTTGCTTACAACGATATTATCACACGCTATTATTATTATATCGTTATTCTAGTGCAGTCACACATTTAGCTTCTCGTAAATCAGTAATATTTCGGCTACAGAAGATTAAAAAATTTCGATGTATACGTATTCGTTAATTTTTGATAAATAAGGAACGCTAAAATTGGGTTACCTGCAGTTAACAAAAACGTTAAACGTAATATTTATGATTTTAAATTGTTGCAATGAAAATTCGAAATTAAATATTATATAATATTTCATTTTCTTTTAAGATGGAAACGAACTTACTTCGCAAATAGTTCCTATTCCTAATTCCGTACGTGATATACCGGGGAGAAAAAGTACTTCAACGCACGAGCTCGTATTCCTTGCATCGTTACCACCTTTGGGCTATAAGACTTACACGGTCAAAAGAAGTTCAGAAAATATAAGTCCACAAGTGGCCACAGCAAACTCTATCGGTAACGAGGTATTAATTTATGAGAATTTACGAGACTGATACTTAACTCATTTGCAACGAACGACGTATTAGTGCATGAAGGCTGAAAATTCATCTTTACATTTATCAATCGTTTCATTATCACCGGTATTCTGGTACAATGGGAGACGAAAGAATTTATAGAATTGTTTTATCGTAGAAATAAAATAAAAAATATTTTCTATATTGTCAGATATATTCAAATATATGTAATTGTACAGATTATACAGATTTTGTTAGAAGCCTATATTATCCACGCTCGGTAAATTGCAGACAGTTATCTGTCGAAAAGGAAAGTCCCTGTAACGCTAATGATAACTCATTCACTAAGTAATAGCACTATATGAATGTTCTTGCCTATCGATGTATATCGAAGTTGCATTAATAATTTTCAAGGGAATTCCATTCGTTGATTAATCAAGAGAACACGTTGCATTTGAAACCATTTGATTCATTCTAATAAAAATGATTATAAGATGGTAAATACTTTTTTTTTTAGTTTTATAACGTATCCGTCGATGAGTACGGTCATGTTGTGGTAGAGTGGAAAAAACAAAAAGATATGGAACTGACTCAATCGTTTCATTATTACGAAGCAATGGAGGGAAATAACGAGGAATTTAAAAATAGATCTTCGGGCGCATACATATTCAGACCAAAGAACGCATCCGCTAGAAACTTCATGAAATCTGCTTCTTACGAAGTACACACAGGTAATGATTTGACGACAGTCACGTTGGAAGACTGAAATATGATTGACTAATCAGATTCGTTTTCCTTATAGGTCCATTAGTGGAAGAAATTCATCAGTGTGTCACTGATTGGATATGTCAGGTAATCCGAGTTTATAGTGCAATGGAATACGTTGAATTTGACTGGCTCATTGGTCCAATACCTGTTAAGTAAGTAAATCGTAAATGTGTGAAGAGATACTGAAAAATATTCGGCATATCGGTTTGTTAAACCGGGAAAACATTATCTAGCGTAAGCTCTTTTAATTTCAAAAATAGGTAATAACAATGGAATACGATTTTAGGGATAAGATCGGGAAAGAGGTAGTGACGAGATATTACAGTAACTTGAATTCTTCCGGAGAATTTTATACCGATAGTAATGGTCGCGAAATGTTGAAACGGAAGAGAAATTACCGGCCAACGTGGAATCTGGAACTAGAAGAGCCAGTATCTGGCAACTATTATCCCGTTACCTCGAAAATTTCCTTGAAGGACGATGAGAAGCTTCTCAAACTTAGCTTACTAACAGATCGAGCTGAAGGTGGAACTAGTATGAGGGATGGAGAAATCGAAATGATGGTAATATTAATTACTTCATATTTTAAAACAAGAGAATGCTAATAAATTATTGTCCGTAGAATGTTATAGCGATATTCTATGTAAATACAAAATTCAAACGTCGTGTTATATAAATTAATATCTAAACTAATAAACATTTACGCATTTGCATGTGGATATGTCATAGATTCATAGAAGACTTTTAAGAGACGACGCATTCGGTGTAGGGGAAGCTCTCAATGAATCTGCATTTGGTGAAGGTTTGGTAGTCAGAGGTTCCCATTACATTATCGGAGGTAGCATACAAAATCTAGATGAACTTGCAGTGAAAGAGAAAACTCTGGCGCGTCAACTATTGCTTCGTCCGTGGTCCTTTATTCAATCTATTGAAAAGAATTCTTCAGCACCCGCACCGCATGCACCTAACTCCCAAGTAAGTATCATTCTATATCAGTATGCGACGAATGCAGAGTTAACAATTATATAGGATAAATCAAAAGTCATTAACGATGTTAAAATATCTTTTGTTTCTAGGGTACAGGTCTTGCTAAATCATTACCACAAAATGTTCAGATCTTAACTTTGGAACCATGGAAAAACGGCTCTGTTTTACTGAGGTTGGAACACATTTTCGAATTAGGTGAAACTGCCAGATTATCGAAACCTGTGGAAGTTAATATTCAGGTATTTACAAATTTTCACCGGTCCTTTATGCTTACTTTTTACACGCCCTGTGCATATTATTCGATCGGACACGATATAGTGTCACTTATATATTAGTATACTCATATATTGCCAGTGTGGTCAATTTATTCATATCCATTATCGATCTGTTACAACAGGATCTATTTACAACTTTCACGATTGTATCCATCAAGGAGACCACATTAGGTGGTAATCAATGGATCGATGATATGAATCGTTTAAAATGGGAACCCGAAACAAACGATGTTCTCCAAAGGGAAGAACACTTTTCTCATCCTGTTGAAATCAAAGAAGGTGTGATAAATGTACTTTTACAACCATTTGAGATACGAACATTTATCGTTGAAATAGTACCACGGTATCTATAAGTTGAAAACAACTTATTAACAATTTATTACCATTAAGCGTTAAGAACATTTAAATTCGTTAAATACAACATTCGTCGAATGCAACGGTGGTCAGCTAATTATAATTGTATTGGAAAAAAATATAACAAATACAAATTTTTCATCTTTCAATTTATGTATACCTATCTCGAACAAGTTCCTGCCTCTTAAAACCTCAATTATTTTTATACTTATTATATGACTTGTTCTAGACACGAACGAGTTATTTTTACCAAGATCAAAGACCTATCCCATCCATATATAGCGTTAATAGAGATTTAATTTTTTTATTTCAAGCAAATAGAATACATTATGCGACAAACCAGCAATAAAATCATTTGTACGATAGTTTATTGATACCTCTCGCTATTTACGGTTTTTCGTTCCATTAAGAATCAGAATAGAAGCGTTGACTGAGACATGCGGTTACCTATCTTCTCGCTTGATAGTGTAAATAACATCGAAATTAATTAATTAAACTAATATAAATATAAACTAATATAAATATAATATAAACGAATATCCTCTATATTACTAAACTATAGTTTCATCAGATGCAGTTGGGTGATATTCCTTGCTAGTACATCCTAGTTATACTTGTTCTGTAATCGGCATTCGCATTCGTAATATTGCGTCTAGCATCCGGCTAATTGTCATAAACAATCATTTAGAAAATTAAGCTTCGGATAAATGTTTTCATTCATTTCCTTGCATAAAAAATGTGTTGTTATTTCTGTATTCACAATAGTTATTTAATGTAGGATCACAATAGTTATTAGTTTATTCTTTGGATAAATCTGTCACACCGTTCTGAGCCGAAAAACCTTTATTGCATTTCTTACATGGACTAGGGATAAACGCGAAAGAACATCTTAAACCTATCGATTAAATCTATCGATTATATCTAAAGCTATGTTCTAGTTACTATTTATTGTAACTAGAGCATCTGCATATGGATGGCGAGCGCGAACTCGCGTTGTCATTTTCAACAAAACGATTTCCTTCTTCTGTCAAATTAGATTTTCTATTATCACTGTGTATGTATCTTATACATATTGTATACTATCTCAGGTCGAATATCATTGTTTTTTTTACATATCACAGGATCTGTATAACCTTTTAATATGCAAAATTCCAATAACAACATTTTCAAACAACTTATTTAACCCTCGGATAGTTTTTATCGGAACTCTGAGATGACATCTCGGACTAATAAGTGTATTTGTTCGTTGACATCAAATTACATTGGAGATAATAGTAATTTAATTTCTTATCAGAGTAAGTACGGCACACTTGTAATACTTTCAGAAATATCAACTATTACATTTCTTCGTAAATTAAGCGTCTAAATTGTCAATAAGACCCAATCGTACTTTTGACAAGAATATGAAAGAGTCATTGTTAGTGTGCATAAAAGATTTGTCTTTTTTGTTAATGCGATAGAATAATCGAGCTATAGAAATTCCCAAAGACCTCTATTTTTTTCTTGACATTTTATCAACTAGATGATCGATGTCTTTTCGTATTCTCATATATTAGATGACTTCGGAAGATGATGCTTGGGCTCAAACTCTTATCACGATAACCCCAGAAGACGATGCGACTTTAAGGGAAATTTTGGATACAGCAACCGTGTCGTCAACACCGGACAAACACTTAGTTCTTGATCCTGATAATATTGTATATAGACGATCGTTTACTCACAAACAATTTGTAGATTCTAAAAAAACGAAAGACGAAGAGCCAGGAGAACCAGAAGAATCAGAAGAAGTAGAACAACCAGAAGAATCAGAAGAAATAGGAGAACCAGAGGAAATAGAAGAACCAGAAGAATCAAAGGTCCATATTGAAGAGAGGTCGAAAGAGGATGCAGAAAGCCAAACGTATCTACAAGGGATACCAGTTGTGCACATTTCTATCGAATATCGGGACGAAGCCTCGCAAACGATATACATGAGCACGCCATGTCCGCCTTTAAAATACTTTAAGGATATTATGAGTATGTCTCGGTGCTCTCTATTATTATTCGTTTGATGCCTTGAATACCGTAAAAACAAAAAATTTCAGTATTCAATTTAAAAAGACGTAGACGATCTTTATTTTAATTTTACAGAAAAATTTGTATCTTTGAGAATTGAAAAAATGTCTTCTTGCTATTTGAAAAATTCCGTTATTATTATCGTGATTAACCTTATCAGATAACGCAAGGTATTTGAAGCAAATGAAATTAATTATCTAAACGAGTTATATCATATTTAGAAAATACGGTTACTAAATTCTTCTCTTCGCGCGTTCATCAACAGCAAGAAGATATTGAGGTGCTGTTTAATTTTAATGCAAAACCTAGGTATAGGCTCTTGGTTGCAACTACATAATTTTTCTTATATATTCGAATAAAAAAATAAATTAGAATCGTGTCATTGTTCCATTGAGGCTTAACGATGTACTGGGTGTTTAAATTTAATCGATCCACGTAACTATTTCCTAAACAATACGTTATTCGAAAAAGTGTTTCAAATAAAACTTACTTTGTCTCGAGGGACGCATGTTGTGCCCCTCCCCAAAACGCTCCACCTAGGCAAATCCGGTAGTCGTCATAAGACGTCTCTCTTGAAACAGAACAAGTTTCATTCGATACACTTTGACGTATGATTTAGCAGATATTTGTATGGATCAAGTAAAATGGGACACCCTATATATTTAATTTACTATTCGCGCAAAGTAATTGGAATAATTATGATACTATTCATCACGGGGGGAAATATTTTCATATACGCATTAAACAAAGAGATGAACATTTTCTCAATTGTAACTGTTAAGAGACATTTTGTGTATGCAGCATCAATGAAGGAAGGTCCCATGCCCGAATTAAAGAGAAGCAACGTGGCAGCAACTATTCTTAGCTTCCATCCCGAAACGCCGCATGATGTTGCGATGGAACAACTGTCCATGGACGTCACAGATGAAGAACGCGAGGTGTTCGAGTCCAAAGTTAGCGCCGAAGAGGAAACAGAAGTGGAAATTACTGAGATTTTCAATTTTCTACTAGCGCGTGCGTTTTGGATAGACGATCCGACGAGTCAAGCACAAGCCGAGACGTCTGATAAAGCGACGCAAACTTGTATCAAATATAACAATTGTACGAAAATCTTCGTCATAGATAGTCAAGTACAGACAGGTTTGAGTTGCGAACCGAAACAATCTAACACGATGCTTTTAACGGATTATTGGGAAACGAAGAAAATGATTTCAAGTTACTTGGACGATTGTATTTCCAAAGGAATCGACGTTAGGATCGTAATAGACGATATAATAGATGAAATCGTTGATAAGTGTGCCGGAAGGATTAGATATCCCATGAAGGAACAAATTATACAAACCATAGCTACGTACAAGCTAGACGATGAGAAAGAGGAAGACGTGTTGAGAAAATTGAAACTCGATATGGTAGTGGATCCCCTAGAAGCATCAATTATCGTCATACCTCTGATGGACAATTTGTTGGAAATGACTTGTAATATTGTATCTGAAAATGCCATTCATACCGTTAAAATCATTTTGAAGGGAATTCTTCAGCGAGCAATGATTATTATCGTAAAACTTATGGAACTGCAGAAACAAGCGCAGCGTTAGTATCAAACTTGGAACGTTTTATTATTAGATTGCAGATTTTTATGAAAATTAATATTTTTGAGAGCGTAATAAAAAAAATAGATAGTCCTATTTTCCTATGTCCTAATACAAACGTAGGTAGACCCTCTAATAGTGCTACTCATAGAACATACTGGTGAAGTTTGATCGTTAAAATTTGAAACACCCTGTATAAGGTAGTAAGAAGATATCTTATAGTGAAATAAGATAGACGCGCCATTATCTGAACATCGATAGGTTTAAATTTGAGATATAAGACTATGTAAAATATTAAAAGCATTTATTTAACTCGATAGTGTATCTCATTGCTCGTGATTGATAACGTTTCGACAATGCGTTTCAGGTAAGTCGATAGATCAAATATTGGCTACAAGAAAGAAGAAAATTCTTGAGTCGATGACGAGGAAAGAAACGGAAACAATTTCTACGCAAACAAGTATAGCTGCAATTTCGGAAGTCAAGAAAATAAAAAAATCGAAGGAAGTTCTATGTTCTGTCTGTAGAAGACAATCGATGTGCCAATGGTGTTTGAATGATCAAGAAGTAGAAAGTGTTCCAAAAGAGGAAATTAAGATACTTCGTACACAAGATATATTGCTAGCGTATAAACCCTGTTATATCGTGACTAAAATGACTGAAAAAGATGAAAATCTTCAACCACCTTGCCCTTCAGAAACAAAGCTCAAACCTCGCCTACAACTTCCCCCGATAGGTTCATGCGGAGGATCTCGTCGTACAATCTGTGTATTCTTACAAGGTGACAAAGAGATTAGACCTCAAGGTAAATATTACAATATTTCGTACAAAATATACGTTTATTTGCATTTATATATTTATTATCGTTTAGAATCTGTTAACGAATGGTCTTACGTAACGGAAGCTACGATGATGAAAGCATGTTCGATAAAAGGTAAAGCTATCATAATTTTATTTTACTTATTTTTATCTGCCTTCTTAAGACTGACTATATATTACGTTATACTTTGCAGAATCTGTGAGTAGCTCGAGTCAGACAATTGTAACTTTGCTAGATCAACCAATTTGCCCGCCTTCTTCCAGCAACCATAGTACATTAACATCTCAAGCAGCAAACGCCTTACAAATATTAAAAAATACATTTTGTACCCAAGAAAACTATATTACTTCCTCGCTACAGACTTTGAAAAATTATTCGTTTACGAAGAACGAAGACGCGTGTACTAAACCAACTTGCAATGCATGTTTAAGTATAAATAACATAAGTAATAAAATGACCGGACAAAAAATCTCTTGCACGCAGCAAACCTATAAAACTTTTTCAAAGTTACATCTCCCCAATACAAATACTTACATCAACCACACCTCTTCACGCATTCCTATTAAACCACATGGAGACGGTTTAAAAATTATTCCTATATATCTCTCTCAAGACACTCGTACCTGATAATTGCAATAATTAAGAAAATAATTACTGCATATTCCCATGATAACAATTAAATGTATATACACACGTTACAATAATTAATACACTTTGACAAAAATAAATGCGCATTCACTATTATTAAAGTATCCTCAGGGCAAGCTATGCACATCACAATACAATTATATACATATAATATAATACATTCAGTAATTGCATGATATTGTAACATAAACCTAACATAAAGATAATTATACAAATTACGTATCTTGTATATCTTGTATATGATTTTTAAATTAATTATAATGAAATACACACATGTGTAAAAAGATCTATTTCTATAATTTTCAATATCGCACATTGTAGATTATATATAAATTAAATATTATATAAATATATTGCTCGTGCTACGTTTTTTTGTATAAAGTCAAGTCATATATACTTCTGTATATTGATATCGAGAGTTCCCATGGTGCTAATATATTCATTCTTTTATTTACAGCTGTACATTTTATATTTGTGGTTTTATAAACAATATGTATAATGTGTGTGTTATAAACGCTTGGGAATAGTGCTGAATACAAAGCTAAGAAAGTGAATAGAGAGAAGCAGGATCTTGAGAGAGAATCAAGCGGCTTTTCCAACGAAAACAGGAACGAGGGATCATATCTTCGTGCTCAACGCGTTGATAAACAATAAACTGAAGAGGAAAAAGATGTGCATAAGATGAGATAAGCATTTATACGTAAGAAGAATATACATGTATATGAAAGAACGGTAATGATAGTCAACTCGTAGTAGAGACTAACGGAAGAGTTTTTAACGTCAAGTTTAATCTATTTATAAATGATCGGTAGAAGAGAAAACATCGACGAGAAACGGCAAAAGAATAATACTGTTGGTACGATAAAGGCGAGAAGAGTAGAGGAAGAGAAATTAGAGGTGTCAAAAGATCTCAATGTTAAGGTCTGTGAATATATCAATGATATATGAAAAAGAGGTACAGAAAGCGACGGATAGATGGGGAGCACCACCAACCGAATAGGATCAATGTTAATGATATTAAGTTCACAAACATGTAGATATATAAATGGTTTAGGAATAATATATAGTGTACGTGACATAACAAGTTGTACGTTAGTATTAATAAAATTTCATTCATGCAATGCATTCAAAACCCTGGAAGTAGTATTAAGATTATGATACTGTTGTATTCACGATAAGTACATACTATGACTTACATTGAAATTAATTCGATTTGGCACGAAATTAAGAAATATAGTCGAGTATTTCTTAAGTTTTAATAGATAGTCTAGTACGATGTTTGGATATTCTACTAATGTAAAAAATCCAATATTTTTAACTATTTTTGTATTTAAAACGACATCACTTTTGGGATAATTAGGATATAAAATTATTTACTGTACACTCAGGACAGAGAGCTTTGTACTTCTCATATATCATTAATTCGTTACAATAAGTTAAAGAAGCAATGTTGAAACAATGAAGTCAAATAATAGCTAGTTAGTCACTTTTTTTCTAAGAAATTAACCATGATATGAGAAAAACGAGAATATCTTCTGGCAAAACAACTCGTGAGGAACGCATGGCACCTATCCTTGGGAAGTTCCGAATCTTTGACAAATATTTGAACAATTATCCGTTTTCCTTGCTACAAGTGACTGCGAGTACTTAGTTCTTAATATTTTTAACTAATAATTTATCTCAATTTCGGAAGAATCAACTTCTTTAACTAATTACAGTAGAAATTCTTTAAAGATATTCATATAAATCTATAATGTTCCAGAAAATATTAACGTCGCTAATACGTTACAAAAATTTGTAATATAAATTGACAATATCATGTATAAGTAGATAATGCTATATAAATTTTTCACATAAATATATATCCATATGAATCACACTAAATTGTATAGTTTTAGTACGCTTATTGTTAAGATTTATATTATAAGCATTTATTTGGTCAAGCATGCATACTTTCAATGTATTATTAGAGCATTGAAAGAATAATCGAGTATTTTACAAAAAGTTGGTAATAATACAATAAAAAATGATTAATAGAGAGATCAACAAATTGACAAGCAAATGACAGCGTATTGATTACTAATAATTGCTGACCTATCCTTTTCAGAAAACGTAATATTCGTATGAAATGACCAGACATTAATGCAGTTCATGTTGTATTAAATAAATTAATAAAAATGAATGTAGTATTATCTTCTTTAAAGATACAATTCTTTAATTATAACGATGCTTTATATTCATTGTCTTCTTCTTCTTCTTCCATGCGTGATTCTTTAGTCGGTATTTCAGTCATTCGTGTTTCTTCATCAGGAATCGTTGGTGCTTTCTGCTGACTTAAATCATTCCATGGTTGAATTTCTGCTGAACCAAATAACCAAAAGAGTATTGTTGCAGATGTAAAAACTGCTGATGAAATCCAGAACATAACACGCCATTCTTCTACTCCATTCTATTAAAAAGAAATAGTAAATGAGAAATTTTTTATTTAGAATTTAGATTTAAATTTAGAAATTTTCTTAACTGTTCAAATATAACTTGTTCAACTATAATGAAGTATTAAAAATTTTATACTTGATTTATCCATACCCTTTCATTTGTTAAAACGCCAATAACTGGTGGAATAATAAATCCAGCGAAACTGCCAAAAGTATTCATAATACCATACAAAGAACCAGCAAAATTCGGTGCAAGATCTTGATGATTTTGTAAACTGGTCTGGCATGCAGCTCCATTAAAAGTTAGTGCTACTATTAACATAACGATTGCAGTTATTGCATCACAACCAACGTATGTCATTATAATCAAAGCAACCGCAGGACCCATATGTGCTATTAAACAAGAAATTTTATTTATTTATCGTTATTATATAAAATTTATCAAAGCAATTTCCATCTAAATTTACTTACAGAAAATCATAAATATTTTTCTAATCCATTTTAAAGTAAGAATATTTTTCTTTCGAACATAATCACCAGCTGCAGCAAACAATACACCAGCACCCAGTCTTGCTATATAAGGTAATCCTGTAACTGACCCTCCCTAGATATAATTAAATTAACTTTAGTTCAAGCTATACAAAATCATTTTAAACAATACATAAACAAGACAGTATACCGATTTCATATTAAAACCAAGAACTTCCAATGTATACTTTGGCCCGTTTGTAGCGATGAAGTATATACCCCACATGTTCGCAAAATGAGCCCATAACAGAACTATGAACGGTACTGAGGTAGCAACAGCTCTCACTGGTAATTTTACCTATAGTTCGACATTAATATTTAATTATATATATATATATATATAATTAAATGTATATAGCATTAATATTGTATAGAAAAAAAAATATAATAACTGAATGTAACTTAATTTAAAAATTTTTAATTTATACTTACTTTCTGTTTAGAGACAGAAGTACCTATTTGTTCTTTGATGTGAGCTTTTTCACTTTCTGTGATATTTGGATGAAGATCAGGGGTATCATATATAAGAAAAACCCATAAAGCATAGAAAATCAATATAAGAACACTCGTAACATAATATGCAGCTTTCCAACCAAAAGCACTAATTATTTGGCCACATAATGTAAATGTGACTACAGTTCCAAAAGGTCCACCTAAAAAACGATATTCTCGTATTATATTACGTTGAATTTATTACATTTGTATTTAATTTTTATGTAAATACCTTGCATCGTCCATACAAATATACCCTTCTCGCTAGGAGGAACCCATCTTGCAATCATTGCATGAAGAGCGGGATAAACGGCTGCCTATGAATTTAGTTTAACAGTAAAAATTTATCTTGATTACATTATTGCACGTGATTAATAATAATAAACACTTTACGATCAGCTGAATATACAAAGGATTTATCACCTAAAATATCTTTGCTACAATCAAAATTTCATAAAAAATGTTTTCTATAAAAATTCTATAATTTTATAGAAACCAGTGTATATTAAACATAGCTCTAATCGGTTAGTAGAGTTAATAAGATTTAAACTCTGTTTTTTTTAGATAGAAAACTGTCTAGATTGCCTATCTAATAATAGCCATTCTTCAGTCGTCAAAGCTCGTATGAACAAAATTTTCTGTCTAGTTTAAATCTCTAAATTATTGATATATTCATTACTCATACAACACAAAGCCATTTTATTAAATTATATTTTGGTAGCGAATAGACGTTCACATGACATCGATAATCGTACTGTTTTGTATTGTAGCAGTCTTTTCAAAGATATAACTCGACGCCTTAAAGGCGTCTTTAAGATGTCCAAGTCAAGCGTTCAAGAATCGAATATTACATATTTCTTATTCATATTCTTATACGTTCAATGTTAAAATGTATTTGTAAAGAAATATGAATATTTTATATATTTTTTATATATATTATATATTTTATATATTTTTATTCGAATAGCATTCGAATACTATCTATGTTGAATTTTATAAATAAAACTACATATTCAACATTTGTGGGGAGGCTTTTTATGAAACGTTAAATAGAGCAGAAATATTTCAGGTGATAACGTATAGATGAAATATCTTTGTAATAAAAATTTTATGTACGCTTCTATAAAACTATCTTATTTAGTAATAAATTTAATGAAAATGGAAAAACAGTAATTTATAAATGATAAATAATTTAATGAGTGACTTACTCCAAAGAAGCCCATCAAAAAACGAAGTGCAAACACTAAACCATAATGTATACCAGAAGCCCAAGGCATCAAAAGGTTTAATACTGCAGGTATTAGCGTTGCAAATCTATATTAAAAGGTTACACAAGAAATAAAAGAATTATAAAATCTAATGCGAAATAATAAAGTATACATACATATATCGTAAATATACATATAATTGGAAACTATACTTACGCTACTACTTTCGAACCTCCGTATCTTTCAGCTAAAAGACCAGCAGGTATACTTGCTGGGATAACTCCGTAAAAATAGCCAGAAAGTAAAAGACCTTGTATATGCTGATTCCACTCAAATCGTTCACCGTACTGTAAGATGAAAATATGGTATTGATCTAGTGGATAGCAAATAACAAACAATTTAATGAAATTACCGTTATATTCTTATTTTACAAAATTTTGATTAGTAATTAACAATTCTAAACAAAAGTATTACACAAAACAAGAATAAAAATTTCTAAATAAAAAAAAACATATATTAAACATAATTAATCCCAAAACTAATAGTTTATAACAACAGAAAGAATTTTCCATAGATGCAATCCCTTAAGCTATTCCATCTTTAATATCTCTTCTTCTTTACGCATTTCTTACCAGTGCAATTCATTCATTTACATCCAATCAACATAATATGAAAAACAGTTAAGACCAAACATAGTTAATCTCTTTATTTTATCGTTCAACATTAGATTCTTTTCTTCGTTATTTTAGCACCCTGTGTCTTAGAATTCGATGATCTTTTGTATTTTTGTTGAACTATGCATAGAAAATTTCATATTTGTGTTCCTGCCTTTTTGAAAAATTATAACAAGATCGTACATACATGTATGAATCCTAATAGTTTGTGTGTTGACATTTATGTAAAATGTGGGTACTCTCTAAAACTAAACCTAACTACTTGAATTTCTTTGAAAAATTAGAAGAATTAGTTTATTAAATGATGCGTGAAAAAGATTTTGAGAAGATTGTAGTTGATCGGAATCGCAAAAAAGACGGTAAAGGTCATCTTTCACAACTTTTTTATCTGAGCCTGTAATAAAAATTTAAACAATACGTTTTGTACATTTATGTCAGTTATATATATATACTGAA
The DNA here is from genome assembly GCA_037178635.1 of Bombus dahlbomii. NCBI lineage: Eukaryota > Metazoa > Arthropoda > Insecta > Hymenoptera > Apidae > Bombus > Bombus dahlbomii. The sequence continues at coordinate 14,193,314 of CM074109.1, read as the reverse complement.
AGTTTTATCGGGATCGGCTAACATTACTACGAGCTGTAAACGGTTAAAAATGTTGGAAACGTTGAAAATTTACATCCTTCAATGGTTGTTGCTTGTTTTTGCCTCAAGCGATTTCCACGATATTTTTCGCATATATATAGTAACTATCATAAATCTAGAAAGTTAATTAATTCCTTTGAAAATTGTGCATGTGTAAAACGATTGATTTTCATTCTTTAAATTTCTATAAGAAGTCAGCACTTTAATAAAACATAATTAATTGGTTATAAAGATGTTATTGCATATGACTCGAGAAAGCAGTATGTAATAGTAATGTTTACCAAACACATCCATAAAAAAAAGAAAATATATCTAATTGTTTGTGTAAACAAAATAACCGCTAACGGGTGCATAGATAAGATTAAATTTTCCATGCTTTTAATGTTGATAACAACAAAGAACTGCACAAAGTATATTCAGTAAATTTAAAACATCTTTAAGTCTAGTTCACTCGACGATGAAGCAGAAAAAATGATTTTACTTATATCTAAATCTTTGGTAATAACGTACTATGTATATCATGCGCTTCTCGTATAAAATAATTTGTCGTACAATGCACAATATAAAAGCTGTTCTGGCTATGGAATATGCTAAATATTTTGTAGTATGTGTAATTAAAAAAATACGTACGTCTGGAAGTACAGTAGGTTTATAGGTACTATTACTGCTATTAATGGCGATGGGAGCAGAACATGCTGGACCACTTGCTCCACCCTTACTAGTTGCATTTACCATAGCAACAATGGTAATGGACAAATTTGTACGAATCATGTATGAAAACATACAAGCTAAGAACATCATCGCACCTAAAATCGCTCTCCTCGGTATTCTGTCTGAAATATACGTACATATGTATATTAAATTTGATAAAAACATCAGAGTTAGGAAATTTTATTTACAATTTAAATGTTATGTTTAAGAATCAAACGAACATGGATATTCTAGTTAATATTTAGCAAGTTTTAACATTGCACGAACTAGAATGGAATTTCTATTCAGGCTGCTTAGTATTTTAAATATATAATAACAAGATATCTATATTACTATCGATTGATGCGCAATCGATATATACAGAATAACTCGATATGTTCCGTATAACTCGAGCACCTTAAATATCGCATTTACTATCGATGATAAAAAAAAAGACGTCAGAAGAAAACAATGATGGCAGACGTGACATTTTTTAAAGGTCGTTTTTCTTCTACATTTTACGATCATCGACGTTTCTTTTTTTAAATAGGACTATACGTATGACTTTATCATCACAGCGTTATAGCTGAGATTAAGATCAATCCAATGACCTATACTACCACATCTTCGCGTGATCTTTATTCTAAATTCTTGACGTTCAACACGATCTTCGTTTATCAATGGGAATCTACATATGGGCTCTGGAAAAGTTTGTTTCCAGAAAGTGCAAAGTAATCTCTCCGTTTTTCGTTTGATTGATATGCAGATGTCTATCTAAGCTTAGAAAGAGGTAGTAATTCGTAGAATTCTCATCGGAAAAGATAGAAGAATATATAAGAAGTTTCTATTCAAAGTGTGGCTGGGCAACGTGTACAATATACGATCTTTCAGTATCATATACATAGGAACAAGGATGTCTTCGTCATTCTGGTTCATCGATATCACTGGCTGTTTTCTTATAAAGACTTCGTGATTATAGTAGATGATGTAAGTACGTAAAATATTCGCAGCAATAATTTCAGCAATAATTCATCGTATACGTTATCTTTTCACACCTAAACGATCGTTACATTGTCAACAATTTACAAATAAAAAATATTGGACAAGTCTTTTAATTTTCAAAGTTGTAACGTACGTATATAAAGACGATATTTACAAGCTAGTTTAAGAGAAACTGTGAATGTTACTGCTTTGACGAATAAAAGGTTTTCCTTCGGTAAGCAACGCAAGAGGTTCATCAGTTTCTTAATAATACACACCGACAAACATGACGAGAGTCACGTAGTTCTTTGAAGTATTATATAAAATACAAGGATAAAACCTGATGCGAAATCAAAGAGACGCTAGAATGGAATTACATACTTATGAGCAAACAAACTTGATATTAATGAGAAACGTAGCCGGGGAATGAAACTTTTGCAAAGACTTTGTGAAATATCGAGATGTCAACAAGATGAAATAAAAAAAATTTCGAAATGAATTCAGTTCGTAGTTAAGGAGTTGGTCAGAGGTTATAAAATACACAGATAAATTCGGCACGAATTGGAAAAGTGCCAAGAAGGTTAGAAACATACGAATATAAAAACCAGGCAGCTATAAGAATCGGACGAACTTGATTCAACAATCAGGTTATAGGGTCGTGGACGAACCTCGCGTAAAATCACCTTCGGTAATTTGCGAAGGAACTTGATGCGGAATCAAAGCGTTCCGTAATTCCAAGAAGTTGATTAAAATTCAAGTAGTTTCAGCTTTAATCGCCTTTCTATCGCGTCAAATTCGAACGAATATTAATAAAATTACGAGTCTTTGAAATTTGACAATTTTTCAGCAATATTCTACTAATGCGATAAATTTCTTCTGTAGCGCACGTTCTTTGATTAAGGTCGCAGTTGAGTCATATCTATGTTTCTAATTGCCATTCAATTGATTGGTGTCAAGCTCCCATCGTTGCTCGAGGTATAAACAAGAGCGATTTTTAAAGCGACAAAAAAATATTGTCCGCATGTAGCAAGATAGTACAAGAGGAAACTCTTGTCATCAGAAGATAAGAGATTAATCCTACATATAAACAAATTCCAGTCATAATAAGAAACAAACGATTGAACAAGCCGAAGTTTCGAATCCTATTCCATTTCTTGTGCGCATTTGTAGCTTCCAATACTTTTTTTTATAGTGCGTGACATCTAAAAAAGCAAGAAGAATATAAAAATGAATATCGAAGATCAAATATTCGAACGAGATTTCTTGCAAGTCTTCTTTTATCTCTTATAGGAGCTTGGAAGTATTTTAACGAACAGAATCAAATTTTAAATATGTAATATTTGCGTACAATACGAGACAAATATAAATATGCACATGCCAAATTTCCAGAGAAAAGAAAAGGTAACTGCATCAAAAGAAAAAATGCTGGATTTTGGGCAACATATTATACGAGATGAATACTTAAAATACTATAATCTGGAAAACCTTCAGTAATCAATAATCTGTTTATATAAAAAAAAAAAAAAATATATATATATAAAATACTATATAAATGCATATTATGGAAATAGGGAAAGTTTCTACATAAAAGGAAATACGTACTGTTTACTAATCGGAAATAGGAAATTGCCACGGTTTCTTGCAATTCATCGAGTTAATTTCATCGCGATTAAAGCAAGTAATTAAATCGTCTATTTCGAGTGGAACACGATGTGTAATGATATTAATAACTTCCATGTACATGTACGAAGTATTTCGCTCATCCTTGCTCGCTTACATACTTTCGCTATTTTAGCAACACGAAGGAGCGTTACGAAGAATAAATTATTTGCTTTTATATAAGATGTATTGCAAATAAAAAAGTTTGGCATTCAATATCATTCCTTTTCATAATTACTTATCACTGAGATCCAAAATAATTATAACACATTTACTTCCACGTCTAAGTGGAAGAAATGAAATATATCTATTTTAGAAGGTGGTGAAAAGATTAAGTTTGTGATTACATATTCATAACATGAAAAAGCGTACAAAGAAAATTTCAATGTATACGCATCATATTAAATTTGATATTTATTGATAGTATGAAATAGTTATTTGTTTATTGTTCAAAGATACGTGAAAATTAATAATAATCGTACATCTCTTAAATTACATATTTTTATACCGACATAAACTTCAAAACTACTTTTTCATCGTATAAAACGATTCTCGTTGTCTAAGATCATTTGAAGGCTGATATACTAATTATGTGCCGGTGATCATGAAAATGACTTATGTTATTTATTTTTCGTTTCGAGATATTTAAAGCGTTCCGTTCGAAGCATGAACTGAATTCCACTTAACCACGCAACAATCAACTCAATCCAATGGTTCAATATCTATTACCTTGCAAAGATGATTTTAGATTATTATAATCTAAATAGACCACTTTCAAAATCACCGGTACATACCTAATATAGATTTTGTTTTCTTTATAAATGATAATAATATGACAATAAAATAACATTATTGTTAACGCATTTTGATAATTGTACAAATTTGAAAAGGATAACCTTGGAGGTAAAAATGTTCCATCGCGATATTCTTCAAGTAAAATCAAACAACTTCTTCCTGTAGATGTTCTTATGCTGCCAGAAATAACGAAAATGCGAAGGTCAACAACAATAATAAATATCGGATGAAACATAAATATCAATTTGTTTACTACGTAAAAAGATAACGGTATGTTATAGCATTTGATAAAAGTCTTAAGTTATCTATGTATATATTTATGTATATATATCCAAAAATACATAACGATTATTTTTAAAGTACGTTTTCCATGTCTATGCACAGGGTGTCTAATTATATATCTATGAGCCTAAGTAAATATCTATAGCGTTGATTCTAGACGTTAAAACGATGAAAAAAATCATATAAATAAATTAAAGCTGCCATAGGTCAATAAATCAACCGACGAATCTTTCTTTCTTGTTTCACTCGCTCTGAGTCAAATAAATGAAATTTTAATAATAATCAGTAATGGTAAAAATTCTATAGTCATTGTTTGTTTAAAAAGAGAGAGAAACACAAAGAATGAGCGAAGTAGAAAGAAAAGTCCGTCAGCTGAGTCATTGATCAACGCAATTGTCATTATATGCACATATCTCTAACGTAAAATTAAATTGTTTATGACTTGAAAAATAATATTTATGTGCACGAATATTTATTGTCTTCTTGTCTAGAATCGATCTTATAACTAATTTCCACATACTTTAGGACACCCTGTATATTGTGAATTTATTAAAACATAATAAATACAGTTATCGATACTGCATTATCGATAGCATATTACAGCATATATATCATTATCGATAGCAGGTTATAGCAATTATCGATATATAACGTTGCTCATTGACGACAACCGTATTTATATGATTTATAGTTTAGATAAATTCTCAAGTAGTCATTTACATATTTTATTTAACATTATTTACGATCATAGTGTAATAAAAGCATCAAAACGAATTTCAAAATATAATAATAGTAACTTAAATAACAATAACATATATGTTTGAATTTACTAGCAGAATTAAGATATGTTATCAAAATTAATGTTTTAAGTATGTGTACATGATTACTTATCTATGTATATAACCGCCTTTATTTATTTTTTTTTCTTATCTTTATAGTTTGGCTTTATTTTCATAGATACATTCAAAAATGTCGTCAATACTATATGCATCTATGCATATCGTATGTAAATTTCAATTAGGTTTGGTTAAGTTTGAGTACAATTCATACAAAATTTCATATTATATCATCGTTAACAGAAATTGAAAATATTTTAGCCACGATAGGAAGATCTGCAATTACATATTCGATTATCAAAGTATGAGGTTATGTATAGAGTTGTTTACGAATACATATATCGTAGAATATTTGCTTTCTTTGCATTAAACACGTTCTATATTTTGGGTGTATGCATTAGTGTTCGCACTAACGTAATTTATTCTATGATCGACTGAATTCTTTATTTAAATTATTGTAAAATTTCCAACAATTGGAAATTCTATTATTTATCGCGTGGTATTGCATTTCGTCCATTTGCGGATGGCTTGAAGCAAAGTTATAGACGTTCTATTAAGAAATGACTCGACAACAATGATTGAATGAGTATTGATATTCGATACTGGTTCGACTAAAAATTTATGCTCCCATAATAACTCGTTTTATGTTATATTTGACACAAACCTAACCCAAATCTACCTTTAACATATCCCAAACATATGTCAATCCTATTTGAAATCTCACAAATATGATATGTGTTATTCGAAATATATCCTTACGTACGTGTACATATCTGTGAACTTAAAATTGAATGACGTACAATTATATAATCCTAATGACATATCTCAAGGTGATATCGATGAGGATTTTTGTTTTAGATGATTATCCAATCTATAAATTAGTAACGCTTAGATTTAAATTATATCAAGACAACAGCCATCGCAATTATTTTCAATTCCACAATGGCGAAACTAATTTAAGAACTAAAAAAATTAATTTGCTTAATTAGATTATTAAAATGTTAATTGTTATAGCACTTCTGATACTTTCAAGAACAACATTTTTTTTAAATAATTTAATTTATAAAATTTATAAGAATACATATCAATAGCATTAAAAATATATGAGTTAAAAGGTAAAGACAATATTTGTGAACAAGTCCCATGTATAAAAGGAAATTATTGATCTGCAATAAAACTATAACTCTGCACATAGAAAATAATAGACAATGCATTATTTGCGACACGTGTCACAGTATTAACGTTCAACTTTCAGTTCGGCTGGTATGTATTACCACCGAGACACACATATTAACGGCTCGAAAAGTAACTAAACAACGATGTAAATTCTGATAAATTTATAGAGATTAAAGACATTTAAATGTTTATGTTCCGCTCTACGTTTGAAAAAGATATTATATATGCATACATGTATAACTAAAATACGTGCGTGCTTTAATTTCTTGTAATATTTGTATTTGAGACATATATTTACAAAAGGCCTCGTCATATCATATCACAATATACAGTTTGTATAGAATAGATCAGCTTCTCTGTATAAGAATAATGTTATCATCAACACTTGTTTGGTTCTTTGGACGGTAACAAATACATATTGTGCACATTGAATTCACTAAAATAGTATCTATTGCATAACATAATTGTTATATAATTATGTACGTACGTATGTTTCTATATTGTTACAAATTAACCGACTGTAACAATGAATGTACGATAAATTTATGGTTAATAGTTTATTTTGATACAGAAATACCATATTTTCAGATTATATATTCTTATTCGAACAAGGGAAAGAATTTAAGAACTTTGTTCGAAACTAAGTGAAGTAATCAAAAATAAAATAAAAAATAATAATTACTATTATTATTTTAAATAAAGAATAAAATAATAAAAGATTAATAAAAAGCCAGTATTTTCTTTCTCGAAAAAGTGTAATTTCGTACATCAAAATTTAATTTTTCCTAAAAGTGCCTTTAGCACGGCACATGCTTTTACATGTCAGTGTAAGAGTTAAGAAATTCATTTTCTAACAATACTACTTACGTAGTTAATTATTATTTAATAACATTCTTTTCAGTGTTTATCTTACAGTCTAATTATTATTCTATGAATCGTATTTTCACATTATGTTATGTGCACAAAGAAGAAGCAAGATATAATAATAATGGCCCCTTTTAAACACAAACAAAAAGTTTATATATACGCGTATATAATATTTGGTTATATACAGGGTGTTCACTTCCACGCTACTAGTTCTCAGCGTTCTTCTATAAATATGGTAGACAATGCAACAGGAAAAGAATGAATGATGCAAAGTGAATTGCATATTCGCAATATATTTTTCACAAGTGTAATAATGCATATGCATTTCACAGTAACATAAGCGAGATAGTTTCAAGGATATTTTAAGTTTAATTTCAATTTTGTAGAATTTATCACATGTAGGACAAAGAAAACGTAAATAGGAAAGTACTGTGTTACATCTTTCCTTGTTTTTTACAATGCTCTACAAAAGTTAAAATAATGAATTAATTAAAGTTAAAATATATTACTATAATATTATTTTAAACTAACCAATTTTCGACCATGTTACACCAATACTTTTTTTTCGTAGAATGTTGAGAGGATTCAGTGTATGCAAAAAAATATATGTAAAAAAATATGTAGTTCACTCTGAATGTTTTATCGTTTTCTTTTCGTTTTTTCCTCATGTTTATCGTTTATCGCTGCGAACTAATAGCGTGAGCACCCTATACATAAACTTTATGTAATATGTATATGTATACATATATAATTAATTATTTATTATGTAAATACGAAAATAAATTGATTAATCCTATTGAAAAATCAATGAAAAATTTAATCGGGAAGAGAATAACAAAAAATACGAATAAACATTTGCAATGTACAAGACTGTGAAATTTTACAATTTTTAGATTTTTAAGAATTTTAAGATTGCAAAGTACTTACCATTGACCTTTCGGAATAGACCCATTTTGTTTGTAGAATTGGTCACTGATATATGAACGACAACTTGATATTTTCAGTTGTTTAAATTATAAACCGTATCTGTATTTGAAATCGACGGTTATTAATAATGCTTTTAATCGGTATCAATAACAATTTTGTAATAACGGGCAAGAAATTTTCGCGTCAAGTTACTCTGGAGGATATCATCAGGATTTAATCAACTTTGTAAACTGTTGGTTCACTTGCATTACATCACGTTCACGCAAATGTCAGATATTAGTAATAGCGATTCTTTTTACTCTTCTTCTGGACTTCGAAATCATAAGTTTTCACGGAGATGCTGAAAAAAAACACCACTATCGCTATATCCGAATTCTATATTTAATTATAATAGAATTACTCAGAGTTATGTAATATCACATATTATATGTAGAGAAACTAAGATTGAGAACAAACACAAAGAATATTTAAAAATATGTCGCCAAATACGTATATCTGTATGTAATCTGATTAGCGAGGTTGACACGAAGATAATCTAAAATGCACATTCACTTTATCATTTTTATGTTATTGATAAAGTTAATACCACTTAAATTCAGTGAATTATATGATATTAGTGTTGTAATTGTCATATTATATATATACATTTACATTAAATGTGTACTTTCAAGCATTTGATAAAGTTATTTAATTAAATATATAAGAAACTGAAATATTTATTCGAAATTCATCGGATACTATAATAGATTATATTATTGTATTATTTTCTACTGATCCTTTAAATGTAAGAATATTACATTTTAATTAAAAAAGAAAGCTATGAATAATACACGAAAATGAAATTTAATAACTTTAAAAGCTGAAATTAAAAACTAACATTTGACATTATTGTAACTCAAATTTAAACGAAATCTTATGAAATTAAAAATTTATAAAAATTTTACTATTTTATGTTACATAAGATTAACTAGTTATTTGAATTGGAATTCGAATTTTTTAATGTTACAAGTTATTATTTTCTAATATGCATTTTCCAATTTTTTTTCTTAACTAATCTATCTTTATATTTTTATTTTGCACGATGACACAGTGCATCAGTCTAATAATTAAGAAAGATAGCATACGATTATCCGAATAATATATATATATTATTCTGTTCGCATATTGTTCTGTTTCTGTATTGCATCATATTTTATGTACTTTATTGGAATAGGATTATAGGATTGTATGTACATTGTAGATATATTACATATTCCAAAAACATTGAATAATGTACGGATAGTGCAATAAATATAATCATAATTACAATATGCTAATAATTAAAAAATTTGTTAAATATTTCGAATTTTAAAACAAGGCAATATTATATGTTGATTAATTGATAGAAGTATAATTTTGTCTAAGTATTGAATTATAATTAAAGTATAATATAACTTTTAACATTCTAGTACATTAAAATACATTTAAAAATTCATATTTTCATTTAATATATTCAAATAATAATAAAACTCGAATAAATATTAACACTAAATAATAAAATAAATAATTGCACTTACAACTAGTGTAAATCACGAGTATCATCAACTTACACACAGCACGCGTTTATTGCATGATGGCACAATGAGACTAACCTATTTCAGTCGTATCTTTTCTAAGATCGTAAAACGTACAATAATATCCCGCCAATTTGTCGATCAATATTCACAAAGCTATGTTACTCTTTGTTAATACGATTTTTCATGTTAAAATATAAAATTGATTTCCGTTTAATCTATTCCCATACACACATAATAAACCTTGTATAAAGAATTGTAATATTTATTTTACTAATATTGTTAAATCACAATAAAACGCAACACTACACGCCGATCAAAGGAACTGTTACACATACGCCATGGCAAACGTGACTACGTGACTACGTGACTGAAAGACAGTCAGTCACTCCCGTCGTCGTCACTAATTCTTACTGAACGGCGAGACGCTACCTTTTTTTAGTCCCCAATTCGCGCTTCTTTTCTCCTACCACAATCACCTGTTGAATGTATGTGTATGTATAATGCATTCTCTGCATAGATGAATGAATTACATATTATGGTAAGGATAACGATTTTCTGACTGAAATTTCACACTATTATCCTTCTATTTGTACGTATAAAATAGCTTTAATTAATATTAACATAGATATTATTTTCATAAAATTATAAAATAAAAAGTATAGAATTAATATCAACTATTTTAATACGATATGTAATAAATATCTGGTAATATCTACATATTTATTTTGGAATATTATTTTTATCAACTATAGGTAACCACAACAAGCCTTGCTTGTGCTTAGAAGAAATAAGTAAACGAAATTCTACAAATTTTTTAAATATAATTTGTGAGAAATTTAATTGAGTATGTGCATATTTAGTATATCTATGTAACACAATTATTTATTAAATATAAAATATTATGCGAAAAGAAATTATTTTTAAAATTACAGAAAGTTAAATAAAAATGAATAAATCAATTTAAGAAAATAATTTATTAGGCTTTAATTACTTGCTTTTAATTTTTCCATATTCATGAATATTTTATAATTAGTTAAATCAACTTCTATATACACATGTGTCAGCGTAGCTCAGTTTGTAATAACGCAGGATTTCTTTAAATACTAGGATTTGGGAAATAATATTACTTAAAATTGTATTATTTTAATGTACGATCATACTGAATATAAATTATTTTGTAAACTGATTTATAAATCCACAAAAATTAAGATTAGATGATATTCTAATAATCTTAAAATATATGAAAGCAATAGGTAGTATTTAATTTTAATAGTACAAAATACATGTAAAAAGTTTAAGCTAATATAAAACATCTTATAAAAAAGAGTTAAAATAATGATTGCAATACTAATATTACATAAAGGTTAAAATTAAAATTAGATTAGAAGGTTAAAATTTTTATTAAATAGATATGTTATAATTTTCAGGCTTTTATGTAAAGAATTTAATTAAACTTATGTTGTAAGTCAGTAATTATTCGCATTATTTTATTTCATGAAAATGTAGCAATATTTTAATTTGTCATCAAGACTAATATGTAAAATAGTTTTGCTTATAACAAGAGTAGTTTGATAGTATGGAAAAAGGGGATATATGTATATTATCTAGGACTAATTATTTTAAATATCTAAATTATTAAATGACTACTGACATATTTAGTACATGAAGTTATATCTGCGTTAATACATACAAATTATAACAATATTTTATTTATGTAATTTATGAAAAAATAAACTAGTAACTAATATACATACTACAATATTTGAACTGTTAAAAAATTCAAATTTTCATATACTATATATGTACATATACGTGGAAATGTTTGAGTAAAGAAAATATTTCAATTATGTAATGATAATATAAAAATGTATTTATATAATTTCAATTTATTACTCATAACAAACAGTACCGATTTCAATAGAAAAGCTTTGATCTGGTTTTCCAATATCTCGTAAGGCCACATCTATTATAGGTAGTCTTACAGGCTTATCAGTTTCATATGAAATTACTGTTTTACCCCATTGTCCATTATATGTCTGTAAAGATATTGTCATAAATGTTATAATGTTTTAATGTTAAATATTTTGCAAGGTTAACAAATCATCATTTGAATAATACAAAACTTACTCTACATTCATCAGTTATCATTTCATATCTTAGACGTTGATTTCCACGTGGTGTTAATTCTACGTCATTCCAGGTTAAAAATTTCATACCTTTTCTATACGTCTTTCGCTCAGAATCAAAATAGCCTATGCTATTTCTACAGTGATATATTATATTTTGGTATGCATGTCTCGATAGAAGTTGCAAAAAGCCAATTTGATTACTATCTGCTTTATATGTAATCTATATGTTATGGATATTAAAAATGTATAGAACAATAAATTGATTCATCATATTGAACATGTATACTATTACGCAACAACAGTAAAAAATTGTTACCTTCATTCCATTTTCTATTTCGCTTAACCAAGTTTCTGGTTGATCAGTAATATAGTTAATTTCTGGGGAACGTACAGGATTAGGCAATAAACATGTTGCACGTTTCTTAGCATCACAATACACTAAAATTGCATCTCTTGTATCACCTTCATTAGGATCAATCCAGTACTCTCCTATAATAGGATAATATTTTTAGTAAATAAATTCATACTTCCTAAAATGAATTACTGAAAAAAATAGTTGCAGTATTAAACATTATTTCTCTACTTATAAACTGACCAGAAAGTTTATCTGGATAAGCAGTATAAAGATCTCTGCAAGTTTTGGCTGGTGAACTTTTTCCACCATCTGGTTTTACAAATTTCTGGAATGATGATTTCAATTGTTTATATGCCTTCAAAATGAGTTCTTTCCTTTCTTCTTCTGTCATGTCTTGACTAAACATTCTAGGTGGTTCATCACCAACTAATGGATCTGGTCCTTTAGTTTGACCTTGTCCTATTCACATAATAATATGATTAATTCCATGATATGGAACAATATTTAATAATATTTAATAATAATAGTGAGTATAATATAAAATTATAAAGTAATTTCATGGTTTAGAAAAATTATACTAATCACCTAAAAGTGCAGCTAAAGAAGCAGCATCATATCCTAATCCAAGTTCACCGGGTGGACCTGGAGGCCCTGGAGGACCAGGAGGACCTGGTGGTCCATGGCGACCTTCTTCACCTGAAGGACCTTTTGGTCCTGGATTACCAGTTAATCCAATTGGCCCAGGGCTGCCATCTCGTCCAGGACTACCTCTAGGTCCAGATTCGCCGTCTTTCCCAGGTAGCCCAGGAAGTCCAGGTATTCCTTTCTCCCCTGGTAGACCAGTAGGCCCAGGTAAACCTTGTAAACCAGTAAATCCTCGATGGCCTTTCGCACCCTTCTGACCTTCTTCTCCGCGATCACCTTTAGGACCTTCCAATCCTATAGGTCCTGGTTTCCCTCTAGGTCCCTAATTGTAGAAATGGTATTATTTGATTTTTTTTATTTCAGTTATTTTAAAGTCACAATAAAAATACATACCAATTACAACTATTATAAATTATTATCATGTATCATGTATACATAAATAATATGAATGATGAAACTAACTTGCTGTCCTTCTACACCCTGTGGTCCTGTTTCGCCCTTTGGTCCTCTTTCTCCAGTTGATCCTGGAGCACCTGCTTGACCAGGTGGTCCCTAGTTACCAAAGTGTACATGATGCTCATATATAGCTATATACATAACTGTTTTACATTATTAAAATTTTATATTTGTTTTTTATTGTAATTTATAAAAAATACACTATAGTCATATCTTACGGATAAACCAGGAGAGCCGGGCAATCCCGTTTGCCCTACCGCTCCCGGTGGTCCTTTATCTCCAGGACGACCTGCTATTCCAGGTGGTCCGGGTTTACCACTGGGCCCTTCTGCTCCAATTTCTCCTGATGGTCCATGTGGTCCAATTGGTCCAACTTGTCCAGGAGGTCCAGGTGGACCTTCTGGTCCAGGTTTCCCAGATACACCAGATTCACCCTGTTATATTACATTAAATCAAGTATAAATTATTTGCAATTCATAACTTAATATAAGTAGATTTATGTACATTTCACAAGATAAAGGGATAGTTGAACTTACAGGTGCTCCTCGTATTCCTCTAGCGCCTATTGGTCCAGACGGGCCTGGTAAACCAGGTAATCCTCTTTCGCCAGGAGAGCCTTGAGGACCTTGAGGACCAGGAGTACCTGGTGGTCCTTGAGAACCACTCTCGCCTTTATTTCCATCTGCACCAGGTGAACCTGGATTCCCAATAGGTCCAGGATTTCCGGCTCGTCCTGTTTCTCCAATATTACCTTTACTACCTGGTAACCCAGGCGGTCCTGACGGTCCTATTGCCCCTGGTGGGCCCTATACAGATTTAAGATTATTAGTTCAATTACATTAATATTTTACGCTTTGTCTGTAACAAAATAGTGTAATATATTAATAAGTAAATATTCTCTAATATTTACGATAATTTAAACAATATACTTCGATAATAAAATGAAACATACCGTTGCACCAAGGATTCCTGGTACTCCTGGTGGTCCCATAATACCAGGCTCTCCTCTAGCACCTGGTTCTCCTCGTACTCCTTTAGCTCCCGTCAAACCAACTAGACCTTGTGGTCCAGTTTCACCTGGGCTACCTGTAAAATTTATGTTAGAAGCATATATTTACAAAAGATGTAAAATTTGATATGTTTTTATTTCATGTAGTACATGTTAATTATTACCAGCTAGACCAGGATTTCCTTGATCTCCTTTTAAACCTGGATAACCACGGTCACCCTTCAATCCTGGTAAACCAATGAGTCCTTGTGGTCCTGGGAAGCCTTGCAGTCCTTGTAATCCTTGGGGCCCTCTTTCTCCTGGATTGCCAGGTGCACCTACCTCTCCTGGAGATCCAGGTAATCCAGGATCGCCTCGTTCTGCTGGTTCACCTGGCGGTCCCGGTGAGCCAATTTGACCTTGTGGTCCACGCTCTCCAATCCGTCCTATAACAGAATATGTCTACATTATATATCTTTTTAAGGTAATAAGTATGTTAATTTTTTTGTAATGTACAACCTGGTGGTCCTTCAGGGCCAGGCGGTCCGCTAGATCCTCTTTCTCCTTTTGGACCTGACTCTCCCGTAGCTCCTCGTAAGCCAGGCAATCCTACTAATCCAGGTGGTCCTGAAATTCCTCGATCTCCTTTTGCTCCAGGTAATCCCTGAAATATAACACTTTATGTAAAATCATATAAACAAATAATATGTTAAAAATTAAGAACTTCTTATGCAAAAAGTAATTTCTAATAGTTTATATTGAATGGATTTAAAATTAACATGTAAAATATCTAACGGGAGGTAAACGCTTACGGGAGGTCCATCTAATCCTTGTGCACCTGGTTCTCCTCTTGGTCCTGTTAATCCTGGTCCTCCTGGTGTACCTCTTTCACCAGGAAATCCTCGTTCACCTCTATTTCCAGGAATACCTGGTGGACCAGGTGGTCCTTGAACACCTGATTCTCCATCTTTTCCTGGTGTTCCTGGATTACCAGTAACGCCCGGAAAACCCTAGTTACATAATCAAATTATGTAATAAAATTATACTGCCCCTTTATTATTGTTACGCCCATTTTATAAATATGTTTTACATTTAAAGCAATTATTTTCAAAACCAATATTCATTATTGAAAAATTGGGTAGCGGAAAGAATGGAATATGCAAGTCTGATTGGTTCTAGTCTATTAGAATCATTTTCTCTGACATAATCATAACGATAAGGTCTACGTGTATTTTTTTTCATTTTATACGTATCTTTATCGATAGAATCGAATAAAGCAATAATGACCGATACATGAACTTCAGAACATATAACTCTGTGTTTATTATATATTTTCGAACGTTTAAGATATACCTGAAAACCTCTAGGACCTGGAGATCCTGGAGGTCCCCGTTCACCATCTACTCCTGATGGTCCAGGTGAACCTTGAGGTCCTGGTGCTCCTTCCTTTCCCGTATCACCTCTAGGACCAGGTGGTCCAGGATTTCCTGGCTCACCAGCTTTTCCTGATTCACCCTTTTAACGAGTACATTTTCCGTAAAAAGATTAATTTCGCATACTTATATTATTATTATATTAAAAACAACAAAAATACAAATATTGATACCGGATATCCCTTTTCTCCTGGAAGACCTATTGGACCAGGTAAACCTTGTAATCCAGCTGGACCTTGTTCACCTGGTTTTCCATCAGCACCTTGAATTCCTCTGTCTCCTGGGTTTCCTGGTTTCCCGGGAGCACCAGGGCGACCCATTAAACCACGTGTACCCTGTAATATTTTATTTCAACTATTTCTCTCTCTGTATAATTTAAATTATTTATTAAAATACTAGTTACGGTAGTAATACTATAAATGCTAATATTTGGAGAATTACAAAACATAGTTAGATATTCTAATATATATTTCTTAAAATATAAAGCATAAGTACAAAGTAAAATTGTAGTATTAGCACATATAATTAACTAAGCGTGGATCATTAGAAAAAATATTATATCTTTTAGTTCCTCAAAAAAATAAATATTAAACTCATATTTAACATTTTTACGAAATACAACTTTACAAGATATATGACATGTAACTTTATCCGTTATTATTTAATTTAATTTTTTATTATTATTTAGTTTTCTAAATGTAAATATTTGATGAAATGTTATTTTCCTGTATTTTTAAAATAATTATGGACAGAGACCTGTAAACCGGGAGATCCTGGGCGACCAGGATCTCCGTTAGCTCCTCTGAGCCCCATTGGTCCAATTGGTCCACGATCTCCAGACTGACCTGCAAATAATTATATTAATACATCATTGTATAAGCAGTTTTACCATTAAAAGTTTTAAATAAGACTTAAAAGATCATGTCCAGAAATTAAAAAAGAATTAAGAATGCATGTTCTTCAAAAATGCGTCTTTGATAATAATTTTGACAAATTATGATGTTTATGACGACATACCTTTGGGTCCCATGGGGCCATCAGGTCCCGGAAGACCTGGTGCGCCTGGTGCTCCACGTTCTCCGGCAGGACCGGATGTACCAATTGGTCCGCGCATTCCTCTTTTTCCTCGTTTACCCTCGTTCCCAGGAGGACCAGGCAAACCACGTGGTCCTGGAGTTCCTGAATCACCTTTAGCTCCACTATCACCTTTGAATCCTCTTTCACCTGAAAGTCCCTGTGAATTATAATATTTTGGTACATATAGTGCAATAAGAAAAACGAAGCACACAATTTAAAAGTTTAAGAGATGAGAGAATAGGAATACAAAAACAATATTTACAGGCATGCCTTTCGCTCCTGGAACACCAGGATTGCCAGGTATTCCAGGTTGTCCGCGAGCTCCAGGGAAACCTGGAGCACCAACTAAACCAGATGCTCCTGTACTTCCTTTTTCTCCAGGTATTCCATCTTTTCCCTGGGGACCCTGAGGTCCTGATTCACCAGGTTGACCAGGACGACCAGTTTCACCTACGTAGGAAAGAGAATTGAAATATGTTATATCTCTTAAAGATATAATTTTAAAGTCGAATTTATTTAACAGTATTGATTACTATAATATAATCCTATATACACCTTTTCAATTTATCAACTTTGAAAATGGTTTCCTAAGATCTTACTTATCAGCGATGTATACAAGTAGTATTAGGATATTTTGTTGTTTACTTTCAAATTATACTATACTATACGATATTTTTATTTATGGTGGTAAAAGTTTGTTGATTATCTCAAGTCACTTGATCATGGTAAATAATATCTAAAGTAAGAAAATATACCTCGGGGGCCTTGTATGCCTTGGCTTCCTTTTGGTCCTTGTGCTCCTTGATCTCCTTTTACACCTGGACTACCTGGAAATCCAGGAGAACCTGGTTTACCTACCGTACCCTATAAAAGTTACATATTTGTTAATACAGGGTCGATACTATACAGACGATTTTCTCTTTTTCCTTTTTCTTTTTTTTTTGTTTTTGCTTTCCAGAGTTTCTAAAATACATCTGGCAAAATACATCTTCAACATTATAGAGTTTTATTTTCGGGATTTAATCTCCAGAAATTTGGGATTCAAATTGTTCTTTCGATCGCTTGATAACTCCTTTGGGGAAGTCTCAAAGGGAAGGAATGATTGAGCAGCCGTGGAGAACATTCAAACCAAAATGCAGGAGTTAATGCCAAATGTTTTAACAAAGATCATGCAGAATATTATTAAAACAGCTCGACTTTGTGAGGCTAAAAATGGTAGGCATTTATGCATCATAGTTTTTTACACGTATTATTTCGCGACTCTTTTGCACCACTCTATATTTGTAATCTTTGTTATACTACTTACAGGTTGACCAGGGGGCCCAGCAATACCATCCACTCCTCTAATTCCCGGAGGTCCAGGAGGACCTTCTCTACCCCTTTCACCACGTGGACCTGCAGGGCCCTATTTAATTATTAAATATCTAATAAATTATTGTTTTTATATCGTTAAAATATATGATTACAACTTAGAAAATTTAATTTTATTTATGTGAATGTGAATATTTAATATTTACCATCGGGCCTACATGTCCCATCGGTCCAGGTACGCCCATGGATCCTTTCTCACCAGATACACCTTGTTCTCCTTTTGCACCATCTAACCCTGGAAAACCTCGGTGTCCTTTTACACCAGGAAGACCAGGCATCCCTGGTAGACCTCTTGGTCCGACTGGACCAACCGATCCTGGAGGACCAGGTTCTCCATCTTCACCGGTATTACCCTAATAATAACATATACTTTTATCTAACTCTAATATTAATAATTTAGTCAACATGTATACATACATCCTTTCCCGGTAAACCAGCTAATCCTCTGGGACCTGGCGCTCCTGGAGGACCCAAAGTACCAGGTTCACCAGGTTCTCCTCGTACTCCTTGAAAACCCTGTGGTCCGGGTGGTCCAGGTGGACCTATTACAATTTGGAAAATATCGAATAGACGTCTAACAATTGAGAATAAAAATAGAAATACATAATCAGTAAAGCGAGTATAATGACCTGATGGACCACGCGGTCCGATAGGACCAGTTTGCATTTGTAAATAGGCTTCTGGACCATACAAAGGTGCTGCTGCTCCCGTCGGTCCTTTATCTTGATTTGCTTGAGATAAAGCTAATTGTTGATAATACATTGATACCTGTTAATAACAATTTAGTTTAAATCTAATATTCGCTAGAGTATTACAAATGTTAACACTAACAGCGATAATTCACTGCTACGTACGTTGCAATATTCAACATCATTTTGTTAATAATCTATATTAAATATTTATACTATCCGTGTTAATCACAAATTTATATATTAATAATAATCAGATTCAAATAATAAATCTTAGATAGAAATAAATGTTAATGACGCTACTTACGTCAGGTATAGGCCCTGGCGGCCCCGGAGGTCCCGGAATTCCCGGAGATCCAGGATGTCCTGGAAATCCAGCATCTCCCGGACGACCCATATCTCCAGGTCGACCAGGTTCGCCCTAATTTATGAAGACGATAAAAATTATTATTGGAACGTTGCATATTGTTATGTCGTATTTTTCACAAAAGATTTTATGAAGAATTCACAGTCTAATGATAAAGCATATACATATGTGCCATTGATGATATATCGGTTACAAATGTAAAATATGTATGTTTTTGTAATAATATTTACCCTGGGTCCAGGAACAGCGACCGCGCTAATCACGTTACTTTCACCAGGAACAATCTCTGTCGGTGACTAGCAATATAAATAAATTATATTTATTATTATATATATCCACAACTTCATAGTATGTTTTGAATTTCATACTTACTGCATGATTTTGTTCTGGCGTTGTTTGCACTTCGTTTGGTAATATACCGACTACGACATTCCAAACGAATCAGTGTTTAAAAAAATGTTAGCTACATGATTTTACATCTATTTAATCATCCATCATGGATACATAACAAGAAATATGTTTGATATCCAATGATACAATACATCATTGTTTGTTAAATGTTGAAAACATAATGCTTGTTAGCGCATAAAAAGTTATTACGAACGAATCATGTACTGTACGATAAAAATTATCAATAGCTTGCGGATTCTTATGAAAATTCATATTTTTGACTCTTACAGATGCCAAAATGATAATACAAAATATAATAATTACTTGACAGCATATAATATTTATTATGAATTTGCAGTCGATAAATTATATGCACATTAAAATATCAAATACCTTGACTGAAAGTTCGAATTGTCGCTTGCGTTGGTACATCTGTAGACAGTCCAGGTCTGTAGAAAGTTTGCAATGTCTCTGTCGGTAATTCACCCCTGCCTTAAGATAACATAATATAAATGACGTAGTTAATGTTTTGCCACTATTTTTTATCGGCGTTATATCGTTATCTTCCGTTAACATTTAATTCGTTACCTTTTATAATCATACACAATTTTGTCGCTATCTATTCTAAACAATTTCCTATTCTTCTATGAAAATTCAGTCATATATGATTCCTTTTCTTAGTTACTTTTACACAACGCATGTTTCTGCGTGTATTTCGTTACGGATTCTTTGTTACATATTGTACGTACTTGCAGTATTGACGTTAGATGTAACTGGTGGTGATGGCGCAGTTGTAGTTGTAGTTTCTAAACACAAATGTTATTAAAATATAAATATTGTATAAGGCATATAATAAAATATTAATATTATAAAACAGAAAATAGGAAATTATGGAATAAAAATAAGATAGATTCGAATAGGTACACGTGACATAAGTGGAAATATTATTATGATACTTGTTAAACGAGTAAAAAGCTAATACGACTGGAATATACATCGAGATGCGTTTCGCTTAATAGACTACAATAAAAATCTTAATTGTTAATTTTTATCAGTTAATGTAATTGATTAATTGAATTACGCAAAGCGCTAAAACAAGCATCTGATCCAAAGCTTCCGGTGTTACTTGCATGGTTATTAATACTTCCTTTAATTGCTTCGCAACGACATAGGAAATAACCTCTTACAATAACGAAGAACTGTTAGGTAATTTCATAGCATATCTAAAGCATAAGACAGTATAATAATCATCACTATTGGCGATTGTCGTTTTCTGTATATATTCTATATACTACGAAATGAACGTGTTATACGTTCTCACGTGGGAATTGAAATTAATATAAAAAGTTTACAGAATTATTACACTTATCAAACCTAAAAATTTGGAATCATTTATCATTGTGTAAATGTATTAAATTTTCAGTTAGAACAATGGTTTTTTTTTTAATGGTTTTCTATCAAATTCACTATGCAAGATACGATAAAGTAGCTGTTACAACGGAACAGAAATTTATTCTATGTATAAAAATAAATCAAAAATATAAAATAAATTCTCCTCGTTCGTTAATTTTTGAGAAAAATCATAAGAACTTCTCTACATTACGATTTACATTTTATTATGAATTATATATTATAAACTATATAAATACATTAACTTTGCTTGAATTTGCATGTTCATATAAATCGGATTTTAATTTTCAGGATCACGATGGTGGAATAATTTACGTAGAAGATGAAACGAAGTCTCTGGCAAATAAAGAATCATACGGACTTGTCGGCTGATTAGACGTTAAACTACATAGAGACAGTGCGAGGCAGACTCGCGAGGCTGCTAAGGATTGTCGGTTTTTTGACGAGATCAAAGGTGCCTCGCAGTTTTAATTATGTAATCTACATGCAGTAGTGCGAGGAACGCATATAGCTTTTATACGTAGCTTTATAGCGTCACTTTGAATTCATCGAGCAAAGATTTGTAGGTGTAAGATATCAATGCAGATGTTAATTTCATCCCCATAAATATCACATGGAAAGATTCACTTGCAACATTAATTACAATACATGTATGTACGTATATTAAAAACAAGCGACAAAAATCATTAAGAAAATCAATTTTTCTATATTTTACTATTAATTACAAATGTTAATATTTATTACAAATGTTAATGAACAATTGAAAATGGTAGAATTAAAGAAACGAATAGTACAACGAATTACATTAAACGAGTAAACTTTCACGTTCTTTTCTATAGCATCGTCTTCCTTCTTAAGGTTGATCGTTTATAAAACTCATAAATGTAAAAGATAATAGCTAACATTAAATTAACAAATCGTATCTGTTGCAGGAAATAAGTTCTTTATCTAAAGAAAACTTTGTTGCTCATTTTGTGAGACGTAATTTCGAAACAAAATGAAATCATTGCAAGTTGAATCCACTGTTCCTCAAAAAGCAAGCGATCTCTTACGCGCGCTATAATATTCTTATTTTTATCACCGTGATGTTTGACTTCATATAATAAAAAAGAAAACTCTGAAAGGAATTAGAGCAACATACCTGAAGATCAATTTCACGTTTATCGTATTCTTAGAATCATAGCATTTTTCAAAATATACATTCTACGATAATAACTCCGTTAAAACAGATCAATTAAAATACATGTTCTCTGATTTAATGAATAAAAAAAAGTGGTACACAGGATGCAGTTACTGCACTTACTAAAGAGATTAAATTAATTCGAGCAAATTGCGTTAAATATTTGTAACTTAACATAGATATAACTCGATGCACAATTCTATCTTGTAAATATAGTTTGTATATATATTATAAAAAGGGTAGAAAGAATAAGTGTAAGTATAATATTCACCATTTCTATCATCGTAGTCATCGTAACCCTCGTAATAGTCGTAATCGTAATCACCATTCGCGGCTTGTTGAGCTTGCAGCGGCTTGGACCGTTGTTTCCTGAGTTTGGTCCGTATGGAATGAACCTGCGGCAAAAGAAGTTGGATGACGGCGAACGCCGCGGCTAACTGAAGGGCCTTCGGCCCCATGAGCAACTATGACGATAGCCAGTAACGTGATCCTAGAGCCAACTCGTCTTCGTCTGAAGCTGAGGACAACTAGACCTACGACAACTGGCGTATCATTTATTTAGCAGATGCTTTGTAACTCAGGGGAGGTCATCATCCTCCGTTTTACGATCTACATGCAGTCCTCCCACTGTCTTGATTCGATCTCATCCCTTCTCTTTGATCCCTTTCCTTCGATGTCATTTTTCTCTTCTATCCTCTTGTGTTTCTCATCGGAAACCGCGATCCTCTTCTTTTCTCCGCATTCACGCCAACACACAGGGGTGAAACGTTATCACGAAGAACGACGAAATCAAGCAACGTTCGTTAAATTAATTATTAACTTTACATACATGCTCGTATCCATGCTCGTTCGAACTTAAAACGTTTTGTAACTTCGGAATTTTTTAAGTATACAAAGGACATTTTTTGATTTTCAGAGACATTTTTGTTTGAATTTAATATTCATATGATTTATAGAAATATAGAATACCATTATACGACCCTAATGCCGTTACTTGAAAATCTTCGTATTCTCTAAATTACGAGAAAATATTGTTTTTAGCTTGTTTTTAAATTTGCGTTTAATAACTAGAAAGAAAAAAGAGAATATGTTAGCAAACGTAATTGAAAATTGACGTACCATTTATTTCAACACGATTGCGAAGGAAAGTCAGAGTAGTTACATATCGCTTCTTTTGTATGTATATGTCTATTTCATCCTAGATCCGTTTTACGAAATGGAGAGGTCATCACCCTTTACTAAGAAACTGCGTGTGTCTTTTATTGCGATGATCGAGTACGCACGCCACTTATTTTCTTCTGTTAAATATGCTTTTAATTTTATCCGCAGTGCTTTCGCGTATAATAAAAATGAGGGCAACAGGAAAGAAACAGAGTTTTTACGCCTTATGAAATAAAAAGATAATTCTTTCAACAATTTTTATAATTATCTTACTAGCTATATTCTATATGTACGTGCGACAAAATTGTAAATAAAATAATACGAATTTTACTTTTAGAGGACCAACGGAGAAAAGGGGACAGCGTGTGCTCTTTATCACACTGATCGTATTAATTTATAAGTTTATAAATTTTCTAAGTTTTGCAATAGCTATAGGAAATTGAAACGTACAATTCACCTTTTACAATTTGATGCGTTATATATCGTTTAAAATAAAAAAAATTACAAATAGAAGTTGAAAATGATGTGGAATAAATTGAAGAATAAAATGTTTTATTTTGGTATAATATCTATGAAAAAATACGAAGGTGTGACATTGTATATGGAAAAATAAATTTTGGCATAAAACTTGGCATTCTCCCCTTTTTCCGTAAACCCTTTATTTATTAATAACGCATATTTCTTTCCTTAATAAGAAATAATACCTAGTAGAATAATCTGTCGTTAAAACAAATGGCAATTTAATGGCATTTAAATAATTGTTTTACATTCCTGTTACGTGCACTTCGCACAATGATTCAAAACTATTATACGCATATTCAGAATGATTAAAGATATTCAAACACGTTGTAACAGTTCTTTTTTACATAAATTTAATACATTATAATACTAGTCTTTCATAAACATGGAAAATCATGTTAAAAAGGTCATGTTAGAAAAGAAACAAATTTTTACAGCTTTAAATATACATAGAACTTCTGGGAAATTTAATACTTTTAATTCTGGGAAAATAAAATTATTGTGTTAGGGTAACGTATGTGCGAAAAATAAGTATTACGCATGAAAAATAATAAATTTAATACCTTGTTTCTTTGCGTAACGATTATCCACCTTAAAATTGAAATACGGAATATTAAATCATGGTTAACGTAAGATGTACGTATGTATGTATGTATTTGCGGTCAGAATGTTGCGAAAGCGTGAATTAGAACATAAATTAAACGCGATGTATCATGCTGTAATAATATAGCGTTCCCGTTCAATATTCAAGTGGGATAATCAGCTGTGAAGAGGATTTTTTTTGAAAATGTAACACTGCTTATTTCATTTTCTTCTAACAATAAGCAACATTAGCGAATTTAATAGAAAGTTTGTTAAATTTAAACTACTGTTGCATTAATAAAAATTAGATATATGTATTAATTCTGTTAACATGCTTTATGTATGTTGAAAGGAAGAGGACAATCGACGTAGGTGACGTTACTTGAAAAATGACGTTATTTTCATGTTTTCACTTGAAGATTAGAAAACCCGATATATTTAAACCAGTGAAGTAATTCATGTATTTGTAAATTAAATATATTTATATTTTTATCTTTTAAATATATAATATATAACATTGTGTCATAGTAGACACCTTAAAGTACATAAGATTAAATTTGATATTAAGGGCTTAATATTAAGTGTCGATGTAACGTCAAGATGATGTCTATACTGCTTATATAGATCTCTGAATACATTCCTTGAATAATAATATATATTATTCCATCATTATAATCTAATAAGCATGAATAGTAGCGTAATCGTAGGATATAAGACGTTATAAATACCCATAAATTTGATTTGTTTCATTTCTATTAAAAAATTAATCGATTATCTTCTAATAGTCTATCAGCATATCTCCTTGCCATCAAACTATTTTTAATGTAACTTTTCTTTTAAACGGTTCTACGGTTCTACTTTTAACGGTAATAAGTTGAGCAAAAATACTTACATGGAAATTCTGTTATATAGATGTATAATTTAACGACTAAAATATTTGTTTAGAAATAAAAAAGAAAGATTATTTGCAGTACTTCCACGTACTTTACATAAGTATGCTTCTATGTTAGTTTAAAAAAAGGAAATTGTATTATAATCGTGATTAATATCATGTGCTTAAACATTTCATGGATTTGCCATGTATCCAGAAACACTAATTAAAAGGTAATGTAAAATGTAATGTATAATTTTCAATCTTTACCTTTAAGTTTCAATAGGTCACGATTGAATACATTAGATGGAAGAAGCTATTTCATTCATTATTTGGCTAAAAATACGATTACACGAACAGTTGATTGACATACTTCGTGATCATACTTCTAGTTTTTATCGGTTGCAGTTACGATACTATTGTCGATACAGATCACGTCATTTCGACTTAATAAGTTTATTAAACGACAATCATTATTTTGGCCGCATTCCCGGAGCGCGACTTACTTTACAAAGCGTTAACCGTAATAGGCTACATTGACCCAAGTCCCTGTATCGTTGTGTCCGACTATAAATCAGAGTTACCACTATTTCTAATAGTATAACTGGGCCAGTGTGATATTAGTCTGTGTTGTTTTCATAATCTTGCACAATGAACGTTTGCTATAATTCCTATTGTTGTATTTATCAAGCCCGAGTATCCTTGTTAAGCGTCTTTGCATCTGATTTGTTAATTAGAAGTAAGCAAACTGATTACCTGCCTTGTCATTCTTTCTATACATTAACGTAAATTCATCTTCGTGTTATGCAGTTGCTGCACATTCATTTTCAATTTAAGAATCTAACATATCCCCCCAAAAAAGTTTATTAACTTTTAACGTATCTAAATTGATAAAATACAAGGCATTTTAGGGTTATACGTACTCGTATTAAAGGTATCGCGATGAAAACTGGCGTGAATCCACACATTTGAAGATAATGGCTGTAAGAGAACCTCCAAATTCTCCATATAATTCTCCAAATAATACAACCTGTTTTAGCGCATTTAAAATGCTCATGTGTGTTCGCGCCAGCTCATGTTGACATACCTACGCCAGAGAATATAAGACTCTCTTTGTGCGATGACGATACGACCGCCGCGGACTTTTTTCTGCAACTATTTTAAAAAGCTACTTATCTCTCACACACAGTCTTGATGTATCATCCCTTGTAGTTCTCACAGCGCATTCAGTTTCCTGTTTGTTTCCAGTTTTTTCCTCGTCTTGTCGCGCATTCATCTTCACTGCTCAACTCCACAAAAATCAATTTTAATCAAACATAGTTTAAAACCTGACCGAGGATGTACCTATATGGGAAAGAAGATCGGTTCAACGGTTCTCGAGTAGCAAGATAACACACACATAGCCAAAGAAACGTTGCATTTGACAGTTTACAAACTATACACATATACATAATATAGGAAGAGAAGATATGTTTAAAGTTCTGCTGAATTCTAACACAATATTACAGCAGAGGTAAATTCTACAACTGTGGGATCTACATCTAAGCTTCAGTTGATATACGAATCAATATGCTGTCGATCAATTTTTAAACAAATAATTAAATTGTATTATTTGTCGATTCTATAGGAAGATTATAGGCATTATTTTTGACTATCAGATTCTCGTTAATTGATACATCTTACTTACATTCGTGTATGTAAGTATTGTTGCCATAACAATATGGCTAGTGTCTGAATATTTATGAGTTGTATTGTCAATTTAGCAATAAATTCTAAGTAATACTCCATAAAGCTGCGAAACAGAACCAGTAGAAATAAAACGAACAAATTATTAAAATCTTATAATTCCTTCTATGGCTGTCATACAGGAATAAATACGTTACATACTTGTTTTAATGGAAACTACGTACAGATCTCGGAATGTTATCTGCATCAGTGTCATCGTCATTGGTGTTCCGATTAAACTACACATTGTACGTACACAGTTGTTTCTGTAGGACATAACGAAGTCGTTAAAAACAAATACTTTCAAATAATTCGATAGAAGAATGAAAATCATATCCTCACGGATTAATTAAAATATGCGTTATGATTATTAACATTACACTTATGAAAACAGAATTCCGAATTTTTCATTTAACGTTTTCATGGTAACGTTGTGCTTTAAGCATAAAATGAGGAAGTTTTTTCTCATTTCTCGTACGACGTAGGATATTCTTCCAGTGAAAATGAATATGCTAAACTTTCTGGATATTCTCCGCTGGTCTAAAAATATGAGAAGATCGATATAAAGAATATAAACTTAAATAAATAATATTGGGACTCGTCAAATTCGTATTGATGTTTTTCAACTGATATTTATGTTTGTACAGGGTGAACCACGAAACATGCTCGGCTTAGATTATTTCATTGTTAGTGGGTGGATTAATAATTTTTTGTCTGATATAGCATGATTCGAGGGGAGCTTTAAAGTTATAAAATAGCAAACTTCTTCTGTCATCTTTCTTTTCCGAGTTTTCAGTCATCTTCAGTTTTTAATAGGTAAAATTTTCGTACACCTATCTTTTAGCCAACACTGAAACGAATTAGACAAACATCGTAACAAATATTTCGAATGTCATAATCTTCTCCTCTACGTCTTGTACGAGGTAAGTTGCCGCCCATGTATCGTTCGATTTGAGGATCCCTGTGTACCCCGCTGCTTAGACTAACCTACTTTCATTCGTGTAAGGAGGTTTGCTCGCGCACAGGGATACTGCGGCTAATTTTTAATTATCAGTAACTAAAAAACAAAGCCGAAAACGCAATCTTTTCATTCTTGATTTTCATCTTATTCTAGCTTCAAGAATCAGCCCTTCGATATTTTGATACTTGTAGCCGAACACGCTGTACAAAGCTTAATAAAATATTGTTACTGCACATTTTGTAAAAAGGATAGACATTTAAAAACTAACAAACAGTATATTATAATAAAATTGTTTATCCTAGAAAGGTACATGTTTACAGACTTACAATATAAAAATTATAATTTTTTTTAAACATTTTATATACTTAACTTAAAAATTGACATATTATTTTAATTTAATAGATAATCTATTACTTATACAAATAATTTATTACCAAACAACTTTACATTACTAAAGGCAATTTCTTATATAAATCTAGTTTAAATAAAAATAAAAATTTTCAAAATAATTAATATACGATAGTGGTATTACCCTACTATTTCCAAAGAAAGAAAAAGATTAGAAATAAAAGATTGAATTATTTGAATACTTTTTGAAATTTGACATTCATGGGATATTTTTCTAAATTCTGATGCAAGAAGGAGTTAAAATGTCTCGTATGTAAAACAAAACTATTACGTGCGAAAAATAAAACGACAAAATAAAACACAATTGAAATATGTATAACTATAATCGAAATATACCCTATCAATTAATGTGCGTGGGATATGTAGTTAAATCAAGAGTTAATACTTTACTTTCCAAACATTCTCCAACCTGTAATTAAAAAAAATACATATGTAATGCAATTTTGCTAGGATGATATAAATTTTCAGTTATACTCACATCAGGGCAAATACCAATTAATGCATCAGCATGAGAATAAAATTCTTCTTTCAAAGATATGACAATAGTTTGTAAAGAGCTTGTTTTATCGCGTATGTAACTAGCAACTTTTCCTATGTTAGTATTATCCAGTGCAGCATCGATTTCATCCAAAACAAAGAATGGCGCAGGTTGAAAACTATAGATTTTATAAAATTAGATTATAATCTAACATAAGATAACTTAATAATAATTTAATATAATGTAAAATATATTATGAATATGAAATAGATTAATTTTTGATTTAAATTTATTTCAAAATAAAAATTTAAAAACCTAAATTAGAAACTAGATACCTGTGAATTGCAAACAATAAGGCTAATGCCGCGACAGTTTTCTCTCCACCAGATAAATTAGACATTGGTTGGAATCGTTTTCCTGGCGCTACACAATTGTAATTAATACCATCCAAATAAGGTTCTTCTGGATTTTCTGGTCCAAGGAATGCTTGAGCAGATTGATTTTTTGCCAAGCTCTAAAATAATAGATATATTGTATATGTACCTTTTTTTAATTCATATACTTAACATATACAAACCTTATAAATTGGATCAATTTCATTAGCTACATGCTCGAAACAAGCCATAAATCTGTCATGTCTTTCTTTTTTGATTTTCTCAAATTGCGTTTTTGCTTTTTTTGCTTTTTTACGAGACTGTTCAAATTCTTCGTTAGTTTCTTGTAATTTCTCCTTAGCAAGATATAACTTTTGGATAGCCTTAAAAAGATCAACATTATGAATGAAAGATTTTCAAGAAGGAAAAAGAAAATATTCTTTCAAACAATTAACACATTCCAATGCATGCAATCGATTGAGAAATAGACTAAATAAGCAATTGCTTTCATTGTCACTAAAATATATTATCAGTCCCTTCTTGTTAGTTGCATAAAGCTAGGAAAACATAAGAACATGAATTTCTATTAGTAACCGAATTATTGGACATTTAAAATTATTATTTTGACATATCTTCACTGTGAGATTTTAGAGTCACTTGTTACTGTTTTCACCAAGTTAGCAAAAAGAGTTAGCGTAACCTCACAAAACACCTTCATCTGGAGTATACTATATGTAGTATCTTAAACAAGATTAAATTGTAATTTTCTATTTGCAATATTATAGTTCTTACCTTCATATTTGGTGCTTGAATACGTTGAATAGTACTCTGTAGATCATTAATCGTTTTCGTTAGTTTGTCAGTAGTTTTCTTAATATCTTCTTCTTCTATATCCTTCAAATTTTCAGGAAGGAGGGCATAATCTACAGTTATTCGTTTTTCACGTTCATATTGTTGGTGAGTACTTAAGGATGAGTCATTATTAGTTTCCGAATTATTAGTTGCGGTAGTTTCACTAGCTATATCTTCCATATTTCCATGAAGCATTGGAATTGCAATGTCTTCCATCTATATAACATTACATTCATATACTTGTTTCTATAAAATCCTTAAATAATAGATTGATTAACTTCATTTTGTTTTACAACATACCTTACATTGCATTAGAATAGCATGACGTTCAGCTTTTTTTTGTTCAATTTTGGTTTCAATACCATTTAATTGTTTTTGAGCAGCTTGTATATCTTTCGCTATTGCTCCAACTTCACGTCTAGCTTTGCCTATTTCGTCTTCTTTTTGATCAACTTCCATCTTTTTTGCGTTTCGCGCGGACTTTAATTGCTCCATTTGAGTTTCATCATGATCTATTTCTGCTTTTTGATTAGATTCAGTCTGCCGGGCAGATTCAAGTTTATCTTCTGCATCTTGAACGGCACGTTCCCATCGTAATACGTTACCTAAATTTTACATATTCTCATTTATGTTTATTTCAATTAAATATCAATTTATCAAAGCGAATATTAAATTCTTTAAAAGTACGCATATAAAGTTAAATTCTACTCACTTTCTGTATCGCGTTGTTTCTCAAAATCTAATTGATTATAAATGCGATTGCATTGATTTTCAAATTCCATCCTCTTCTTTGCTCTTTCTTGTTGTGATCTAGAAGTATAATTATAAGAACTAATCAATTGTAAGAAAGATTATTTTCTCTATTTTTTCCTAATATAATATAAAAAATTTGTTAATGAGAATGAAACACTAAGTTTCTTGTTATAATAAAAATTGAAATGGCAATATTTATATTTATTAAACGTAATATCATATTTATCAAATTTAAGTACACATACCGTAATTCTCTTTCTTCGTATTGTCGAATATTAGATACACCTATTTGTTCACAAAAGCTAGCAAATACATCATCTTCAACATTATTCATCTTTTCCTTGATATTCTGTATTTCTTGATCTCTCTCAGCCATAGTTTTTTCAATTACAGTTATTGTTGGCTATATACGAACGATATATCAATTTAGTAAACATTCTTACATAAGTGTAATAAAATATAAAAAAATCTACATACACCAAACATATTTAATTCGTTCTGAAGGGCATCTAATTCTGTTTCAAGTTCGGAAATTTGTTTTTGCTGTAATACGTATAATTTTCAATAAGCAAGTATATAAAAGATATGTTAAAATACTGTTATTATTATTATTATTGCAGTTTTATAGCATTATAAATTATATTATTTACCGTAGCAGTAAGATCGCTTTTATTATATTTTAAACGTGTTTCCAACCCTCGTATTTGAGATTCAACTGTATTTAATTCAGATTCTTTTCTTGATTTTTTCAAAGATTCACGCAATTCTTCTGTTAATTTTTCCTATAAAATATTTAACATATACTATGGAACAATTTTGTACAGTAAAATATACAAGTACACTGTATATGGAAATAGAATGTCTTACTTTCTGTGCCTTTAATTGAGACATTTGTTTCTCATCCCATCTTTTCGCTTTTTTTGCAAGATCTAAACTACCACCAGATATAATACCTGCTTTCTGATAAAATGTTCCATCTAATGCAACACACTGTAATTACATGTATATATTAATTATTGTAACTTTTTAAAAAATTAGTTATTCTATACATACATACATCATATCTTGCTTTTTTATCCATTTCATAAGCTACTTTATTCGCATCTTCAGGTGTTTCACATACAAGTGCATTATTTGTAGCAAATAATACAGCTCTGTCAATATCTTTAGGTGAAAAATGTAACACATCGTATAACAATTTTACATTTTTAGGCTCTTGTATATTTCTAAAACAAAAAGAGAGAAAGAAGGGATCAATCGTAATAGAAGAAATTAAAACTAATTAGACATTAGAAATTACTACAATCTTTACAATATGAAGGGAGAACTGAGAAAATATACAAAGATACTGTTAAGAATAGAAATAATGACTCTTCTAAATATTTAAAAATTATGCAGCTAATGTCCAAAGTTATTTTTACGTTACATACCTAAGTCTTTCTTTTAATGGCTTTGTTTGGATGTAATCAAGAGGCAGAAATGTTTCTGGTTCAAGATACTGCTCTTTAAGATACTGGATACATTGTCTAGCTGTTTTTTCAGTATCAACAACTATAGCTTCCATATATTTGCCAAGAACTTTTGTAATTGCAACATTGTACCTTTTATGAATAGGTTCACACATATTGTACATGCGATCATACTAAAAAATAATAATAACAATAATAATTACATGACAATTACATTGTTAGACTGGTAAAATAATAATCTGTAAGAAAATGATTTATAAATAAAATATTAAATCTAATTTGTTACTTACTACTCCAGGAAAGAGTCGTTTAAAATTTTCTACGATTTCAGTTTTCTTTTTAGTTCTTGATACTTCATGTTTATCAACCTTTGCGTCACCTAGCTGCTCTGAAATGCTCTCTAATTCCCGCTGTAAATTTTGTATTTTATCTTTTGATGTACCAACATCAGATTGTAAGTCGGCCCGCAACTTTTTTTGATCTTCTAAGGCAGCTTCTGACGTCCTTATATGTTCTTCTAATTTTTCTACTCGTTTAAGAGCTTCATCTCGCATATGACCTTTTTGTTTGTGTTTATTCTCTATTTCCGTCTTTTTTCTTCCTTCATTATCAAGTCTATCTTGATCAGATTTTTGCTCCCGATTAATAGAATCGAGAAGTTGTAAATATCTCGCCGATTGTTTACCTGCTTCCTCCTTCAAGCGATTATACTCCCTCACCTTAAATTAATATTTAATATAATGATTATAATAATGACTACTTTGGTCTTTAAATTTTAAGATGCATATAATTACTGTAGCTTTAATTAAATAGGTTTATTATAACATAATATTAGAAAAATGATTTATAATCTTACTGTACGATGAAAAATATTCAAAATAAATATTATATTTTGAAAAATATTTTTATATATAAATCCCATCTGAATTTTCTTACCTGTTCATCTTCAAGTTGCACATCTCTTCCTTGTAATTGTGATTGTCCAGCAATACTTGCTTCATAAGCTGCTTTAGCATCTTCTACTTGTCGCAGTTCTTCTTGAAGTTCGTGTATATCTTTCTTATGAGCTTCATCTGCAATACGTGCTTGAGCTAGTGACTTCCGAGCAGATTCTACTTTTTTTTGCATGTGTGCAACACGTTCTTTTGCTTTGATGAATGTGGGTCTTTTCTTTGTTATTTCAACTTCTACTTCTCTAATATCCTGTTCGATTTTAGCAAGATCCCTCCCCAATTTTCCAGCTTCTTTCTTTTTCTCCTTTAATAATTCTTCTGCTTTTTCCTTTTTCTTCTCTATCTTTTCTATTTCATGTTGTTTCTTTTTCTGTGAAACTTCTAAATTCTCTGTACTCTTTTCATTATGAAATAAACGAAATAATTGAAGCTCTACTTGTTTTTCTATCTACAATGAAATAGATAATATTAAGTCATTTAAAATTGATTCAATAATGGATTTATAAATTATATAATTTAATTATTTATATAATTATATAAATTATATAATTTGTTTAAATTTGAAATTAATGAGTAAATAAATGACCTACATATTCTTCCTTTAAACGTTGATACTTCTCAGCTTCTTCTTTTTCTAGTTTTGCTTCTTTCCTTTCAGCAGCAATACCTTTCTTCTTCTGGTATGAAAATTGAGTTTCCTCTTCTGCTTTTAACATTTCCGTTCTTAATCTATAAAAGTAAAAAATCTATTTATAATTGCAACATGTTTATCAGAAACTGATTTAAAAAAAATGAAATATTATACAGTATATTATTTATCTTTTAGATATATTGAACTGTTATATAATACGTTAAAATAATGATTAACCCTTAAGTTAATGATAAACACATTATTATTAATATTCCTCTTATATGTATATACATATACAATTATATATATAATATATTATAAATTATATTATATATATTATTATATTATATTATATATTATTAATTATATGTATATACAATATATATATTACAAAAGGAAATAATGAAACAAAATTTAATGTTTAATGAATGATGCTTTTCCTTGCCTTACTTTCAAGAAGAAAAGGTTAATATTAATTATTAAATTTTACTTTAATTATTGTTCTATATTCATATGCCGTACATATTGAAATTACCAATATGACTGTGGATAATATTGCATAAAAAATATATATGCAAGTTTATGTATATAGGTTACCTTTCATATTCTGCCTTTAATGCTCCAGAATTACTAATTTCTTCAAAAAGTGCAGTACGTTCTTTCGGATTTTTCATTGCTATTGATTCTACAGCTCCTTGAAATACAAGGAAATTTTTTGCTTTGACATTAATACCAAGTTGTTCTAACTCATTGAGATATACTTGGCTAGTAACTACCTACATAATGAAAACACATGAAAATTCGTAAATTTCCATTCAAATTAAATTTCTAACTAAACTAACTAAAAAAATATATAGAACTTACATTGTTATTTATTCTGTGTTCCGAAGAAGAGCCTTGTACAGAACGTATAAAACTTTTTTCGGTTCCATCTTCTAGTTCAAACACAGCAGTTACAGATGCACTGTAATTTATAATGACTGCATAAGATGTAATCATAATCTATTGTTATCATAATCTGTGTATTTGATACACAGATTATGATTATAAATATTATGTTTATAAATATAGATATATGCACATATATGTATAGGGTATTTTGTTTAACTGGAAACAGTGGAATATGAAATTTAATAAAGAATTTCATAGACAGTATCCCAACAAACCAGAGCTGTCAGCATTGACTTGTTCAAGGAAACTAGAAGTGTCATACAGCGAAGAAACTAGTGTTATAAAGGTTAGAAGAATGGTTAAATTGCACTTTTGAATTTTTGCCTCAATAAAGACACCTCTTAAACTAACTGTTAGAAAATAAAAATATATGAATTTAAGACATATAAAAAGAGAAAAGAAGCTTGATCTTTATTTGTAGTTTATAGTATAGTCGGCATCATTCAAAGGTGTTAGCTAATGATTTGCATTGATTTGACTGCTTTGGATCTAATTTATGTTTTGTCACATTGAATGTTATTATTTGTATCTCAACAAATGCCACCATATTACGAATACTTTACATAATACTACTATTTTTAAAAAATTGACTTGACTTTGATATTTCTTCTATTTCTACACTTACAAAAATGTTATTTATGTCACTTAATGTCCTTCTATGTACTAAACAATTTCTTTGAAAATATTTTTTTATAACTTCATTCCCTTATAGAATATTTTACTGTTTCCTATTAAGCAAAACACCCATATTACATATCAATTAAGCCTATAATTTAATTTTAAGTTATTCTCTAACTTACATTTATATTCTGATACATTTTAAATGATAAAATTAAAAAGAAGAAATTATTTCTATTTCAAATTTATACACATTTAGAAAGAAAGAAGTTAATTTATTTAAAAATTGAGTTTGTTGAAAATTATTAAATCTGACTGTATAAAAATTTATATACTTGCACTTTTTCTTTATCTTATAATATATTATAAAGTTATATTCAAAAACATAATTAAATAAAATTATTTTAGATGTTTTTAAAACAATTTTTTTCTCACGTTGTGAATGAGAAAGAACGAAAATTAACAAATTTTAGATATTACTGTTTCTTTAAAATATGTAAAAGAAAAAATAGAATTAAAGTGTATTTAAACAAATAAGATATTTATATAAAATAAATACATAATTATATATATATTATATTAATTATATATATAATATATATTTAATTATAATTATATACATATAATATATAATAAATATATATTATACATATAAATATTTATATAAAATAAATATTTCAATAAATGTATGTCTCATAATAAGCCTTTTCTTTTAATATTTCAACAAATTCAAAAAATATTTTTTATGTAACTGAAATATGTAGAAGTTTGGTGTTTTATGAGTAAAAATAAAAGAGTAATTTTGCGTAGAAATAAAAACAAAAATTATATATCTAAAATAATTGGAACTTGAAGATATGAAAGTATAGTTTATAATATTAAAGCAAGCGGTTAAAGTGTATACGAGTAAGTATAAATGCTGTTAAAATAATTAAAAAAATGTTTAGTCTATAAGATCCAGAAATACCTTCGTGCAACTGGCATTCCTATTGAAGCTCCATGTATCAACTCACTAAACCGCTTTACCCGGAGACTACTTGTTTTTTCTCCCATAACAAAACTAATTGCGTCCATAAAATTAGATTTTCCTATATTAAAAACAAATATATAATGCATAATAGGTTTGAAATTATTAGAAGTTTTCCATATACTAATATAAAAGAACATAACCTACCGGATCCATTTGGTCCAACAACAGCAGTAAAGGATTTTAGAGGTCCTATGATAAGCTTTCCTCTGTAAGACTTAAAGTTTTCTACTTCGATATGCTTCAAAAATGCCGGCATTTTTAAAAACAATTTTAAAAAATTTACAGCTAACAGTAAAGTGATATAATTGGCGCCATAAAGTTTCCAACACAAACAAGCATTATACGTCAACAATTGGTTTTCTAACTGCAGTGAAGCTAGTGGCGAAATGTTGTCAACACACTTCACTTTCAATTAAATACAAATTTACAAACGATATTTATATAAATATTATTTCACATATGTATATACGCATGTGTGTGTGTGCGTGTGTGTGTATAATAGCTTTATAGATATACATAATAACTTTTTGTTATTAATATATAATTAATTAATTACAAATTATATAATATATATATATATATATTTATATTTTAATATAGGTATAATAGTTCTTAGTATTCTAAGATTAAGTAAATATTTTAATTATAATTTTATGTATACATATTGAGTGAAATTATTTTTTCATGTTTTGTTATACGAGCAAAAATATGAAATAAATATAAATAATAATATTTAAGAATCAGAAGTATATATCTGAAATAATGTACATGAAATAAAGTATATTACATAAAATTAAGGCACACGGAATAATTTATTTGATACATTATAATTCTGGGTAACAAATAATCATTTTATTATATACGTACATATATAACACAGTACATTTATAAATTGATCAAAGCATCTGTTTATAATTTACTAAATAACGAACTGCTACGTAATATTTAATAGTGTATTTTCTAAAGTTTAATATTTTCAGCCAAGGAACAAGTAAGACCTGTATTATCAGGCTCAACATTCAACTCCTGAACTACTCCATTTTCAAGGAGCATAGAATATCGTTTACTTCTTTTTCCACCCAGTACTGGTAAATCTACCGATAGTTCCATTGCATCTGTAAATTGAGCTGTTGGATCTGCCAGCATACGTACCTATATAAGAGAAAGTATAAAATTTACTGATAAAAATGATGTTTCGTACAAAATATATAAAATAAATAAAATATAATCTTACTTTTCCTTCTGCTCCGTGTTCTTTACCCCACGCTGCCATTACAAACGGATCATTTACAGAAATACAAAAAATTTCTGCAATTCCTTTAGATTTTAATTCGTCAGCTTTCTGTATATAACCAGGAAGATGTGTCTAAAATAATATCAAATTTTTAAATATAATGTCCACCATACCATTTCTTCTAAATACAAAAGTAAATGTTTTTACTATAGAAATATTTTTGTTTTATATACGTAAAATATAACTTTCTTATAGTTAAAAAAAAATTAGTTTTACTATCTTATTAATTAATAAATATTAACATACATTTACTACATAACACTAACTTAATACTGTTTGTTCCTTTATTTATTCAGTTGCATTTATATCTATTTTGAGTAAGCAAGGATAGTTTATTAATACATTGAATACATTAAATCGATTTTTGAATAGACATGAAAATATATACCTTGGAACATCCTGGTGTGAAAGCTCCTGGCACTCCAAAAATTATAATTTTTTTCCCATTTGCAATCTTAGCAAGATTTACTTTATTTACAGGAGAGTCTTCAAAAAGATCAACTGTGGGTAGTTTTTGTCCTGCCTATATAAGCACATCAACATATATGTATAATTAATTTTTACAAAAAGAATTATAGTATTTTAATATATTTATAGATCAGTTATGATAATTGTAGTGATAATATCATGTAATTTATGTCATTATTCTCTAAAATTAACGAAACAAAACTTACAGCGATAACCATGTTTTGAGATGATACCCGAAATTGTCGTACGATATAACCAAGTGACAGTCGTTCATTGACGGAAATTACGCGACTTATAAGTGGGTTCATCTGTATATATAACTGATAACGTTGTAAGTAAATCAAATAATCGACTATTTTTAATAGAATGAAATTGTAAAAGAATTTCTTTAATTGGAGCACGGTTGACTATGAATTGAATGAACGTACGCAATTGCGCAACCTTTCCGACTCATTACATAAATATGAACCTTTCTTTTTGCTATATATTTTTATTTTTAATACTCGTCTCGTTTACGTAGTAAAAATTAATCGATAACATTGCCACGTAAGACATTTTGATAATAATTTATCATTTTAGACAACGATCGATAATTAGTTAAACTCCCTGATTGAATCAATATGTACACAAAGTTATCCAAATTTTATGATTTTTATCAGACTTGATATCAGAAAACCACGAATAAGATATACATATATATAAATTATATGAAATTCTTGATTATTACATTTCATTTATTTAAAATTCAAATGTTTCCGCATTAAAACTTATTGAATATTTCAATTTGTAAGAACATTTCCCACTCGTCCATCAGAGGGCCATAGGCTTTAACATTTACGCAAGAACTTTTCTGTAATCTCCAACTCAGAGCGCTTTCTATAATATACATATGTGTTATAACAAAGAAATTAAGAGTGCTTGTAATTATAAAATGGGTTGTTCTTGGACTAATGCTGCCACCACATGGTGAAGTGCCTGAGGTCAAGCTTGCTACGATAACCAATCTAAAAAAACACAATTACCGACCGATGTTAAGAGCCTAGTCCCGTCTGCAGAAGTTTTATGAGTTGTACGTACGGCCGTAATTCAACCTATGAGTATGAGCGATAAATGAGCATTTGTGTAGAAGATGTTTGACCGTGATATTTATTGAACGAGATTGCTCGTTGTTGAAACCGTCGAATATACTTAAAATAATAAATTAGTATACAGGCTATATTCGCTGAGACGCTCGTATCGTGTATAAGTATAATTGGTCGGGGGAGAGTCGGAAAATTCAAATTCGTCTTTGTTCGTTGAAGATGGAAGGGCTTGGCGTGGTTTTCGATATGAAGTACCGCACTGTGTCGTATTTTGTCGCTACCGAACGAATGGACGAGTCGCGTTCGAAAATTCGACGAGAAATCGGTGATACTCACTGACAATTGCTTCGCTCGATACAGCCTCTGTCGTGTCCTTGTATCGTGTTGTCGATAGGTTGCTGGTATTGTCGCTGCGGTGTCGATTTCGAGGGTGGACCAATAACCCGTAGTGGCTTAAGAAGTCCACGCCGATGAAAGGCGTGCTAACGTCCGTCACCGTGAAACGCCGTTTTGTGTTAGTCGTAGTGGTAGGTTCCGTTTCCGATTTCATGTGCCCGGAGAACGGCACTTTTTTGCGCGGTTCTGGAACGTGGCGGGGAAGTAACGGAGATCGGACTGTTGAGATTCGGGTGCTTCCGGCTTCTGGGTGCCTTCCTTGGATGTTATCGGCCACCTTGATCAGGACGTTCGTTTCCGTTGTCCTCAGCGCAGTTAGTACATGTTGAGTATTCGCTGGTAGGTGTTTCTTCCAGGTCACCAACGCTAAGTCGTTGAAGGCTGACGAGGGGGCAAGCTTCCTCAGATCCATATAGAATTCAGACGACGTTCTATCGCCCATTTCTTCGTTCTCGAACTCCCAGTGCAGTCTTGAACCGTTTGAGTCTGCGAATTCTGTACGAAGTCGTTTGTTGCTACTCGTCATTGTGAACGTTCACTTTTCGCACGTCGGTGTCACCAATGTAGAGGATTGTTTGTAGAGAATGTAGTCGCATTCGACTCACGTCGGGATTACCAATTTATAGAGGTTATGTGTAGAGGACGGTTGGTCGGTAAGATCGTATGACGAGATAGTTCGTGGCAGCGTATCCCTTTGATGATAATTGGGTCGTCGTGTCGATTACTCTTCGTTCGACGGTTGCACGTAGCAGCGACATTGTTCTGCTTGGAGTTTATTTATTCTTACATCGCGTGTTTTCTAACGATCTTGATACTCTGATGCATAACAACAACATGATTTGAATTGTCCATTGACTCCTGTGCCGCTATAGAACAGACAACACTACTTCCTCAGCAGACAAGTTATCACAAAGTTTGAGGATCGATGCATGTGATCTGAAGATCTTCGGAAAGAAACAGTTGGTAAAAAAGTACTATAATAATTATAATAAAGAAATTTTTCGATTCCGTGTTAACAGCAGAATAATCGTTCTATGCATTTTTGTATCTTCGAATCTCCCATAAAAATCCGCGATCTAATCGTAACGTATGACTTGAGATTTTAATTTTTAATTGAAACAGGTATGTATCCATCTGAAAACAGCAGCAGAGAATTAACGTATAACCGTTTCATCATAATAGTTACGGATTACATAGTAGATTATAATTATACAACATTTATAAATATTAGTAGGTAGAATTGGAGAAATAAACGCACTTGTTACGATGAAAAAAAAGTCGCGAGCGATACATCGGGATAATTGGTAAGTGATTTGAAGGAGCATAGGCGAGCAAGTACGTGCAAGTAATCGAAGAAATCAGCGCGAGTCTATCGGTATGGTAACGTGAGCCGAACTTGAAAAGGGTGAAAGGAGCGGAAGAATTGGAAAGAGAATTACTTTGAGTTTACGGAGAGCATGGAGTATACAGCATAGAGGTTGTAATCGAATACGACAGTGCTAGGTGGAACTGTACACGCACGTCCGGGTCATTAAAAGCGGTCCTTCTGAACCCTACAGACACCGCCATCACAATGCATTGCACTGCGAATAATATGCTCTATTTACAAATTAAAATATCAGATTTCAAAATATTCCACGTAGTATTTAATCAATATTGGCTCCATCTGCGTCTTGCTCGGGCTTTGTGTCGGCCTATTTTTTGCGACCGTTGTAATAGATTTTCCGATCCTGTATTAGTTAATTATCATACAACAAATTTTATATATTGACATTGTACCGAGCGTCGATAACATCGATCGCGTTATATTATTTTTAGAAGTAAGGTTAATAAGACGTGTTCCAACGATTATCTAAGAAGTACGAACATTGGTATAATTTGAGATTTTATAGAAAGAAAAGTATCCGAAAGATGTAGATAGTTATGCGTATGAGTAATTTTTCATATCAGCCTAGAGAATTAGTTTCGACTTCGAGAAACATGGAATCGCTTGGTATAATCGTAATTGTATAGTAGTACGAACGAATTCAAAGTTATAACATAGAGCTCATAAAATTTATAATATTGCAAGCATTTTTTCAGCAAGAGATAATGTATTTTGTGAAAAAAATCTACTAAGGTTTTTAAAGTAAAAAAACGTCGTAAATTCTAGCAACACTTTTTAAAAATTGTTTGCATGCGTATTCTTAAAGAGCAAAAAACGTTACTTGGAGAAAAAAGAAAGTTGAAAAGTCAGCTTCCCAAGTAATGAATTTTTCCAAGTTTCTAACAGGACCGTCTGTTTTCGAGAAAACATTGACTTTAACGTTTGAAACGATTGTATCGTCGCGTATATTTTTTACATGATAGGCAAACAAATTTGGCTGACAGGAAGGTTCCTGTTTTATCTTCTTTCTGGAAGCGACCAAGTATAAAAAGTTACCACTGTAAATTATTTCTCCGCTGCTTTTTTAACAGTTCCTTCTAACGGCAAAAAACTAGTTGCACTATCCTTTTCGAAGTAACGGAAAAAAAACTGTGCCACTCTGAGCCAGTAAGACTGACTAAAAATTTTTACGACTGACTCTGAAAGAATGATAAAAAATAGCCGAGACTTTTTTT
Organism: Bombus dahlbomii; assembly: GCA_037178635.1. Lineage (NCBI taxonomy): Eukaryota > Metazoa > Arthropoda > Insecta > Hymenoptera > Apidae > Bombus > Bombus dahlbomii. The sequence goes on along the minus strand of CM074109.1, from coordinate 14,150,839 downwards.
TCTTTACGGCACTCCTTTCTATCGCGACACTTTTCGAACTAAAAATCCTTTTTTACGGAAAGTAAATTTAACAGTACCGTTTTACTAGTCGCTTCTTGCGTTTATATACGTGTACAATCAGGAGCAAAAGTATGGATAGAATTTTTAAAACGGAATAACTGTTTTTTTAGAATCGAACCAAACAGCTTGAATTTTTTTTTTAAGAATTACCAGGACCAGTTTACCCGGTGGCGTGAAAAAAATTTTCGGAAACACTGCGGTTGGTCGGAATCGCGAAGGATATAGTAAAGGTAATTTTTTGCGATCTTTTTATCCTTCCTCTTTTAAGCTTCTAATGAAAATTTACACAGTAAATTTTCGCGAAATCCATCGACGCGGAAACACGGAAAATGCAACGTTTTCATAAACTTTTTACGCGTCATCGGAATAATTGAAATCGATTGGTTCAATTAAAAAAAGAAATTAATTCTGTTTTAAAGCGTCGGACGATACTTTTGTTCGCCACTGTATGTTCCCTCGTGATATTTTAATATCACGTAACCGTAGATTTTTAGCAACAAGATAAAGAGAGAAAGAAAAATTGCAATATTCTTAATAATCTTTCGCCACGACAATTATAAAGCGAAGAAAGTAGACGAATAAGAAATATACACGGCGTGGAAATTTTCTGTTTCGCGATTGGGGCGCGGATTACAGGGCGTCATGTAGAAACCGATACTCGACGCTCCATTGTCGTTTTGTAGAGGTACACAATATAAACGCAGACAGCCAGATTCTCGTTAAGTATGGCCTGAAGGCTCTAATTAAAATAACAAACGGAAAATTTGCGAGTTTCCATCATTTATGGAAAGTTCTGTTTCCAGTGTACTCTCGCAGCGGCGCGCTTTGCTACAGGCAAACGACCCCCACGGAAATAGCGGTACCGCTTTGGTTCTAGTGTCTGTATATAAATGTTTCCATATTATTTCGTAGAATTACCTCGACGTAAGAGACATCGATATTCCGTTCTTACGTGAAGTGCTTGTAAAACGTGAGGACGCACAACGAATATAAATGCAGCTGGCGTAAATAAAGGGGAAGAGGAGAGATGAAAAATTCGTAAACGAAGGGCAATAGGAAAAAGGGTGGAGAGATGTGGATTCTCTGTACTGTGTCGCGTAGAGGAGTATAAATAAAGTCGACGAAAGGAACTGTAGGAGGGGGCGAGTGAAAAATTACGAAGACGGATTAGAGAAATAAGAAAGAAATTTATATTCGGAGAAACTGAAAATAATAATAAAGAGAAAATAAAGTTTGTAGGGAAGACAGAGAGACGAAAAGGAGGGACGAGGGAATAGGGAAGGGAGTAACCGCGAAGAGGAGTTGGCGTTTTCATCGAAAAGGAAGGTTAGTTCCAGCGTCTCGTTACAGCGGTTGGTTGCTGAAAGCGTGGATGACGCGGAGGTGGCGTGAGGCAGGCGGCGGGTGAAAATTCCCGGAGGGTGAAGCGGTCCTGCCGTGTTTTTCGCCGATTGAATCAATTAAAGAGGAAAAACTCCCGGGGTAAAATATTCGAGACGTGTCCTTTCAGTCTTGTACCGCGAATACGTGCGTGCTCGTATGTCCGTACCAATCGAGACGCCGACACGATGGTTCGCCTTCGGAATTGCTGGACCCGCTGGACTTTGAACAATTATTTCTTTCTTCCTCTCTCTCCTCCTCTATTTTTCTTCCTCTTTATTTCTCTGTCTGCTTTTCGACAAAATAAGAACAACAGTCGCAACGTTGTTTGAAAATGTCGTTACGATTGTATACATAGAATTCGTGACAATACATGCTTCGCTACGTTCTTCTCTGACAACATTCTAACGTTCATAGTAAACGACATGATACAATCGTAGATCACCTAAAGCTACGAGATACGACTTAGCAATTATTAACACTGGAACTACCGATAGCTAACGCGAAGCTATCTCTATCAAAACCGGTCAAAATGACCGATCTTTAAAAAATACGTAGTAATGGAATATTTTTTTTATTTATCGATTCATTATTTTCTTACAGAAGGGATTCCATGTTACGCAGTACATTTTTGATATTATTAATCCATCCGGGACCATGATTCCTAAACGAGGTTCGAAAAATTTATAAAATTGTAGAACCAGTCATTTTGACTGCTGTGGTAGTTCTAGGCGTTGAGCAGATGGAGAACCCATTTGTTTGTGTAGTTGTGCAATTATCAAGTATTTTTGTAATAATTTTTTCAATCTTCCGACTATCGATTACTGTTTATTATTGCTAATTATTATTTAGAAACATAAAAAAAGAAAATAACAGCCGAAGAAAGCGAACGTGTAGCGAACTTGTACAAGTAAGTAATGTATTTCGTTACGTAAAATATGCAACGAGCAAAGTGAACGAGATAACGGATACGTAATTTGATAGATCGATCGTTATCATTCACATAAATATGTAATCTAATAGAGGCGCAAATTGAAAAGGAACGAAGGGATAAGAGGAGAAAGTTGCAAGTCAGCGTCAGACAACAGAGTTTAATCTCTTAATTGCTAAGGAGTAAGTTTGTATGCAGGCGTGCAGCATGTTAAAGTCGTTGCAAAGATTAGCGGTAACACTACTCTGATAAGTCTTCCATCCGGCTTGTTTGTTAAATAATATCATCGCTACTCGGACACAAGATTACGAAAGTATCTCTCATTTTATCTGCGTGCGTGCGATTCTGCTTAAATAGCAGTCCATTTACGACACGGATACAACATGCAGATGCAACAGGAAAGATCTTGAAAATTTCGTAAAATTTAATATCCGATAGTGAACTTATTGAAGTTATTTGTAAGAATGGAAAGAATTTTTTATTATTGTACCGTAATCGCGTACTATACTATTAAAGGAACGCAACGAGATAGATGGTTAATCATTTTATATTCGTTATTTTAATTTCTCTTAATATTACCCTTTATTACACTACTTGTCTCTACTTTCACATGCGTGTACTTATGTATTAACAAGAATATATACTGTAGATGGATATAGTTTTGAATAAATTTTTTGTTTTTTTTTTTTTTTTTTTTTTTTTTTTAGTAAGGAAAAGCATTATTTTCATTTTGTCTCGAGTATTACCGATATCGTTAAATTATATTATCTGTTTCAATTTTCGAATCGATCTCGAGCATATTTGTGATAAACAGAGAATATTCTTTTCACTAATAATACATAGAATATTTAATAAGATTTAATAAGACAATTTTTATATTTTTATATTACAGAGAGAAAGATTTATTCCTACTGAAACTTGGCCGTTGAAGTTAGCTTATCGATTATAAACAAATAATTGCTGTATCTGCCTTTCTTTCCACGATGTTAATTATCTTACAGTTAAATATGTACATAGTAGTGCAATGTTTCGACATGATAAAGCTATATCTCTTACTAATTTACGGTTGGCGTCGTTCTATGATTTCCGGCGTTGGTGTAATAACTTAGATACACGCTTGTACGAGGCATATAACAGAGCTCGCATCAGAAATGTTTCCTCTTTATTGTTAACTCTCGAGGGTGTTACACACGGCACAATTTATCGCGAAATCCTTGTATTCTACGACAGATTTGACATTCGTATCAAGATTTCTGACGACCTGTCATCGAGGACCGCATTGTTTGAGCCATCCTAAGTGCGTATTGTTAGTAACGATATCGTCCGATTCTGGTTTAGTTTTAGTATCGAGCGCTGTACAACAGAGAAGGAATCGTTATTTTTGGAGAAATTACGAGAATCTATTTCCGATAAATTAAAAGCTACGGTATCTTCGTCATTTTTAATTTACGGAATAGATTTATGAATAAATGATATTGCTTTTTTTTGAAAGAACTTCTTAAAGGTTCTTACAGATTCGGATAAAAAAGTTGTAAAAGGTGATGTTTATTGTTTCCTTGGCAACACTTAGCGATCGCGATTTCTTTACAATTCATTACACGCGTCGTTTCGTAAATTAATCCTTGAACTTTTCGAGAAAACTCGTCAGGTCGTTCGGTCCAATTTCAAAAAACTTATTCTTGTTTTAAAGTGTGTCCGAATATGTCCTTTATATGCTACTAATTTTGAATAAAAACAAATTTAAAATATAAAAATTCTAAAATTATGGTAAACGCTTCAAACTAAAGATTTTTGTTTTTTTTTTACCATTCAATTCCAACAAAAATGAAGTAAAAATTTCTTTCTAAAATCTACAAATCTAAAAAAATTCTTTTCTAAAGATGTTATTCTTAATACGACCGACTGTATGTACAACAAAGAATATGATGAGGAGTATCCGGCAGAATTTTACTCTAAATTGCGCTACAGATATTTTTCATTGTATTTTTATTATCTCGTATCAAAGGTAAAATTGTTGTTTGTCGAGAGTAGCATAAAAAAATGTGTTCGTAGTGATATTTGATCGTCTCGTATGCGAAAAGACTGTTAAAACAGCGTACTGTTCATAAATTACGCGTTGATAAAATAAATAACGTCCAATAAATCTAATTATACATCATAAGATTTACGTATAAGTTTTCCAATCTATTCGCTGTATCTGTAATAATTTGATAAATGTATGTTTTAGAGAAATTGTTTGTCGTAAGTACAGGTAAGCAAATTTCGGAACAATTACTTGTGACAACCTATGAACGGTCGGAAAGGATCGATTCAGCAGATATTGAAATCGACCGACGGATTCCTAATTGACAGTTTCACGTGATACTGCACTGTTTCAACTTCAACGACGATTTCAACGTTTACTCGCTGCTCTTACAAGTATTTATGAAACTATAAAACCTATCTTTAAAACATTAATTTTAAGCCACCCGATATTGAAGTTTAATTTCATCGATTTCTCTATTGAAATTCTTATTTTCGTCCTTTTATTCTAATTTGTTTAAAACGCGTGGTAATCTCGTTCAAACGCGGCAATCGACGATCTTCTTGAAATGGAGGAAATAAGAAATTTTCTCTTTTTTTTTTTTTAACTTTCGAAGGTTGTTAGTTTTCGCAGAAGATTTTCGTTTAAAATAAAATTCGAAGCTTCTGTTTAGAAACAGATATATTTTAATAAAGATACAACCGAAATGCTCGATAATTATATGTTTTAAAAAACATCTAGAAATATGATTTCAATGTGATCTTAATTATCTTGATATTAATATATATATATATATACGCGCGTTGATTTTATTATTTCTAAAAATTATTCAATTTTATTATTCCACATCTATAAAAACCATGAAGTTCTGTGGCGTCGAATAACCGTAATTTGCTTGTTCTTATTTAACGCGATGCGCGACAATTACATAACAAAATTTAGAACATGTATCCTTGTTAATTTCAGAATCGAAACATAACGTTTCATATGCACGAATCTAATATCATCGGTAAAACGATTAGATATGGCATTGTAGTGTTTAGTTTTTGTTTACTTGGCATAAAGCACAGTGAATACAAATACGAGTCTATTAAAGGGCACCAGAAACCCGCTGTGCTATTCAGTCGTACAGATTATGATCGCGATTTTACTCCCGTTTATTATGTAATACGTATACTTAACTCCCTATGCGCAAGTGTCGAAGGGATGGAAAGTTTCCTGTTGAGAATATTACACATGTGCCACGTACATTAAAATCTTACGTTTCGTCGTTACATTTGTTTCTTTTTTCTCCCATATGATTTTTACCTTCTAAAATGAAAATATTCGAAGGTCGTGATTTCATGCAAAAGATTTCGCGTTATTTGACGTTATCTGACAGCGGTATTAACTTCGACGAATTTTCTGATCGTTGTAGATAAAGAGAATTCTCTCGATGCCCTTGTTGTTCGTACGAAAGCTAATTTTAGCGAGCGAGCTAAACCCCACTATTCTCTATTACAGATAGTTGACAAGATACGTTATAGGAGATTGTGACGTACAACGTATCTCGATAAAAGATGTTCAAGTTGTATATCAATTAACTTTTTTCTCGTCAGAGTCTACCAAGGGACAGTTACGCGAGAAAAGATTAAAAAGAAGAATTTTGTAATTCCAACCATAAATTCGACCATAGTGATTTTGGGACGTAACGAGTCAAATTTGTACAGTTAGTCGACGACTAATATTTCGCACTCGACTCTCTTTCGCGAGCAACGGTATCGTGGAAAGCATGGGTCGACAACGAAGGCAGTGTACTTGAACGTTCAAGTAGATTTTTAAAAAATCGAGAATTCGTTTGACACGATGACTGCAAGTTTGTATAGAAACCGAGGTTGATCATTTCGAGCGTCTTCTACGAAGCTAAAGGTGTCGCGGATTGTTATAACGCGAGAGTGGCTATACTACTTTGAAACAAGATCAAGCAAAGCACATGGTCGTATGAATCTTTTCCTTTTTAGTTTTCGCGTTCCCTGTCCGTTTCTGAAGTGGATCGTGGAACATGATGGAACATCTTGTATATATCGAAATTTAAAGCCGACTGCGCGTATAAGTGAAAATAGAACGTTGATTTTGATAAACTAAACGCGTAGAGATGAACGAAATCTGTGGCTTGTACCCCTTCTCGTATACAATGGCTACACTATTCCGTCTTGAGCTATAAAGACATAATATTTGAAACCGTGATTATGTTTAAATATAATCATTATACGATATTTATATGCCGAAGTTTTACGATCATAACGTAACTATTGTTAGTAGAAAGCCCATGCAATGTAACGTGTTGAATAGTTTGCCGATAGAGATCGTGATTCCGTTCGCAATTTACAATGTTGCTGAGTGGTTATAGGAAATTTCCACCTTCCACAGGGAACAACGATAGTATCCAAACGAAATAATGAGACAATAGTTAATGGGTACGGTAAATTTTTACCTTTGTAAAGCTTTGCTTCGTTTTACGATTATTTATACGCAAACACAACAACCATCATTACTCAAAGGAAATCCAGGTTCAATAAATGCTACGTTGATTTTGTTTCTTCGCAGGTAAGGCCTGTTCCTTTTCGAGAAAGTTTCAAGGCGAAAGCCCTCCACTTTATCATTTACTGTCCTTCGTCATATTTTCTTTTGCCGAAACGTTTACAGAAATCGTTAGATTTTACTATGCGCATTTACATAGCTGGTCAAAACTTGTCGAAAATTTTTGTTGTAACCTAATGAGTTTCGTGATAAATATTTCCCGAAATAAATCCTGTTTACAAGAGATCCCTGTCATAATTCTGAAATGCTATCTCTTTTCGGACGTAGCGTGTTCGGAGAAAGGGGGACGAAATTAATTCGCGGGCTAAACGTTTGAATTAATGTTAACAGCTTCGCGTAGATAAAATTTTATAAGAGAGAAAACGGCTAGCTCGATATTCCTTAAAATTTGATCATGTTATGACATACGAAAAGCATAATGAGCGGTGCTGGACGACGTAGGGGGGGGGGTGACGATTTTCTATGGTATCATTGGTGGTCCATGCATATGTAAAGATTCCTCGAAAGGGTTTCTTCTGTAGCACACTGGCTCCAGAGATACAAAAGGGGCTTCCCTTTCGCGTGTTCCTGCATTTGTTTTATGTAACCGAGTTTATGTCACTCTACCCAGGCATCGTTCGCAATCATCCGGCAGTGTTTTATATAAATTTTTAACTTGATTACACACAAGAAGCTCGGCACATGAGAGGTCTCTCATCGCGCTAGCTGATTGAATAATACAACGCCCTTCGAGCTTCGAAGCTGTCTGTATTCAGAGCACGCATTTTTTAAGAGTCTAATTAAATTTTTATTTTTCTTTCAACGATGAATAACATTCTTCTTCATCGTGTGCTAGCTAGATAAATAGATAGATAGATAGAGAAGATAGTCAGATAGAGAAGATTTTCACAAAATTCATTTAATATATTTTTCATTCGATTGTTTTGTTCGACGGTTTACCGCATTATTTGATCAAAGATTTTTTCGCGATTCTTTCTTTGTTATTCTCGAGACAGCTAGATGGAGAAACGTAACATAAAGTTTCATCAGAAACGTACAAGTTTACACAGATGAACGTGATCTTGTCGTTGGAGGCAGAGAACAAAGATCTGACAAAAGGGAAAAGTACAGGCGTAGCAAGGAAACAAAGGTAAAAGAGGCTGAGGAAGAAGAAGAGAGAATCGAAGGGTAGCCTAGATCACGGAGGCAATACGCGTGGCAAAGTATGCCACATTTCTAAATGGTATTCCGAATGAATCGGTACGTGTTTGGATCGTTTTTAAGAGGGGACCGTAAATTTTGTGGCCCAGCAGGATCGTAAACTCGAACCGAACCGAACAAACGGTCCCCGCGAGGTAGGGGTGCCACCGAGTCACAGGGGGTAGGACGCGCGCGCGCGCGCGCGCGCATGCCATACCACTCCGCGCCGTGCCATATCGCGTCGCACCACGCCAACAGACATCGCGCTGGACTACCTCGTACTGTCTCACAGCATGCCACGAATGCGCATCTTATTCTCTCTTCCCCTTTCTTCCTTTCTCTTCTTTTCTTCCCTTCGTTTCTATCTATTGCTTTGCCACCACCACTGGTGAAAGTTTGACAATTTCGCATCTCTCTACTTTTCTACTGTATATCGCTATTAGTCAGCGATAGTAATCGATGACACCGGTGAAAACGTTTTTCCCATCAGGTTGGTTCTTCAGCTCTTACTTCGTTTTGACTCTTGCTTTACTTTAGCTTTGTGGGAAAAATATTATTCGAATAACTGAGAACAGATAAAAATAACGAACGCACTAATATCCGACGGAAGAAATATTCGATCGAACGAGACGTTATCGCTATAAGAGAAATTTATTTAAATGAACTAAATTTATAATACGAGTAAGGTATTATCGTTTCTTCGAGCTTCTGTTGGCTACCACATTCATTCATAGAGGACGACGCGAAATATGTGTACAATAGGTATAGAACTACCTTTGGTGTTAAATGAAACACGACTTTGTTCTGTAAGAGTTTCGATTGACAATTATCTTTTAAAAATGAATGATCTTTCGACGCGTGTTTTTCATGAATACTCACGTATACGCTATTTAATATATACGTGAAACTTGAAACGTTCGTGTACCCGCTACGCTTGTTTATTATTATACTTATAATTTCGTTTCTAGTACGTGGCGAGTGTACTTTGTAAAACATATTTCTTACACCTATTTTACTTTTTCGCTCTTGTTAATTATATCGTTATTTTTTCAATGTTTAACAAGGGAAAGGTTACATACTAGAATAATATACATATTAACGAGAGAGTAAACAAATCGACGCGACGCTTGGAAGAACATCCAAAGAAACGTGCGATAGTAAGTAAACAAAGGACAAATAGAAGCAAATAAAATGAAAGAAAATGTCGAAGGAGAACGAAAAATGTTGACTTTCTTAGACATAAACTGCATCCTCGGAGGTTTGGTTCCGATTTGAAGTCATAACCGGCTAGTGGTTGTTTGAGCAGTGTAGACGCTCGTAAAAAATGAAAACAAGGTACGAAAAAAAGAAGTGAAAATGATTTATTATTTTTGTAGAGGTTTCCAAATTTTTTGAGGTACATCGAAAAGTTTTCTGGTCGTAGAAATGCGGTAACCGAGGAAACAACTCTTGGCTTACCGCATGTGCCATAAAAGTTTTGGGTTCCCAAAAATTTGATGGAAACGAAGGAAAAAGAAAAAAAGCGATGGCAGGATGAGAGATACGGTAGCTGTTTTGTGGCCCTCTATAAAAGTTATACGATAGGACCTGGAATGTTGCAAGGTTTGAGAGATTTGGCATTGAGAATGATTTGTGAGGCTGGTCTGATCGGACCTAACCATAGTTTTTCCTTCGTTCCTTCGTCTTCCGTAAAAAAGGAAGAGTATCTAATAGTTTCCAGAATTAATTCTTCCTCCACCTAAAAACGTGTGGAGATATGAAAAGAGCGTGTAACATCAATCTGTATATATAAAATAAAAACTGCCGACATAGGATACGAATCTCTACATCAGTGAATATCTAGCTTGAAAAATCGTTATAGTTAAACGCAATTCGATTGTACAGTGGAGAAACATAAATTAACGTAAAACGTACACTTTTTACAACGGCTAGAAGTTAAGTGTCGGCGAATTGCTTTTCGGGAACCGATAGAATTTCTTTTTTTGTTGAATTCTTTCAATCTCAGAATTTGTATGTTCTTCGATCGCAAATGCTTTCCTCGATATGATGTTTCACTTTCGTTATTACTTCCCAAATCGCGTTATGCGGCATCCTACTGTACTTTCGTATTGGAAGAAATAAAGCGCAATAGATCGAATATCAATCACTTATGATCGTTTAAGCATGACCTTCGCCCTGTCGAGTGAATTAATAAAACTCTATGTGTGTGTACATAATTAAATTCGTACATTAGCTCTAGCTCTGGAATCATTCTTGATGATCGTGGGCGATTGGAGAAAAATGGTAGCTCTGTCATATTTGTAACGTGTATGTACCATTCATACGTTGAACCTACAAGAGATCAAACGTGGAGTGTTGGCGATTATTGCAGTACACGGACTTGAAAGCTACGCATTAGACAGTCGCTCTTGCGATTCAGCAATTGCTTTCACTTTGGAACGTCGCTGACCAGAGGGTATAGTTAAAAAACAAAAATTTGGAACGTCGAGGTAACGTAAAGTGTACTTTAAATTTGAAAAAACAAACAATGATCGATAATCGAGAAGGTGTTAATTAAACTTTCATTGGTGTTTTTGTGCTTGGTATTTTGTTAACGTTACAAGAACGAATTTTGCAACTTCTTTTCAAAGTGAATAATTCGGTCGAATACTACGTTCCTACATGTAAGTTACACGTGTACTTTTATAGCAAACGGTGTAAAGTATTTATTCGAGGAGAATAATTCTATATGAAACAGTAAACATCGAGTGAAAGTGTACCGAATGTTTATAGACTTAAGGTAACATTAGACCAAAATACTCGCAGAAAATAAAAAATATACAATGCAGAAATAACAAGACGAAAGGTTAGAAGTTGGTGTAAGAAGGTTTATGCGAACATAAAAGGAGCGATTGTTCAGCATCGAGCGCGAGTTTTATGCGACTATGTGCTCTTACATCTGACACGGTATTTCATCTTTAATAGTTTCCATCGAAAAATTCGACGCATATTTTATTAAATTTCCGATAGATCCGATTTTTATTAATATTTGCCATTCCTTGTACGGTTAAATAGCGAAGAATCGCCACCGAACTCGACAAGATTCGACAGAAACTAACAAACTCGATAAGATTCGATAGAAACTGAAGATGGTTGCTACGAAATTTAACAGAAAGAAGAAGAAGAAAAAAAAAAGATATTTGCGCGAATATGCCAAAGAATTTTATGGATAAATAATATCAGTGGTAGAGGTTCGTGGAACAATTGTACGTCAGCAGGAGAAACAAACTACTGTTTGAATATTTTTTACTGCTCGCTATACACGCACTCGAAGCGATCTTTTGTTCGCCTCTTAGCAGCGTCATTTGATTTCGAAACTCGACACTGACATACATCATTGAATTGGACCTATATGTATATCTCATTTCTCACTGTTAAACATATACACAGGCACATGCGTTGGCTTATACTCCATTCCTTTTAGGCATAAAAGTATCAACTCTCTTCCGCAGCTGTTTAGTTTCTGGGTAACCTGCGTTCTTACAGTGTCTCCTCTTTATTTGAAATTTTATTTTTTTTTTTTTTTTTTGTTTATTTTTATCGTTGGTTCTTTGACTGATATCTCAATGATATAGTTTCTGTTACTACACCATAAGAAACATTAAGAAAAGCTTCGTAGAAAGAGTTCTTAATATAACGCCAGGTACGTTGAGTTGTATTTTATAATAAAAAAGTAAAAATAGTAAAAGGCGAAGGGTTCGGTACATTTTTACGAAGTTAAATTAAGAGTTTTGTATGATTGTTAATTGTAATAGAGATAGAGTATGCGATGCCTGAGTCGTGGAAAACACGACGCTTGTGAACGATACGCTTGCGATGATTATGTCTCTCGTTAAAGAGAAAGGAGAGCGTAGAGTGTAGAGAAAGGGAGCATTGTATAACGTAGCGTTTCAAAGACACGTGATAAATGCAATAGATCTGAGAGGAACATAATAAAAAGATAAGTAAAGTAAATAAGATCGCGGAAGTCTCTTCTGAATATTGTATCAGATGCAATATCAAATATAATTTCGAAAGTGTCACGATAAACGTCATTTGATGTCTTACAAAAGTAAAACGCAGGTAGCCCGGTATTGACGTAGATTTTTATTGAAATCAACGGTACATTCGGAAAGAAATATATATATATATATATATATATTGTATAATATATTATAGAAATATTTTCAGAATGGAAATAAGTCAGTTGAAAATCGACGAAGCCATCATCGAGGAAGCTCTTCGAAACAAGTTATCGGATGAAACTGTTAGAGTTTTGGAGATTCAGTTAAACTGTATGTCGGAAAAAGGATTAAACTTTCTTAGTGATCTGTATAAAGCACACATCAGATATACAGCTTCTTCTACCAAAAAGAAAGAGGAAACAAAGTCGGAAAGATCAATCAGTTTGGTTATTAAAGCCGAACCTCTGAGGAAACTGTCACGCGACATCGTTCGTCAACAAAATCTGTTTTTGATCGAATTGAAAGTTCTGCGTGACGTTCTACCCAAGATGAAGGAATTTGTTTATCATCAACTCGGTCCAAATTTATTATGCGGTTTTGACGATCCTCGCATTCTTATTATGGAAAACTTAATAAACAGAGGATTCGTTATGAAGGATCGTCAGAAAGGATTGTCGTTCGAACACTGTCGCTTAGTTATAGAACAACTTGCGAGATTACACGCTGGATCTGTCGCAGTTCTCGAAAAGGTACGGATCGCACATTATATTTTGAGATATATCTAAACGTTGCGTACAAATTAGGTGTAAAGATCACCGTAGCGTGATTCTGGGCATCTGGATCTATGGAGATCTGTATAGAAATGTTCGTGCGCGATTCACTTCGAGCATGATTTACAAGCTTAAAATTTTCCACGTTCACTGCCGTTCGTCACGTGTGCGGAGCTCATCAGCGTCCTATTCACGTTGATCCAAGATTCGAAAATTGGCGATTCGGCCAACTATGGAATTTACGCTATTAATTTCGTCTAAGAGACGAGAGCGTAAAAATAGTAAATGCGTTGCGCTTGTTATCGACGTAAGCAAATAAACGAGGCCGGTGATATGGTTTTCAGTAATTTCTGCCCACGCGTTAATTGCCGAGCCTCTGCTATCAAATCTCTCTTGCGAATTTCTGACAGCTGAAATTCCGTTATTTCGTCGATCGAGGATGATACTATTCGAGAAACTGCTTCCATTTGTAAATAACACACGTTTCAAAAAGCGCGTTGCAGCGAACTATTTTTATGTAATTCCGACAGTGGTGAATAGGCAGGAGAGTAGAAGCTATAATTAGCTTGTTCTTCTTTACGTCAATTGGCACGGAGTCGACTTTGTTCCTTTGAGACATTTTATTCTCACGATGAGTAGTTTACGACACGATGAATAGAAAGAAATGTGACATCGAAGTTATAGCTTTACAACTATAACTTTCCACGAACTTGTTTCTACGAATCCCCACCGACCCGGAGGTGTACAGCCAGGCTACGGTGTTTAATATATTTACTTTTTATACACATTATCTTTTTACATACATGGAAAATAGTAGAACCTCGTTCATCCTAACTAATGTCATTACAGTACTATAGTTTACCGACAATCTGTGCGTCCCTGAACGTCTATTAACCGATTCTACTTCGTACGTGCGACGTAACGCTCGTACGAATTAACGTTCGGCTTAGTATTTACAAATCTCAGCTCGATGAACTTACAAGGGAAGCTTCAGGGATTTCAATGAAATTTAACGTGGCGGTAGCTTTATATGCGAAGTAAACATATCTGTAGTTTTAGCTATGATCGATCAATTTTGAAGATAAGATAATATCAAAGATATTTCAATTTTAACGTTGTTGAACTTATGATATAAAAGGCAAAGAAAGACTTGTTTGTTTATATTCTCTTTATATTCTTTTGAAGCTTCTCTTGTTAGTTTTACCGAAACCTTGTGTTCAAACAAACGAATAGCAAAATCCAGTTATATGGAAATATCTTCGATCGTGCGATCAAAGAAAGAGCGAGGGAGGAAAGGATCAGTGCGCTCCTATTAAACTTTCAATTTAAACAAATTAGACTTCTTAAACTTGTTTATCGTATTTCAAATTCTTAAGCGAGGCGATTAGTATTATCTGTTACGTTAGATCATATCTCTACCGCCATTTAAAATTACAAGTCTTCGCGTTTATAACTATTCCTGGTAGCTAAGTATAAAAATCGTCCATCGTTTAACTTCAGGGTGGATCGCGCGAAATAATTTTATATTAACTGTCAATAGCAGTAAATTAGTATATTTTTGTATTACTCTCCTCGGTTTCCTATCGTAACTAATCGTTACATCTTTAATAAGTTGTTTCTCCTGTATGTCCGAAATCTTGTAAACTTTTAACTGATATTAATTCGAATTAATTTTTCAGGATCCACAGATAATCGAATCTTTTATAGATACTGGCATTGTGTCGACCAAATGTCCGAAAGCTTTTATACGAATGATGGAAGTAAGCCTTTTACGAATAGCTAACGAAATACAAAAGTGGTCGAGCGAAAAATACGCGAGTGCGGCGAATAAGCTGATTAAATTGTCACAAACTATCGGAACGCGTTGTATCGATGCGTATAATTACGACATGGATGAATTCTGCGTACTAAATCACGGAGATTGTTGGATAAATAATCTAATGTTTCGAGAAAACGAGAAAGGCCAACCTATCGAAGTCTTATTGGTAATACGCGTTCCTTTACGTATACAGCGTTATACTCTCTTGTAAAGAAACGGGGTTCTAGCATAGTTACGACAGAGATATAAAACATATAAGAAACGTAGGATTGAGAAGTTGCCGATGCGTTTTATTTTCATCGACTAACGATAAGTAAAAAATCTATTATAAAAAAATGTATCAGGAAAAATTAAGAGGGTGACGATGAAAATTTACGAAAATTTTATATGATACGTTCGTCTTATCTTAGTCACAGTCAAATCGATATAGAAACTTGGAAAATAAATATTTTAAAATATTTTCAGATAAACGATCTTCTATCATATGAAAACTAAGCCACCGGATCACGTTTTTTGTTTTCCTTTCTCTGGTTTTACCATAAAGTGTTTTTCAGGTCGATTATCAGATGGCTGTTTACACGTCTCCAGTTATCGATCTGTTATACTTTTTGAACATTTGTCCAGAATTTGACGTAAAGTACGACAACGACGATTATTTTCTAAAACTTTATTTGCACACTTTGGAAGAAACTATGAAAAATATCGCTTGCAAGAGAAAGCCGCCCACGATGGAACAGTTAAACGAAGCGCTACATAAAAGAAGAATATACGCTGTTTTTTCTGGAGTCGTGCTTTATTTACGAATGATGGGAAGTAAAGAGGATACCGAAGATTTCGAGGAATTATTGGCCAAATTGTTAGGTGAAACTAAAATGGACGTTTTCAAAAATCCAGACGCGGTGAAACTAGCGCGTAAAATGATCCCAATTATGAACGAAAGAGGTTACTTCGACTAAAACAATTTGTTTTGGCTATTAGGATAAAGGAAGATTATTTATTCTCGATCGCATTCGGCGTTATTTCGTAACGTTATTTCGTAACGTTATTACGCGTATACATTTTATCGTCGTATGTTGTAAAACGTGGCTACAAATACGGTGTCCCGCGAAAGTATTCGACTACTTATCGCGCAACCTCTTATATGAATATATTACGTGCATTATAGAAAACATTTTGAAATTCTGTTCGCAATGAGACACGGCTCGTTCGTTGTAAATTAGTATAATTATAGAAAAATTAGTATACAGGGTGGATAGAAATCTGAAACGTACGTTGAACGACGCAAAGATGCTCTCGCTACATATTGCAGCTTATTAAGATAGCGAATGATAGAATACTCAAGTATCTACTTTGTTACTGCCTCTGACATCTCGTAACTTTTATTTACGTTTACAGCTTTACCAATATGCGTAGTCGCGATAGTCTCCGGTAGTTACAGCGCTAGCGAGATTTTAAAATGCTTTGTATAGTAGAGAAATAAAAGATAGGGAATAATTCCTAGGAGAGTTCGAGTATTTTTGTCAGCTACAACCGTACATAAGAATAAAACATGCTATAAAATTCCAACATTTTCACTGGATTAATTCTTTTTTCATTCTTTTGATCCTGGAATATATTATTATTACGTTGAAAGTAAAGTGAGAAACTTTCAATATATAACTCTGCTCGAAGTCGAGTTTATCAAGTTTATCTCGAACGTTGAAGAAATCGAAGAAGAATTGTAATCCCCAGGAGAATATCGATGTATATGAAATTTGTACGAGAGCAATTAAATATACGACATTAAAACATAGACGCGTAATCCGTAATAATAAATGAAATCCCTAAACGCTTTTAACCGAATATCTACGAAATATCGCATCGCGTCTCGTTGCTCGGAACCATTTTTCTCTTCCATTTTTCACAGAACCATCGAAAGATGATCAGTTTTTTCGATCGATCGATCGATTAACGATTAAAAGGGTTGAAATGGTAAATCTCGATGAACGAAGAAGGTAATGGCCAGTGTCGATCGAAGCTGTAAATTCGTCTCGAGATCCAGCGAAGAAAAAATTGCACCAACCATTGGACACACTCGATGTACTTTTGAAAAAATTCTTGAAGGGTAAGCGTGCGACCTTGGCGGTCAGCCGGTAGCAACTGATTTATTGTAGGGCAGTAAAGCAGTAGGCTAAAAGGTCTCTGAAAGCATCGTCTTGGTAACCTAGATCGTGAACAGAGAAATTGTTGTGGCAAGCCTCGATGGGGTGGCCTTTGCCTCGAGCAGGATCTGCACTACTGTGCAGGGAAGAGAAATCCGCGATGGAACAGATGTCATCCGCACGAGAGAGGTCTTTTTGCAGCATTCGTCATTGTTTCTCCTTTTTAGTCTAGTTGGCCAACGACCTGTCTACCTTTCTTGTTTGTATTGGCCTGAAAAATGTACGTAGTCAACCGAGAGTCTCGAGACATTCGTAAATCATAGTGGAAAGGCGAATTGGAAAAATCGGTCGTCGATTTTCGGTTCTCCGCACGAGGTATGAGAAAGTTGGAGCGAAGATGCAGCGCCGACGGTGAAAATAAGACATAATAGAAAAACTAGACGCCCGTGAAGTATTCAGGTTATTCGGTCGTCAGTGGCAGAAAATTCCGGTAGCTGGCCGCGATTAGTTCCGAATCGGTTCGGGAATTACGTCACGGTAGAAACTTTGCGATCTTTTTACTTTCGCGTTTTCCGGTCGATCTCGAATTGGCACAAAAAAGTATCTTGCATCGTAAATACCGTGCGAAAGTTTATGATCGAGCGAATTTTGTCGGAAGTTTCCCTGTTTATCCAAAAAATAAAATAAATTGCAGAAAAATTATAATTTCCATAATTGTCTCTTTCGTGGTGCAATCGGCGATACGGCGATTCTTCGCGATAAGAACGTACGATGTTTCGATTTCGAGAAGATCGCGTTTAGCAATTAGTCAGGCAGGTATACTTGATCTTCACCGATTAACGACTAGGTGCGACTAAATGATCAACGTCATTCTACAAGCGAAATACGTAAAAGAAAACAAATTTTGGGTAAAAGACCTTAATTTCAGGCAAATAGGATTTGAGGTTGTCTAGCTAAGAGCTTACCCGGTACACGTACGTGATAAATTTACAAACTTGTCTTGTTCGAAAAGAAAGATTTTGTGAACAATGCAGGTACTTACACACCTATAATGCGATCTTTGTATCGAATTTCATCGAATTTCCCGTGAAACTTTTTCCTATTTCCTCGAATTTCCGTCGTGTCTGGATGAAAAAAAATTATCACGTTACCGCGATCCTAAATTACAATTGTTATCGATTATTCTAACCGTAAGATAAAAAAAAAGGCTATGCGGCGACGATAAAAGGAGTTGATCTGAAAGGATATAAGAAATCGCTCGAAATTCTCGTGGGAGTTACTAATCCCCCAATTTTTCAGGTGTTCCATTTAACTACGCGTCGGACAACTGATTTGTCAACGTCCTTTACCTGAATAACGCCTGTTTCTTATTTGTCTCGTAAAAGAAAATGGTGTCAACCCTGGGAATACCTTTGGAATTTGTGAGCCGCGATTGATGAATTTCGAACTTAAAAATTTTTTTAGAAGCCCGAATTGTGCAACGAGATAAATGTGATTTTCCATCGACACAAAGGGTTTAATACTCTTAAAAAATGGAAAGGAAAAGAGGGAAGAAATGGAAAAAAATCTTTTGACGGTATTGAATAACACAGTCGAACGGACAATATTGATCCTCTTAACATCTACCGCCTAATCCTTCTATTATTACATCATCATGCGATCTTCGTTTTTGCACCTCTTTGAAAAATGTTGAAATCTATTTAGAAAATACGCGATATTATTAATAATATAAACAAATTTCGTATATTTTAATTATGCACTATATATATATATATATATATATATATATATATATATATATATATAAATCTTAATTAATTCTTATTTAATTCAGGTGATCGATTCTGAAGTCTGAAAATCGAGTTTATCGTGAAAGTACTTAAACGAAATACAGGAGTAAACAATTAATACCAATATATAACAGAAAACAATAAATAACAAGTTCTGCACAATGTCTACCTGACATCGTCCTGAGCTATCGATCTTTCTCCGTCAATCTTCAATGTTTTAAATAATTATCCTGTCATCTTGTCTATCTCTGATGTTTGAAAAATGAGTGTCTCTCCAAATGGTTGTCCGTGAAACAAAAGAAAGTCGCTTTGTCTGTGAAACAAAGAAAGTCATGCTGTCCGTAAACGGAGAGAGTCTGTATCACACGTGAACTCTAGAGAGTTTACATACGTCTTATACCAAAATAATAAATGACTATTTGCTATGCATATAATAAAAGCTGTCGATAAGATGTAATAGAAAAGTATAAAGCAAAGTCGTTATATTTGCAAATAAAAAACCTACATTTCTTACTCAAAGTAAGGTTAGTGTCTAGTGTGGACCATAGACTAAGCTGAAGCTAGACGAGCGAACGATCGTGTTGTTTGCGCGAGTAATTGCAACGTTGCTCGTTTTGATAAACCCCAATATCTAGATACCGACATCAAAATCCTATGTGCTTGAAATTGTTGGATACTCTAGCGATAAAATTATTCCTATAATGAATTTATCAAATATGTATTTTTTATACCGGTATAATACTTTTTTACCAATATTCAATATATTTAACGTATAATATATTACAACATACGTGTAATGTCGTAAATCATATTTAATTCAGGTGATCGATTTTGAAGTCTGAAAATCGAGTTTATCGTGAGAATACTTAAACGAAATACAGGAGTAAACGATTAATACCAATCTATAACAGTAAACGATAAATAACAAGTTCCGTGCAATGTCTACCTGACATCGTCCTGAGCTACCGATCTTTCTCCGTCGATCTTCAATGTTTTAAATAATCATTCTGTGATATTGTCTATCTCGGATGTTTGGGAAATGAGTTTCTCTCAAAATGATTGTCCGTAAAACAAAAGAAAGTCGTTATCACACGTAAACTCTAGGGAGTTTACACATATGCTTCTTACATATGCATTTTCTAATAACCCGACGCTTTTATAAAGATAGTTTTCTTTCGTTGAGAATTGCCGAAGAAAATTCTGTTTATCTACGAAGAATACTATCGTAATTACCAAAAATATTATAATTTGTCAATGTATATCTAGATATGTATATCTCCATAACGCGTTAAATACAAAAACATTCAAATTGTATAGAAAAAATGGATTTATTTTCCAAAAGCGATTCCTTCGGAGGGGATGCAAATTTGATCTATCGAACCAAGAAGCAAACATATTCTCATCTTATTCGATGAAACGTTTATTCAATGAAAAGTATTTATACGGATACGAATGAGATTGTACGAAGAACGATAAAAAGAGAAAATCTACTTATCAATATTATCCCTGAATTTCGAGATTCATAGGGGCGTATTTACCCTGTCGGGACATGCAATTTTGGCATACGACGTGTAAATACAGACGTGTCATTGGACAACAATATACCCGTGGGATCCAAAGCTTGATCCCCGGTGTCAACGACCACGCTATTCTGAATTTTTCGATGGTGTTCCGTGACGACGCGACGTCGAGTAAATTATCGCTAAATGGTGTACCGGCGGATGTCAAGATGCGGGTCTCGTTCGGGTGGTCGTGGGATCTTTCGACAGCGACGACCCTTTCGAAATACTAGAATGTGGAACAGAATCTTCTTAATCATCGACGAGCAAAACAAACAGTGAACATTCTTATGAAAATTGTATCAGCGTTTCTCGTACGTTAAACGTACAACCTTATTCTTTTTCTGTTTACAGCATTTATTGATGCTTCTTCGTCGCGCAGCTACCTCTAAACGAATCCCTGAACGAGCCTAAAAAGTATAATTTTTGCTTCACATTGCACGCATCGAAGAACGATAGGGAAGTGAAACATCGAAAATGTCAATTTACAAAATAGGTATTCGTAATACTTATGGTAATGACTTATTGAATATTTTAAGGAATACGTCAAAGGAACATTTTATTCCATTGTTGTTAAATTTAATTGTTTCTTTTATATTACAGGCGAGATATGGTGTCGCGATAATATACGTATATTCAAGTATATATCGCAGATATAATACGAAGTAACGTTTGAGATTGAAAACAATTTATTGCGAGCTTTACGAAACGAAAGAAAGTGGAAAGGGAATATTAGCTATCGATGCTTTTGTTTTGTCGTCGAAAAGGATACAGGTGTCTCGGAATAGTCAAATCGATCAGATGTACTTTCTTCTCGTTAAATGTCATTAAATTTATTATTAATAGTGTACAGTGTGTTTATTCTTATATTGAGTATTTATAAATAGAGAAGTTTGTGTTCTTGCGCAGGAATCGATCGAACGGTGTAGCAAGATCGTCGTAAAGGTTTGGTTAAAATTAACAAAACTTCATAACGGCTGGTGGAAGTAACCGTAAGAGTCCGACCGTAAACAAACGAATATCGACGCCACGTCAACTTGGTTCTACGATGTTTTGAAAATCTGCGACCACATTAACATTGAACGTTGACGAGCATTCGCGTCAAATATTCGTCCGGTTTGTTTGTAAGGACTATAAATCATGTAACAGATTTATGGGTCAGTTTTGTGCGGCTGAAAGGTATAGCTAGCCATTCGACACTTTCTTCTCGCTGGTTCTTCTTTCACATCCCTGTCACTACATTTTCGCCTCAACGATCCAAGAAGTCGACCATGTCCCACAAAAGCCTCTCGTAAATTGTTTAGAAACCCTTGTACTAACATTTACGTTTACTCTTCTTTAAATAATTCCATTGAAAAAATAAGGTTCGGACCGATATTAGTCGCACAATAAACTACTCCTTGATACACGGCGACTTTGTAATTTACTGAAATCGAATAACGATAGAATAAGGCGACAGAACAACGATGGAAATAATTACGAACAATGTCCTTTCTAACAGACTCTGTTATACCGCTCTATCATGTAGAAACGAGTACATAACACGATCTCTGTTTGGACGTGATTTCTGTGCGAAAGGCAGAAGCCAAATGCGATTATGATCACCGGGGACACAGACAGGGGTGTATTATAATAAAGCGAAAGTGCTGTTATAGAACTCACGTTGAGCGACACGTGGCGAATCGTATCCTGATATTGTATCACTGTCTGCCACGTGACTATCACTTTATAAATATATCTATCGCACAACGTTCAGTTAGCGGCGTGCTGAACGTCGAGTTTCGGTCGAACTCGCTCGATCGCTCATCTTCTTTTTCGATATTTCGATGTAAGTAGGGCAATTTTCATCCTCTTTGGCGTTCACATTTATTACGCTAATGATGGTTCGCGAATTAAATAGTCCGGACAAAAGTTGCCATACGTTGTGCGAAGTACAACAGTTGTGGCGTATACTATTTGGTCCTTAAACAAGCGTACAAAGTGGATCAACACGGTCGAATCGTGAAAACAGGAGAGTCCCTGACGTCGTACATACGTGTCTGTTAGGGGTGTCAATTTGTCCGGTGGAAGTCCAGTTTGTCCCTGTTTGTTTCGAGGAGAGCTTTATTTGCAGCACACAAGGACCACGAACGACAGCGACGGCTCGAGGGTGACGGGGTGGGTAAGAGGATGAAGCCCATATAGGAGCGTGGAAAAGTGGACGCCTCGCGTTATAACGACGTCCTGATGCCAGCTTCTTGTTTCAGGGAGGAGAAAAAAGGCCGGTAACGAGGCGCGACAACCGTAGAAACAGCTGTTTCACAAAAGCTGCGATCGAGAAACTCTTGGATCGGTCCGTTGAGATTCTGGCTGAACAAAAATTCTCCGACTATTACTCCGACTACCTCTCGAAAGAATTACCGTAGAGCTGTGCCGGTTGATACACGTAAACACGAGCAACCTACCGCCTCTATCATTTTCATATGCCTCGAAAACGATCATTTTTAACAAACTTTACAGTAAAGCGCAACGAATTACGATAGCTCAATACGCTACTCGTTACCTCGCACACGTTAACCAACACCCGACAACGCTTCCTCTTTTGTTATTCTTAGCCAGCGTCTAAACTTTGATCCGTCAAAAGTTATTTCAAATATTCAATCGACGATATTACGATATCATCGACGCGTGCAAGCAAGTCGTCTTCATTAGCGTCCTGTTTTGCGGCCAAGTTTTTCAGGACAAAAGCAACAAAAAAAAAAAAAAAAAAAAAAGCTCCACCTCCCAGTGACTTAAATACAAAAACCCAATCCAATAGTATAAATACAAAAATTGTAAAAACTCCGACACACAATATTATAAGGCTACGTCGTACCGTCGCGCATCGGTACTCCTGCCTAACTCATCTTATTAATAAAAAAAAAAAAAAAAATCATTGTTTATTATGATTAGTAAAATGTAACAACGATCTTGGCATAAATAAACATATATATAAAAAAAAAAAAAAATAAAAAAGCAAGTCGTCTTCATCGATATCGAAGTGCAGCGGTAGATGAGAAACGGCGATTATACGTACGCGGATGAAGTCGTAACTTTGCATAGAAAACCGCAGAGACGAATGACGAATGGCTCGATGAAACAGAGTCGAAATCCGTAGGAGAGAGGAAAAAATTGAAGGGAAAGAGAGGAGGTTGGAAGATGGGGTGCTGGAAAGGGAACTGTGTATGTTCGACGCACGTGCGTCTGTTACGCGTGTATCGGGTGCAAACGGGGCACGAAACCCCAACAACAAGGGTGAGAACATGCCGCACGGACAAAATGTGACATCCGGACTGATCAATTCCCAAGATTTCCGAGGACATGGCCTAACCCATTTACCTCCCGCAGAGTTCTCATTTTCCATTTTTCATCGCGCAACTCTACGTATCTTCTCGAATCGGAATCCGAATCAGCAGCGAATTTCTGCCGTATAAAAATACGAATATATATAACAACATAGACGTATTACAATGACGTAGTAAATATACGACAGTAAGGCGACCCTAGCATCATCGAACAAGTTTTACAATTTATATCTAATACATGCTTGTACCAAATTTTGTTCTTTCCCACGTAAAATCGGCGTTTGATTGGTTGAAATACGTTATAGACTTATAGGAACTCTTGTAAAATACGTTCCAATTTTAATCATTATGCGCGTTATGCTTTCGTACTTTTACTTGTATTATATTTACCTTTCTCGACTATATTTACAGAATTTACTATCCAAGCGACTCGCAACAAACATGACAACGATATTACACGCGTAATACCTTTTTTTTTTTTTTTTTTTTTAATAAAAAAGGATACTTATAATCTTCTCCGTCTATTCTGTGCTAAGTAAGAAGCGCACGAAGGATAAAAATACCAAGAGACGAATAAAGAGGAAGAGGAAGAAAGAACAAAGGAGAGAAGAAGGACATAGCGTTCCTTGTAGACGGTTTCTATGGCGTTGTTTTCGCCGAGGAAAGGACATGGCAGAGAGTTTCACCGCGATTGCTGTAACAGCATCGCCGTGATGAGAGACGCGCGTATCGGTAATGTAACCAATCACCGAGGTGAATCTGTCTGGCTATAAAGCTGGTACCGGGTCCGTGTTGGGTCGCGTACCCCCGGCGTTAGTTCAGCTACACCCGGTACGAGTTGGTTTAGCTTCGGCTCCCCGTAACGAGGAGTTTAATGACATCGTCGGCGTCCACGTTGGACACGTGAATGTCAGGAGAAGTTTCTCCCTCTCCTTTATTTTGATGTATCCACGCCTGCCATACTACGAAATTTACTTCCGTTACCTTTTTCTATAGCGCC
The DNA here is from genome assembly GCA_037178635.1 of Bombus dahlbomii. NCBI lineage: Eukaryota > Metazoa > Arthropoda > Insecta > Hymenoptera > Apidae > Bombus > Bombus dahlbomii. The sequence goes on along the minus strand of CM074109.1, from coordinate 14,126,301 downwards.
ACGCTATTTTCTCTTACGCTGCGCGTGACTATTATTTCTCTATAGTTACAATCTCGTAGTAAATTGCGTCTCAAACAACATTTCAAATTACTTATTGGAAATCTGTCTGGTTCAAAGTAAAAGAAACGGCGATAAAATAGTTTAACTTGTTGCGGCTCTCGCCGTAAACTATCGCTATATGAAAACTGTCGCTTTCGCGTCGTATCTTCTCGAAACGTTATACATTTGTTTCGCAAAAATAAAATTTCGTCCGACGACGCATCTTACGTTATCGATGTAACAAAGTCCATTTATTAAAATTACATAGTAGAGAGAGAAAGAGAGAGAGAGAGAGAGAGAGAGATAGGATTCTACAAAGTTTTGAGAAAAGGATGAACCACACGAATAAGAAAACAAGGTCCATATCTACCGATACATGTTCCTTCGCATTTAAGATTAAGAATGTTTCATTTTCATAAACGATTTTCTTCAACGTTGCCAGGATATCTTTTCAACGTGCCGTTCCATGTCACTTGCAACTCGTACGATTTAAGATGAAAATGTTAAGATAGCAGAATTCAACGTGATTACGTTATACCTGTTTTACTTTGTAACCAAGTAAATTTCATCGTTTCACGCTTCGAATAAAATTCGAATTTATATCGTATCGAGGCTTTCGATAAAGATACCTAAATATACAACCACTAACGATCGGCGAACCATTTGTTTCGACTGTTTCTAAGCTTTTGTAAAATTGGATTTTGCGAAGCGTGATTCAGCAAATCAAATTTGTTGTTGCCAATCGGTCAGCAATGTTTCAGCGGTATTAATTTGAAAAAGGTGACACGTGCCCGACGTAGGAACGTTCCGGTCCCCCGTGGTTAAAACAGTAAAAAGATGGACGAGAGACACGCGGCTCTTACATCGGTTAAAATAGGTAGACAAACCAAGTAGCACGGGTGGAGGATGCGAGCTAATGACGCGTGCTTGTCCAAGTCGTTAGCGTCCAACAGTACCCCCTTATTTTTGTATTAAAAACACTCCCACCCGGCTTACACAGTTTCCTTTATCACGGTCCGACAAACGATGGCGATAATCCTGTTAATTGTTCTGGAAAAAATAGCACTAGTCGTGAAATTTGCTTGTCTTTGATTTCAATATAGTGCGCATGTCAGGCTGTTATCGATACTCGTCGATAGAATACGAATTTTTACGCACACTGACATTTTTATGGTCGCGACTGAAGAAACAGAACAGTTTGTAAGCATCGTCGTCGAGGAAACGCGACTAAAATCTGTCGACGTCAGAAAATTTCCAAGTTTGTCCGACGTAAGATATACGGAGATTTTCTCGGGTTACTTTTACGATCGTTCGCATGACCAGTCTTTGATAATAGACATGTTTAAATGGGAATTTTATAGTTCATTTCGAACGACTTTTTAACTTAAGTAGAGCGTGAAACGGTCTCTTATTTTATTAACCCTTCAAGATCGTTCGGAAAAATTTGTGGACATACATCGTTTATGGTGTACTATCGGTTCATAAATATACAATGAGAGTATATTATGAAAATATCTTACAGAGCGTGGAATAAATATTGTATTTATAACTGATTTTTCTAATATTTATCAGCGTGCTAAGACAAACGGAGATACGAATTGTTCGTAAATGAATACACATAAAAAATATATGTATAGTCATATTATAATGCAAACAAATGTATACGATGTTTATGAACGTTTGGATTAATTTTTATCAAACTGTCGCTAAATTTGTAAATAATTCCTTAGGAAGGAATGTAAAAATGCACGAGACATTTACACGTTTACTAAAGAAATACGAGCAACAAAGCACAATGTGTCGATCTTTCACCATTTACGACTTGTTTTCTATGACTTTCTTGGTCATTTACGAGCTATTTTAAGCAGTCCTACGACTGCGATGAATCAACATCGGACCAGTTGGTTTTAACGTAGCAGGAAATCGATCGTAAAATTTGATCCAAGATTCGAAAACGGTCGTCATGTTCGCGGAAGCCCACAAAACGAAACGTGTGTCACGAAATTCAACTTCTTTATTCCTCTTCTTATAGCGGTATAAGCATCAACGTCGCCCTACTTACGCAGTGTTATAAAATTTCCACTATTCCGAAGAATAGTATCAAAGGCAATTCTTTTTTCCTTTTCCTCTCGAAGAAATCGTGGAAAACAATATTTTACAAGAAATGACTTTAATCTCTTTGAATGTTATTACTTCGTGTGACTTGCATCTAAAATCATGGCATAATATTTATATATTTATAAGATCGATGGTAATATACGTTTAGGGTGAGATCGTTCGTAAGAAAACGACGCGTGGTGGTCGCACAGTTTCGCACAGTTTCGAACGGAATCGTACAATTTCCGTGTTATCTAATTGCGTCGTGTGTGTACTGCTCGTTACGCGCATAATATACTCGTACAGTAGCCCTTATTTGTCGGCAAAAAGAGAAGTATAAAGCGAGAAAAAGCAAAAGAAAAAGCCACGGGGAGTCTCAGGCGTGTATCATCCCGCAGAGCTACAGTATAAAAGGGGGATGGAAGGAGGGTTGACAAAGGGAGGGTGGTTGTTAAGTTGTCCGACAGATGCCTCGCCACGTGAATTCACCGTCTAAATAACCAACTTCCACCCTCCATACGATTGTATTTTCACATTTCGAAATTTAGTTTCACCTTATCCAGACGATCCTCGTAATCGGTGCACAGGACTTGTACAACTTCTCGATTATAAGTTGAGGAAATCGAAGATTGAAACTACTTCCTTTCGCGTTCTATTTCTCGTTATACCGCTATAAGCAGAGATCAAGATTTTATATCGTTTCAGCTGCAAAAGGTGTCCGTTTTTTGGGTACGTTTCATTTTCGCTTCTATTTGTTTATATAAATCACAGAGTAAATGAATTTACCTATATCGCTATCGGTAATTTAAACGTTTTTAAATAGACTCCCATAACTCTTAGATAGATACTTGAATTTGTAAAGATCGTTGCCTGAAGGAAATGGTCGAACAAGGTTGAAAGAGATGCGAAAAGCGCATCACCTGGTTCCGTTTATTAAGACGTCGTTTGCCGAATGGTGTTAAAAACTTCCTGCTGATCCTTTGCGTTTTCTATTCGAGGCAACGGGCAATAGCGGGCACGCTTCGTAAGAAAAACGAAGAGAGGAAGAGAAGAGAGAAAAGGAGCAACGACGGTGGGAGGGTTGTAAGAATGGACGCGCGAACGCACGCCCCATTATACGAAGGTAACGCAAATCTGTTCGGGCTTTGAGCGATCTGTAACAAACGGACTTTTACACCGGCTGCATGGAAGTTTTTCACCTGCCCGTCCGACAACAACCCCCATCGGTAAACCCATCGCTAACGAGCCTTTGAAACGACCGTCCTTCCACGCGGAGAATATCATTTTCGGCGAGTCGATCGTACGTGACTTTCTGGACCTACCAAAGGTCTCTTTCGACCTTTTTCACGCGTACTGTCAGTCCTCGTTGCCTCTATATCAATTTCTATATTCGCTATATTCGTGCGAGGAACAGATGCGTGATAAATTAACGAGTAAACGTATTGTTGATCACACACTGGAGGAGAAGCGAAACGTTTCTTCGAAAAGCCATTAAATCGCACATAATGGTAACGATCTAATCAATCGATTGAATCGTTCATCTCGTCAATTTTCTTTTACTATTCGATATAACATTTCGTTGCTTGGTTACATAACAGTTAAACATTAGGAGTTAAACAAGTAAGAGACAGGCTAATAGTAGCTAGACTAATTGCCAGATTAATGCACAAGTAGGTTGATAAGAGAAACGTGTAAGTATATCGGAAGCATGTATGTATATGCGCATATATGTAACGTCGTAAATCTCGGGATCATTCAGGCGATCGATTCTGAAGTCTGAAAATCGAGTTTATCCTGAAAATACTTAAATGAAATACAGGAGTAAAGAACAATTAATATCAATCTATAACAGTAAACAATAAACAACAAGTTCTATGCAATGTCTACCTGAAAATCGAGAATCCTGAGCTACCGATCTTCCTTCGTCAATCTTCAATGTTTTAAATAATTATTCTGTGATCTTGTCTATCTCTGATGTTTGAGAAACGAGTTTCTCTCAAAATGATTTTCCGTAAAACGAAAGAAAGTCGCTCTGTCCGTGAGACAAAGACAGTCGCGCTATCACGCGTGAACTCTAGGGAGTTTACGTATATATGTCGAGCTAGGATTAGGGGCGTGTAACGAATCTTCATTTGGACTAGACATCGTTGTTGTACAATAGAGATCATATTTATCGGTATCAATATGATTTTTACAGATTAAAAAAAAAAAATCGTGGTGATCAGACACTCGAGATGTTAATGACAATGATCTTAGGTTCAATAACGAATCCATGGTCAAGGGGGTAACTCTTTGTTAAACGTAAAACATTTTTGAAGCACAAAGTAACGTTTGCTGCGATGCTCGGTATATACTGCTCGTAAAGACGATACGAAACTCTCCAAGGAGATCGCAAGAATAAAGACCGATGAAAATTTTCCTCTCTTTACGACCGCGTTCGTTTGTTCTATATTGGTCGGGGATACCAACAAAATTTCAACCACCGTTGCCAGGCAGTTCCACGTCTTTGTTTCTGTCCGGGGTTTGATTGTTAATACAACGTGTGACTTATAATATTGGCACTTCTGAGGCAAACCGCACATGGCTTGATTTATCCTCGAGCCCATGTACCGCTACAACTATATTTTTTTAAGCAGAACTATACAACTATTCCATACCTCTGTTAAGTAAAAACGTCCATCCCGTGACCGTGGCTACGTTCAGCGACCAGTCGTGTTACCTCGAGCCCAAGCCCATTGTCACAAATCTCGAGCAAACATAGTCGAAATAAATCATAAACAACTACTTATAAGTTTTTTTATTTAGGTACATCCAATATTTGGGAACCATTTAGGTTCCCAAAAATTCCAAAAGAAAGGCCCCGATGTCCTTTCATCTCCGACATAAATATACGAAGTATGAATCTGTTTTAATAGCCGGGCGGCTAAAAATAAATTGCTACTAGCATTATTATTATAAGATTCAATTGAAAATATATGAAATTCTCGATATAATATATAATATTATACAATATTAAGAAGAACAAAAGACTCGCAAATTATCGATGTCCGAAAAGTGTCTTTCTTTCGCAAACGTGTTTCTTACAACAGCGCACCTTCGTGCAAACGTGAAATCAAGTGTGTGAAATGTCACGGTGTTTATCTCAACAGAGCAAAATGGATCCTACGTAATTCGACGAAATAATATAAAACAAAAGACGTTTATTTCCGTCTATTATTTCCTCATAAATCGAAAGAATCTTTTCGAACAACCTAATACTGTATTCTGACTTGTTGCAGAGCGAAGATCAATTTGTTCTGCAGAAACTTTTCGTCACAGCTTCGTGATTTAATCTAATTTAATTTAATTAAATTTTCGTGATTTAATTTAGTTAAATGAAATTTTCCTGCGGTACAGTTACAGATATACTCATAGAAATGAGATGGTACAACGAACATAATATATTATTTTAAGAAATGGAAACATATTCAACAGGAATCTCGCTTCTCCGAATTAAAAGAGAAAGATAGACGAGAGTCATGTTTCTTACGAACCTTCGTAGAGGCACGTTGGTGGTTTTTGTCAATTCCATTCCGTGTGTTACTTCCTATTTAATAAGCTTTACACGGCAAACGCATATTCCATTCTAATTCATAATAAGACTGGAATGTCCAAATGTTTCTTGCGGTGCTACGTGCACAGAAGTACAGTATTTGGCGCTTGTAAAGAGTTGCCCGTTAAATTCGTCGCTTGTCTGGCGACAATTCATAGATATCTGTATGCGGAGGTACGAAGGTACCAAGTGTCCGCACGATTTCACCCGGTACTCTATTTAGCGCTTGTTAGCGTCGACAATACGTCGCTGCAGATCCCCCTAACGAGGCCGATGCTTGCATTATGCGGCGAGGGTGTAAGCTCAACGCGTGGTCTGCACGAGAAACGCGAGCACGCAACACCAACACCGACCACCGAGTCGTTATTTCTCCAACTTTCTCAAAAACGCCGTTCCAATGGCTCTCCTTCGCCCTTATGGGTTTACGTTTTTTTTTTTTTTTTTTTTTCGTACTTGAAAGGAAACCTTCGGTTTCACTGTAACTTGCAATTTTTGCCCTTTTCATATTCCACGTCTTTTACACCGACTAAACGAAAAACGGCGCGCTTAAGGTTCTCATTTACGAAACAAATTTTGCAAACAGAATTGCGTTTACCAAATGCCTTCAAAACGAACATAAAACGACAAGAGTAGAATTCAAAAGTACGAACATAGTGTTCTAATTAACAATGAAATCAAATTTTCTTTTTTTCCCAATTTTGTACGATGGGACGGTTGTCTGAAAGTTGTCTGAAAACGTGTACGTTGTACGATATTGTTCCTGATCTGCGCTAACAACCATCATATTAAGTATATCTTCGATATAGAGGTCTTTTCGACTACACGGAGGTAAGAAAAATTTCAAGAACGTTTAACGAAAGCAAGTTTTGAATGGCAATGAACGATCTTCGTAAATTAACGTATTAACAGCTTAATGAATTCATCCCGGAAAAAGATCAAACGAAAACGTAGTTTCATCTAAAAAAAAAAGAAAACAAAAGTCATCTCGGGGACCAAGGACGCGTCTCTACGTAGATAAAATTTACGTTTATCAAGGAACGTTTTCCTCAAAGCAGAATAAATTCTGTTTGAAATATAGCGAATACTTTTGCGGATGATTGGATGGATGAAGTAAAATGGGACACCTTGTATATTTTCAATTTATTTCAACATCGGTAGCTTCGGTACGTAATGGGGATACTTCAAATGTATACTGTAGGTCGTATGAACGTGTAACGCGATAAATGTGCTCTGGGCAAAACGAGTTAATAAACGAGATCGTTTTTGGAGATTGATGTCATATGGTAATTAAGCGAAAAAAAATATGTAAGCGAACACATCGAACGACGCGTCACACGATACGTTTCTGTTCATTCGAACTGACTTGTATAAACTAATTATAGGTGTTTTGTCAAAAGTTGGAATAGTTATATCGAAACACACGCGTGATACGAGTCAGATTCGCCTTCCTTCTTGTTAGTTTCCTCTTTCTTTTTGCGTTTTGTAGAAGCAAGGCCATGACGTTATTTACGTAAAATGGCATTTACGTGTCACGCAGGAGTTAATAAAATTTTCGCTATCTCGATTGGAACATTTAGTTCGCTTACGAACGGTACGAATAGCTCGTATGTAAAATAAAAATTGTCGATATCAAAATATTTATATACGGTAAAGGAAGATAAGTTTTTTGCAAGATGAGCGTTTTTTATGATTTTGAAGCTATAGTGGGTGTCGTTAAGTATCAAGTGGTTTGAGATTATTTGCAAATCGACGAAAAATCTTAATATAAAGATTCAAGACAATGGGATACAACAACAGATGTTTGGAAACTGTCACGAGTATGCAAAAATTAATAGGATCTTTGCCTTCGAAACTTCTGCCACGTGACAGTTGCGTATATGCACGCGTATCTTGCTTCTTAAGGTCGAAACTACCTTGCTTTCATCTTTCGAAATTAGTTCAATTTATTACGATAGTATGATACGTAAGAGACATTAAAAAGTAAAATAAAAATATCTTTACTATAAATATATAAACACTCGCGGTCTAATGATTGATATGTGTGCGATATATAACGTACATACGTATACCTCGTGACGCGTTCATTACCATTTTACGCGATCTTTTAAATTCAACGAGCTCTTTAAAATTTTGCAATAATCTTGTAACATGTTGTTTATATAACATGCAGCGTAATATATAATAACACGAATATGACACATTCATCGTAATGTTTTATTTGATTTTTAAAATTGCAGCGTGATAGCTTCAAAAAGTTCTAGCTAGTATCCTATTAGCATGATCTTATTCTACGTAACTAAGATCGAGGCAATACGATAATGTTAGACATTATCGAAGGATGTAAATAAGATCATTTACATATTGTTTCGCCAACGTAAAGAAAATACATTAGAACACTAAACACATTACGGAGGCTATGCGAATCAGAGATACAAAAGAGTTTTCCATCGTCGTGCCACGAGTCTATAAATTCGACTTGTTCGAACTTTGCAAGAAATCGTAGGATTTAAATGGAAAAAGAAGCAAAGTAAACGAGTAAAGATCTGTTCTTTTTTTTTTTTTCTTTAAGAATTCCAAGATTTTTCTTAATTAACACAGCGTCAACGAATACCATTCGAACGCGTTGATTGACTGGAAAGGAATCGTAACGAGATGTTGTCTTCACGAAATCTTTATTCGTGCTTAATGAGTTAATCAATATCGTGCTATCGTACGACGAAGTGAAACTGTATAATGAAACGAAAAAAGTAAGCTTGCGTTCTAAAAGTAACCTTGGAAAGTGATATAATTTTGGGAAACAATTGCATTACGATAATACGGGATCTAATAATAGGAAATTGGGGATTTAGAGGGAAGAGTTAGGGAAATTCTAGAAAGGGAAACTGTGGCCATGCGTTCCTCCTGGAAGGATTAACCGTCTTGATGTATAACCGTCTGCTAGGAAGGTTATTTGTAAAAACTTGCGTGGAAGCGGGCGTTTCGTTTTTCGTACAAGGTGGAAAATGTCCCGGTTACGACTCAGTCGTACATCTGAGGGATTTGTCGAGTTGCCGACGAAATGTGAAGCACATTCGAGAAGCGCTTGTTATATATCGGTTCCGGTTCAACTTACTCTCAACGTTAGGTCGAATTTTGTTCGTCGTGAATCTTGTTACCCATGTCACAGAACGTAACATGTTCGGTAGCTTTTACCATTTGTCGTACGATCGGTCCGTTTAAAGAATAAATGTCAAGTTGGTTACAAATAGAATTAAAAATTTAACTTAAAATATGGCACTTTTTATGGCAAAAGAATTACGTACGCGTATCGCAATGGAATAACATGAAATATCAAAAAATTGGCGCGTGAAATTGGAAGCGGAACTGTGGGAAGCAAATTTCGGCCACGAGAGCGCGACTTTGAAGCTTCCTGGATACAAAATGATGGATCATCGAATGACGCATAGAAGACTGGAAGGGACATCGCGAAGGAGAGAAAAGACTTTGTGAGAGTGATTTGCATGCGACTCTACCGTGAATACTATGTGATTACCTTTGAATCGAAGAATATCCTCCCTGGGAAGATTCTCTTGCTACCGGTGACATCTTCGAAATATCGTCACGTATACAGTCGACATTACGCTACAAATTTTCAAGCTGCTCTCCTTCGAAAAAATTTCATTCTTTTCGTTTTTGCGGACGAGATTGATCGTGCGAGGAAAAACCGCATACCATTTCATACAATTTATACGCATTGTTATTATATTTTTGTATATCCTAGATCCGTAATAATGATAACGTAGTATCGTGTACTATCATGATCAGTTTATTTATAATAAACGGATTAAACAGAAAACGATGGTTATTAAACATAAACTAATCACAACAACGTATTATAATTAAGACAACTACACTCTCATGGCTTCTCAACTCATATTGCTGTTAATTCGTTTATGTCCCTTAGCGATCCCTTGTCTTTCGTCTTACCCTCGTATCTTTTGTCTTAGCCCCACCACGCACGTGCTCGACAACCGCTTGTTTATAATTTGCCCGACAACTACAGTACGATACTACGGTAGTTATATTTTAATCTACGACCTTTTTATTGTATTTTCCTTCTCTTTCTATTTTTCAAATAATAATTACATTCATACACCCACGTTATCCTTTCTTTTTTATTTCATTAAGTTAAAAGTCGAGTACTTGTCGTAGTTACTTAGCATCGTCGTTAAACAGTACCTTTTTACGGTTTATTTAATTGGATATTTATTATTTTTGTTTATTAATTAGATCGAAAGAACTAAACAGGAAGCACGTGTCAAAGTGCTATCTATGATCGAGCTGTCGACAAGAAGAGGCGTTCGTATCTCAGCTAGCCGCTCGTCCTACGCGATCCTGCTGTGCCAGAAGCTGTGGGGACCAAGACCGCTGCTCGTAAAGCGAGCGAAAAAATGGTCAATCTCCGGACTTCGTGTTATATGCGATTTCAGGGTACATGAGCGCTCTCGCGCCAACCTACAATAACCATCCTAAACGTTTCTGCGTTAGTTGCATCCTGTTCCCTTTTCCCGCTGAGAGACCAAGCGAAAATCGACAAGGTCAGAAATCTTTATTCGCAGCGGAACACCTATGGCTCGAATTCAGAGTTCCTCGTAATTTTAACGCTATTAACGAAAAAAACGTTTACGGGCAACTGTGTAATACGTTGCTCTACACTACACTACAGACGCTAAACAATGCCTTTGGTGTGAATGTGAAAATCAATTTTGTACAGAATTGTGTCAGATTTATTTGAAATGTGTCGCGAATATTTAGTGAAAATCCTGTAATAAAAATTGAAGCTCTATACTCAAATGATTTATGTTAGGGTACTGCTATAATTTTATACTGCTATAATTTTTCCAAAAGCTAAGCTCTAAACAAAGAAGTACTTTCGCATAGAACGACTTGCCGTCCATTTTTCGTTCTGTTGCAGTAAACAACTAACTAAGAGCTAAAATATATATACCGATAAGTTTTGAAACTCGATTTTTTCCAAAATCTCCCACGCGACTGTCTCGCTTTTCATGATTTCGTTTCGAGTCATAGAATCTCCGGTAGTCGTACGAGGAATTTACGCGTATTTGTAATTACTGCAACGTTAGCAGATCTTACGCGACATTTCTGTGTCCCTTTACGAAACAGCAAAGTGTCTCAAAGGATAGTGGACGATGAATCGGAAGCAATGGTCAACGGCATCGGTCGAAATGGCAGAAGAAGATTCATCGTTTGACCAAAACGGATACGGAAAACGTGGCCGTGCTAAGAGTGCGTGTCGCCGGGACAATGCTCGAGAGATCCTGGTGATGTCGCACAGCGTGATTCTCCTTCTTCGGCACAATTGGCCGCTCTATTACCAGAAATTTGCTCCGGAACGACCGATCGATGATAACTTTGAGCCAAGCTTTCGAAATTCTTTCATGGAATCGATGATATTATTACATTCTGGCATAGCGTAATCCTTGCTTCGAAACATCTTCGTTCGCGTTTATACCTTCAGCGAGTAGGTATATGGTATTATTCGTTCGTTTTTAATTTCTCTTAATTTTCACAGAATTTGGTTTGCTTGAAAAAAAAATTACGATAGATTACCAAGGACTAGAAATAATTCTGATAAATTTTTCGAATCATAGATCGTTACTATCTATAAAGTGTCTGTTTGCTATTTCGGTTATACACAAACGTAGTTAAGCTTAACGAGGATAGTCTGGGAGCAAATGCGAGTGTAGATTTGTTGACGAATCTTCGTTAAATCTAGCTTTCTTCCACGAAAATGTAAATATTGGTTTTAGACAAATAGAAATAAAGATATACGATAAGAGGAACCGAAATACGTAGCAATAATATCACATCCATTAAACTTATCTTAAATATCTTAAATACCTATTCCATTACTTTTCATTTAGATGTTTTTGTAGTTTTCAGTATAATTATACTTGATAGCTTAGCTATTTAGGTACATTTGTTCACCGTTGTGTATAAAATAAGCATGTAATTTCTATACAGTCCTTTATATCAATTCTATGTCAAATATTAAAACGCCAGGAACAAATCGCGTATGGGTGCATCTATAAGAAAAAGTATCTAACGAAAAAGGATGGAATTTGCACGAGGACAGAGTAGTCGGTGTTAATACGTATCCCTGGAATTGATTCTTGTTCTAATTGTGTTTCAAAGCGGATATCGACGACTCGACTGGTTGCTCTTGCCTACTGGAATTAATCAACGGCGGATCTTCAAAGATTCAGAGAAGCTGCCCCCTCGAAGTAGTTTGTTTATCGTCGGCGTGGCGGTTGTGCGGCCTGCTCGATCATTTCCTTTTTTCTTGTCAAGAATTCATCCGATCCAATAGCGCTGGTCGAGTTTCCTAGAAGCTGTTCGCCTCTCTGATCGGCCTACCAACTGACACGCACCAGCCCTCCTCTTCCGGGGGAGCTTTGTCGTGTTTTTTCCTCCAAACTTCTAAGTATTTTCGTTTAGCCTTAAATCGTACGTTTCGTAGATGTTTCCATTCTAAATTTTCCGGCCGAAACATTACCGGCATTCAAGAACGTTTTATCGCTTACGTTCAAATGTAAAAACTTACACGCAGAATGACCATTGCGTTCTCTTAGTTGATAAACCAGATGCGTTGTTATAGTTAAATTAGGTTGTCCGAAAAGCGTCTTCCTTTTACGGACACGTCTTTTACAACCACGCATCTTTATACAAACACGAAACCTAATTTGTCCAACGTTGCGATCTTTATCTCGATAGAACAAGTTGGATCGTAGGTGATTCGATAAAATAATATAAAGCGGAAAGTGTTGCGCATGCATTATAAAAAACTTATAAAACGAAAGAAACTTTTCCAACGATCTAATATAAAAGGGTAAAGATGTACGAAAATTTAATCTAATAAGATATCTCCGTGATTCAAGGGAAACGTATGCGGTAGTGCTATGAATGCGAAAAATTTCTTCGTACTTCGTAAGAGTGTAGCATCTATGCGAAGAAAGAAAACTCACGATGAAAAAATTAGGGAATTTTCTTAGAATCGCCTTTCATAACCATCGTGAGAATTGGCTAAACGAAAGAAGAATATTACGTCTAAATCACTACGTTAACGTATGATTACCAGTTAACCAAACAAACGTGCTCGCGTCTAAAGAACACGTTGCAAATTTTATTTAACCAAACGATATAAAATAAAGTCAATGTATCGGGTATTATTAAAGTAAGATCAACGAAAAATTATTTGCATCTCGAGATTCTTCGTAAACCGCTATAGGTAGCCGATGAAACATGCGTGAATTTCTCGTTAGAATGTTTCAACGATATCTACCGGATAAGTTGAAAAAGACAATTAAAATGGCGACAAGTTATTTTCGAGTGCTCGTTACGGCTCGAAAGTCGACAAGTAGGATCGTATTACACGACAGGTTAAAAAATTCGGAGGACACGGTGACGTTCGGCGGCGAGACGTTCCACGAGTCACGATAAAAAGATGCAAGCACGGTTGTTATTGCATGGAGAACGACTCGGCTCTCCCGCGGCGGGATTCTCGGTGCTGAATAAACATCGAGTGGACGTCTAGTTAGTTTACACTTTGTTTTCGGAGATGTTAGCAAAACACGCGATCGCTTTGAAGCACCGCCACCAACCGCGAACCACCAATATAAACCTTCTCGTCTCTTCTTCGTTGAGAACATTTTTTCGGCATACTGTGTCTCGAGTGCGCGAGATCGCCCTTCTCAACGTTTTCCCTCGCTTGTCTGTGCGCGAGATTCCACAGACAAATAAGCTTCTGTTGCCGGTCTCCCTTCCCCCCTTCCCTCCTTTTTTTTTTACACTTCTTCGATCGATCATACTTTTACATCAATTTATACAAGGAGAACAACCACCAATAGAGTTATTATTATTGAGGATAATATTTCTGTGCGCGTTTATTTTAGCGAATTAGGAATCGATTGACACGACGCGTTAATATCAGCTTGTCCGGAAAGTGTCTTCCTTTCGCAAACGTGTCTTTTACAACAGTGTGAAACTTTGAAATTTTTTTTTATTTGGAAGTAGTTTACAATCAATACTCATTGAGAATTATAAGTAAATTATTCTTGTGGTACTATAAGGCGAATAATAAATGATTATCGTATGTTTGGTTTAAATCTACAGGGTACAAGTCTTTTTAGTATGCGGATCTGATTCGTCGTGTCAAGTAATCGAGTAACTAGCGGGTTTTGGTGGTTGTTAATTCTTATGTTATATTCGTTACTGAATTTGGATAATTCTTCTTTAATTCTTCTTGTAGGTACCTTAAGGTTGCGATGTATTGTTTCGTTGCTAACATACCAAGGTGCATTTATCAAGGATCTTAGAGTTTCTGATTGGAATCGTTGAAGAATTTCTTTTTTTTTTTTTATTTGATAGACTTTTTACGATTAATGCTCATTGACAATTATAAGTAAATTATTCTGGCATGGTACTATAGCATGAATAATAAGCGATTATCGCATTTTTTATTCTAGCTGAATCTAACGTTTAAATCTACAGGGTAATGTCTTTGTAGCCTGTCAACTAATGGGTTTTGGGGGTTGTTAACTCTTATGTTATATCTGTTACTGAATTTGGATATTTTTTCTTTAGTTATAGGTATCTTAAGGTGGCGATGTATTGTTTCGTTGCTAACATACCAAGGTGCATTTATCAAGGATCTTAGAGTTTCTGATTGGAATCGTTGAAGAATTTCTTTTTTTTTTTTTTATTTGATAGACTTTTTACGATTAATGCTCATTGACAATTATAAGTAAATTATTCTGGCATGGTACTATAGCATGAATAATAAGCGATTATCGCATTTTTTATTCTAGCTGAATCTAACGTTTAAATCTACAGGGTAATGTCTTTGTAGCCTGTCAACTAATGGGTTTTGGGGGTTGTTAACTCTTATGTTATATCTGTTACTGAATTTGGATATTTTTTCTTTAGTTATAGGTATCTTAAGGTGGCGATGTATTGTTTCGTTGCTAACATACCAAGGTGCATCTATCAAGGATCTTGGAGTTTTCGATTGGAATCGTTGAAGAATTTCTTTTTTTTTTTTTATTTGGTAGACTTTTTACGATCAATTCTCATTGAGAATTATAAGTAAACTATAAGTAAATTATTGATTCTAGTTGAGTCTAATGTGACGCAAATCTGTGAAATGTCGCGGTGTTCATCTCGACAGAAGAAAATGGATCGTAGTTCGACGAAATAATATAAAACAAAAAACGTCGTGTGTCTATTATTTTCTGATAAAACGGAAGAAACTTTTCGGACAACCTAATAATAACGTTTAGACAATTAGGGAAATATCTCGCAATTTTGTTCGTTCTTTTCTTTTCTGTTGTGGCTTTCTACTCGTCTGATCGAAATATCTCATCGATCGAATCGATCATTTTTCATTTGTCGCGACATTTTTGCCACTTGTGTAACTTCGATAGTTTAGCGTTTGCAAACTAAAGTTTGGACGCAGGCAAAACATACATAGCGAATTCGAGAAACATGTTTTTATTGGTTAATGTCAAGTATTTCGATACTTGTTTGGTAGTTTCGTTTTGAAGTAGTAATTTGATACTGTTCGAATAGTAAAACGTTTACACTAACGCTGGATTAAGAGAGAAGACCCATCAGGCTATAGGACAAAATTACGATCTATCGTAAAATTTGTAGTTTTACGGATAACGACCTTTGAGGAAAAAATTTTCGAAACTGTGCAAATGTAGCTACCTACGAATACTTAGAACGCTGTTTAGATAGGAAAAACTACTCGATTACTGATACATAAATGCTTTAGCAAGCGTCCCTTCGATACGACGCTAACCATTCCATTTAGTTTCTTGTAAGCAAAACGTTTGATCAAATAAACCAGTGTCTATGGTTTATTTACACGTTGTTGCTTTAAAGTACCCTAGTCGGTAAAATGATAGTCTCCGATTGTTACTTGAAGCAGATTTCGTAGAACTGCCGAGTCGACGGACGTAAATCTTGTTTAACGAGATTAGAACTGGAGTTGCAAATGGAGTGATGCGTTCACGAGATGATTAGTTGATTCATCCATTCATTATCCTATTACCAGGGAACATTTATAAACAGAAAGAAGCAAGTATCGTTGCCGGCTATCAAAACTTGTACCGTACGTAAACGCGATAAAAGCGATTCCGCGATAATACGTATCCTGCTATTAAAAGTTTTATATTATTTGAAAAACGTCTAAATTCGCGAAAAGATTAATTTTCATCGCATTTCGTAAACGTGTAATTTTGGTTTGAAAAATTATGGCTATTTATATTTATCGGAAATGTAAAAAGCGTGGAAAGTAATTTCTTTTTACAGTTACTATTTGTTCGTGTAATTTTGTCAAACGCATCTTGTCAAAAAAAATATATCGATTTATTATGGTGCGATTGAAAGGGGGATGGCGTAATATTTGCATTCCTTCAAGTACTTCGAGTTCTTATAAGGCTTGTCCTAGAGGTTTTAAGCAACAAACGTTTATAATAAATACGACACGAAAGTTGTAAAAAAACTTAGACGAAATCGACGGCGCGCTACGAAGCGAATTGAAACTTTGTCGCTCGATGACCAATTTTCTCACGAATGATCGTAACTTGGAAATGAATGCGCGTGATGTGCAGAAATTCAGAGGCTATTTTGTAAAAAGAAATCTGTGCTTCTGCGCGTAATATGTAAAAACATATCGCGCAAATTGTTAATTAATAACGATAAAACTGGATGAATTGTTGTATGGAGAGGTACAAACTTGCCACTTTTTCATTATCCCTTTCTGTAGAGAGAAAGTTATATCGATAAAATCAACACTCTAATTAAAATCTACAAAAGTAATGCGCGTATAATAATAAACGATAGAAAATAGATACAATTTCGATGAAGTGACGAGTGTAGAGGAAAGTTTACGTTCTGTTCCTAAAGGAAACACGTTTCTTAGAAAGATGTATTAAAACAGACGTTCCTAGAAGATTATTCGCGCTACGACGAACAAAAGTGTAAAGAATAAAATCGAACGACTTTTACTGCTGTGGCGACCGCTTCCTGCTCCGGACACCCATAGGGTCGAAACAGGGAGGGAGTTCCGTACACGCGCGTCAGCTACGAATTTAACGACTTCATCTTCGGTTGTCATTTCCATTGCTGTTCACGAGGTTGCTCGATTTCCTATTGAAAGCGAGCCGGCCATTCTAGTTGAAAAAGACGCGCGACCGCGTCTCTTTTTCGTCCAAAATCCGCAGCAGGGCGCGTGTGTATCCAATGTATTCGCCGAGTGGGTCATTGTGGCGGCTCGTTCGGTAACTTCAGAAGCTGAGACTCGTACAAAAACCTTAGCGGACGCTTCCTCTTTATCCAA
Source organism: Bombus dahlbomii (assembly GCA_037178635.1). Taxonomy (NCBI): domain Eukaryota; kingdom Metazoa; phylum Arthropoda; class Insecta; order Hymenoptera; family Apidae; genus Bombus; species Bombus dahlbomii. The sequence goes on along the minus strand of CM074109.1, from coordinate 14,109,169 downwards.
TCATCTCGGTATTCACGCCTCTGCAAGTATGTATATTCTTTCGATGACATGCCCTTCTTTCCACGATTTCTCCGATCTATTCCGTAGCCACTTGCCTAATGAATACTTTGGAAACCGCGCAAGAGAATGCGCTCGTAAAGCGACTGCCTAATTTCAAAGTGCAACTCCATAGTACACGCTAAATCCGAACATAATTCGTTTTATTTTCGGCTTATCGCGCGGCGAGTATGGTAAGAAAGGAAATAACGATGAATCATATTCAACTACATTGTAAAATACCTATTGTTATAGGTGTTACAGCTGTTTTATATATTCTACTTCCTATGCAATTGATGACAGTTATACGGTTGACCTATGTAGTATACAGTATACGGATGACCTATACAGTCGACTTTCTCTTAATCCTCATGTGAATGCCCTCCTTTGTGATCGAGTTACAGGAAAACTCTTTGCTTTATTGACGATTTAATTCACTTTTCCTTCGACGGAATAGCGTGAATGTGGTTTTATTTACCACTTGGCTAATCTATCGGTAGTCTTCGAGCTATTACGTTTATGAGACTAAATTTCTAACTCGATAAATTATCGCGTAATCGAAAAACGTTGGTCACACGGATGCTGTTTATCAAGTCGCAAATATACGTAAGCATACACGTACGATATTTGCAGTAGGTATATCGAATGAACGTTTTTCTTGGAAATTACAAGTACTAGGTCGTCCGCAAAGTTTCTTTCGTTTTATAAGGAAATAATAGATGCACGATATTTTTCGTTTTGTATTATTTTATCGAATTACGTATGATCCATTTTGTTCTATCAAGATGAAGATTACAATGTTTGTAAAAGAAAGACACTTTTCGGACAATCTAATATTTGGTACGAGCGAGAGAGAGAGAGAGAGAGAGAGAGAAGAGCTTGAACGCTTTTTGCGACGAATAGGAATTTTGTAGCGGGCTCGAATTTGTTATTTCTCGTTACGTTTTTCGAGAAACGAAGGTGAGCTTCGACACGTAGCACGTGTAATATGTACTTGTGCTATATAAGATGAGGAAATTATCATCAACGATAAGCTCAAGGTCATGAATTCTTCGATAGCGTAACGAGTATGACGAAAAATTTAGACTACCTTAGAAAAGAATGATTTCTTTATGATTAGAATGTCTTTCGTGTTTGGTACAAGACGCACGAAATTCATATTTTCGCGTGTCTTGTAAAAAAATTCATAGTATCGCGCATGCTGATAATCGTGAGGTAAAATTTATAAGATTAAATTCGATAGTTTTCTCTGCCTCGTTACAATACGAAAAGACTATTATACGATTGAAATTCTTCTCGATTAAAATGATCGATGAATCAGAAATGAATGTAAAATGTTGGCCGTCGCATCGATATATAAATAGTATTTTCGTAACTAACTACCAAAAAATCCAGACAACCTCGTAATTCGATACGGCATGTACAAACGATAGATGATATCTCTCAGAAGATACAGTTCTGCTTTTCTTCATATTACGAATACAATGGATCTTTGTCTGTAATCCGATCATTTCCTTAGAGACGAGCTTTAGCAAAACGTATTGAAACTAGAACGAATTTGCTAAACTTATATTTAGTTACTACAATAGGAATGCCTCCGGTTTCACAATTTACTAAATTTTTCTGCCAGATATCGAATAAACACGCGTATTTTGTCGTTCCTGTTTTTGCGATAATTTACGTATTTATCAACGAACACTGTCCAGAAGTTTTATCGTGTGCGAAAATTTATATACCGATTTGGTTACATTAACGATTTCCACATCTTCAACGTGCAAGAATGCGTTTATATATATATATATATATGTATATGTAGAAATTATTTACTTGCTCTTAAAGATATACAATTAAATAGTCGTACAGAAGTTCTCCTCAAACGCAGAAGATGTAATCGTAATCACGAAGTAAGAAGATCAGTGTGACATAATGGTATTTGTAAAAGAATATTATCAATATCATCGTACAAAAACTATCGTAGGAGCTGTAATAAAATTATAAACGGGAATTTTTATCGACGTTAACACTTTGACTGCCACGCCGAAATCACATGTTTCGCTGAGGTCGCCACGGGAGTATTTTTATTATTCAAAGCATATAATGGCAAAATAATAATAAATCGATGATGTAAGACAACGTTCTTCTACAATGGACCGTTTATCTTATTGGTGGTCACGGCTGACTACCGTGACGCCTTGCTAACAGTTGATAGCAACATATTATAACGAGGCTTCGTTTATTTCAACAAACCATTCGCATTCGTTGTTTCGTCGCAAGCAAAACGTGCAGAATATATCGTTGAAACGTGTAGAAGATATTAATAAACGGTATTTGCTCATTCTATATATAATAGTAAAGTATGTGCACACTTTAACTTCAATTATACGATTATAAAGCAGCATTCACGATTATTTTCTAAGCTGAGTTTACAATAATATTCGTAGATCAGCCCTCAAAGATATGCATGCAAAAACAGTGCACCGTCACATGCGAGATTTGTTCTCATTTTTCTTATCGATGTTCTGATAAAAATGTTTAATCGTTCAATGGGGAATTTTTTATTTCAAAGTATCTCCCATTTATCGGTTATATTCCAGATACCCTAACTGTCAATTTTCGGACAATTTTTACAATTGTAAAAAGTTCAAGGGCTGTGGTCATCGATGAACACCGTTGCGTCACAGAAGAAACCGTGGCCGATCATATGTGACCGACGTGGTAGTCAAAGTGTTAAAAGTTACGTACTTAGCAAAGTCTAGCGGATTAAACGTTTTTGCCACCGTTTATATGTTTATGTATGTTGTATATACGTAAATGAAATTTCAGGTGGTAATGGCGTTAGATTGATAATCCTAATTGATAATCACTCTCGCTAATCCGTACTATCGAAACTTACTTTTCAAAGAAATTATATATTTGATTTTATTATATCATGAAATATGTTGCCAAGGTGGTCATTGAACAAGAATTTTTTCCGACTGTTCAATAACGGTATATTGGCTGAAGAAAGATGCCCGTGTCAAATTGATCCATCCCGGAATTAATGGCACGCTATAAATATTGACACCGGTTAGAGACACAGTGATATACATAGACATAAATTCAGAAAAAAATGTGTCACGCTATCCTTTTACCGATGTAACCAAACGCCAATTACCGATATCTCTACGAAGAAGACGAAACCTTATAGCGAGCGGCGTGATCTGGATTCATATTCGCTTTATAAGTGGAAAAAGCTCGCAACTACTAGTCGCAATATTTCTACAATATCGCGTAACCTCTGCATCTACTCCTTTTACATGGGGGTCGCAACTTATATCCACGTGCTTCTATCTTTATGATTAACTATAAAATCGGCTTCATTTATCGCTAGTACCACACAAAGAACGTTAACCGATGTAACGAGGATCGATAAATTTTCTTTTTTGTACGCATTAATAGTATCGTTTATTCGTATACGTTTGTAGAGATATAAAACAAAACTACGTCATTAGAATACATAACCGGCTACATAATTTGATGTAAATTTTACCTGTTAGTTGTAACTGTTTACATTGATGAAAATGACAACGTGAGTTCGCGTTCGCCATCCATATGCAGATACGCTAGTTGCAATAAATAGTAACTAGAAGATAGTTCTAGCTACAATCGATAGATTTAATCGATAGGTTCGGGATGTTCTTTTGTTTTTATCCCTAGTCCTAGTAAGAAAGTGAAATAAAGGTTTTTCGACTCAGAACGGTGTGATAGATTTATCCAAAGAATAAAATAATAGCTATTACGATTCCATCTCTAAATACAGAAATAACAACAGGTTACAGGCCCAGGTACGATAGTTAGTTATTATTTTATTGAAGATATTGTTAATAGTAATAATATTGAGGAGTGCAGAAGATAACCTAAAAACAAAAAAAAAGGGGTGTGCGATCGATGATTCAGTGTTGAATATCATAAGGACGCTTTATCGAATATATAATGATTGTTTACGTGATAATACATTTATCGAAAGAATATAAAAATGGCTATTATGATCCTATCTTTAAATACAGAAGTTACAACATATATCGTAGCTGTTTTTATTTTATTGTAACTTTTATGGTAAGTGTTAGTTATAACTGTTACCTGTTAGGTGCTAATTGTACGAAATATTTGATGCGGTATAATCTACAATTTTCTTATTTATATTTCTCATGCTCTGTTCATTTTAGATGTGAACATGTGTATATATCACGAAACATTCTTTTAATATTTTTTGAATAAAAATGAAATCGGCAATAACTCATCTGAGTGACTGATATACATGGATGGTTAGTATTCCTCTCTCTCTCTCTCTCTCTCTCTCTCTCTCTCTCTCTCTCTCTCTCTTTCTCAATCGTACTACGATACGTTCAGGGTATATATAAATTATACCGATGCAATTTCGTTATTAACATACATTATCTCACTGTAAGAATCGTTCTATTTACTCGTCTCATGTATATTTATAGATTTGTTAGAATGTAAGCAAAGTGTCCGTGCATCTCGCAAGTTCGAAGATCGTGAGAACCGCTTCGATGTTACTCTCGGGTAATTTAGAAGTTAAATTGCTGCTTCTATCGCCATCCTTGGTCACGTGTTTATGGTGGTTCTAGCGCGGTTTTCACCAATATCGTAACATTGCAATATCTTGTAATACCTGTAACCACAGACGAGTCTTCGAGATCTCTACTTTCATAGTTGGAGATAGTTGGAGTATTTTAAACCGGTTGGAGGAAGAATCGTAACTCAGACAGAATTGCTATTTTATTTTATGGCCTTGTAAAGAGATCGCGATCTTTTTCGTTCGTCGAAAAGTTTCGAAATTTCAAAAAATTTCAATATAGCGTTTACCGAACCGCTGTTTGCCGTTTCGCGTAAAATTCAAATACGACCCTTCGATGTGGTCTATCTTTTAAAGGAAGTACTTGGTCGAAAAACGTGTACGATACGAGAAGATACTTTTAATCGAAGAACGAACGATGGACGCGTGCCTTATGCGCGTGTTTTCGCGTGAAATCGTTTTGACAAAGTAGGTAAACGCGCTTTTGGGGCTAATTCCAACATAGAAATTCTTCAACGATTCCAATCAAAAACTCCAAGATCCTTGATAGATGCATTGGTATGTTATCAACGAAACAATACATCGCGACCTTAAGATACCTACAATTAAAGAAAAAATATTCAAATTCAGTAACAGATATAACATCACAATTAACAATTACCAAAACCCATTAGTTATTCGATTACCTGACACGACGGATCAGATCCGCAGATTAAAAAGACATTACCCTGTAGATTTAAACCAAACATACGATACTCATTTACTATTCGCGTTATAGTACCACGCCAGAATAATTTACTTATAATTGTCAATGAGAATTGATCGTAAACTACATCCAAATAAAAAAGAAAAAGAAAACAAAATTTTGGCGTTGCTCGCGACGAAGGATCGACGCGTTCTACGTATCTCTATCCGCATTATACATCGTTGGTTTGTCGAATATTTCTGTTCGTTCGTATTAAGAAGCAAAAGTGTATTCAACAGTAGCATCGAGCTCGATGGATCGTTGAAATCAAAGAGATAGGAAAAATATATTAGACATGTTCAAATACAAAGTTGCCGGACGTTGAGCGAATTGAATCACTTAGTCGGACGACATTCTATGATCCATCTTTTGTGCGTGCAAATATTGGCTTTCTTTCGTCAAGCCCGTTGGCTGCATTAGAATCAATCGTTTTATAGCCTGAACGAGACTCGTTTTAAGTGCTTTGTCTGTCAATAAAGTTCATCAAGGCTAAGTGTCTAGTGTGGCCCACAGACTAAGCTGAAGGTAGACGAGCGAATGATCGTGTTGTTTGCGCGAGTAATTGCAACGTTGCTCGTTTTGATAAACCCCAATATCTAGATACCGACATCAAAATCCTATGTGCTTGAAATTGTTGGATACCCTAGCGATAAAATTATTCCTATAATGAATTTATCAAATATGTATTTTTTATACCGGTATAATACTTTTTTTACCAATATTCAATACATTTAACGTATAATATATTACAACATACGTGTAATGTCGTAAATCATATGTAATTCAAGTGATCGATTCTGAAGTCTGAAAATCGAGCTTATCGTGAAAATACTTAAACGAAATGCAGGAGTAAACGATTAATACCAATCTATAACAGTAAACGATAAATAACAAGTTCCGCGCAATGTCTTCCTGACATCGTCCTGAGCTACCGAGCTTTCTCCGTCGATCTTCAATGTTTTAAATAATTATTCTGTCATCTTGTCTATCTCTGATGTTTGAAAAATGAGTGTCTCTCAAAATGATTGTCCGTAAAACGAAAGAAAGTCGCCCTGTTCGTGAAACAAAAACAGTCATGCTGTCCGTAAACGGAGAGAGTCTGTATCACACGTGAACTCTAGAGAGTTTACATACGTCTTATACCAAAATAATAAACGACTATTTGCTATGCATATAATAAAAGCTGTCGATAAGATGTAATAGAAAAGTATAAAGCAGAGTCGTTATATTTGCAAATAAAAAACCTACATTTCTTACTCAAAGTAAGGTTAGTGTTTAATGTGGACCATAGACTAAGCTGAAGCTAGACGAGCGAACGATCGTGTTGTTTGCGCGAGTAATTGCAACGTTGCTTGTTTTGATAAACCCCAATATCTAGATACCGACATCAAAATCCTATGTGCTTGAAATTGTTGGATACCCTAGCGATAAAATTATTCCTATAATGAATTTATCAAATATGTATTTTTTATACCGGTATAATACTTTTTTTACCAATATTCAATACATTTAACGTATAATATATTACAACATACGTGTAATGTCGTAAATCATATTTAATTCAAGTGATCGATTCTGAAGTCTGAAAATCGAGTTTATCGTGAGAATACTTAAACGAAATGCAGGAGTAAACGATTAATACCAATCTATAACAGTAAACGATAAATAACAAGTTCCGTGCAATGTCTACCTGACATCGTCCTGAGCTACCGATCTTTCTCCGTCGATCTTCAATGTTTTAAATAATCATTCTGTGATCTTGTCTATCTCTGATGTTTGGGAAATGAGCTTCTCTCAAAATGATTGTCCGTAGAACAAAAGAAAGTCGCTCTGTTATTTTCAAACAGCTCATAGATTACAAACACACTTGCGCAATAGTGGGCTTACTCGTGAATTGCAGCAATGCAGGTTGAAGTCAATCGACGAGTAATAATAGAATAAAGATCAAGCGAGATAAGAAAGCAAGAATTTATCTAGTTAGTCTGACCTTAACGTCTGACTTTATGCATAGTAGGATTAAACCTGGCATGACAGCAAGGTTATAATAGATCCCTTTCGAAAATAGGACGGGTCTCTTTTGTAAAAGAACTCATTGTAGAAGAATCTGCAATGCCTAGTGTCAGGCTACAAACCAGAAGGAATAAAAGTTGTTTAATTTTTAGAAGAATATGCGCACAATCTTGCTTGTAAGGCAAACTAACTGCCTTATTTTTATAAAACACTTTGACCATGTCAGGTCGGCGCTTAAAGCGAAACTAATCCCGATTAAAGATAGGCAGCAAACCGAATTTCCTAGAATCCGTAAATCTGTGAATGTCGACAGTTTAAAAAGGGAGACAGTTTGTATACCATTGTATTTTAACAGGATGTGTATGTTTTATTCCCTTTACAATCCTTTTTGATTTGATCAGATCCGAAGACTAAAAACACAATACCCCGTAGATCGAAGCATTAGATTCAACTAGAATCAAACATACTATAAACTCTTATAATTCAAGTTACAGTATCACGTCAAAATATTTTACTTATAATTCTCAATGAGAATCGATTGTAAATAGTCTACCAAATAATAAAAAAAAAAAAAAAAAAAAGAAAGAAATTATGGAAAAGGAATTCCGGTAGGGTTTCTGTGGATGCACAGGATGCTATACCGCTCGTTCAACTACGGTGAAACGTGCAACATCGTTTTTTGTATATTATATAGGAAAAAAAATTTCTCAATTTCTTACTTCTTTATGGAGGTATAAAAGTGGACAAGACAAACAAAACATTGCGGCGTTATAATTCTTTAAGTTTAATCGTACTATGTTTATTGCGACGACCGTAAATATATATTGTTTATTATACCAATATATTATAATTTGTTACATGTTGATATATTGGTATAAATATACTCAAAGTACACAACAACTTTACCTGTAGCATACTTATTGTAGACATTGTGCTGCATCATTGTTGCAGGTATAATCGAAAAGAACTCATGTCTCCGCCTCCATCCCTAATATTTAAGGTCTTCTTACCTTTCGTTTAAAGGCCATGCTGACGGTGCGATAAATCTTAAGTAGCCATCGGTTTTGTCAACGTTTCCATTTCTGTGTTTCTCATACAAATTGTAATGTTTCTACGGCAAATTTTCAAAACCGACTCAAATATCGTGCCGATCTATTCGCGAACCACCCTGTATACGTTTTATAGATAACGACACGTTATCCTTCGTTACGTTGAGATCTTAACGAAGCATCTACGACGCATCGTAGTAGTAAGAATATTTACATCGTGTAACGATATTAACTTGCAAACATATTCCATACGATCGTTGGAGCTTGATACTGGCAAAACTGAAACACACGAGCGGTCAAGCTTTTACGGACGAACGAAACGAGTTCGACAGTGCGGTGCCGCTTAACTTTCTAAGTCGAGCAAATCGCATTAAAAACATATCCCGTTGTCACGATTCACAGGACGTCAGATTCTGTTTGACTCTTTCGGCAGATTTCCCGTATTCGCAAACTTCCTTCGGCCCTTCTTTTTTAAGGCTACTTCAATCCGTTCTCGGGATCGTGGATGATCCTCGTGTAAAACCTCGTCCTCCGAAGCGTTCGAAGATTAAAGCTGGTTTATCTTATTCCGACCTTTTATCCTTCGAAGTTGGCGTCTCGCGGCGTTGCGGTACGCTTAATCCACGGATTTTCTTCGATTTTTGACACTTTCGTCTCTCGTCGCGCTTTTCCTCGACGTTTCTTAGGGCAGATCATCCGCTTGACTTACTCACCATGGCTTCGAAATACGGCGGTCGCGTTATGCGTTTCCTCCTTCGTGATTGTCCACGTTCCTTCCATGGCTAAGATCGACGCTTTGCTTCGGAATTTAATTCGTGATCTTTCGATGTAAATTCTTCCCGTCTGATAAAAATCGCAAAAAGGAGTAAACGTTAGTATCAAAATCATCTTGTGTCTATTCCTTCGGCGTATACTTATAAAATAACGTTCGGATCGATCTTGAGAAACATCTTTTCGCTTATCATCTCCGATCGAATGACTGTTACCCGTTTCTATCGTCAACGAGAAGCGACATGTTCATTTTGAGAATTTCGGATCTTAATAGCCGAGATAATGGCGCATGAACGCTAAATTTACACTTGGAATTTATATTAGAACACTTATATATTTGTAAACTCCTTAGAGTGCACATGGGATAGGGACTCTGTTTCCTTTACGGACAGCGCGACTGTCTTTGTCTCACGGACCGAGAGACCCTCTTTTGTTTCAGGGACACCCATTTTGAGAGACACTCGTTTCCCAAATGGACGGACAAAGAGCAACATCGGAGATAGACAAGATGACAGAATAATTATTTACAATTCTCGATTCTCGATTTTCAGGTAAACATTGCACAGAACTTGTTATCTATCGTTTATATAATTTATTGTTATTTATTTATATATAGATTGATATCAATTGTTGTTTACTTTTGTATTTTATTTAATTACTTTCGCGATAAATCTCGATTTGCAAACTTTAGAATCGATCCCCTGAATTATCCCGAGATTTACGATCTTACATATTTATTTTATAAATGATCGCAAAGATATTCATCGATGCAGACTTGCACGCGTCTCAGCACTTTCTTCCAAAGCGCTCGAGTTAGTTAGCACGCGTTGCGTAAAACCGTACAAATCGCCGTAAAAACCATATAAAATATCGCGTAACGTAAATAGAAGCTTTCCATGGTGAACGTTGAAATATTTTCGCGATCCAGTGCCTGTGAGTTTCGCCACGATCCCTGGTAGGTTTTCCCTGCGATTAAACGAGAAACGCGGAAATAACGGCGAATCGCACGATCGCGCGTAATTGGCGCGAGATAAATAAGCGGTTCGATTGGCAGGAAACGTCGGAGACGTCGACTCGTGCGATAGGGGAGCGTCGACGATAGGCGAGAGTTCCATCGATCTTGAAATCGCGTTTCCAGTTCGTAGACACGTGGTCGAATCGTCGTCGTCGAAGAGTCGGTTGTGACTCGCGTGCAACATAGAAGGCGACTCGGACGCGCCGCGGCAGCTCGCTTTGTTGAGCAAATATACTCGTTTGTTGGTCCTCTTCTGGTTACCTGCGCGTCGCATCGGGCCCCGTAAAGGCGGCTGCGTGACAAGGGGATGAAATAATGGGAACGCAGACGTCGTACGCTGCGGAAAACCGATTTCCTATGCCGTGGAAAACGGCCACCGGGGACAACCCGAAACTTTGAACGCGCGTAACGCGCCGCTGGAAGTCAACCTTTCCAATTCCCGTGCTGCGCTCTTCTAATCATGACGTAATGAGCGACCATTCGCTACGGTTGCTCCTTTTCGCAGCTCGACCGCTCCATCCCGGCAAAAGAGATTTCACCGAATTCCATATCGGCTTAAAATCTGTTCGCGCTAGCGTGCAACTTTTCGTTTGTCAGCTTCCGTTCCATCTCACTGTTCCTGCAATTGTTGACTGATTCCGTTAAGAAATATCATCTTTACGTAAAACGCTTAAGATATGAAACGTTTATCCCATTTATTAATAAATGTACATCGGTCTAAAGTTACGTTTTTCGACGTTGCGATACGAGGATGTAGTTGTTTTTTTGTTGCCACGGTTCAACGCTGTACGACGCACGTAACGTAACAAACAAACTCCGAACAAAGCGATTTCGCTACAACGTGCAACCTACCACGTGCGACAAGTTCAAACCTTTCGGTACCCCCTCCCCCGACTAGTGTAAATAGACGACCAAAATCCCCACGAGTCATTAGTAGTGCGAACGAATATCAGTATCGAGTGAGTAAGCCAGTCCGCCACAGATTCTTTTTCTTACGAAATTTGTTAGAAACGTTTCGATTCGAGATATTTGGTTACCACTTGTAAATACGCCATTGGGTTAAATTTTTACTAGCGTTAACTTTGCGTGGTCATTTTGTCTACTTGACATTGCCGTTCAACCTGTAAGATCATGGATGACGGTATTGTCTGTTTATGGTGTTATTGTCCAATTACTAATAATTAAACGTTCAGAGGCGGTTACTTTGCAAGTAACGCTTCGGTATTGGCGATAATTTTCAGTCACGCAAAGGGATAATTTGGTAGGCGTGGCCGGAAATTGGAATATCTTGCACGTTGCGATTACTTTGTTCCATTTCTAACGAAAAATACCTGGAATTAAGGAATTTCCCGATCGACCGGCTCACGAGTCAGCCGATTCTTCGGGCCGTGGCGAATACGAATTTCTCCTGCCATAATTAAGCGATGAACGTCCTGGGACTAGGATTTGATACGCTCGGCAAGCCTGCGCTCAAGTTTTTAGGTATAGCGATGGCTTCGAACTAAACGATCGAGCGAAAGTTTCGAAACTGATCGAGCCAATGCGACTATCACCGCGACTAAAGTAATCGTTCGAACGTTATCCGAGCAGGGAAGAATTGTTGTTCAGACAAGAATATTGATAAGAGAAAAGGATTCGGGTAATCGTGACTTTCACCGAGGGAAATTTCGTTTTTTAGAAAACTTGAAATCCGCGACGTAAGTAACGCCATATTTGCCATAAATTTCGCGTATTCGCGAGACATTGGATCGTTGATTCGAGTCACGAGACGGTCGAAACTTTCGACGAGGAAATTGTGGAAAGTACGAGAGCTTCGCGAAGGTGGGCACAGGCAAAGGTACGACTAAATCTATGGGTCACCATGGGGGTGACGACGTTTTCACGATGGGGAGTCGAACAGTCTGTAGTGTATAGAGATAGCATACCGGCGACCCGAGAAAAGTTCTTCGCTTCTACCGATGTCTCTTTTTGGAAACCAACCGAGGAGCAGAGTCGTTCTCGGCTGTCCCTTTTTTACGTTTGTCACGTGCCTTCTTTCTCGCAGGTACCTTTCGCGCGGACATATTTTTTCAAAAATATCGAATTTATTGGTTAATTTATTGGTCTGTCCCCTAGCTTTTGTGACAAGGCAACGCGATCATTGCTCGTACGTCTATCCGTGTCATCTTTTAATTACGTAAAAAAGATAATAATATCCTGAAATTATTATCTTTCGTCGCTGTTTGCGAACTAATTTTTGAAACTATGCGATAGAAATTTGATGTTTCCAGGGCGGTAAAAGTAAAATTTTCGCGAACGTCCGCGAGAATTCGTTGTTCGATCGAATGTCACGTGTCTCGAACATCGATCGAATCTTTGCTCGACTCGCTCGAAGAAACCATACGTCCACTTATCGTTTATTATCCTAATTTTTTTTTTTTTAAGTTACTCGAAATTTTCTACTTTCGTCCAACGTCCTGTTACTTAATTTTTTACCTCAGTCGATAATTTTGAAAATACGTTCAAACAACGATATTTTATTAAGTTCGTTTGTCTAAACGTTTTGTAGACTCTGTGAGACATTCTTGTCTTTTTGAGAAAAGCTTTGCTCCACGTTCTGTGTGTTCTGGTCTTTTCTGGACCACCAAGAGTTTTCCCATCGAGACACGAAATCTACGAGACATCGTTTTCGAGAAGACATCGGTGCCTTTTTCGGAATTAACGAGCTTCGGTTGAAAAACTACCGTACGTGGTGTTACGCCCGTAAAATGGCATAGCTACGCATCAAACGTGCCGACCAGTGCGGTTAGATATCGGTCTTTGGACGTTACACCGCCAGGTAGATATTTCATCCCGATGATTCAATTAAACGACGTACGTGATTATCCCTAAGATCCTTGAAATGTATAACTGTGTTAATTTAAAGTAGACTAAATTGCCATAATTATTGCAAAACAGAAAAAAAATAAAAACTAACTCATTGTGATTTTCGACCGGTAAAACGATTAGTCATCAACGTACCTGATCTATGGTTACCGAGAAACCATATACATACCTTACATATTTAAAAACCCATGCTCTTAACACTAAACACTAAACATTGCTGTATTGCTTTAGAACGTATTGTGTTAAGTAAGAACTGTTTTGCTATATGAAAATTGTAATTAAAGTTACAGGTATATGGTAAGACATAATAGTATTAATAGTAGTAAGACATAATGGTAATAGACATAGACAAAGATCGTTAAAACCCATTGAACAAGAATTCGTAAAATAAAACTGTTATATGGTAAGTGTAAACAAAGATTGTGAAAACTCTTTATTTTAAGTATTCATTGAATACGTCCCAATTCAATGTAACATAATACTATATGGGGAATAGTTAAAGTAAGATAGATGTTATTCGCCCCAAAGACATTCTGCATACAAATTACTTTTGCTTTTATAACAAATACAATAACAAAGAAAATTTCCGATTGTTTTCCAGATTCTTTCACTTAGTTATTCGAAGAAATATGGTATATCGCTTTGTGTAATCGACAGCTCTAATTAACCAGTGAGTTATCGTTATTTGTAACGATCTTCGTTTACGAATCGTGTATAACACGGTGAAAGATCAATCAGAATTAATTAGATTAATTAGACTAGTTAAATTAGACGAATTAGAATGGAGCTTGAACAATGGAAGATAAGCCGAAAAGAAGAAGAAAGAAGGTACAGGTTCAAAGTTACGACGGATGATATAAATATATAATTTGAGTAATATACAATTGGGTCGTTGGAAAAGTAGTTTTATGTTATTTTTACCGAATTACGTATGATCGATTTTGTTCTATCAAAGTAAAAATCACGACGTTCGGCAAATTAAGTTTCGTGTTTGTATAAAGATGCGTCGTTTTAAGAGACGCGTCTGTAAAGGAAAGACACTTTCCCGACAACTTAATATACATCGAGTGAGTTGAACGATATCTAAACGAAAGAGAAGAGGAAAAGGAGTAGCGTTCTTTAACGTGAAACCTACCGACACTTCTTGCGTATCCTGTCGTGCCTGGTCGAAATAACGAGTCCTTAAAAAGAATTATTGTTTTTATAATTAAAGGATACTAGTCAGTTTGTTGCCGAACGAATCGATGTACGAACGACTCCCATAAAACGACGATATAAATTTATCTTTGTATAATTTCAATTAAGAACTAGGTAAGAGGATTAAACACGAACGGTCGTACACATTTTTTTACAAATTATTTTATTCTCAAAAGTACATTTGCCGCGCGCGTATCTTTCGCATCCCGAACAGATTTTCGTAGTTTTGCAACCTTTGGAAAGTTTCACTCGAATCCGAAACTGAGTTTGTTGATGTTTTTTCATACATTTTCTTTTTCTCGATACGCAACGCCAAGTTTTCTAGCTAATTGGATTAAAAATTCCTGCATTTTTCTCCTGTTGTTTCTGTATACAAAACCTGGACGTTTATTCTACGTCGAGAACGTCGAAAAACACCTGGAGGGTCCACCTACGAGATTTCGACTTGACGTTTTTAGCTGCCATTTGGTCGTTACTTTCGAGTTTGTCGTGCCACATCCAGATAGCCTTTCCTTTGTACCGATCGTTTAGAACGTTAACTACCGTGTTATCTCGGGCGCTTCGAATAGACCGGCGGCGGTAGGGAGGGCAGGTTCCGTATATATCTTGAAAAGAATAAAAAAAAAACAATAAAGAAAATAAAATAAAGAAATTATCATCGTAAAATAAGCGATCTCGCTTCTTGGCAACAACGTGCACAATGAAAATGAAGTTGTTCGTAAAGTTCATGTACGGAACATACTGGAAGAGTCTCTCGTGAAGAAGAATCCGATACGCGTACTCACGTACGCATCGATGTGTTCAATTCGAATTCTGTTCTAAGAAGAACCGAAGCGGTCCTGTACTTGTTACGTTAACGAGACGTTCGATTGGTGCGAGACAGGGGAAAATATTTGCAAAATGGAAGAAAAGAAAAGAAACGATAATGTGGTTATGAATAGATTAGTGAAACAGTAGCAGAAGGGTGTATCGATTTCTGTGGTTGGACGATTCGATGGAAGAACGCTGGTAGTGGCTGGAGCAGCAGCGACAAAGGGTATTCAACCCCCCACCCCCGCCAGCCCCTCTTTGGTTCGGTGTGTATTCACGCGCCGACGAGGAACACGGTTCCCGTGGAGAGTTGGCCGCTCGAACGCCGTACGAGGGCGTAGAAATACAGATATCGCGTTTGGATTTGTTTGTATACGGGAGTTGGCGGCTGGGAGTCGAGTCGCGGCTGCGCTCCCCACCTTCGAGGCTGGCTACGATCGGGCACCTTCGAAATCCCAGCCTCCGTTGTAATGCTGCACGTTGTTTGCACAGTTTACTGTCAAACATTGGCCGCAAAGCAGCATGGAGGGGCAGAAGGACGTCGCCTGCGAGAGACGCCAACGTTGGCGACGATTGGTCGGGTCAGTCGTTGTACAAGAGGTCGAGGTCTGAGGAGGTGTGGCTATTCGAGGCATATATATAGGGCGAGTAGCGGGGATAACAGCAAATACGCGGCGTATCTTTCACAGGCAACATCGACCCTTTGGCTTTTATCCGTTGCGTCGAGGACTAAGCGACGAAGTAAAAAGATACAGGGTGCGAAGCGTCTCGGTCTATCGTGAAAAGTGTTTCTTTTGTGTGTTCAAATGTTTTTGAAAAAGGAATTTGCTGTGTGAACACCGCTGTGACAGCGCCGATCGCTTTCGTTTCTCGCGATTGGAAAAGTGCGAATTTTTCTAGCGACACGTGTTAGAAGTATGGTGAATATGGAAGGATCGGGCGAGCAACAAACGGTGACAGCGTCGCCGACGCCGCGCGTTGTCCTCAAAAGCAGTTTCAGTATTCGAAGTATTCTGCCGGAGGCGTGCGCGGGAACTCCGGCACCGACCGTCAGACGATCCGCGTCTCCGGAGATCAGTCACGTCGACGATAGCGAAGATTCGAGCGATCTCGACGTGACCGGAGACGGTGGCACCGAAACGCCGCCCTTGGATTGCTCCAGAAACGCCGTCAACTCGACCAACTCGCCCGAGCAGAAGGACTCGAAGGATCGACAAACGGACGATAAGAAGAAGTGCGAGAAGCCGCCGTACAGTTACAACGCGCTCATCATGATGGCCATCCGTCAAAGTCCTGAGAAGAGGCTCACACTGAACGGCATCTACGAGTACATAATGCGCCATTTTCCGTACTACGAGAACAACAAACAGGGCTGGCAAAATTCCATCAGACACAATCTCTCGTTGAACAAGTGTTTCGTTAAAGTTCCGCGACATTACGACGACCCGGGAAAGGGAAATTATTGGATGCTGGATCCGAGCTCCGAGGATGTGTTCATCGGAGGCACGACCGGTAAACTCCGTCGAAGAACCACGGCGGCTTCCAGATCGCGATTGGCTGCGTTCAAGAGAAGCGTGGTTCTCGGCGGACTGTATCCATCGGCGTACGCTCACCCAGGATGGCCAGCGTCCCTATACACGCTGCCTTATCTTCATCGAGCCGCCGGTTATCCGCCAGCGACCGGAGCCTATTCCACTCCCGCTGGTTATCCAGCGAGTTTATTGCCCGGCGCGGCGACCAGTTCGGCCACCAATTTACCATGTAAGCCGCAACCGTTGCCAGCCACAGCCGCATCCCCGCAACACGGCCCGTTCTCCATGGAAAGGCTGCTGCAGCCTCCGGCTGCCGCTGGATATCCGACCGGTATCGCGACATCCGCCATCCCCGTCTCCGGCAGTCCCTACGACTTCTACTCGACCCTCAGGTCGTTGGCGGCGCATCAACAGCATCAGAGTACCGCCGCGGTGTTTGCTCACAATCAGCAGCCAGTCAGATATCACGTGAATCAACCTCCTCTTTTAGGGCCGGCGACATCGGCTGCGGGATCGCCAGGAAGCAGCCCGGAGCCGATGTCGCCGAACTCGCCCCCCATAACCGTCTGTAATACCGCCGTCGTACAGCAACCGAGATCTCTCCCGCACAGTCCGCCTCAACTGTTGCTCAAACCGATCACAGTTCTTACCGGCAGACAGAGCTGAGCGATCTCGTTGGTCTAGTTTCGGTTGTTTTTAAAGCTCATACAGGAGTTACGATACCTGCGAAGAACGTAGGTAGCTCCGACGAATCGAAGACCAAATTGTCTCGAAACTTGCGGATTCGTCTGGTCCGGATCAGGATGCGTTCACACGCACGTGCCGACGTTATTGCGAGTTTCTCTCCTCCCGATCTAGTTAATACGTACACGGCGATATTGTATGTACATTTACTTTCTGTTATGTGGCTAATTCTTGTAAATACTAGCTTTTAAGATACATCGAACTACATCGACCGAGCGCAAATTCTGTGAGATTTTTTAATTTCATCGATCGTCGATACGCTGGCGGGATATGCGATCGTTAAACCATAAAAGAGTAATATAATGACTATCGTAAATATAAGGCAAGATTCGTTTAGATGATCTCTCGTCGTCGATCGTAGATCGCGATATCTTCACCTTGGACGTGAATCCCAAACTATTACGTAGTGAGTTATAACTCAAAGTCGTGATATTTCAGAGTCGGTTGTTACAATATGATATATATAGTTGATAATTGTTATTCGTATAAGGTATAGACACTGTACGTGTCTAGCAGCGTGTATAGAATCGTTAAAATAAATGTTTAAAACATTTTTTAGAAATTTTGCCTCGTAATTTACGATCACCTTCCAACCTTCTTCTCGCTTGTCCCATTAGCGATCGATCTTTTTATTAATTCGCTCGAGATACGTTCTACGCGTACAATTCTTTCTTCGCTTTTGTTTATTTATCACGTTCGATCTCATTACCGCAACTCCGTTATTCCAATCCTGAAAGTTCAATCAAGTTTTTCTGTTCTTTGCGCACGACGGATCCTTAACCGGATCATTTTTGCGCGTCACCGTTGGTCTGAGATTTCGAACAATTACATGCTCGTCCAGTTTGTCGAATATGCGCGAGCAATAAACCGAACGTAGCGAATTTCTACGAAGCAAACAACGATGTTTCGTCGAGGAGGATCGTAAAAGTAACAGGCAGAACCCAATGGCTGTCAAAACATAGTGCGGGATAAGAGTTTTATTCGGGTAAAGTCAGTGGATAACAATGTAACGAAGCAAGGACGAAGCTTTGAAATGAGAAATTCTGTATTGGTTTAGTACTCCGGTATAACCATAAAAACATATTCTAGTGGCCTTAGTGGGTATTCCTCTGTGGCCTTTGATTTCACCAAATTAGCCTGGCTCTGGCCTCTCTTCGTCCAACGTAGTCGTTGGCTTCGTCCTTCCAGTCGATTCCGCATTCTTAGGGTTTCTTTCTTTTCTCTCCTTTGGTTGCTTCGCACCATGAAGAAAACGTTCTGTTTGGTTTCTATGTTCACTTCCTCCGTTTCTTCCTATCGAGGTGATATAAGATATCCACGCCCTATCGAAATACTCGTCGGCATCGATCTCGCAATTATCGCGACGTTGTCGATCGTCTTTTTCGTTAATCATTTGCTCATCAGCTACCAGAGAGATTGGATCTCGTGGAGCGTAGCAACGTGGGTAATTCTACGCGTTCTAATAATCCAATCCGATAATAGCGCAAGGAAATTCTTTTAAAGGATACAGCAAACGTAAAAACATTTTGTTAATATAATGTCACGAGTTATCGACAAAATTGCAATTTGCCTTCGTCGATGAAATAACGAACGATTCAACGTTACGAACGCCTATTTCTTCGCTGTAACGATAACGATAACGATCTCCTTTATCGTGCATCGAAATGTTAAAAACCGATCGATCTGTCTTCTCAAGGAACAGAGCAACTGGTTCTTGTAGCGAAGGAAAGAATACGCGAAGAACGCGATACCGCGTTACATCCGTGTTACGGTAATTCGTAGCACTTAGGAACTTTATCCTTTTTTCCCTCTTTTACGTATTTCGAATGGTTCGTTGGTTAACGCGCGTAAAACTCGATAGAAACACGCAATAACCGTCACAATGTGCATCTTTTTTTTTTCTAATTCGATTACGTCCTATAAACGTTTCAAGCTGAAATCGTACGACTTTTCTAATTTCCATTATTTTCTCTCGCTTGCATTGCAAGCGAACAACGTTGTTCGTCTTTGTATAATTTTATCGACTCGTCGTTTCTTCTTATCGCAAAGGCAAACTTCCATCGAACGATCATCGACGAACATCTTCGATTCTCGATGGGTCGACGGTACGCGATTGGTATTGGTTAAAATTAAAAAATTAGTTTACCTGCATCTCGTTAGCAAGTTTCAACGTTCATCGTCGAAGGGCAACGCCGGAGATGAGGATTCGGGTAGGAACGCCGATTCGATGGAAGCTCTAGGCGGGCTACTTTCACGTGGACACGACTCGGCAGCGTGTTGTTGCTCGGTACGAGCGGTCGCTGGATATTGCTATGATACATTGAGACAATGAGGCGTAAATAAGATAATAGCGTACGCTCGCGTACGTCGAACGGAGGGTTTAAGCGTTTGAAGGGCCGAGAAACACGCGAGAAACAGAAGGAGAAAGAGATAGACGACCGATTAGGATCTGTAGATGAGATTGTGACCCGCGCGGCCTCTCCGCTCGAACACGTACTTTGCATTCTTCCAAAGCTATTCGATTCTACGCTTCGCTTTCTCTACCGCGTCGTCGATGCGTTTTATCCTAATTACGCGTTAAATCGAATATCCTTGCGTCGGTAGCGCGCGTGAAAACGACGTTAACGCGCTTCCAGCTTTGAACGCTGTTCCATTATAGGAACGTTCGTTTCTGCTAGATAAAAAGCAACGACTCCTAAGATGCAAAAATAGAAGCCTCTTCATGAATCATTTACATTTGCAATTCCATCTTTTTTTCCAAGCTGTTCTTTTCGCGGTGCATAAACATCATCGATACACGACACAGTTTGTACGGTACCAGCACATGTAACGATTTATTGGAAATCGCGTATTGGAATACGCGTTCGAAAAATTGTCAATCGCGGAGAGCGTGTCAGGATTAGGTGTTTGTTTGATAAAATTATTCCGTTGAATAGGTACGTCAAAAATATACACGCGTATGGTAATTCGAAGTAAGATCGGTTCAACCGTGTATTTAAAGGATAGGCAAGAAGCATAGAAAATATTCTCTTCGTTTTCTGTCGCTCTACTCTTAACGATGTTATCGACATCGTGTCCTGTGTCGTGATTAACGCGAGATACTTTTATCGCGAGAATTATAAAGTAGATAACTGTTTATATGTTTCCGACATCGATCTGATCCACGTAAACGTTCTAATAAAATTGTACGTTTTCCTGGATGCAGTAACGCAAAGAGAAAAACGGCACGTAGACACGTACCGTGCGCCGATACACGAATTTCAAACGTCCTGCAAATTGCGTTTGATTTATAGCGTTGGCGTTTGAAATTCGTATTATCGCAACTTAGACGTTCGATTTAACGACAGCCTGGTGGCGGATCAGAAATTCTGCCTGTAATTACAGGAATATATTAGCGTGCTGCCATTGCGCATTATCACCGAAACGATAACGCTTGTCAGCGACGTATAAAGCGAGATTAAACGAATGTTGCATAGCATCACGTAGTCGAAGGGGACGATAAACACTTGCGTGGTCAATTGGTCCAAGTGGCGAGTCCTCTATGGGCGTGTTACTTCTCCGGTGTGTACGATAGACGTTCTTCTCTATCCGCACGGATAAATTCGAAATAGTTTGTCGTTCGTTCACGCTTTGTCGGTGCAGTTATCCTTCGTCTCGCGAGTTTTCTCTCGATTACTACCGCTACTTTCCATCGTTTCGTCCGATCCTCTACGCTTTAACCGCTTTTATACTACGAATTATTCTTGCTCTCGGCAGCTGCGAGTCGCCGCAATTGTGAAATCACGTTCTTATCGAATTATTTATTTCACCCGAGGAAACGCGTTTCTCCTAATTTCTCCTGCTAATTACGTACGACTGAAAAAAGAAAAAAAAAAAAAGAAAAAAAGAAAAGAAAAAGTAATTTAAACTCGTTTCTGAACGCGAGGTAAGACGTTCGAGGATTTCTCGACTTCGATTTACCAAGGTGAAATTGAAATTTCTTTCGAAGGAATAGCTTTGATTCGGACAACGCGCGTAATCTCTATTTATATCTGATAACGGCGCAGCAGGGTCTGCAAAACGCGTAAAGATCATAAAGTGTTCCTGGCATTTTAGTAAGTAGTCGGTAACTCGCTGAATTACTTTGCGCTATTACATTATTGTCGATGTCGTCAGCGTTAGTCGCAGAGTCGGTCTGACTAGGGTTGCCGTGATGCCTTTCGGGGCCCTTGTAATACCATTTCGCTAATACCAGATGATTGTCGCGTTATTCGCACGATAAAAAGGTATTCGCATTCCATGCGTTGGACCGTCGTCCCTTGCTGCGCCGATGAAATTGCCTTCCATCGAACCACGCAAATCGTCGTACAAAGAACACGTATGTATACGTTCTGCGGCGCGGCCGGTTCCGTATAGCTCGCTTTCAAAATTGCCTACGGTTATTTTGACATCGCCATTTTGCGTTCTCACAAGAGTCAGGAACACGCGTAGTCTTCTCTCGGACGAAATTGGTATAAATAGAATGGGCGCATCACACATGTGCAGCGCGTTTTGGGGTGGCGCGTCAATAGATTTCAATGGCAGCGTGTTACATTATTTTCATCCCTGGATGCATACACGTATACGCGTTGTGGGGATCGTTGCGTGCAGTTTCGCCCTCCCCCTCTCTTTTTCATCCGTGTTAGAGACGCACGTTCACGCAGAGAAAGGAATAGACTGGTTTTGCTCTCGAGCAGAAGGTCTCCTCTTTCCCGCAGGGGTAGCTATCCCCTAGTCATCGAGGGGAATAACAGGCATTCCGGACGAATTTCTAGCCTATGGGGATGCGCGGTGAGCGCGATGGTGGCCGATTTGCGGTTTGTTCGGAACGCGTTCCGACATTTCTCTCCAACTGCCTCGATCCTCCTGCAAACTTCCGCCGCTCGTCCGCCAACGTTCGTCTTTGCAGCGTGTTGTTCCGTACGAGCGGAAGCTACCTACCAACGTGATTAATCTAGAAATTGTGTTACTCGATAGTTGCGTTTTCGTAAAATACACTGCACTGTAGAGATCGTTACTTACGATCTGCGCGGTGAAAGCTTGCCATCGTCGAGCGACCATGGCAAACGTTCTTCAGTTTGTTCCATATATCGTAAATCTGCGTCAGTTTGATTCTAGCGAGAACGTAAATAGAAGATTGAAGAAAATTCGAGCTTAACGAGTTGCAAGCGGTTCCAAGAAAACGGTGAACTCGCGCGAGAGAAGCGAGCGATGACGTACAGGCGTAATTGTCGGTCGAGTCATCGATCTTCCGCCGAAGAATCGCCGCGAGCGGAAGTCCGGTTGATTTTCGTGACGCGAACGAGCTGGATATAAGTGGTACCGCGTACAGAATGTTGACGTGGCACTTTGATTGCGGTCAATTTCGAGTAAGATTCAAGGATAGTATCAAGTACCCTGTTGGTCGGCCACGCGCGCATGACGTAAGGCCGCGTACCTATGTAAGTAGCCGTGTTCGTACTGTCGCAAGATGACTCGGTTAACTTATTTAAGCGAGGAAGAAGGGTTAAGAGAAGAAGATGCTCGGAGGAAGATGCCGCTAACAGCGCCATATTCCTCGCCACCTCCGCACGGTTGGTAGCAATTACGAGCTCGCGATTGCTCGTCTGGAGCGAACCAGTTTGCGGGGCTTTCAGTCGCGTCTCCTTCGTTCTTCGAGACGCCCACTTTCCATCCAGCTATTTCTCGACCTTTTCTTTTCGTGTTTTCCTACTTCGTCCGTTTTCTTCTCATCGTCGATTTTTCTTCCCTTCGATTCTATTTCCTCGCTAGTTCGCCTCGTAAATCCACCTTTGCTCGTAGACATCTTCGCCGAGGTATCTATCGATTTCATTAAATTCGGGGGACGTTGTTCGAGTCGAAGGACGCGCTAGTTGAACGCACGCCGGAGTACGAAAGAACAAATTGCGGATTTAAGGATACACGACGTTCGCAAAGATCAGTTAAAGAGACAATTATTCGAACGTACGCACCGACGTTGAGATAAGAAAAGATTTCGCGTTGACGAGGAATCGTCCGATGTTTGTTGGAATTTTATCTTGACGAACGAGCAGGTTGCATTTGCGATATTTTACAGGATACCGAATGTTCTCAAATAACTGATTCAGTAGCTTGAATAACTCGTCGCTACGACTTTGTCGTAGTCGATGTATGGAAAGCGATATGTAATATTCAAGCGAAGAATCTCGCGCATGATACGATACGATACGATACGATACACATATCGCGTCTCTGTATCGTCATTAAGCAAATGGTGTACGACAGTTGGCTCGTCGTTGGATAAATTAAATTATCGAGGAATTTACGATTGTATGGTGTCGATCCATGAAACTTAATAAAACCTGGTCCGGATTCAGATGGCAGGAAGAGTAGAGACGGGATTGAAGTAATCACGTTATACAAAACAGTTAAGAGGTTCCCAGGCGCGTACCGCCGCGACAGACGGCCCGTATCTTCGTGTGGCACAAAAGTGTTAAACGAATGAATGAACGAATGAATGTACGGCCGTCGAATGGTCGAATGAATGAGCGGCTGCTCGTATGTCTCTGTTCAAACGTTAACTTTCAAGCAGAACGAGGGAGGAGAGGAAAAGGCGCGCGAGCGAACGAAAGCTTGGAAAGGATGGAAGTAGGGAAAGGCAGAAGAAGAACCGAACGTTGCAACGTCGTCGGAATAAATGCTGGCAACCGCGTCCTTCTTTACATCGGATAGAGAAACGATGAAAAATTTCATTTTTTGGAAAAAGGTAACGTAACACGCATCGATCACGCTATTACGATTTACTTATTTTTATCGTTAGCTTGTTTTCGTTGATCGTGTTACGGGCGATGTGACAATTTTCCGAACATTTCCCACGCATGCTACGATAATTTAAACAAGAAACGAAATAACTATATCGAACGATGTTTGCAATTTAAAAGAAAGCGTGTGTTGTCGCTTCATTTTTACGTATTTTCTAAAGTAAATACTCGCTTAGCTTCTGATACATTGTTTTCTCTGAAAAAAATACCAATATATCTATTAAATTTCATCTTCGAAAATTTTGTAAAACCTTATATGCGTATATCGTTATGAATTACATTTAAGTGGGAAAAAACGACAGCTTCGATGACTCTAAATGTAAACTCCCGTTGTATATGTAAAAACATTTATACATATGTTATTTTAAAGCGTACCTATAATTACGAGAAGTACAAGTTTTGCTCGAAGATAATGCAACTAAAAATTGAAACGAGCGATATCAGAAGCAATGCAGCGATATTTAATGAAAAACCGGCGCCGCGGTGGAACGACGCTTATCGAGGGAATGTAGGAAGGAAACTTCGTGCGTGATCTAGATGAGAAGGAGAAAACGGGGGTTGAAACGCTGTTACGGTTTGAAGGGACTACACGGGGTAGGGATAAACGGAGCGATAACGGCCGGAAATGTGTCGTGTCGCAAAGGAGTAACGACAAAGAGCGAACACGCGGCTAAGACGCGCGAGAAGAAAGATGCTCGTAGGCGCTTCATTCAACTTTATTTGGCGTTGTGGAAACGAGCAGTCGTTTACGCATCGAGTAAACTCGGCGAAACGCAGTTTACAGTGTTGTTCTTGTCTTCTTCTGCACCATACCAACCGACACCGACGCGTTCGCCATGATCTTGAATGACTTCAATTAGCTTCGTTTAGGCCGGTAATTGTTTCTTGAGAATTCTCGCAGAAAGCGGCGGTGTGTCGCGGAATTACTTGCCATGATACACGGCGAAGGGGGGAATACAGCGACACACCTAAATCTATAGAATCGGTGGAAAAACGGAAGAGAAGCGGAGGAACGCGTGGCGGACGATGAGAGTGTAGGGTGGAAATTGATAATCGGAAATTATCTTTCTTTGGTATTGAAAATGGTGATTAACGCTAGAATTATCACACGAGTCGAATCGATTGGTTTTATAATTTTATGATGTAACGAGTTTCGCAACGACGACTAAAAGAATAATACAAAGAATTTTATGTTATGTATTTGAAAATAAGTTTGTATCAAGGCTACTTATATCAAATACCGGTGAAAATATCTGGTACTTGTCAAAGCGTAAAAGGGTCCTGCGATCCGTTTATCGAATCCCAATTAACCAGTTTCCTCGTTTCGTACAATTTGCCACGCGTTTTTTAAATTTTTACCGCGTATCGTTCGATACGACGATACCGGTTGTCAGGAAAATTCCGGATCGATCGCTAGATCGCTAGATGCTAACGCTAAGAAATACCAGAGCCGTCAAAATGACTAGTTCTACGATTTTATAAATATGTCGATCCTACGTAGTGATATTATGGAATCCCTTCTGTAAGAAAGTAATAAATCGATAAATGTTAGAATTTAATCTTGAAGTTAAGATTAATAATCTGTGGAAGAAACAATGTTTATGTTGAAATAATATTCAGTGATGTTTATTAAACAGAACTACAGAACCTGATGTATATAAACGAATGATATAATTAACAACGTATGAAGATTGTCGAGTGTTGGCCAGTTAGTCTCAGATGATCCCCTAAATACTTTGAACCCCACTCTCTATACAGTAACGAGTATGACCTGTGTAAGTGTCCTGTTCAAATGCTTGTGTGGGTGTCTGTGTAAGGGTATTGTGCCTATGCGTGAAATATCGTTGTATTCCAACAATAAATGTAAAAATATTCTATCATTACGTATTTTTTTGGTAGAAATTGCTTCGTGTTAACTATCGCTAGTTTTAGCGTTAAACGAGGAATTTTTGTATAATAACGCTTGATAGTACGAATGCCATAAACGGCTACCAATTATTATCAACGCCTATCGATATCGAATAGTTAAGGTTCGATAGATTTAAGAAAAGTTGAAACAGCTTTTTGGAAACTGCGAGTGCCCTTATGGGAGAGCATTAGCTTTAAGAATAATGGATATCCGTTCGAGTTGTCGAAATATTGTAAAAGAAATTTTGCGAATTTTACTCTTTCTAGCGAACACGCTCGATTTAAGACAAGAAAACCATGAAAATTTTCTCTATCTTGTTACTTGTCGATTACTTCGTTCATTCGCGAAACTTTATTCTTTAAGCTTTTGTAACGGCACACGAACCAGAGGACAATTTAAATCATGTCGTCGTTTTGCCTCGGAGTAGCAATATCGTTAATAATAAATAAACTCCGGACAAAACATCGTCGCCGCAACCATCGAACAAAGACGAATTTGAATTTTCCGGCTCTCCCCGACCAGTGTAAATAAACGTATGCGATCGTAAAGAGTTCGGTATCTATCGGTTATCAACGAGTCATCAGCGATGTAATTAGCGATTTACGAACTGTTTTTAGCGAATCTGTTAGTACGAACGATCATCGTCTGTATTAATTTATTTATCATTTTAAATATACTTGACGATTTGCAACAGCGAATTATCTCGTTATTCGAACAAACCAACCATCCTCCAAATGATCGACGATCCTCCACGCTCCATTAACACGAAATTATGTTTAATTTACTCTCTTGATGGAATGTATCATGTATCGCGACCAATAACAATTTTGTCTATCGTAAGCAAACTACTTTTTGTTCGACTAAGTAAAGTCGTTTCTCTAGATGAAGCTTAATCCTGTTAAATAACGTTAATAATCAAAGCGCTTGGCTAACGTATTTAAAACAGTCAGTGCACGAGTGATCATAGTGTCAAATAATTTTATCGTATAATTTCAAGGACATTTTTATAATGTCGTAAATATAATCGTTTGCATGTATTGTATCTTAGCTAATTATTATGCGAAGGCTAGTCCATTTGACATCCTTTAAAGGAGGTTACATCCTTTTAAGGATCAGGATGTTTCATATGACGTACGTGCATAGGCAGTGGCACAGGACAAAAGAACCACGTAGCTTGTGTATTACTGAAAACAAATTCGTTTTAATTCGCGTTTTAATTCACTCGGCAGATAAGGAAAAAAACCTTAGCCTTAGAGAGATCTGACAAGCGAAAGAGGTTAATTGCTTGGCGCGATAGATCAGCCGAGAGTCGTTTGTATAACGACAGGCTTCCGATTTTTCCCGCTTCTTCGTTTCTCCATGTTGCCGTTGTAAAGTTACAAATACAATTGATCAACGAATCAATTAAGTTCGTATCGTATAAATAAATATTGTTCTGATAAGTAATTATTAAGTATTTCGAAGAATATAAAGGATGTGGGAGACACGCAAAATATTCGCTCACGCGTACCCGATGAAATTGGGATCAAATGTCAAAAGCTGTTGCAGCACTTTTTAGAAGAGTAAAATTTTTACATTTCGTTTAAAGACAGTCGATACGTCGAACTTGTCTTTTAAATCATGTAGGCATTTTAAATACAATTTATTCGTTTTGAAACTTCGATTCGAGTTATCGCGCACGCGTTACGCGTATACCGTCACGCTAAAACCTAATTTTATTTTAAAATAAATCTCAAAGTATCCCCGAAAAATACGATATTTGTAATCTTTAAGAAAACAAAATACAAGGAAAAGTATAATCCAACGAACGTATTCCATTTTTTACGACGCACGCTATTTCCTAACGACAGTTTTCACTTTGTCTTCGCGTTAAAGCGAAAATTTTATTTTCCATTATTACCTTAAATAATTATTTCTGTGATAATTATTTCTTATCGTGGCGTTAATTTTTTTAACTTGTCATCGAACTTACTGCCTTCTTTTTCCATCATCTTCCAAATAATTAGCTCTAGCGTTTAAATATATATTTCGTAAGACAAATCGAAAGACGTAGACGTATCGTCGATGGGATAGACGAATCCGAAAACTTTTCTCGTCGATGAAATCTGAGACTCGGTTCCCTAGGGACGCACTTCCTGCTTAAATGACTGGTGCGATCGTGCTCGAGTATAGAATAGATCACAGGGAACGAAAGAAGGAGAAGGTGAATTAAAGTGCAATCAAGGCTCGTGTCTTTGTACCGTTGCTTTCTCCCATTCTGTCTCCCGCGTCTCTAACAAATGACCATTTAAACCAGAGGTTCAGCGGTACTCGAGTCTCGTGGCATTTAACCGCGTCGCTGTCCCCTCTTTCGTCGTCATCCCTCCTTCCCTTTCCCCTTTTTCACCCTTCCGACCCTCTATCCCATTCCTTTACACTCTTCTTCTCCAAGCAATTGGGTAAAAATCTGGGAATCTGGGACGCGAACTTTACATTTAGATTTTTGGCTGTTCTTTTTCGAGATACTTTAAAGTAATTTTTACATATGTATATATTGTGCGCGATTTATACAAATTACGTTTAAAACTTCTACATTTAGCGACAGCGGAGAAACGATCGTACGATACGAACTCGGTTGGAACTCGGTTGATAAGTTTCGTTCGCAATTTTACGACGGTAACGTCGAAAGACGAAGAAACGAGGAGCGTTTTAAAAGAGTTCGAAGAGAACGCGTTTTCGCTTATTTCGTTTACGTCGGAGCACAAGTGGCGATACAGCGTTTAGTAGACTTTCGCGGCAAAGATCGCATATATTGCCGAGGACAGTAGATTGGAAAATTTACCAGACTGATTATTTATTATATATTGTCTAAATATACAACGACATCGACTAGTGAAAATCGCACATATAAAAAAAAAAAAAAAAAATTATCCCGTTTTTCTTCCTTTTAGTTTCTTCATAAAGAATCACACAACGTCCACGTGAACGCGTCGTTCACCGCACTCTGTATGCGTCTAACGGACGATCTCGTTTAAGTCTTCTGTTAGATATGTGCGAGGTGTTTCGTGTAACGTCGGTACACGGGTGGATAAGAGAGCGTACGAAGCGTCTAATTGAGAGATCAAGTGTAGCGTCTTGCATCGTTGGTCGGATACCCGTGAGAACGAGCGTGTTCCAGCAACGCAGCAGACGATTGATCGTGAAAAAGCAAAAGCAGATTTTCAGACGACCGAATGGGATCTGGTCGACGAAAGGAAAGAGGAAACACGAGAGAGAGAGAGAGAGAGAGAGAGAGAGAGAGAGAGAGAGAGAGAATAGAACGAATTAACGCGGTAGATAAGGCTCGTGTTCTTTCTCCCCTCGGATGTTATCGCGGTTTGCTCGGAACTCGATCTCATCCTTCGGAATAGGAGTGCGAGTGCGGGTACGCGTGCGCGTGCGTACGTGCGCGTTGCGTGCTGGCATACTCGCGCTAACACTTACCGCAAGAATGGCAGAGGGAGAGCGAGAGAAGAGGAGCGTTGCCGAGCGAGAGGAGAGCACGAAACGAGTGGAGCTGACTGAATGACTGAGTGACACTCGGCTGACGTCCCTTCCGATGTGTCTCGTGTTACACCAAGCCTGTTAAGCGTTTATATATTAAAGTTACGGCATTGGGCGCGTGCCACCCACTGCATTCTCTCTACCAACCATTTTTTCCGTCTCCCCTTTTTACCTTGACCCATCCCCGAGCACGGTACGACGCGACAACGCGCGTTTCGCTCTCTTCGCTATTCCATGGAAATCCAATTGCCGATCGATCAGTTTCTTCTTTTCGGTTTACGCGGTCTTCTTTTCGTCGGTCTGCGTATTTCTATCTCTGGATCGAGAATCGTACGCGCGTTACTTTTCGAGATTTGAATCTTCGTCGTTGTCGTTGAAAAGCAAACTACGTTGACTCTGCACTTTAACGAAACATTTCGATTCGGTACGTTCCAATCGATCCATCGCCGTTGGACGCGCGTTACCGGACGCACGCTGATTCCTTTTGGGTTTCTACGAAATCGGTAAGTTCGTTTCGATAAATACGACGCGTTCTTGAAAACCTACGTACACGGAAATTCTGCTGCGTTTTAAGCTTAATGCTTCATCTAGGGCTCTCAGGAAGTTTCCATTACTCCACGCAACTCCGTACAGGACTAACCGTGCCTCTAATAGCTGCATCAATCGTATCTGCAAACATGCCGATCTACTCGACTCATAATTGTAGCTCGTAGCGTTTAAGAAACATGTTGGAAAATGTCGTGTCCACGTAATACGTTTTTATTCCCGTATCACGTGTGATTTAATTTAATCGTTAAACTGTCTGTATAAAAAGACAGTGTATGAAAAAGTATGAGAAACCCGTGTAGTAAGTATAAATAAATAAATTCGATTATTCTTCTCTATCGAGTCGGTTTTATCTATTCGTACGTGCAAATGAAAAATGTCTCCAAATTACAATTTTCGAAACATTTCGTCGTTACATCTTCGTTATCCCGTAGATTTATAAACATCGTTAGTTGCAAAATTTCGCGAATTTTCCAAACCTTGCTCGTATAATTTAACGACAAATTTATTCGTTAAAAAAATGTATCGAAATATTCGAGAATTTTCACAGGTTCGAGATCGCAGGAATAGGAGAAAGCGTAGTGAAATTTCACGTTTTTACTACAAGCTTTCAACCGTTGGACAACAAGAATCAGCTTTCATTTATCCATCAACGCGAGTCACGTCTCTCGTTACGTTATCGATATTTAATCACGAACGCAATATGAAATATTCGTAACAACATCTTCGTAAAAACAATGATTAAGAACAGAGTGTTAAGTTTTCAAAAATATTAACGAGCCTTAAATTATCGATCAGTATTAATCGTAGTACCATTTGATCATTTTGTAGAACGAACAATAGATCCATCGTATGATGGGTAATCATTATTGAACAACAATGTACAATACGATGTAGTTGCATCGATTCCCGTTAATAGTGGTACGAGTTCTGAGAATAATGGGGGTCGTTTTGTTCCACAGCTGTGCCACTTGTATACATAATACGCGCCACTTACGAAATCGAGCATCAGAGGGTTAAACCCGATAAATCTCCTTCGTTCGCCCTTTTGCTCCGTCTTTTTCTCTTCGTTTTCATTTCTCCGCTACTCGTTCCCGAATCTTTGTTCCCTAGGCGACGTCCTGTTTGTTTTAAAGGGTCACAAGAGCTGTTCAAATGGGCAACGGGTTAACACATCGAGTATGTAGACACGTTTTCATGATCGTTTCGAACCCCTTGCGAACGTTGCTCTGCGCCAAATCAGCCGTTAATACGTACACGCAAGAATAAACTTTCCACCCCTGAACGATGGATCGCGATATCGTTTTTATTTGAATTTCTCGTTAACCATTCACCTTCGTCTCGAGCAGCTAAAACCAACAAAACTATCGAGATATTTCGTCGTACGTACGTTTCACTTCGAGTTTGTCAAATTACGCGGTAAATTTCGTTTTAGATCGTTTTGTCAGCTATCGGTTTTTCCAAACATAGGAATAGATCGAAGACAACGACAGCTTCCGTAGAAAGAAAATTACGAATCGCGTATTTTTTTCTACGGTCAAATATCTCGACTTATATCGAATATCGTACATTTATTGTTCCACGAACGCGTTTATATCCATCTTTTTCACAAATGTTAGACTCGAGATAACGAAGAAACGACTAATCATCGTTCGTCGTTGATCCAGGCATTTCCGTAACGTTAGCTGTCTCGCGGTTTCAACCGTAGATAGTAGTCATAGCGCGTCGTTCATTGAAGCTTCGCGCACGAGCTAGCTGTTCTCGGAATCGTCGAATTTTATGAATGAAGCCAGAACTGATGGCCGTAGTATTTACGATGTATACAACATACGCAAGAACGATAAGAATAATTGTGGAGTTGTCTAGGGGGCAGTTGGCAGCGGTCGCGAGTCAAAGAGTTTGACCCGTGGGCGCAGCCGTCAATGAGGCAAGGGTCTAACCAAGACCCAGGATACGAGGTCGTCTACTTGACCTCGGTGCGCGCGCCGGATGCCACCGTTTTTCTCCACAGAATTGACCGATTCAATTGGAACCAGCCGCGCTTTGGCTCGCGAAAATTTACGAACAAGAGACTTCTTCTCCGTTTATCGAACTACGATCGATCCGCTCGTCCCGCCTAGTCTCCTCGTACCGCTGAGACTGCAAACTTTGCGAAAGCTCGTTCGTCGCTTGTCTCGCGTGTCGATTGAATCGAGCGTTCGAAATCTCCGCATCTCGAGAGGCAAACGCCTTTCCGGGAACAATTTCGTCACGCAGATCGAAATCAAGCGCGTTTCCGTGGGTAATAAGATCGATTCGACGCTCGTCGCGCTCCGTCTACGTTTTCGTAAAGCTGGTGGCGAACGAACTAGGGTGGCAAAGGGGCAATGGCGACCAGGGAACAATAGACGAAATTAAAGTCACCATGGGAAAGCCCTAACCTCTTCTGCTCTAATGCACTTTCAACTATTTTCTCTTCCGGGGCTCTTCGTTGTCGTCGAGATCCTTGATGCGTGTACACGTATCCTGGTAACACGTGACTCACAACAGTTTAACCGTGTTGCGGCTGTGCCGCGCAAACACGTGTCATTCGTGTTTCGTCATGCATTTTCAACTGCAACCTCAACTAGAAGTGCACACAACTCTATTTGCGCTTGTTTATGAATGGCCCGTCCCTCCCTTTCTATAAACGTTACGTCTTTTAACACGGACGCGCTCGGGGTAACCATGTAGTAGATAGCTCGAACGGCAAGTTAGTCCCATTCGAAACGCTATATTTGATCTCTAACCCGTGTTACACATTATGCAAATTTTCTCATTCGAGTTTCTCTTGCAAATCGCCACGGCATAGAAATTAAAAAGGAATTTTCAAAACGTATTTATAAGATCGTCTGAACGAGGACGTGGCTACGAACTAGTTCATTCGATCAGCTCGTCTTCGGGTAATTAATTTTCTACGACGTTTACTAACGATCCTTTGGATCGATTATCGAAATATATAGAAAATTACGCGATCGATCAAGTAAAACACGTCGGTAGAAAGTCGTGCAATTTTATGTAAATATTTTATATTACGCTTTCTCTGTTTTCTCACTTAATCGGTAGTTGTTGAAGCTAACGTAAATGACATAATTTATTCCTTATATCTCTTTAACTTCTTTAATTAATTACAACAAGCTATTTTCTTATTTAGCTTAGGTCATCCGTTTAAGTAGCGCGACTTTCTCGAAAGCGCGTTCCTCAAAATTATCTATCAAATATTCGTTACGTACTGTTGGCTGTTTCGGTTTATAAAAGTAGTATTTACACGGTATTTGCGGGCTAGGAAGATCATCGACGAAGGAGGAGATCAAAAAGCTGACGCGGATGAGCGCGCGGTTAAAATTCAGCTGGAGGCAGAGGAGAGGGTGAAAGACCGGCTGCGTCGTGATCGATTAGTCACAGTACCCGTGTGCTCGAAGGGTGACTTTACGTTTCGTCCGAACGGATTAGTTTAGGCATTTGTCGTATGTGGCTGATCGCGAACGATACGACGCGCCCCCGCGCGCATCGACCTCACCGTTCTCGATGACCTCGCGTCTGCATGGATCCTATGCTATGGAACAAGCCATAATGGCTTCAAATTACTCGCGCAACGATGAAATTGCTTATAACTGGTTTTTCGACTACTCTGACAAATATTTGTATCGACGTTGTATGTACATCGGGCGTCGCTGATTTCTTTTATTTATTTGACGTCGTAACGTTGTCGTCGCGAATAAATTAAAACGCTGTTTGTTCAACGTTTCTCGCTGACAAACTGGCAATCGATCGGTACGTTTCGATCGGTACGAAGGAACATTCGAAACAACGACGATCCTATGCCATAAAGGCGGGTTTCGATAAAATAGCGCTTACCGAAATAACGAAACTGACACAGATGCGCGGTTTGGAAAGAATGGAACTCGCTATGATTCGAAACCAAGGTCGGACAGGGCACGCGTTCACGCGCTCCCATTTGACTTGCCACGGGATGCTACGGGACACCCTGTATATACAGGCTCACAGGAAGTCGACGGACATATTCGAACGCTCATCGCGCAGGAAATTTTTACCAACGTATTACGTACCTACGTCCACGTATGTACGTTTGCCGCGATCAACGTGTTTCTGTAAATGTAAATACGTTTATTCCATTGGTTTCACTGCGCACGTATATTTGTTTAAAAAAATCGATAGCTGTTCCAAGCAATGTAATCGGCGTCGATTGAGAACCATCGAACCATCGAGTACAACAGATCGTATCGATACAACAGATATAATAATCATGGTTTTCGCGACACACACGATACGCTTGGAAGAAGTTTCAAATATTTTCACGAGCCAGTTACGTGAATGCTTAGTTACGGTGTGGCTACGTATTGGGAATAATTTGTAGCGGAGCGTATTAAACAAGCCACTTGCTCGCTGTTCACCGGTTGTCGCAACGCGGTGCGGTGCGGTGCGGCGCGTCGCGTAGCATCGCAGAGACAAGGAGGAGCGCGAGCGAGACGCGCAGCGCACGTGGACAACGTTGGATCGCGTTCGTCATCGTGGATGCGTGGTAAGCCTTTCGACGTTATGCGTGTGCGTACACGCTATTCGAGGCGGTGCGTTATCGCTACCAGTGACGTCGCGTGCGTCCTCTTCGTATCTGCGTTTCCTGCGTCTTGCGAGTGGGCGCCCCTCCAGCAATTTCTGCGTACAAACAAAGCCCGCTAGCCCTCTGTAAAACGCGTCTCCGTGCTTAATCGCCGGCCAACGACGCATCGAGGAAATTTGTATGGCCTTCGTTCTTGTCGAATTCGTTAACGTTTCTCGTCGCGCAGCCTTCTCCCGCTTTCTACGTGGGTTTCGTGCGTGCTGTCTTTCGCTTCTACTTGTTCGCCCCATTCCTCCGTGAACATACGCCATCCTACGAGTCTTCCTCCGTGTATCATGCAAAGTATCTGAACTGAAATTGAACAAAATTTTATTTGGCTAACGAGTAACGTTAACAGGTACGATTTTTATAATTTTTGATATTTTATCGAATAAAAGTTTCTTTATGTCGCGCGCGCAATCGCTATAAAACGTGCGTTTGGATATTTCTCGAGAATAACTCTTTTCATAAAATATCGGACGAAACGACTCGAGTGTTTTCGAGAAGCTAGAAATTACGAGAAGAAATCTTGTAATTTCGAAATACGTGTCAGATTCGTTTCAAATTTCAGCGATGCAATCGTGACAGCTGTGCCTCGTTACAGGCGCTGATGAGATTATTTGAAAATGTTTCGTATAATAGGTAAAGATGATCGTTGGTAAAATAGAAATATGCACCGGCCGAAAACGCGTCGTTGGCGTAGAACGAAAAAATCCGATTGGACGGTAGGGAAGACGGACGGTGCGTAGAGCGAGCAGAGCTTAATAGCGGAGGGCCGAGCATTCACGAGAGGAATTAGTTAGCGGTTGCTTTGGAAGCGCGGACGCCCCGTGGTGCCAACAAAAGAGTTACAGACCTTTCGCACCTCGACACGGGGGATTACATGCCATAAAATAAATCCTCCTGCACTCTCCGACGTCTTTGCTCTTATGACCTCAGATTATAATGTTTTGCCCGCGCGTGCTTCAACGTCCACGGAGAATCTTCTTTTCTACGGCAGTTTCGCGTCTGCCAAGAATCGTAAGCAAAAACTCGCGTCGAAACCAATTTCTCTTTGGCCGTTTTCTTGAATAGCGTAATTGTTTGACGCGACGATCAAACGTTTGAACAAAAAGTTGGTTACGTGTTGCGTTTCGTAACTCGAACGAACCATCAAATACACAAATACGAACCTGTTCATGTTCGAACCTGAAAGAAGACGCGAAAGAAACACGAGTTTAACGAATAACGCAATCGTGTAATACGTTCTTTCGTAAATGATTCTCGCGCGTTTATTCTTTAAATAGAAAATATCCGCTATCGTCAAACAAACCTGTTAAGATACAAAATACCATCGTAAAAACGT
This sequence comes from Bombus dahlbomii, assembly GCA_037178635.1. Classification (NCBI taxonomy): domain Eukaryota; kingdom Metazoa; phylum Arthropoda; class Insecta; order Hymenoptera; family Apidae; genus Bombus; species Bombus dahlbomii. The sequence goes on along the minus strand of CM074109.1, from coordinate 14,073,040 downwards.
GATACATCATCGTACGTGCGTTTGATCATCGTGTCTTTAGCGATAAATTTGTTAGAGTGAAAAAGAAGGTAATTTTTTTAGTTTTCGATCGAAACTTCAAGATCATCGAAATATCCACGAACGTACGAAATTTACCATCGGATTTGTAATTCGAAATTTCATTATCGATATATTCTGTTAAATTATGTGCTTGCGTCCTTGAAGAATCTCCATCCCGCTGTGGCAATTTCTTTCGTAGCCTAATTCGTCCACAGACACGCTCTGACGTACGGAGACAAGATTCGAAAGTGTGAAAGATTAGGTAGTTAAGATCGCAAAGAATCAGATCCGAGACTTGAAAAACATCTGTCATAAATATTTTTTCGTCGCTGTAAATGAAAAGACGTACACGATTTAAAATTATTTCCAGTCGCCAGATATTAAGCAGCGCGTATTCGTTTTTCAAATATTTCACGTGGTACCTATTTACACGTATTATCCTACAAATATAAGAGCGTATCAGTTATGCGTTATTTTTGTGGTTACGCGAAAATTTCGACGTTGCTAACCGATACGATAAATATTTTTACTTATTATTTCCCCATAAATAGTTGTAGATAAATAAATGGATAAACGATAATTTCGTTTTCCAACCATAACGACGTAACAAAACTATTATATTTTACGTTAATCGCTACGATTGTTTGCTGTTACGTTACATAAAATAAAAAAAAAAAAAGATTTAATTTATTTTGATAAATAAAAGATAAAGCTTTCAACGTTAAAATTCCTCCGCGTTACCGGAAACGATGGCCCACTACGATTAACGGATTAAATTTTAAACGCTATGCTTGTGCGATCATTATTCTGATTATTAAAGCGAAGGGACGCGCAAAGAAACGATGTTGACATTTGACGAATCGTGTTCCGTAGCTGTCGTCGATGATACGAGAGCATAAAAGTTTCATTAAAGGGAGAAAAAATAATCAGGTTGACCGGAGTAAAAAAATCTTGCTGCTCGTTTGCTGTAAAAGGGACGAGTATGGTTGGTGGTAACGCGTACTGTGGTGGAATTCAGAGGGGGTCGTGACTTTTGTCGTTTTTAATTGATTAATCGCTCGCGCTATTACGTGATTATCGTAGCTCCTCGAGAGAAGTCTCGAAGAGGACGGAGAGGGAACGAGCGGAAAGTTTTTCGGCAGACAGAACCGACTGTCTTCCTGTCGCGTGGCCCCCACGTTATCTCGCTTACTCGTCTCCCTTCGCTGGAATTAACCTCTACATTGGGATTAAAAAGCGGATATATTAATTTGTCCCGTTCTTTCTTCTTCTCCTCCTTCGTCGTTTTCTTCTTCCTCGTAAAACGCGATACGCTAGATGAACCAGGAATGTACGCAAAAACCCGCTTCTTACGGGAAAAACGATAAGCCTGTTTTCTGCGTCGATGGACCAATCGTACGAGTTCCTTTACGTATTTCCTCTTTCGCGGAATTGCACGAATCTTTCGACGTAATCGTTTTTACGAAAATAACTATATTTTTTAAATAAACGTTATACGCAATGAAATTAGCGTGGATGATCTCTATTTTTTTTTCTTTTTTTTTTTTTTTTTTTTTTTTTCTTTAAGAAACGCAAACAAACGTTTGACGCGTGTGTTTAGTGGGTCAGTGTATAACGAAAGTACGTATAGATATACTACGCACACAGCACGCGCTCCAGGCGTACGCGAAACACACACGCACACGCGTACGATGAAAGATACAAGTCTGACCCTGCAATCTGGTATTTTACGTTATGCGACCATTTTCGTTCAAAATATCGTAAAAAGAGGAGGAGAGATCGTGCATTAACTTTGGATAATTTTTGCGGTTGATTCGTAGGAACGAAAAGGTTTGAGACTTTGCACTCTGTAAAATTGTCGAACAAAGGGAATCGCTTTTACTTTCCTGTCCTTAACGAACTGTCCTTAACGAACGGTATCCTTGGAAGAAAGTGGAGGCGGCGAAACGGGATAGAAAAGAAGAAACGGGTCTTTTCCACGAAGAACGATAAACACGGATCGACGATTGTCCTAGAAAAATTTCGTAAACGTTTGATTTTGCTGGCAAAGGCATTTAAAAGGAGCAAAATTAACATGTACGTGACCATTTATACGCGTAATTGATTTTCGTCGTTTTTATTTAGTCGTTCAAGACAATGAACATCGATATACGAAGGAACGTATTGACGAAACACGTGGAAATACGTTGAATTTCAATGGAACGAGCTTTATTATATCGCGTGTTTTCTAATACTTCGTCATTGAAAATCACAACAGACTTTGAAATGACGAAAAATTTAGAAATCAATCTCCGTCGGTGTTCGCCGGCTGAATGACAATTTTTCTCGGTCATCGAGCTATACTTCGGTCCAAAATGAATTTGCATACGAATGTGTCGTTCGAATAAAGACAAGAAAGTCGAACGTCGTCTGTAACTAATCGTTCTACTTGCCTTTCGCTATTCGGTTTGCTGAACTCTTTCTTTCGCGTTCCTCTCTTCTAAGTAGACTTCTTATTGTATTTTTCTTTCCATTTGGCCGGACAAATGAAATCGTTCTGTGGAGTAACATTCTTCGTTTCAAAGAGTGTACGGTATTTAAGATATTCGCGACGAATTTTAATCGTCATCGAATCTTCTTCGTTCACGATCCGCCTCTGTCTTCGCAGTTTTCCCAATTTCTTCTCCCCCCCCCACACCCTTTTCTTTTCTTTTTTCATCGAAAATCGATCGTAATTCCGACGTTTCGATGGATAAACTTATTACACAGCTGTCGACAATGAACGTTAAGCGAATTCTGTTATTTATCACGTACACGCTTATGAATAGATTGTAATTTCTGCGCATGAATAAAGATCATACGCTTTAGCAATTCATAAACATTTTTATGTGTTTATGTAACATGAAAGAAATTGAAACGTTTATGACTTGGCAATAGACACGTATTGTGGAAGAATATACCATATGTAAAGACAGTAATACCGTGTTTAATGATCATGAAATTTACATTCAAGCGAGGTATGTTGTCAAATTTGCATAAAATATTTCTATTTAAAAAATTGAAGAGACGTTAAAAAGATGTATATGCAATGGTAATTTGAATAATAAAGACTACTCTGTGATATTTGAAATTACATATACACAAGTATATTAGAATTGTTTAACGAAAGACTCTTGCGAGCAATATCGTTTGTTTGCGTTCTTATATTCTACCTTTGTTAACATATAAAATGTTGTTTTCTTAAATAGAATTTTCTTCTCCTACATCATCGTGTACATCGTATTTTTCATTTTATATCCCGGTATATATTTCATTGAAATAATTTCCTCCATCCTTCGAACGATTAATCTCTCTGGTTGATTTTAATATCGAAGAGCTTTTCAAACCTTGTTTCCTCCTTTCTCGAAGAAACGTTCAAGAGTTTGTTATATCATCGAACTTATTATATAAATAGGCACGCTCGTGGTCAATAAAAGAAGACGCGTGCTTGGAAACACGAGTAATACTTCAATGGTCAATGGTCAATAATGTATTAATCATTAAGCAGTTAAGCGCGGAATTTATTTGTAGAAATCTCTCGTACGATGCGGAAACAAGATCAAACGATGGTAAAGGTTTCGTTACAATTTGTAAACGCGGTTAACTGGCTAGCGGATGGTATTGACGCGTCGAGTTCAAACTCCGAAGAAACAATACTTTGCGCGTGTGTTTCTGCGGATACAGCGACTTTTATGACTTGAACGAATTTTACATAATCGATGCAATTCTTCTTACCGTAAATGTCGCCGAACGACAAAAGACTGTTGCAAAATATTTTATAATATTTTTGTATAACGTTATAATATTGTAACTTTATAATACTGATTTTTGCTATTGCCTGGATAATCGAATATTCGATAACGCCTGTGGTCGTTAAAGAGCTTATTCTTGAATACGAAGCAAGAAATACTAACGACACGAGATTAACTTTGAAATTTTATTAAATTCGATTCGTAGAGGATTAATAGAAGCGAAACGAAGGATGTTTGGGAACAGCTTGAGAATCATGAATGGAGGTTGGTTCTCATTACGGCGGTGGATCAACGAGGTCAGATCTCGTACCATTTGACTTTCCTGTCGCGAGGTCGGGTCGGTTCGGGCCAAGAAAGTCGTTTCTTGTGTCGCTAATAATCCCCGAACTCCTTCATCTAAATTGATCGAATAACTAACACAACCACGGTCGCTATTACATTATGATCTGCTACTGATTCTCCTTGATCTTTGCGCGACCAAATTAATCCCAGGCAATGGAATCGTTAAATCGTAGAATTCGATTGACATTAAAATAAGATAATTTGTTTCATATTGCACAGTTTCAACTGTTTTGTTCCATTGATTGAATAATTCGTGTAGCTACCGTATATTTTTACAACGGCTCGCGTAAATATTCGAACGCTCGTAAAAAACCTTTTATGGGACTGTTACATTACACGAAACATTATAAAATTCTAAACGAATCGGGTAAGTTCTATCGAAAACACGAGCCTCGTTTTGGGATTAAATATTAGGATACCAACCTAATGCAGGTACCGACAGACCGCTAAGACACGGACAGACGGACAGACAAACAGCGGTAATGCCTAAACTGCCAAATGCTTCTTTATGGTTTCTTCAGTTTGTTTTGCTATGTGGTTATTACATCGCTTTATTACAGTGATCCTAACAAAGCACATTTGTTAGGATGTTATACATTACTCGACAAAAGATAATAGATTTTTGCACGATAAAAGAATTAATCGATTTTCAAGTCGATCTTCAAGTCGATCTAATAAAATATCGCACGATGATTATGCTATTATGCTATTGTATTTGCGGCTCTGCTGATTTCGATCGGCTATGCTTGTAGCATAGGCTCAAGTCAGGCCTTAAAAAGTGATCCGAAACGTTGGAAACGCCGGGACAAGGCGCGACGTGCTATTAAAAACACGATCGAATCCAGAAATATGTCGGTATAACGTCGTTAAACTTATACGTCGCGTTGTGGCACATTGTAGTAAAAGTCAGAAAGAGAGTGAGAAATTGAAATTGTGCATAATGTTTGTAATATTCAAATACACGTAAAATATGCGAGATATAAATCCGACTACGTTCCCAAGAGAATTTTATTTTTAATTTATTGCCGTACAAGTTGACCAGTGTAACGCCTATTCCGTACTTTTTCAAAACGTTTAGATCCGAGCCATTTTTAAGGACGAGTTATCTCTTCCGTAATTAGCCTGATCGATTTGAATCGTTTTCGATCGCCGACAGTCTCAGATAGCTGGACTGTGAAAAATCGTAGCACGTTGCAAAAGCGTGAAGCAAAAACAGCTCGAAGAGAACAGAGTTTCTCGATTCTTCGGATAATACCGGGTAGTTTGGGGGTATTGGATGGAAGGTAGCGCAGACGCGGGGAGAAACATCGAGGAGAGAATTTCGAGACGAACGATTTGCTGGAAGTGAAAGGAACCCTTGGCCTCGGGGGCCACTTGTTGCATAGCGGTGGATTCCTGCTGATCAAACTCCGCGGGACGTGGCTTGCACTAACGATTCCGAATGCTCTCGAAAACCGACTCCCTAACCTTTACCAGGGTACTGCCTAATCGTCGCTTTATTCCTACCTTTATTCCCTGCCTAATCGATTCCGCGGCCGCTCCAATAGCCCATGCCGAAATGTCTATTTCCGTCCGCGTTTTCTTCGAACCGAACAGCCAACGGAATCATGCGAATCGCTCTACGCTCGAATTCTCAATAGATGCGCCTCGACGGGCATTCGTTGGCTTTTCCCTCCCAAATAGCCTAATCAACCGCTCTAACGATGACAAACGCAGCTTCAAAAACGAACGTCCCTAACGTTAATCGACCGAGTAATCGACGTATTTTAATGTATTTTTTTTTCTTTTTTTATTTGGTGAACCTTTTGCAATCGATTCTCATCGAGAATTATAAGTAAATTATTTTGGCGTGGTAACTTTAGACAACTGATTCTAGTTGAATTTAATGCTTAAATCCAAAGGGTATTGCCTTTTTGATCCGCCGTGTCAAGTAGTAATTGGGTAACTAATGAGTAATATGCTAGTGTATGTAGTGATACATATATATATATATATATGTAAACACCCTAAAATTCACGTGTGTTACAGACTCTCTCTGTTAACGGGCAGCACGATTTTCTTTCTTTCACGTACGACCATTCTGAGAGACACTCGTTTCCCAAACGGAGGGATAGCGAGCAACATCAGAGGTAGACAAGATGACAGAATAATTATTTAAGACATTGAAGATCGACGGAAAAAGATCGGTAGCTCAGGATTCTCGATTTTCAGGTAGACATTGCACAGAACTTGTTATTTATTGTTTACTGTTATAAATTGATATTAATCGTATTTCATTGAAGTATTTTCACGATAAACTCGATTTTCAGACTTCAGAATCGATCATCTGAATTATCCCGAGATTTAGCGACAGTTGGAAGAATTCGTACGATGATCATCGGAAATAGAAGGTAAATATTTTCTGCCCTCCCCCTCCTCCTCATCCCTCCACCTCCCAAGTCTCACAGTACGCAAAAAGCAGACTAAAAAAAAAAGCTCCACTCCCCAGTGACTTAAATACAAAAAACCCAACCCAATAATATAAACACAAAAAATTGTAAAAACTCCGACACACAATATAGTAAGGCTACGTCGTACCGTCGCGCATCGGTACTTTTGCCCAAACTATCTCATTAAAAATTCATTGTTTATTGTGAATTACAAAATGTATCAAAAAAAATCCTGGCGTAAATAAACAAAAAAAAAAGAAAAAAAAAGTAAATATTTTCTGCGTTACTCGATATATCCAAATACAATGGCTACGAAAGGTATTGGCGTATTGTTGTATTTACCGTAACATTTGTACGAGTATTCGTTATATATATATATATAGTATGTTTGCAGAGAAGTGAAGGAGAAAAGGGAGAGACTGAGGTACGGTATATGATAGGAAATGACAAATGAGAGTAGCGTATCGGACAGATTAAAGAGAGAGTTGTGCGTATATAGTAGGAAACTTGAGCGATTAGGCAAGAGAATCGAGTGGCAATAAAAAGCAAAGAAAAATTATAACCACCTAAGCAGATTAGCCATTTATTTGTAGGTTAATCTGCTAGGTAAATGCTAGGCTCTACGTTTAAGGTCCGAGATTTAGGTTTATCGTTTGTTGGTATTTCCATAGGACTGCAAAGGTTTCATACTGTGAGAATGAAACGTAGAAATTAGGAAATCTTCCCTTTCGAGGAAAGGTCTTTCTCTTCGATGAAAGGTAGAAAAACAGGAGTCTAAACTTTAAACGGTATAAATTGGCGTGAGGAAAACGAACATCGTAGGATCAAAGGAGCGATGTTCGGCGACGTTTATTAGCTTGATTTAATTCAATTTAGCTACTAATAATGAGTGCGGCATTTAATTGGTCCAGTGAAGATGTCACACGGTATTTTTCTAGTTCGCTGTCACATAATGCTCGCGATTACAGTGTCATTGATATCTATTACTTAATGTACATGTCAATCTATTCTTTAAGAAATATTCATCTCTTGTACCGTCGCTTGTCGTCAACGATAATCGAGATTATTTTCTAAAGCTATTTATAATACTAATTTTTTATGTCTGTACGTTGCTAATTCAAACTGTCCTGGATAAGCGCGAAACGAAAGTTTGCGTGATATTTATACGATATGATATTTATATTTATACGATCATCGTCGATTCGGAATAAATCGCTACGATACGTCGTTGAAAGAGACACGTTCTTATAGCAACAATTTTAATCCGAAAAATTAACAGATATTTCTCTCTACGAATGATTTTTCATTGGCGCTTCACCGAAATGCTTTCTTAAGTGTCTCGCGAAGAATTTACAAAGCTGAACCATTAAACGTTCACGGTCGAACGAGTTTTCGAGATCGCGGTAACGACCGTGAGAAAATCACTGTTAACTGTTTTTCGACAATAAGGCGATCATGAACGGATGATTGGGTATCAATGATCGGAGAATCGATCGGTTGAAACGTATCCGTGTCGTGACTCTGGAACGTTCTCTCCTAAATCGAAGTGCCTCTCGATGACTAGGCGATTAGAAATATTTTTTACAGCGATTTGCATTACGCGTTTCGTACCGGTAGCGTCGCACCTTTCCAATCGTCGCGTCGGTGCAGATCGCCGATTTAATTTCCGACATCTGTCCGTGAGAGAACAAGTTGGGAAAAACGGGACTCTATTTTTTTTTTTTTTTTCTTCTCAAATAAAGATATACTATACAGACTTGTTACGAAATAACGTCAAAATATTTCTAACCCGAACGAAGGGGAAGAACAAAGGCGGTACAAAGAAAGAAGCGAAACTTTGGTTTTCTCGGGTGTTTCGAAATGCTAAATATCACACCCTGATTGAGGAGGGGAAAAATAAATTTCGCAAAATTAATTGTACGCGAGATCATCGTTCACCTATAAGACGTATAACGCAAGTATCGTACGGTAACCACGTGTACCGTCTAAAGCGAAACATTTTGAAAGAATGTTCTCGATATGTATTGGTAAGATCGTACGTATACGTACGTACATAGAAGAAAAGGTTACGCGTTACGTCGTAGGATAGTAGAGTGAAATAAAGGTAAAAGGAAAGCGGTTGACATGTTAGCGCGGAGACATTGTTACAAATAAACAAAACCATCCGGGGCTAGAAGAAAAGGAAGATCGCTGCACTACGTAGGTTGTGAACGTTCTTAAATAAAGTGATCATCATGCATCGGCGACTCATAAAAGACGACAGTTAGCGGTAAATGGAGGAACTCGGAGAACATAGCGCGAGCCAAGGAGAGAGCTGTACGTCAAAGAGGAATAGACACGAAGAGTACGATGGGAGGCGAGGCGAGGCAAGGCGAGGCACGTTTCGGACCGAATAAAATTACAATAACCGGGATGTATAGAGTTATTCGTTACCCGGCGAACTTAGCTCGGGACTCGGGACTCGGGATAGCCGCTTTGACGACACACGCCGTGCCGCGCGGTGATCCATCTTAACTGCCAACCCTTGCTTCGGACCGTGCGTCGCCGTGGGATTGCAGCCGATGACTGAGATGCCACCGTCCGTTAGAGCTGTCCTCCTCGATCATCCTTCGATCGCGTTGATTTTGCTCGACCAGCGAGTTCCCACTTGCTTCGACACTGTCCTTTTCTTCCATCCACTGCCACACTCCCAAATCTCGATCGCTGATTCCATTTCAGTTACTTACGTCCGCACTTACGTACGCCAAGTACACGTATACAGCTCGCGAAAGTAATTCTGAATCTATCCGTTGATCTTCTCCATTATATCGGCAACATTTCTAACGGATCCGAGATTCTACGTAGAAGATATTGTCATAAGATAATACGTGTTGGGAGCATCACGGTAAATTATTCGCTAATCAATAAGAAGCTACAATTCGTAGTAACGTCGTCTTACGTTTAGTTCTATCGTTCGTTCTGTGTACTAATTTTTCCCTAAACATAAGGTATGTTTATCGTAATAAATAATCATGCAACTTTTAATATCCTATACTGGTTTTCGAATTGGCCCCGAGACGATCGCGTTAATTAAATTTCGAAAAGTTTCGTACAACGCGCGTAACAGGTACGTCGATGAAAGAATCGTGCGATAAGTGTTGCAATACTTTCGCGATCCACTCTACGTACGTACATATTGCTATACCTCGTTCTCGTGTACGAACCTTCGCTACTCTGTGATCCTTTCCATTCCAACCGACGATTATTCAAATCCGACTGTCCGTAATTTGCTTCTTTCTTCGCTGACGATAAACGTAGTAGATACGTATGGTAAATCCTTCGGAATATTTGATCTTTGCGTTTCTTTGTGACCGGACTAGGCTGAATAAACGTCGCACCTTCGCGTCGTTTCGTAGAGATTCGGTGGCGAAAGACGTTGCTTTTCAACGAAACACGCGCAAACATTTCGCAGGAAAGTTACACCGTGTCGAGGAAAAAGGATCTGTAAGCAACACGATGGCTTTACGATGGCTTTGCGAAGCCCGGCGAACGAATAACGATTAAATTTTACATTTACAGATCTATACGCATGTTTTGTACGCGTTATTTCTTGCAGTTGACATGCAAAGGTTTTCAAAACAGTAACCAGTTGTGTCTTTCGCACGAGCTATTCCCGACATACGTATTAACTTTCAAAGTTGACATGCCGCTGGCATTAGGCATTACGCGATGTACATCACGGCAACAGATAGATTCATTACTTGAAAAGCTATACACGACCTCGTGCAGTTGTCAGCTGTGCACTTACTCGTATGTACTTACTATGTAAAACGCGTATATAAAATTGTGTGTGTCTTTTTTTTATTCGTACGTACGTACGTACGCGTTTCTCATGAGTATTATTTACGAAGAAAAATACTTATTAAATTACACTTTGCAGTTGCTGTTAGAAAATATTGTGAAACGAAAGAGTTGGCGGTATTTAGAAATAACGACTCGGGAGACGTACACGCGGGTAAAAATATGAAATGAACGTTATAAAAACGCATAAAGCGTTTTAATAGCGTATATTTCTGTCAAATCGTAGATAACAACCAAAATACTATTTTCTTATTTTCTTAAGACGTTTCCGATACGCGCGCATCTCCTCTTAAAACCGGTTTTATTATTAAGCAGAATTATTATTTACGCCTCGATACATGAAAAATGACAAACAATATAATTTATATCACGTACTATGATCGTAAAATTTTCAACCGATCGAGGATGGTTCGGAATATAGAAAATACAGAAGATATTACGACTTTGGATAGAAAATTTCAAGTTGATTTTGATTGCGATCTTAATTCTCCAAATAAATCAACACGATATTTAGTGGTTAGCTAATTTAGTGGTTCTTTATTACGAAGCGAATTGGCACGTACTAAACAAACTATTTTTCAAGAGTAGATGTAATATCGAGTTACGTATAAAATATTATTACACGGTAAAATATAACGATTCGATGGAATAGAATTTCGCAACAGGTGTGTAAAAATGTCAACCGATCGGGACGATCGGTAACAAGTACGAACCGGGGGGGGGGGAGGGGAGTTGCGTAAGCCACACGGTGTTTTTAATGACACTGCCACCAGATGTGTCCAGATAATTGCTGTTTCCCTATCACCATGATTGTATGGCGGTAGGAATTATGCGATCGGACAGCTACGCTTCACACTCTGCTAATTTTATTCGAAAAATACGTCATATGGATTAGGGAAGATACGACACGTAGATAAGTGGCGGATTTCTTTGCTGCTTCCACGATAAAGATATCGCGAGTTGTTACATTTTCTGAATAAATAACGAGCAAACAATCGCGATACAATAATACGAAATTATATCGGGCGATAAACATTTCGCGCAGAATATATAAATAATTTTAACGCGATAGGAATTTTAATGCTGTAAAAATCTAAATTTCGTACAAACTGCAAAAAAGAAGAAAAAACGAGAGAGGTTCGACCAGACGTCAGCCTTCGACTGTTGGTGGATCAAGGTCGGTGAAAAATCACGTTTCGTGCGGGGCAAAGAGATTCTCAAAGCGTACAATGTACCCATAACGTTATTATTCCAAGTGGTCGAATATGGAAGCGCGTATTTTTGTACGTTAAAAATCGGTAGCTAAGCAACGGTAGCTTCCGGTTCGACGAAGAAAGAAGCTTGTTATAATAGCATCTCATGGCGAAAAGAGGAAAATCCGCTTGTGCACCGACGAACGTTGTGTTGCGATTATTCCAAGTCCGGGGATGAAAAACCTCTTTCTCGAGGTAATTACGACAAATATTTGGCCAGCCGGCCGACAACCCTTCTCCGAATGGGCAGTCACGCGAGCTAAGAGGTTGGCAGAAGAGGAGAATCAAAAAGAGTCGCAGAGAGAAAGAGAGACGAACGAACGAGGGTGAACGAGCTGAGAAGGAAATCCGATAATGCAAATATGTCCATAGGACAATATCAGCTTGAAAATCTAATCGGTTCTAATGATTGTAGACGGTTCGTTGTAGCGACTAAATTCCATAAATATTTTTCCCTATATTTTCGGAAACACTACTCGAATCGTGAAAGAGTTTCCAGAGATTTGAAAAGCGGTTGCAGCAAATGCCTGCCACTTAATAGCCTTGCCCGATGGAACATTTTCCCGCCATTCACGGCTTGACAGCGAAAGAATATCTTTAAAAGATGAACGCTGTGGATACGTAGGAAAGATTGAAAATAACGTTGCAACCGAATAGCGTTCGTTTCGTCGAAACAAATGGAAATAACGAGTTTTAGAAAGTAGAAATTTAATGAATTATATTCAAGCAACGCGACGTTTCGCTATAGGATTTGTCAAGTAACAATTTATTTTATAATTCAATTATTTCGAGCATCGAATGCAAAAAAAAAAAAAAAAAAAAAAAAAAAGAAAAGAACTACGTACGCGGTGAAATCAATTGAAAATATTTCAGTTCCTTCATCGGGGTAGAGATCATTTATTTGCTCATTTACGTGCTTTGCGTGAATGTGTTATTGTATGCGTATTAATAAACATATTTATCGTTTACGTAATACCGACGTTAAACTTTACGATCAAATTCGATTTACTACCTAGCGTCCGCGTACAGCGATAATATTTATTAATGTTATGCTTATTCCGTATCTACTTGGTATATCGTAAATTAGAAAGTCAAGTAAAATATAACGTAGACCGGCTGTTTCCTCCGTCGTTGCGAGCAAAACTTACACGCAAACTAATTTATATATTTATTTATTTCTGGCTTTTAGTAATTAAGAATCTATTCAGAGATTGTCAAAATATCGTGTCACAACTCAGTCAACATAGGGTAGACGGGAATGGATACACCGTGATATCGTAGCAAATTGGATATTTCAAAATATACCACCGATCCGGTCCTTGGTTATACGATGAAACATAGCAATTGAAATAAAAAAAAATACATACACATTCATACGTTAACAATTTACACTCATATAACGCGTAAAGTTTACACGATCATTAACGCGCTACTTTGATTTAACAACATTTACATTTATTTAATTATTAATTTGCTCTTTGGTAAAGGAAAAGATCACAATGGTAATTCGTTAATTTACATAAATACCTTCCGCGTCAGTACGACGTTCTCTATCCGTTCGAATTCTTAACTTGGCCTAGTCGTTCGTTCGTTCGCTATATCGAGAAAGACCGAGATTCTAATGAAAAATAAGGTAGTTGATAGAATCGTGGAAAATGAAAATAATAATCTTTACGAAGCTCGCAGTAAACAAGGTTCGTCCGTCACCTTCCAAAATCCGCGATTCTTTTCTCGTTTCGTTTCACCCCGTGACAGATGACCGAACAAGCGAGGATGAGTAGCCTATCGCGTAATGATCCTAAGAGAAGGGATCTGTCAAAACGATGGGTCCGCTTTGGAGATTCCTCGGCGCGTGTGTTTAGTTTTTGTCATCGATATGCTTGATTCTTGATGGATCTCAGAGGTATTCGTCTTTCTCGCGTAGATCCTGAAAAGATAATGTTTTGAAGAAACAAAGGGGACCTCGTTCCTGAAACCGATACCTTAAAACCTAAGAATTTTCGAAACTAGAAAAGTTTCTAAGGCTAAAAGCGAGAGCGTCGTCGGTCGAGGCGCATTTTAGAATTGTTCACGGTGCACGTGTATCTAGAAAAATCGAAAAAAATTAATCGCCGTCCGACGCATTTCGCTTTTCGCTGATAAAATATTGGCTACGCTGCACGGTTGCTGGATACGTCCGTAACGAAATCAGAGAAGCTGCGTACGTTTAATCGAATTACAAAATTGCGTATGCGATGCTTGTAGCTGCTATATCAATAGATTACGTCGACCTATACATATATACTGTGCTAATGCTTCGCTACCTAAAAAGTAGAAACATTGACAAGCGTCATTTTCGAAAAACTTGAGGAAGCAGACGACTTAACCGAACGTGTAACGCGAACGAAAAGGAAGCGCGTTCCTACCAGGTTCCTGTGACTTGCGTGAAAGCGAAGCGCGGTGAGATATCTATTTTTGAATAGCGAGGTTTTAGTTTGTTTTTGTCGATAACACGGAACGTTCGTTCGTTGCGATGAAAGATGCCTGGAAAAAAAAAAAAGAACGCAGACTTGGAAGGATGAATTATAAATATTCGAAAGATGGTGCAAGTACCAAGTCGCTGAGACGTTAGGTGTATCTGCTGTGGTAACGCCGGCTTTCGGCTCCGTGAAGCGAACGAAGAGGCATCGAGGCCCTCAAAGGAGCCGCCTAGGGACCGAGTCCGTATCATCGAACCAGGTCCAAGGGAGTCTCGACATCTCTTCTTCGATGCCTATTAGTAAGTCTCGTCACAACCAGCTAATGATCGCCTTTTACCTCTTTGACACACGCACTCTCACTCCCGCGCTCTCTTTTTCTCACATTTAGAAACCAGATCGATTTTCGCTGTGCCGTCAGTCAACGTTAACCGCTAACATTTTACGCTTGTTTTTCAACGGTTCTTCCGCGTGTTATCGTCTTGTGTTAACCATTTAACCGCAACCGATCGCGATCGCTACATAATCCATTAATGCGTTGAAAGTGCGAACACGCTGCTCGCTTATCTTCTTAAAATTACGACGAATCCGATATAGAAATGTTCGTAATAATCGGTGTTTGACGATTCGATCGGGAAATTCGATCGAGTTTAACTTGTAAAAAATATTTTTAAAATATACGAAATCGTCCTATCGGATAGCGAGTGTTTCAGGTATTTTACTTTATCGTTTTACGTTATACAAGAGCGCATGAAAATTTAGCTGCCAAAGATGTAGCCCGAAAAGTCTCGACGAAATCGAATGAAAATTGCTCGCGACCTTCACCGATAAATAAAATCGTATCCTTTTAACGTTTCATCCCGTGTCGTTCTCGACGTCGTATCGACGCTGTATGAAATTATTATAGCGACTCGAATCGTTCGTCGAAGATTCGCGTTTCTGCTACGAAGAAATTCGCGATAAAAAGATAAAAGAGACATCAGCGAAATGTAAACAGAAACGAAGAGGAAGATAGAGAAAAGAAAGCATCGAGAGGTAAAGATGTCGAGAATAGAGTAGGAGAAGAGAAGTTGAAATAGAAAGGAGGCAAGAGATAGTGTAGCGGGATGAAGAGGAGGAGGAGGAGGAGGAGGAGGAGGAGAAGGTAAAAGGCAGGATAAAAGAGAGAAGGGAAAGAAGAAGGAGACGAAGAACCCCCCGCAGCTGGTAAAGGGTTTACGGTCTGTCAGGCTCTCATACACGTCGCTCGTCCTTCCTTCCACGTGAGCGTTTCAGCTGGTATCGGGCATGCAATCACACGGAGGATTAAAATGGAGGCGGCGTAAAAGAACGTGCTAGAGGAAAAGGGAGAGCATTGCCTCCTATATGCTCGCGTTTAGCTTCTTCGCTGGATGAGGAGACCCGCTGACGGATTATCCTTTCACGGCAAGTCGTGGACACGGACATTCTTCACGGACAAAAACTTCAACTCGTTCCGCCGACGTGACAAAGAGGAGAAATTTGTTGTTTTCTGCGGTGACGGGTGTTTTAAACGACAACGCGGCCTGGAAAATCGTACCCCTTCACGATTCTTCGCATTCTTTCGCCTCTTAACGAGCTCGTTCGAACCGACGAAAATTCATTCTTTTCGTCTCTCGCCTCTCTCGTTTTCATTCTCTCGACGTACAATCTCGATCGATCTCTAAGAGAGAAAGAGACAGAGAATAAATCGTAAATTAAATAAAGCAAACGATCGTGCTAAGAGCGCATCGATCGACGAAAGAGCGTTTATGTTTGTCGACGTAACAAAAGATCTAACACACTCGTATCCCCGAGCTTGAAAGTTTCTATCGTTGATTCTAGGGTACACGTACGAGAAAATTTGAAGGCATTTTTCGCGATAGTCGAGGCTTTAAATTTCGATTCGTTAAAATTCCATATGTTCTCGTCCTTTCAGATACAACGATATGTTTTTAAATCGCCGAAGAATAGACGTTCTACTAACGCTTTGGATTACCGTGTCAAAGGGTCGAGACGTATTTCTTTATGGCGGATCTTTCTAGCGCGAGCGCGTGACTCTTCTTCTCCTTCGGCTCGAGAAGATACCGTCCCGATATCGAATCAATCTGCTCTACCAGCGTCAGCGACATCAGGCTAATGGAATTATCAGACGGGACAGACACCCGCATCATTCTTTGTGGCCGCTCGCACGTGGAGGTTGCCGATCACCGTGATGACCGGACCGAGTAAAAACGAGCCGAGTATAACGAAACGAAACGAAACCAAACGAAACGAGAAGAATTCTGAAAGAGGACGTTGCGTCACGTAGACTTTGAGCAGCATTATTCCTTCACGGGCCGTTACAATGCCTCCATTACACGCGTGATACTCGCTCACGCTCCAATAAAACTGTCAGACGAAACCTGTTCGAGATGCACAATGCTCGAGCTTAATGCATCGTCTCGTTGGTATGCGATACATGTTTCGCCTTACGTCTACCTTATAACGAGTTATTTAGATCGAAACAATTCCTTTTGCTAATTTCTAGACGAAGCAAATTACCAGCCTCTTGTTCGCCAATTCGATCAACCGATTCGTCTACGAGACGACGAGCAGATGAAATTGATAAAATTACAATTAACAAGCAACGTGGATCGTGTGCTTTGGCAGCGAGATTTACAAAATTTCTTTCGCTAGAGCCACTCAAAGCCACTTTGGATCTGACGATAATACGATAATGTACACATGTGGGTGTATGTAATTTTTGTTGGGCACACCGGATGCGAACAGGAAATATCGGAAAGAGGAGAAAGAAGATATAGGAAGCGTAGATTATATGCATAAAAGTGACCTAGAATCGCTAAAACGTTACTTAAATGGAAGTCTGTACAACAACAGAAAGATTGGCAGGTATACGCTTACTTACTTACGTACTTACCTTACTTACAGTGTACTATAAATAGTTAAAAGCTAAAAAGTCGAAGCAGAAAACAGAATAACGAAATTATAGCCAGCTACCTATATGAGTGTAGTATAATAAATTTATGGTACACATAAACGATATACACGTAACTGACATATCTTCTACCTATAGATACTTTTTACGAATACAATGAAAAGTGGTCTTGCTTTTTGAAATTATAGAAGAATTAACTGTTGGTACAACGACGCGCAGTTCGTATACATCTCGTGATTTTTTCAAATCCAACAGTCGTCGACTTAAACGACAAAAGAATTTGCTCCGTTGTTACGTAGACACGCATTGTAGAACGTGTCCAGAGTCGTGGACGAATTGGTGGTGTATTTTACTCGGTGCCGTGAGTAAGTCATAGCTTAACTGTATATGTAGATAAGTACAGTTATGACAAGTGATTCGGGCTATTGTGTCTCTGCCATTGGATCCCATAAACTCGTGGTCTCTTGTCGCGTGTATCGTATTCGGTTGTAGTGGTGACGTCTCTTGATACGAATTGAATAAATATGTAGGTGTATCGGAAGTTTCTAGAATCTCAGCAACACGACTTGCACGTTCGAACATCTGTCAAATAATTTCTATCGATTTTCTTACGTTTACTACGCGTTTGATTGGGACAATTTAAATAAACAATTTCGAAAAACTCGCGAGCCAACGTCGAAGAAAAGGGAAGTAAAAGTGATTAGGAGAGAAACTAAAAAATGACTATGAACATTGTGACACATTTTGCAATCGTATTATCAATTCACAGAATGATCTTCCGTCGATCGACGAGTCTTCAAACTCGACAAATTTTCTCGAGAACGAAGCTTCGCGCGAAGAAATTGTACTCTATATTTTCTTCTTACTCGTAGCATCCTAATAGCGACGCTTCGATAATTTGCAAACGGTACGAAGTTTGCAGGAAGTAACAGAGCGAGGGAATGATAACGAAGAAGCGAATAAAGTCACAAGCAGAGCAGCAGGTGGCCGACAGTTTCCGGCGAACCAACGAAGGATCTGAAATTACGAGTAACCATTGTGCGCCAGAGCGAAAGCTGTCGTGGGATCTTTCGGGCGGTCTCTTTCATCTTTTCCAACCCCCTTTGGACACCTCGGACGCCCTCTGGCGCATATTATGAGACGCGACACCCCCGCTTCGTTGGCCGTGTGATCGTTTCTTCTCGTACAATTGGAACGAAAAGTATGTTGACAAGATACCCACCGCTATGTTACCACCGGTGCGGCGTCGGTTCTTACAAAACCGTAAAATCCACTCTCACGATCGTCAAACATATCGGCCGTTTGCTCTCTTTCCACTCGTTTCACCGGACATAATCGCTCGCTTAATTCTTCACAGCAGTCGTGTAAACATTTTCAATGCGAATAAAATGTACTGGGTTGTCCGAAAAGTTTCTTTCGTTTTATCAGGAAATAACAGACGCGTCACTTGTTTTGTTTTATATTATTCCGTCGAACTTTGTTACATTTTGTTACATTTGTTACGGACTTGCTTTCACGTTTGTACGAAGGTGTACTGTTGCAAGAAACACGTTTGCGAAAGAAAGACACTTTTCGGACAACCTGATACAATGATAATCGTAGAAAGAGACGAAGGATTTCGGATTGTCCGAAAGTTCGGTCTCCTCTCGTTGACTCGGACAGCGAAGATTGCAGCCTAATAAATACAAAAACGATCGACTCGTGTCGAACGTTGCATCGATTTGGTAGACGTTGCAAAGTTGAGAAAGATCGCGGCATACGGACGACCGAAAGATGAAAATGGAACGGTGTTCTGAAAGCAGCACTTTGCTTCGATGAACATCTATGAGGCTAGGTGTCAAAGGTGCCGATCTTTCGTTCGCTACTCGCTCTTTTTAGACGTGGTTCGCGTGTTAACGCTTTGTATGGTCGGGATCGAATGCACCTTAAGAAACGCGCGTTACAAAAGCTTCTTTGGTGTACAGGTGATGCACGTGCGTGCTAAACTTGATGTCAATATTATGCGAATATCTTTTTATACAAAATTCTTTACCGCGTCGAGTGAAACATTTTTTGTATTTGAACATTTAATCGAACAACGATTTTCGTTTAGATATTTTAAAAAATTATCCAGAGAATAAATCGAAGAAATTATTCGATTTCAGTTAATTATTTAATGGAAACGCGCGATTATTAGTCGCGTAACCCTTCGACTTTTAATTACGAATACCGGCAACTCCAACTTATTATTCTCATCGTACCTCGACTTGCATGTTTTTAAGTGTCAGATTTTAAACGCTACGATGACGTGTAAATAATAATATCAGAGTCACCCGAAACAATCTTTATTCGTCTCAGAAGTAATATAATTTTGATTACAATATTTATATTAATTATAATTGAGTAACTCGTGGAATTTTCTAAAACGTTCACTGGCATGCAAACTACTATTTTTTTATTTGTAACTTCAACGAGTGCGTTAATCCGCAACAAAATACTTTACCACCTTTGAAATATTTCTTCCTTTGAAAATAGGTAGAATATTCGTAAATCGTTGATCGATGTACAGATTACAAAATTGGAAAAGAAAAGTTATCGATTCTTCTTTCTTTGTCGACCTCCTGATCTGCTGAAGACGAGCTGCTTTATCCGTTACAATTATTAAAAACTAAATCTCTTCACTGAAAGGTAATAAAAATGCTAAACGCAATCGAAATATTCAAATAGGACCGTTTCAGTCGAATATTAAGACAGCCGTCAGTACAAGTTCGCCGATTAATTTTGCCACGAAATTAAGAAAAGTGTTTTAAGAGGTATAAATAAATCGAAAGAGAGTTGAAAAAGTGACAAGGGCTGGTGTACTTTCTTCGACGGAGACAGCTCGCTACTTTTGTATCTAGATACCATAGATCGTGTTCGTAGATGGTGGACAGCGGGTGGCATCGTCGAGTTCTAGTCTTCTTGTCGACATGTACGTTGCACGAGTTTATGAATTTATCGGGAGCAAAATCGGCTGCCAGGTGACTGATGATCATTTCGTTTGGAAACGGTTTCGTATCGAGCCTACTGCCGGAAACAGGCCAGAGGAGCCTCGTTTCTTCATCTTCATCTTGACAATTCACTTCTACGACTCTCGTCCTTTTATCTCGACGGTTCTCCGTCTATTCTATACCTTTCCAGGTCGTTGCTTTCTCTTAAATCCCGATGGTTATCGATCGCTATTATTTAATTTCGTATAGTCGTATTCTATCGAGTTAATGTGCATTTAGTGTCTTTTCGAGCAAATGAAACGTAATTAACATCTTTCGAACGAGATTTAGGAATAATATAGAGATAAGAAACGATAGGATACGAGAAATAGGAAAAATATCTGCTAATCGATCGGTCAATTAAGATCATTTTTTCTTTTGCGCTTTATCGTTTAACGATGGAATCTTGTAATTATCGTAAAATATATTTTCTACGATAACTTTTACGTTTCGAGAAATTTTCAAATCGTCTTCCAATTACCGCGCCGACGCGCGAATAACGAATTCGTGCTCTTTCGTATGATTTTCTCGAATAATAATTATTTTATCGATTGAGCCTAATTACGCTTATTCTTAAATTTGAATTTTCCTTCATTTTTACTTATTTCTTTTTCTCGAATAAATAACGTTAACGTCCGATTTCTCTTATTAGCGGTCATTTGATTCGAGGAATATGGAAAACTAAAGCGTACGTTGGTAACTCGATAATCGATACACGAAAGATGATCGCATCGTTTTCATTTTGGTGGACGATAAGTTTTGATTTGCTGCGTTATCTAGGCAATTTGTAAGCGAAACAAACTGCCAAAACATTGATCCTATTGAGTTAATTTTACAAACAGACATTGATTTATGACGAACAAGGGTGCGCACAGCGATCTACCTGAAGACCTGCTACCTGCTCCGATCAAACAAAGGACTTTCGCTTCGAGTATATCCAAAATTGTATTTATTGTTAACCTTCGTTCTGATTTGTAAGCGATATTACTCCTTGCTTTACCCCGGCGTTTCCACGTTTTCTAAATATCGAAAGAGTAGCGACTACTCGATCTATATTTAACGAATAAATTGGACGTTTTTGTTAAATATTTTTAATACAACGATCTTTTATTATAAACGAAAACAGCCTTTTTCCTTCTCGCGAAACTTTAATGCCATATCCGGAATTCTTCTATTTCGAACTCATTGTCACGAGATTCGACGATATTGTTTTATAACGTTCAAAATATCGAACGTTAAGAATCGGAGTTAGAATCGGAATCTTGTAATTTCTATAATGAAAGTGATTTCACAGATACGATAGGATTATCGAAGTAAAAAAATGTTCAGGTAATAGTTCTTTAATTTTTTAATTCGATAGTAGAGCAGCTGCCTGTTCCGTGAGGCATCTTTGGAATGTTTAGCTGTGAAGCCATCTAACTGCATAGTTATTGCATACTTCTGATCAGATTGAAATAGTAATCGAAATGCATATCTCTGTGTCATCTTCGTGACACGAACATCCATCATTTTTGAGCAACATTTCTGAGATCGCAGATTCTGAGCTGTTGCTGCAATTCCGTTAGAAGCAACCGATGTTGTAAAATTTTTTTAACTTTTGCGGTTAACGGAATTACGCGACTATAAATTGCACTACAACTACGAATATAACGATGACGTTTGAACAATGATTTGCTACGAACGGTCAACAATTTCAAATTCGATACATGCACGGTGTAAAAGTCTAGAAAATCTAGCAACCGATCAATTAGAATTTAAATTGGTATTTAACGCTCGTGTAAATATTAATAAATCGTGGAACCGTATTTCTTATTGACATATTTATGTACGCGCGTTATTAACTATACGGTTTCTTATACCGTTCCGATCTATTACAGACGAACAGACTAAAAAGAAATGCTATTATGATCGTTGTATGGTCAAGTATTCACGATAGAATATTCAAAGAGGAAGATGAGTAGTCACTTTGAGTAGCTTACGTATGTAGATGGACGAACACGATAACTCGTTTCTATCCGTGCGACGAGCTCCTTCTCACGCTAAAAAAGGCAGCCCGATCCTTTGTAAGATACGTTGCATTTTCATTTCAATTTGTTGGCAACGTTGGTCATTTATCGATAAGAATTGACGCGAGAATTAGAGAAAAATTAGTACGAAACGTGCCAGACAATATTTACCAAGGAACGTTGAGACGGTCAGTGTGTTATATGGTGGATGTTTCAGGATTCTCAACATCGTGGTACAGGCTCGACGTATATTACGCGGCACGTAATATATATTAGAATCTATATATTAATATATATTATCGATCGGATAACACGAGCGATTTTTAGATGTGATTTTTGTAAAAACATCGTAACGTTTCGTTTCTTTTTCTTTCTAACGCGGGCGATCGGCTATCTACGAAGTGACGTTCTCGACTCGTGCGAAACAAAAGAAAGATCACGGACTTGGACGTGCGTCTCTTCTGGAATTAGTTTAAATGGATGTAAGTGAAAAAAGAAAGAAAGGAAAAGGAAAAGGAAAAGGAAAAGGAAAAGAAGAAAACGAGAAACAGGTGGTATCTCTTTTAACGCTCCGAGAAGGAAGTTCTTTAAGGATGAAATTCCTACGAAGTGCAGTTGAGTCGAAAAGCAAGAAAAAGAAAAAAAGAGCGAGGAGAGGTATCCAGCGACGATCATCCGGCTGTAGGACGACGTCCTGGCTCTCATTGTTCCGGCGATGAAGCAAGGAACGCTTAGAGGGAACATTGTGCGCGTTAGAAGAGAGGTTCGCACGACGGTAACCTGATCGACTTATCAATAACCGCGTAATTATAGTACCAAAGAGTTGGTAGAGCTCAAAACAAGCCATAATAAAACGTAGGCATCTTTCCCACAAGTAACCTTATATCCCTGATGAAGGAGACCCGTGCCGCGCCCGACGTCTTTTCAGCTTTCAGCCTTCGCCTGAACCAACGAGTCTCTTCAAGAAGATGGAGGCTACGAGGTTCTTTGCTTTTCACTATATCTTTCCTCCTCTTGCTCTTCTCCGTTCCTCCTTCGCCTTCCGACGTTCTTTCGCTCCGTCCTCGTTGCTCCGTCGTTTACGAGCTAACTCATTTGGCCGCGGTTTCTCTTCGAGGCAACGTAAACCAAAGTTTTATGCTGGCAGACTCTATTGAAACCTCGTGTCCCTGTTGTTGCACCGTTCGTTGTTTTGGCCCCGCAGGCTTTGTCAGCGAATTAATTTATTACGACCCAATTATCATCGCGTTACCTGCTCCCTCTAAAAGCCTAACCCTCGTTTCCTGCTTTTACAAACGTTTCAACCATTACCAATTTACTTCTACTATATTACAGGCTTCTATCTACGGGATCAACGTGCATCGTGATCCAACCCGCCTTTCGATCGTTCCTTTCGCTAAATCGCAAGTTAACAAAATCGATTTCACCCGTAGCCTATGACT
The DNA here is from genome assembly GCA_037178635.1 of Bombus dahlbomii. NCBI lineage: Eukaryota > Metazoa > Arthropoda > Insecta > Hymenoptera > Apidae > Bombus > Bombus dahlbomii. Next base: position 14,049,520 of record CM074109.1, on the reverse strand, counting down.
CTACGACGATTCGATTATCCATTCGATTATAATTCGATTATAAAACAAAGAACCACTCGTCGTACGCGTTTAGTGAACGAAACTTTTATCCGAATCTCACGTACGTGACAACAGGTACGTTCGATGCTCTCGATTTTGAACTCACGTTAAAGTTTGTCGACTTAATTTTGTCGAATGGAATAGCACGATCATCCTATAATCATAGCTGTCACGGAATGTCATCTTAATACCATTAAACGGGAATCGATTTACAAACGGATACGCTTACGAATTAGAATAGCAGGTAGGCGATGAGTAAAAGTTGGAGCGAACGAAATCTTGGAAGGTGTACAGTTCGATGGCTCATCCGTCTAGAACTTGAGTGACAAGCCATGAGCCTTCGGGGTATGAGAAGACCCATCTTCGACTTTGCGGCACATCAAAGACGTTAATGCTCGCCTTTCTTTCTCTTCTTTTCCTTTTGTCTCTGTTCTTCCCGCGATCTTTCCTTCTCTCGCGTTAGTCTACTACGCTCTTCTAGCTCCATTTAACATCCCCACTGATATTCTTCGTCTCGCGTGCTCTCTTCCCTCGCTCTTTCCACCGATAAACTAACTTTAACAGCCTCTAACCGGACGTGAGTACACAAGTACGTACGTACCTGCGAATCTTTAATTACGATAAAAATCTGTAATGCCAGTTGCGCGATTTCCGACAAGGTCTTGACACGATCTTCGAGAACATTTTTACCGGAAGGATAAACAAACATTTTGTTCTCGAGTAGCGTAAGTTCGTTTAGGCAAATTCGCGTAAGCTTCGATACTTATGTTAGAATTTAACAACTAAAACAACCGATAGTTAACGCGAAGCAATTTCTACCAAAACCAGCGAAAACGACTGATCTCTAAAAAAGTACGTGATAATAGAATATTATTATTTTTTATTTTTATATCATTTTTACTTAGTCCGTGTCTTTCGGCTTTGGACGAGTTTTCCGTTTTACATCTTTTTTTGCCTAATCACGTTTTTCACATTTTCTCCTTCTTATGGCGTTATCGCCTTATTGCCTCCTCCCTTATATCTGTCCAACTAAACTCCAAACTCTTTTCCTTGTCTCTATCTATCTAAACTCTTTCCTTACGTATCTATCTCCCCTCTTTCTATTCTACTCTATTAATGATAGAATATTTTTATATTTATTGATTTATTACTTTCTTACAGAAGCAATACCATGTTACGTAGCACATTTTTGGTATTGTTGATCGATCTGGGATCGTGATCCCTAAACGAGGGTCGACATATTTATAAAATCGTCGAACCAGTCGTTTCGATTGCTGTGATATTTCTAGCGTTGACATTATAGCGATCTAGCGATCGATAACTGATATCGTCGTATCGAACGATACGCGGTAAAAATTGTAAAAACCTGTGCAAAGTTGTACAGAAGGAGGAAACTGGTTAATTGGGGTTCGATAAACGAATCGCAGGACAAGTGCCAGTCATTTTCACTGATGTTGGTATAAGTGACCTTGATAGAAAATTATTTTCAAACGAAAATAAAATTCATTGTATTATTCTTTTAGTTATCGTTGCGAAAGTCGTTACACCATTGCGGAAAAAATATAACACGAAGTAGGAACTTTAAAATAAAATTGTAAAACCAATCAATTTGACTGGTGTGATAATTTTAGTGTTAAAATAACGACTGATATTCTGCGTGCAATTTCCCTTTTTACGTGTTAAAAAAATGTTTCTCTTTCCGTTGATTATCAATTATCGCGATTGTAAACGTTGTTACAGTGTTACATTTTTGTATCGAACGGTATAGCAAACGGTATTATTACGTAACGTTATATCGGTAAATGTAGGAGGACCGATAAAAACGTATTACATTACACGTTGCGCTACACGTTGTATACGTAACACTAGAGAAAAGCTTCTGAACTATTGTTTATTGTCGTGGAAATATTAAAAGAAACACACGGAAAGTTTCATCGTTCGTCAAGAAATCGCCAGGAATTATTCGCAAATGTTCTTGAAAATCTTCCCTTTTTTTTTTTTTTTTTTGTACATATTATTCTTGTAATTTTTATTTTAAATTATATTTTTCTGTATCCTATCATTGACATTTTCATGAAATATACTTTGCCGTTATTAAACCGCGGACTTTTTTGCATTTATGAAAATTTTAAAATTTGCAAAAATATGTAAAACGCGTGTAACATGGAATAGCATAAAAAATATTCAAATTGAAATGCTTGTTACGGTATTTAATGAGCGAAACAAATCATCGTAGGTTCCTTGGTCGTGTTGACAAAAATATGAAATTGCATAAAAATTCGCGGTCTAGTCATACGTAATAGGAAGAGGGTACAGAATATTCGCGCAAAACGATCGCACGACGCGTACTTGATAATTCAGAGTGTACGAAACTCGCGGATTGTTTTCTCGTGTTGTTTAAACTTTTTAATGATGTAAATAGTAATAAAACGGTTGCGAGAAGAAGGCGGAAAGGCAATCCGCTGAGAAAGCAAACGATTCGTCGAAACGATCGGCGATCGTTCGGCGTGGAGCAACGAAGAATCGTATTAAATTCCAAGAGAATCCCTGGGCCAATAAATCTGTTTGCAATTAGCAGGGATCTACACGCGAACGTCGCTGGCCTGCGCGGACTCGTATGGGCCGAGGATCGAGAATAAATGACGTCATAAGAAATGGGGTCCTTGATGACCTCCCGTCGCGAAGAACGGGCTTGAGAATCGGAAAAAGAAAACGATCGCAGTAAGTAAGAGCTGTGTTTGTCGCTATCCGTAAACAAAACTTTGTTAGACAACGTTTAAAAAGTGTGAAAAAATTACGAAGAAGGTGGATAAATATCACGATCAATATTTAGCGAACTCTTCGAAACGTCAATTTTGAACGAGAAATAAAAATAGTTAGATTCCGTGTATTTTATTAACCATGTGTATTATTATCTTTTCTTATTTTTCTATTTTTTTTTTTTTTTTCACAATATAATAATAATTGTATCTTTCTGATTTCAATTATCGCGTTACAATTTTAGCACCGCGTATCGTATTAACTGTGTCAAAAATACAGATTTTTGTTGCAAGCTGAAACAGACAGTATGAATGAATCGTACTTGGGCGATAATCGTTCGAATTTAATGGAAACGAGAATAATTCTGACAGAATTATATATCGTTACAACATGGTTGACCTTTTGTTTCACGGAACGGAAATTTTCAACAGAAACGTTAGAAACGTTGTTTCTTAAAAAGCTTCAAGATAACATCAAAATCCAAAGTATCTGTTTTACTTGATTTTGACACACGAAATAACGTCACTCTCTGGCGCTTATTTTCAAAATGAAGAGAGCGACTTTCCTATAAAATATCTCGTTATCTCGCGCTACGTTTTTCTCCCGCTCGAAGAAGAAATCTACCGAGATCCGGTATTAATTAATAGAAACACGTAGCCGATCAAGTCGTTCGAGTGCAGAAGCAGCCAGGTACCTGTGAAACGTCCTCGTCCAAGTTTTCCGTTCAGCCGAATATTACTATGTAGACCGCTGCGGACTCACCGGTTTCGATAAATAATCGGTGAGTCGAAAAGCGCAGCGGGACTTGATCTACGGCAGCCGAGGAAGAAAGTAAAAGAGGAAGAGCGTGGAAAAAAGGATGAAGCAGAGGACGCGTGTAATGGAGATATCGTGCTCACGTGGCGGTAACTCGCGCGACGCGTTATGCAAATAGGATTGCCCTTTACACGCCAAGTCGGATCGTAATTGGCTCTCGCAGAAATGGCCTTTCCGTCTTGCTACTCCGCTCCACTCCCTCTTCCTCCCCCGAGCCTTTTTTCTTTCTTTATCCCGCAGTTTCTCTTTCTGTCAGCATTTTCTCTTCTCCGTTGCTCCGTACCGACTAGCCGTAAGTTTGCGAACTCTGGCAAATTGACGGCCTTCGTCAGCGATATCGATTAGTGACCTTTAAGTATTCTCACGTTCGGGCGTATTATACTTTTGAAATATCACGATTGGCGAAATCGAAAGTTTTACAGTTTCGTTCCTTAAAGACGATTTCCTTCGTTTGGTCCAATGGATACGTATCGGATGAAATAACAATCGACACTCTGTCACAATCAACCGATTATTTTTTATGCCACTAGATAATTACGTTTCTTCGCATTTGAAAGAATAGCTGTTTTCTATCGCTTCTTATCTTCCGTTTTGCATTTTATTATCAAGATACAGCGTTAGAATTACGATTATAGCCGAGAAACAGAATTGTGCTTTTCTCACTGATTAGCTTGAGAGGTTGACGCGTTTTCTATTATTCGTTAGCCGTAGGAAAATACTTTACGTTTTTTAAGGTTGCAATTGGATAGCCATCGACGAAGCGTATGCCGCGTTCTGGCGCGATTCGTTCCGTTCATTCGAACAAGATCGTAACATACGCTTAGATCCAAGGTATATGCTTTTTAAAAGAAACGTCGACCGCAAAATTGGCCATTTCCCAGTGCCAATAAGAAGCTCGAGACGAATGTAAGACGAGAGGTCGTCGATGTTAACGGAAAACGCTCTACTCGGCGAAAACGTTCCGTTTGAAAGGATATCTGCCATCTATAGACAATCTATGAATTTATAAAGAATTAAAAATTGCAAAAACGCACAGAACGCGCACAGTAGAGAACAGAGCACGTAAAATACTCGGAATATGGCTGTCTTGTCGTATCGTACTCGAAATAAATCTCTGCTAACGTTACGTTTTCCTAGTTGCGTCTACAGATCAACATCAACGTGCATAGAGTGAAAGATAAAAAATAAGGATAGCGTGGAAAGTACAAAGCGCGAAATGAAAAGTATAAAGTCTCTGCCAAAGTTTGCAACCGTACGCTTGCAAAGAAGAACTTCCGTCATTCACGCAGCTTTCCGTACAGCACTTGAAATCGAACGCGATCAAACGAAAGATATAAACAACGGTGGGTGTTCGAATTGTAAATGGCGATGCTTCGAACGCGAAATTATTATTAACAGGGATGAATCGTAGGGTAGAGCGGGACTGGTGCGCGATCGCGTGTGCCTGATCCGTGAGATCTTAATTAGAACGCATGACTAGCGGATCTCGATCCTCCGCGTGGCTCCCGCGGTCGCCACATTTTTCTCGGGGACGGAACAGCATCCGGTGGATTCCCGCGTGCAGTTCCACCGTGGCGCAATTAAGTTGCACGAGCGCAATTCCACTGAAAACGCAATTATGCCGGATCCTGACTGCACGATTAATGACCGAGCGAATTACCGACACTATTCGCTATCGGACTCGATAAATATGGCACGTTAATCCCATTAGAATGCACTACGAAATCCTTCGATATTTTCAACGGCTCAATTATAAATAATTTACTATTCGCTAGAATCGTATAGAAAATACAAGCGATATACGCGCGCATAAATACGCGTAGGAGATACAGCGAGCGTATACGAATAAATGGGAATATCTCGGATCATTTAACCGATATTATTTTTTATTTACAAGGCTCGCGTTTATCATAGAATACTCGTGATAAATTGTACGGAAATAAAGGTGGTGCGAGAAATTTTATATTGTCATTTCTATTATATCATATTATAAATATATATATATATATATATATATATATATATATATATATATAATCATCGTTTATATTATATATAACAAGATAATTTAATAAATAATAATAAATATTTTCCGAGGCATCTAACGTCGCAGCGTTTCGCAACTCTTAATAAGCAGATCCTTTAATTAATGAGAGTGTGATTATTCGCTGATTCTTTTTTCTTCTATCGATAGCAAGCGTAACGTTAACGGCGGATGATAACTAGCTGCCGCGTTAAATATTCACCGAACGAAATTACGCGTTACTTGTGATAAACTAGTGGAATAAAACCACGAAAAACGGTTGAATTTAATGCGTACTACCAGGAAAGATGGTGCGAAGACCTGCCGGGATATCAGCTGCACCTTGCCGGTGATTCTTAATTGCGTGGCGAGACTTTTCGAAACTTTTAATCGATCGTATAATTTCACCGCGTTGAAAGAAGAAATTTTATGACGACAGAGATGCTCATTACGTGGCCAGCCTCCTGCCCGTGTCCCGCAGCGTCTTGTGTTCACTGTTCGGTGTTCACCATTGGGCCAGGTGTCGGTTCACGTCCACCGGGGGTTCGAACTTAATCGTATCGTCCGGATACATTTCATCTTTTTCCACTTCTTCTTCCCGTCTTATTACTTACGAATCGACGACAAATTAAAGTGTCCCTTCGATCGCCTCTTTTCTCTCTACGTCAACGTCCAATTGATTTTGTAAACACGACGAAATCAATTTTTGTCCGCCTTCCCGTGTGTTTTATAATAATTCCTTTTGTTCGGCTGTCGTAACGAAAGAGTACGAGAAAACTTGTAACCGAATTGTGTGCTAAAGAGTTATGTGCTCGTGAACGACGACAACGACAATAATAACAGTAATAAAATAATAATATTATCGGTACGTGATCTTTTGAAACACAATATCAAAGTTTAGCCAGGCTAGAACTCACGATTGGACAACACGTGGTATGTACGTGCTCTTGGTACGTTTCTCTGTTCGAGTATTTTGATAAGGCAGCCGACTCTTGGTTCAACTGTATTGTTGTGCTCCCACGACACACGTTGCAACGACAGGATCTACATAATTAGCTCTGCTATTATTTTTTCAGGTAATGTTCGAAATGCCAGTTTCTGCGACACGTGTGCAAGAAAAATATCTGTCCGTTTGGCGAACACGTGTCGTCGAGGAATTAAGACTTTAAACGAGGATCGAGGGTGATTAGCAGAGAACGTAAGGATATCAAATATTAACAAAGCCTTACGAAAATTTACTTTTCAAAGCGTGCATCTTCGAAATATCGAATACAAGCATCGGTTATTAGTATTTATCAGAAAGACCAAAGTACGATAAAAGTTTCTCAAATGTAATACAAAATACGTAATGTGCGTAGTACGCGTAACGTGTGTAACGTCGCATCTTATTCCTTGCAATTGTTTCTGTCGTATTGAAATATAAAGTAACTAGGAATATAAAATTACAAAAGAAGAAGAAGAAGAAGAAGAAAAAAAAAGCGTATTTTATTCCCCTATTAATTACGCGTCCTTCTTACCGTCTTATTATACAAGTAAACTAATTTCAACCGCTGTCGATGGTCGACGCGTTGATGGAGTACGCATTCGCGTATTAAATGCAAAGACCGTTGCTCGATGGTACGGGATTTTTGTAAAACTTGAAACAAGTCGAGGGGTAGGAGGCCTCCCTTGGTGTTCCCGAAGGAGTAGCGTCGGAGGAGTGGATCTATAATGGAGCCATATTGAATCTCTGACGGTCTTTCATGCGACACCACGTGCCTAAGTGGTACCACGGACAACGTATACCCTCTTCAAGGTCCTCACGATTCACGTGCCAATCCGGAAACGGAAGCTAACCCTCCGAAGGCGGGGTAAGTACAGAGGGACAAGAGGGATGTCCCAAGGTACATGCTTAACCCTTCGAGATCGACAGTGAAGAAGTCTACGAGACAAAGATAGGGCCAACAGATTCGAAATTTGATCGCATCCTGTCATCTTCATCTCCGGTCGAAGGCAACTGCTCGTAAATATCACACCTTTGCTGATTCACGAATCCTTTGTGAATGTTTTATGAATTTTTACGACTGGTCGTATCGATATAAAATATTACGAACTTGTAGTCGAGGGTTGGCCATTTTTCACTTTTCGCATCTTTCGCAACATTTCGATATATTTTTATAGTTAAGATTCTCTCTCGTCGATGCTAGTCGATACGTACGTATTTTGCTTTACATTTACCGAAGGTTTAACGAAACAAAGCATCTGTCCTTTCGTCTCTTCTTCTCCGTCGAATTCCAACGTTATTCGTTCTCGAAACAGCTTGAAATACGATTTCCTGGTCTTCCAAACAGAATTCTTATACGTCGCGATCGCGATCGATTCGTGATAATGAAATTCGCGTAAGAGACAGTACCGTTTACGTGGTTCGATAGAACGGTAAGACAGAACGGACGTAGCTTAGAAAGTGGGATGGATAGTCGTGTGTGGTAAGAGCGCTAATGGACGAGTTGTAAGAAATTCCGTGTAGCACGCTCGATCTGCCTATAAAAGTTTTTTCCAGTAAGCGTCGTAATACATTGGTCGATGATCGTATAAGTTTTAGATATTAAGCGGAACTGTGCGATAAACATTTTTAATCCACGTTGACACGCATACCGAGGATGCATCTAAGCGTAATCATTCATATGGATTACGTATGGTGTTGGGTTTCAGCGTGGTCTCCCTACGATCTATTTTCAAGTAATCCCCAGCGCAAACCAACAAACAGTGACAGCTGCTGATGTCGACTAAGGAACGATTACGTGTATCCGATTTGGTCTCGTCCCTTCGCCGGCCAACGCAACGTCCTGCGGCGAATGCGTTCTCTAGCCAACACGAAACCGCTTTTCGCTTGCAAAAAAGATCGAACGGCCAGCGACTCTGTCTGCTCGATCGCGCGTAAAAGTGGAAGAAATTCGTCACTTTCGATGCTGCTTCTACGGTAATAGGATTAAACTTTATAATAGTACATAACAAGTACTTGCTTACGCTTAGCTGCCATTCGTTAGGCTTAGGTCTCGCGATGAATAATACTTTCGTATTTGTTACCGTTGATGTAGTACTTTGCGAAAAAGAACGAAACTGGATGTCGCGTACAAGGAAGTTCCAATAAATACGCGCGTCTACCGTTAAATGAATTTATACTCTTGAGCAGACACGAAGCGAACGCGGACAGTCGACGGTCGCGTAAAATCTAACTTTACGACGTCTTTTACTTTCTTTCGCTCGAAACCGTACTTTTTCTGCTATTTTCTATTCGTCGTTCTATTTTTCATATAATTTCGTTGTATTTTTAAATCGAACGGTTCGCAATTCTATCAGCTAAAGTACCGCAGTGTTTTGTCGCGGACACTAAGGAGACCGAATTTTGCAAGAATAACAGGTGTTTTCTTTTTTTCAAACGTTCGACGACCGCTCGAGAATCGTTTGTTTCGTAGGAAAATATTCGCAAATGTTTTCGATGACGGTTGCGTCGATAAATAAGTGTTTGCGGCAACCGAACGGCAGGTTTCTTTGACGAGTGAAAGCTTCAAGGAGATTCTCGAGGTTCCGTGGCAATCCTTCTTGATCCATTGCGTCCGAAAACGACGAAGAAACGTTGGTTTCACGGGCTTTTGACTCGCGCGTTTTTTCACCTTCGTTAAATCGTTTTAGCCGCTGAACGTCGAGGATCAGCCAAGGTTCTCCGGCACCGAAGAGGAATAGGAAGAGGAAGGATCTTTTGAAGGTGTACCGAGAAACCACCTGGTCGTTGTTCGGCTTTAACGCGCAATAAGATCGCCCCTTGAGATTGCCGTGGCCATTATCTCGGTAATCGGTAAAGAGTTCGACGGAGAAACCGGCTCTCTGTGTGTGTGAACGCTCTGTGCACCGGAACCGTTCTTCAACGAGGATGCGACAGGAGTAAAACGTACACGTGAAAAATGTACGTCCCTGTTACGAATACCATTCGATCGTTGTAAAACGACGATCGAATGAAATATACGTTGTTCGTTTCGGCTCGGTTATCCATCCACAGGCCGTGAAAAATTCGATCAACGAAATTTCCCAATCACCAAAATCTCTCGCAACGTTTTCAAAACGATGTCGTGTATATATTTTATTGTGTAGCGTAAATCTATTACGTTTGCGGACAATAAAGATAACCCGACTGTGTGTTCGAAAATAAAACGCCGCGTACCTTTGTATATTTTTACTTTATCGTAGCAATATTTTCGTTAAAGGTACACGGGCGTGGAATATCGAACCTTTTTTTTTAAATAATCAACGTAATCGTTTTATCATTATTCGCGAATTATAGTAGAATCGCGATCTAGTGCAAATACGAATATTTCCTCGACTCTTTGTTCATCCGATCGGAGACAGGCTAAAAGAAAACGAATCTACGAGTCTACGAATGTACGAACGTCGAACGAAGAAACCGAGCGTAATCGAGAGCGACGTACTGAAAATATCTATGACAAAATTAACTAGAAGTTGGTAGTTGGAAAAATAAAAGCCGAACGAGGAGGGGATGGTTGAGATAGGAAGAACGAGAGAGCGCGTTCGAGACAGATGCCGAAGACACGTTGGCAGAGACGTCGAGAACGGGGGAAAAATAGTAACAGGAAACGACGTGGTCCACGAAGAGTGGCTAATCTCGCTAGCAAATATTTGGATTGTCGCATCGATGGCATTGATACATCGAGTGGCGTGTGTGGGTATCTACGGTCACGCTCCGCAGGCAAAGCTAGGGAAACCTGAAAGGATCGAGGATAAACGGAGAACCGACCACTGCTCGTGTTTACACGCTATTTCGCCCGCTTGCAACCATTCAATGCATATCCAAGAATTCCGGTATTAAGATGTTCAGATAGAGTTGTGCGAATCCTGACGGCCACTACGGATAAGCTGCTTCCGAAATATCGATGATCAGCTAATATGGGAATGCGACCCCTCGGTTGCACCGGCAGATGTAATTGAGAATAAAGCTGAGAACTGGATTTCTTTTCTATTCGCCTACCGAGCTCAACCGGTTCGCGTACCTCAACAAGCTGTTCTTAATATCAGCTTGTAGGATCTCTAACGATGTTTATATTTATATTTGTTGGAGTTTTTTGTAATTATTATTGCTATTATATATCGCGTACTCGTTGCGTACATATACGCGCTGTATATACCAACATCTCACTAAACGTATATTCGCAACAAACGTAAATGTGCAATAATTTTGTTATTTGTTATTTGTTATTTCGATTTAATCAAATCGAAGAAATAAATAAATAAGACAAATTTTTTAAAATTACGTAATACGACGTAAAGTAAAAAGAAAAAGAAAAAAAAAAAAAGAATAGAAAAATGTTACGCGATAAGCGTTCCAATATCGTTTCACGAACCACCGTGGATCAACGAGCGACGCAGCTCTACAGTTCGCGCGGTGATGAGAAATGCGGAAACAATCGGGCGGAAGTGTCTAGCAGCGCAGCTTTATCTAAGCAGATACAGATTGATAAGCTGGCGTTGAGAGCACTCGTCCGCGGAATTACATCCACGAGGGAATCGGCGTGATAAGAGGAGCAGCGATTTCCATTAACGGACGAATCATGCCGTGTGCGATTGAAACGACGTGGTGTGTAGTTGAAACACTCCTACGCAACAAGGGAGAAGAAATCCGGTCCAAGCCGGTGCCGGTCGGTCCAGGTCGGACCAATGTCTATCACGCGAGAATCTGTTCGAAGTCCTGCGAAACGATTCGTACGCGCTCATTCCATCCGAGAGGACAGAAGGAACCAAGAGAGGGCAACCGAGGAACAAGCGGACGCCGAGATTAACTTCTTCACCGAATAACCGATCTCCGAACGACTTACGTGGTGTCCTTTTTTCTTCCTTTTCACCTACTCCTTCCTCGTCTTTCGTTTCGAGCAACGATGCGACGTTCTCGTCTAATCGTCGACTTTCTCACTGTCCGCTAAGATTACCAAACGCGATCATATCTGCCGCATTAATCTATTTAGTTTAAGGCTCGTTGATCACAAGTGTCAAGGCACCGTATTACGTCGTGTCACGAATTCCGAGGTTAAGAATGTTCCTCCCTGTTTCTTACGGTTACCGTCGTTACGTCTTACGAACGGAATCTTTCGAAAACGTTGCCATAAAATCGACCAGATAAGGATTTTACGATCGTTGAATGGAATCGTTGAATTGCGATTTTTAGAATCGTCGTTGCGGCAATTCTTCTTCCTTTGCAATTGTTCAAATTTGTCGAACAAATCGGTTTATAATCTCAACCGAGTCGCTGACAACTTTCTCCTTTATGGAAACATGGAAAAATCGACAGAACCGTGTACCTTCTTCGTTCTATCGTATTCGTGTTTCTACGATATGTGGAAATATCTGCGTAGAGCAGCGAATGATCAATAAGCAAGCAATGCAGGTGTACACGCGAAAGGGAGTTTGTATCCTCTTGTTAGGGAAAACGCTCGACGACGGTGGTGGTTTATGGTTGAAGTTCCGTGACAGGTTCCTTTACCTTCGACGACTCGGCTGAGAGAAAAACTGGCCGAGTCGTACTCCGACGAGTTACGGTTTCGTGACAATCGCAACGTCGCGTCGCGTCGGTCGTTCTTCTCTGGTTGAATCATTGATGAATTGGCGATGGGGTCGTGGGACATCGCAGCTGTGATCGGCGACTCTTCCATCGCAAGGTACTCCTCCGGTGCTCCACCTTCGCTCCCCTTCCACGAAACCTTACATGTGTCTCTGATCGACTATGCAAAACAGCAGAAACTTCAACCTATTACGACTTGCACCAATACCGCAATATCGTGTTTACCTAATGAATATCGAGGAAACGCTTAAACGTTCTGCCGCGCCGGCTATACGTCGCATCGCAGTTAATCGACGCAGTACTATGAAACGATGGAACTTTATTTAACGCTTTATCGACGCACGGCTGACACGGAGATTCGAGAAACGAATCCATCGATCGAACGTACGTTCGTTTCGCGCAAGTTGTACGATACGTTCGAAGACCACAGAAGGAAAACGTTGAGCGGTAAGTACGTTTGCTCGTTAATTTCCAAGTACGTGATTTTTCCACTAAGAAATAGCGTTTTAATACGACATAATCGAAAGCAACGCGATTCCTGCGATTAATCTAGAAATCAAACGAAGCAACGTGTACGTTTGTCGTCTTACGGTAGAATGGTGGACAAAAACAGTGGACGTAACAACGTATGCATCTTACATTAACACCATAATTGTACAACATTACGTTGTATCTTGTTATGCTTTAAACGAAGACAAGACAGTATTGACGTACATGTTTACCGACTTTTTGCTATACCACTTGCTTCAGTCTCGTTTTCACGTTATAAAACACACGGGCAAAATTTGTATATATGGTAAATGGCCGAATACCCTGTATAACTTTACATACGAAACTAGAAAAGATGCTTTTCTAAAAAATTATTTTGCAAGTAATCTCTTGGAGATAAATAAATTCGATACATCATCGAGAATATTCTTCGCGCTCAGTCGCAAAAATTATCTCGAAGCAGGCTGAAAATATTATCGCAAATTAGATCGATCGATGTTATCGTCGATATAACGAATTAATGTCTCTCTGTTTAACTCGTTGTTTCGCCAACAGAATTGTAAAATTAGCGTTTAATTGATCGACAACGGCGTCTTCAATTTAATAATTTTGAATCTTCAATGTGAAAAATCAAAGCCACGTCTTTCCTTCTACCGCGATACGTTCCTCGGGACGATGCTTACGCAGTTCGAAATCGGTTTATCATTCCGCCTTTTTGAAGCGTTGCGCGTAGTTTGGCGTCTTATTTTTTTGTCCAACAACGAAACGTAATCGATTTTCTTAGGCGAGAAAAAGTAACGAATCGTCCTTGAGAAACGACGAAGTACGCTTGGAGCCTGTCAGGTCGTCAGCTCGAAACGTTGTAATTTTCATAAGAACATTAATCTAACGACTCGAACAACGTTATTTGACGCTGTATCTACGATAACGTTGTGGCATGTAACTTCAGTAGTAACTTAATTGAATGATTGATTGACACGTGTTTGATCGCAAATTCAAAAATCATGTTATCTCAAATTCAACGCTCTTGACTTAACGAAACATCTGCAATATCATCTTACTTTCATGCAAACGAATATTTCACCATCTTTGATTCATACGATGTCATCTACGTTCCACGGAATCAACGTACAAACGCGAAACGTTTGCAAAGTGGTTCAAAAGTTCACCTATGCTCTTTTTTTTCATGTTTACGAGAATTTTCTTATTTTCAATACTCTTCGTCTCTTGCGCTATAAATGTGCGCTATAAATATGTATCTATGAATTTTTATGAACGTTGCGCCAAACAGTAAAAAAAGACGCAAAGGCATTAAGCGCTTAATCGACGTAAGTTCTAAAATCAATACTTTCAGCGTAAATTATACTTCGCTATTTACGCGCGTTCGATATTCTACGTATGTACGTGAATCTCCTGACACGGCGCTTTGATCATAATACATTTATAAAGGAGAGAATCGCTTTGAATTTCTTTCTGCCTAAATGTGTCTAAAGGTTGAATCATCAACGATAAACTCGCCTGTGTCTACGAATAGAAAATTCAAGTCGTTCGATCCACGACACGGACAGAACGCGTATTTGAAAATGTACTTTTTTTTTTTAACAAATCTCTGTTATAACGTAAGGAAGACGCATCAAGCTTTTGATCCACGTCGATCGACTCATTTTCTAGAAAATCATTCTTAAGGGACAAAATGCTTTGTCGTTGACGCGGTGGCTGCTACGCGAATTCTATACATTTTGCCCTGGCAGTCGCGATAGATCGAAATACGTTAGCCCGATCGATCTTTCCAAGATATTATATCGCATCGGCGCTCTTCTTTCAAACACTTTGACTGCCACGCCGAAATCGCGCGTTTCGCACAGGACGCCACCACAGTGTCTTAACACAGTGCACCGTTAGACGCAAGATTTGTTCTCATCTTTTTTATCCATGTCCTAATAAAAATGTTTAATCGTTCAATGGAGCACTTTTTATATCAAAGTATCTTCTATTTATACTCCAAATCCCCCCAACTGTCAATTTTCGTTCAATTTTTACAACTGTAAGAAGCTCAAGCGCTCTGATCACCAATGATCACAGGAAAAACCGTGGCAGGTCGTATACGACCGACGTGGCAGTCAAAGTGTTAAAATTTGTTAGCTAATAATAAAAAGCATAGTAACGCGAGGATCAGCGACGACCATCGTGACAGTCGGCGAGTCGAAGGAAATAGGAAATTTTTCCTTATTCGCTGTACGTACGTACAGAGATTTTCGCAATGCGGCTACACCGATGCATGCCGCGGTCTCCTTACGCTCGCGTCGATGGCAACGATGAACGAGAAAGTCCATAGCGTGGAACGGAGACACGAAAT
The DNA here is from genome assembly GCA_037178635.1 of Bombus dahlbomii. Classification (NCBI taxonomy): domain Eukaryota; kingdom Metazoa; phylum Arthropoda; class Insecta; order Hymenoptera; family Apidae; genus Bombus; species Bombus dahlbomii. The sequence continues at coordinate 14,034,433 of CM074109.1, read as the reverse complement.
TAGTCGGTGACATAACCAATGAACCATTCGACCGGTTGATTCAATAAATCCGTGCTATGGAGCAGGGTTGCGCGTTGCGACGACGCTTACGATTAATTCGACAGAATTAATGTGAACCGCTGACACTGTGCCGCGAGGTTAAGTCGTTTGGTTGAAACCGTGCGCTTCGAGCAAACGGATTCGTCTTTTCCATCTGGATCGCGTTCTCGTCGCGACCTCGCCGGAAATCGTGATTCGATCCAATTTCGCTTAACCCAGCCATCGAACCGGCACAAATCATTCGCTAAATCGACGAATTTACAGCCGATTTTCCTCGGCTATGTAAGAAATGTCGTAAATTCGTGGAGATTGGCGTAGGCTGCGAGGTCACTTGATCGCTTATTGACCACTGTTGACTCGTGTTGACACCACAGACCTTAGGTAGATAAATATACCGTCGAGGCGCGGGTCAAGTGGATATCTGCACGGTGTTCGCCCACATCGGGTTTAAGCTGCCGCGGAACTCTTTGCCCTCAAAAGCTTGTCTCGTAACGCGTTCCAACACCTTTTGTAACCTGAATCTCGCTTTTCTTTGAAAGATATCGACGCTCGAGATTCGATTTACGCTAAGATGAAACGTGTCGAGTCTTCTTTCGGTTAACAAGTGGTAATTAGTAAAATAATAACGCGGGTTATGCAATAGGATGGAACGCGTGTATCGATCTTTACCTTACGTAGCAGTCGAACGACAAAATCGGATGCGTCTCGTATTTGTTGGACAATTTTCTACTAGTCGCTTTTTGGTTGAGATTACCAGTTTCCTGGAGGTTTTGTACCTTTAATCTCTTGTCGCAGACAGAAATTAGATTTGTATGTATAATTTGATGTATTTAATATAACAATACGCAGTATAAAGATCTTTTATTTCGAGATTTTCCTCCGGTCAAATATCGAACGAAAAGATAATCGTTTCTAGTTGATCGATACAAGCGAACGAAGGAAATCACGATTGTTTGAAACCGATAGGTAGATCGTGTGACGAATAAGGAGACAAAATCGATGTTACGGTACTCGAGGATACATAACGTGGCGCTGCGAAAGAGAACAAGCAAGAAAGCATCAATTTATTTGGATGCTTAGCAAAGAAGAAGAAGCAGCAATTATGATATTTGTCCCCATTAGGTGAATTGGGGTGGCGACTTGCGTGACCCCAACTGATCGCGGCGGTCCGCTAACTCGCGCAATGGGCCCGGGGTCAAATAAGAGCGCTTCTCTGTTCGTTCATTTTATTTTCCCCCTTCGCCGTGCCCCACCTTTCTTTCTCTTCTGTCTGCGCGGTCTTACGAGTCCTCGCGATTCGTCGAACGTGCATCGGTTTCGACGATCGGTACACATCTAAATCTTACACTATGCGTGTCGAATTCGTGTCGAGTCGGCCGGCACATATCTCGATAAATTGGGTCAAACGAATCAGCAATTTGGCTAAGCGTGACGAAACCAATCGTCCAGTGAGATTACTCTTACGACAGAATTTTGAAAAATCCTCGGTACATCTTTTAACGACGTGCGAGATTACTTTCGCTGTTACATGTTCCGCGATCGATCTATAAGATTCGAGTGTCTTGTTATTATCGACGAGTCAAAATTTCTTTCGTCTTTGTTTCGAGGATTTCTTCGAAAGAAAGTCGATCGCGCGTATCAATTTCGTACATAACATTGAGTCTTTTCTCAGGATAGTATCGTTAGGTTAACGAGCGACACGTGCAATGGTGTTTTCGAAAAATTTCAAATTTTATCAATGGTCGAACAAATTATTTTGCAACGGTCGAATGCAAAATAGCAATTTTAAAATGTCACAATTCTAAATATAGTGAAAATTTTATTTGGAAAACAACATTGGGAATTATATATATAGGTATACATTATGTCAGACTTTTGAACTACATAAATCAGCCAACTGTGATGGAAATTAGCATTCACGTACTAAATAGGAAAATAATTCTCACGTCATGAATAATGTAACTTGGCTTGTTGTTAAAAAAACTACTCTTAAAACTGAGACTGCACATACATAAATCATATATTCAAAGTCAGCTATATTTGCTATTTGCCATTTGCTATTTGCTATTTGCTATTTGCTATTTGCTATTTGCTATTTGCTGTTAAATATTATCCAGTCATGCCCGTCTTATCCTAATACCGATATTACAATATCGAAAAATCGTATCTTATCCAATTCACTTTTTCGGTGCACGCACGATTGCTTATCACATATCTTTCTTTTTTCTCTTTTCGCGATAAACAGACTCTAAACAAAATACATTCGACGCACGAAGAGGGAAAATTTACATCGCCGTTCGATTTTCTATTCTACGTATATTACGCGCATTAACGTCTGTATTCAGTCTTTTGCCCTTTGCATTCAATATTTATTATTCACCGTTCATACCACGTGACGTTGAGGTCTATGATATGGAGAAACAAATTGTTTACCCGTCCCAGTTAGGTTGCCTTTGCAAAGCATGCGTATGTCGTTTCCATACTCCGATTATTACGCCTACTCGCGTTCATTCGTGTCGTATTAATTATTAGGTTGTTAGAAAATTTTCTTTCCCCTCTGAAGAAAATAATAGACGCGCCACGTTTTTCGTTTTACATTATTTCGTCGAATTACGTACGATCCATTTTATTCCGTCGAGATAAACACCGCGACATTTCACAGACTCGCGTTACATTAGAATCAAACATACGATAATCATTCGTTATTCGCGTTATAGTACCACGCCAGAATAATTTACTTATAATTCTCAATGCGAATTGATCGTAAAAAGTCTACCAAATAAAAAAAGAAATACTTCAACGATTCCAATCAAAAACTCCAAGATCCTTGATATATGCACCTGGGTATGTTACCAACGAAACGATACATTGCGACCTTAAGACACCTATAGTTAAAGAAAAAATACCCAAATTCAGTAACAGATATAACATAAGAGTTAACAACCACCAAAACCCATTAGTTGACAGGCTAAAAAGACATTACCCTGTAGATTTAAACGTTAGATTCAGCTAGAATAAAAAATGCGATAATCGCTTATTATTCATGTTATTGTACCATGCCAGAATAATTTACTTATAATTTTCAATGAGAATTAATCGTAAAAAGTCTACTAAATAAAAAAAGAAAAAAGAAATTCTTCAACGATTCCAATCAAAAACTCCAAGATCCTTGATAGATGCACCTTGGTATATTAGCAACGAAACAATACATCGCGATCTTAAGATACCTATAACTAAAGAAAAAATATCCAAATTCAGTAACAGATATAACATAAGAATTAAGAACCACCAAAACCCATTAGTTGACAGGCTAGAAAGACATTACCCTGTAGATTTAAACGTTAGATTCAGCTAGAATAAAAAATGCGATAATCGCTTATTATTCATGTTATAGTACCATGCCAGAATAATTTACTTATAATTCTCAATGCGAATTGATCGTAAAAAGTCTACCAAATAAAAAAAGAAATACTTCAACGATTCCAATCAAAAACTCCAAGATCCTTGATATATGCACCTGGGTATGTTACCAACGAAACGATACATTGCGACCTTAAGACACCTATAGTTAAAGAAAAAATACCCAAATTCAGTAACAGATATAACATAAGAGTTAACAACCACCAAAACCCATTAGTTGGCAGGCTACAAAGACATTACCCTGTAGATTTAAACGTTAGATTCAGTTAGAATAAAAAAATGCGATAATCGCTTATTATTCATGTTATAGTACCATGCCAGAATAATTTACTTATAATTTTCAATGAGAATTAATCGTAAAAAGTCTACTAAATAAAAAAAGAAGAAAGAAATTCTTCAACGATTCCAATCGAAAACTTCAAGATCCTTGATAGATGCACCTTGGTATATTAGCAACGAAACAATACATCGCGATCTTAAGATACCTATAATTGAAGAAAAAATATCCAAATTCAGTAACAGATATAACATAAGAATTAAGAACCACCAAAACCCATTAGTTGACAGGCTAGAAAGACATTACCCTGTAGATTTAAACGTTAGATTCAGCTAGAATAAAAAATGCGATAATCGCTTATTATTCATGTTATTGTACCATGCCAGAATAATTTACTTATAATTTTCAATGAGAATTAATCGTAAAAAGTCTACTAAATAAAAAAAGAAAAAAGAAATTCTTCAACGATTCCAATCAAAAACTCCAAGATCCTTGATAGATGCACCTTGGTATATTAGCAACGAAACGATACATCGCGACCTTAAGACACCTATAGTTAAAGAAAAAATACCCAAATTCAGTAACAGATATAATATAAGAGTTAACAACCACCAAAACCCATTAGTTGGCAGGCTACAAAGACATTACCCTGTAGATTTAAACGTTAGATTCAGTTAGAATAAAAAAATGCGATAATCGCTTATTATTCATGTTATAGTACCATGCCAGAATAATTTACTTATAATTTTCAATGAGAATTAATCGTAAAAAGTCTACTAAATAAAAAAAGAAGAAAGAAATTCTTCAACGATTCCAATCGAAAACTTCAAGATCCTTGATAGATGCACCTTGATATATTAGCAACGAAACAATACATCGCGACCTTAAGATACCTATAATTAAAGAAAAAATATCCAAATTCAGTCACAGATATAACATAAGAGTTAACAACCACCAAAACCCATTAGTTGGCAGGCTACAAAGACATTACCCTGTAGATTTAAACGTTAGATTCAGCTAGAATAAAAAATGCGATAATCGCTTATTATTCATGTTATAGTACCATGCCAGAATAATTTACTTATAATTTTCAATGAGAATTAATCGTAAAAAGTCTACTAAATAAAAAAAGAAGAAAGAAATTCTTCAACGATTCCAATCGAAAACTTCAAGATCCTTGATAGATGCACCTTGGTATATTAGCAACGAAACAATACATCGCGATCTTAAGATACCTATAATTGAAGAAAAAATATCCAAATTCAGTAACAGATATAACATAAGAATTAAGAACCACCAAAACCCATTAGTTGACAGGCTAGAAAGACATTACCCTGTAGATTTAAACGTTAGATTCAGCTAGAATAAAAAATGCGATAATCGCTTATTATTCATGTTATTGTACCATGCCAGAATAATTTACTTATAATTTTCAATGAGAATTAATCGTAAAAAGTCTACTAAATAAAAAAAGAAAAAAGAAATTCTTCAACGATTCCAATCAAAAACTCCAAGATCCTTGATAGATGCACCTTGGTATATTAGCAACGAAACGATACATCGCGACCTTAAGACACCTATAGTTAAAGAAAAAATACCCAAATTCAGTAACAGATATAATATAAGAGTTAACAACCACCAAAACCCATTAGTTGGCAGGCTACAAAGACATTACCCTGTAGATTTAAACGTTAGATTCAGTTAGAATAAAAAAATGCGATAATCGCTTATTATTCATGTTATAGTACCATGCCAGAATAATTTACTTATAATTTTCAATGAGAATTAATCGTAAAAAGTCTACTAAATAAAAAAAGAAGAAAGAAATTCTTCAACGATTCCAATCGAAAACTTCAAGATCCTTGATAGATGCACCTTGATATATTAGCAACGAAACAATACATCGCGACCTTAAGATACCTATAATTAAAGAAAAAATATCCAAATTCAGTCACAGATATAACATAAGAGTTAACAACCACCAAAACCCATTAGTTGGCAGGCTACAAAGACATTACCCTGTAGATTTAAACGTTAGATTCAGCTAGAATAAAAAATGCGATAATCGCTTATTATTCATGTTATAGTACCATGCCAGAATAATTTACTTATAATTGTCAATGAGAATTGATTGTAAACTACTTCCAAATAAAAATAAAAATTTTCACAGTCTCGGTTTCACGTTTGCACGAAGGTGCACAGTTGTAAAAGACACGTTTGCGAAGGAAAAGACCCCTTCCGGACAACTTAATATTTAAGTAGGACCGACCGCAATTAGATGCGAATTTACCGTTCCCGTTTGATCATAAAATCTACAATCACTTAGTTGCCAACTCAGTAGTTTCGAAGCTGCCATTTGCTTGACTTTACGATCCTTCCATCTTCTTGATGCGATGTTACTTTCTGAAGCGAGCGATCCATTCGATTTAATCACGAATATCGAAAGAAAACAGCCTACCAACGCGAAAATAAGAAAATCGAAAACGTTAAGTTAACTTAACTTGTAATTTTAATTAATTTTATCCAATACTGTACGCTTTGTATTTGTTAATTTTTGCAAAGTCCTTCGATAGTCGAAAGAATCGACGTGTTTTACGTTTCAAACAAAGATCGTAGGTTAGAATTCTGCGCAGAACACATAATGAATAACGCATGATGCGATTGACGTATAAATGTCAGTCTTTTTTACATGTAGCGATACTTATCTGCAGATCAATATTTGTTATCGGTCATACCCATGCATCTATGAATATTGAATATAAACATAAAATATGAATTATCGCAAAATACAAATGTTGGCAATTACGGTGTTGTTTATAACCGTGAACGTTAAGCGCGAAAACGTTAAATCAACGAGTAAAATTATAGCATACGATTAACTTTAAATGTTCATCGTCTGTGTATTCGTTCGGCACGACACTCAAAGTCGTATCTTGCGTGATTCTCTAACGTGACTCGATTTAGTGAGAAAACAATATTTTAATTAGAAAATAATCTAGTTGAACGGAAGAGCTGGGGAAGATTGGAAAAGAATAATCGGTTTTTATCGTGTACGTAACATCTACGACTAATTTATTAAGAAAAGGATGAAAAAGTGAAGTGGCATGTTTAATACACGGCGGACGAAACGATAAAATCGAAGGAAGCAATAGACAACTCTTGCACTGTATGTAAATAATTTTGGAAACTCGATAAATTTTTACAACGAAAAAGAGCGTTCTATATTATACGCAAGAAAGCTCGGAGAAACCTCACAACCTGACAAAACGTCGCATAAACTTTTGCAGCTTCGCATAAGAAATTTTTCTCTTACTTTTTATTGCGAAAGAAAAGTAGATCGCTGTCGTCGTAAATCGTTGCTTGCGCTTGTACAGCGACGATCGTGCGTGTCCTACCTTCTGTTTCTTTTCAGCGTAGGTCGCGCGGTTGCAGCTGATACAAAGATTTTGTAAATCGGTTTTCAAGGCAGAGCTCTAAATATCGCGTAAGACTAAATGTACCTAACGATATTTTTATTACGAAAATCTGAACCATCCATCTATACGCTAGGTCCTTTTCGATCAGTAACTTCGACTGATTTTTCATTTTCCCATATTTCTTCTCAATTTTGCTTCCTTTAACAGAATCAAGGTAACAACGACGTCGCTGAAAATAAAGTTGCAGATAGAGTGTTTAAGCGTGTGTTTAAGAATCTTCGATGCTCACGGTTAATGAAAATCGTTCAATCTCTTAAAATTTAAGAATAAAGGTTCTTATTTAATATCCCAGCAGACACTAAACTCGTCCACTACATCGTACGTAGCTACATCGTCGAGTTACGTTTCAATTATACGACCAACGAGTAACGCGACAATTTTTTCTAAATTTCCTCGTCTCGACCATACGATATCGAAACGTTCTCGAATCTAGCAAATTGTATCGCGGCCAGGCATTGGCGTTAGTTTGTGGAATCGTGAAAGGCTGAAAACTGCGGTCACTTTGGGTCAACGTCCGCTCGTATCAATTCTTTTCACGGTACAAGGTTCGTGACTCGATAAAGCGTTCAGCACTGAGGAGCAAGGTTGGCAGAAAACCGCCGCAGCAACGTGCGTTTCTCTTTCAAAATCGAAGAGGGAGACGATGGAAAGGAGCGCGGTGTGTACCGACGTACACGCGGCCGGAAGAGGAGGCTGTCGAAGAGAGGGAGAGAGAGAGAGAGAGAGAGAGAAAGAGAGAAAGAGAGAAAGAGGAGGGAGAAAGGGGGAGAGGGAGAGAAAGGAAGAGAGAAAGAGAGAAGGGTAGAAAGCGGTCCCGCCCGATTCGTACACCTAACCAGGGAGATACGCGTCTGATTCGTCGGTCGCAATTGGTGGAGGCGGTACAGACAGGTATCCATATCCGGTATGGGTTGGGTTACCGTTACTCTCCGGTTCACCCTCATCCTCTTCATCGTCTTCCCGATACGGGTACAAACGTACCCACCGTCGACAGGTCTCGGCCGATATACGCCCCATTCGCCTTCGATCCGCTTCAATTTCGTTTCCCAACAAATACGATGTTGGCCGATCGTGGGCATTGCCATTCGTTCGTTTCGAACGATCACGAATACGCCTGTCATCGGACCGGTTTACGCGTGACTGATATTCGAAAACGTGCATACGCGTGTGCCTGCATCGATTACACTTGAAATTTCTCGCGCTGGCGAGTTAATACGTTCGCCGGTTCCTTTTTCTTCTTCCGCGTTTGAAGTCCCGCGGCAAGGGGATGTCTCTTTGCTTACATCGATTTTGCCGTACTCGTCGCACATGGTTTTCTAACTTCTACGATTACGTGTCTCGAGACATTCGTTTTTTTTTCTATTTTTCTTGTTTTTTTTTTTTTTTTTTTTTTTTTTTAGGACGATGATATTCGAGTCGTGGTAGAAACGAATTACGCACCTGCGCGCCGTTCTTATCGCGAGATTTGTTTCGATGAAACGAGTGCAAAGAAGGGACATGTTTCAGAACGATTGGTCGAATCACGGAGAATCGATATGGGAAAAGTAAGAAACGGAAAGCTTAATCGAAAGAATTATTTTGTAGAATGGTAATTTAAAATTTACATAGATACGCATAAGTATCTTTTGCATCCAATTATGTGGATTTCAAGGTTTACGCTCGTTTACGCTAGTTGGTCCGTTTGTCTTGAATTTTTTGGCACTTTGTTTCGGAGTAACGAGCGATACGTGTAACTTGTAAAAGAAACGAAGGAACAAAAGGTAATGGAAAAGTATTTCATCTTTAATTTTGAAAACTTGCACGAGAGACAGGTCAAACATAACGTAGTCAGGTGGTCGCGTATTTATGGTCTGCTAAGAATTTACCAAAGTAGAATGAAGGTTATAGATCCCAATAAAGGATATAATACTTAATCTGCTTGCACAAATAATGTGATTATCCCCGTATTATTCTTAATTTACTGTGTTTATACGAATAATCCTTTTAATAAGAATTCACTTGTTAAATTGTCCGCGTGCGGCTGTATCATAGTTAAAATCCTTTCTGTTCTCCCTTATCGCATCCTTTTGTCTTACGATCTCTCTTTGTGTTACGTTTGCCATGACCCTTGATTTTAAAAACATTGATTGTTAGGTCGACCGAATGTCGCCTCCGATTGTCGTAGACGTTTGTCGTTTCCGTCTTCTCGATAGACGTTTCTCGCTCCAAATTAGAAAACAAGATCCGGTTGGAAATTGCGTTGTTAAACCGTCCGACTTTGAACGATCTGCTCGATCGGTCGACCATGTGTATTCAAAAAGACAGCACATTGCGGACAATTGTGAAAACCTTCGGTTTCGGGTCTGCCCCGAAGAAGCAAACTGTAAACTCACGCTCTAACGCTCGAGCAACACGAAGCATATTTTTGTTGCCGTTTCATGTTCCTTGGAAAAATCGTCGCATGTTGCTCGGCATGGACAAGGTGTTGGCGTTTGTTGCAAATATTTTGAAACGTGGACAGAAGGCGACAAAAAGTTGCTCGTTGTTGCCTCGCCAAAGACGAGCCCTAATATTTGCGAAACGTCCGACTATTCCGAAAGTTTGGAATCTAAAATAAAAATCTTCGTCGAGGTTGCTCTTTAACGCTGCCCTTACCAGATTCGTTCGAACGATCGGTTACAAAATTCGATTGAACGTTGTATTAGGTTGTTCGAAAAGTTTCTTTCGTTTCATAAGGTGATAATAGATGAACGAGAATTTCTGTTTTATATTATTTTATTGAATTACGTATGATCCATTTCGTTCTATTTCTATTATTATGTTCTCAATAAATTAATATAAAACAAAAAACTTTGTGCGCCTATTATTTCCTTGTAAAACGAAAGAAACATTTCCGACAACCTGATACATTCTCAATTTTAGAAATTACCTAAAATTTTACATAAACAAGGAATTTACATAAAGGCGGACGAATAAAGAAACAATTTTCGAATGAAACGATTTCCAATGAAATTTTGAGATCGGTCGTTTGATCGGGTTTGTTACGGTCAGAACATATTTCTAGATCACATATCCTTATTTACTAACGAAATATCTTTTTCACAGTTACGCGACATTTAGCGCAACTGAGCCTAAAAGTAAATCGATATTTCGATTTTGTTATAGCGGAAGAGAGGTCTATTATATTAAGAAAAAATGTTTTATAAATATTTATTTGATCCTTAATTGCCGATCATAAAAACAGAACAGAAACGTTCCTGAGACAATAGGAGCCTAAGGAATATCCTGACGCCATGGTGTTTTGCCTCATTTGTCAATCTGTGTTTGGATTCGACCGCAAATGAAGGAAACGTTACTGGCAAACAAAAATCGGTAAAAGTAATAAATTTGGTTTGTGGCTAGAAATGTCATATTTGTTTGTCAAGGTGACATCAACTTCTGCCAAGCGACGTTTTACAAAGAAACAGAGAAAAAGAGAGAAAGCGAGACGATGGAAGTACCTCTTGATTGGCGAATTCTCTATGTTTGGTGTGGTTTCCACCCGTGTAAGTTTGGATAAATACAATCCTTGCCCACCTTCCTGCTGTTTTGTCTTATTCATTCATTATTCACAGAAATATATACAACCGTATAGTTGTAAATTATGAAAACAAGTTTTCTATTAAAAGTTTCGTTTCGTGAACATTGATCAAAGTTCCGTTGTCATTGTAGTTTTTAAATGTCGTTCCGAAATCTACAAATAACTCTATTGCTTCTTATTGCTTTAGACTGCCACAAAATAGCGATTAGACTAATCCTCGTTGTTCAACATTTCATTCCGCTTCTTTGTTCCGTTCGCCTTTCTGAATCACACGTAAGCTAATCCTTATATTTTCTAGTTCCCTGAGAGATTTGACGATGTGTTTTGAATTATTCTAAAACAGCGTCATTCTGTGATTTTGTTTAGAAAAGAAAGAGAGAAACCAAGTTATTAAATTTTGAAATATGGTTTTGTATATATTTAACGAATACAGTGAAATTTTGTTAAAGTACAAAAGAACAATATAACAGATTTTTAAGCCTATTTCATGGGCTGTAAAATCGGCTTCACCTTGAAGGATTCACCTTGCAATTCTTCACTAAAACGAAAAACCACACAAGGATTAAACTATCGTATATTTTCCTTCTCGATGAACTAGGAAAGTTCATTGAACTTCAAACGTCAAAAAGTCTATTGAAATGATTGTTACAGCACCTTAAAGTTTATTTTTCCTTTTTAAAAGACACATTTTTTCTTTAAACCCAAAATTTTTAATTTCACATTATTTTCTGCTCTTTTTTTTTTTTTTTTTTAGTTCATCGAGAAGAAAAATAATTTAATGCTTTTGTGGTTTTTCGTTTCAGTCAAGACCTACGAGGTGAATCTTTCGCGCCGATTCAAAACTGTTATGATCTTTTATTTACTTTAAAAGAAATTTTTTGTATTCGTTAAATATATATAAAACCATACCTCAAAATTTAATAACTTCGTTTCTTTCTTTCCCTTCTAAAAAAAAAATCACAAGAAGACGCTGCTTTAGAACGTTCTAATTCGGGACATCCCCTTAAGATTCCATTTGTACGAATAACTTTACCAGATGCTTTTTCTCTTTTTATACATGTTTATTTAAGCCAAGATTGTTGTTACATTTTATTAATCATACTAAACAATGAATTTTTTTTTTTTTTAATAAGATATGTCAGGCAAAAGTACCGATGCGCGACGGTACGACGTAGACTTATTATATTGTGTGCGGGAGTTTTTACAATTTTTGTGTTTATATTATTGGGTTGGATTTTTGTATTTAAGTCACTGGGAAGTGCAGCTTTTTTTGTCGTTGTTGTTGTTGCTTCTTTTGTCCTGAAAAACTTGGCCGCAAAAGAGGACGTTACGGTAGTCTGTGTTTTGTGTACTGTGGGACTTGGTGGGGGATGGATGAGGGGGAGGGGAAGGGACTTTACCAGATAGGACATAGTTTATCTTGTACCCAGTTTTCGTATTTCATTTGCAAATTTTCATTTTCAAATATTCTTATCCAATTCTTCGTACGATTATTCCAGAAGTTCTTCGTACGCGAATATTGCAAATTGCCTTTGGACAAAAGTATGGAATTTCTGCGAAATTTAATTCGAATGTCCTCTTAATAAATGGACATTGGCTACCTCGCTTATCCCTCTAAATTTGCTATTTCGCGATTTTCCCGCTTGAAGCGAACTCCGCACGAAAATGAGACCGTTTCTACTTAAATCGACTTGCACGTTTTATGTACATTGCACGTACGTGGCCTCTTTCCCTTCACGCAAACACGGATAATATCTTGGAATCTGGCGTTGATAAAATTCAGGATTTTCTCGTCTCCGACGTAATTCTAATGCAAGATTTCCGCGACCTAAACGTTTAATTCTTTTTAGATTTCTTTTAGAAGCACGTTAATGACAATCCTATCGATACGTAAGTGGAGAGCGTAATAAAAATTGACAAAGCGCGTTCTTAAATCTTTCTCTTTCTTGATCAGACTTTCGTGATCGACCGCGTGCACATTGTTGCTATAAATCGACTGAAGCACATCCGTATAACTTTAGCGAAGAAACGAATGAAAATTTCCAATCGTCTTATTTTCTAATCGCGTTGCATTGTATTCGAAACGAGCGCGGCTCGTAGTTGAAAATCTGGTTGACGTGTTCCCGTTTGAGATGGCTGGAACTTTAATAATGGGGACGTATTCGTCGTCGAGTAAGAGCAGCATAGAAATAATATCTAATGCACGTGTGTGCACGCGTGAGCGAACGCATGAAAAATCCCAGCAGCGTAAAAATTTAGCTCCGTCTCGGAAACACCGGTTTCTTCGATCTTTCCGACCCCTCTCAAAACGAAAGACGTCGTATTCACGAACGTCTAGTTGTCATCCTCCGGCTACGTAAACGAAGAAAAATTCGATAGAAGAGGTCGGGTCCTTGGAAATCAAACTGACGTTCTTGTCGTGCTTCCAGTCTTCCTTTGCTTTATGTCATGTTCTTCGCTTCATCTATATCAAGGGAACTCCGCTGCTATTATTTATTACGATATCGTTAAAAAAAGATGAAATATCCGTATTATATCGAAGCGATCGAGAGAGAAGAAGACGTACATTAAATGTTGTATTAAATGTTAACCAAGGAATTTTTATTTAATTTATGAATTTAAGCGAAAGGTACTAACCGCGAGACTCTACTTTTCTTGCAACGATCATATTGTAGTTTATATGCAATTAACGAATAATATCTAGGTTTTCTTTTAGTATATTAATAGTTTGTCGATGTAGTGATATTGTACTGATAAATTTGTCGTTTGTGATTTGTTGCTTTATAATTAATAATAATTTATATCTTAAAACGTATAGGAGTCAAGACGTCATCGTGCGTGTCTTTCAAAATTTACTTTGCTATTTTTAATAATAGAATGGAGATATAAAGTACAATTAAAACTTGAGAATTACGAAATTTTGTAACATGACGGATGAACATAATTAAATTGCGTTTATTTAACCTTTGCGTTATGATTTTAAACACGCAAACTATCACAAATGTCTTGGAAAATTGAAAGAAGATATAGAATCGGAAATAGTTGCTCGTGCGTTGTTAAACAAACGGCGGAGATAACGTACAAGCGTAAAAGTTGTACGGTTCGTGAGACGAATGAGGTAATTACGTAGCACTGGCGAATAATTCTATTCGCTGCGCGTAATTCCATCGAGGCAATCTTGAGCAGTCAAGAGAGCGTACATACGTCCCTAAGGAGACCGTTTGAAAACTGTAAAGGGACACGGCCGCGATAGACTAGACTACCTGCGAACCCGTAAAGTCCCACGATCTGTGTACTCGAAAAGCCAAGACCCGTGACGAATCGTTCAGGTAACTACACTAGCGAGCAACTTGAAAATGCAAGCGAACTATAAAGGTGTTAATACGAGGATAATTGATTAATTCGAATTCACTGTTACCAGAGAAGATCATGCGCGATTGAACACGCACCTTTCGATCTCGTTTTCCGAACTAGACGTTCTACCCTAAACTGTGCATCTTCGCAGCTACGGTGGTCGAACTTTTACGCTCGAATCGCATTCTTCCGTTTTAACAAACGGAACTGTGTTTAGTCGTTTATTAATAATTAATTTAATTAAGTGACGAGAGATTAGGTTGAATGGAGATGACTCGTAAAACGTAGTAGAATAAAAGAGATGAATATTTAGTAGGATGCATCGTATCAAAGTTTAATACCTTTTTTTTTTTTTTTTTTTTTCGTAGATGATTTTTGAAGTAGACGTAGGAAGACGTGTACGCGTATAGGGGCGTTTTATTTCTCGTCGTTTTGGTACGCTGCACAAAGAGCTTCGGACATTTTTTTAGAAAATTGCAAGGTGTGTAAAAATCTAGAATTTCTTCCGACACTTGGGAAACTCTGAGCTCGTTCGTAATGTTCGAATCAGTTCAATGAAACTACGTTGGTTAAACCTTTTCTAATGGGCCTGCGTGATCCTTTCACGTGGTTTCTGCTAACAAAAAATAATCCATTATAAGAGGAGGAATGGATAGAGGCAGCAAAGCGTAGGACTATTTCTCTGCGTTCACGTGGCTTTAGAAAGGATGGCCGAAATAGCGCATGTGTCTATAACCCTTCGGAAAATCCGATCTGTCCAATAAGTAGGTACCATACACCTTTCACGTCGCGTGTTAATAAATCAGATCTCCGTTCTACCGTTGTAAGATCATAAAAAATTTTCTTTTTCCGTTGATGTTACATTTTACTTTTGTATCTTACTTCTACGAACACCTGCTATCGTACGATACAAACGTTATTCCAATGGAATTATTGTAAGTGCGCGAAATTTATCGCGAAATTTTTCTTTGTAACAAAACGTGACGTACGATGCTACTAATGAAGAAAACGACGATATTCGTAGAATCTTCGAAAGATCATCACCATAAAGAATACTTTTCGTAAATGTAAGATTTGTTTGTTGGGTTTGAAACGTCTTACGAATATAAAGAGGAACGGGACAACGATCTTTCGACATCGTACGTTTTCTTGTTCGATACATCGATTAAACCGCGTAATTCGACGTTGTCGTAGCTTGGAATACGATGTATGTAAATACATCGTTTTGATGATAGCCGCAATTTTTTAACAAATTACGTAGTAGGTACGTGCGTAGCAAGGGGTTCTTTCTAAAATGAATAAAACATTCTCTCGCTTCGCGTTTCCTTTAAACAGGTGTGCGTCTATACCAAGCGAGGAAAATGAATCATCAATTCGGGACGAAGTAACACGTACGGATAAATTTTTAACGAATTACAAACGCATGCGTGTACAGTGCACGGTATTGCGTGAAGATCGCAATCCCGTTACTTTCTAGTTTATTTATATTTATATCTGAAAATCTCGTTATTCTTTTCGCTCGGTTTACTTTCGAACGTTCTTACGTATCTTAAAGCAACAAGTTGCAAAACGAAAAAAGCTACGATCTCGACGAAGATTCGTTTCGTCCGTCATACCTTACAACGAGCATTACACTTTGCATATCTTATACCATGAATATTTTCTTGTATTACATCTTTCAATCTCATATCTCGAGTATAGTATCTGGCACATACGCGTATTTTATTATTTTGCCGCACGATGATCGTTTCTCATATTCTCTTGAAATCTAAGAAACTTGCCAACGATAGAAACACGCGTTTCGATCGAGAACGATCCAAAGGACCAGGGTTAAATTTCCCCACGAACTTTCGCAGTCTATCGATCAAATTTATCGTCGCTGTAAATTAAACGCCAGCCTATTTCACCTACTTACGAACGGTGGTATACATAGATAACTTAATTATACGAGAGCTTGTGCATCGGAAAACGACGGAAGAAAAGAAAGAGAGAGAAAGAGAGAGAAAGAGACAGAGAAAAGAGATTTAGAAGGTATAAGCAATAAAATAACGACAGCTGTTCCGTTGGCGATCTATCGACTCTGTAGCGAATAGTGCGAACCAGTCGGTGGTGTAGCTCCGCGGTATCATAACACCAAACGCCTGTTTGTTAGACGATAAATATGTAAGTGTAACACAATGTCTCTCACCCCCCGTTCAAACGTAGCCAGCCCATCCTGACGCATTTCCAGGGGGTTGCGTACGAAGTGTTAACCTCGACTATACCGATGACTGAGGGGCGCGGTACGCAATATTAAATCATACACGTTAGCAGCCGCAGTTTCGATAGCTGCTACTCGCTCGGTTACGCTCGCCCTTGCGCTTGTGTACGGGTACACGTTTGCCACGAGGTCACGGTACGCGACCCACGGGGATAGGTAAGTGGAGACAGATGGTGTCCGCGAAGTCAAAAGTTCCCAAATAAGGGCTCAGCTACGACAACATCGGATAGATACGGGAAATTGGTGGCCGATTGTAACATACCGCTAATTGTAACACGTTTCTGTATACAGTGACTCGTCGAGATATTCGAATATCACAATTTAATTTTCTGCGCTCGAGGACTTTTTCGGTCGGACGTAGCTACTCCGGATGATCTAGCGTATACGTGACGAGTGTCTCACAGCTAGCGTAACATGATTTTATGTACAAATTAACTTACAAAAACATTATATTTTAATAATTTATCTATATTTACATCTTTGAAAATATAATTTTGTAATATCAATTCCTTTATTTTCTTTCTTTTTTTTTTTTTTTGTATGATAATTTATAAAACAATTCACCAATCTTGAATTCTTGAATCTAATTGATCTCATTTTTCAACAGTTCAAAATCAAGTTCATCTTCGTTTCAGATAATTTCAGTTCCGAAAATTATTTTTTTTAGGATTTCTAAACTATAATACTTTTGCTATGATCGTCGAATCGGAACTAACGTTGAAGACGTTGTTAGAACCATAGTTTCGAAGGGGTATGGGGTTAAATATTTTATCTCCATTTTAAAGTCTTTACACTTTCTAACAAAGAACACAAAGAACTAGGGAACCAGTTTACGAATCAATACTGCACTCTCATCAATTGGAAATGAAATCTGGCAGTCGCTTCTCGCTCGCCACTGGAATTACAACATGGAACGCCGTGGTGACTGAGAGTCGCTTCTCGAGTGCAAAGGATTAAGAATATGTAATGGTATAGGAAGAGTCTCGAAAAATTCTGAATACACTCTTTAGATGCGCGATGTCGTAGTAAAAATGTGAATTTTATTTTATTCGCGTAATTTCTTTTTCGACGTATCAACGTACGTATTGTTAAGATGCAACGCGATTCGTTTATTCTCTTAAGAAAGAGAATCGTCTTCTATTAAGAAAAGGGAAGTAAACACAAAGTATAACGATGTTATATAAAAGTTACATATATACACTTATTATATCCAGGTGAAATCATAAAAAAAAAAATAATATACTTGTATATCCTACAAGTCCCGTTTACCCAGACAAGCACCAATGACGTCTTGTTCCCTTTTCGGTACATGGCCATTTAATTTCACTTAGTGTAAACCATCGTTCTTACTACCTTGAACGTTCTAAGTACCTTTCCTATCTGTAATGATTTATTTACGTATACACAACATATTTGAAGAATTGACAAATTTGTGACTAAATAGAAGAAGAAATCTAGATCACCGAGAACGTTCAAAGGATTCAGCAACGTACATTCTGTTGTAAAGTTGTATCGAATGTTGACGAAGAAACGTAAGGTTTGAAAAGACGCTTCGAGTAAATGAACAGCATTTACCTCGCTGACACATTTATGGTCATGGAAAGGTCTAGTTAGAAACACCGATTGCCGTTACCTTTAAGTTTTCATACGCGCGGAATACGATAGCATTGCGAACCAAGTATGATCGATATCATACCACTTTATTTTTACATTCTATTAGCGTTCTCAGTTTTGCCAAGAATGTTGACGTTACTACAAAACTTGGCCGCATTGTTTGAAAAATAACCTTCCCTTTCTCACACCGCCTTTCTTTCTAATAAGCCTGCAAATATACTTGCCTGTTACATCTATCGACGAGTATACACATGGAACGAAAACTTTGCTTCGATACGTTCGACGAGTATACTCGTCGTAGCTTGTATTTACTTACGTATATACTATATACTTGCCTGTTACATCTATCGACGAGTATACACGTGGAACGAAAACTTTGCTTCGATACGTTCGACGAGTATACTCGTCGTAGCTTGTATTTACTTACGTATATACTATATACTTGCCTGTTATATCTATCGACGAGTATACACGTGGAACGAAAATTTTGCTTCGATACGTTCGACGAGTATACTCGTCGTAGCTTGTATTTACTTACGTATATACTATATACTTGCCTGTTACATCTATCGACGAGTATACACGTGGAACGAAAACTTTGCTTCGATACGTTCGACGAGTATACTCGTCGTAGCTTGTATTTACTTACGTATATACTATATACTTGCCTGTTATATCTATCGACGAGTATACACGTGGAACGAAAACTTTGCTTCGATACGTTCGACGAGTATACTCGTCGTAGCTTGTATTTACTTACTTATATATATATATATATATTATATTATATTGTGAACGTGATAGGAAAAATGATGGAAAGAGCGGAAATTCGGAAAAAATTGTTTAAATTAGAATCAAGTCTATTTCGAAATATTTGTGAGCTACGAATCGAGCTTATTGTAAGTTACAAACGTATTTAGCGTAATAAATTTGTTTTGACTGTTCGCTAAGAAATAGTTTTTATAGCAACAAATGCCCGTGAACTTTTCACTTGCCATGCATCGATCAAAAGGGGTTCTACAGCACGGCTATAGAACTGGCACGCTTATGTACAAAAGTTTGCAAATAAATTACGATACCGTACAATGAATGTTTTTCATTAGCCGTGAGTAATTGACGTAAAAAGAAAAAGTACAGAGGATAGAAGAAAATATGGAAATATAGAAGGTTGTAGATTTTTACACCTATAAAACTGTGCTACTCATATTTCTTAGACGTTCGTTTCTTTGCGAAGAACAGTTCGATAATAGTCTCACGAGACGATATTGTCTGTATATGCCATTAATTTGAATAAAGTAAAGGAGAGAATGTTCGTCAAAGCGGCAGAGCAATCGACCTGTACGATTACAGGAAACCTTTCGTTATCGAACAATAGCGTCTTTCGATCAAGCTTCTGTAATACCTAAGTGGTTTATAGAACGAGGAAAGTAAAGGCTGTATAGATTTCTGTGGCTCGTTTATAATGCATGAATTCTTACATCGCTGAGAAATGTAGGGATTAACTATCGAATTATTGTTCGTTATTAAACGTTATTTAGTTAAAATCTTTATACATATTTTCATAATTAATTCTTTTGTACGATCATAAAGAACAAAGACTTGTCGCGTCAACGTAACTGACGACATCTAAACGGTCGATGTACGTAGTAACGTACATGATAAATAGCAAAATATAATTATTGCATAAAATGCCGATTGCACAAAACGGTAGCAAGCGTCGTTTCCAATTTCTAATTCACCAGCTTAATTCATGTAACTTGGTAAAATTCGCACCGTTACTACAATTCGATCACTGTGTTCGGATAGATTTATGAATGATAGTGTAGGTATCTATCTCGGTAATTAAATACGCGGTTCGTATTTCGTGGCACGAACCGACGTAACAGGATCGCGTTTACAAGGTATGGCATAAGTATTTCGTTATTCGCGATCGATGACAAAAGAAGAGGCAGCTACGAAGCATGTATTTCCGGTCTGTCATTAGATAGCAACCGGCAAAAACGCGTCTAACAGAGTTTCGTGCCACGTAAAGGCGGTGATCGCCGATGCTCTGGCTGTGGGAGATCCTCCACCTGTCTTTACCATTGAATAGTTCAAATAATGATGGCTCATCTTTAGGCGTACCGTTACCACATTATTAAGGAGCTTGCATAGAATCGAGTAAATATCTAATACGATAATAGGTCGGCCAACTTCCGTCACGCCTACCTTCTCCACGAACGCTTGCCTTCTTTGCTACATGGAATAATTATTCATTAATAAATTACGCGGTCGAACCTTCTTCGATAACAGTTCTAATCGACGCCACTTTTATCCGAGGAGGCTTGAACGGACGGTTGAAAACATCGCGACACATACCGAGGGTAACTTTTGATTTTTATCGTCTTGCGAGGCAGCGACTAGGAAAATTATGATTCGTCGATTGTCGAACGATTACGAGATCCAGTATATGAATAATCGTGTTTTCAAGTAAAATAAAATCCATAGCAATTATCAGGATCGACCGTTGCTCTTAGAATTTTTGAAGCGAAATTAAATGGTAATATCGATAAAATTGGGACAAAGAATTCCGTAGTGGAGCCACATAGCCACAAGAAACGCGTAACTTTGTCGTTCGTTTTACTTCTAAATTTTTACTTCTAAATTTTACTTCTAAATTCGCAATCACAAAGCACGAGAAAGAAGAAAGACAAAAATTACCATAAAAGTACTTGCAGAAGAAACGTGGATCGCGTAAACTGTATTTTACGAACTTAAAACTACGGAAAATATCAGCCACCGTGACACGATAGGAAGAAATACATATACGTTACGAGCAAGCTTTTCTTTTCTATCAGCTTGGAAGAACCATCGTAATCTTACGAATTCGGCTCGACAAACGACAAAGTAAACGACAAAGTCACTAACGAATTTGACGATCTGGAATATCGGTTGCGTCGTTACGCGTTACGTAAAGAATAAAACAGACGACTAAGGTGTTGAAAAAAAATCACGATCGCGAGGAAAACAAAAGGATCGAATTTTGTCTCGAATCGATATCGTCTATATATTTCGAAAAATCACGTGTTTCGTGGAGCACCCTGTATAAAGGTGGAACGCGTAGGTACAGGATCGTCCGAATAAAGACATCAATTACGAATTAACGGCGAGAAAGGGCGGATGGCACACATTCTTCTCGGTTGCTTCATAAATCCAAGTTCAGAATTCGGCACGGTTCACGACCGCGGTCGGCTTTTCGGAGTTAATAACGTCTCTATCAGCGAGAACCAGTAGAACGCGGTATCCACGGCGAGAATCTTGGCAAAGCGGTACCTTTGCATCATTTAATATTTAAAAACAAGCCATAAATATGTCGCCTCCGCGTGTTGGTCGTTTAAAACGCGACCGCTGGATTATGGGTGAGAGCACGTCGTCGCCGAGGTCGTCCTAAAAGCAAGACGAATGCTGTGTTGAAACGGCCGAGGTGTTATAACGACGTTGCTCTGTCGCTGTCGCAAGGAACGGTCCTTACCACCTTATCGCGAAATAATATTTCCATGGAATATCTCGTTTTCCAAATTTATATTTTATCGAGACGCGTCTACAACGCTGAAACGCGTGCGTATCGAGTACACGAATATTTGTTAAGAAACGTGTACGAAAGTTTAATTAGATGCGAAAAACCAATGGACAATTGATAATAATAATTATTCCGTTTTTTTTTTTTTTTTTTTTTTATTGTATTTATAAACATTGGACATAGGAAAGAACCCGTGTATATTCGATGTTACAATAACAATCTCTTTCGTCGACTTTTGCAAGAAAATCAGACACGCGCTTAAATTTGATCTTACCTTTGTTCATTACGCGCTATTTTACTTCCAGAACAGCTATTTAAGATTACGTACACGTTCGATAAAACATCGAGTTATACATTATATCGTATTAATAAATATAGAATTATAAATACAAAGTAATTCGTAAGATTTCCTCGTAATTCCGTTTATATGTAAACGTACTACGCTGTACGGAGTAGTATTTGACTGTACGCGCGCCAAATATCAAAAGATCGGTATAGTAAGAAGATGCAAAAACCTGTTTCCCATGCGGCTTCTGTCGTTAGGACTCTCGAGAGTCAAATGAAGACATCAATTTGTTGTTTTTCATAATAAACGGAGGGCTTAAAAAGTAGGGATCCGTTCCGCGCACCCCGTTGCAAATGGTGGAATTATTTAGTGTTGGAAAACCGTGTATGGACTGTACCCACCGTGAAACCGCCCCGCCTAAACAGTGCGTTAACCGATGATTTACGAGGCGCTAGTTTCTGGCCCTGTTCTAACAACCCTTGCCAAACCTATATAACCCTCTTTTGCTTTGCTCCAGATCTAGTTATGCGCCTATTGTCATCTATCCCTCGCGTCACTCCACACATGCGTGTCCAATGTTCGTTCGAGATTCACGTTTTCTATCGCTTAAGCATTCCTCGGGAAATTTTTCTTGCCTCCTCGTACGACTATTTTTTATCGGGTTTTAGAGAAACGTCCAAAGCTTTGAAACGCACAAAACCGCGTGAGATATTCTGAAAAATCACTGTAATTTGGAAATAACGTTCGAAATGATTTGGACGAAACAACCGAACATTTTTCAAGAGTGGAACCCGTCTATCATAGCGCGTGGAAAATAGAAAAACAGCGGACTACTGAGAACGTGGACGATGTTTCTGCTTCTTCCGCGGTTCGTACTATCTGCGTACCGTTAAACTACTTTCGTCTGTTTCATCTGTTCTCTTGGTAGGTCGATACAAGTTTCGGTTTGTATCTATTGGATAAAAAGTCACAGAATGCGGTATGAGGCAAGAGTTTACGCGAGTGTGACGCGAATTCGCACGAACCCATTTAAGGAAGATCCTTGTACGCGGGGACGAAGATGCGAACAAACGTTTAAACTTATTTGTTAGGTTGTGTTTTATGGGAAGTTTACGAAGCTCGAGACGCGAAAGACGAAAGCAAAGTGGAAGGTGTAGTATCGCGTGTAAGATTCGAGTACGAAGACAAACCGTAGTAGTAGGTCCGCGTATTATTTATATAACAATATATAAATATCGGGGACGAAGATGCGAACAAACGTTTAAACTTATTTGTTAGGTTGTGTTTTATGGGAAGTTTACGAAGCTCGAGACGCGAAGGACGAAAGCAAAGTGGAAGGTGTAGTATCGCGTGTAAGATTCGAGTACGAAGACAAACCGTAGTAGTAGGTCCGCGTATTATTTATATAACAATATATAAATATCGGGGACGAAGATGCGAACAAACGTTTAAACTTATTTGTTAGGTTGTGTTTTATGGGAAGTTTACGAAGCTCGAGACGCGAAAGACGAAAGCAAAGTGGAAGGTGTAGTATCGCGTGTAAGATTCGAGTACGAAGACAAACCGTAGTAGTAGGTCCGCGTATTATTTATATAACAATATATAAATATCGGGGACGAAGATGCGAACAAACGTTTAAACTTATTTGTTAGGTTGTGTTTTATGGGAAGTTTACGAAGCTCGAGACGCGAAGGACGAAAGCAAAGTGGAAGGTGTAGTATCGCGTGTAAGATTCGAGTACGAAGACAAACCGTAGTAGTAGGTCCGCGTATTATTTATATAACAATATATAAATATCGGGGACGAAGATGCGAACAAACGTTTAAACTTATTTGTTACGTTGTGTTTTATGGGAAGTTTACGAAGCTCGAGACGCGAGAGACGAAAGCAAAGTGGAAGGTGTAGTATCGCGTGTAAGATTCGAGTACGAAGACAGAGCGTAGTAGTAGGTCCGCGTATAATTGTATAACAAGATATAAATATAACACGCGTCTCGTAATGTCAAGATGTTACCCAATGACATACGATGAATACGTTAATACCGACTGTCCTACCTTTTGATCGTATAAGACCACTTCCTTCGCTTCTACCTTCTCTATTTTCTTTCCTCCGCTCTTCTTTCTTTTCCTCCTTCCTTTCTCCGACACGATTCGATTTACCCAGTTACGTTTTACTTTGTCCATCGCGAGATCACTGACTGCCAAGCGTCGCGTGTCGTCTCTTCGCAAACGATTATGGCGTCAAAGTAATCGGGCGAAACGTTCGAATTTTATTCAACTGACAGGAGAATTAACGCGTAACCGTTGCAATCGCGCTTTCACATTGGTCTTACGCAACATCGATGTGCACGTAAAGTTACTTTTAAGGAAGGCCGTATCGTTGGCTTACACCGGCACAAATATCGCGCGTCCAGCGTTAGAGTCGTCGAGAAAAACAGTTTTAAAAATCGAACGAGACCTTTTCACTTTACAAAGCAGATACAAATGCGACTCTAATACGGCACAGAGCGACAATCGACGAGTATTTGTTGCACGTAAAAGCTCTTTCGTAAAAGGTGAACGCATAATATTGCTGCATCTTTGAACAGAAAAACGTTTTCAACTGTTAAAACTGTTAAAATATATGGTAGAAGTTCCACTTGCTGAAAGAAAATTCCATCCGATCAATGAAACTTACGCTGATCGAATCTACTCGTCTGAGCTTCAACTCTTATTATTTATACGACAAGTCGTATTCGAGTAAAGTCGAACTATATACAGCTTGTGTATCGTTAAAGTTGTGCGCTTTAAATATTTCTCTTTGTTTCTCACGATAAAAAGAATATCGGAAGAAAACGTTGTTTGTTACGAAAGAGTAAATATTATGACAAACGAGGTATTTCAAGGTCACCTGTGTTTTTTCACGATATCACGTAACGTTCAAGATCGAAATCGATTCGACGATCTATAATACAACCTGGTTTACATGACCGATTGGTTACAAAAAATTGAGAAATCCTCGTGACTACGAATAGACAAGAAAAACGAATAGACGAAAATAACTGCGATAAAGAGATTAGCGAGGCAAATTTATTGTAATAAATGCGCAACTCATTGACTAACTTCTAATCCATTTCCCTAAGTAATCAATAAACATTCTATTTGATAACATACGAATTATCGTCGAACGCAATTGCTATGTATTCTTTCATACAGGGCATTTCGATGTTGCAGGAAGTTTCAATTATTCTGCTAAATGTTGAGGAATTAAAATGGCGTTCGATCGTTTCGAGGCGCCGAAGTATCTGTTAAACGCTTTGACTGCCACACCGAAATCACACGTTTCGCTGAGAACGCCACGGCAGTATTTTTATTGTTCAAAGCGTATAATGGCAAAATAATAATAAATCGATGATGTAAGACTACGTTCCTTCTCAATGGACCGTTTATCTTATTGGTGGCTAACATTATTGCTAACAGTTGCTAACAGTTGATAGCGACATATTATAACGAGGCTTCGTTTATTTCAACAAATCATTCGCATTCGTTGTTTCGTCGCAAGCAAAACGTGCAGAATATATCGTTGAAACGTGTAGAAGATATTAATAAACGGTATTTGCTCATTCTATATATAATAGTAAGGTATGTGCACACTTTAACTTCAATTATACGATTGTAAAGCAACATTCACGATTATTTTCTAAGCTGTGTTTACAATAATATTCGGAGATTAGCCGTCAAAGGTATGGATGCAAAAACAGTGCACCGTTACATGCGAGATTTGTTCTCATTTTCTTATCGATGTTCTAATAAAAATATTTAATCGTTCAATGGGGCACTTTTTATTTCAAAGTATCTTCCATCTATCGGTTATATTCCAAATGCCCTAACTGTCAATTTTCAGACAATTTTTACAATTGTAAGAAGTTCAAGCGCTCCGGTCACCGATGACCACCCGGACGTCACAGGAAAAACCGTGGCAGGTCGTATATGATCGACGTGGCAGTCAAAGTGTTAATGGCCCAGATGTAAATGATCGATCTAGAAATTTATATAATTTTCATTGTTCAAAGTCAAAGTGGAGCAAGCTCGTCGATAAAAGACGGTCCAGTAGCGTCGTTCGCGTACAGTTTCCTTTCGTTTTGTTCGAACTGAAAGATTGTATTATGGTAACGTAAGAAGATACGCATTTGCGTAAAAATGTTTACGTTTTCGGGAGTAAAAATTGCGACGATTGAACGAGACACAAAGGATAGGAACGGCATCTGTTTTTCCGCGTTTTAATGCATCGCTTAACGTCGTGTAAAATAGGTCAAGGTATGTTTTATAAAGATGCAGGCAAAGGTTCGCAACAGAGGTACGTGTATTCGCGCTGAGCAAACTCACGCGATAAAAGAATAAGATAGTAATCTAGATATCGAGAGGAAGAGAAGAAAAGAAGCAAGGACGGGTAGAAAATAAAAGTGCACTGTGAAAAGAACAGCACTGAATCATAAGAAACCAGGGTCCGATGCTCCTGTCGGCTTGCGTTACCATGACGTTACCATTATATTAAGCATCGTATTATACCTGCAATTTTCAACCGTTATCTAAAAATCCGATCGCTTTAACTTGAAAGTCGAGTTCTCCGAGTGATGCAGAACTTGCTCGGCTATTAAATAGCGTTTACTTACTCGCAACTTTAACGTAGCGGCGCAACTTTCCTTTTACAAATACCTAAAGTTAACTCGAACGAGGATGTTTTTCGCCATTGCCGATTTAACGCGTTCGAAATTGTTTCCATCACAGATAGGTGCAACCTGATATTTAGACTCGCGAAACTCGAAACCGAAACATTGTCGGATTTCGAAACTCGGAATGCTTATCTTCTTCGTTTCTTCTTCTTTTTTTTCTTTTCTTTTTTTTTTTTTTTTTTTTCTCGTAAGAAATATAACTATTTCGACAGAAACTACGATCTCGACGAACTTTCTTCGGAAAATGAAATTATACGTCGATGATGAAATCGAGGCAATTAAAACGAGTCTAAGCGTAAACTCGATTGGATCGTAATTATCGAAAGAAAAATAAATTCCCATTGTCTGTTCTCATAGGAATTTACGAAAACGTAGAAGGCGCGTAAACGCATAGACATCGACGATCGACGAATTACTCGATATCGATCGATAAGTTGCAAATTAACACGAGCAACGTGATTTCTATTCCGATTGCAGAAGTGAAAAACAATTAATATGTAATAATTGTTGCTCAATATTTGCCAGATGATTCGATATAATTCTTCTAACGCGATATAATCATCCTGAAATCCCCCGTGTTCGAGTTTTCAAAGCGGAAAGATAAGACATCGATAAAGCACACACATCGTTTTCGATTACGTTCGTTGTGCATGCAAACGCATGCTACTGTTGAGTGCCGGGACGAGCAACACATGTCCTTTTCCTCCTTCGATGTTTGCGTTCTTATCTCGTGAATTTTGTGCTTTATCTCTTTATACCGGAAATCAAAGATCACCGTCGTTTCTACCCTCCTACCTATTCTTATCTGCGTCTAGTAACGTGTTTTGTACGAAACATCGTTTCGGACCATAAGTAACAAAGAAAAAAAAATCTCGTACAAAATTTACATATCTTCGATCTCATTCGTCGAGCTCGATATATTAGCTTGGCAGCTAAGTGATTGCGGGTTTTATCGTCAGGTGGTATTGACAAAATCCGCAATCGCTTAGTTGCCAACCCGATACGTGTTTTAAAAACAGATCGGATTAATATCGATCAATTCCAATAAGTAGATATCGAAGACTCGATGAGTCGAAATATAAAATATAAAGTAGATATGAAAAGTTAAACAACGTTTTCGTTGCTTCCTGCGACGTTCTCTCACGAGATAGACACCCTTTCGTTCCTCTGCTTGAAAATGACGTTTGTCGGAAGGGCAGGTAGGTTCAGACAGCGGGTAGAAACAAATATTAAAAGCGGTCAAGGAAGTGGAAGTAATCGAGACCGACGATGAATCTCGTAAGCTGCAAACTGTCCCATAAAACACAGTGCGACAATGCGAGCAACGTGCTGGATAATATAATATCGTAACTACGTACCTTTCTAGACGCCATAAACTCTGTCTTCCTCAATAACGATTCTACGACTCCCTTTTGTCGATCGAAAATAGTCATAGGATGCGTTTTTTATTTTTCCGTTGAAGGAAAACAAACTATCGAGATCGAAATAGTTTACGAGACAGCGCGAGACAGAAAATCTCTACCTACCTTCTCCCTTTTGTTTCTTATTTTTCCATTCATTCGCACGTCCACCTCTTCATAAACGTTAGATAGAAAAATCTATTTGAAATTCTGTTCGACGGAAACCTTGTAACAAATACAGACGAGACGATTCGTTGTTTCTTTTTAATTGCTATTTATTCGATTATAATAATCGAATATAATCGCGAATAAACGGCCAAGTATGTTCGATTAGAAGACGGTAACAGGCTGCTGTATGGAACTACGTACTTAAACGCGTAGACACCGTTGAAAGAAGCAAGTACGTTTGGAATTGCGAAAGAATCGATCGACAATTTGCCCCAAAGCAAAACTCCATTAGAATAAAAGACGCGCAAGTGATCTCCGTAACGTATGTTTGTTAAGCGAAGGTTTTCGCGCGGATTATAGATACGAAGAAGAGGCGGAGAAAGTGGTTCCCTTTGTTTGTCTTAACGCACAAAAGCACGTTGCTGGAGAACGTAGCGAGAGAGGGAGTGTTACCCTGTCCTTATTTCAGACAGACAGAAAGACAACCTAGAATTAAGTCATTCCGTTTGCCCGTCATGATTACGTTTCGATTCAGGATAGTCGCCATTTTTGTGCTTAGAAATTGAATAGAGGTGTCCAGGAAACGCGGCCATGCTACTCGGTTCTTTGCTGACACGTATTTTAACGAGTAAACTACCTCGAAACAGTCTAGTCTCGTTATCCTGACACGCGTATCCGTTCTCCGTTTCCCTTTTCGTTTCCTGCGTTACTCTCGTCACGCTGCGGTCGTTTTTATTTGCCCGGAATACCGTTTAACTTCCAATTCGAAAACTGAGCCAAAGCTACTGAAACCGGTTAATGGAACATCGTTCTGCGCGCTATTGAAACATAAGTGAAGAACGGAGATGTTACGTTGAAACGTTCTATCACGTTACAGTAACGAAATAAAATCAAACAACAGAAATTTCTCTAATTTCACTCTATAGTTTATTGTCTCCTCCGCGGGAGTTTACGTCTTAACAACGCTCCATTCGCCTCACTGAGGAAATAAAATAGACAAACTCGAAGAAGGTATCCCGCTGGGGATAACCATCCACGTGTTATTTAGCGATAAAGCTAGAAAAATTTACCGAGTGTCCAGCTGGACAAATTGTAAAGTACAAATTAAATAATAATAAGAAAAAAACCAGCTTTAAACGCGACTTCGTACGACGAAGGAAGATTCGAGGAGACACGAAGTTGGGAAGCTCGAGTACGCGTCAAGTCGCGACTCGAGATGGATAATCGGTGGAAAAATAATAGCTCCGTGGACAGTTTCATCGAGGAACCATTTTATAATAAGTTGTCAAGTTTGATAAGTGCGCGCTATTAATTTCTACGTTTGTTACGCGCCCGGGTGGTCGAACGGGTCTCCTTCATTTTGTCAGCCGCGCGTTTTATATTAATGTTTTCTTGACACGGAAAAGCCACGAGTGCAGTTCTTTTCATCCGACGAAAGTAAGCTCGATCCTTTGGCCGGCGAGACGACGCTGGCTGCCGCGCCTTTAGACGTATACGGACACGTCCGTAGGGTGCTAATGACGATCGATTATCCTGTATACCGGCGGCACCGTCTTCCTGCTGTTATATCTGCTACACCTCTTCTTTATCCCGCCTTCTCCTTCGATCGTCGCTTTTTGTTTGTATAATATGTACCGCAATCGCTCGAACCTATTTGTTGCGGACACCTATTAGGTCTCCGATCAAAGGCTCTCATATTTCAGTGGATCTGATATGAAACGGACCGGTACGACGAGTTCCACGCACGGTCAACTCTCTTACAAGAAGGCAATTGAAAAATCTCTGTAGATGCTATATTTGGTGCACGCATATTCGATCGAGGTAGCAAAAGATACGACAAGAACGGAATAGTCGCATTCTGGTTCATAGTCCACGATGGCGAGAACTGACCGAGCTAATTCCTAAATAAATTCGATATGTGCGAGAAGTGTGCGGAATATACAGATGAAGATGCACTTACGCGCTATAAATAGAAAATATATTTCCGTCCAAATTCCATTTAATCGCCTAATAGTTATGGACTTACGAGGGCAGTGTATCTCGGGTTGTGCTTGCTTTGTGTTAGGATTTTATAAAACGAAGCTACAAACCGATATCGAATGGATAGCTTAGCGTAGGTAAAAGTTTGGTTTTCTTGCTCGTTGAATTTGATTATCCTAAGATCAGAACGCTGTAGCAGTCGTCTAGCGAACGCTATTGGAACGGACCTTGTGAAATAAAATATTTGTTTCCGGTAAAAAGGATCGTCGACGTGTTCTACCGCTGTAGGTGCTCCTTGATACCTGACGTCTCTAAGAGGATTACGTATTACCCGCGAATTCGAGGAGGAAACAAAATGGTTCGTCTTCTCAAGCCTAAAACTTAAGGAGATTAAAAGTTAACCCTGTTTCGTTCTACATCGCTAAAAAACTTAAGGCGGATTAGCGGTAAGTTCGGTATAACATTACCTTCGCTCTCGCTGATCCTGTTACATCTTGCCTGGAATTAAAAATATTGTCATCCCGCAGGATTATACCAACGGATATCTCCGGCCTTGTCAAACACGAATAAAAGTTTCGTCGAATCTCACTCCTTGGCCACCTTTCGTCATCGCCTCCCAATCTACGTGTACGATCAGAGTTTTGCAACCTTCGATACGCGATTCTCGTAGAGTTTTCAATTTTTTCGCAGACGATTTACGCTTTCACAGTAGCAGCTGTCGAATTATCGAAAAGATTCTGTGTACTCTACCGAGTAAAACGACTGTTATTACGTTATAAACATACAAATACGTCGAGATAACGATCCACGTAGATCCAAGCGAAAACCACAACTGGAAGACGCACCGTTTTTTCCTCGTATTTCCCAATTTATTTCAAAAACCGAAGATCTGTGGGAAAATCTGATTCGTAGCAGGCGACAGAGCGGACATTCGTGCCAAGGAAAGCATCGGGGAAAACTACAAAGTCGCGTTCTATTTCTAGGATAAAAGCGAAACGTTTTGGCGAGACTGGCGGCGATGGCAGTGACCTTCGATGACGATACGTAGCCGCCTGCCTACCGCTTGGCGATTATTGCTTGCCAACATTGAGTAACATTGTCGCCACGTGCCTTGCCAAAGTATTTCGCTTTTATTCTAAGAACAGAACGCGATTTTGTAATCTTCCTGCATGCTTTTCTTGCCAGAAACGTCCGCTATGTCGCCAGCTCAAACTTTTTCTTAGACCTTCGGTTTTTTAAATAAATTGAAAAATATAAGGAAAATATGATGCGTTTTGGATGCGCTGTGGTTTTCGCTCTGATACTCGTAACGTGAGAACGCTCCACGTCGTTTTGTTCGGGAGAGATCGTGCAATTTTTTCGTATTTAAAGTTAACAGATTTAAAATTCGATTTAAAATTAATTGGATAGAAAAAAATTACTTCAATTTTATCAGAGATACTTCGTTTTGTATTTATATTTCTCATCTTTCGAATTTCGCCGAAAACAAAGGAAAAAAAGATAAACTTAAAGTATAACTGCGATGACACGGCGAAAGCTCTGCCTCTAATTACAATTTTTTATGAAGTGGGTTTCATGTCAGAATCGTGTCAGCGAAGAATTTGATCGTCTTCATCCTAACCGTCCGGTTGCATCGGAAACTGTAATTGTTTTGGTTCTTAAAGCAGCCCTTCATTTGTCGCGCAATAACCACCTGTCAAACTCTGCTCGTTGGTACCCGCTACCTAACTGGAACTTAATCATAGCTCCACTCGTCTCAGTCGTATTCATTCTCTTTTCTTTCCTCCATCTCGTCCTAATGATTCTCAAAGTAACATTTACACCCACAACAACGATTCGTCATTCTCCCTTCTCTCCGCCATATAACGTTCTTCAACTTCCTACCTCTTTGTAATATACAAATATACCATCGACGCAGAGTTTATAAATCGTCGTCGATCCAGCTTGAATTTCATTCCTACAAAGTACCTCGGAGAATAATTTTTGCCAATAAATTTCGTCGAATTTTAAACGATTATTTACGTTCAAGTGACTACTTCAAGAAAAACTCTACATCTTTATTACGATACTGTAGTATCATGGACGAGGGGCCTGAGAGATGTTGTGCGGAATATAAACAAGAGGTTGCTGAGCATGTACGTAGTGAGGCTAAGACAAAAGCAAGGGGTTGCTAGGGGACAATAAACGAATTAACAGCAGTACGAGTTGAGAAGTCGGAGAGTGCGGATTGCGTTGACGAGAATCGTTAATTAATTACTTAATTGTGTTAATTATTATACGTTTGCTGCGACTAGTTCACGTTTAATAACCATTGTTTCTTGTTCAATTAACATCTGCTTAATCGACTTATCATTGGTAAACTAATTATAGTAGTTACGATGCTACGATACCGATATTATATATCAGAAATATTCTAAATAAGGAGCGGTGCGTATTATTGCACCCTTGAATATACGTTATGTTTTGGGTTGCAAGATCTAGAAACTAATAAACAGATTTCTACTTGTGTTCCCTGTAACCTCTAACCAGAGCTATAAAGTTAACTATTTTGGTAATATCCTTTTCTAATAACTATACGAACGCACTCCCTATCATTCTATTGTCTAGTAACACTAAGCGAGTAAGAATCTGAATTAGCATAAATTTATACGTCATACTTATACCTTTTAGTTATTTCAATATACTTTTCTATTACAAATTCGTCCGCTCGTTCTTCGATCGGTCAACCTCAACCTCAACAATTTGCATTCTACGAACGTTTCGTTTCAGAAAGATTGCAACTAAATTCCGTGACAAAACCAAACAGACAGAAAACTACACGTTTCTTTGATTCTACTACTTGTCTATCCGATGAATATACGTATTGTAACCGGAATCCTGGCCAGTGACGTTCAAGAGACCGAGGACGCTGATCCATCAAGTTTCGTGATTCCTTTATCAAAACGAATAGAAAAACGTACAGATGGGTATACGCACAGATACTTGTTAAATATAATGGGTTATCCCACGAGACACCGTGTACGGACGAGATTGGACACACCTCCGATTCGCTGGTGTCCATTCGCTTCCGGAACCCGCCTACGGTGCAATGCCAAAACAACCTCGATGCTATTGTCTATCGCAATAACGTCGCGATGATCGATGGATCTGTCACGTCTCTCTCGTATCGTTGTACGAATCATAGACACTTTCTATATTAGAAAAGATGTAGGAGCTGGAGAACGCTACGACAGCATCGTTCCGGTACGAATTTCTTTCGAAATGTAACCCTGAAAACACCAGGTAACGAAACTAACCAGTTTTACCAAAATACTTGGTTTCCTATCGATCGGATCAAAGTGACGACAAACGTACGGATTCTCGTTACTTTTACGACTGTGTATGTATCCGTGTTGTTATCGTCTCCATATAATTAAGAGAGAAATTACTCCTCTCTCCAAGAATTCGTTTACGTTGCCATAAACCGTGCAACATGTTTCTATCGTCGTCTACTTTCCGTATACCGTAACGACGACGAATATACAAAAATCTACGGTTATCCGTACAGTTGTGCTCTTCGCTACGAATATTTGTGAAAATTAATTTGGCTGACCGACAGCAAGCAACCGACGATTATTCGCATCGAAGTATCGTCTCGAATGGAAAGAGATGGAAAATAAGACGTACAGCGAGAAATCTCAGAGAATATCGGAAAAAATTCATCGGTATTGAATCCATGGCAAATCTTCCCTCGGGATAATTCGGTTTTCTCGAAGGATAGAAAATTCAGGGCGGAAAAGTCCAACCTCCTAGACCGTGTGCTTCTCGGTTCGCCCTTGTAACGAATTCTAGCGCGAAAAGAGGCGCGGACGTTTCAAAGGATCTAGCCTGGCAATGATCGAGAGTGATGCATCGATCTTCGTTCGTGCCACGCGTTCGCTTGCAGTTGCATCGAGCCCACGGTTCTCCATCTTCTTGAAAAGTCAAACAAACCGTTGGAAGCTTGTTCGTGTACGCCAGCCTTCTTCCCTTTCGTCGTTTTTCCCGATATTCAAAATGTATAATGTGGATTTAAGAATCCCAAGGGGCGCATCGATCGACGAATTTCCAGTTAACTTTCTCCGGGCTGAGAAACTTGTATTTTCATGTAATTTAACTTACCTAAAGTAAGTAAGGCAAGGTTACTTGTACATAAAAATGATCACTGCTATATGTATGTCGGATTATCATTAGGGTTAGAGGCGTGTAACGAACCTCTCTTCGGATTAGACATTGTTGTTGTGCAAGAGCGAGGATAATTACTAGTACAATTTAGTACTAAGTACTAATAAAAAGTACTTTTTTTTTTTTATATATGTTTATTTAAGCCAAGATCGTTGTTACATTTTATTGATCATAATAAACAATGATTTTTTTTTTTTTATTAATAAGGTAAGTTAGGCAGGAGTACCGATGCGCGACGGTACGACGTAGCCTTATAATATTGTGTGTCGGAGTTTTTACAATTTTTGTATTTATGCTATTGGGTTTTTGTATTTAAGCCACTGGGGGGTGGAGCTTTTTTTTTTTTTTTTCTTTTGTTGTTGCTTTTGTCCTGAAAAACTTGGCCACAAAACAGGACGCTACGATAGTCGTTTTTTTTTTTTTTAACTAATAAAAAGTACTGGTACATAAGTATGACAGAATTTGACAAGTAACCACGGTAATAGGACACTCGGGGTGTGAATGGCAATGATCTCAGACTCAACAACGAATCCACGGTCAACGGGACGACGAATGCGATTTCCTCCACAGTCTAATTCGAACTCGTCTTACCGATCCACGATTCGAGTGTGACTCAACGTATCTGTCCCCGGTACAAGTAGAATTTGTCTGATCGAAACTCAGTGGAACTACCCTTATGTACTCCTTTCCGTAACTCTTTGTACCCTTTGCGTCGATCTTTGCTTTTAAGGAGAGCTATTTAATTACTCCATACCTTTGTTAGGTACACGTCCTACCCGTCACCGTGGCTACGTTCAACAACCCATTATGTCGCTTCGAGCCTAAGCCCACCGTCGTTAATCTCGGGCACCCACACTCGGATTAAATTATAAACAACTATTTCTCAGTTTTATTACTTAAGTACGACTATAATAGAAAGTCTGGACTAAAGTATCGGGGACCCCCAAACATTCCAAAAGAAAGTCCTCGATGTCCTTTCATCTTGGACATATGTACATATATTTACAGATATATAGATAGATAGATAGATATTCATTGTTTAAACGTTTCGCGCCTTCCGTAATTGGATCGGATCGATGATCTTATCGGTTTAACGCAAAGTCGGATCATCGAGTAACTGTATAGTTTGTTGAAATTATTCGTTTGAAAAACGGTGTATTTAATAAACGCATTGGAAAAGGTCAATTTCTCGATCGACGTTTCGATCGTTTCGATCCAGTTGACTTTCTTCCAGCTGAAAAACTTGTATTTTCACATAATCTAACTTGCTTAAAACGGCAAGATTATTCGAATATAAAAGTTATCACCATTCTAGCGCACTGCTATATATATAGGTACAAACATATATATAGATAGACATTCGCTGTTTAAAAATTTCGCGTCTTCCGTAGTTGGATCGGATCGATGATCTTATCGGTTTAACGCAAAGTCGGATCATCGAGTAACTGTATAGTTTGTTGAAATTATTCGTTTGAAAAACGGTGTATTTAACAAACGCACTGGAAAAGGTCAATTTCTCGATCGACGTTTCGATTCAGTCAACTTTCTCCCAGCTGAAAAACTTGTATTTTCACATAATTTAACTTGCCTAAAACGGCAAGATTATTCGAATATAAAAGTTATCACCATTCTAACGCACTGCTATATATATATGTACAAAAATATATATAGATAAATAGATATTCGCTGTTTAAAAATTTCGCGTCTTCCGTAGTTGGATCGGATCGATGATCTTATCGGTTTAACGCAAAATCGGATCATCGAGTAACTGTATAGTTTGTTGAAATTATTCGTTTGAAAAACGGTGTATTTAACAAACGCATTGGAAAAGATCAATTTCTCGATCGACATTAGGGTAAAAGGTGGACTTTAGCGAACGTAAATTCAGGTAGATGAAAATTGGGGGAAATTTATTATCGGAAAACGGTCCGACCTTCGACGTCAATGGATCTGAAAATTGAACTTAAACGCAGTTCGGGCTTACGAGGGGGAAAAAAATCGGTAATTTTATCGAAAAATCGGTGCAACGGTTGTACCGGGTGATCCGTACACCTGAATTACGTTCTACAGAGCGGAGGCTAAATTTTTGGACAAAAAACTTCAATCGCCGAACCAACCACCCGTTTGATTATACGTAATGATCGACATTTGATTCTGGAATAACCGCGGATAAGGTTACACGTACGGGGTAGTCGAAGAGCCCTTCAGCTTTCGCGCGGATTGATTTATGAAAGTTGCCAACTGAAATGATTTCCGCGAAATTTTTTTCCCCGTTGAAATTATAAAAGTTAGAGGCGACAGTCGTGCTAACGATAAAGCGTCGGAAAAACGAAACGCAGATTTTTTTTTTAATTACGCGCAACGCAAAGTACCGTTGAAACACGGTTTCGTCCGTCGATTTTGATTTTCGATAATTAACATAATTAGTAGTCGACGTGATGAGAAAATAATCGTAATCGAGGGCCGAGAGAGACGAAACATCGGTTGTAACGGAAATTATTCTAATCCCGGAAACGTAATCTCGGAAACGTAATCCCGGAAACGAGATTATTCGAAATATTTTATAATTGAAGCGTAAACGTTTTTCATTTTAATACGAAAGAATTACGCGCTACGTAGTTGCGCCATTACCCGATACTAACTTTTACGATATACACGGAACAAATATTTTATATATTTAACTCGGTTAACGCTTTACTCGCCCGTTTAAGATACAAGCGATACTTTAGATGCAGAATTCTAATACGATTTCTTGCTTTCTTACGAGCGTAGATTATACAAAACTGTAATTATATTACGTTAGGTAACAACGTGTAGCTTCGTAGTTTCGAATTCCTCGAGTTTACAATTTCCTACGAATGACTAAACCTGATATCTTTCGTTCAAATAGCTGCTTTTATATACTTGTTTCTCTTTAATGCTGTCGTTCATTATACCTAAAACATGTGTTTCGCTACTTATTTATTTTACGATGCAAGATCACAGCTACTCTATCCCTTGATTTCCGTAACATAACGAAACCACCTACCATCTCTTTGAAATTAAAATTCGATTTTTACTCAACGACCATCGGCCTTAACGTAAAGAACGAAAATAACGAAAAATGAAACACGGCCACTTGTCGTAGCAACCAACGAAGTAAGAATAACGTTGAGAGACGAAAACCCGTGAAACGATTTAAGAAGTTATTCGAAGAAAGGAAAGCGGCAAAATGAAAGAGACATTTTTCAAGAATTCATTTTTACTCGGTAGCACTCTGAGATTTTCAAGAACAATTGCCACACTGATGATGACAAACGTCTCGTAACACGATACTCGACCATATGCCGTCAGAAAACTACCCTCCGGCATTAATCGTGATACAGCGAAGCGTCTGTGTACGTACAACCTTGCGGCCAATAATGAAACGAAACAACATCATCGAGCAACAAAGAAGGCCGTGACCTGAAACCCTGCAGCTCGATACAAATGTGCAGATATGCAGGGTTATAGAGTTACACAACGGGACCGAAGCCCTCGAGGGACGAAGAGGGCATGGCTTCTTACCAATCGAATTTTTCTAGTTTCCATGCAAGCTGTTATCGAACGATGACGCGTTGTTCCTTGGAACTTGCAGAAATTTCGATAAGTTCGACTATTTACGAAATAGCAGAGTTCCTAAGGACGTTCTATGTTACGACAACGTGCGCGATGTTACGCGTCTTCGGCATGTCGGATATTCTCGTTTCTACGTTTTCGAGTCTTCTATTAGATTGCCCGGAGAGCGTCTTTCCTTCGCAGACACGTCTTTTACAGGAACGCATCTTTCCACAAACATGAAAGCTAATTTTTTTTTTTTTTATATACGTTTATTTATGCCAAGATCGTTGTTACATTTTACTAATCATAATAAACAATGATTTTTTTTTTTTATTAATAAGATAAGTACGACGTAGCCTTATTATATTGTGTGTCGGAGTTTTTACAATTTTTGTATTTATATTATTGGATTGGGTTTTTGTATTTAAGTCACTGGGAGGTGGAGCTTTCTTTTTTTTTTTTTTTTGTTGTTGCTTTTGTCCTGAAAAACTTGGCCGCAAAACAGGACGCTACGACATGAAACTTAATCTGTCGAACGTTGTGATCCTTAGTTTGATAGAACAAAATCGATCATACGTAATTCGATAAAATAATATAAAACGGACAATGTGCATCCGTTATTTCCTTATAAAACGAAAGAAACTCTTTGGACGACCTAATACATGGCGATTTATATTTTTTCGTAACTTGTACACACCGAGGATCGTAATTCGTGAGACGTACGAAACGAAAAAGATTCCGTGACTCGAAATAAAAAGGAAATTAAGAATAACGCAATTTGGTCGGAGGAAGCCCTCGAGGAACGAAGAAGAGGCTTCTTACCGATCGAAAATTTCGAATTTCGATGCGAGCAATTAAGACTACGACCGAGAGAACTTTCTTAAGAACTAAAAATGCAACACCCCTTGTTGTCTCATTTTTTCGTTGTATATGTTTGTTTTTTAAGTTGTACGCCGAAAACTACTTTTCTTAATTCTTCTATACTATCGACTCTTTGTAATTCGGCTGGATGATTATCGAACGATGGCAACTGATAGAATTGTAAAATCTCTTGCCTTAAATCGGAATCGATCGCGCGAAAAAGAGACGTCCTTTGAAAATTCTCTAAACGGTGTGAAATTAGAGAAAAGGTATTACACTGTGCAGAAAGTGGACTATTTTACTATATATAATTTGGAGTAATTTGGAGTAATTTGGAGTTACGCGTATTTTATTTTATATGTAAAATTTCAAAAGCTCTGACACACCTCTCGTTATCTCGTTCGGCTTGAATTTTCCAAAAATTAATTTTTTTCCTGATTAGAAGAATTTTGTCACTCAACGGAAGGTGGCAAAGATACGCGACAAGGACTACATAATCGACGTATTGTACATTATCTACTATATACGACCAGCGTGTTCCCTCGCCTCCTAATCTGCTGAAAAAGCTGAGCAAAAAGGCTAACAGTTGCATCGACAAAATGTCGCTTAACAAATTCCCTTACCTTTATTCGCTTTATTTACAAATACACTTATTTCTCGTGTCGTTTGCAGCGATCGTCTATCTGGCATTTACACTGCAAGCGGAAAGTGTCAGTGCCGATCGATAAATTATTTATTTAATAAAACGTGCTTTTGTAAAATCGTAGGAAGCAAAATATTGGCTTGGAATTAGATGGTAATGACAAAATCCGCAATCACTTCGTTGCCACACCAATGCATCTATCAGAATCTTTTTTCTTTTTTTATTTGGATGAATTTTACAATCGATTCTCCTTGAGAATTATAAATAAATTATTCTAGCCTGGTACTATAACGTGTACAGTACGTGATTATCGTATGTTTGGTTCTAGCTGAATCTAACGTTTAAATCTACAGGGTAATGTCTTTCTAGCCTGCCAACTAATGGGTTTTGGTGGTTGTTAACTCTTATGTTATATCTGTTACTGAATTTGGGTATTTTTTCTTCAATTACAGGTCTCTTAAGGTGGCGATGTATTGTTTCGTTGCTAACATACCAAGGTGCATCTATCAAGGATCTTGGAGTTTTCGATTGGAATCGTTGAAGAATTTCTTTTTTCTTTTTTTATTTAGTAGACTTTCTACGATTAATTCTCATTGAAAATTATAAATAAATTATTCTAACCTGGTACTATAACGTGTACAGTACGTGATTATCGTATGTTTGGTTCTAGCTGAATCTAACGTTTAAATCTACAGGGTAATGTCTTTCTAGCCTGCCAACTAATGGGTTTTGGTGGTTGTTAACTCTTATGTTATATCTGTTACTGAATTTGGGTATTTTTCCTTTAATTATAGGTATCTTAAGGTGGCGATGTATTGTTTCGTTGCTAACATACCAAGCTGCACCTATCAAGGATCTTAGAGTTTTCGATTGGAATCTTTGAAGAATTTCTTTTTTATTTTTATTTAGTAGACTTTTTACGATCAATTCTCATTGAGAATTATAAGTGAATTATTCTTGTGGTATTATAACGCGAATAATAAGTGATTATCGTATGTTTGGTTCTAGCCGAATCTTACGTTTAAATCTACGGGGTAATGACTTTTTAGTCTGCGGATCTGATCCGTCGTGTCAAGTAATCGAGTAACTAATGGGTTTTGATGGTTGTTAACTCTTATGTTATATCTGTTACTGAATTTGGGTATTTTTTCTTCAATTACAGGTCTCTTAAGGTGGCGATGTATTGTTTCGTTGCTAACATACCAAGGTGCATCTATCAAGGATCTTGGAGTTTTCGATTGGAATCGTTGAAGAATTTCTTTTTTCTTTTTTTATTTAGTAGACTTTTTACGATTAATTCTCATTGAAAATTATAAGTAAATTATTCTGGCATGGTACTACAACATGAATAATAAGCGATTATCGCATTTTTTATTCTAACTGAATCTAACGTTTAAATCTACAGAGTAATGTCTTTCTAGCCTGCCAACTAATGGGTTTTGGAGGTTGTTAACTCTTATATTATATCTGTTACTGAATTTGGATATTTTTCCTTTAATTATAGGTATCTTAAGGTGGCGATGTATTGTTTCGTTGCTAACATACCAAGGTGCATCTATCAAGGATCTTGGAGTTTTCGATTGGAATCGTTGAAGGATTTCTTTTTTCTTTTTTTATTTAGTAGACTTTTTACGATTAATTCTCATTGAAAATTATAAATAAATTATTCTAACCTGGTACTATAACGTGTACAGTACGTGATTATCGTATGTTTGGTTCTAGCTGAATCTAACGTTTAAATCTACAGGGTAATGTCTTTCTAGCCTGCCAACTAATGGGTTTTGGAGGTTGTTAACTCTTATGTTATATCTGTTACTGAATTTGGGTATTTTTTCTTCAATTACAGGTCTCTTAAGGTGGCGATGTATTGTTTCGTTGCTAACATACCAAGGTGCATCTATCAAGGATCTTGGAGTTTTCGATTGGAATCGTTGAAGAATTTCTTTTTTCTTTTTTTATTTAGTAGACTTTTTACGATTAATTCTCATTGAAAATTATAAGTAAATTATTCTAACCTGGTACTATAACGTGTACAGTACGTGATTATCGTATGTTTGGTTCTAGCTGAATCTAACGTTTAAATCTACAGGGTAATGTCTTTCTAGCCTGCCAACTAATGGGTTTTGGTGGTTGTTAACTCTTGTGTTATATCTGTTACTGAATTTGGGTATTTTTTCTTCAATTACAGGTCTCTTAAGGTGGCGATGTATTGTTTCGTTGCTAACATACCAAGGTGCATCTATCAAGGATCTTGGAGTTTTCGATTGGAATCGTTGAAGAATTTCTTTTTTCTTTTTTTATTTAGTAGACTTTTTACGATTAATTCTCATTGAAAATTATAAGTAAATTATTCTGACATGGTACTATAACATGAATAATAAGCGATTATCGCATTTTTTATTCTAACTGAATCTAACGTTTAAATCTACAGGGTAATGTCTTTCTAGCCTGCCAACTAATGGGTTTTGGAGGTTGTTAACTCTTATATTATATCTGTTACTGAATTTGGATATTTTTCCTTTAATTATAGGTATCTTAAGGTGGCGATGTATTGTTTCGTTGCTAACATACCAAGCTGCACCTATCAAGGATCTTAGAGTTTTCGATTGGAATCTTTGAAGAATTTCTTTTTTATTTTTATTTGGTAGACTTTTTACGATCAATTCTCATTGAGAATTATAAGTGAATTATTCTTGTGGTATTATAACGCGAATAATAAGTGATTATCGTATGTTTGGTTCTAGCCGAATCTTACGTTTAAATCTACGGGGTAATGACTTTTTAGTCTGCGGATCTGATCCGTCGTGTCAAGTAATCGAGTAACTAATAGGTTTTGATGGTTGTTAACTCTTATGTTATATCTGTTACTGAATTTGGGTATTTTTTCTTCAATTATAGGTCTCTTAAGGAGGCGATGTATTGTTTCGTTGGTAACATACCAAGCTGCACCTATCAAGGATCTTCGAGTTCTCGATTGGAATCTTTGAAGAATTTCTATGTTGGAATTACTCGCTGTTCCCCATAGTCGGATCCAAACAGGTTTTAATATGACCTTATGTAGCATTATTTTACTCTGCAGTTAAGTCTGTCAGTGAACCAGTAGAATTTTTTAAATTTTGATTCAAGTTCTTTGGACTTATCTACGACGTGTCGTTTCCATGTCATTCTTCTCAGATATCCAAAATCATGTCTGGATATCTGAACGAATCTTTGCTTGGAATTGGAATATTACTTATGATCACCTGTGAACAGGAAGGTTATATAACTGGATTTATTTTCATTTATTTTGAAGCGCCATTCGCGGAACCACTTTTCCATAGAGTCTATCTATAGGAATCGTAGGAAAAATAAAAAAGATACGAACGACCGAAACACGTTGACCGATCATTTGAACGACTGAAATTTTGCTGTCGACACTTTCTAGACGAGTGTAGAACAACACAGCTGAATTTCGACAAACGGTTAAATACAAATAACCGGCGAAGACGCAGACGGTAGTGGTAGTCAAAAGAAGAGGATGTAGCTGTCCGACGAAAGGCTTTTTCAAACGAGCTTGTCAGCCATAGCATGGAGGAGCAGCTGTAGCGGCTCGATGGCATTAAATGTATAATTATCGAGTCGTTAAGAAGTATATTCTGACAGCGGACAGGCAGGCTCGCTAATTAATAAATTGCTTTTTTACTCCAACGTACTCGCTACATCTGTCAAAACGTGATCAATAAGAAATATTTTCTCGTCTCGTTCAATTTATCTTCGCTTCGGATACGCTTTGCTAACCGTTAACATCGTTTCGTTCGATTCTTTTCGTTTCGTTATACTAATTAAACGATACCCGTTTCGCAGCCAGTTGTCAGTCATCGCGGTAAATCGTTGCGAATGTATGACGAATTTGTTTTGAGTTTAATGGCTCGGTGCTGAAGAAACACGAATCGTTGAAACGAGCACGACGCGAAGGAAATAAAACGGAAATCTTTACGTGTAATTACCATTACATCTTACACGTATGATACGTTAATAGCGGCGTTAATAGCCAACGAACGCGTAATCGAAAATCCAATTTTACAAGCCATCCTCTGTTACTTGCGAATACAGGATGCGGATATTTATAATACGTTTATGGCAAATTTAACGATACGAAGTATACAAAATGTACCAATACTTGTTGCAATATTTAGCGAACGTCGTAAATTTCTGCTTAGATTCCGTTTCTTCGAGCATTTGTGGTTGTTTCGTCAAACCTATGATCTTTACGAAATGTACAAACAGATTACGTACGCATATCCGAAAGGAAGGAAACGAGAGATAAGACGAAGAAACAAAAGCATGGCAAAGAATGGAATACGTTAAGTAACGAACCGGTCAGATGTTTGTAGACAAAAAA
This sequence comes from Bombus dahlbomii, assembly GCA_037178635.1. NCBI lineage: Eukaryota > Metazoa > Arthropoda > Insecta > Hymenoptera > Apidae > Bombus > Bombus dahlbomii. Next base: position 13,990,663 of record CM074109.1, on the reverse strand, counting down.
AAAAGAAAGAAAACCGGTGAAAAGGATTAAATGAAATGTTTGATCCGATTTAAGAAGAAACTTTTCTGAAAGAAGGAAGACGAAAAATGGTGAAGGGAAAATAGAAGGTCGGGAACGTGAAACAAGGAAGGAGTGAATGAAATTTGTCATCGTATCGTATACGGAAAAGCTTTATTCGACCGATACTTTCACGAGGAGCCACCCTGTTTGTGGGTACAGCGCAATTACAGAGACACCCTGTGTAAATTGTACAGGCATACGTTAAATTTAACCGGATAAATTATTCAGCGGGTTGGCACGTCGTTAATTAATGCGGTGTTTTGTAAACTTGCAAAGAACGCGTTTCGTCCTCACGGTTGCCGATGGGAGTTGAAAGGGCAGTTGAACAAATAGACTCGCAGCATGTTCGTCATCGTCATCTGTTGCACTCTGGTCACGAAATACTCAGAAACGAAGACAGTCAAAGATTTTCAAGAAACAATGGGACCGCTGGCAAAAGCTTGACTCGTTCACGGCTGGACGGTGTTGGTGGAGCGAAAGAAGCAACAGATAAAAATGACGGAACACCGCGAGAATTTTCGAAGGTGACCTATCCTGAGAACGAAGATGCTCGTACAGCAGCCTACAAGATGCTTTTGAAGTCTCCCCAGACCCCTGAAGAGGCAGTAACGGCTGCATTTGTCATGATTAGCCCTTTTAGTTACGGTGACCCGCCATTATGCATGTCTTAAGACGCGCTGTAATGTTCCTACGCTCTCGGCGAAACGTGCTGATCGCCGTTATTAACGCGACCAGCGTTAACGTTTTCACGTTACACGATTTTTCATGTTCACGCTATATTTCAACGTATAGAAATATCTACGCGAAACTTAGTTCTATTACTTACGCTATACGCCGATGGAAAAATTTCCATTACTTCCATAGATCTTGTTCACGATCCAAGGAACACGTTTATATCGTAGTTCGCTGTTTCATAAATCACCGTGTCTATAGAAATTAGCAAGTTTGTATATATTTGCTCTCTTCTTATACGCGTTGCCTTGTACGTGTACGTATACGATCGTAATATCTGCGCGTAATTTACTTTACTTCGTTCGTTTTCGCTGATTGAACGAAATCAGCGAATAAATTACGCCTGGTAAAAATATCGATTTACTTCGACGTTGCTTGTCGGTGGTTTAACGAAATAATTTACACAAATCGTTTAATATTGTACAAAGAAATTGACACGATTTTCTTTTCGTTGTCGCCTATATGTATTGGATACGTTTATTTATTTTTTTTTTTTTTTGTTTTTATTTATTTAATTTTTACTTTACAATTTGTCCAGATAGACGTTCGGTAAATATATGTTTATTATAAATAATATATTTCAACGTAGGAAGATATTCGCGTACTATGTAAATACGATATATCGAAAAACACGAGAACCACACGACGTATCTATAGAACGCTCGAAACGTCGACTTGAAAATTTGTTTAGTAAAACTTTCTCCGAAGAACAAAGTCGTTACGATGCAATCGTTCGAAAAATTCGAAGAAGGCTTACAAAAAAGATTGGACGAGCTGCGAGTGTTATTTTAGGTTCGAATACAAAGCGCTGTATCAAATGGACCCAACCTAATTGAGGCAAACACAAGGATTCGTTATATATCGAAAACAAACCCTTATCCGTCTATGTAAGCATAACTCACGGCTAATCCGTGCGTAACTGAAACCTTTCCCGAAAAAAAAACAACACGTGCATGTAAAAAGCACGTTAAAGTTTGAAACGAAACGAAAAGACGAACTTTACGTTAACAAAATCGAACAACTATAAATTCGTATTTTCACGTATCTTCTTCTTTCGAAATTTCTTTTTCCTCGGCTTACGAGAGAAAAATTATTCGCTATCGTTACGACGTATCGCGATCACTATGTAAATAAAATTATACGTAAAAGATACAAGCTCGTTCAACGTTTAAACGACTTAACGTAACAGAGAATCGATGTTTAACATATGGTTTTTTAGTCGTACGATTGATCGGTGATCGTGTTTGCACAATGCTGCGTTACCGTAGAAGCTGATTGTTTTGGGAAAACTACCCTTATTGATTTGTTTTGTGTTCCTTATACGCAAAAACAACCGAGAAACACGACACCTTGTGTACTTTTATCGAAACGAGAGTTGCGCTTTGTGAGGGCTTGTTCGTTCGCAGATTCTCAAAAGGCCAAGTCGCCTATTGTAACATTTTTAGGCATAGAAAAATCGATCGTACAAGGGAAAAAGGGAAGCAGAAACGTTGGCCCTTCATTATGAAATTACGCAACTGTAAATTGAGCAAATACAACGGTCGTGACCCTGCTCTGCTTCAGGTCTACATTTTTTCCTCTTCTTTCTTTTGCTACCCTCTAGTAATCTAGGTATCGAGTTACGCGCAACCAAAGTAACTCCTATCTGACGAGACATCTATCAGAAGGAAAAGATTCGAATAGCGCTGAATCTTTTAACAGGGAACGTCGCTTTCATGACCCGCAAAACCGGTCAATACGAATGAAAGATTCGCTTACAGATATTTTACTTTATAATAAATCGTGTATATATATATATATATACTTATATAGTACAATTTGTCAATGTATCCAATAGACATATCGTTTAGAAAACGTCTCTACGTAGATCAATCTTTAATTACTACTCGTCTGTAGCCTTTTACGATTCGCATATTTCTTTGCAACGTTCCAAGTAGACTGTAAGTTAGCAAATAGACTGTATAGGATTGTAAATTGTGCCATTTGTTACAGAACACTCATGATCGAGAATGTTTTTTTTTTTTGTATTTGAAAGTATTTTACAATTAATTCTCATTGAAAATTATAAGTAAATTATTTTGACATGGTACTATAACATGTATAGTAAGTGATTGTCGTATGCTTGATTCTAGTTGAATCTTACGTTTAAATCTACGGGGTAATGACTTTTTAGTCTGCGGATCTGATCCATCGTGTCAAGTAATTGGGTAACTAATGGGTTTTGGTGGTTGTTAATTGTGATGTTATATCTGTTACTAAATTTTGATATTTCTTCCTTAACTGTAGGTATCTTAAGGTGGCGATGTATCGTTCCGTTGCCAACGTACCAAGGTGCATCTATCAAGGATCTTAGAGTTTCTGATTGGAATCGTTGAAGAATTTCTTTTTTTTTATTTGGTAGACTTTTTACGATCAATTCTCATTGAGAATTATAAGTGAATTATTCTTGTGGTATTATAACGCGAATAATAAGTGATTATCGTATGTTTGGTTCTAGCCGAATCTTACGTTTAAATCTACGAGGTAATGACTTTTTAGTCTGCGGATCTGATCCATCGTGTCAAGTAATCGAGTAACTAATGGGTTTTGATGGTTGTTAACTCTTATGTTATATCTGTTACTGAATTTGGGTATTTTTTCTTCAATTACAGGTCTCTTAAGGTGGCGATGTATTGTTTCGTTGCCAACATACCAAGGTGCATCTATCAAGGATCTTGGAGTTTTCGATTGGAATCGTTGAAGAATTTCTTTTTTCTTTTTTTATTTAGTAGACTTTTTACGATTAATTCTCATTGAAAATTATAAGTAAATTATTCTGGCATGGTACTATAACATGAATAATAAGCGATTATCGCATTTTTTATTCTAACTGAATCTAACGTTTAAATCTACAGGGTAATGTCTTTCTAGCCTGCCAACTAATGGGTTTTGGAGGTTGTTAACTCTTATGTTATATCTGTTACTGAATTTGGATATTTTTCCTTTAATTATAGATATCTTAAGGTCGCGATGTACTGTTTCGTTGCTAACATACCAAGCTGCACCTATCAAGGATCTTAGAGTTTTCGATTGGAATCTTTGAAGAATTTCTTTTTTATTTTTATTTGGTAGACTTTTTACGATTAATTCTCATTGAAAATTATAAGTAAATTATTCTGGCATGGTACTATAACATGAATAATAAGCGATTATCGCATTTTTTATTCTAACTGAATCTAACGTTTAAATCTACAGGGTAATGTCTTTCTAGCCTGTCAACTAATGGGTTTTGGAGGTTGTTAACTCTTATGTTATATCTGTTACTGAATTTGGATATTTTTCCTTTAATTATAGGTATCTTAAGGTCGCGATGTATTGTTTCGTTGCTAACATACCAAGCTGCACCTATCAAGGATCTTAGAGTTTTCGATTGGAATCTTTGAAGAATTTCTTTTTTATTTTTATTTGGTAGACTTTTTACGATCAATTTTCATTGAGAATTATAAGTAAATTATTCTTGTGGTATTGTAACGCGAATAATAAGTGATTATCGTATGTTTGGTTCTAGCCGAATCTTACGTTTAAATCTACGGGGTAATGTCTTTTTAGCCTGCGGATCGGATCCGTCGTGTCAAGTAATCGAGTAACTAATGGGTTTTGATGGTTGTTAACTCTTATGTTATATCTGTTACTAAATTTTGATATTTCTTCTTTAACTGTAGGTATCTTAAGGTGGCGATGTATCGTTCCGTTGCCAATGTACCAAGGTGCATCTATCAAGGATCTTGGAGTTTTCGATTGGAATCGTTGAAAAATTTCTTGTGTTCTTTTTATTATTTGGATGAATTGTACAATAAATTCTCATTGAGAATTATAAGTAAATTATTCTTGTGGTATTGTAACGCGAATAATAAGTGATTATCGTATGTTTGGTTCTAGCCGAATCTTACGTTTAAATCTGCGGGGTAATGTCTTTTTAATCTGCGGATCTGATCCATCGTGTCAAGTAATTGGGTAACTAATGGGTTTTGGTGGTTGTTAACACTTATGTTATATCTGTTACTAAATTTTGATATTTCTTCTTTAACTGAAGGTATCTTAATGTGGCGATGTATCGTTCCGTTGCCAACGTACCAAGGTGCATCTATCAAGGATCTTGGAGTTTTCGATTGGAATCGTTGAAAAATTTCTTGTGTTCTTTTTATTATTTGGATGAATTGTACAATAAATTCTCATTGAGAATTATAAGTAAATTATTCTTGTGGTATTGTAACGCGAATAATAAGTGATTATCGTATGTTTGGTTCTAGCCGAATCTTACGTTTAAATCTACGGGGTAATGTCTTTTTAATCTGCGGATCTGATCCATCGTGTCAAGTAATTGGGTAACTAATGGGTTTTGGTGGTTGTTAAAACACTTATGTTATATCTGTTACTGAATTTGGGTATTTTTTCTTCAATTATAGGTATCTTAAGGTGGCGATGTATCGTTCCGTTGCCAACGTACCAAGGTGCATCTATCAAGGATCTTGGAGTTTTCGGTTGGAATCGTCGAAGAATTTCTATGTTGGAATTACTCGCTGTTCCCCATAGTTGGATCCCATAGGTTCAAACAGGTTTTAATATGGTGATCGAGAACGTAAAGCAATTTTCCGATAGGGCCCTTGTGAAAAGTGTTAGGTTGTACGAAAAGTTTTATCGAATTTATTTTGTTCTATCAAAATAAAGATCACAACGTTCGACAGATTAGGTTTCGTGTCTGTATAAATACGCGTTGTTGTAAAAGACGCGTCTGTAAAAGAAAGACACTTTTCGGACAACCTAATAATTTGTAACTTTCCCGAATATTCGACGTTTAGGTTGAAAGTCATCGATGTCTTGTAAAGCGTAAACCGAGGTACTTGAATATCGAAATGGATGGAGAGAAAAGTGGCTCTGTAAGTAGGAACGAGCTAAGTAGCGCATTCACGCTGGAAATTCGTATCGCGTCACTCCATTGAGGTCAGATTATCCCCAGCTAGGATTACGTAGGTTGCGCTCTTCAAGGCGAACAGCATTGTCGATGCACCACCAAATTTCAAAAATCTGACATATCACAGATAGGTATATACTTACAAATAACCGTACAATGCTCCATTTAAGGCTCATAATACATTCAATATGGATAATCCAGCGTTCTTTTCTCGTGTCTTGCACGCTTCATCGTAATACAATTTCGCGGATTGCGTCTTCCTAAAAATAAAGCTTGAGTTTTAAACCTTCCTTCGATAACGTTTTGCAAATTTTTCGTACGACGTGGAAAGTAGTTGAAAAGCGAACGAAATATCCATCGATCAGCTAGATTCGATTTTTCGCTGCGCGATTGATATCTTTGAAACGTAGATCGATACGAGGTAAACTCGTACGTTCAACGAAACGTTCGAGTACAGAGACAAATTGTTAGAAAAACGGAGTATCTTTTATAACGAAGATATCAAAATCCAATTTGTGGCTGTTTAAATGAAGGGAACAGAAGTTAGCGGATATAAAGGCACGGAAAACGTGTTTGTTGGTTTGTCGGTAAACATAGTTTTGTTATTTTTTAATATAAATTTACAAACATAAATAACTTTGTAGAAAGCAACGCGCGTAGCAAATAACAAAAAGACGTCGTTGGAGCAAGATTTTTTTAAAGTTGCTTTAAAAAACGATTTCGCGTAGAAGCGGTAAAACTGTTGGCAAAGCTGATCAGAGATCAACGAGGTTTCGTATGACAGCACTTTTGATCCTATTGTCCGCGTAACTAGGAATGACGTGCGAACGCGTCCCCCAGGATTCGTCATAGGATCCTGAGCGACTAATTTATGAAGCAGTAGTGTAGGATAGCCTTATTGTTGGATACAATTGTCATCCGCATTGTGCCGCTACTGTGACACAACGATCGAGCTGTTTCTCTTTGTTTGCTTGTTTGTGGCTTGTTCAAAGATCCAAGTTCTCCCAGCCTATGAACGACGTGCCCATAAAAATGTATCGAATTGTGCTTCTTCGATTTCTCCAGTTTCCGTGTGAACCTTTAAATTCGTGCAAACTTTCAAATTACATATTCAGCGCGGATTATTTTTTTAACTTCCGCGAGATCAAATTGAAAATGAAATTTAGTCTGAAAGCCGTCGTATAAATATACGTACTTTATCGCTAACAAGAAATTAAAAGAAACGAAAGAAACTGTGGATACCATGGAAATTGCAAAATGAATCTCGCAATGGACATATCGAAAATGAGTTCGAGAAGCGAGTCGAGAGCTGATCGAAATCGCGAACCAACAAAAATTAGCTTCGAACATCGTTTTTGATCGGAGGCCAAAAGTAAAAGATAAAGATGAGACTTCTTATGGTATAATCTTTGTAACTGGTATTGTAACAATTGCAGTTTCTGATCTTAACGCGATGAGTCTTGATCTTATTCGTATAAATAATTACGCGAAATGGAATGCTCTACACGTACAGCGTAATTGATCAAATGGTCGTGCGATCAGCTCGATCCATTGATATTCACCTTGATGTTTCGTTAAAATCGAATGTATTAGAAATCTGTCTCAAGAGATCACAGAGACGCCGTTATGGCCTCGATATAAACCACTTAAGTTGTCAAATCGCGTTAAACGGCTGTTTGCGATTGAGGAGAGAAACGTAAGAAAATTGATTGTCTTTGATAAATCGGTAGATGAAATAGAACGGACGTGAAATTAATGGAGTCGGTAAAATCATTGATCTTGGCATCGATATCGCTACCAAAAGAGGATAAAGCGATAAAAATTACTCTCATAATCAGTTCCGAATAGAAGTGTAAATCGCCGCTGGGCGTTCTAACGATCCATAAACGCCTCATTAATCACACGGTAGGTGCTCGTTTCTTGGCCCTGTGCAAGACGAAAGAGGACGCTAATAAGACTAATAAGAGACAGAAGTATATACATAACGTTTGCGGTGCCTAAAAGACGAACCTCTCCTTCTCACGATGGACGATAATAGAGCCACGAGCACGCCCAACTAATAGTAATAAAGTTAGAAACCGTGTCGTAAGCTACAGGACGGATCGTGGGATGAGCAGAAAACGCTTTGCGTATACGTCTATCAACAGAGACTAATACGGTAGTTGCGGAATTAGCGCAACGCGATTCGAAATTGTGAACTTGAGCCTGTACAGGCAGAGATGAAAGAGCTTGTCAGCATCCTTATTAATTCGTCGTTTTCTGGTATTGCTCGGCGAATAATAGAGAGACGACAGGCGATAACGGTAAAATCTCCGTATTGTAAGTGATTGATGATAAATTTATAGACTTGAAAAGACAAGAAGAAAATGCGTCGTTCCGTGGCGGAAATAAAATTTATCGTCAAGTCGCTACTGACTGGTTGAAACTTCTTACGAGCGTTATTAACGAGCGATCGAGACACTGAAAATTAAGAGAAACGAAAGCAAATAAGAATTCTCCACTTTGCATCGCAAAACTTGAGGATTTTATAGTATCAGCTTGTCCGGAAAGTGTCTTTCTTTTACAACGACGCATCTTTATACGAACATTCTTTTTCTCTTGTCTTTTTTATTTGCGTTTATTTTACGATCGATTCTCGTTGGAGAATTCTAAGTAAATTTATCTGACTAACTACTATGACTAATAAGCGTTTATAGTACGTTTGATTCTATTCGAATCTAGTGCTTAGGTCTAAGGTTAGCCTGTGGATCTGTTCGGAAGTGTCGAGTAGTTGAGTAATTAGAGGGTTTTGGTGTTAATCCTTTTTTGGATAATTCTTCCTTGACCGTGGGTATCTCGAGATCGTGACGTATCGTTTCGTTGGTGACGTACCAAGGCGCATCCGTTAGGGATCTTAAGGTTTTCGATCGGAATCGTTAAAGAATCTCCGTGTTGGAATTGCTCGCTGTTCCCCATAATTGGATTCCATAGGTCCAAACAGGTTTTAACATGGCCTTGTATAATGTGATTGTACTTTGCGTGTTTAATTTGAATCGTCGGCCGACGAGCCAATAGAATTGTTTAAATTTTGCTTCGAGTTGTTTGGTTTTATCTAAGATACGTTGTTCCCATGTCAATCTTCTGTCCAGAGTCATGCCCAGATATCTGACCGACTCTTTATCTGGAATAGGTACATTGTTCGTCGTTACCTGTGGGCAAGTTTGTTTTCGTAGCGTGAAAATTATGTGGCCAGATTTGTTTTCGTTTCTACAAACGCGAAACCTGATCCGTCGAACGTTGTGACCTTTATTTTGACAGAATAAAATTATAAATTACAAAACGAACGAAACTTTTCGGACGACCTAATACATTTCGATATCGATGTTTCTAAAAATATTGAAAGAGATAAAACATTTCGACCGAAAGTCGTACGTTTGTTCTTTTACCCTTAAGTTAAGGATTCAAACCGTCGACGATTTCCTGCGTTCCAATATGTTCGATATTTGTTCGTGACGCGTTTCGGTGAAATCACCAACGAAACGTTTAGAGACTCGCGATAACCCGCGACTACGAAAAGAACGCAAAGCGAGTTCGCGTACGAATGTAAAAGCGAAAGGTTCGTTTCGCCGTTGATCGCGTACAATGTATCGTATCGAGTGATGGATATTGGCTGCGCATAGATGAATACGTTTGGAAGAGCAGGGGTCAGCTTTAGTCTCGTTCGATTAGCATGAAGGAGCAAATAGAAAGCGCCAAATGATTTTTGTTCTGCACACGCGGTACACGATGCGACACAATACGAGCGATTGAGCGTAAGGGATGAGAGGTGGATCAGTGTCTGCCCCTCGTGGTGGCAGGAAAGCTTTCCTCTTCGGTTTCTGTGTGGTAAACACGTTGTGTTAGTAAAAGTAATGATGGCCCATCGTGCGATTGATTTGTGGCTCCATTAAGTCGGGGCTCGACGGTTTCACACCTGGCGGATCTCCTCTTCTGTCAAGCGCATCCTGCTATCGTTCGATAAATCCGAATTATTTCTCCTTCAGAAATTTCTTTGCACGGAACCGCAGGCAGCGACACTTTCTCCCTTTCGTGCCTATTCTATCTCGATTCGTCCATTGTAAATTAATTTCCGACCATCTTCTCGCGTGCTCGCGTATCGTCATACATATAAGCGAGCGTGCATTTGCTTTAATCGTTAGAAAATTGTTGCAAAAATACCGAAGAATCGTTCGATATAAAATTTTTGCAATTACTTATACTCCGAGACTGCACTACGACGGCACTGCGTTTCGATGGGAAAAGTGTAATTTTAAGGAACAACGAGAATAATCTCGAAAATTAAAAAATAAAAATAAATTTACCGAACCAAAGTTACGATCGCGCGATACGGATAAAAAAATGTAAATTTTGACCAGTTGTAAATATTTGCTACGATTTGCACAAAAGTGGACTTCGTTTCGTCACTTGCTTACGCGACATGATGTCCTCGATTGTGCTCGGAGGATTGAGACGAACAAGAGGCACCAGATGCAACTAATTTTTTAAATTCACCGTGACCGTCTCGTAAGGAACCTTCTGTAAGCTTTTCCTCCGACATATTTCCCTCGCATTTTTTCGGAACATGGTTCATCCTGCCTTTCGGGGTAAGTCCTGGATGAATTCTCAACGAGTATTCAGGAAAATTCGTCATCCACCGCAGGAGTCACTATCGCCGATAATCTATTTATCGCGTGCATAATCGTCCTCTTACAATGCTTATGGGATTGTTATGGGATGGCCCGCTTTACCCTCCGCTACGAAGCTGTGACTCTGTCATCGAATTTTACAATGTTGCATATCGAGTCTTTTTTCCCGTAGTTTGAAAATTAAACTCGATACGTTTATAAAATAAATTAAATTCCATGTCTCTTTTTATCCATTTATATATTTATATTTATAATTTGTCATATAGCAACAAATAGGAGTTCTCCATACGTAATTCAGTCATATGGAGTGAAACTATATTTTACAGACGTTTACGTTTAATTTGTACTTTACGATTTGTCCAACTGGACATTCGGTAATTTTATCTTGTTTCAAGGTGCACAAAAATTTGTTGTCTCGCAACGATAAAAATGTACCTGTTTTATCGTGTTATGTATATATATAATATATATATATCTTCACTTTACAATTATTCGTCACGTACAAATTCCTTTCTATTACAATTTTTTTTTTTTATTTGCGTTTATTTTACGATCGATTCTCGTTGGAGAATTTTAAGTAAATTTATCTGACGTGATACTATGACATGATTAATAAGCGTTTATAGTATGTTTGATTCTATTCGAATCTAGTGCTTAGGTCTAAGGTGTTTTTAGCCTGCGGATCTGTTCCGACGTGTCGAGTAGCTGAGTAATTAGAGGGTCTCGGTGGTTGTCAACTCTTGTGCTACGTCTATTGCTGAATTTTAATATTTCTTCTTCGACCGTGGGTATCTCGGGGTCGTGATGTATCGTATCGTTGGTGACGTACCAAGGTGCGTCTATTAGGGACCTTAAGGTTTTCTATGTTGGAATTACTCGCTGTTGCCCATTGTTGCTTTCTATTACGGTGATGTATGAAACTATATTTTTAGTATGTAAGACGATAAAACTTCGTACTCTGTATTGATACTCTACGATACTCTATAACACGATGAAACAGGTATATCTTTATCGTTACAAGACAAACATTTTAACAAGAATAACAAGATAAACAAAAGAAACAAGATAAATTTACTGAACGTTCAACTGGACAAATTCCAAAGTACAAATTAAGTAATAAAAAAGAAGCTTTGAAACAACCGTAAACGTCTGTAAAATATAGTTTTACTCCACACGCCTGAATTACGTATAGAGAACTCCGATTTGTTGCTATATGACAAATTATAAATATAAATATACAAATGGATAAAAAGAGACATGGAAAATTTGTTTAGAAGAGATAATTTAAAATTTATTTTATAAACGTATTGAGTTTATATGACAAATCCGTTGTCACAGATTTTTAACGGTATAAAATTCCATTCGTTAATCCGCACGATAATCTAATAACGTAACTGTGATTTTTAGCAAATAATTTATACTATATGAAAACATATGATACACAAGCGTCAGACTACAGACTCTCGATACGACAAACATTCAATTCTAATTATCGACAAAAACGTGCGTAACAACAAATACGTATGCGAGAGAAAGTTTGTTAAACGATCCTTATTAAGGAAAGAGGAATATCTCTTTCAGGCTACTAATTTTTTTCTTTCGATAAGGAAGAGAGAAAAGGCAGCGGCGAAGTGCAAATAAAGATATCATGGATTTCGGTGAACGGCGGAGGTTGCCGTGGTGTACTCTTTTCAATTCTCCTCGTCTCCACGGTCTCCCTATAATCCCGAGGTAGGCTCTACCTGCGCGTATAGCTGTAGCGGCAGCTGCTCTCTAATTGAATTATCTAGTTTCCAATTCGACGCGGAGATTTCGTCCGAAAGGGCCGACGAAAAGTCATGATGACTAAATATTGAAAAACATGCCAGAGTATTGTCGGCGCGGACCCCTGACTTCTTTCTTCTTGAGGGCGGGGCTGTCGATTTGTGAGACCTTTTGTTTGTGGTGGTTGGTCTTTATGCGAGATCCAGATGCTCCTGGCAGAACAAGCGACACGGACGATGGTGGTTGGATGCTGATGGCAACGAAGAAGTCCGCGACGACGATGGTGGTGGCGTTAGCATCCGGTATTTTTCCAGGTATGAAAAGGCAGCGCGAGAAACGTTGCCAGTGAATTCGATTTGTTTACTCCAGTTTGGTAAAGCTTCGACGCGACGTCGTGAGAGCCTTTTTGTATCGAGGAGAGCTTTCTATCGAAACACGTGGCCTGGAGTAAAGGAATTTTTAACGTTATCATCGATAATGTTATATAAAACCTATTATATTATTTATATGTACAAGGGCTATTATTTATAAAATAAAAGAGAAGAACGTGGATTAAACGTGGATTAATATCACCTAATATTCTCGATATATGGGCGAATGTCGGCGAATAAATACGCGTTCGATAAATATTTCAACGCATCTTAAAAAAAACGAATACACTCTAAATAGGATTGTATTTGTTACTTATAATACCAGGTACTGATAATTTCTTTTTGTGTAATCTCGCACGATTCGCAGACGAACGTCTGACAAATAGGTACAGCAACAACAACAACGGACAGAGTAAGTTAAAAATTGCAATACGCGAGTAACAAGTTGCAGATTTGAAAAGAAGGCGTTGTTCGGTGAAGTTAGGGGAAACGGCGGGTGGTCGAAGAATACGGTTGTAAATTACTGATGTTCATTGCGTCACGGTTAAACATGCCGGATTTACGGAGAGACGATGAAAAAGAAGAATTGCCGCGTGGAGCAACGTAGTTTTGTACCGATCCCTTTCCAATGTTCGCGAACAATGGATGTCTGGAGCAATAGTTAGCTGGTGAACGAAAAAGACGCATTTTTTCCTCTGAAGTCGCATGCCTCTTCTCGGAGACTGGTACGTCGCGTCGTTCGACCTGTTACACATCGAAACTGATTTTTAGCGACAGCCGTGACAGTACGGATAATATCGCGTTGTAAAATACTAATAGCCTATCATGACACGAGTGTCTGCTTGCCATTTTTCGCCTTGCCGGTGCTAAACGGCCACACGCTTCTATATATTCAGGTACATTAGCAAGGAAAATTGTAAGAACCGCTGAGACTGCACGCACCTACTTATAATTAACCGACATAAAATTCTTAACATTAACGGATACGTAAGGTGTTTCTCTGATTCTGCGAATGTAACGTTAGTGTGGTATCGTAAATAATTATGATTAGTTATTATTAACAGTAAATGGATCGAACAGATGTAAATTAAACAAAAAACGATGATTATTTAACACGAACTAATTGCAACAAACTTATAATAATTGAAAACAATTAGACAATTAATTAACAACTCTCGTCAACGCAGATTCAACTCTCTCTCTCTCTCTCTCTCTCTCTCAACAACGCTAACAACACTATCTCCGGTTTCTCAACTCGTACTGCTGTTAATTCGTTTATGTCCCATGGCAATCCCTTGTCTTTTGTCTTAGCCTCGTATCTTTTGTCTTAGCGCCACCACGTGTATGCTCAGCGACCGCTTGTTTATAATTCGAACGACACCCCTTCCCCCGGCCCCTCGTCCACGACACTACAATAATAGATACGTAACGTTAGATGTACGTACGTGTCATCGATCATTCGCCATGTGTATCGCTGCATGGGAAAACTTCTCGAGACAGAGTTACGTTATTTCGAGGAGCATGGCGGACTCTCTGTGTACATTTTTAAATTCGTTTGAGCCGTGTCTCGTTACGGATAATTGGGTGAGACGGGTGGTGGATTAATTTGTCGTAATTATCGGATCGATTTGCGAGACCGTTGGTACGAACAACGGAGGGAAAGGGAGGAGGCCGAACGAGTTTCGGTAAAGTTGAAAAAAAGAAAAAACGAAACGGTCCGTGTCGTGTGTCGGTAAACCCGGAAACTCGATGGGCGCATCAAGGGTTGAACTTGATAGAAAATCGGGCAAGGCGTTGAATAGATTCCATTTTGATGGAGAAGAGTGTCGGTAGGTTGGCCGACGTGGAAGAAGGGAGGCTGACGTCGGTGCAAAGATTTTGCGCATTAACAGCGTCGAGGGAAAAAAGAGGGTGTTGCCCGATATCGTAGGTTTTTACAGGACCGAAGCATGGCAGCTCGGCCATTTATTATTTCCCGCCACGCACCAGCGTCCCAACAATACCGTCCATTGACAATTTCTGCTTCACACACGACGCCGCGCACCGCGACGCTCCGCCCACGATCGAACTACAGAGAGAGCCGACGAGCTCTCGTCCCGACAGAACCTCTGTCGCTCTCCTTTGCCGACACCGATCTTTCGGGGAAAAGATCCCTGTTCGGATCTCTTACTTCGAACCCGCAACGCCTTCTTCTCCGCGTTCTTGATAAATATTTCCTTTCCAAATCTCCTTCTGTTAGGAAACAGAACGCTTCTGTTCCCCTTTCTTCACCCCTTATCGTTTCCTATGTAAAACAGATACGACGAAGGTGGGCCTATCGACCAGCGTTCCATTAGTCTCCGACTGTTCGCATCGAAACCGTAAATTAGCCTCCGCAATCGCACGGAACAGTGTCCGCAGTCCAAAACAAATCGCACGCACAGTTTGCCGTGAAACGAGTGCGTCTGATATCAGCGCGATCGCTGATAAAGCGCCAATATGCGATTTTTTAAACTGTCTATACGAAGACCAACGACCGCGTTATTTGTGAGACGATCTAACAGAGATAGAAGCTGAATTTGATCTTTTAGAAGAAAATATCGTCTACGAAAGGAGAATACCGGAACCGAAAGGAGGGAAAATCCGTTAGGGAAGTAAATCGAGAGGAAGTGTCCTCGTGTCAGCGTGTTGCCGTAACCTCGGAAATAAGTACTTGTCGTAAATCAAGAGCACGGTCCATCGCTTCTACGGCATTCCTTTACTCGATCTATAGTTTCTTTTATGTATTGTGATCGTTTATGATTTGTTTGATGCGCAATGTATTGTGTCGGCCTTAGTTAATGCGTCTGTTAATTTACGACCGGATACCTTGGTCGTAACACGCTTTAACGCTACAAACTACCACACGACTCTCGTTGTATGAAATATTGCTCCCATGTTTGGATACTAAAAAATGCCTAACTACCTTGAAACGAAAATATAGCGGTAATTTCGACCGTAAAATCGGACGAATCTTCCTTGAGAACGATACTTTGCTGGTGATTCGGTAACAACTTGGTGCAACCATCGCGTAGCGCCATACACCGATAATTACAGCGATTTAGTAAAAGCCAAAGTAAACATAGAAATTGGGAAATTAATTTACGGTCTACTTAGAAAAGGATTTAACGTTTTCTTAAGTTTTGCATTAAAATCGATACCGTGCCTGCAGACAAATCAAAGTATCGGTAAATAATAATCTTACTAAAATGCAATTAGTAATCGTTGACGAATTCCTATCTATTGTAAAAACATATCGAGTCAAATTTACTAAATAGAAATTGTAATCAAAGGATTGTATCTATATAAGGAAATACGCGATTTTTTAATCGAAAACCCTGTCGAAACCCCATGGAAGCTGGCAAGTATATGACGGGTTGCTCGTCGATAGGCGCCCCCAGGAAGCTACGTTTCTCAAGCTTCGTCGTCGAACTATCGCCGCTTTGTCGATTAGAGTTGCAATTCCAAAGCATCCTACAGAAAATTTACAAAATTCCACCGCATCAAATATCTGGCTAACGCGCATCGAACAACAAGGGTACGAGGCAAATACGACAGACTCTTCGTTTCGCCGTACTCTATTTTACGTTGCTTTACTGTACTTGTTAAACAATGATCCGTGACGATGCTGAGAAATAAAAGCTTCGCAGAGTGCACGAAGAACCCTTGCACCTAGCTCGTGCGCTAAGCACAATGGCGCCATATTGTGAAAATATTGATTACGATTCGCCAACAATGGAGACAATGCCGTCGACTTCGCTGCCGTAGCGACACTTGAAAAAAAGAGCTTCTTCTCAAGTACGTCTCGTAGGCCTCACGGCGTCGTGTTTCCTTCAAGTTGAATCCCTCCTACGATGAATATATTACACGGGATTTGTTGTAGCAGGTAAAAATACTCGAGGTGCTTCTAAAAATTACAATATCGAAATAATTGACGTTTCTAGATTTATGTTACGTACATATACCCCATTTGCATCATGGCCCTAATTAAGAGGACTGGTCCCCATGATCGCACGCGGTCGGTCGTAGGTGCAGCGAATGATATCCGAATTCTTCATGGAGTTTATCGAAAATTTACCGTACAAAACGATTGGCAGACAACGTTACTTCGCGAACATCGCGTCTAACATTCTTTGTAACAGAGGAAAAAAGGAAAAATTATTTATTTTAGAAAAAAATTATTTAGATTAAAATGGAAGTAAAAAAAGGAGTCGCAGCGCACGGATTAATCCGCACTTGGATGCGAATGGGATGCCGATGACTAAATTTTTCTTTTTTTTTCTTTTAACGTGGAGAAATCCTCACGGACACTCGCTGCTGCGTCGCAACAACCGAGTAGTGTCGGACTCTTACCGACTAAAACTCCACGGTGGTCGTCCTGACGTTTGGTAGAAGTGCCCCGGATTCCCTTGCGAATTACTACCAAGGGGCACCCCTCAAAAATTTGGTAAGTGCCGCCGAAAGGCGACAGTGCCTTACCATTTATATGTGTTCCATCCTTGTCTAGAGGAGTGCTAAACGTCTCTCCTTTCGTACTATACATACCGATGACTAACTAGAAGAATCGCAACATCGACTAAGATATACCTTAACTACAGGTAACGATGCTTCGTATTCGTATTAATGCAAATTATTAGTTCGTTGATTAATTATTTGCTACGCAGGTATGTTCAATTCACGTTATAATTTAGAATATTAGGGTATGGAATTTTACGAAACGTCGGAAAATAATCTTTCGCTAGTAGAAGGATGTAAATAAAATACGAGCGAGTAGCGTTCCATATTTTCTCGTATCGTTCAATGATAACATTTCGAGGTATTTTGCGCGAAAGTTGTGGACGGGTAGTTTATCAAATACTGGCTTTGTTTGCGAGGGGAAAGTCGGGAGAAGCGGAGTGACGCGCGCAAGTGGGTAAAATATAAAACAGCAACGACAGCATTTAAATATTTTTCACTCTCGAAAGATCAAACAGATAGGTGGGCCGTTCGCTTCGTGCTCGCCAATAAGCCGTCCAAGTACTCGAAGAACTGTTCACGTGCTTGTACGTGTCCAACTTAAATTTGCTGACGAGCCTTCGGGCATTCTCGAATGACAAAAAGCGGGATGAAAAGAACGCAGGGACAAAAATACCGAAACTTTCCAGTCGAGTAGACAACGAATTAAATACCGAAGTAAAAAAATTAGTTCGTCGAGTAAAAGGACACGTACTTTTCTACTCGAATAAGACAAATTTAATCTTTGCGCATATCGTATCGTTGCGCGGAAAGTGACGCAATTAAAAAAAACGCGATTTTTCAGTTATCGCTGTAAAAATATTGCAGTTATCGCTGTGAAAATATTGTTCGACCAATTATATCGAACCAAGATATTTGCAACGTATAAGAGACATTTTACGTGTCTCTTAGTTGGATAGTATACGATACTGTCTCACGATCCGCCTGCTTTAATTTCATCCGATCATCTTGACTGTAAGAATACGATCAAATAAATATAGTTTTATCGTCGTAGATAAATATGGTATTATCGACCGATATATTTTCTCAAGATCTCTAAAGGATCTGCAAAATACCCCGATTGAAAATGTCCCCGAGATTCGAATGTATCTTGATCCGATATAGCTGAACTCTTTCAAAGTGAAACGTTGAGGAACGGGGCGAGCCACGACGAGCGCGTAGTAAGGGAAAATAAAATCGCCGACGAAGAACGAAGAAGGGAAGATGTATGTACGATTTTTTACGGCGATTCTCTGGAATCAACGAGCCATTACGAAAACGGTCGGCCTCCTCTCCGCCCCAATGCCAACAACAAAACGCCTCTCTGGAGCTGGCGAAATGCTTCTGAATCGAACGAATTTCGAGTTTCGTGCATGTGAAACGCAAAGATATATGTATGGTGCGTGTACGTACGCGTAAGAGCACGAGCAAGAGGCAAACGAATGCACGCACTCGCTCGAGGGACTAAATTGATCGAACTCGTTTTGTTTGTGGTCACTCTTAAAACTCGAGTGACAAAGAATCATGCTCCCCTAGCGCCGATATGTTCGTTTCCAACGTTTTTCTTTTTGCCCGCTGGCTGTTTCCCCTTTGTTAACTTGTACGCTCTTTCTCGCATTTCGAAAACGTGAGACTATTGTTCTCCCTCTTCTTCTACCAGCCGAACCGTGTTCTCTTCCGTAAAATTTTCAGCACACGCGTTCTTTCTCCTCTTCTTCCTCCTCCTCCCCCTCCACCCCTTTACCATCGCGCTTCTTCTCTCGGATTTTTTACAGCGAACCGTATGGCGAATATATATACTTATTTATTTATTCCCAAATTTATCACGGTGTCACGAATTTTCTACGCCTATAATCAAAAACAATAGACCGAAGTCTAAAGTCTACGTTTTTTTTTTTTTTTTTTTTTTAAATATATAACAATGATCTATCGCATATAACAAAAACTTTATTCGAATCGTTAGAATTCGAAGGTATCTCGAATAGAAGACGTATTATTAATAAATAGAAAATTTGCGTTAATTTCTGGCCGATATCGATACCATTTCGAGCTTGTGGAACGATGGGATTCAAACACGGACAACTGATTCATTATCCTACTCTTGTTTCATTATTTTCGCGTCGTTCTAATTTGTACTTTTTTCTCGGATCGTTTCAAAGTCATCGTATCATAGTTTATTGAACTGCTCTTCATATCGTGTACAACGTCACATTGTGTTACAAGAGGCTGATAATAATATGCAAAAAGATATCAACGATATCGAAATAACCTTCGTGGCGATCTTCTTTCATCCTGCGCATCATGCAGATTTTGAAACATGTAGCAGCAATCTATGTGTAACTATAGAATATAAATTAGATTTTTTTTTTTTACTATTATTTAATTTGTACTTACGATTCATCCACTTGGACATTCGGTAGATTTTTCTAGCTTAATTGCCAAATAACATGTGAATGGCTTACCATTTTCGAGTTTGTCTGTTTTATTTCATATA
The DNA here is from genome assembly GCA_037178635.1 of Bombus dahlbomii. Taxonomy (NCBI): domain Eukaryota; kingdom Metazoa; phylum Arthropoda; class Insecta; order Hymenoptera; family Apidae; genus Bombus; species Bombus dahlbomii. Next base: position 13,971,115 of record CM074109.1, on the reverse strand, counting down.
AATTAGACGTTGGCAGTGTAGACGCATCGAAGAACGCCAAAGCGTACCATGTAGATTTGAGCCAACGAAATGGTACAGATAAAATGGAAAGTGGAGAATATTTTCCCAAAGCTGATATAATAATCGTTACAATAAAAGTACGCATAGAAATATTGGTATTATTTAGTACAAAATCTATAATGATCGGTTAACTACGTTCTTTAAAATAGAACTTATTATAATGAAGTAGTACTCATTCAGAAAATATAGCTGTAATACTTATCTTATCGTGTACGATTAGCCAACAATATTCGTTTCAGTGAACACTGGTCGTGTTAAAGTGTGCTCGCCTACTTATGTACACTCGCATGTTTTATAAAACATATTCGAAATCAGTGTAAGAAGTTTACATAAGATGCCCGAAACGAGCAAAGCCAATCATTGAAATTTAAGAAGTGTCGCCGCTCCGTCTTCTTACTTTAGTCGGTTCGTTCAGTCAGCAAGGTACACGTTACGAAGATATTTAAGAGTAGATCTCCACAAGTGTAGGCTGAAAAAGAAAAGATGAGCAGTAAAGATTTGTGGATACGCGACGTGATTACAAGTTATGGATTGTTAACGCTTATTTTTGTTACCATGGTGATCTTAATATTGCGAAAATGGCCAAATTTGAGACAGTACGTTTACAAGGTTCACTTAACCGGATTCGAAGTGGAGTGTGCGGAACTCATGGTACCTTATAAGAAGCATTTATTCAAGTCGTTACAGTACATTGTTTCAAGCGACAAGGTATTACGATCCATGGGTTGCATACGTCTGCTTGAGATTGGCGTTAAAACGGGTGTGCATTCCATGTACGTACATTACTAATGGTTAATATCGTAATGTTCTACTTAAATACGTACTTTGCTTCGGGATTAATTGATACATGATAGTACACTGAGATTTTTTCGTGATTAACTTTTTGTTCCTGTTTGCGAAACTGATCTTAATATTAAAAATACTAATTCATTGTCACGAGATGAATTATTGAAATTAAACGACGTTCTTTAGTCGTGGTACGTCTAAATCTTAGCGAAAGTAAAGAAGACTTACTCGTCCAGCAATTATCTTTTATTTATGCCAGCAGTTTAACTCGTTTCAATTGTTCCTTCCAAAAATACAAATGGACAGTTGGAAAGTTGTTTGGAATTCTTATCTTTGTACTGCTCGTATTATCCGTGATATTTTAGATACGTATGTAACAGAGCTACATTACGATATTTACTTTACTTAGAATAATTAAATGAACACATACTACGAGCATCAAGCATTAAGCGCAAAGACTGGAAGATATTGTACGTTGAACGTTCCTCGCAAGTGGGTCAAATTTTAAGATAATGAAAGGAAGAACAAAAATATTTTAATAATAAATCGCGTATTAACAGCGTACTGCTAATTATAATTTTACGTGATAAAAGATCGTTGTATGCAGCAAAAATGGTAATGAGTAATAAAATGATAAAGAGTATACGTATTATTTCGACAACTTTGCATCAACGTATCATTGTACCGTTAAATATAAATTATAAATTATAAGAGGCAAAGATACTTCGTTATTCGATATAATTCTTATTCTTCCATATACGCGCTGTCTAAGCTTCGTCTTATCATCGTTGTACCAAAAACGGGCAGCAAACGTACTTATATGCATACATACGTGATACGATCTTATGTCAATTTCGCTCTCGAAATATCGGGACTAAATGGAAACCTAAGCGATTGTCCGAAGTGTTGAAGTGTGAGATTTTAAATAACCAAAAATGACTTGCAAAAAATAATTCGATAGAAGATGATAAAATTAATTTTGAATAAAGAAGATATAAATAGATATAAATTTAATATGTAATTTAAAAATTCATAAAAAGATACATAAATTACGCTTCTTTGATACAATATCAACGTAATGCAGGATAAAGTTACAATATACTTCGTATTAGGAAATAACTGTATTTTTTCACAGAGGATACACAATATCGTCTTATGTTATGTTATTTCTATATTAATATACTACATATTTAATAACGTTGGAATCATAGAACTCGTATCCTACGAATGTTTTGATGAGCGTCGATCGTGTCACATAGCGTAGCTGTAGTCGTAAATTACACGAGTATAAATTGCGAGGGGAAATTCTTTTATCGGTAATATTGAAATGCAACGATATTTCTGTTTTTATTATTAGACGTAATACAAAAGTTTCTGTGAAAATCGTGTCTGCCTTAACATTTACTCTCTTTATTAAAATGTCACAATATGTATTTCCGAATGTCCTAGTAAAATGCAAAAGACCATCGGCGATTAACATTCGGCAGCTGATAGGATCACGTTATCGTCTTAGGTTAATTCATTTCTTGCTGTATAATTCGGTATGCATAGGTATGAACGTAACATGACTCAACTATACCAAAGTTAAAGTCGATTAGATTATTCCTCTAAGGTATTATACACGTATCTATGCAGTACTGTTTTATAAAAGTACGCATCAAAGTAACGTGGATATACATGGATTAAGCTTAAATCTTACAGGTGAAAATATACAATTTTACTCGGACAGTACGCGCTTGATCGGAGTTGACCGAAATCTAAAACTACCTGAATATTTGATAAACGGGAATCGTTCTTGGCAATTCTCGCATATCATTATCGAACGTTTCATAGTTGGCGATGGTAGCTGTTTGAAAGAGGTACCCACTGGATATGTAGACGTAGTTGTGACAACAAGATCGTTATGCTCGGTGAAATCGCTGCGGTCGACGCTTCGAGAGATCCACAGGGTATTAACGCCGGTAAAATAATAATTAATCAACTATACTATATTATATTATTATATTATACTGTATACATGATACATACTAAATTTTATTAACGTATTAATCGAAGGCTTTCGATATACACCGTGTCTTTTAACTTAAAAGATATTAATATTTCTATCTATTTACAATCAATGAGGACCAGCTGTTAATTATTAATGATTATCATATATACATTATGTATACACACGTGTATATATAGATAAATTCTAACAAAATAGGTAAAGTTTAAATAATGCTAATGATATTCGTTTATTTAATATTTTATTTGTTAGTAAGATTAAGAAATCTAAATTTCAGATATTATACATACATATATATAGTAGTTTGCGATTAGATATGATCGACCATGTACATATTTTACATAATTATAAATAACAGATTACATATTCGCCATCGTACATTTCATTGTAATCGTCGTGAAAAATCCGTGACCCAAGCAACCAAAATAACTTGACAGAAGTATGAAAACAAACTTTACGATTTGTCCAAAAAGCTTAGAATCGATGGTTGAATAACTTTAAACGATCGAAAACGAGTATCGCGAACGTTTCTGGATAATGTATAATTTAAAGAGACTTCGACCATCATCTTCGAGCGATTTCTACTTCGTGATAACGCGAAATCGTAAAAACCGGGTTACCACTGAATTAAAAAAGCATCGTTTGACCTAAAAATTGTAAATCTTGCCTTATCCGATATATTCGGCAAAAGTGTTTGGTTAACAGAAGGAATTAAAAAATAGATCGATAATCTCGTTGTTTTGAAAGACAATATTTTTCTTTTTTCGCCACCACATCCATATGTTACTTATTTAACAAATAATCCGAATTGAAAGACAAATACTTTTATCAAAATTATTATCACATTGTCTTTATATTGCTTTTTCGGACAAAAACCGTAAGAACATGATTGCGCTTTAACAATAATTTGCATTATATTCTAAGCTTTCGATTTTACAGTAATATAAATATCTTTAACTTTAAATATGTATAAATCCTTACACCAGTATAAAAATATAACAATGTTATTGGAATAAACAGTATTATTACTTAATATTCAAACTTCTGGTGTGAACGATATTACAAATTCTTGCAAATATTTACATCATAATTTTCGAATCATCTATTAAACATTACAAAGGGTAAATATCGTATTTGTGTGAAGAGTAAATATTGCATGTTAGCGATTTTATATATTTTCGCACATTATGTGCGTTGGATGCATAAAGATCTACTTATTATTTTCCAATCATGCTTTTCTTCGTCTTTCTATACATACATGTACATACGTATATACATATAAATATATATGTCATATATATGTATTGTATATATACATAATTCAATTTTGTATACATAATTAAATACAAAAATGCGAATTAATATTATCAGCAGATATTATATATATATATATATATATATAAATATTTTATCTAACTTGTGTTGTTCTTTGTTACAGGGTGGTCAATATTTATTTATAGAACATGTACCTGAGAATGAGGGAACGTTTGTACGATGGTTGCAAAAAGTGTTATCACAAACAAAAATATGGCCATCGCTTTTTGGAGGTTGCCACCTAGATGTCGATCCTATTATGGATATTAAAGATGTTGGTTTTCATCATGTTACATGGGATATATTTACTCTTGACGGTTACGTATCCCACCCTTTTCATTTGATTCTTTCAAGGCAACATATATTGGGCGTAGCGATTCGATAGTTAAACTTGACAAAATGAACAAAATTACAAACATTTACATATATATATATATATATATAAAATAAAAGCATGCATATATTAACAAATTGATAACGTATGGAAGCAGAGATAAAATTAATTACTAAAATGAAATTAGCATCTGTAAGTACACTGTATTCAAACAAGTGTACCTACATACTTATAATATCAATGAATTCGTAAATAAAATGTTATTCATTTACGAGGTATAACTTTCGCAATATGTCCTCCACGTATCGTCGTAATCGTTCACTCTTTTACCTTTGTTCGTAAAGGTTTCGTCGTACAGTAAGTAACTTTGCAACAGTTTAAAATCATGAAGCGAGGTGCCACGTTCTATTTACGCGGATTATTTCACGTGCCAAGGAATAATTTCCTGTTTTCTCGCTAATATGAAACTACTCTCTTTCTATCTGATTCCGAAATATAAATAACATCGATGTAAGAGTCAATGGAAATTTAAGATCATTTTCCAAGAGAACGCAACCCATTTGCAAGAGATTCCTCGGATTCCTTCGAGACTTTTCTTCTTCGGGACTAGTGTTACGCGATACGAATTTATGGATATATGAAACCAAGCAACGTAAATAGAGATAAGCAAGACAGAGGAATTCAATAGGACAATTCCATAGGAATCAATGACACCGTCAAATATGTTGACACTGGAAATCCAGGTCAGAAATTAAGACGCACGAATTTGAAGTGATACTCAGATAGAATGCAAATAGAGTTTTATAAAGAACTGCTTCTAAACGTGAACATAACATAGGAAAAATGATGTAAATTCGAGCAGACGTTGCTATAGAAGAATGGCAATCAATTGGACGCGAAGAGCTGCGGAGGTATTACTCTGATATTTACAATTCTGAAGACATGTGTGTACATCGGTATTGACAAATTGGAGAATCACGAATTCGTGTAAGGAAACTCATATTGTTTCGGAATTCGTTGATCAGGTTCTGAAGCGAAGACAGATTATGCGAGTTTGTATTAAACCTGTTTGTACTAAACACCAAGATAATACTGGAAGTAAAAGATAAAAAGGAAAATTACATATGACAATGTTCATAGATTCTCGAAGAGCATTCGTGAACTCGGTATTATGGAAAAAGTTATTTGACATGGGCTTGAGTTCACGAATGATAAGGCTGATAAAAAAAATAGTATGAAGAAACAATGACGAGGGTCAAGACAACGGGTGGAATGAGAATAAAGGAGATGCATGTCTCAGACTCATGGAAGACTCATTGAGCACGACTCTATATTCCTTACTCGTATACGATACTGATGACTTTTTCATAAAAAGGGGATACCAAAAAATAAACAAACAAATGGAACTGTCGCTGTTTGAAGACGTAATATGAAAAAGCTGAAAACACGGAAATGTAAACATCTTTGAACTGTATGGAAAAGAAAAGAATTGGAAAAACTTCCTGCAAATTTTGATTATAAGGAACACATGTACAAGAGACAGGATGCTTAGCAAACTATACTCAAGCAAATAATAATAATAAAACTATATAATAACTTTGGGTCTAGAATAGAACATGTATAAAAAAACAGTTTATTGTTATATTTTAATATAATTTGTTATAAAGTATGATAGAAACGAAACATTGATTAATTGCAAATAATAAATTAATGATTGAAAGTAAGAAATTAATCAAAATATATATATAACAAGAGCAAGAAATATATAATAGTGCTTTATATGTATGTAAAACATGCAATATAGAGAATCAAATTCTTCATTTAACCCTCCGTCCAACCTAATTTTTAACCTTTGTTATGTATATCATCTGCATGCTAAGTCGTTAAAGTTCAGACACCTTTTTTAATTTTTTTTATGTTTGAGAAGCCTCGAAAATTCTTAAATACTCCTGCTTTCTAGAATATCATCCAGTAGTTTTAAAATAAAAATATTTCAATATTACTTGTTTCTAATTAATTCAAATGCAGTTAATTTCTATATAAATATGCTACTTATATTAATTTTTACATTTTTACAATTCGTTGCAGCGATAATAAGTTCCTTGTCAATTTTTCCACACTTTTTACACGTTCACTTAAATATCTAAACTTTGGAACCTATTACATTTAACCATATTACTATTTTCTATCAAAAACTTGAATCATTATTTGAGAATACAGGTTAACGTATTGCCAAAAAAAGACGGCTGTGGTCGTCACGAGCAATTGCATTTAGTGTCGCCTACAAAAGAAATGTGAGGCAAAGGATTAAATATATCACATGTGTACGTTATTACTATAAGATAGATGTATAGGACATTTTTCTCATAAACGGTGATGGAACAAGATGAAAAAGGAAAGATACAATAACATATATAAACATTGCAAATATAGAAAATTAATATACGTTGTTGTATCGCTGATAAAACATTGTATAAGTTTTTCTTCTGTCATCCTTTCTTCGTATTTGTCATTTATGAAAAAAATACGGACTAACATTAACGAGAATATGCTGTATATAATATCTATTCTATATTAGTTTAATCTTATTCTACATCACCAGCATTTACTTCTGCACATATAATTATTGCTGCAACGAGTTAAATGCATTACATTTTGCTATATATACCAAGAAATCTTTTTTTTTTTTTTTTTTAATATTGTAACTATAAATTACTTTCTATTAAGTTATTCTTTGTCATTTGAAAATAAATTATTAGACGAGCAATGCCATAGTGTCAATGGTTCAGGATCAAAATTTTTGTTTTAAGACATAAAGATTTGCTTTTGTTTTCTATAACACTCATCTTGAATAATAATTTAAATTTTCAATTTCAGTTACTGCTTTACGTAACTTTTAATTATAATCTTCTTCCACCAATAAATAACATTGTTACAAACACTCTTCATTTTTCATTAGGCTTAAATTTTCTTCTTTTTTCTTAAACCTTCCATCTTTAATTATAGAGTCTGAAAGTAACTTATTTGATAAACTAGTTGAATTCATACTTGAAACTGTAAATTTTATTATACTATTCCTTGTTTCTTCTAATTTATCCACTGTACTATTGAACTTTTCATTCAATACTTTATAATATTGTCTTAATTTTAATTTTTGCATATCTTCTGAACAATGTACAAGTTTCATAAATTCATTATCTTCATCAGAGGAAAACGAGATATATGATTTCTTTTTATTCTTATTCATACATTCGTTACTTCTTTCAAGAACTACATCTGATTTGTTGAAAGGTGATGCTATATCATTTATATGACGTACATCTTCATTTATATTTGAAGATTCCGAATTAGTCTCAAAAGAATTATTTATACTATGTAGCTTTGTAAATTGTCTTTTTCTTGAATCACGCTTACTCTTAAGATTGCTTTTATTGGTACTAATCTTTAATTGATTTTTATCATTTGCTCTTTTTGTTTTATTTTTAGCACTCGCTTTTGTCATACCTATTTTTTTATTACATATTTCGCTATTTAATTCTTCTCCTTTTTCATGAAATTTTTCTTTTATTTGTAACGTATGATTATTACGAGTTTTTACAGAAGTAGAATGGGGTTGAGAACCATTTTTTGAAAATATAGATAAATTATCTGTAGAACAGTCACAGAATGAGATATTATCACACTTACAAAGCAAAACAGTAGTTTGGTCACTACCTGTGTCTTCGGTTACTGTAACAGCATGTAACATAGAAGTCATATGCATTAATTTATCAGGTTGTGGAAGGTTATTAAACTTATCACCATTTTGTAATTGGGCAAATTTTGAAAAAGAATCGCTTCTACCTAATGTACTTTTATTATTGACACTTCTATATTTTTGAATATCAAAGTTTGACAGTCTTTTTAATAAAACCACTGGATTTAAATTTCTAAAATTGTTCATAGTGTTAGTAGATTTTGTATACTTTTGAATTTCGATCTCTGATAATTGTTTCAAACGAACCTTTGAATTTAGGTTTAGTGCCACATTACTTAGCCTCTTATATTTTTCAATATCGCGTTTTGACAAACGTGATAAACGAACAACTAAGTGTTTCATATTTGTCATTTTATTTAATCGTCTACGTCGTTGATTACTAAGTTCTGATAATTCAATTGTACTTAAATTGTTAATACTTTTTATTATCTTCTTTGATCTTTTATATTTTGCAATATCATCTTTCGATAATCGTGTTAAACAAACTACTGGATTTAAACTTTGTAATTCTTCTAATTTCTTATATTCTTTTGTATTTATTTTTTGTAAACGGTTTACGGATTTATTAAATTCAGTTTGTTTATTTATAGATACATTAGCTGATAGAGATCTATTTACATATTTATCAGTGGCACTTTTTACTAAATGTTGGTCTATCATTGACTTCTTTGTAATTCTGTCATTTATAGTCTTGAATTTTGATACACTTTTCTTCCATTTATGTTTCTTTTTTAGATTTAGATTAGAAAGACTAAATTGGCTATTATTCATTAGTTTATTATATGTGGAAAAGCAACTCATTCTCCTTTTCTTACTAATTTTAAATTTTTTTGATATCTTACATTCAAGATCTAGTGCAGGATGTAAATTCTGTTTTGAATTAGATATTATACTTCTGTTATTACTTTTCATGCTAATAAGATCAACAGGTGAATCTCTACCAGTATATAATTTCTTCCGATGTCCTATTTTTGTGGGACTATCTTCGAACTTAAAGCTTTCTTCTGTCAAGTGAGTTTGGTAGGCATGTGGTGATTTCGTATTTGATAAATTTTGTTTAATGCAAGAATTTCTATTAATACTATCATCAAATGTACATATTTGCTTTTCGTGTCTATTAATTGTTCCTGACAATATATCTGTAGCAATATCTGCATATATATCTCTTTGCTCTTGTGTCGTATATTCTTCCTCATCCGTATCTTTTTGTGTTAACACATGATTTGACATTTCACAAATCTTAGGAGAATATTGCTGTTCATCACTACCATTAGTCTCCAATATATTTTCATTACTGTCTCCGTTATTCTCTTCGCATATTGTATTTTGTATTACATCGATATCTTGTATCTTTTGAAAACTTCCTATTGAATTATATTTTGCTCCCTCTACAATAGCCATTGCTTCTACTTTATTAGTTGTGTTCATATTTGATAAAATATAAGCGGCAGTATCAACAGAACTACTAGAAGACTTATGATGCGATGATTCTTCGCTTGTCAAAGATAATTCAATATTCAATTGTTTGTCTTTAATTACATAAAGTTCTTTATAAGGTAGATAACCTGTATTTACCCAATATTGCACCACACTTAATGGTTTACACATAGGCTGCTTTATCGTTTCTACTTTTGTTTTCTCCTCCTTAGAGAGTTCTTTTCTACATGGTTTTAATGTAAAGATATTCAACTCAGTTTCATCAGATTCCTGAAATAAAATATATCATAATTACTGCTATTATCATGAAAAGAAGAAACTCTTCAGTAAATATCTATGTAATAAAAAAGATAGAAATTATACATACTCTTTCTGAATATTTAAGAAACAATTCATTCCAAAATTTTTGTCTCTCTTCTATGACAGTAGGAGATATTTTAAAGGTAGAATAATGTTTAAAACCTGTGATTCTGAAAAACATATATATATAATACACACTTAATCAAAATAATTAGAAACAGTTAAATATTGAAAAAGACATTAATAATATAAATAATATACTGCATACAAATGGAAAACTCCATATATTTTTTATATGTATATCTTCCTTTTATTATATTTAATATACTATCTTATAATTACACATGCTTAGCTAATATAAATTCAATAATGCTATAAATACAAATAATAATGACAAATAATATTTATATATCATGCATTAAAATACTAAAACAAATGTAATGTTAGCACTTAATTAATTACTACGAAAAGATTGATATGCCTTAAAGATCAAATTAAAGATGTTAGACTAATATATAATTTAAAAAATAAAGTTATTACATGTCTGTTTTATATGCCATACTTTTAATTGTATTTAATAACTTCACTTGTTTGTTAGAATTTAAGCTTTTTCTTCAAAACCATCATAGAGAGATACTTATTTTGCTGCTTTTTTAATTAAAATGGCATGCTAATTTTTCATTACTTGTATAGCTGTTAAATTTAATAGCTAAACTTTGAGTATTATGGCAAATTTATATTTTTACGAACACAACAGAAAAAGATATATTATAAAATACTAAATTATAGTTGCTTAACATTTAACATATTCCATTATCAAAACTATTAAATCAAGTATAATTATTAAGCATTTGCCAATACTTTTACCTAGACATAATATTATCGTAAAACAGACTTTTTTACTTGCATTTATAATAATGTGTGTTTTGTGCTTTGTTTATATTTGTATTATTATATATAAAAGAATAAGATATTGTAAATACAGATCCATATAAAAGAAATGATATAAGTTTGTTTACTACTGTATATTTTGACATATTAAAAATATAAGTCAAATTATGAACATACATATTAAAAAACTATAAAATACAACCATAGAATTGTTATATTTCCCTATTTCTATTGTTATTCTTATAATTTATACTTCTATATTATATAGATGTTATAATAAGCACAAATACTTTGAAATAAATTTAAATATAATCAATGAACACTTAATATTATTATACTAAATATTAATAGAGGAAACAAAAACTAAAGATTATAGAGATACTGCTTGCGAAACCTACGCATTAATGTCACAATTACTTTTTATATTAATTATATCTGTCAAAATATCAAATCATAATATTAACCTATACCAATATTTACGTTACCTTCCAACACCTTCATTATAAGATAATGAAAGCGAGTCCTCACTAGAAACCTTTTTACTTATTTTACTTGCCATAGCGTATACCGGTGGATTTTTCTTTAAATATCATGAAAATTAGTAAAAAAATATCGGACATCATGATAACCAGATGTAATAAAACCAAAATATGTATGTAGATATATATATATATATATATATAGTCACTGTGTATCTAAGGGTGACATCTATTGCATTAACGATTTGAATATAACCTAATATAGTCAAAATTTAATACATATCTATATATATAAAAACATTTATACGAAAATATACACATATTCAATAACAAATATATATCAAAGTAAGTACTTACGTTATAATTTATGTACTTTTTCATTGTTCATCATAAAAAACGAAATATTAAGTAATCCCACAACGTAAGTTATGTTTTAAAATAAGAATTAGATAGTTTTAGGATATTTTCAAGTAGGAGTTAAAATAATTTATAAATTTTGCTGTTATGTAATTAAATTTTAGTAATTGTATTAGATATTTTTGTAATTAGGCGAAACTATAATCCGATTCATCTATATCATGATGTACATGTAACTAAATATATATATATATATTTTTTTTTTTTCTATAGATACATATGAAACACGAAAATATGTAGCATGAAAACCGTCTAAAAATTGAATTACGTCTAATCATAAAAGATCAACATGAAAGATCAATAAAGTTTGCTTTCTTGCAAGACAGACAAAAATGTACAGATTGTATCTATCTCTATCTGAGCATTCATAGTATATCACGCATGCGCAGGACCATACCTTCTTGTCTTCCATGTTGCTTTTTCACAATTGGTCACGATTCAATATTAGAACGATTTTCCCTAGCGAGTGTCGAAATCTGTTTATACGTACAGTACGTTCAGCTACTGATATGTAAATGGGTAAGCATACTTAGAAAATAGATTCGAATTCAGTTGTGGGAGAGAGGTCACTTCCCTCGTTTCATGACAATGAATTTGATCATCACCTGTGCGAATGTTTGTGGCGATATTTCTGCTCCGTTGTAATATCAATTTGTTGGTCTTGTTGATAGAAACGATCCGAAAACACTCCATTCTTGAACAAGGTAAGCGTGTATCGAGAGCATGTGAATGCTCATCTGTGCGAACCAATCAGGTGCCATCTATGCGCTCCACTCATTGGTCGAAGCATGGATAGAAGTCAATATGGCGTCAAAGTAATATGTAAAATACCCTTAAAATGCTCAATTTTACATAGTCATAACTTTTGAACCAATGGATTCCGTAGATTCTACACGTCGAAAACCATAAGATTGCGAATAAAAAAATAAAAAGTTTTACGAACCTTAAAGTAAAGTGTAACCAGAGAGGTTTCTATATTTCCTATATGACAATTATTGTCATAAGACAAGCTGTTATAATTCTTACTTTATTAATTTATTATTTTATATCTTAATTTATCACATTCATGACTAATATAAGATACAAACCACTTATTTAAGTTGAAAACATATATTCTTTATTATAATATAGATTTTTCTTTACAAATACGTAAATTGAGTTGTATGTTGTTGCTTGATGTGATTAAAGTAAATTATTTGTAATTTTGCGATAATTTCACAAATTGTATATTAATATATAGTATAACTGTATTAGTATATTAGTGATTTATAATTTATAATATGTATACAATTTTAATAAAAATATTATAAATGATTTAGTTAATAAAAATATGTTGTATATACTTCTTCCTGTATTAATCTGACTATTTTAAATAGTGTCAATGTATCGATAAGAACTTTTATGAACATTTTGAATGCACATGATCTTTTGCGTTGAAAATCAGTCTAGAGGTACAAGATGGGTGCACTAGGAAATAGCGACTAGCGACAGCGACCTTTCGTGTCCTTAAAACATCAGTTTCTTGTAAGCTGTGGGCGTGTTAGTTTGGGTTTTACAAACGTCTGATCTGATCATTGGTTTCTGTCTCGTTAAATTCGAGTTTGTTTCAACAATTTTGGCAAGGTAATAGTTAAAATAAATTATGTAGTTTTATAAAGTAATGCATCATAAAGTAATATAAATTTTGCTGTCGCTTTGATGATTATAACCTTAAGAATTTGTGTACTTCAAGTAATTTTTTCTATATCATTGTAACCATCGATCGAAGTTTCAACTTTTACTTATTCTTTACATTTAATAGGGTTTTACTTAATTTTCATTGTACGTATGTTTTATTACATGGATCTTATTCAGGAATACGTAATTTTATAACAAATATATAGCCAGAACAACGAATATCGTTTTGACCTTGAAACAATAAATGCTTTTAAATTGCTTTCTAAAAATTCAGTACCATGTTTGAAAATAATCTTGAATCATTCTTGTACTTTATAATATTCGTATAAAATTCTTTCCCAAAATTGTTTTTTATTTATTCTAGATACAGTTAAAATTTCGGTTAATATATTTGAGATTAACCATTCTTTCTTTTGTTTAATCTATATTAGCATTTTATATAATTTTTTATGTATTCATAAAAGTGTAATGATAGCGTATAGAGTTTTTTTTTTTGTTGAATTAATGTATAATAACTAATAAAAATAGAAAATATATACAAATTATAAAGTGGGTGTTATAATGTTTTAATTTACATTTACGAATTTTTATATTTTTGATGATTAATATACCAAACATTTGTTGTTTAGTTTGTGTAAATTCATTATTCCTTGCATATGTGCAATATGACTACAAAGATATATATAAACTATATTTAAATTTTATATTGTGCATAAATACTTTATGTTATTAAGGTGTATAATTAAATTTTATACTGATAAATATTAATGACGTAATAGATAGATTATAATGAAATTAAATATTAAACCACAATTTCTATAAAAAATATATTTTTGTTTAGATATAGATATGTACTTTGATTCGATTTTGCATTTTTAAATTTTATGGTTACATAGGTAATATATAAGTCTTATATGAATCTAAAATGAAGCATATATTAAAAAATATTATGAAAATTAAATTTATATTGATAATATGAATATATATTATTGTAATAAAAACCTAACGTCGTATCTTTGTTACGAAGTATACATATTTTGGTACACATTGACAAAGATTGTTATATTTTTAATGAATTTAATAACTTTTATACTCAAGAGCAACGAAATTTTACTTATAATATTGTTAGGAAATGTGAAGTGATTAGATTACTCATCTTATACAAAAAAGTTTACTTGGGTGAACAAATAATAAAAAATATATCAGTATGATATTTCAAATGCCACATTGTAATGAAGAAGTTATATAATATAATAAAATTATATGTGTATGTCTGTGTGTGAAATTAATTCACTTTTTTAATTGAACATTTTATTGACCTATGAATAAATTATAATATATTAAATTTGTGGTCGAAATATCATATTATAAAAGCATTGATATTCTGGTGATATTCGATAATCTTCTATAGTAAAGATTATCATGGATTATGATTTCTTTCGTCTAAAAAGAGAAAAATAATGCATTTATGACTTGTAAATCACCGCGTTATGGCGAAGCTTTACGTCATGAAATACGATTCCATAATAAGTTTATATCATCAATTGCTTCAGTTGTTAAACTGAAGATTAGTTAATGAAACTTTAATGACACGGTCTTTATGAAATTGTGTATGTGTGACACGATTTATAACACGCCACCATAGCGTGATAATTTTATCATCGCGCGTAATTAATCTCCTGTTTTGAAATTAAATCTAATTTAATTGATAACTGTCAATCAGATATGTCCTTATATGTTTGCTGATAATTATTGGGGAAAATTACTGATATTCAATAATTAATTATTTCAATGAATTTATATTTATGTCATTTAAATACAAAAGTAAATACAGTAGTTAACAATTTCTCTGCTAATATATTTTACACAATTATTTTAATATTAAATATGAATTTTTGTATATCTAAACTACGATGTTCTTTTTTTTAAATAAATAAATTAGTGAAAATAGAAATTAATTGCAAAAAGGTATGCGTTTTTCTTAATTTTTCGTGTTTCTCAGAAATTTATTAAAGATTTACTGAATGTAAATTTGTATTTTGTACGACATAGTATAAACTTATATATTTATGCTATATTATTGTACATTTTTGAGTATTTAAATAACAGTGATGTTAGAAATATTATTTCTAAATCTCTAATTGAAATATTTATTTATATTATTATAAACTTATTTCACCTGAAAGCATTTTATTAGTTTGAAATAGGTATTATATCTGTCTTAAGCACAAAAGTAAAGATAAAGAAGATAAATGGATACGCTCCATCGTCAGAAAGTTTGGGTACCTATACATACTTGTTTCTAACTACAATAAAATACCCAGTAGTTAGTAATTAATAAAAACAAGGAATCTACGAAACAGTTATTAAAATCACGAAATAAGAAAGAAACGCTTTGAATATGTTAAACAATTTATAAATTCGACACTCGATATCAAGAAAAAAGCACTATAGATCGAATTCCGTTCTTTCAAATGATCGTGACCGAAATGTGTATGTATGTAGGTCCTAGCGTGTATAGTACTCGCAATAAAATATGGTACAAGAAGTTACATTTTCATTTGGGAACACTTTTCCTTTGAACGAATAGAAGATATTGTAAAAATCGATGGAGCGTATTAGAATATAATACTGTTTGGATTACATCTAATTTAGAACATAAAGAAACGAGATGTTTGTTTTGACGAACAAGATGTGTAGTAACATAAAACTCTTTTTCTTTGGTAGTATCACTACAATTGAGTTAACGCTACGGTACAAGCTAATTTCAAGAAAAAAGAGAAAAGTTAGTTCCAGTGTTATCCTATCTATATTGTCAAAATTTGCTTTATATATGTTATATAGATATGTTCGATTAATTATAAAAAATACAATAGACACGCATCACGAAAGTTCATTAAACAAATTCATTAATATAGAATGTCTCGCTTAAATCGATTCCTGTGAATATCTTTAAAACTGATCGAAAATGTTTCGGATAAAAATTGAGAAATTTTTAGAAATTTGGTGTGAGTAATTTATATGTTGGTGGACATTTATAGGACATACGATGGTCAATTTATATAAAACGTGTTATCTCTCAAATCATTTCATCGTAGGTAATCTTCACAAAAGTTCATCAAGATCATCAGACAATTTTGATATTGCATTGACAATGTTTATCTTATCCTGTTAAGTTTAATTTATTGCTGCAGAGTTTAGTGTCATCGCATGATCGAAAACTAGTGGTCTCTATCAATAATAAATTGGTACTAACTTATTTATCGATAAAAATCTAATTTAGTTTCAGTGAATGCTTTCGATGAAATAAATCTCTAAATAATTATATAAACATTACTTTTCAATGAGATTTTTGTTCTCTCTTTTCATTTATTTGCAAAGTGGAATTAAATATGGAATTCCTATTACGCTATATTATTATTATTATTGTAATTATTCTGATTATTAATTAGTCTTTAATCTACGTGTTTTAATAATTTCGTTAAACGTTCCGTTCGAACAAAGTGAGGATTTGCTTTCGTTGAAAACTATATATTACATTAACTTGAAAAATGTTTGTTTAATGAACATATAATATTTCATAGAAATATATATGACAGTAAAAATGAAACAAAAAATATATACGTGCATATACACATATTTTGTTATCGAACATATTATGTTGTTTTTATTTCTTAAGTTCGTAATTGTTAAAGCATCGTATAATTCAGTTAATTAAAGACTCCAGATATTTGCAGACGATGGCGGCGAGTGCAGACGGATGATATACGTACACGTGTATTACGTAAAAGCTAATATTTTTATTTGATTGTTCACGTTTTATTTTTATTAATTTGTATTGATCAATTCGTTATTAATTTAATGCTTGATTAATTGTATATTAGTATCAATTCTTTTATTTGATATTGTAATTGAGGATATTGATAAGATATAAACGAATCATAGAAGAAATACAAACATTTCTTAACTACGATCGATAATTATTAGGTTAATAACGTTTATGTATTATCTGAACATTGCGCGAATCGCACATTGCATCATTTGATGTGTGTTTTCTGCATTATACAATGCCATGCAATAGCCTGTGTAAAGCATATTACTGAAAGTTATTACTTCAATTTTTTAATGTTGGCAACATTTTCTTAGAAGAACAACACACGCATTGTATATTTTATTTATTTCAATATAATTTAAATTTCCTGTATAATCTAATAGTAAGTTAAATATACAGAGAGACTGTTTAAAATTGTACGAAGAATCAGCTTGATATAAAATTTTCGTTATAAGTACGTATAATGTGTTTCGCGTATCTAAGACAAGCTATCTAAATCCACGAGACACGGAAAAACATATCGTAAGACAAATTCACAAACATTTTCTTTATCTTTACAACTTTTACTTTATCGAACTAATTTTTGATACTTTTTATATGACTAATAAAACGAAAGAACGCAGTTGTATGGAAATTATAATTCCTTCGAATAAATGAATTAGAATGTCGTCATTTGAATTTTGCCGCACTTGCTGTGTGCACTGGTACCGCCATCGTCTAAGACGTCCATTGGACGTTTTCGATTCCTCTACCTACTTCCGTTTGTTCCGAAACTTCCGTTGCTTAAGCGATAAGCAGTTTATACCTTGTACATCAACGAATGCAGTCAGACGTAGGCTCGCTGTCATCGAGCCAGTATTGCAACTAATTCCTGTGTCCTCTTTATTTGCGCAGCCTACCAAAATGGTCTGGGTTACCATCTACGATAAGGTATTATTGTGGACAACTGTTTTGAAATGGTTTTACTTTATGTATTGCCACAGTTTCTTTTTCTTTTTCTTTTTAACTTTGATTTTCTGTCGCACGTATATTATTATTTCGTTAGCTTAGACCGTTACACGAGTTACGCTGAATGTTCGCGAATATGTGAAACTCTGTTTATACGAATGAAATGTTATGTGACTCACTCTTATGCTTCGCAGTCGCTACAAGCTCGCAACATTAGTATGTGTTTAAGAGTAAATGTTTCGTGAAATTCTCTTATATGAATACGACGAATTCCTATTCGAAAAATCACAGATGATGTGCTTCTACGAACGAACTTGTTTTTCGATATATTCATATAAACGAAGTTTTATCGCAGTATCCGATACGATTAAAAATTGTTATCGAATTTGATCGTAGCTAAGTACACCGTTGTCAAATGTAACAAATTATAAATAATATATTTGCATTGTGTTTCCTTTCTTTGCATGCGATCCTTTCGCTTTATTTTAACTTTTAAAATTTAAAAGTCACTTTTAAATTTAAAAGTCACCATAGTATTTGGCATAATCTTTGTAATTAGAATTTCTAATTTACAGAAGTTAATACATACGTTAATTGGCAAAAATTTTCATATTTCAAAAGTTTAAACTGCTTAGGAAGTTAAATTGTGAAAATATTCTATTGTAGATATTATTCATAGACAAAGAGTTACGCGTAATTCTTCTCGAATATCACGATCGTGAAAGATAATGTAACGTTAGCAGACATTTTTGTCTTCGAATTTATCTCAATGCAATGATTCGATGATATTTTTCTGTTTATATTTTCTGCGATGTTCTCCTTTTTATTTAATTTGTTTTGCTTGTTTTATAATATCTTAATAATAATCGAATGTAAATAATTATCGAATAAACGTGATAAGTATTTAGAGTTAACTTAGTTTTTGCATGACTTGTATCTGGCCTGTGCTATGTGTGTTTTTCGCAGTATGAATTTTAATGTTTACATTTTTTCACATAGAATATTTTCCAATGTATTCGTTAGAAATTGACTTTGAACGTTCTTCATTTTTTTTTAAGTATGTTAATTTATGTTTCTATAAGTTATATTACAAAACTTTAGAAGCTCGTTGAATTTTATAACACAAATTCCAGCAATATGTTTTGTTATCATTAAATCAATAAATTCAAGGTATGTAGAAAATTAAACATATAAGTGTACTACTTATATGTTTACTAATTTCTATGTTATATAACTTTCAATAGCTTAATATCTTTTTCTTTTTTCAAACCAAAATACTCTCTTTATAACCTTTTAGTTTTCATACAAAGCATATCTTTGTGCTTGTCAGCATAATACAGAAAACTACCCAAGTCTGATTTTAATTGTCTGAATAACAACAAATTTTTCTCAAATTTTTCACGTTATCGGACTTTACGTTCATTGTTATTGAGTTAATCTGTTTCTGGTACTATATATACAAGATTTCTAACAGGATATATATATATATATATACTGAATGTATATTACAAGTTTTAGCGAATATATTACCACATTTACTGCTATTGGCACATACGTTGCGTATTTAAAATTTACATAATCGATAAGTAGCCTCTCAATAATAACTACTGAGGCAATTGTTAAATTTTTTAGTTCACGCATTTATTTTAACGAAAATATGTAGAGAGGCTAATAAAATCGTAAGAAACGAAGCGAAAACAAATGTTATTAGTTAAACTAACGATATCTCTGATAAAAGATATTCTGACGAGAGATAACATATTCGCTATTACTAAAATATGGCTAAGTATTCTTTGCTGAATAACGCAATTATTTTAGTTTGCTTCTGTGCCGATCTCTATGGATAGAACTTTTTAAGCGAAATTTCATCCGCTTCTCGATCAGCTGGAGAGCTAAAATTTGAAACACGTAACATAGTATCGTTTGAAAAAATCGACAATTTTCTTTAGCTCGCTTTTCTGTTTCTTTTTCTTCGTTTGTAAACTAATGCTCTATTTATAGCTTTGTTGTATTCGCATTCATATCGGTATCGTCACTTTAACGAAAATGGATGTAAAATCGATTTTTGACCCTGTCTACAGTACCTATACGTATCTATGGATAATTATTTACAAAGAGGCACACCTGCTCGATCTTGATGAGCTTGAAATACGTTGTCGAGGTCATCATTTCGAACAACTTTTCCCTATATACGTAAATATTCGCGAAGAACTTCAATCAATTATTTATATGTAATCCACCCTAAACTAAACCCATTGAAGCTAATCGTTTCTAATATAGAAATAAAGAAGGATGAATGTAAATTGGATTAGATTAATATTCCATCAGCTCGAGGTAGCCGGTAATGCTGTTACGACTTACAAAATCAATGACATAGAAATTAAGTGTAATCGCAAATTCGATTATTACCATTTAGTATTATATATACAATATTTTGAGAAACATACTTTCCTGTATAAATCAAAAACTAAGGTCGTCTAACATAACGGCTGTGGGACATATTTGTATATATTTGAACGGTGATACTCGGCTCGAGCGCTGATTCTAATTATTATTAGTGTGTACGTGACGAACAGGCAGACAAGAACTTGTGAACAAAATTACCATAGTTGGTTATATCGTAGAACTTTTATTTCGTCGCCGGTATAATTTTGCTAATCGAATAACTGCATTTTTCGATACGGTGGTGGAAATATTTTCCGGTTACGTATTATCAATTACGATACGTAGCGATAAATTTAGTAATTATAAATCGTAGTATATGTATTTATTTCTCGCCAATTAGCCTTTATTTAATTAAAGAACTTAACAAATACGTAATATTAAAAATGTGTATATTGTGATAAGTGTTCTTGATTGTATATCTGAGAACTTAAAATCGAGTGATCGCGACGGTAACATGTACAAGGGAAGGTTGTTTCGGAATGATAACAACATGTTTCAAGGTAATTCAAATCGACCAGAATAAATGTCTCTAAGTAAATATTAACTACCGCAGTAAATATTAATACAAATAAGTAAATAGTCGATGTATAGCAGTAATATAATGTAAAGTTTGGAAAAGAGACCATGGTTGGAAAGTACTGTGTGATAATAGTCGTTTATTATACTAAACTATAATACTTGAATAAATAATGCTTAAAGTTTACTATGACTTTCATTTTTCTTGTGCACAACCTAATATTATGTCCACGAAAGACACGATTCTCTACATTCGTGGTTCTAAAGATTCCATACATGTAATTGAAAATTGAATACATCTTCTATATCGTAACGTTTCAACGATAAAACTAGAAAAATTTCGCTATCTTTCTTCGTATCTATAAAAAAAAAAAAAAAAAGAAAAATCATAAGATTTTGTGAAACAAATTGAAATCTAAAAACTATCGGCCCCCGAAGTTTTGACATTTCAATTAGAGACATTCTGTGTGTCATTTTGGTCAGCAATAAATTACACGTGTTCGCGGTGAACACTTGGTTTTTGCCTACTGGGTTAAACTAAAACTGAGAACGTAAACATCAAAATGGTCGCTGCGTCAAAATGATAGCGCTGCTTCAAAGTTTTCCTTTTTCAGTTAGTGCGAAGACGTCAAACTGCTCATACGAGAACATATTTAATACTGCGTGTTTCGATATCGAAATTTTGTGCAATTAAGAACAATGGGTCGTGGTAAAAAATTGAGTGATTGCGAAGTAGCAACAATTCATAACTTACGCGAAGAAAACTGTTCTATTTCTAAAATTGCGAAACAATTAAATCGTAGTCGGAAAATTGTATACAATGTTTTAAGAAACGCAAAGGAGTACGTCAAGAAAAAAAGCACAGGTCGTCCAAAATTGAAAGCCGATCGTCAAGGACGCGCGACTTTAACAAGCGCGTCAAACTCTACTGCTATTGCCAGAGAAATCGTAGCAGAAGTTGGTGTGAACGCTAATGTGCGTAATGTACAACGTATTAGAAAAGAATGTAAATACGTAAAACGTCAAAAATCGATCACCACCACTAACGAGGCAACGTAAAGAAGCACGTTTACTATTTGCTAAAAGATGTATGCTTTTGAGAGAGAGAGAGAGAGAAAAATGACGAAGAGTTATCTTTAATCAGAAAAAGTGATAGAACATAGATTTTAACTTGGCGACTAGAAGGTGTGGGCTGGCTTTGGGTACTACGGAAACACTGAGATTAAATTTACAAGTGGAAAAATGAAGAGTTCGAATCGTATTACTTTAATAGACGAACAATTGAAGAAATATATTGTGATCATTGCGAGCACAAACTTTATTTTCCAATAGAATAATACAAGTATTCGCAAAGCAAAGTCAAAAGAATACTTCAGAGAGCAAATTACCCAAGTTTTCGAATGAAATCGTTCGATGGTGGTCGCACTAGGATTTGACTCAGACGGGCCACTTTAGAACCGCAGCTGAACCATAGAACGGTGGTTGGACTATGTTCGGACGGAGCGACACGCCGACCACTTGCGACCACTCGCGGCTATTCGCTACTACTCGCAACCATGCAAGCACAAAACACGATAGAACAGAGACGAGTGATTCGCGTGTGTTCTGCGAATGGTCGCGAATGGTCGGCCGAACATAGTCCAACCACCGTTCTATGGTTCAGCCGCGGTTCTAAAGTGGCCCGTCTAAGTCAGTAAGTGAGTTGAGCCTCTGCGAAAGATCAGTACATGTCAAGGGAAGATAATTTCACAGCCTTGACAAATTTTTTAGATGCATCGAGCAAAACTGGCTATCAAGCCGGAAGTTTGTTAAAAAATGATTTAAATATTTGCCAATTTATGACGTTTAATTGCTTATAAAAGCAAACGTTCGATTTTTCGATTTTTCGTTATTTTTCAATACGTATTGTAAAATAAAATTTTCTTCTAATAAACGTATTCAAACATATCGAAATAATACGCTATTCTTATTAAACAACGGTATAGAAGTCGAAAGCAATGTTGTTTCAAAAGTTACAAATATTTATATAGCGTTACAAATATATATATAGATTTATATAGCTATCTTTTTGTCGCGAAGGATTATATGTATGACGTGACAAACTAATAGATGCATGTCGAGAGAACTTTACTCTTCTTTAAAAACGTACATTTTTAAAACGTTTATCTCGTAACCATGTTATTCTCAGTGCCAAGTAACAACGTAGATACATGAACTTTGAATGAAACTCTTTACTAAATTGGCATTCGCATTTCATATTTCGATTAATCACGGCATCTATACTAATTAGCGTACGATAAATATCAATGACAAATTATTCATTCAAACTAAAGGGTTTAAAAAGCTATTTTCTATTATTGGCGTATGTGCAATTTCAGTAAGTGTTCGTAAATGTTCGGATTTGATTGAAAAATACAATACTGTTGGAAACATGATGAAATTAACCTACTGAGCTTACAACAAAACGTAATTTTCTAATAAATTGTAAGCAGTCTTGTCCTTAACACGGTCTCTATCATATGAAGGACTATGAAGGTCAAGATAATTAGCAGAAAGTTTTTCTTCGATTAAGATAAATGTAAAAGGATGTCTGATGCTCGATGAAGTTGATATTTTTCTCCGACTAAGCATCCTAAGGCAATATTTTAGCATAAGTACATCTTAACACGATCTATTTAAACTTGAAGGCCACCAGAATGCTTATTTCTCCTTGTGTACTCTGTAGATACTAACAAAAAAAAAAAAAAATTAGCCTTTCTTTATTACTAGTATTAACTGTTTATCAATTAACAAAGACTAATTAATAGCATTACTGTTTATTTGTTTAACGTGAAATTATGTTATAACTGAAGTAACAAATAATTTGAAATAATCACAAGATGAATCGTTATTATCACTGTATACGTACCTACTAGTTTTAGATAATCAATTCCTATGATTTTTGTATTATACGTGTATTAGCTTTAATTTGGATTCATCGCGTTCTTTGAGCGATTTCTCTCGAAGAATAAAAGCATGAAAAAATAGAAACTAAATTTCCTTGGTAAATACATGTTTTTTAACGAACGAGTTTAATTTAAAATAATATATGTTAAGCTGGTTTCCCCATGCTAAGCATGGGGTTAGGTTGTGATCATCGACAATGATGAACGTTTGCCTGTCGAGTTATCTGTAACTCTAAACGGCAAGCCTTAGGCAGAAGTGTTCAAAAAAGTATCAGAACGTAGTATGCTGTTCACAACTGACGGGAATGTACACATTTTGGTGGAAACAAAATGTTTAGAAATATTTTATATTATTTTCAGTTTTGATTGATAAATTTTAGAATCTTCTAATTTATTTTATAACTTATATCTAGTATATGGTTAAAAATTCTTTGTTTAGATGAATATCATATTCATGTTTTATTCCCTTAAAACAAATTAATTACGATTTATATTATAATATATTTTAATTTAGTTTTAAGCTAAATAATTATTCAGATGTATGCGAGCTTAGTTCATCTACGTACGATATACGGTATATACCGGTTTTATAATATATGCTCTATTTAATGTTTCGCACGCAATTGTTTCCCAAGCTACAGGTCGTTTTAAAAAATGTTCCAAATAAAACTTACCCTGTTTCGAGGAAGGAAGAGGATCTTATCATGGCCATAAATCTAGATGGATTCCATAATTTCAAGGTGACGGTAAAAGAATAATTTTAGACGTCGATAGGATTATTCATTCTATCCCCAAATGATAGCTTGACGCTTCTCAAAGCGATAAAACTAATTCTTCTAACTTTCTTGCATTCTCTTAAAATCACGAGCGAACTGACAATTCCATTAGGCGTATAATGCACTATGATGAAGCAGATGGTTACTGAAAGGAGGCACACGTAATACTATCCGCCATAACACTGATTCCTTCGAAGCAACTGTAACAGAAACTGAGATCTGCCTAGCAGCAGATTATAGATAAGAATAAGGAGGAAAAAAATAAAAATAATGATACATCGCATCGTTAGTGTGATTTCGATTCATGTTTACACCCTAATGGACGCACTACTCCTGTAAATCAAATCTTGGGGTGTCCGACGAAGGTAAATTTTAAATGGCAATAAATAACGTTGAATAACTTCGGAACACCAACATCAAGGTCGATAAATTCGTTACGAAACGGGATACACGCCTACCTAAATAAAAAACAAAAGTCACCTTGAAATTAGAGAAGTGCATGCAACTAGAGAAGATTTGTAACCACCGTAAGATCCTCTTCGAATGGAACATCCTGTATGTGTATATCTATGTACATAAGTAGTTATGATACTTTAATCTCGTGTTATGCATATCTCAATAGAATGGAGGCTTGTAGTTATAATGAACCTAAATTTTATAAAGTATGTCTATTGTTTCGCTTTGCCATTTTAAACAGATCTTTATGTTAATAGTTAAACGAATTTCCTTGATATTATGTAATAATAATTTTGTTTGCACTGTTTTATGTAAAGACCACTCAAAATTTAAATTCATCGATATTATAATAATAAGACGTAGTAGTTTATAGATTCCTGTGTAAGGGTTACAGAACATTCCCTTTATGTTTTAACCACGCTTTAAAGACACAATTCCATATGAAAGAATTACGCCTTATGAGCAGCTTTACAGCTTATATAATATTATAATAGTAATCGCATTTACTTGCACATATTAGATTTTATTTGCTAATTAAGAAACAAGTATGTAGTGCTTTTTAGATAATTTTTTGCGTAGTAACTACTTTTATAGTTAAATGTTACCGCAGAGTCTAGCGATGCTTGTAACTATTAAACGTTTGAATTGTTTTTAATAATCTTGAAATATTTCCCATGAAAACAGAATTAAATTTAATCGTTATATGTATCTTCACAGATGGCTGGAAAGCCGAACACGCAAGTTTTGTATGCTCAAAGCCATTTAGATCATATGTGTGCCTTGGACATCGACAGCCATGCATCGTTCATCCGTCTTTCGGGAATTATTTGCACGATCGGACCGGCCTCAAGATCCGTCGAAACTCTCGAAAAGATGATCGAAACGGGCATGAATATCGCTCGATTAAATTTTTCTCATGGCTCTCATGAATACCACGCTGAGACTATTAGCAACGTACGAAAAGCGCAGAAGAACTTATCCAGTCGATCAGGCATTAACGTTCCTGTAGCGATTGCTCTCGATACAAAAGGTCCTGAAATCCGTACTGGACTTTTGGAAGGCGTACGTAACTCGTTTATTTTTAATTCCTACATTTGATCATAATACAGTAATTCAAAGTATTTCAAGATCTTTCAAGATCTTTCAGAGCACTACCACACAATCACACATAAATTAGAAAAATAAAAAGTTTAAATATTCAAAAATATTCTGACTATTTACGATATTCTCGTCGAGAAATTTTTTAATGAAAATATGTAGTGTGATAGGATTTTTCACGCATTCTATACCGTGTAAGACCTAAAATTAACATATAATACCTAATTGTTTATTACTTTTTCAGGGTGGATCTGCTGAAGTCGAATTACTTAAGGACCAAACGTTTAAATTATCTACCGATAAGGCATACATGGAAAAAGGCAATGCAAATCTTGTTTACGTAGATTACGAGAATATTTCTAAAGTATTGAAAGTTGGAAGTCGCGTTTACGTTGACGATGGTTTGATTTCCCTCATAGTTACTGCAGTCAGTACGTGTCGTTTCTCTACGTATATTCTTCTTTCGTCTTCCATGTTTAAAAAATCTACAATTTTAGTGGATTTTAATTAAAGTGTATTGAATATTTCAGATCCTGATGTGATTGTAACTACTGTTGAAAATGGTGGAATGTTAGGTTCTCGCAAAGGTGTCAATCTACCTGGATCACCGGTAGATTTGCCAGCTGTTTCTGAAAAAGATAAATCTGATTTGCAATTTGGTGTTGAACAAGACGTTGATATGATCTTTGCGTCGTTTATAAGAGATGCTAAAGCTTTAACGGAAATTCGCGCAATTCTTGGTGAAAAGGGAAAGAACATTAAAATAATATCCAAAATTGAAAATCAGCAAGGAATGACAAATCTTGATGAAATTATCGACGCTTCTGATGGTATCATGGTAGCGCGTGGTGATCTTGGTATTGAAATACCACCAGAAAAAGTATTCTTAGCACAGAAATGTATGATCAGTAGATGTAATAAAGTTGGAAAACCAGTAATTTGTGCTACGCAAATGCTTGAGTCTATGGTGAAGAAACCACGTGCAACCAGAGCTGAAACATCGGATGTAGCTAATGCTATACTTGATGGTGCAGATTGTGTCATGTTATCAGGTATAAATTATTTAATTACTATATTATTAATTCATAATAAGCGATTATCGCCTATATATAATTTCTTAATTAATCTGTTAAATTTTTATATATTAGTATTTACATAAATATGTAATTATTTATTGTTTCAATAGGTGAAACTGCCAAAGGAGATTACCCACTAGAGTGTGTGCGCACAATGGCTAACATCTGTAAAGAAGCAGAGGCTGTAATTTGGCAGACACAAATTTTCCAAGATCTTTCTCACAAAGCATTACCACCAATTGATGCTACTCATGCTATTGGAATCGCTACTGTAGAAGTATCCGTAAAATGTGCAGCTAGTGCTATTATAGTAATCACAACTACCGGCCGTTCAGCGCACATAGTTGCAAAATACAGACCACGTTGTCCAATTATAGCAGTAACTAGATTCCATCAAGTTGCACGACAAGCACATCTTTATCGTGGCATTTTGCCCCTTTATTATGAAGGTACTAACCAGAAAATAGTATATTACAGGCTTTGAGATTGAATTAAGATTGCTAACAAGGTATATTTTACATAAATAAATTGTTAGGAAGGGAAATTAATGAAGAAGTGATGAATATATTGAATTCCTATGGTTAACATTATTGTTAAGCTTGAATTTTTTTATTCAAAAGAAATGTACTAAATAATCCAACTAAATGACGTTTACTAATTAATGTAGTATAAAACTTTTCTATTAATTATATAAATATAAATTAAATATGAAAACTTTGTATATAATTATGTTATAATAATTATTTTATTTTTTTTGTTTCTTATATGTAGAAGCGCCATTAGCTGATTGGGTGAAGGACGTTGATGTACGCGTTCAGTGTGGTTTGAAATTCGGCAAAAGCCGTGGTTTCATTAAATCCGGAGATTCAGTTGTAATAGTCACTGGATTGAAACAAGGCCCAGGATTTACGAATACACTTCGTATTGTGTACGTAGACATAGAAGTTCCCCGAGATGATGATGCATGTACTATACGTAGTGATACAGATAGTTATGAATCTATTATGTAATTTTTGCATTTATTGTATGCAGTCCATTGATATCAATTGCTAATTTATTTCGCTTGCACTTTGCAAAAATACAAAATTTATTACATTATATGTGCCCACTTTAACAAAGTTTGCTAAACAGAAGAAGATTGTTGGTCTAATTAACATTTATGTATTTGGCTTTGTTATTAACGTTTTGTGTATTAATATTATGTTGTGTATTAATAATATATTTCAATATTTTCACGAAAGTGAAGAATATTTTTCAGAAAACATGCAGTGAACTTTCAGTTTGTATAAAAATATATCGTTCTGCTTAATAAAATAGAAAATAGTTAAAATATAATATTATCTACTTTTAAATTATAAATTGTATTAAATGGATTTGTTTCAGTTTGCATTAATGTTTTCTATTTTATTATCGTAATTTAAACTCATGAAAATTTTTCATCGGAAAAAAATCATTATCTGTTTTAATTATCAATAAAGTAAAATTTGAAAAAATCGGGTCAAAGTGATATATTTTCGGGTGTACTTTATTTCAGTGAGGGCTAATATATCAAAACATATCTTATATTTGTCCTAGTAACGATCGTATTCTTTTTAGTTCTTAGCGGTCTCCAACGAAAATTTTGAATCGTCAATAGATATTTTATTAAAAAAGTGTGATTTAATTGCCATTAATTTTTTATAGTAATAATTTCATTGAACATATAGATTCACAAATAATAATTAAAAAATTGTTTGAAATGTACCATAGCAAACTGTACATACTGAAAAGTACTAGAATGTAAATATTGTCTTTGTCTTACCTTTTGTGTTCTTAACTGTTGTATTTTTACTTTTAACGAATTAACTTTCATATTTTTTATTTTTTACTCTTAAAAACTCATGATATAATTTTAATATTTATTTTTCTTTTTTTTAGGACGGTTGAATAGATGTACACTGGCTGTATTGTAAAGAGCAGGAGATACTAAATAGCTTTAGATTTTGGAAATTTAATATGTAACTTACACTATATGATGATGTATGATAAAATGTTAGTAAAATCATTGAAAGGATAACAATCTAAAGATGCCAGTAGCTGCAGTATTAATATCATTACAATGTACCTCCATAAATACAGCACACCAAAATATATATATATATATATACGTATGTATTTACATTTGTGTACATATATGTATATCAGATTTTACATATATATATATAAATGTACATATACATATACACAATCCTGTTGTTCAATAATAAAGTACAATAATTATTTGAAATAGTAAATTATTGAAACTTGAATTATTGTTCGTTAAACGAAACGTTATGCTTAATTCTTTATTTCTAACAGGAAGCATAAATAAAGAAATTTATTTTACTTTCATGCGTTTTTTTATTATCGTTTTCAAATTACAAATAAACATAACAAACTTCATATTCTAACATCTTGTATTAAATTTCAAAAGACTGGACTACCTTCTGATATCAGAGCATGCAGTGTTCAAATTTTTTTATAACCGCAACATGTAACCAGACCATATATAAACCTCTACCAAATTACTAATAAAATGGACAAATAACTTACAGTTCCCATTCTTAATAATCATATATATCTCTTTAAGCTTCGAAGGATACACAATTTTGACATATATTGAATTACACAATGTTATGTACCAATGACATTACACCAGCAACTAAATGGATAAAATCATGCCGCCGAATGCCATGGGTACTATTTTTATAATTGACATTTTTGCACCTAATAGAGATTAGTTGATTAATTATCGCGATTAGGTATACGTGCTTCATTTACATTCATAAATAAGTAGGAATCAAGGACTGTTATTTCGATTGAACATATTAAACGTACTGAATTTATACAATTGTGGTTTTATTTTTAATTTAGAATTTTCTATTTACTTTCATAAAAATTATGTTTTGAAACATTTTACTTTTTCTCCAATACAATTCTAATATTTTAATACAAAACAGTAAAAATCATGAAAATATACAGGAAACAAAGAGAATAGAATGTAAAGCCAAATACGTTCATACAACGAAATAGAAAATAAGTTGCGTTGATTATAGTAAAAATATAAATAATACGCTAATGTCCCATTTTTGTTATGTTATAACTATTTGTTTTTATGCTTTTGATTCATTCCAATCTGATCTCATAAAATATATTTTTTAAATTTGTCAATTTATCTCGTAATACACAGATGATAAACCTTGAAGATCAGTACATAACAGATGATCAAGTAAAAGCAGCATATAAAAACACACGTCTTGAACACAATATACAACTTGATATCAATTCCAGCCCTAAACTAGCAAGGCTTACACGAATTATGGTTACCCTAGGTGAGCAAACATTTGTGTCATTTTTAGTCTTTTAATACAAATTGCTTTTGACAAGAAGGTACTGTAAGAAGCTCGGCTAAACTTTAGTTATATGTTTTTAAATAAAAAATCTTTGCTTTTTCAAAACTAGATATTTGAGATTATATTTACGATGACTAAAACGATGTCCATAAAGTACATTCTTTTAAAATATTATTTCCTTTAACAAGTGCCTTTAGTTTGTCTTCCAGTTTTTGGATACAATCATTGTTTGCCATAAAACATTAAATTTTTAAAATCTGGCTACCTCGTTCGTGGTGACATTCCTTTGATTATTGGGTTATATTATTTAAGTTTATTAAAAAGGAATAAACAAGTAAACTCTAGATATAAATAGAGTGTATACTACAAAATATCTTATATATTTAATAAGGCATGGCGAATTCTCATCCTGACGCCGTCGTTGATATGATGATGGCTGGTGCGAACATAGTTCGTTTGAATATGTCTCATGAAACAGAGAAATGGCATGCGATCACTGTACAATCTGTTAGAGAGGCAGGAAATAGAATGTATGAATTGACGACGGAGGTTTATCCCTTGGGAGTTGCAATGAATCTCCAGGGCCCCGAAATAAGAACGGGTGCATTCCGTGGTGATGAGAAGAGTATAGTATGATTATTATCTAAAACCACTTGAATCAAGTTATTCATTGTCGATATTGTTCAATACATGTATATTGTATAATATGCTTTAGTAAAATTTTTACATGGCATTCTATGTGGCGATTGTATATACTGAGTATTGATATTTATAGGGATACGCTAAATTAGAGAAAGGTAAAATGGTAAAATTGGTAACGAACGATATCGCAAAACGTGGAGGGTGTGCTACATGTTTTTGGATTTCTTACCTTGAATTACCTCGCGTATGTCGAGTAGGAGACAGGATATTGATTGATCGAGGCGCTGCTCTATTAGAAGTCACCTGTATCCGTTAGTTACACTTACCCTATGTTGATAAATTAATAACTAAATGGATAAGTGAGTTGCGAATGTTTTAGATTTAAACGTTCCATTATGGTTACTGGTACTACCTTTCGCTGATTGTAAAATATAAATTTAAGAAAATAGCAGTAGTATTAATAATAATTTATCTTAGCTTTTGACCAGGAAATAGAACTTGATTTACAAAACATTAATATGCATACGATATATGTGTAAATTTGCGTTAAGCTCAAAAAACGAAAACGCTCAGTGAGCGAATAAAACAATCACAATTTGATCTAGCATTCTAAATAATGATCGAAAATGTCTTTTCAATAGAATGTGTCGAAAATATAAATTAACATTTTTTCATATGATAAGTGTTAATAAATTTCGTTGTAAACTAATATATTTACTTAGGTTTCTATTTATTGCATTGGATAATACAGGATACGTACAATGAAACAGACTAAAATATCGCACAACATTATTTCGTACCTGTAATAAAAGAAATTTAAAATACGTAAAGCAGAATTGATATTTAACGGGTTACAAAATATTTTTGGCAATTTATATAATAACCTGCATAAACTTTCTGTTTCATCGTTCTCTACTACCCAGTATGATAAACACAAACATAAGTAATTAAAGATATTACTCCACAACGATGTTAACGTTTATAGTTAAAGCCAATTTTCTCGAAAAGAAAATAAACGCGAGTATAAACATTAATATAAACCAAAATTCTTTTAATGCAGATGAAGAAGCTGTAACTTGTAAAATAATTAAAGGTGGTGTTGTAAGGGATAACAAATTGGTTCAATTATTAGACAGTGTAGTTTCATTACCACAAATTTCGGAAAAAGACACTGAACATATGAAATTAGCTTCAATGTTAGAATGTGATTTCCTTATAATGAATCATACACGTAACGAGAAGATGTTGTACGGTATTAAAAGTCGCTTGAAGAAAATGGGTATGGATAGACTGTACATTATTGCAATGATTTTTTGTTCGATGCACGACATTGATATTACGCTAATCGATACTGATTAAAGGTGTTACTAAAATTTGCGTTATGGCAAAGATCTCAACCCAGCAAGGATTCGAAAATTTCGATGAGATTTTACATTCAGCCGATGCTATTCTTCTCGATAGAAACAATATTAAAATAGACGTAGGGAATGAAAAACTATTTTTAGTCGAAAAAATAATTATTGCGAAATGTATCAGGGTAAGACTTTTATTAATAAATATTTGCCTTGCATAGCTTCGCTGTAAATTCTTTAGAATACTACGCAATTCAGTTCCGTAACAAAACAGATTTGCCATAATGATAGAAATTTACAAATTGTCAATACGAATATCTGTCACAAAAATTTTAAGTATAAATTTTAGGAAATAAATATATTTTATTATTAATTTAATTTTACTTTTAAACGAACTATCGATATTATAAATTTTATTTCGAATAAGCTATTTATGACTTGATATACCGATCGCGATACGTATAATCGTTACGACTTGTACAACTAACGAAAAGATAAACAAACTTTATCGAATTTTTGTTTCTGCAATTAGGTAATGTATAAATAAAAAGAGAGAGAGAGAGAGAGAGAGAGGAATTGTTCAGAAATTATATTAATTAATCGTAGCTAATATTTAACGAAACTAGCAAGCTATAATTCTCGTGATCGTGATCGATAAATAAATTTCTACTTTGCTTTTTCCTTTCCTATAGATAGGAAAACCAATTGTATTAGGGTTTCAAGTATATAACAACGAACAGTTAAATATTGATATGAATCTAATCGCGCATGCTGTTTTAAATGGAGTCGATGCAATTTTTCTAAAAACTGGTGCTATGAATGTGAAAGATACTACTAAATTATTAAGAGATGTTGATATAATATGCAGAGAAGCTGAAAGCGCTCGGTGGCAAAAGGAAATTTTCGATGAATTAAGCTACAAGGTAGGGATATTCAATGGAATTAAACTGATATTATTATAATTCGATTTTTCATAATACAATATGCATTGATATGAATATATTTTATGCGAAAATAGGTACCAATACCTTTAGATCCTTTACACTCTATCATAGTTGGAGCAGTTGAGACATCGATAAAATCAAATGCAGCAGCAATTGTCGTTACTACAACAACCGGACGCAGCGCTGTTTTATTATCAATGTATCGTCCTAGATGTCTAATTCTTGCAGTTACTCGTTATGGAGTAGTTGCTAGATGGCTACAGCTGTATTACGGTATCCATTCTCTTCATTACAGAAGTAAATATATCTTATGTTTTTCCTTAAACCAAATATACTATCCTTTTCATTTCTTCGTATGTATGGATGTGCACATATGTTTATGCTATTTTTATTAGATAGAGTTTCCCAGGGTTTAGCGATTATTCTATGGGTAGAGTTGAGTAAAAAATGTTATATAAACACAGATCGTTTAAAGTTGTATTAAAAGGTTGTAATATAAGAATACGAAATGTACCAAGAGAACAATACTTTTCCTTTCAATATCGTTTCAACTTTCACAGCATTAGATTTTTATGCGTGGATAATTCTCTAAAAGAAATAAAACATATATCAAAGTATTTCTAACTGTAGCGAACTGATATAGACAGTTGATTATTTCATTGTGATGAAACTAAATCAAACGAGTTTCGCAGCGTAATAAATTAATTAATACTAATGATTTAGTCCTTTAGTAAAAATTATTACATTTAATATATGTAATTATCAATACAGCGGAGCCCTTGTCTGATTGGGGTAAAGACATGCAAACTCGAATACAGACTGGTATCGACTCTCTCCGAAGAAAAGGGTACATTAGAGTTGGCGATGCTATCGTGGTTGTTAGTGGATGGCGTCAAGGAGCAGGCTTTACGAACTGCATACGTATAGTTTATGTGTCACCTGGACACATGGAAAATCAAATAGCGGATTTCGAGCCTTGCTGGTGAAATTAATCCCTTTTTTTAATTCATATAAAACAATTTTATCATGGTTGAAACAATTAATAAAACATTTATAATTAACACTTCAGTTGTTTCTTTTAAACAACATTTTAGATATTGTTTAGCTTTATTAAGTTTTTATAACATGTATCTATGTACTCTTAATTTCTTCCTGAGTCATTTCTTTCTGTTAATACATTGACTTCGGATATTTTTTCAATTGAAATATACCGAGCGGATCAGTCCTCCTACAGTTTCACTAAGATATTTATGTTATATAACATTTATCAGACATTAGTTCGATACAAAATAATAATAATGTAATCGTAATATTTATATATATATAAGGCAAAGGTCAATCTCTAGTATCAGTATCGTGGTACCGTTTTTTCTTTGCATCCCGCCTGTTACTCAGTCCGCCGTTAGTCGAATACACGATAACAGTAAGAAGAGAAAGAAAAAAACAGAGACAACCGGTTCGAACTATATTTACATGATGGCGTCACGCAACGAATTCTAACTACTTGATTGAAGCGCCTTACTGCAGCAGGTGATCAACATCGTTACTAAGAGTCTTACCGTACCAGGAGAATTTTCAGTCCTGTGTATACCACTGTTTGTTAATCTATCTTATACGTATGTAATTACACACATAACTCGTCTGTGATAGAACTGAATAAGTTCTTGCCTATGCTAGGATGGAATACAATAAGTTCTAGTCACGATCGTGGTTCTTATATATACTAGAGTTGAGTTAGTGCAACACTTGGTCGCTTGGTACAGCACTTGCACCAGCAATTCAACCTACGAGCGTGAACACTCTCATTTCCTCTCTGATATTACTAGATAGTAACATCTAGGAAAAAATAATCGAAACCTGACAACTGCTCAAGTGTTGTATCACTTATATGTTATATCATATATGTATTTAGAAATAAAGGTTACATATTCGGATTACGATTTGATGAACAATATTCTATCAGATTATGAAATAATAAGGTAACTATATCTATAAAATAGTAACTATGCTTCAGAAAATATTTATAATTATTAATTAAAAGATTTAAAGGATTAAAGGATTTAAATGAAATTTTAATTTTATCTATACGCACATGTATACATATACGTACAGTATGTACATGTATATACATATTGTTTCATATTGCAGATCTCAATCATTACATTCGAATACATTTTAATCTCTTGAAATAATCCTAACGTATAGTAATCGACGATGGTTCAAGTACGATATACACGTAATTTATTTTTACGAGGAATTTGCATTATATATCTTTTTGCTTTTCTTAGTTTTTATATACAAATACCGGGTGAGTACAAATTGAAAGATTCAAAATAAATAATATTTATTTTACATTGTTACATTATTACATTGTTCCTTTTAACATTTATTCTTTTCTTTTTCTATTTGTGATAAAGGATTATATGGGGATAATGGCATCCTACCAGCTAGAACTCAGTTGGATCTTAAAAGTCGTTCACCTTTGTTTCATAAATTAAGACAGAAACCAACATTACTGTGGTTTGCTCCTTATCTTGGGTTAAATATAGAATACATGTTAGATGTATTATCACTTATGGGTGTTGTTCTTTCCTTCGCAGGGTAATGATTGATCATTTCATTGTAATCTATATGACCAAAGTGTATGTATACATAAATGGTTGTAATAATGTAAATATTGGTTATTTTCAGATTTATATCACAAAGATTTTGCATTTCATTGGTATTTGCACTACTTTGGTCATTATATTATTCTTTGTATCAGATTGGTCAAACATTTATGTGGTTTCAATGGCAAGTAATATTTCTTAAACTTATTAATATTTGTGTCGTATATGCACATTACATAGATGTATATATACATATAACATTATAGACAACATACACACATATAAATATGCAAATATATATACGCATATATCTATAAAGTACAGAATAATATATCGATTAATAGTATTAATTCAATATGGATCAATTGTATTAATTTATTTTTGTTGTTTTCTGAAGTTAACTTCAATCAGCACAAATATAATATAATGTATAATATAATATACCATGGTTTAAGCAATTTCTGTTGGTATAAAGCTACAAGATGATTACAAGTTACTTAATAAAAACATATTGTAATTATGTGTAACATAGAAAAATATAAACCAATAATTCCATAAACCATGTAAATCATTTATGATAAGCTTATAGATATTTTTGTATACTTTTACAGGGATGTACTTTTATTGGAAGCAGGATTTTTATGTATATTTGTAGCACCATTCTGCTATTCTCAACGTGGAAAACTAAGTACACCAAGCGATGCTGTAACCTTTTGGACTGTGCGTTGGCTACTTTTCCGTTTAATGTTTTCCAGCGGAGTAGTGAAACTTACTTCTGGTTGTCCAGTGTGGTGGAAATTAAATGGTATAATATTTTGTCAAACATGCATTTACACTATAACCAACTGAAAGAAGAATATTTAGTTCCTTGCAACAATGTTTCAGCTTTGAATGTACATTTTGAGTCACAGTGTATACCTACTCATTTAGCATGGTACGCACATCATTTGCCAACATGGTTTTTACGTTTTACTACTGTGATTGTCAATATTATTGAACTTGTCATTCCATTTTTGTTCTTCTTTCCAAATAGAAAAGTTAGAATAATTGCATTTTATACACAGGTAAATATATTTGATCAACTGAGTCATAACTATTTGTATTACCTAATGCTTAATATGTGACGATTGTTTAATAATCTATATTAATTCTATTTCTTTAGGTATTTCTTCAGATACACATTATAGCAACAGGAAACTATAATTTTTTCAACTTTTTAACCATCTGTTTATGTATCTCTTTACTTGATGATCAGTTTTTTTATAAAAAAAAATCTAAAAATGGTACTTATAATATCGCAGAATCTTTTTCTACAATATTATGTATCGTAGTTTATGGAGGAATTTTTTATGCAACATACGTGTATTACAATCTTAGAATATCTGATAATTGGACAATCCAAAGCGACATTGGTACGTAGATATCTTTAACAAAAGACACAAATATTTTTCTTAATGGTTGCCATTTCTTTTATTATTTACTTCATTA
Source organism: Bombus dahlbomii (assembly GCA_037178635.1). NCBI lineage: Eukaryota > Metazoa > Arthropoda > Insecta > Hymenoptera > Apidae > Bombus > Bombus dahlbomii. The sequence goes on along the minus strand of CM074109.1, from coordinate 13,933,157 downwards.
TTTCAGCATTTACGCAAAAACAATTTGATTACGTTTTATCACGAATAATCCCAGTTTCTATCTCCATCGGCATAGTATCCCTCGCATTTACAATTGTAAATGCATTAGTTACGTCTTTATTAGCCATTAAAGGAATACGAAATAAAATTATGGCAACATTCATTACGAGTCTTTATACAGCAGCAGTTTGTTTTATCTTCGCTATAAGTATTGTACGTATGCACCTGCTATTATTATGTCTCACTGTTTATGTTATTTAGTATTAATGTTCATAATGTTTGTGTGCCTAGGTACCATATGCCACCTTACATCACAGTTATAATTCAACAATACCAGTGCAACTAAAACAGATACAAGGGAAAGTCGAACATCTTCATCTTGTAAATAGTTATGGATTATTTAGACGTATGACCGGAGTAGGAGGTAGACTAGAAGTAATCATCGAAGGAAGCAATGACATTGACGGGCCATGGAAAGAATACGAATTTTTATATAAACCAGGAAATGTTAATAATTCATTACCATTCGTTGGTTGGTCATTTCGAAAATCGATATTTTATACCTTTCTTCTTCTTTCTAAATCACATTATTAAACATCTTTAAGAATTTCAATTAATTATTATTAATCTTTATTGTTTCCAGCTCCTCATCAACCACGGCTCGATTGGCAAATGTGGTTCGCTGCGTTAGGTACTTATCATCAAAATCCATGGTTAATGTCATTAGCGTATCGCCTTTTGAGCGGTCAGCCAGAAGTGTTGGCTCTAATGAATAACATAAAAAACCCATTTGCCGAAAAACCACCTAGATATATTAAAGCTAGTCTTTATCGTTATCATTACACCCCATGGAGTCAATCGTAAGTATTTGTACCCGTGTATATCTTCTGAATTATTTTTAAGCTTGATAGTCTCAATTATTTTCTGTTTCATCTTATTTTTTACTAGATGGAATAAACAAGCTTGGTGGACGAGAGAAAAGATCGGGGAATATTTTCCAATATTTAGTCACGATCATCCACCGCTTCTCGAATATTTATCAAAAATGAAAATTATTCAAGATAAGCCGACGTTCAAAATAACAAACGATTCGTTAAAACTATTCTTCGATAGCATTAGGTCTCTGGTTTACAACATCGAAGCTAGCCTTCTCTTATGGGGAGTTTTTACAGCAGGTTGTACAATCATCATGACTAGTTACAATAATTCAATGTTAAAGAAAAAGTAAGTATTTATCTCATTTTCGTCATGTTCTCAGTAAAAAATAATTCATAGTTGGTTATGTTCATAAAAACGTGCTTGTGTATAGTCGTAATCAAGTTTGGTTGTATCATACATATAAGTTATTTCATAGATTATGCATATATTATATTTTTACGAATACATGATCATCTGTTCAATACATTTTTTTTTTCTTTTTTTCCACATATCTTAATCAAACATCTATTGATCATATGCATCTATATAAAATTTAGAAAAGGAGTGTGGGAGGGGTGAGAGAACGAATTTACTGAAAAAATATACAAAATGTTTCCTATCAATAATATTGTAAAATATCTATACTAAATTTACAAGTACGTTTTTTGTTGTTAAATTTTTTATACATGTATTAAACCGTTTTACTTTACCTTATTGAAAAATGATACATATATATGTTCTATGATATGTCCATACATACGATAATACTCTAAATCGAATTTAAGTTTAAATTAAATTATTTGCAATCTATTTTTCTGAATGTATTTCTTTTAAGTAATTATTGCAATGTAATATAAGTGTATATAGTATGTTTTGAAATTTGTTGTGCATTTAATAAATAAAAACGGTCAGAAAGTCCACTTATAGATAGATTAAAAAAGGGATATGTTTGCATAATGTAGTTAGTATAGTAGCTCTGTGTCACTTCCTTTTCTTCCTCAAGTGAAAAGAACTATTATATTATTATAATAAAAGCAAATGAAATCATTTCGAAAATTTGATCAATAAAAAATTTATGCCATCAACTAATATTTGAATTTTTATATTTCTTATTACATTTTCATGAGATTATTACTGATGTATAATGACCTGAAAAAAGAAAGAAATATTGATTCCTTTCTTTTAATAAACATTTATTTCGTATAATACAATTCGATTTTTATAAAGTAAAATACTTGAAAGATACAATTATTCTACATAAAGATTATCATGTTGATATCATCATGATCAATATATTAATTAATATTAAAATATAACTAATGTAGTATAATAAAGACATAGGATTAAGAGGAAAACATAATTCAGGAAATATACGATAATTGCAGAGAAAGAACCTCTCGTTAATTGCATGGTTTTCATGCCCACCACAAAGGTGAGGTTCCTCCCAACCGTGCGACAATGTTCAACGACCAGCTACGGTCGAGTAGTATAACATAATTTAATATTAGATATGGTTGAGACAATGTATGCGGATACTAATTCAGAAGCGGAACTTCTTTATTTCTGACACTTTAAATTCAACTATTACTACCATATTTTTGAGATCTTCCTGATTAAAGTGAGACCAAACACGATATAATTTGAATTGTATTTATTTATTGTTATGTAACTATCATTTATTAATATAAGCAAACATGCGCTAAATCATATGTATCTTGTATTTCAATATAATCAAATCTCGTATTTGATACCATTTTAATCAGAAAAATGTAACAAACATGTTGGTAAAAGTTTCACTTATCAAAAATAAAAAATAAGAACGTCTGATGTTTGAGTTAAAGGTCTCAGGCTTATCGCTTATCTTTAATATTTGACAAACACTTCGACTCTCAGTCCCTCCTTATCTTCCATTCGAGTTGTCCTTTTCCACGTTCGGCACGTGCCAATCTAAGATTTTAGTTTTCAGAAAGAGAATCGTTTCTACCTTTACATAGTTGCAAAACTTGGGTCCCGATTTTTGTGCAATTATGGAATGTTTCCTGTTATTCTAATTCACCTAACAGTTAGTCTAATTTTCAATTATCTGAATTACTAAATATGGGTAAAAATCACTTCATATTTTTCCCGCTTCATCTCTTTCTAAAAAAGATTTCCGACTTATTATATATATTGGTGTGCTACAGTTTATAGGAATGAATACTGATAATAGGAATAGATAAAAATTCACACAGAGAAGAATATCTCATTATCGGTCGCTTCTACGAGCCGCTATTCAAGCGACTGTACGATTTCATATATGGGGATACACAAATTGTTAAAGTCCATAGATATTGAAAAATTTGCAGAAGGTAGCATCTAAAATTTACAAGCTCCCTTTAGCAATTGTTTAAGCTTTTGAATAAAAATACTTTGAGCCTGTAAAAGAGAGGACTGTCGCTTCTTTTAACCATTGTATAATAAGCTTCTCTCGATAGAAATGTATCCAAACATCAAGCTCACATTCGCTTAACTTTAATTCCATTTACTATCTTTTTTCACACATTTTTACCAAGGAAAAATGTTATCAATCTAATGGTAGCAGTTTCATAAATGATATAAAAACAGAAATTTCGGAAATATCCCCATAAATTAAACCGTAAGCCAGAGAAAAATAATATTTACCCAAAAATTAAGGCTTAAACGAAACTAGAAATCTTTGTTCCGCCCTTAAAATAAAAAATGTTCTAATATCCTAAACTGAATCCTTATATTATATCCTAAACTTCTCGCTTAATATTCGTTGCTTCTTTATTTTATGTTCTACTAATGTGTCTAATATTTGAGATGTCTCTTTTTCGGTGGAATATCTTCGAACAAAAATGTATCCTCTACATAAACTTGTGGCAATAAGATATTTGACAGACCTAATGGGTACTTAAATAATTGTTCTAAACGTGTTTCTAATAAATTAAATGCTTCTTGCAATTTGTTTGATGGTATAAAATATTCATCAAGAATACTATACTTTTCATTTAATAGTTTCAAATATGTCAAATTTTTGAAACTTATCAAAGATGCATAGCTAGCATACATAATAGATGTATCGTGGTTTTGAGTAATTTCTGTGGTACAGTTAGACACATGCTGAGATTTGTAACCATCGTCATTTTCATGAGATGCAGCGGTGTCAATGTCGAAACGAACGACTGATTCCAATTCTTTTAATGTTTTGTCAGTTGAATTGTTTCTATCGTTGCTATTATTGGTACGACATCGACGTTGTAATAATAATTTTGTTAAAAATGTAGAACAGTTTCGAGCTTCAAAGGTTGATTCACTGCATTTTGAATTATTAACTTGAAAGGAACGAGCAAATTTTTGAAATTGTAATTCTTGTTCATCACCACCGATGTAAGGAACTATAAGCTCTGATGTATTAAAGTCTGTAGGTAGTTCGAATACAAATTTATTGCTTCTATCTATATCATAATCGATACATTTCTTTAATTTCTCCAATTTTATCTGCGAATCAAAAGGACATGGAGGTAGAAAACAAGAATCTTGTTCAGACTCATTGCGTTTAAACATGCGTGATTTATATTCCTCTACAATTTGAAAGTACTTTTTCTTATCGCTTTTTTGTTTTATATATTCCCTTAATGAGTGCAAAAGTTGTTGATCTCTATTGTTTAATTTTTTATCAATAATGTTGTTGGATATACAAAGTTTGGCATTCAATGTTTGTAAAATATTATACAAGCTTATTGTATTGTATTCCAACTTTTCCACGTTATGATGTTCCCGCTTATGTATCAATTTTTCTGTTTCATATTTTTTATGAAAATAGTCAATTAATTCTTGATCTATATTCGTAATATTATTATCATGATCTTCATTGATAATACTATTATTAGGTTTAAAGATATTTTTACAAAATTCTTTCTTTTTTTGTTCCTTGTTTTCATTTTCTGAATGTTGTACTCCATTGTGTAATTGATATTTATGCAGTTCAAGTACGGAAACACCTCTCTTAATGTATTTTTGCAAAGCTGTGTATCTATGTCTTAATTGAGTTCTAGTTTTGCACGAAAAGTTTTTAGCTATTACAGACCAATTTGGACCAATGCACTGAAAAAGATGAAGTAACTTTGTATCTTCTTCAAGCGTCCACGAAGTCCAACTTTCAATTTGGTTAATGGTTAACGTTTGATAACGATCATGAAGTTGAATGGTAGATCTATTAGGCATTAATGCAGCTGATATTTTACGAAAGTTAGTACCATATTTAGTAACAGCATCTTTCAAGATATCGTCCTCAGTTTTAGTAAATCTGCCTTTAGTTAAATATGGTGATAAGCTGTATGACCATCGAAAATAAACTTGCTGCTTAGTTCTATTTTGCATCCAACTCGTTACATTGCCCCAAGGAATAAAGTCACCAATTTGAAATATTTCTACTAGTTTCAAAAGTCTTTTATCTTCTTCATTTTCCCAAATGCAATGGACTTTAGGTAATCTTTTTCTTGTATTATATCTGATAAGACATTGATACGCACTGCGATTTGTATTCAATTCTTCAGCAATTTTGTCCCAGTTCTGAAATTTATGCTTTTTTACTATTCTCCTGAGTTTAGTAATTTCTGACTTTGTCCAATGCTTCCTGTTGATGTCAGGGTGAAGAAAAACATTCCACATGATACGACAATCAAACGGAGAATGGACATCTTCAAAATAATTAGATGATATTTTAAACCAATCAAATTCTTTTTGTTGTAATGAATTGACTGTTTGTAAAATGTCTGTGGATGAAAATTTTTTTTCCCCATCTTTGCATTCCTTTCCCCCTTCAGCTTCTTCTTTTACCGCATCTAAAAGCACATCTCTTTCCTTTTTAGTCCATGCAGAAATTTTGGGAAGATTTTTGAGCTGTAATTCTTTATAGCTTTCCTTCCATATTTCGTCTTCGTTATTGGAAGCAAAAAAATAATTTTTATCCTTAAAATAAGGCATACCGGCATTGCAAATTGAAATTTTTGTATCTTTAGCTATATTTTTTTTTAAATTACATTCTATCACTGCTAATTTTTTTTGACATTTTGTAAGAGCTAGAATTATGTTGTTTTTTAAATCCATTAAAGAAGAGATTATCTGTTTGTTATAATCTAACATATCATAGCAATTTTCGATACTATATTTCGTAAAGTCATCTTTGGTTTGACATTCTTTTTGTACACTTATTCGATCTTTAATAGATTCTTGTTTTAAGTTATCGATTAATTCAATATCATTTATTTCGTAATTATTCTCAAAATGATTTCCATCTTTACATTCGGGAAATATACTTTCTAACAACCTCTCGACTAGATCATTATTTTCATCGCCTTCGTTGAGTATCGCGTTCATTACGAAGAAATTTATGAATGAGCGGTATTATTTATCAATTAACAAATTACACTTTCGATCAACATTAAATTCACATCAATTTATGAAAAATAACCATACCTATTATTAATATATTTACAATAATTGTAAGCAAATTACAGAACACAAAATATGAGACATACTAAAAAACATAGGTGTTAAGACCTTAAAACTGCGTATATTTATATTTACATACGCAAATAAATGTGTCGATGTAGTTTTCAAGACGTGTTGTTCGACTATTCGTGCTGCTTTTCTTTCATCTGCCTCAATATGTAAGTAAGTACAAAAGTATTTTGGAGTCATGATGATGCTGATTAAGTTTAACGATTTCGATCACGATTTGAAACACATTAAAAATTAAATGTTAGGTTAACAGGAGTTGATCGGAATTTTTCATTTAGGACAGTTTTGAAAATATCACTGCACAACAAATAATGTACGTAGAAATGTATACGAATAAATGTCGATTTGAAACGAAAAATAAAAGTATTAGGAAATTTTGACATTCGACCGGAAGTCGTGCACATATGTTTACGATATAGGTTGTGTAAAATGGTGCATGCGCAGTTTCTACGGCCTGAATATGTCGGCTGGGTAAAATACGTTAACTGTTATCATGAGTGGAACGATTTCCTTTCGTTAAGTTCATTGCTGTTAAATTATTACGAAACTGATCGTAACTTAAAAGTTGAAAGGTACGAATACGATAAATATTATTGATTTAGAAAGTCAAACTCGCCATATTGTAGATTAAAAAATTTAGTAAAGGAGGCCTTATGTCAACTCAGTTCAACATTGAAGGGGCCGACGACGTGTGCCAATATGAAGAAGCTGTTTTCAAAAATCGAAAACACGTCGAAGGAGCCTAACAGTTACATAGGAAAAGTTTTTGTGGTGGGACGTTACACTGTCACTGTCGAAGACATTCTAGCCGAAGGTGCGTCTTATTATCAACCTTGAATACTCATCACCCCTTTCCACTATTTCATTCGTCTGTTCGATCATCTTATGCTTCCCATATACAACTCGTTTATAGAAAACAACAGTATAGTTCATTATGTGATATCGAACATGAACCGTATTAAACTAAGAATAATTAGTAGTAATGTATATATACTGTTTGATATTCCAACTATTTTAGTCGGAACACTCAACTTCTACATTACATTTATATTAATTTATATATACATAGAGAATCTATTGATGATATTTACATTACGTGAGTGTGAATTTAAAAACTTGTTTTATATATTTATATGTTTTCTTTGAAAACCTTATTGTACCAGATCCTTTAATTTGTATAAAAATTAATCAAGTGTATACTTGAATAAAAATATGATATCTTTAGATATGTAGAGGAGATTGTGAGTAGATAAGCACAACCAGTTAGTCATAAGAAATTCAATTGAATTTTACATCATATTGTAGCAATAGTCTGGCTTGGGTTATATATTTTTGCAATTTTAACAGCTATTAATATTTGACATCTGTAATTTATCATAACTACATATTATATATATTGTAATAATATCATTACAGGAGGATTTGCCATTGTATTCCTGGTAAAATCTTCGAGTGGACGTTATGCACTTAAACGCATGTATGTTAATAACGAACATGATCTCAATGTATGTAAAAGGGAGATACAAATTGCAGTAAGTTTTATATACTTTTTCAACTGAAATAAAATTTTTTTCGCATAAAAAAAATTGAATCTAGCTTCTACCTGTAAAGCTACATTTGTATTTTTATTTTCAGAGTAACTTGAATGGTCATAAAAATATTATAGGATATTTGGATAGCAGTATCACTCACATAGGTGGAGGAGTACATGAACTTTTACTTTTAATGCCTTACTGCAAATCTCAAGTTTTACAAATGATGAACAATAGGTTAAAAAAATGTGTTAAATAAGTCTGAACAATCACATAAGATAGAGAAGAAAATTCACAAGTACTTACCGACTAAATTATTTACAGGTTACAGACTGGATTTAGCGAGTCTGAAGTTTTGCAAATATTTTGTGATGTTTGTGAAGCTGTATCTCGACTGCATCATTGTCAGACACCGATAATACATAGAGATTTAAAGGTTTGTGTCTATCACATGCTATATTTGTCAGTTATGCCGATAATTCAGTAACAGTTTTATAATATCCTTTTTTAAATATTTGCTTAAAATATTTTTCAGATTGAAAATATATTATACTCTGATACTGGTCATTATGTATTATGTGACTTTGGTTCTGCAACAGCAAAAATTTTAAATCCCAGTATACAGGGAGCGGCGATAGTCGAAGAAGAAATTAAAAAATACACGACTCTCAGTTATAGAGCACCTGAAATGGTTGATATGTATTGTGGAAAACCTATTACAACAAAAGCAGATATATGGGTAGAATAAATTAAGAATTTCCAATTTAAACAATTTACTTACGGAAAGAAGCAATAAACCAATAATATTTCATAAATCCTTAGGCATTGGGGTGTTTGTTGTACAAACTTTGTTTCTTTACATTACCATTCGGGGAAAGCACACTTGCTATTCAATCGGGAAATTTTACGATACCAAATCATTCAAGGTTTGTGTTTTATACATTCATATCTTTTTTTCATACATTTTATTTTTGAACGTCTTACATAATAAAACTATTACAATTACTTTACATCATACAGATATAGTAGAAGCCTTCATTGTTTGATACGTTATATGCTCGAGCCAGATCCTGATAATCGTCCCGATATTTATCAAGTGTCTGTGATTGCATTCCAAATTCAGGGAAAAGAGTGTCCAGTACAGAATTTACATGTATGTAAATGTACTTATTTATTAAATATTTGAATATTTTATTATATTATTTATTTTATATATTTATTTTATATATTATTTATATTATGTATTTTATATTATTATATTATTTACTATTAAATTCAATTTGAAATTGTTATATTTTTCGTATAATATGTTATAAATATAATGTAAAATGTAGATTTATGTTTAGATATATCGTGGACATATCGTGCGTATTGCATTTTGTAATGAAATACTTTTATTCTTTTAGAAAGTTCAAACACCAGTTTTGGAATCATTACCATGTCCGCCTATGGAATCTGAAAATATGAAAAGATCATCATTAGTGAAGACACCAAAACCGACTCCAGTAACTACTGTTGAGGGTACGTCGGTTACACCAAGACAACGACCAAAGGGGCAGGCTGTGAGCACAGGTCCGATAAGTCTAAGCGGTCAGATCGTGAGTCAAATATCTGGTCAAGGAACTCAACCTCAGTCGCAAAGTTCTGTAGGAAATACGATATCGTATGTTCAAATGGGTCAACAACTTGCTTCGTTAAACGCGTCGCAACCTTACTTAGGACAAAATATGCAAGCAAGTGTTCAACCATTACCAGTGAACACTCAACCATCTGCTCATCAAGTGTCAACGCTCACTCAAGTTTCGCCTCAAGTTTGTTGTACTACGACTAATCAAAACGTTCCCTTTGGACATCAGTCGCAAATCCAAAAATCACAACAGAGTCAGTCACAATGTTCTACGATTAGACGATCTCCTGTAAGTGTTCAAGATACCGTAGGTTCATATTACTTTGATTCACCAGTGGCAACAAACGTGAATGAAGAAAATCTAGAGGCGCTATTTCCACCGTCTGGTAAGAAGATTTATATGCAAAGATTTCTCTAACTGTTTCTTCATTAGATTAGATCGTATCTTATTTACTTTATTATATTTGTATAGGTTATCCAGATCCGTTTAAAGATGATAACAGAGCTATGCCACCACCCGCAAAAATACCACCACCTGTCGCTCCTAAACCTTCTAAAATTCTGCCCAAGGCAAATGTTTCTGCTAGTTGTCCACCTCCAAAATTTACACCTGTTAATTCGTTAACATCGAAGCTAAATACTCCAACGGGGCCTAATAAAGCTACTCCTGTAATAGTACCAACTTTACCGAAACCAGTCAATAAGACTGAAAGTTTAAGTCAAAATATAAGTTCAAGTACCTCTCCGCCCGATAGTCCGACACTCTCCTCGGTACGTCATAGAAGAAACGTTAGCGACACAAGTGCTTTTAATAAGTAAGTATATATTTTTTTGTACCACAAAACTAATTTATATCGAAACGTTTGCAAAATTTATGAAACAATTATTTGTTGTTTGTACTATAGAGCATTTGCAAGCGAAACAACACAATTTCTAGCACCGTACGAAGCTTCAGTGAAATCACGTTCAGAAGATGCTAACACTCCTGAAGTTCTAACTGGTGTAAGACCTTGCCTAGGATCTAGTGCTTCGCATGTACGTATTGTAAGTACATAAACTGCACTGATTTTTATTAATAATTTTCTTTAATGTTCATTTGGTATCTATTATTTAATTTTAATTATATCAGTATCATTGCTATTATCACCATTCTTATTACTATATGCTGAAAAAATGTTAATTACATTACATTATATGTATTATGTTAATAATATATTTAAACATTTTTGGATCACGATTTCATTACTATTTAAGTTCATTAAATGATTTTAAATCGTTTGAATTATATAATTTATTGTTTTTATTTTCTGTATAGCACCCATCTTAAGAACATATAGGGTATACGGTGTCAATAAATATTTTGATATATTTGAAATCACTAAACAGTTGATAATGTTTCTAATTAGGGCGAACTTTCAAGCGTAACTGCTACTGAAGGAAGATCTTTAAGTGCGGATGTAGCAGCTTGGAATCCGTTTGAAGACGTACAACCTTTCAACCAATTAACGGAAGATCATATTTTTGGTGCTGAGTTTGATAAAATTAGAAGGGGCAGTAATGCAAGCATCGCTGGTGTAAAAAGTCGCGAAAGCCTCGTTATGACGTATGCAGAATTACCGGAAGATCCATTTGAATCTGCACCTTTTAGTTTGCCAAGTAAGTACGCGTTGTGATTAAATTCATCTTTAGACGAATCTGTTTTTTGAAAAATCATCATTATTAGTTGTAACATAAATTAACATGTCTATACTAAAAAAAATTGATATCTTTATACTGTAATGCTTTTTTGTTGTTCGTTTAACATAGTTGTAACATATTGACGTATTTTTTAGCAGGAAAGAAGAACAAAATTGGATCAAAGACTGCCGCACTTGCTGGAGGTAATGCATAGACTGCTTCGTATACATTCTTATTCCATTTGCCTTTTTCTCCTTTACGAGTCTGTATACAGCAGAGTTTTACAAATGATACGTAATGTACGTAAGCGTATTAAGCATAATCGATATTTCGTAATCTTCCTTTTCTTTCTCTCTTCTTCCACCCCCTTCTCTCACTCTTTAAATCACGTTCCACCAAGTCGTAATTAAATAGTATACTCAGGGCTGTATAATTCCTCCTTACATTTATGTACAACTTTTTAAATGTAGATTTTTGTCAAAGACAGCAAGACTAGCTTAAGTTGAATCCGCTGTCTAATGTGATACGAATAATGTAATTTATAAAATGATATATCGATACGTCGAGGAACAAACGTTGCAAAGACGAATATCTATCGAAAATTATGTTCCTAGATAGACGCGTTTTAAACCTATCTACTAACTACTTACAAATTTATTAGAGGATAATGTGCACATGGGAAAAAAATGTGTACAGACTTACCATCTTTCTTGATCTTGTATGCTTGAAGATTTAAAGCAAAAGGATATTATAAAATAACTTATTCTCGGTGTACATACATTGAGGACGATCGCAGCAATGCAATTAGGCATGGTTATTCTTATAGAGTTACACTACAGCTTTTCGATTCAAGAAACGATCAAGTATTACTTGTGATGATGTAGGAAGAGAGATTTGATTTTATTAAAGCAAGGATAAAGTATACACAACTATAACAGAAAACAAGAAATTTCTTTATTCTGTTTTGTTGTTAACACTCTGAAATCACACATATATATATATATACACATGATTATGTTATGTATGTAATGTCGGGTACAGAACAAAATTAGTTTCAGCTGGGTCATGACGCACATGATAGAATAATAGAACAATAATCTGTACAAATTCCTTGCAATATACAGGAACAGGACAGTGATCCGAAACGATGATCAATTCGAGAACAAAAGAAACGAGGAAAGATAAGGTAGGAAAAGAGAATATTAAAAGTAAAACAAGTTATTAGAAAATATTCAACAAGGGTTTGTGTTAGGATTTTCGACCCATAGATAGGATTCTTCGCAGACAGAGTTAAGAGTTAGTTCGCTTTAAGCTGAACTATAATTGCTAATAATAAATGAATAATCGTTATAAAAGTTACCATCGTTTCGTACTAACCTATCGAATTACCAAGATAAAGATTACATAAAATTCACATTCTAATTTGTACGATATTGGTGTTTTTTGTAAGTTGTGTTTTTAATAATTGTTCGAATTACCAAAGATAGAGGAATAAGTTTTGACAAATGTCTGTTCTATCACGTACGGTGACGCGAAGAAAAGTAGGGAGAGGGGTGGTAGAATATATAATATTATTGTATAGGCAAGGATGAATCGTTTAAAGGAAGAAAAACTGAAACATTACACGAGAAACGTGTGTAAAAATTGTAAAGATCGTTGTTGATAAGTATCGATGATGGTTATTGTTATATACGAGGTGAAAAATTTGATTTTGATGTTTGCGAGACACAGAGAGAATTCCGATGTTGCTTTATTTAACGAAGGGTTTTAAAGATGATCGGAAAGGGATTATATTACATACTTGATACGTTGATGTCGAGCTCACTTTTTCGTTGTGTGCATTCGAAGGGGAAAATTTGTGAGATGCTAATCGCGATCGTTGCTGCTATCTGATGTATCATTGTATTATTCATATATGTTTATTAAGTAATACACTTGAAGTGTATCGAATGGTGTTTCTCGTGGTTGTATATCTGTAGATAAGTAAAAAGATTACAAATATAAGGATTTAATAAATGGTGGCGATAGTACTGTTCGTAATAAAATATTTCACGTTAGAAACAATTTCACGATACTCGGTTTTCAATTGTTCATACAATATGTGTTACGATATACTTTAATTTGATTTTTATGCCATGAAATTACACAACTATGTACGTATTTATGTACATATGTATATACCTATCCGAAACAAATTTCAATGTTTATTCATACATATAACTCGAATCATAAATTTGAGAGATTCCAAATAGAAATATACATAGGTTAAATACGGAATTGAGACGGAGAGTAAATGTATATTACAATATCCATTCGTTGTTACATATTATCCCTATTAACGAATTGTACACGTTATAGTCAAGTAATGCGATGCATTGTAACCTTTAAGTAAACTGTAATTTTAATTAGCGTATTACAGGTATACGTGCATAGACACAATTAATTTTTCTGTTAAAATAACAGTTTCGTAAGGCTAAATAACGAATGAGAGATTTATAACGCTATAAATATGTGTATACATAGCCATATATACATATACACGCAAGCGTGCACGTACATCAAGAGACACATGTTTCACGATGTCAAAAGACAAATTTCTATGGTATTGAAGAACACAGTGTGTGTAATATTATCTATCTACTACTTTAACAAACTTCGATCCACATAGTGTACAATTTAGAAGGGGTTACGTGAAGTTAAGAGTGCAGTGAATGACTTTACATGAATTCACGGGTAGATATCTATTTTTTTTCATTCATACATCTCATTCATCTTTTATTGGACACGTATTATTACTATTAATAGTATTTTGGTTTTAAAGCACAAACAAATCGGGAAAAATAAAAAGATTAGGAAGTATTAGGAAACTGTCAACCAACGCGGTGAGTTAACAGTAAACGAAAAGAGGCGAGGGAATCCTTTCTCTTCTTCTTTTTCTCTTTTTTCGATTTTCTTCCTTTTTTTTTTTTTTTTATTTCTTTCCTTCCCTATCTATATATATATATATATATTTATATATCGTAGAACTTGGTTTATGAGTGAATCTGTCGTATAAAAATATGAAAAGCGATTCTGATAATAGGAGTTCTCCGACGTTTTTCGTTATATATGTTTTTTTATTTATATAATAGGAATTTACGTTCAGATAAGTGGATTTATTCGGTAAAAGTTTATATAATTAGGCATTATGTAATTAAAATTTCGTGATATAATCGGCTGTTCATATAAACGGAGTTCTACCGTAAAGTATATTTATTAGATTGCTTTTCTGTATATACAGCTATGTATAAGAATATAACAATCGACTAACAACTCCACACTAAGCATTCACGTACTGAATTTCACTTTGTTTCATGTTTTCTTATTTCTTTGATACATTTCTCTCCATTTTTGTCTGTGTAACATTCCGTTTCTCTTGTAAATTTTATTCTCGTACTTATCCTTCTTTTTTCTCACGCTATCTATTTTCATTCTTGTCTTTAATCCTCTATTTTTCCCACTTACTTACTTCTTGCTTACATCTCTCCTTATTCTCTTTATAATTTGTGGAAACACGTAGTACATATCTGTATCTCCGCGTATACATCGGTATTTTGAATATTTATATGGTAGTTCTACCATAAATCTTGTAGGTAGTTGCGTCTTGCTTTTCGTTTTTAGCTAATGTTAATGGAGAAGCATCAAGTATTTTTCTTTATTTGTATAGCTAAATTGTCTGATCGTATCGTTTGATAAGCACGTATGTGATTCCGAGCAAGTATTTCGCTGATTTTTGTCTTCACGAATTGCAGATTATATTAAGATGTAAATAGAATAGCGGTATATAGTTGATCGAAATGTTTCTTTAACGTGATATTTTATTGCCAAGTCATTACCATTCAAAGCCAATAAAGACTCTTCTCGATAGGTTTTTTCTTTCTTTTTTTTTTTTTTTTCCTAATATTTTTTCATAATCGTCGTTTTTCGTCGTACATATTTGTATTTTATTTCTCACTGTCTGGAACACCCTAATGAGTTTGGGAGGCATATATAATTAATTTTCACTGATTTGTCAGTTTATACGTTCACATACAGTAATGTACTATTCGTAAAAAGGCATTAAAAAAGAATTTGTCCCGTGTCGTTTGCCTTCCATTGTGTCTCTGTGTCTTCCGTTTAAGATTTGTGTATGAGATCTAAGTTTTAGATTGTTGTGATGATAACGATGACACACAATATGATTCAATTCGTTATTGTTCCGATACATTTGCTTTGATCCATCCATCCATTCAATACGCAATATAACGAATCGCACTATGCATTTACATGCATTTTAATCACGAATGCCAAATGACGAGCACGTAACTCGAGAGCACCATAGGAGGCTGACAATCTTGGACATCTCGTATTCGCTGTATTAAGATAATGTTACAGCAATAAACATGTAAATTACCATATAGTGTATGGACTATTGTTTTTTTCGAATGTAAAACGCAGCAATTCTTTGTCCGAGCAAATTTGAAGCAACTCTATTTCATTCTACATATAGAAAAATGATAACATAACTGATCGCAGTATCGCTGCTAGTATCGGGTTGATCGCTTTTATGCTAGACGCATGCAATAATATATCATTGAATCATATGTTACCTTGACACAAAGATCATTACTGCGTTTTCTTACATATTATCCTTAACCCCCTGAATCTGATTAGGACTGTTCCAGACCATATGGTGACGGTATGAAGTAACACGGTGATGGTAGTAATTAACGTTGTTTCAAATAGAAAAATGAGGGACAGTTGTAAAGTAAGAGCGGGGCTGATACCGAGAAAAAAGGAGGAAAAGAAAGATGATCAGGAGAGAGGAAGGAGAGGAGGAGGAAGAGAACGGATAAAAGAAAAGGAACGAAGAAAATAAATACTAAAGCTTAATTTATAGTATATCTGGTATATCTGGTATCGTGTAAGGAGGGAGTACGTTTAAGCATTTTAGAAGTACAGTGCACCGACTGTAACAGACCTAATCAGAGACAGAATAGGCTTAATATGACTCTTTATTATATACAAACCACTTAAAATATTTGATTGTTTTTTTCCTAGTAAGACGGATGAAATTGTTTTATGCGAAAGGCAATAGCAAATATATATATATATATCGAACATGTAATTAAAGAAGCAGTAGGATTGCAAAGCGCAATGTTTCCGTTTATCTTTCATCATTACGAATGATATATTAAGAATGAATGTTGATAACATATATGAATCGAAATAACGATACAATTAGAATGTATTGGTATTACGTTAAATGGTTTCTAACATATTTGCGCATATATGTATATGTAGGTAAGTACAAGTTAGTTTCTGCTGTTTTAAACAGAAACGTGGGTGACGGGACGATTTTAGCAAAAGAAACTATGAATGCCGATTATGTACATGACTCTATTGGTAAGAAATATCAATTATCTTGCTGCTATCGTTTTTTCTTCTTTTTTTTTCCTTTTCTTCTCTCTTCTTTTCTTTCCTTTTCTTTTTGTTTATTTGTTCCTTTCGCCAGACTGACATCATTGCAATACGGAAATCGATATGTTGTCGAGTCGCGACGAAAGTTGTTAGAATTAGAAAACATACGATAACACAAGTTATGGACACATTCTGTTTTTCAGGCAAGTCGCAATTAAACGGTAGACCAAGAATACCACCGAAACAATGGAACCCGGGATTCGAGCGCCCCGAACTGGACCACAGGATGACAGGAAATAATCCTTCTATTTCTCCGCCGTTCGTTCGGGTCCCTCTAGAAGATCGGTCTAAATACGAAAAGTTGACGTTCAACGCTGGAGATGTATCCAGCGATAGCGACAAAGATTTGTCGCAAGAGCGAATTCAACAAAAGAGAAAAAGGAAGAGGAAAACGCAGAATGTGAACAAAGTCGTGGGTGATTCGACAGGCTCGGCTGGTAATTCGAAGACGCTCGGTAATAACTGGCGTAATCAAAGTATTTGTAACAGCGCCATTAAATTGAACGGTATCGGCGCTAATGGCTACAGAAAGCATAATAATATTCGAAACGGAGGTAACAAAGGAGAAATACAGGAGGAAGGAGAGAAGGTGGAGGAGGAGCGAGAGAGCGTGAAAAAGGAAGAAACAGAAGGAGGAAATAAAAGAAGGGAGAAAGAAGAGGAAGAGGAAGGAGAAGCTGAAAAGGACGAAGACGAAGAAGAGGAGGAAGAGGAGGAGGAAGAGGAGGAGGAAGAGGAGGAGGAGGAGGAGGAGGAGGAGGAGGAGGAAGACGACGATAAGGATAACGATGACATAGATGATAACAACAACGACAACGACAACGAAAAAAGAACCAATGAAAACGATGAAAAATATGAGGGGAGAAACGAAGCAACTGCTGAAAGTATATATAGAGTTTGCGGTTCTCTTCATCATTCGGAAAGAAGTGTCGTTACTACGAACGAACAAGATTACAGAACGAAGAAGTCGAAGAAGTATTATCGAGAAGAACGATCGTCGATTAGTCCGGTAAATACGGATCCAGTTGTCGGGCATCAATATGGAGAGAAGCCTCTTTTACTCGATGACGAACTCGATCCGGAACCGAAACTCGATTACTCTTACGGCGATCCATTCGCTATGGATGATCGGTATGGGTCAAATTATCAGTCGTTCAACGACATCGGTTCGTCAAAGAGAATCGAGAAGACGAAACTTCTGAGCGACGTATTATGGAAATCTGACAAAGACGTTTTCGCGTTAGCTCCGTTTCCAAAATCGTCCAGCTATTCGAAAAAAGATAACGATTTTCAAGAGAGTAATCAATTTAAAAACGTAGCTACCGCTATCTTTGACGCGACGGCTCCTTCCGAGACGGTGACGGACGCAGAAAACAAGTTGCTTTCTACAGGAAGATGTAATTCATCCTGGAAGCGTGCAAATGTCACGAAAACAGAGGGATTCGCGAATATCGACTTGTTATCCGGAGAAACGAAACGATCTCCGGTTACCAAGGCAATCTCGATTGTTCGCCGAAACTCTGAACGGAGAAGGAACACGATGCAGAATCAAATAAAGGAAATGGATCGAGATGATGAGATTAAAGCGGGAGGAGCAAGAGACCGAGAAGAAGACGAAGAAGAAGATAAAGCGAGAGTAGCGATAATCGAAGAAAAAGAGAAAGAAGCGGAGGAAGAAAAAGGAGAAAATAAAGAGAAAGATTTATTTGGTTCATCGCCGTTTAGTCCGAGCAGTTTTGTAATAAATTCGTTTGATTTTAACAGTTTACGAAACGTTACGGAGCAAACATCGAAACAATCGGCAAAAATGACGTTTGCGAATCAAGAAGAATCGTACAACGATTACGCTCAAGCGTCTGTCCATCCCATTCAAGCCCAGCAATCTTCGCCGAACGTTTGTCATTTGAAACAAGCTATCGCTACTGCTGCAGCGGCAGCATCATCCGCTACGAAAACAGTATTGAACTCTAAATTTACCGATGTCTCTGCGAACAGCGATTATTCGCATACATTTTTGGATGCTTCGAAAGATCTTTTTGGTTCCATTCCGTTCGACGAATTCGCATCTTTACAATTGAACGAAGAAAATAAGAAATCAGAGACTCGCATGCCGTTTGTTCAATTATCGTCATCGTCGTCGTCGTCGACGCAACTGCGCCAGTCGCAGCCACAGGAACCGGATTTCGTTGGCGAGAACTTAGACGCGATGCTATTAGATAAAGCACAACCGCCGATCGCTGATCGAGCAACATCTAACTTACAAGAGGTATATACGATTAAATCGGTTCATCATACTGCTCGAATCACCGTTCAAACAATGAACAGCGTATCGAAACCAGATGTTGCATCGGACATTGTTTCACCCATGTCACCGGAACCGTTGGTGGTTACCGATGACGATCACCACGATATGCCAAGACATAAAAAAGAAAAATCTAATAAATCGGAGAAGTCGAAATATCATTTGATCAGCGAGATTCATAGCGATATTAGCGATGTACTGTCATCGTCGAAGCTAACTCATAAAAGTAAGTCGACTTGTTACGGTAAAAAAACACCAAGAGCGAAAAAATGTTCTGCCGTTAGCACAGCTGCTGGTTTCAGTAACATGAGCTTCGAAGATTTTCCGAGCGACGAGAACGAGGAAAGACAGATTAGGAATACGAAAATCGCGCCGTTCGAAGTAATAAGAGAACCTGAAAAACGATTCGGTTCGTTGAAGAGGAGAAGCAACCCTTTCACTTGAGACTCGAAGATAATGTGAATAGAAATTAGCGTGAGTCTATCACACCTTTCGAAAGGACATTATATCGCAATCGATCCGCGTAGAGACCGACCGTTACATTTTTTCATTTATTGTCAAGCAAAGTGCAAAGCACTGAAGAGAGTAAATTTTACAAAGCGATGTATTTTATCGATGTATTCGCATCGATTTACATTTTGTAATACTGACACTCTCTGTTATTACACGCGATCAACTTTCCTTTCCTCTCATTTCCCCTTTTGCTTCTTCTCCTTTTTTCCTTTTTATTGTACATGTATAAAACGTTATGCGATTTGTATATAATATCGTACGTACGCATCGTACGTAGCTGTAGTTAGCGATCGAAAAAATAAGCAACAAAATTTCGTTCCATCTTTGTAACGATTCAAAAAATATATTCTGTTATGGTTCTCGCTCCATTTGCTTTAAGGAACAATCTCCTATATATATTTACCTTTCGATTAAAATCATATGCTGGATCAATGTTGCTAATATATATCTTTTTAATCAATATATATATATAATTTTAATCAAACTCTTGAATTCTGTGAGAAAATGGAATATCATAAAAAGAGAAACAAATAAGAGTAAATAAAAAGGTAAGACAGTGAGGGGAAAGGAG